>OX638297.1:57244268-59644268 GCA_951812265.1 Taphrorychus bicolor | reverse complement strand
ACCAGACAAAACGCCATCATTTTGTGGTGTGGTTCATTGTGGTAGTGAGGGGAAATAATAGGGACAAAGTATATTTTATTCCATTGCCTGTTATCCTAACTCCAAATCTTAAAAGACATTTAATTCATCTGCCCAAGCAAAGAAGGGAAACGATTGGAAACTCCTAATTTGCTGACCCATAAGAGTTGCATTTATTACCGAAAACTTTGCTGACCTGTTAAAAATTCATGCTGGCCAGTATGCAGCTTGATAGCTGATGAGAGTATACCTTGAATACGGATTTCGTAAAAATCGGACAGAAAATAATTTAGTTACAACTAAATGTAAAAACTAAAACTTAGATTTTTTGCTGACCCGTTAGAAATACCTGCTTGCTGACCACTATGCGGGGTGATACCTGAGATTGTCCTACATATTACTTGCGAATTTCGTAAAAATGGGGCAGAAAGTAACTTATCTACAGCCCTGTAAAAACATTCAAAGTGAGATTTTTTTTGCTGATTCTTTAGAAACTCGTGCTGACCAGTATGCAGGGTGATATCTGAGACTGTTCTACACATTGCATGTGGATTTCGTACAAATCTGACAGAAAATACCTTAGTTGCAGCCCTGTAAAACTTTAAAGTTAGATTTTTTTGGTTGAACCGTTGGAAACTTTTGCTGACCAATATGCAGGGGGTAAAATCGAAAAAAAGTAATTAAGTTACAACTCTGTAAAAACATCAAAATTGAGATTTTTTACTTTACTACTTTTTTTTTATTAAAATTACCAGCAATTTGTAGGACAGTCCACCTATCAACCTGAATACCTGTTAGCAGGCATCTCTAACGGGCCAGCAAAAAATCACACTTTAAAAGCTAGCTTTTACAGGGCTGTATCTAAGTTATTTTCTGCCCGCTTTTTACGAAATTCACATGCAATGTGTAGGACAGCTATCTCCCTGCATACTGGTCAGCAAGAGTTTCTAACGGTTCAGCAAAAAAATCTCAGTTTGAATGATTTCATTCGGCTGTAACTGAATTATTTTCTACCCGATTTTTACAAAATTCACACGCAATATGTCAGACACTCTCAGCTATTATCTTGCATAGTGGTCAGCAAGAATTTTTAACGAGTCAGCAAAACAATCTCACTTAAAAGTTTTTATAAGGCTGTAACTAAGTTATTTTTTGCCCGCTTTTTACGAAATTCACATGCTATGTGTAGGACGGTCTTCAGCTATCACCCTGCATACTGGCAGTAAGAATTTTTGACGGGTCAACAAAAAAATCTCATTTTTATATGGCGGTAACTAAGTTATTTTGTGCCCGAGTTTTACGAAATTCACATGCAATGTGTAGGACAGTCTCAGTTTCTAACGGGTCAGCGCAAAGTTTTCGGTAAAACGATGGCCATCATTTTTAAGACAGGTATGTGCTCTAAGTATATTTTTTAAAAGGTAGGTTCTTTATGTTCCGCTTTATTGTACTTCCTACAGAAAGATAGTAAAGTGTCTGGATACCTTCATTGAACATGGGATATGAAAAGCCCATTAAATCCCAATAGTTTATCCTGTTAGTCTCTTTCCACGCGTGTCAAAGTCATTAACAACAACAAGATTAAATATATGGTTACGGGATACGGATTCCAATAATTTATCATCAGTTAACCACATACTTTTATTTACTTTTAACTAATACAACACGATTAAAACACAACTACTCTCTACTAACGATTCGCTTGTCCGCTTATTTACTACACTGCCTATCTATTCGATCCCATATCGCGCGGCTCGTTGGTTTATATATCCGGCCTGGACACACTCTCGTACTTTCGAGAACGGAGGCGACTGTTCCCGGTTCTCGTTTAGTTTAGATGGGTTTCCGGGATCCCGGTCGGCGCTCGGCGTTGCCGTTTCGGCCCCAATCTCTGTAGACCGACGGTCGGGCGTATCAATATATTATTTGTTATCATCAGTTTCTAAATTGTCGCTTTAAGTTCTCCTCAACAAATTTCTTTCATCGTGAGGTAAGAGATCCTAATTTTTACACGTTTATAGCACAATTGAGTGGAAATTAGAGTTCATCTTAATTTTAAATAGAATCACAGAATGTTCTTCTTTAATAAACCATTTCTACTTTTTGTTCGATTTGCTCCTATGGTTAATAATCGGTTTTTGTTAATAAAAAGTTTGGAAACCGAAATAAATGGATATTGCGCACAGCGAGCGATTGAAATTACAAGGTGGTTCGTAATGAATGGGTCATAGAGCAATATTGCCTAGAGCATTTGCATCACAGTATAAGGAATAATACATTATATTAGTATCGTCAGTTCGTGTCGGCACTTTTGATAATTCCAAAATTACAGCAAGCCGCGCTACGAGGGACTTGTAAATGCGATATAGCTATGCGGTTTGGTAGAATCTTTCTAGGAGTGTGCTACGGGGTCTTTTTTAAACGTAATTTTATTTCTTTGATTATGGATAAAGACCTTTGTAATATTTCTACATAGATAATGTAATAAATAATGAGTTTATTAGGAGACCATTTTTGTAATACACCATTTTCTGTGTTATATTATTTCGGATTTATAGAATTTAATACATATCTCGATACATATCTACCTTTCTTGATCCTGTGAACATCTAAAAAATGTCATTCCTTCTCTTAAAGGCCTTTTGGCAGGGGAACTCCTAATTTGCTGACCCATAAGAAATCCATTTATTACGGAAAATTTTGCTGACCCGTCAAAAATTGTTGCTGACCGATATGCTGGGTGATAGCTGAGAGTGTCCTACATATTATATACGAATTTAGTAAACATCGGGTCGAAAATCACTTAATTACGGCCCTGGAAAACTTTGAAAGTGAGATTTCTTTGCTGACCCGTTAGAAATTCTTGCTGACCACTATACAAGGTGATACCTGAGAGTGTCCTACATATTATATACGAATTTAGTAAGCATCGGGCACAAATTCTTGCTGACCGGTATACAGGGAGATAGCTGAAACTGAATCACATATTATGTACGAATTTCATAAACATCGGGCCGAAAATCACTTAGTTATATAGTCTCCCTGCATGCCGGTCAGCAAGAATTTCTAACGGGCCACCAAAAAAATCTCACTTTCAAGATTTGCCAGGGCTGTAACTAAGCGATTTTCAGCCCGATGTTTACGAAATTCGTATGTAATATATAAGACAATCTCAGCTATCTCCCCTCATTCTGGTCAGCAAGAAACTGTAATAGGTCAGCAAAAAAATCTCACTTGTAAAGTTTTCCAGGGCCGTAACTAAGTGATTTTCGGCCCGATGTATACTAAATTCGTATATAATATGTAGGACTCTCTCAGGTATCACCCTGTAACTAAGTGATTTTTGACCCGATCTTTACTAAATTCGCACGTAATATGTGGGACACTCTCAGGTATCACCCCGTATACCGGTCAGCAAAAATTTCTAACGGGTCAGCAAAAAAATCTCACTTTTAACTTAAGTGATTTTCGGCCCGATGTTTACTAAATTCGTATATAATATGTAGGACGCACTCAGGTATCACCCTGCATTGCGGTCAGCAAGAATTTGTAACGTGTCAGCAAAAAAATCTCACTTTCAAAGATTTCCAGGGGTGTAACTAAGCGATTTTCGGCCCGATGTTTACTAAATTCATATATTATATGTAAAACACTCTCATCTATCACCCTGCATAGCGGTCAGCAAGAATTTCTAACGGGTCAGCAAAAAAATCTCACTTTTAAAGTTTTCCAGTTAAAGTTTTCCAGGGCCGTAGCTAAGTGATTTTCGGCCCGATGTTTACTAAATTCGTATATATTATGTAGGACACTCTCAGCTATCACCCTGTATAGCGGTCAGCAAGAATTTCTAACGGGTCAGCAAAAAATCTCACTTTTAAAGTTTTCCATAGCCGTAACTAAGTGATTTTCGGCCCGATGTTTACTAAATTCGTATATAATATGTAGGACACTCTCAGGTATCACCCTTTATACCGGTCAGCAAGAATTTCTAACGGGTCAGCAAAGAAATCTCACTTTGAAAGTTTTCCAGGGCCGTAACTAAGTGATTTTCGCCTGAAGTTTACTAAAATCGCACATAATATGTGGGACGCTCGCAGGTATCACCCTGCAGACCGGTCATCAAAAATTTCTAACGGGTCAGCAAAAAAATCTCACTTTTAATGTTTTCCAGGGCCGTAACTAAGTGATTTTCGACCCGTTGTTTACTAAAATCGTATATTATATGTAAGACACTCTCGTCTATCACCCTGCATAGCCGTCAGCAAGAATTTCTAACGGGTCAGCAAAAAAATCTCACTTTTATAGATGTCCAGGGCCGTGACTAAGTGTTTTACGGCCCGATGTTTACTAAATTCATATATTATATGTAAGACACTCTCATCTATCACCCTGCATAGCGATCAGCAAGAATTTCTAACGGGTCAGCAAAAGAATCTCACTTTTAAAGTTTCCAGGGCCGTAACTAAGTGATTTTCGGCCCGATGTTTACTAAATTTGTATATAATATGTAGGACACTCTCAGCTATCACCCTGTATAGTGGTCAGCAAGAATTTCTAACGGGTCAGCAAAAAATCTCACTTTTAAAGTTTTCCATAGCCGTAACTAAGTGATTTTCTGCCCGATGTTTACTAAATTCGTATATAATATGTAGGACACTCTCAGGTATCACCCTTTATACCGGTCAGCAAGAATTTCTAACGGGTCAGGAAAAAAATCTCACTTGAAAAGTTTTCCAGGGCCGTAAATAAGTGATTTTCGACCAGATGTTTACTAAAATCGCACATAATATGTGGGACACTCTCAGGTATCACCCTTTATACCGCTCAGCAAGAATTTCTAACTGGTCAGCAAAGAAATCTCACTTTCAAAGTTTTCCAGGGCCGTAACTAAGTGATTTTCGCCCGAAGTTTACTAAAATCGCGTATAATATGTGGGACGCTCGCAGGTATCACCCTGTATACCGGTCAGCAAAAATTTCTAACGGGTCAGCAAAAAAATCTCACTTTTAATGTTTTCCAGGGCCGTAACTAAGTGATTTTCGACCCGTTGTTTACTAAAATCGTATATTATATGTAAGACACTCTCGTCTATCACCCTGCATAGCCGTCAGCAAGAATTTCTAACGGGTCAGCAAAAAAATCTCACTTGAAAAGTTTTCTTTGGCCGTAACTAAGTGATTTTCGGCCCGATGTTTACTAAATTCCTATATAATATGTAGGACACTCTCAGGTATCACCCTGTATACCGGTCAGCAAGAATTTCTAACGGATCAGCAAAGAAATCTCACTTTCAAAGTTTTCCAGGGGTGTAATTAAGCGATTTTCGGCCCGATGTTTACTAAATTCATATATTATATGTAAGACACTCTCATCTATCACCCTGCATAGCGGTCAGCAAGAATTTCTAACGGTTCAGCAAAAAAATCTCACTTTTAAAGTTTTCCAGGGCCGTAACTAAGTGATTTTCGGCTTGATGTTTACTAAATTCATTTATTATATGTAAGACACTCTCATCTATCACCCTGCATAGCGGTCAGCAAGAATTTCTAACGGGTCAGCAAAAGAATCTCACTTTTAAAGTTTTCCATAGCCGTAACTAAGTGATTTTCGGCCCGATGTTTACTAAATTCGTATATAATATGTAGGACACTCTCAGGTATCACCCTTTATACCGGTCAGCAAGAATTTCTAACGGGTCAGCAAAGAAATCTCACTTTGAAAGTTTTCCAGGGCCGTAACTAAGTGATTTTCGCCTGAAGTTTACTAAAATCGCATATAATATGTGGGACGCTCGCAGGTATCACTATGTATACCGGTCAGCAAAAATTTCTAACGGGTCAGCAAAAAAATCTCCCTTTTAATGTTTTCCAGGGCCGTAACTAAGTGATTTTCGACCCGTTGTTTACTAAAATCGTACATTATATGTAAGACACTCTCGTCTATCACCCTGCATAGCGGTCAGCAAGAATTTCTAACGGGTCAGCAAAAAAATCTCACTTTTATAGATTTCCAGGGCCGCGACTAAGTGATTTTCGGCCAGATGTTTACTAAATTCATATATTATATGTAAGACACTCTCATCTATCACCCTGCAGAGCGATCAGCAAGAATTTCTAACGGGTCAGCAAAAGAATCTCACTTTTAAAGTTTCCAGGGCCGTAACTAAGTGATTTTCGGCCCGATGTTTACTAAATTTGTATATAATATGTAGGACACTCTCAGCTATCACCCTGTATAGTGGTCAGCAAGAATTTCTAACGGGTCAGCAAAAAATTTCACTTTTAAAGTTTTCCATAGCCGTAACTAAGTGATTTTCGGCCCGATGTTTACTAAATTTGTATATAATATGTAGGACACTCTCAGCTATCACCCTGTATAGTGGTCAGCAAGAATTTCTAACGGGTCAGCAAAAAATCTCACTTTTAAAGTTTTCCATAGCCGTAACTAAGTGATTTTCGACCCGAAGTTTACTAAAATCGCATATAATATGTGGGACGCTCGCAGGTATCACTCTGTATACCGGTCAGCAAAAATTTCTAACGGGTCAGCAAAAAAATCTCATTTTTAATGTTTTCCAGGGCCGTAACTAAGTGATTTTCGACCCTTTGTTTACTAAAATCGTATATTATATGTAAGACACTCTCGTCTATCACCCTGCATAGCGGTCAGCAAGAATTTCTAACGGGTCAGCAAAAGAATCTCACTTTTAAAGTTTTCCATAGCCGTAACTAAGTGATTTTCGGTCCGATGTTTACTAAATTCGTATATAATATGTAGGACACTCTCAGGTATCACCCTTTATACCGGTCAGCAAGAATTTCTAACGGGTCAGCAAAGAAATCTCACTTTCAAAGTTTTCCAGGGCCGTAACTAAGTGATTTTCGACCCGAAGTTTACTAAAATCGCATATAATATGTGGGACGCTCGCAGGTATCACTCTGTATACCGGTCAGCAAAAATTTCTAACGGGTCAGCAAAAAAATCTCACTTTTAATGTTTTCCAGGGCCGTAACTAAGTGATTTTCGACCCTTTGTTTACTAAAATCGTATATTATATGTAAGACACTCTCGTCTATCACCCTGCATAGCGGTCAGCAAGAATTTCTAACGGGTCAGCAAAAGAATCTCACTTTTAAAGTTTTCCATAGCCGTAACTAAGTGATTTTCGGTCCGATGTTTACTAAATTCGTATATAATATGTAGGACACTCTCAGGTATCACCCTTTATACCGGTCAGCAAGAATTTCTAACGGGTCAGCAAAGAAATCTCACTTTCAAAGTTTTCCAGGGCCGTAACTAAGTGATTTTCGACCCGAAGTTTACTAAAATCGCATATAATATGTGGGACGCTCGCAGGTATCACTATGTAAACCGGTCAGCAAAAATTTCTAAAGGGTCAGCAAAAAAATCTCACTTTTAATGTTTTCCAGGGCCGTAACTAAGTGATTTTCGACCCGTTGTTTACTAAAATCGTACATTATATGTAAGACACTCTCGTCTATCACCCTGCATAGCGGTCAGCAAGAATTTCTAACGGGTCAGCAAAAAAATCTCACTTGAAAAGTTTTCTTTGGCCGTAACTAAGTGATTTTCGGCCCGATGTTTACTAAATTCCTATATAATATGTAGGACACTCTCAGGTATCACCCTGTATACCGGTCAGCAAGAATTTCTAACGGGTCAGCAAAGAAATCTCACTTTCAAAGTTTTCCAGGGGTGTAATTAAGCGATTTTCGGCTTGATGTTTACTAAATTCATATATTATATGTAAGACATTCTCATCTATCACCATGCATAGCGGTCAGCAAGAATTTCTAACGGGTCAGCAAAAAAATCTCAATTTTAAAGTTTTCCAGGGCCGTAACTAAGTGATTTTCGGCCCTATGTTTCCTAAATTCATATATTATATGTAAGACACTCTCATCTATCACCCTGCATATCCATCAGCAAGAATTTCTAACGGGTCAGCAAAAACTCTCACTTTTAAAGTTTTCCATAGCCGTAACTAAGTGATTTTCGGCCCGATGTTTACTAAATTCGTATATAATATGTAGGACACACTCAGGTATCACCCTTTATACCGGTCAGCAAGAATTTCTAACGGGTCAGGAAAAAAATCTCACTTGAAAAGTTTTCCAGGGCCGTAACTAAGTGATTTTCGGCCCGATGTTTACTAAATTCGTATATATTATGTAGGACACTCTCAGCTATCACCCTGTATAGTGGTCAGCAAGAATTTCTAACGGGTCAGCAAAAAATCTCACTTTTAAAGTTTTCCATAGCCGTAACTAAGTGATTTTCTGCCCGATGTTTACTAAATTCGTATATAATATGTAGGACACTCTCAGGTATCACCCTTTATACCGGTCAGCAAGAATTTCTAACGGGTCAGCAAAGAAATCTCACTTTCAAAGTTTTCCAGGGCTGTAACTAAGTGATTTTCGACCCGAAGTTTACTAAAATCGCATATAATATGTGGGACGCTCGCAGGTATCACCCTGTATACCGGTCAGCAAAAATTTCTAACGGGTCAGCAAAAAAATCTCACTTTTAATGTTTTCCAGGGCCGTAACTAAGTGATTTTCGACCCGTTGTTTACTAAAATCGTATATTATATGTAAGACACTCTCGTCTATCACCCTGCATAGCGGTCAGCAAGAATTTCTAACGGGTCAGCAAAAAAATCTCACTTGAAAAGTTTTCTTTGGCCGTAACTAAGTGATTTTCGGCCCGATGTTTACTAAATTCCTATATAATATGTAGGACACTCTCAGGTATCACACTGTATACCGGTCAGCAAGAATTTCTAACGGGTCAGCAAAAGAATCTCACTTTTAAAGTTTTCCTCTCGTTTCCTCAGTTAAGACACTCTCATCTATCACCCTGCATAGCGATCAGCAAGAATTTCTAACGCGTCAGCAAAAGAATCTCACTTTTAAAGTTTCCAGGGCCGTAACTAAGTGATTTTCGGCCCGATGTTTACTAAATTTGTATATAATATGTAGGACACTCTCAGCTATCACCCTGTATAGTGGTCAGCAAGAATTTCTAACGGGTCAGCAAAAAATCTCACTTTTAAAGTTTTCCATAGCCGTAACTAAGTGATTTTCGGCCCGATGTTTACTAAATTCGTATATAATATGTAGGACACTCTCAGGTATCACCCTGTAACTAAGTGATTTTCGACCCGATGTTTACTAAATTCATATATTATATGTAAGACACTCTCATCTATCACCCTGCATAGCGGTCAGCAAGAATTTCTAACGGGTCAGCAAAAGAATCTCACTTTTAAAGTTTTCCATAGCCGTAACTAAGTGATTTTCGGCCCGATGTTTACTAAATTCGTATATAATATGTAGGACACTCTCAGGTATCACCCTTTATACCGGTCAGCAAAGAAATCTCACTTTCAAAGTTTTCCAGGGCCGTAACTAAGTGATTTTCGACCCGAAGTTTACTAAAATCGCATATAATATGTGGGACGCTCGCAGGTATCACTCTGTATACCGGTCAGCAAAAATTTCTAACGGGTCAGCAAAAAAATCTCACTTTTAATGTTTTCCAGGGCCGTAACTAAGTGATTTTCGACCCTTTGTTTACTAAAATCGTATATTATATGTAAGACACTCTCGTCTATCACCCTGCATAGCGGTCAGCAAGAATTTCTAACGGGTTAGCAAAAAAATCTCACTTGAAAAGTTTTCTTTGGCCGTAACTAAGTGATTTTCAGCCCGATGTTTACTAAATTCATATATTATATGTAAGACACTCTCATCTATCACCCTGCATAGCGGTCAGCAAGAATTTCTAACGGGTCAGCAAAAGAATCTCACTTTTAAAGTTTTCCATAGCCGTAACTAAGTGATTTTCGGCCCGATGTTTACTAAATTCGTATATAATATGTAGGACACTCTCAGGTATCACCCTTTATACCGGTCAGCAAGAATTTCTAACGGGTCAGCAAAGAAATCTCACTTTCAAAGTTTTCCAGGGCCGTAACTAAGTGATTTTCGACCCGAAGTTTACTAAAATCGCATATAATATGTGGGACGCTCGCAGGTATCACTCTGTATACCGGTCAGCAAAAATTTCTAACGGGTCAGCAAAAAAATCTCACTTTCAAAGTTTTCCAGCGGTGTAATTAAGCGATTTTCGGCCCGATGTTTACTAAATTCATATATTATATGTAAGACACACTCATCTATCACCCTGCATAGCGGTCAGCAAGAATTTCTAACGGGTCAGCAAAAAAATCTCACTTTTAAAGTTTTCCAGGGCCGTAACTAAGTGATTTTCGGCCCGATGTTTACTAAATTCATATATTATATGTAAGACACTCTCATCTGTCCCCCTGCATAGCGATCAGCAAGAATTTCTAACGGGTCAGCAAAAGAATCTCACTTTTAAATTTTCCAGGGCCGTAACTAAGTGATTTTCGGCCTGATGTTTACTAAATTTGTATATAATATATAGGACACTCTCAGCTATCACCCTGTATAGTGGTCAGCAAGAATCTCTAACGGGTCAGCAAAAAATCTCACTTTTGAAGTTTTCCATAGCCGTAACTAAGTGATTTTCGGCCCGATGTTTACTAAATTCGTATATAATATGTAGAACACTCTCAGGTATCACCCTTTATACCGGTCAGCAAGAATTTCTAACGGGTCAGGAAAAAAATCTCACTTGAAAAGTTTTCCAAGACCGTAACTAAGTGATTTTCGGCCCGATGTTTACTAAATTCGTATATAATATGTAGGACACTCTCAGGTATCACCCTGTATACCGGTCAGCAAAAATTTCTAACGGGTCAGCAAAGAAATCTCACTTTCAAAGTTTTCCAGGGGTGTAATTAAGCGATTTTCGGCCCGATGTTTACTAAATTCATATATTATATGTAAGACACACTCATCTACCACCCTGCATAGCGGTCAGCAAGAATTTCTAACGGGTCAGCAAAAAAATCTCACTTTTAAAGTTTTCCAGGGCCGTAACTAAGTGATTTTCGGCCCGATGTTTACTAAATTCATATATTATATGTAAGACAATCTCATCTATCACCCTGCATAGCGATCAGCAAGAATTTCTAACGCGTCAGCAAAAGAATCTCACTTTTAAAGTTTCCAGGGCCGTAACTAAGTGATTTTCGGCCCGATGTTTACTAAATTCGTATATAATATGTAGGACACACTCAGGTATCACCCTTTATACCGGTCAGCAAGAATTTCTAACGGGTCAGGAAAAAAATCTCACTTGAAAAGTTTTCCAGGGCCGTAACTAAGTGATTTTCGGCCCGATGTTTACTAAATTCGTATATATTATGTAGGACACTCTCAGCTATCACCCTGTATAGTGGTCAGCAAGAATTTCTAACGGGTCAGCAAAAAATCTCACTTTTAAAGTTTTCCATAGCCGTAACTAAGTGATTTTCTGCCCGATGTTTACTAAATTCGTATATAATATGTAGGACACTCTCAGGTATCACCCTTTATACCGGTCAGCAAGAATTTCTAACGGGTCAGCAAAGAAATCTCACTTTCAAAGTTTTCCAGGGCTGTAACTAAGTGATTTTCGACCCGAAGTTTACTAAAATCGCATATAATATGTGGGACGCTCGCAGGTATCACCCTGTATACCGGTCAGCAAAAATTTCTAACGGGTCAGCAAAAAAATCTCACTTTTAATGTTTTCCAGCGCCGTAACTAAGTGATTTTCGACCCGTTGTTTACTAAAATCGTATATTATATGTAAGACACTCTCGTCTATCACCCTGCATAGCGGTCAGCAAGAATTTCTAACGGGTCAGCAAAAAAATCTCACTTGAAAAGTTTTCTTTGGCCGTAACTAAGTGATTTTCGGCCCGATGTTTACTAAATTCCTATATAATATGTAGGACACTCTCAGGTATCACACTGTATACCGGTCAGCAAGAATTTCTAACGGGTCAGCAAAAGAATCTCACTTTTAAAGTTTTCCTCTCGTTTCCTCAGTTAAGACACTCTCATCTATCACCCTGCATAGCGATCAGCAAGAATTTCTAACGCGTCAGCAAAAGAATCTCACTTTTAAAGTTTCCAGGGCCGTAACTAAGTGATTTTCGGCCCGATGTTTACTAAATTTGTATATAATATGTAGGACACTCTCAGCTATCACCCTGTATAGTGGTCAGCAAGAATTTCTAACGGGTCAGCAAAAAATCTCACTTTTAAAGTTTTCCATAGCCGTAACTAAGTGATTTTCGGCCCGATGTTTACTAAATTCGTATATAATATGTAGAACACTCTCAGGTATCACCCTTTATACCGGTCAGCAAGAATTTCTAACGGGTCAGGAAAAAAATCTCACTTGAAAAGTTTTCCAAGACCGTAACTAAGTGATTTTCGGCCCGATGTTTACTAAATTCGTATATAATATGTAGGACACTCTCAGGTATCACCCTGTATACCGGTCAGCAAAAATTTCTAACGGGTCAGCAAAGAAATCTCACTTTCAAAGTTTTCCAGGGGTGTAATTAAGCGATTTTCGGCCCGATGTTTACTAAATTCATATATTATATGTAAGACACACTCATCTACCACCCTGCATAGCGGTCAGCAAGAATTTCTAACGGGTCAGCAAAAAAATCTCACTTTTAAAGTTTTCCAGGGCCGTAACTAAGTGATTTTCGGCCCGATGTTTACTAAATTCATATATTATATGTAAGACAATCTCATCTATCACCCTGCATAGCGATCAGCAAGAATTTCTAACGCGTCAGCAAAAGAATCTCACTTTTAAAGTTTCCAGGGCCGTAACTAAGTGATTTTCGGCCCGATGTTTACTAAATTCGTATATAATATGTAGGACACACTCAGGTATCACCCTTTATACCGGTCAGCAAGAATTTCTAACGGGTCAGGAAAAAAATCTCACTTGAAAAGTTTTCCAGGGCCGTAACTAAGTGATTTTCGGCCCGATGTTTACTAAATTCGTATATATTATGTAGGACACTCTCAGCTATCACCCTGTATAGTGGTCAGCAAGAATTTCTAACGGGTCAGCAAAAAATCTCACTTTTAAAGTTTTCCATAGCCGTAACTAAGTGATTTTCTGCCCGATGTTTACTAAATTCGTATATAATATGTAGGACACTCTCAGGTATCACCCTTTATACCGGTCAGCAAGAATTTCTAACGGGTCAGCAAAGAAATCTCACTTTCAAAGTTTTCCAGGGCTGTAACTAAGTGATTTTCGACCCGAAGTTTACTAAAATCGCATATAATATGTGGGACGCTCGCAGGTATCACCCTGTATACCGGTCAGCAAAAATTTCTAACGGGTCAGCAAAAAAATCTCACTTTTAATGTTTTCCAGCGCCGTAACTAAGTGATTTTCGACCCGTTGTTTACTAAAATCGTATATTATATGTAAGACACTCTCGTCTATCACCCTGCATAGCGGTCAGCAAGAATTTCTAACGGGTCAGCAAAAAAATCTCACTTGAAAAGTTTTCTTTGGCCGTAACTAAGTGATTTTCGGCCCGATGTTTACTAAATTCCTATATAATATGTAGGACACTCTCAGGTATCACACTGTATACCGGTCAGCAAGAATTTCTAACGGGTCAGCAAAAGAATCTCACTTTTAAAGTTTTCCTCTCGTTTCCTCAGTTAAGACACTCTCATCTATCACCCTGCATAGCGATCAGCAAGAATTTCTAACGCGTCAGCAAAAGAATCTCACTTTTAAAGTTTCCAGGGCCGTAACTAAGTGATTTTCGGCCCGATGTTTACTAAATTTGTATATAATATGTAGGACACTCTCAGCTATCACCCTGTATAGTGGTCAGCAAGAATTTCTAACGGGTCAGCAAAAAATCTCACTTTTAAAGTTTTCCATAGCCGTAACTAAGTGATTTTCGGCCCGATGTTTACTAAATTCGTATATAATATGTAGGACACTCTCAGGTATCACCCTGTAACTAAGTGATTTTCGACCCGATGTTTACTAAATTCATATATTATATGTAAGACACTCTCATCTATCACCCTGCATAGCGGTCAGCAAGAATTTCTAACGGGTCAGCAAAAGAATCTCACTTTTAAAGTTTTCCATAGCCGTAACTAAGTGATTTTCGGCCCGATGTTTACTAAATTCGTATATAATATGTAGGACACTCTCAGGTATCACCCTTTATACCGGTCAGCAAAGAAATCTCACTTTCAAAGTTTTCCAGGGCCGTAACTAAGTGATTTTCGACCCGAAGTTTACTAAAATCGCATATAATATGTGGGACGCTCGCAGGTATCACTCTGTATACCGGTCAGCAAAAATTTCTAACGGGTCAGCAAAAAAATCTCACTTTTAATGTTTTCCAGGGCCGTAACTAAGTGATTTTCGACCCTTTGTTTACTAAAATCGTATATTATATGTAAGACACTCTCGTCTATCACCCTGCATAGCGGTCAGCAAGAATTTCTAACGGGTTAGCAAAAAAATCTCACTTGAAAAGTTTTCTTTGGCCGTAACTAAGTGATTTTCAGCCCGATGTTTACTAAATTCATCTATTATATGTAAGACACTCTCATCTATCACCCTGCATAGCGGTCAGCAAGAATTTCTAACGGGTCAGCAAAAGAATCTCACTTTTAAAGTTTTCCATAGCCGTAACTAAGTGATTTTCGGCCCGATGTTTACTAAATTCGTATATAATATGTAGGACACTCTCAGGTATCACCCTTTATACCGGTCAGCAAGAATTTCTAACGGGTCAGCAAAGAAATCTCACTTTCAAAGTTTTCCAGGGCCGTAACTAAGTGATTTTCGACCCGAAGTTTACTAAAATCGCATATAATATGTGGGACGCTCGCAGGTATCACTCTGTATACCGGTCAGCAAAAATTTCTAACGGGTCAGCAAAAAAATCTCACTTTCAAAGTTTTCCAGCGGTGTAATTAAGCGATTTTCGGCCCGATGTTTACTAAATTCATATATTATATGTAAGACACACTCATCTATCACCCTGCATAGCGGTCAGCAAGAATTTCTAACGGGTCAGCAAAAAAATCTCACTTTTAAAGTTTTCCAGGGCCGTAACTAAGTGATTTTCGGCCCGATGTTTACTAAATTCATATATTATATGTAAGACACTCTCATCTGTCCCCCTGCATAGCGATCAGCAAGAATTTCTAACGGGTCAGCAAAAGAATCTCACTTTTAAATTTTCCAGGGCCGTAACTAAGTGATTTTCGGCCTGATGTTTACTAAATTTGTATATAATATATAGGACACTCTCAGCTATCACCCTGTATAGTGGTCAGCAAGAATCTCTAACGGGTCAGCAAAAAATCTCACTTTTGAAGTTTTCCATAGCCGTAACTAAGTGATTTTCGGCCCGATGTTTACTAAATTCGTATATAATATGTAGAACACTCTCAGGTATCACCCTTTATACCGGTCAGCAAGAATTTCTAACGGGTCAGGAAAAAAATCTCACTTGAAAAGTTTTCCAAGACCGTAACTAAGTGATTTTCGGCCCGATGTTTACTAAATTCGTATATAATATGTAGGACACTCTCAGGTATCACCCTGTATACCGGTCAGCAAAAATTTCTAACGGGTCAGCAAAGAAATCTCACTTTCAAAGTTTTCCAGGGGTGTAATTAAGCGATTTTCGGCCCGATGTTTACTAAATTCATATATTATATGTAAGACACACTCATCTACCACCCTGCATAGCGGTCAGCAAGAATTTCTAACGGGTCAGCAAAAAAATCTCACTTTTAAAGTTTTCCAGGGCCGTAACTAAGTGATTTTCGGCCCGATGTTTACTAAATTCATATATTATATGTAAGACAATCTCATCTATCACCCTGCATAGCGATCAGCAAGAATTTCTAACGCGTCAGCAAAAGAATCTCACTTTTAAAGTTTCCAGGGCCGTAACTAAGTGATTTTCGGCCCGATGTTTACTAAATTCGTATATAATATGTAGGACACACTCAGGTATCACCCTTTATACCGGTCAGCAAGAATTTCTAACGGGTCAGGAAAAAAATCTCACTTGAAAAGTTTTCCAGGGCCGTAACTAAGTGATTTTCGGCCCGATGTTTACTAAATTCGTATATATTATGTAGGACACTCTCAGCTATCACCCTGTATAGTGGTCAGCAAGAATTTCTAACGGGTCAGCAAAAAATCTCACTTTTAAAGTTTTCCATAGCCGTAACTAAGTGATTTTCTGCCCGATGTTTACTAAATTCGTATATAATATGTAGGACACTCTCAGGTATCACCCTTTATACCGGTCAGCAAGAATTTCTAACGGGTCAGCAAAGAAATCTCACTTTCAAAGTTTTCCAGGGCTGTAACTAAGTGATTTTCGACCCGAAGTTTACTAAAATCGCATATAATATGTGGGACGCTCGCAGGTATCACCCTGTATACCGGTCAGCAAAAATTTCTAACGGGTCAGCAAAAAAATCTCACTTTTAATGTTTTCCAGGGCCGTAACTAAGTGATTTTCGACCCGTTGTTTACTAAAATCGTATATTATATGTAAGACACTCTCGTCTATCACCCTGCATAGCGGTCAGCAAGAATTTCTAACGGGTCAGCAAAAAAATCTCACTTGAAAAGTTTTCTTTGGCCGTAACTAAGTGATTTTCGGCCCGATGTTTACTAAATTCCTATATAATATGTAGGACACTCTCAGGTATCACACTGTATACCGGTCAGCAAGAATTTCTAACGGGTCAGCAAAAGAATCTCACTTTTAAAGTTTTCCTCTCGTTTCCTCAGTTAAGACACTCTCATCTATCACCCTGCATAGCGATCAGCAAGAATTTCTAACGCGTCAGCAAAAGAATCTCACTTTTAAAGTTTCCAGGGCCGTAACTAAGTGATTTTCGGCCCGATGTTTACTAAATTTGTATATAATATGTAGGACACTCTCAGCTATCACCCTGTATAGTGGTCAGCAAGAATTTCTAACGGGTCAGCAAAAAATCTCACTTTTAAAGTTTTCCATAGCCGTAACTAAGTGATTTTCGGCCCGATGTTTACTAAATTCGTATATAATATGTAGGACACTCTCAGGTATCACCCTGTAACTAAGTGATTTTCGACCCGATGTTTACTAAATTCATATATTATATGTAAGACACTCTCATCTATCACCCTGCATAGCGGTCAGCAAGAATTTCTAACGGGTCAGCAAAAGAATCTCACTTTTAAAGTTTTCCATAGCCGTAACTAAGTGATTTTCGGCCCGATGTTTACTAAATTCGTATATAATATGTAGGACACTCTCAGGTATCACCCTTTATACCGGTCAGCAAAGAAATCTCACTTTCAAAGTTTTCCAGGGCCGTAACTAAGTGATTTTCGACCCGAAGTTTACTAAAATCGCATATAATATGTGGGACGCTCGCAGGTATCACTCTGTATACCGGTCAGCAAAAATTTCTAACGGGTCAGCAAAAAAATCTCACTTTTAATGTTTTCCAGGGCCGTAACTAAGTGATTTTCGACCCTTTGTTTACTAAAATCGTATATTATATGTAAGACACTCTCGTCTATCACCCTGCATAGCGGTCAGCAAGAATTTCTAACGGGTCAGCAAAAGAATCTCACTTTTAAAGTTTTCCATAGCCGTAACTAAGTGATTTTCGGCCCGATGTTTACTAAATTCGTATATAATATGTAGGACACTCTCAGGTATCACCCTTTATACCGGTCAGCAAGAATTTCTAACGGGTCAGCAAAGAAATCTCACTTTCAAAGTTTTCCATAGCCGTAACTAAGTGATTTTCGACCCGAAGTTTACTAAAATCGCATATAATATGTGGGACGCTCGCAGGTATCACTCTGTATACCGGTCAGCAAAAATTTCTAACGGGTCAGCAAAAAAATCTCACTTTCAAAGTTTTCCAGCGGTGTAATTAAGCGATTTTCGGCCCGATGTTTACTAAATTCATATATTATATGTAAGACACACTCATCTATCACCCTGCATAGCGGTCAGCAAGAATTTCTAACGGGTCAGCAAAAAAATCTCACTTTTAAAGTTTTCCAGGGCCGTAACTAAGTGATTTTCGGCCCGATGTTTACTAAATTCATATATTATATGTAAGACACTCTCATCTGTCCCCCTGCATAGCGATCAGCAAGAATTTCTAACGGGTCAGCAAAAGAATCTCACTTTTAAATTTTCCAGGGCCGTAACTGAGTGATTTTCGGCCTGATGTTTACTTAATTTGTATATAATATATAGGACACTCTCAGCTATCACCCTGTATAGTGGTCAGCAAGAATCTCTAACGGGTCAGCAAAAAATCTCACTTTTGAAGTTTTCCATAGCCGTAACTAAGTGATTTTCGGCCCGATGTTTACTAAATTCGTATATAATATGTAGAACACTCTCAGGTATCACCCTTTATACCGGTCAGCAAGAATTTCTAACGGGTCAGGAAAAAAATCTCACTTGAAAAGTTTTCCAGGACCGTAACTAAGTGATTTTCGGCCCGATGTTTACTAAATTCGTATATAATATGTAGGACACTCTCAGGTATCACCCTGTATACCGGTCAGCAAAAATTTCTAACGGGTCAGCAAAGAAATCTCACTTTCAAAGTTTTCCAGGGGTGTAATTAAGCGATTTTCGGCCCGATGTTTACTAAATTCATATATTATATGTAAGACACACTCATCTACCACCCTGCATAGCGGTCAGCAAGAATTTCTAACGGGTCAGCAAAAAAATCTCACTTTTAAAGTTTTCCAGGGCCGTAACTAAGTGATTTTCGGCCCGATGTTTACTAAATTCATATATTATATGTAAGACAATCTCATCTATCACCCTGCATAGCGATCAGCAAGAATTTCTAACGCGTCAGCAAAAGAATCTCACTTTTAAAGTTTCCAGGGCCGTAACTAAGTGATTTTCGGCCCGATGTTTACTAAATTCATATATTATATGTAAGACACTCTCATCTATCACCCTGCATAGCGACAGCAAGAATTTCTAACGCGTCAGCAAAAGAATCTCACTTTTAAAGTTTCCAGGGCCGTAACTAAGTGATTTTCGGCCCGATGTTTACTAAATTTGTATATAATATGTAGGACACTCTCAGCTATCACCCTGTATAGTGGTCAGCAAGAATTTCTCACGGGTCAGCAAAAAATATCACTTTTAAAGTTTTCCATAGCCGTAACTAAGTGATTTTCGGCCCGATGTTTACTAAATTCGTATATAATATGTAGGACACTCTCAGGTATCACCCTTTATACCGGTCAGCAAGAATTTCTAACGGGTCAGGCAAAAAATCTCACTTGAAAAGTTTTCCAGGGCCGTAACTAAGTGATTTTCGACCAGATGTTTACTAAAATCGCATATAATATGTGGAACACTCGCAGGTATCACCCTGTATACCGGTCAGCAAAAATTTCTAACGGGTCAGCAAAAAAATCTCACTTTTAATGTTTTCCAGGGCCGTAACTAAGTGATTTTCTACCCGATGTTTATTAAAATCGTATATTATATGTAAGACACTCTCGTCTATCACCCTGCATAGCGGTCAGCAAGAATTTCTAACGGGTCAGCAAAAAAATCTCACTT
This sequence comes from Taphrorychus bicolor, assembly GCA_951812265.1. NCBI lineage: Eukaryota > Metazoa > Arthropoda > Insecta > Coleoptera > Curculionidae > Taphrorychus > Taphrorychus bicolor. Next base: position 59,624,653 of record OX638297.1, on the reverse strand, counting down.
GTAAAGTTTTCTAGGGCCGTAACTAAGTGATTTTCGGCCCGATGTTTACTAAATTCCTATATAATATGTAGGACACTCTCAGGTATCACCCTGTATACCGGTCAGTAAGAATTTCTAACGGGTCAGCAAAGAAATCTCACTTTCAAAGTTTTCCAGGGGTGTAATTAAGCGATTTTCGGCCCGATGTTTACTAAATTCATATATTATATGTAAGACACCCTCATCTATCACCCTGCATAGCGGTCAGCAAGAATTTCTAACGGGTTAGCAAAAAAATCTCACTTTTAAAGTTTTCCAGGGCCGTAACTAAGTGATTTTCGGCCCGATGTTTACTAAATTCGTATATAATATGTAGGACACTCTCAGGTATCACCCTGTATACCGGTCAGCAAAAATTTATAACGGGACAGCATAGAAATCTCACTTTCAAAGTTTTCCAGGGCCGTAACTAAGTGATTTTCGACCCTATGTTTACTAAATTCGCATATAATATATGGGACACTCTCAGGTGTCACCCTGTATACCGGTCAGCAAAAATTTCTAAGGGGTCAGCAAAAAAATCTCACTTTTAAAGTTTTCCAGGGCCGTAACTAAGTGATTTTCGGCCCGATGTTTACTAAATTCGTATATAATATGTAGGACACTCTCAGCTATCACCCAGCATAGCGGTCAGCAACAATTTTTGACGGGTCAGCAAAATTTTCCGTAATAAATGGATTTCTTATGGGTCAGCAAATTAGGGATACCCTTTTAGCAGCGATCCACTGCTGCCGCCGAGCTCGCGAGCGCTATGTATCACTCATGCACCCCAGCACCATCGATGCACCGCCAAAACTGGTTTGGCGGTGCACCGTCGGCGGCCTGGCGGGGAGAGAGGAGTTTCAACTGTTCGACGAACTGACGTTACTGATGTAATGTATTATTCCTTATACTACGATTTGTACGAAGGCGTAGAAGGGCCACATAAGCTTTTTTTTATTATTCTGAGATAATAAGTCAGAAAAATGGTTTTTCTGAGTTAATAAGTCAGAATAATCATTTTTCTGACTTACTATCTCCGAAAAACAATTTCTTTGACTTATTAACTCCGAAAAATCATTTTTCTGACTTATTATCTCAGAATTAATGAAAAAAATCTCGTTTTTAGGTTTTTCTGACTTAATATCTCAGAATAACAGTAAAATGACAGCTGACAAGTGACGGACGACAGAGCGGTCCAACAAAACAGCTGATCATGTAAACAAAGAGTTTTGTATATAGGTCCATTTTGTATTGTTTTTTATACAATTTGCACTATTTTCTTAAAATTTTAGACATTTAGACAGTTGTCGGTTTTTTTTAATTCTCTTTTCAATTATTATATGTATATTCCAAACGGTAGACATAAAACCTGATGTAAAATGAGTCACAAAAGTTCCTATTTTCTCAAGTTAAAAGAACAAAGTGCGGAGGTGGCTCAACGATATGAAATGAAACTTTCGGTGATTAATCATTTGGATCCATTTGTTTTAAGACACTCAGAAATAAGTTTCAACCCCTCCGATTTCCCTGCTATCACCAGTATAGGCATTCTAACTTACCTAGTGTTAACCACGAGTTACTACACCTCACAGGAGATGAAACCTTTTAAAAGCCTAAATGCCTTCAAATATTTTGAAGCTGGGTTCGTAAGTGGTTGTGGAGTACTAAAAATTAAAGATCATAAAGTCCTGGTTGGAAAGGCAAGAACATATTTCATAGACATATTCAGTAGATTATGATTGGGGCTCATGAGGGATATCAATAATTCTATCCTAAGACAATGGGCGCTATTAGGAATAGCAAGCATGAATAGCACATATAAGTGAGCCCTGCAGGGGAAGGGACACATAGTCTTAATTAGGTAGAACATACTAGGGTGACTTTAGATAATATACAGGGTGGTTCAGAGTTGTGGTGACAAAAGTTTAAGGGAGATTTCTCTGCCAAAATAAAGCAAGTGCTTTATTCTTGAGATACAGGTTGTTAGTTTGAATAAAAAAATACAAATTTATTACTTTATTACAGATGACAAATTCTGATTCTGATGAATATATCATCCCAGTCATGATGATCACATTGTGCTTTTTTCACTGTGATAATAGACTAAGGTATTCAGTAGTAAATTCAAGAAAATATCCACAAAATATGTAAGTTAATATTAAAAATATACAAACTAAAAGTAGCACTTGCAAGCTCAATAAATGTAAGTAATTATTGAGGGCCAAACTGCTAGGGCATTATGGGGTACATGTTGTCAATGCCATCAGTTTGGCATCAATTTTGCATTAATGGCATTACTTTGGTATTGTGTATAAAATTTGAAGTAGTGGTTTATTCCTCACTAATTATCATATTAATATCCTAAGAATTAAACATTTCTTACTTATATTTCAGGTGAAGCAGTCACAAAAGATGAATCTGCAGCCACTAGAAGTGTGGATTATTTGCCAACAAGACGGTAGTGTGATTTCAGCCCATTGTACATGTATGGCAGGTCTTGGGGAAGTTTGCAGTCACATAGGGGCTCTGTTATATGCATCTGAATACATAATAACATCAAAAGCTAACTCCTCATGTACAGATAGTCGGGCTACGTGGAAAGTTCCAACAACCTCAAAAGTTGAGTATACACCAGTAGTGTCACAAGATGAATTATGCAATGCATTGCAAGAATTAAAAGATATTGGTACTAGTTCAGTACTGATGACGTTAACTGAACCTTTTTCCCTTGAGTTTGCTCAAAAACAAGCAGTAAGTGATCTAGTGATTCCAAACCCCTATACAAAATTACATCAAGAGGAATTTGAACTGTACAATTTAGAGCAATTAATAAACTTGTGTTTGTCTTTTGCATGAGGAAGTAGTAATGACTAATGGCGACTGTGAAAAAATCAGAGAAGCCACAAAAACCCAATCATTATCAGCCATCTAACCTCATCTAACTCCATCTAACCCATCACTAAGTTAAACTAAATCCATATGTTATCCTTTGGAAGTGCAGTTTAAAACTCAAGCAACAGAATGGGGCAAAAAGCATGAAAAAACCACTCTTTTGGTCTACAAATCAGAACAATCCAAAAGTCATGAAAATTTTATACTAGAGAGTGTAAGCTTCTGCATCAACCCAAGTTACCCAAATTTTGGAGCTTCACCTGATGGATTTGTGTCCTGTACATGTTGCGGCTTAGGGTGCGTTGAAAGTGCCCTATTAGTGTTCGTGAAAGTTCTCTCAAACAATTTGCTATGACCTGGACCACGGCTTCGTAGCCCGGAAAACACTTTAGATAGTATTATGACCGGCCGTGAAAGCCTTCACACTCTGATAATTTGCTATGAAGTCAGGAAGCTGTTTAATAGTGACCGAAGAAGGCATGGAATTGGAAAAGAAGCACAATTATTACTTTCAGATACAGCAACAAATGGCTATAACTGGAAGAAATTAGCAAAATAACATCACCGTATTTTCAACCCTGTATTATTTTAACTGAACCACTTACCTACTCTAAACCTACTCATAAGTAGGTAGTACAAGGACAGATCTACTCAAATTAGCTTCATTCAAAGAAATCCATTGGTTCATTTAAGAGTTGCGCTCTCTCAAACTTGCGTGCAAAAATCAACTGTTGCAAAGCAATTGACCAGCAGTACTTGCTTTTAAGTGCGTTTCTTGGTTGAGACCATCACACAGGTTGTAGGATAGTCCAGCTTTTGCTGCTTGAGTATAGTAAGAATAGAAGTAAATTGCGGAGTCATCTGCATACATTGTAACATTGTGAGTTAATAAGTCAGAGAAATCGTTTTTCGGAGATAGTAAGTCAGAAAACTGTTTATTCTGACTTATTAACTCAGAAAAACCATTTTTCTGACTTATTATCTCAGAATAATAAAAAAAACTTATGCCCTTCTACGCCTTCGTAGATTTGCATATTCAATGTGAAAATAATAATATGACATGATGATAAAATGTTGTTCCGTTTCGATATACAGAGTTTTAAAGTTCCCTTTTAAAATTTAAATTTATTGAATAATTCCTACAATTTTAATTCAAATTCGGCAAAATTTTGGAATTTGGGGGTTTTTGGCAATGGGAAACTGGAATAGTAACTTAATTTTTAGGTGTCTGCTAGAGGGCGCTAGGCGCGCACTGCTGCGTGGCTATTTTTCGTCAAAAGTTTTTAACGGAATGCACTATCGGAAATTGGAATATCACAGTTGTTACACTAACTATTTCTACTAAAAGGTATCTTATTTTATGTCGATAACCCAACCGATTTTCGAAATATTTTCAATTTATCAAATCAAAAAAGTGCATAGTAGTATCAATTTAACCGGTACTTGCATTAAATTAACTTGGACAGGTACTAACTATCTAAATAAGCGAAATGTCCACTATTTGCAACATTACGAATTTTAACTGCAACTTGCAACATTTTACGAAGGCAAGTGTTGACGCAAATAATACCAAGTCAAACGGAATACCAAAATTGGTACCGTATGAACTTACTTTATTTTGTCGTTGGTGCACCCTGTATATCTTTGACCATATTTGAGAATTGCTACTTATTATCTAATTTATTATTCTTTAAGAAATTTTGAAGATCCTTGTAAGGATATATGTATAAATTGTATTTCTCCAATTCTAAATTTATGAAGAATTAAAATAATTCTTCAAACTGCTAAGTATACGAATTTAGAAGGACTAATTTATGCGTACATTTGATAATTTACAATATACAGGGTGTGCGGGTTTTTTGTACCAGGACTTTACAAGCTTGTAGAAACAACGATTTTATGACAAAAAGGACTTTACGAAGCTTGTAGAAACAACGATTTTATGACAAAAAGTTCATATAACCTTATATGTATAGAAGCTTAGTTTTCGATATACAGTTAAAGTTACACGATTTTTATAATTTTTCCCTTCCAGCTCGTACAATTTTTGAGATATTTATTTCAAATTTAGAGTGTATGTTAGTTTTTAGGGTCTGCATAAATGCACCTGACAAATGGTTGTGACAATCTACAGGGTGTTATTTTTTCTGGAGTCAGGCCCCGTTTTACCATCCCGAACTTTTTTGTAGTGCGTCACTGATCATTCGTTTCTAGAAGTTTTAAATCCCTGTTCAATTTGAATTCTTTTATGCCTCTTCAATCGTTTTCGTATTTGTCGCCGTTCTCGAGATATTTGCAGGATTATCATTCGTGCATGCGAATGTCCCATTCCACGGTTTGTGGTTCAGAAAAAAACAGCGTCAAGTAGGTCATGGTTAATTGTTGATCCTGTTTTAAACTTGTCAAAGTAATATGTGTCAGTCAGAATTTTTTGTTTCTTCTTAATTAGTTTCAAGTTTCAAGTTATCTTTTTTACTGAAATTATTAATACGTACGAGTATTTCATGTATTAATGTGTAGGCATAATGCCATTCCGCTTTTCTAACCATGAATATGCAGACATGCATTATTTTGATGGATTTTGTGATGGGAACTCTGCTGGTGCTGCTCGAGAATACAGGAGAAGATTTCCAAGCATTTTTGTAAAAGTACATCAACAGTTTAGAAACTGCGGTTTAAATCCTCTTCAAGCACGAATTGGTGAACAGATTCTTCAAAGACGCGGCATGTTAGATACAAGGATTTTAAATACTTTTGAAAGAAACCGCCGATTGAGTACAAGACAAGCTTCAAGACGATTAAATATTCCTAAAACCCTCATATGGACTACTTTAAAGCAAAATGGTCTGCATCCGTAGCATTTGCAGCCGGTATAGGGATTACAACCTGGTGATGCTGAACACCGAATGCAGTTTTGCCGTTGGCTAATAAATGCAGCAAGAGAAAATCTTGTTTTTCTTAACAAAATTATTTGGACCGATGAGTCCTGTTTTACAATTTACAAGACGTGCATGGTGTAGTAAATTTTCAAAATCTTCACGTCTGGAAAGACGAAAACCCACATCTAATTCGACCAAGAAATTTTCAACACGAATTTAGGTAATGGATGCTGGATGAGAGTATTTGGCGATATTTTGTTGGGACTTTACATCTTACCAAATAGACTGCATGGTCGATTGTTTTTGAAATTTTTAAACGCCGAACATGACACAATGCTGGAAGATGTGCCTCTATAACAAATACTAGACTCGTTTTTTCATTTAGATGGATGTCCTGCACATTACTTTTTAGAGGTGAGGAACTGGCTTAATACAGAATATCCACAGAGATGGGTGGGTCGTGGAGGTCCAGTTGCGTGGCCTCCCCGATCGCCTGATCTGACCCCGCTTGATTTTTTTGTTTGGTGGTTTATAAAGGAAAATGTCTACTCCAGTCCTGTTAATCCTCAAAAAGAACTGATACGACGAATACGAAATGCGGTTCGCAGAATAACTCCACAACATTTGAGAGACGTCCGGCAGTCTTTGTTGCGACGCTCTAATCTATGTGTTGTTCATAAAGGCGGGCATTTCGAACAGCTTAAAAGTTTTGTTTATTGAATACGATTACTCACTCATTATTTTGTTAATGTTAATAATTTATGATAATTTAATATTAAATGCAAAGTAGTGTAATATTACCTATAAACTTTTAATGATTTAAATTTCAGTCTTAAAATGAGTAGTAAGTTCTACTAAAACATATTAGATTGCTTGGACATCTTTCCATTATTCGGAGATGTAAATGTAAACGTAAGGTACTTACTTAATAAGTACATGCAATTGGAAAGTTGCGTCCAAAGTAGCAAAGTTTAATACTCCTGCAAATATCTCGAGAACGGCGACAAATACGAAAACGATTCAAGAGGCATAAAAGCATTCAAATTGAACAGGGATTTAAAATTTCTGAAAACGCACAACAAAAAAGTTTGGAATGGTAAAACGGGGCCTGACTCCAGAAAAAATAACACTCTGTAGATTGTCACAACCATTTTTCAGGTGTATTTGTGCAGACCCTAAAAACTAACATACACTCTAAATTTGAAATAAATATCTCAAAATTTGTACGAGCTGGAAGGAAAAAATTATAAAAAACGTGTAAATTTAACGCCCTGCATATCGAAAACCAAGCTTCTATACATATAAGTTTATATAAACTTTTTGTCATAAAATCGTTGTTTCTACAAGCTGGTATAAAAGTACAAAAGTCCTGCTACAAAAAACCCGGACACCCTCTGTATATTAAAAATTAAGAAATTTTAGACTACACTATGGTCTTCTAACAATAGACATCCGCAAAACTATCGAAAATTGGACACTCTATACATATATTTAGTACGTAGCAGTATACAACTTAGACAACATTCTATATTTGGGTGTATAGATTTTAATCCCTAAACGTACATTAAATTCATAATGTATCCACAGGTAATTAATTCCAACTTTTTAGTAGTGTTGCCCCACTATGCGCTGTAATTTTGGCAACGTTGGTATATGGCGAATTACGGAGTATACGGAGACGTAATGAATCCAACTACTTTTTGCCCTTCTTTATCTTGTACTGCTTTCTTCTGGACAGAATGGTGAATATTCGATGCTGCAACCCAGAGAACCTCGATTGCTTCAAAAACCTCATCTAGTTGGCTATGAAATGTAAGAAGAAAAGGATGAAGGGGCAAAATCCATTTAATTTGTCATCCTTGGTTAAATTTAAGGATTTGTCCTCGATAGAAGCTGAACTTTCTTTCAGCTGAAGACCTTCAGCTTTAAACTCACGCAAGTACATGAAGCAGGTACTCATAGATTAAAATTTCATATAGCCGAAGGTTTTTTTATATTTAGGTAGAAATTCCCTTTTATATCTCCGACTTTGATCTTAACTTATATAAGAAAAAAAAATGACAACACTGCGCAATTGTCGCTCATATACTTTATTTGTAGAGATTAAAATACAATTTCTAATAACTTGCCGAGTTAAGTTTTTACATTATACATTCCATGCTTTTTATCGTAATCACTGTCTTTACAAGTCCTTCTATAAAATACGTGAACAAAAAGAAAAACGTCTAAAACTAATTATTACAAATAATATAAAAACCAACCGAGGAACGCGCTATACTAACCGTAAAAATAAACGCTATTATTAATCTAAATAAACATTTATTTATTTACATTTGCTCTTTGGTAAAACTAGCCAATGAAAATTGCGAAACAATATTAACACATTTGTAACAAAAATAATAATAATAATAACTACGAAATGCAACAAAATAATATTAATACAAAAATAAAAACTCACTGTTAGTTTAAATGTTACATTATTTTAATCAAAAAATAAATCTAATGCTATATTGAAACGAACCGTCCGATTTATTATATAAAAGCTCTCTATTTACATCTTGAATAAATATATACAGAATGTGTTTCAAAATCATGGGTTACGTAATAACCGTCAGTATATAATTATAAATTTGTCAATAGAATAATATACCTCTGCTGTTTGAGACGCGTTTATATTTTTATCGTAATAATAAATGCTATATTTTATTAGAGATTAAAATTTTAACATTAGCAGTCCTATATTATTTATGTTTATCAATAAACGACTATGTTATTGTCAAAAAACCTTATGCATTACGCGTGTACGTATATGTACTTACAGACCACACAATGGAAATTATGAGACGTCACATTTCTTTATAAGTGTAATATAATATATATAGGTACACAACGTTTTATTGGAATGGTTCGAACGTACTTTAAGTCTACGAAAATACTCTAAAATATAATCATTTTCACTTCAAAAAATGTGTTTGGTTAACTTAAATCACCGTTCTCGTTTCTGAGTTGATTCAACTCTCTTCACTATGTTTTTTTTATACATTATAACGTAGTACCTTGTCTTAGCATCTATAAAAATGTTTATTAGTATAGTAACAATGGCACCATCTTCTTCTTTGTATAGGTAGGTAGGTGAAAAATCTATCTGCACTACGTATTGTCAATTAACACCTCTTAAATGCCGTTTATTGTACTGTTTGCAAGAAAAAAATTGGTAAGGAGGTATAAAACCCTGTGTTAAAGAACTTTAAAGAGCTAGCGAATTTAATAACAAAAACGTACGTAACTCTCGTACATAGTTCTAAAACTAAATTTTGCTTCGATGTAGTCCGAAACCTCTGAATTTTACGATTTAACTTATAACGGAGGGTTTTAGATCGTTGATTCAACTTTGGCACTTCGAATTTAAGCATATAAATACAATATATACATACGCTAATAACACTAATAATATCATCATTATCATCAGTAGTATCTGTTGTTTGCAATAATAATCTTTGGCACGTTGTTAATGGTTTGAGAGATTTTTTGGCATTTATCAAATGGCACGAACTGAAGAAAATTGCACAAAAAACTAACTAAGCAGGAAATAAAATAAATTGCCTTTTGTGCCCCACGCCTGCATTTGCACCACTGTGGTGCAGTGGTGGAAGACAAAGGATTTTAACGATTCTGGTACTATGTTGTCCACCTAACGAGTGAGTATTTTTACAGGTACCAGAAAGTTTATATACAAAATCATACTGCTAAGTGTATCTAACTAAAACGTATCGAATATGAAGCATGACATTAAATGACCCTCAGGTTAGAACTTCAGCCAGAACTGAAGAAAATTTGATTACATTCGGTGTCGATTTGGTTTAGAATAACGTTCTGGATCTTGAGGTATCCCAAAAGTATCTAAGCTCATCGTGTGAATATTACAATATACTATTGCAATTGTCTTAAAACAACTTGGTCTGGTCGTACATTGGTAGTAAAGGGAAGGATAGCAAATTTTCTGACTGAGCCACAACTAATAATGGCAATTATATTTTCGACCAGTATGTACTTAAAATTGTAAAAAAAATAGTTCTATTTACGTTACAATCAGGGGTTTGTGATGTGTTGTGGATAGCTTGCTGGTAATGTTCCAAGAATATATATACAAACGATTTTCTAAACCTGAACTAACCTGTTAAAACTTTACTGACTTTACAAAATAATTAAAAAAAATTGCCAAAAAGAAAAAAATGATAATTGCACAAAATCCTAAATACTATCTTATACATTTTGCAATGGTTTCAGTAAACCTATTACGTAAGTAATAATTAATTATGGCACAAAATTCACAGCTTTAAAAAACGATACAGACATCTCAAAACCTGAGGCGCTCACGGGAATTCCACTTTTCTCTATTTAAGTAGCAGAAAAAGGCAAAACCAGAAATCTAATACACCACCACTAGGCTAGAATTATTAACGCACAGTTACAGTAGTAACTGGTTGCCACTAATTCCAGCCTAAGTGACTTAAACCTAAAGTTACACCAAAAAATCAACTCACACTACTCAACATGTAACACACCCGCTAAAGTACATAGTGGCACGAGAAAAATGTATGTACACTGGTCGCAACCAATTATTCTCTGTAGGGCTTACAGTAACTGTAGCGGTGGTTCATGTGCTGGCTGTAAGAACCGGAATGAGAGAATCGTTTTAGACACTTGCTACATTGAAACGGTTTTTCCCCCGAATGTAACCTCTTGTGCTCCGTGAGGTGGTGCTTGTGCTTGAAGGCTTTGGGGCACTCGTCGCATTTGTGAGGACGTTGACCTGAAAACAAGGAAAAAATTGTTAAAAAATAAATTATGGAAAAAGATCAATATTCTGAAGTTGGACAGAAAAAAAAGCATGATTAGCAAATTTGGAACGAATCAGCACTTCACGCAAAATAAATATCGACCCCTCTGACTTACTTAATTTTGAAGAAACAGAAGTTTTGTTCAGAAGAAACAAACTGATCTATAAAATTAATTTTTTTATCAGTTTCAGTATTTTTCAGGGCGTGAAATGAAAATCAACCAAAAAAATCCCCATTTTTTACTATTGTGAAGCACTGCATCTTCCTCTTGAATAGGAAGAACTTTTTTCTACGTCTAGTCTATAGCCCCATTGGAAATAATGTAGATCGCTAACGTTAATATGATTTTCCCAAATTTCATCTGCCACAATGAAGTATTTATATCGTGTGAGAAATATTCTAGTTATATGCCTAGACATTTGAAGAAGACGAGGGAGAAGGGGAATATTGACCCGTCTGATTCCCTTAGTTTTGAAATCACTTTCGTTCAGAAGAAACAAACTCATCTATGAAACTTACTTTTCTACCAGTTTTGGTACTTTTGTTCATGTACGATAAAAAGCAAAAAAAATGTCCATTTCTTACTATTGTACACTGCATATTCCTCTTGAAATAGAAGAACTTTATTTCTACATGTAGTCTGTAGCCCTACTGGAAATAATGTAGATCACTAACCTTCGCTTAACTTTCTCAAATTTCATTTGCCACACTGAAGAACAGGGTTGCAAAAAAACATGTTTTTTTTTCAAAAAAAAAAAAAAACAAAAACGCATGTTTTTTTTGTTTGTGTTGTTTTTAACTGTTTTAAACTGTATAAAAGAGCGTTAAAAAAAACGTGTTTAAACTGTTTTAAACATAACAGTATTTTTTTTTCTGAAGTGTTTTCATTTAAATAAATTGCTCAAAAAGGGATGAATGCTTATTGATGTGCAAGTTTGTTTTCCATTTTAAAGTGTTTCGAAAACAAGCCATTTGATGTGATATTTTAAAATAGCTTCTTCTTGTTAGCAACATTGACTCGAGCCCCAGTGTTGAAGCAGTGTTCGATCCCTAGTAATATTTTTTCCTAGAATTCCCCAACTATGTATTTTTTAAAATATTCCAGATTTTCCCTAAAAACTAGATCATTTATTGACATTTAGTTAGGCACTTTTAGCTTAGTTTTTATTTTTAAACAAGGTAATATTTTAGGACAAATTTTGACAAAATAAACAATACGTCAAATGCATAGTTTAAACTTTAGGTAGAATTTAATCTGAAGATTTATAAAAGGGCTCCTAAATTGAAGTACAGTACTATAAATTAGATGTTTTCTTTCAATTTTTGTTTATTTTTTATTAGCATATGTGCATTTTAAGTATTTTATAAAATTTCCTAGCAACTCCCCAATTCCCTATAGGTTATAGGTCTGGCTTGAGCTAATTTACCCCTATAACTGGGGAGAAATCCCTCAATCTGGCGTTACTGTGCTGAAGCCAGGGGAATCCAACAAATTATCATTGTATCTACTTAAATCTACCTATTATTTTTTCTTAAAAAAAAGATGTTAAAAAAAGCAGTTTAAAACTAGTTTTAATCTGTTTAAAACAAATTTGTTTAAAACAGCAGTAAGTGTTTTAAACTTGTTAAAAACATTTAGTTTTAAACATTGCAACCCTGCTGAAGAATTAATATCGTGTAGAGAAAATTTTTAGTCAACTGTCTAGACATTTGATGAAGAAGATAAAGGGGAAGAAGAATAGGAAGAGGAAGAAGGGAAATATTAACACGTGTGATTCACATAGTTTTGAAATTACTTTCGTTCAAAAGAAACAAACTGATTTATGAAATTTACTTTTCTTCCAGTTTTGGTTCTTTTTCTTGGTGTGCACTAAAAAACGCACTAAAAAAAAATCCCCATTTTTTACTATTGTGAAGCACCGCATCTTCCTCTTGAATAGAAAGAGTAGTTTCTACAAGTAGTCTGCAGCCCCATTGGAAATAATGTTGTTGAATTAACCTTGGTTTCACTTTCTCAAATTTCATCTGCCACACTAAAGAATTTATATAGTTTAGGTAAAATTTCGAGTTCACTGTCCAGTCATTTGATTAAGAAGAAGAGGAAGAAACAGAAAGAACAGGTCCGATTCACTTAATTTTGAAACTCACTTTCGTTCAGAAGGAACAAACTTATCTGAAATTTTCTCATCTTCTTCCAGTTTCAGTAATTTTTCTCGGTGTGCAACGAAAAGCACCAAAAAAATTCACATTCTTCACTATTGTGAAGCTCTGCATCTTCGTCTTGATCAGGAAGAACTTTTTTTTCTACTTATAGTCTGTAGGCCTATTGCAAATAATCTAGGTCGTTAACCTTGGTTTCACTTTCTCAAACTTCATCTGCCACACTGAAGAATTTATATCGTGTGGGAAAAACTTCGAGTCCACTGTCTAATCATTTGAAGTCATTGATTTGAAATCATTGAAGTCTAATCATAAGAAGCGAAATATTGACACCTCTGATTCACTTTGTTTTGAAATCATTTTCGTTCAAAAGAAACAAACTGATTTATTAAATTTTCTTTTCTTCCAGTTTTGGTCCTTTTTCTTGGGGTGCAATAAAACGCATAAAAAAATCCCCATTCTTTAATATTGTGAAGCACCGCATCTTCCTCTTGAATACAAATAACTTTTTTCTTCATGTAGTCTGTAGCCCCAATGGAAATAATGTAGTTTAATTAACCTTGGTTTAACTTTCTCAAATTTCATCTGCCACACTAAAGAATTTATATAGTTTAGGGAAGATTTCGAGTTCACTGTCCGGTCATTTGAAGAAGAAGAAGAGGAAGAAGGGGTTATTGACAGGTCCGATTCACTTAGTTTTGAAACTGTTAGAATTTATATCGTGTGGGAAAAACTTCAAGTCAACTGTCTAGTCATTTGAAGAAGAGGAAGAACGGGAATTCTGGCACGTCTGATTCACTTAGTTTTGAAACTCACTTTCGTTCAGAAGAAACAAACTGATCAATGAAATTTAATTTTCTTTCAGTTTCAGTATTTTTTTCTTGAGCTGCAGTGAAAAGCACCAAAAAAAATCCCATTCCTTACTATTGTGAAGCGCTGCATCTTCGTTTTGACCAGGAAGAACTTTTCTTTTCTACGTGTAGTCTGTAGCCCCAATGAAAATAATGTAGATCGCCAACCTTTACTTTTTACTTTCTCAAATTTTTAGTGTGTAGACATTTCAAAAAGAGGAAAAAGAGGTATATCGACAGGCATAATTTCACTTAACTTTGAAACACACTTTCATTCATAAGAAGCAAACTGATTTACGAAATTTACATTTCTCTTCGGAACTTTTTTCTTAGTGTGCAATGAAAAGCACCAAGAAACCCCATTTCTTATTACTGCTAAGCGCTGCATCTTTCTCTTGAACAGGATGAACTTCCTTTTTCTGCATGTAGTCTGTAATCCCACTGGAAGTAATTTGAGTCGAAATAATAAATAATTGGAAATAATAACTAATATTACAACTACTTTGCCGACGTTTCAGCGTCCGATAGATGTTTGCCGTGACTGTGCCGTTGATAGGTTTTAATTTGTTTTTATAGTTTATGCGTGTTTTACTGTGTTTATGTTTAATTATTCAAAGTTGTAACGTACTGATGAGCTCCAATAAGAGCGAAACCGGTCTATGGTTCTTCTGCCTGATGAAGAATGAATGAAAGAAAAATGAATTTGATAGCCTGCCGAACGTCTGTTAGGTGTCCGTCCACGTTGTTTCATTTACTGTCTGTGGGAAGCGACAACTTCGGTTGAAAACTGGCTTGGTTTCACTTCACGGTATTGTTCGAATAGATGTGGTAGCGCTAAGGTTTCTTAATCAATTTATTTTTAATGACTTGAGCGCTATACACCAACTTTCAGCCCTGATGAAGTTTAAGTAAATTAGACGAAACGTCGGCGTAGAAGAATTATTAGACGAGGAAGTAGTATTATTGCTGCTTTGGTTCCAATTCGCCAATCCACCACTCAAATTAAATTCCTGAGACTCATTTTCTGATTTCATTGGAAATAATGTTTATCGATGACCTTGGTTTCACTGTCTCAAATATCATCTGCCACAATGACGAATTTTTATGTTGTGTAAGGAAATTGTATAGTCATTTGAAGAAGAAGAGGAAGAAGGGGAATATTGACACGTCCGATTCACTTCAGTCACCGAAACTGATATATGAAATTTACTTTTCTTCAAGTTTCATTAATTTTTCTCGGTGTGCAATGAAAAGCACCAAAAAATCCCCATTTCTTATTATTGTAAAGCACTACATCTTTCCCTAGATCTGGAGACGATAGGCATTTGGAGAAGAAGAGGGAAATATTGACACGTCTGATCCACTTAATTTTAAAACAGTTTTTCATTCAGAAGAACCAAACTGGCCTATAAAATATACTTTTGTAGCAGGTTTGTTACTTTTTCTTGATGCCTGGTAGAAAGCACCAAAGAAATCAAAACCCGTTACTATTGTGAAGCGTTGTATCTTCTTCTAGAAGAGTTGAAACGTCCTCTTTCTACATGCAGCCTGCCTGTAATTCTATTGGAAATAATGTACCTCTGACATTAGTTTTACACTTTCTCTCTCTAATTTCATCAGCCACCTGAGGAGTCTAATTTTCACTAGATCTGCAAAATATAATCATTCGATGAAAGAGGGCAAAATTGACAAGTTTGATTCGCTTAATTTCGAAACTCGCTTTCGTTCAAGAGTTACACCCTGGCCTGTAAGATTTGCTTTTGTAGCAGTTTCCATACATTTTTGTGGTGTCCAATGGAAAGCACCAACGAAATCATAATCCTATTGTGAAAGGGTGTATCTTCATCTTGAAGAGATAAAACTTTCTCTTTATGCATGCATCCTGTAACCCCATAGGAAATAAGCTATCGCTCACTTTGGTTTCACTTTCTTCCTCACAGTTCACACACTACACTGAAGAATATGTACCATGTAGTGGAATTTCTGGTCCTAGATTTGTAACCAATAATAATTTGAAGGAGAGGAAGAAGAAGATTATTGACACGTTTGATTCACTTAACTTTGAAACTCGCCTTCGTTCAAAAGGTGGCCCGTTAAATTCCTTTCGCAGCAGTTTCAGTACTTTTTTTTAGGTGTCCAAAGAAATCATAACCCTCAGCTAACGTTAAAAGCGCTGTATTTTGTTCGTAAAAAGATGGAACGTTCTTTTTATGCATGTATCTTGGAACTTCATTGGAAATAACGTATCGCTGACATTGATTTTACTTTCTTCCTTAAAGTTACATGCTACACTGAAGAATCTGCACCATGTAGAGTAATTTATAGTCCTAGATCTCCAACTAATAGTTATTTTAAGAAGAAACAGAAGACGAAGAGGAATAATACTTATTCTCCCTATTGCGCCCTGTCAGGTCCCTCTGACGCTGGCAATCACGATGGCGAGCTGATCCCTGTCTTCAGCCACTCTAAACAATTGTTCGACGCTATGTATGCCTGTCCATTCCCGGATGTTCATTAACCAGGAGATTTGTTTTCTTCCTGCCCCCTGCGGCCTTCTATTTTGCCCTTCATTATAAACTGTAGGATCCGATAGCGATTTCCTCTGAGAACATGGCCGACGTATGCCAGTCTTCGGCATTTAATTTGTTGTCAAAAGCTCACGAATTGCATTTGCCCTGTCTAAGACTGCTTCATTTCTTTGCAAAGCCACCCATGGTATTCTTAGCATTCATCTATGTAATCACATTTCAAATTCTAGATGGTTAATTGTGGCAGCTTTCAGTGTTTCTGTTTCAATCCTACATCTAATTTCCCTATCCGGGTCGAGTTGCTCGATGATGTAGCATCCGAGGTATTTAAAATTGGATACTCTCTCAACGTTCTGTCCATTTATCTGTAGTGACGCGTTGTTAGCAACATTTATATTCAGACCCATTTCCTGTCTCACTGCACTAACAGAATGTATGAGACTTTGAAGACCCTGAAGATCATCACATAAAATAGTCGTATCGTCAGCATAGCAAATGGTGTTAATCAGCTCGCCGTTGAATTTGACCCCGAATTATTTTCCTATAAAGCCTCTTTGAAGACTGCCATGCCCTATTGGATCTAAAATAGGCTGGCTGATGTCGCCTGCTCCTGCTATGTACAACATCTCACCGGTACTCCGTACATTTCCGGCTTTAAGCCTCTGAATCACGGTCCCCAATTTGTCGACCAACAAAGCTGTAGTGATGAGGGGTAGACCCCGAGACTAGTACGCAGATGGGCTGATCGACAAATTGGTGACCATCTATACTCGCCTCAATTCGTTCTGGTTCCGATAACCAGCGAGGTACAGAGCAATATGGGCTGCTTCTCGAACTGAGAGCCGTCTGCCATGCAGTATTGGATCTAAAATACGCTGGTGGATGTCGCGTGCTCCTGCTCTGTACAATATCTCACCGGTACTCCCTACATTTCCGGCTTTAAGCCTCTGAATCATGGTCCCCAATTTGTCGACCAACAAAGCTGTAGTGATGAGGGGTAGACCCCGAGACTAGTACGCAGATGGGTTGATCGACAAATTAGTGACCACCTACACTCGTTTCAATTCGTTCTGGTTCCAATAACCAAGGTACAGAGCAATATGGGCTGCTTCTCGAACTGAGAGCCATTTGCCATACAGTATTGGATCTAAAATAGGCTGGTGGATGTCACCTGCTCCTGCTCTGTACAACATCTCACCGGTACTCCGTACATTTCCGGCTTTGAGCCTCTGAATCACGGTCCCCAATTTGTCGACCAGCCAAAGCTGTACTGATGAGGGTTAGACCACCGAAACTAGTACGCAGATGGGTTGATCGACAAATTGGTGACCACCTACGCTCGTTTCAATTCGTTCTGGTTCCGATAACCAGCGAGGTACAGAGCAATATGGGCTGCTTCTCGAACTGGGAGCCGTCTGCCCTGCAGTATTGAATCTAAAATAGGCTGGTGGATGTCACCTGCTCCTGCGCTGTACAACATATCACCGGTACTCCGTACATTTCCGGCTTTTGAACCTCTGAATCACGGTCCCCGAGTTGTCGACCAAGTACACTCGTTTCAATTCGTTCTGGTTCCGATAACCAGCCAGGTACACAGCAATATGGGCTGCTTCTCGAACTAAAAACCATCTGCCATGCAGTATTGGATCTAAAATATGCTGGTGGATGTCGCCTGTTCCTGCTCTGACAACATCTCAACAACGATATTCATGCAGCTCAATCTTGACTTCATTTCACCTTCAGTATTATCCATCACACTAAATTTTTTTTAACACTAATGAAAACTCCTTTTCAATTTTTCCTTTTATTTTAAAGTTTCTACTGAAGAAAGTTTTTTCAGCACACCACTTTAAGGGGTTCGAAAAAAGGTTTTAGATCAAGTAGTTGACTAAGTCTTACATTATACATATCTGAATATTCGAATAACGTTGTTGGGCGGCCTTGGTTAGCCCCGTACTCAATCGAGTATAAGGTGTAAAAAGTGAAAATAAACTCAATCGATATCGTCGTTATACAATCCAATCTTGAAGAACAGATTTATTTGGAAAAATTGAACGTTGAACTAGTTGAAGACGAAAAAAACATGTCTTTGCCGGTATTAGAAACAAAGATGAAAAATAGTGCTCAAATGAAAAAAAAAATAACTTGAGCACTACCTCCTCCTTGTTACCGTGAGCTCACCCTAAGTGATTATCACATGTAATTGAAGAGGCATTTATATTGCATAATATAATTTGACTAACAACCTTTTCAAGGTTTCTATTTTACTCTGCATCTCTAGTTTCTAAAGCCTCTGGGCGCTGCCAAAAATACTTATAGGTCTATCTAGTCTAGCTGGTGATCACACTCCAATTTTTTCAATGATTTAAAAAAAAACTAATCGTTAATTCTAAAACTAAGAGTAGTAAATCCCATGTCTGCATGACCAACTTGATGTAAATCGAACTTGTCAACTTTCCCTGTGATCCTGCAAATGCACCAATATCGGGAGAGCAGTAGATCATCAGATGCTAATAATGAAAACCTTCACTTTTTCCAGGAAATAAATTTTAAATTTGACCTATCGAAACTAGATAAAAAACCTAAATCAAAGAAAAAAAATTGAAATGAGACTTTTTTTGAGATATTTGAAGTCAATCCAGAGCATCAATACAGTTCCGTGAATTTGCCAATTGGTACATTCCCTGAATTCTTAACTTAAACTCATTAATTAAAACACCCATTAGAAAAGTTCCCCGGTTATCAACAATGTTTAAAATCTTACCGGAATGTTCGTACTTATGTCTCGCCAGCGAGCTCTGCTTCGAAAAGGCCTTGTCGCACTGGTCGCACTGAAACTGCCCCTCGACCTCCTGCTCCCCCTGCATCATCGCCGGACTCCCGATGCTTTTCAGCAGCATTTGCTGCACCTTGGCCCTCTTGCTCTGCAGGTCCTCTTCCGAAAGACCGCCGTCTTGTGCCGAATGGCTGGAATTCGGACTCAAACTCGACATCCGGCTGTTAATCAGCTGCGTAATATCGTGCGGTCCGAACTGCAGGAGATGGTCCATGGGCACCATGCCCAGGCCGGGTAGCGAGGACAGTTTATGAGCGGGCTGAGCCAGTATCTGCGCCAAGCGGCTGTTGTATTCCAGGGGAGACGGTGATTGTCTCATACCTTCGCAGGAGTTTGAGCCTTGAAAGTGGTTTTGGAAAGACATGAAAGGGGTGGGACTTCTGGAAGATTTGTGGCTGAGGTTCACCACTTCGTCGTGGGACTCGGAATGGCTTACAGAATGGGGCCGACCTGGAGAACACGAGGGCGAACTATCGTTGGACATGCTGTCACGCTTCACTGACAAATCTAGGGGTTGCTCAGAAATTTCTTGAGGTAACACCTGAGGTGTTGAAGGCACGGGATAACGAGATCCTGAGGCGGCTGCCGGGCTATAAGGAACCTGCACCAGCCTGCCTTCTCTCCTGTCCCTGGCGCGGGTGTTTTGGAACCACACCTGTACTACCCTGACAGGAAATCCAATATTCGTGGCAATTTTCTCCAAGTCTTCTCTTTTAGGTCTGGGGTTTTCCTTGTACTTATCTTTCAGAATCCTAAGTTGCTCTTCGGAAATCAACGAACGCACTCGTACTTTACGTCCATCTTCGCTGACGTGGTCTGTTGTTGCGTAATTCTCAGAGTCCATTTCTTCCAAGTTGTTGTAGCAACTGGTGCTACTTCTATCGAACTCATGGTCTTCAAGTCCACTACCATTAGACTCAGACTTAGGAGTAAGAGCAGCCTCTAGCTTAGCAGCTAAACCCTCGCTCTGCGAATCTTTATTGCTCTCATGCTCCATCATGCTATTATTGCACTGTTCTTCGTGGGAATGTATCGGAGTTTGGCTGTTCTCGCAACGCTTCTGCTCCTGCTGTTCATCAACAGTTTTGTCGTTAACGTTAATTTCGGTATGATGATGGTCACTATCTTCATCCATCACCAACTCTCCGGTTTCAGAGGCATTAGACTTAGACAACTCATCAATATCTTCATGCCCATGAATAATGTCAGAGTTGGAAATGCTGACTTTGTCCTCGTCAGTCTTCATAGAGTAATGGTCAGGAACAACAACGCTGGGCTCCGGCGGAGAAGTATCCATCAGGGAACTTCTACCAGGACTCGTGACCTGCTGGTGTTGGTGAGCTTGCTGCAACTGCTCTAGAATGTGTCCCAAAGCTGGGTAGGGACTCATCG
Source organism: Taphrorychus bicolor (assembly GCA_951812265.1). NCBI lineage: Eukaryota > Metazoa > Arthropoda > Insecta > Coleoptera > Curculionidae > Taphrorychus > Taphrorychus bicolor. The sequence goes on along the minus strand of OX638297.1, from coordinate 59,604,253 downwards.
AGTGATTGAGAAGACTATGGGGATTCAAGTAGAAAGGGTTAATGGAGGGGCTGGCTGCCAGCTGCGACTGGAACAATGCCGCAGCGGCATCCGAATACTTGGGCAAAATTGTCATATAAGAGGAATTGTGATTGGGACTTCCAGAAATATTGTTATTAATAGGACTGGCCGATGGCCGCTTAACACTCTTAGGCATATTCTTATCTAGAAGAGGATTGTTCAGTGCAGCTCTGGTCCTGCCCAGTTTGAGATTCATCACCAAACATTTCTTTGAGGTCATGTGACTAGAATAGGAACCGGAATGAGAGAAGCGTTTGCCGCAGTTGCCGCACTCGAACGGCTTTTCGCCGCTGTGAATGCGGATATGTTCCTGGAAGGAAAGAAATATGGTCTTAGCGTGAGATTGTAGAGGAAGAGCTGGAGCAAAGCTTACCTTAAGGTGATGTTTGAATTTAAAAGCTTTATCACATTCGGTGCATTTGAATTTTCGCAAAACGGCGCTCTCGTCGTGGCTGATCATGTGGCGTTGCAGCCTGTAGACGTTGGCGAAGGTCTTGTTGCAAATTTTGCATGACTAAAAAAGAAACTGTATATTAGTAGTATTCACAGAGGAAGAATTAACTAGAGTCCTTTATTTAAAAAATTTTGTATGGCATTATTTCTCTTCGGTTCGGTGCGATGTTGCTCGCTCTCAGGGTCCAACTACACAACTCATATGTTTATATGTTGTGTAGCCAAATGTAGCCGTACAGCACGATCAAAACATAGGTAGAAAATCTTCTTAATTGACGAATTGGCAACAGTGTTGTCAATCCAATGTGTATCAACCTCGTTGAAATGATGTCAACCACAAAAAGTAAAAACGTGTTTTTTTTGTGTTCAAGTTGAGATAGTGCTTGCGAACGTTTTGTGCGATTTTTTGGTGTTTTATTAAGGATTTATTATGTGAAGTGGGACAGAAATCTTTCGTATCACAGGAAGTGCATGTTATCATGTTTTCACCGATTACCCGACTCAGCGGCCATTTTTTCATTCACTTCGCGACGCGCGCTCGCTGTTGTCCATTTGCATGTTGGAAGTAAACAAACCTGACAATTTATGATTGACTCACTGAGTCTATCTAGTCTGAAGGTAGTATTAAAACGTAAAGATAATCTTAAGGTACCGGGTATCCCACAAGCTCCTTGCAGGATTTTTGGCTGCAATTATTCATGAACAAAATTCTACAAAAATTTCCATCAAGTTAAAACTCGAGAAAAATGTTTACTTCCTTATTTTTCACAGTAGGTCCATCAAGTCATTTTTAGCCAATTTTTTTTGTTAAGACTATGCTGTTTTGAGATTTGGCCAAGCTGCCACCCAGATGACTAAAATTTGAGAAAACTGCAACTTGAATATTCCTTATTTGTAAAAGTAGATAGATCCATGAAGTGAGTACTCATGATTTGCTATTTTTTTTACTAAAAGGATTCCGATTGAGTTAGAAATCGAGAAAACTGTAACTTCCTAATTTTTAAAAGTAGATCTTTGAAGTGGGTACTCATTTTCAGCTATTTTTTTCCACTAAGAAGATAGTGCTGTCAGATTTGACAAAGCTGGCAGAGAGCTAAAGAATTCGAGAAAACTGCATCTTGATATTCCTTATTTTTAAAAGTTGATAGATCATTGAAGTGAGTACTCATTATTTGCAATTTTTTTTAATTAAAACGATGCTATCGTCGGAGTTGAAAAAAATGCCACCCAATTAGACAAATTTCGATTAAGTTAGAATTCAAGAAAACTGTAATTTCCTTAACTTTTCCGACTAAATACTTAGTTAAAGATTGTTAGTTGTATTTAAAATAAGATCATAAGGTGAGTACTCATTTTCAGCTAATTTCTTCCAAAGAAGACAACGAAGTTGTCGCTCAGTTCAATATAATTCGAGAAAATTGTAATTTCTGTATTTTTAAAAGTAGATTCACGAAGTGTATCCAATTTTCGCAATTTTTTTTTTTATCTAAAACGATGCTGTCGTCAGAGTCAACCAGCTGGTCACAATTCGAACAAGTTAAAAATCGAGAAAACTGTAACTTTCTCATTTTTAAAAGTAGATCCATTAAGTGGGTACTCAAGTGGGTATTTTCTCTTTCATGCATTCCATTCCATTTTTGTTGCCTCAATAATTAAACTCACTATCACTGTCATTAACTGATATTAAAGTATCTGAATCGTTTGTTAAGATCTAGGTAAGATTTCTCAGTCTCTTTAATTTTTACTGGTAAACTCACTAGGCTTTACTGCTAATTTACTGACTTAAACGTTATCAGTTCGATCACTTCAGACCCTCACAAGACTATTGTGCCTTTAGATTTATTTTGGCTGCAAATGGCAGGAAACGCGTTTCATCGCCGAAAAAATTTTATTAACTGTTGCATTAGAAATGACATTTTCTAATGCTAACTAAAAAAACGAAAAAAATTGCAAAATTTTCACAGTTTATAGATGAATTTTTCCTCGTTTTTGAGTTAAAACTCGGCTTTTTTTATCCACCTGCTCGCGGTTGCTGTACGTTGGATCCTGTATACCTCGTCGTTCATCGATGATCATGATGACTGTATATGGACCCTCCCAACTTGGAGACAACTTGGGAGACTTTCCTTTCTTCCTCTGTGGATTATATAGCCACACCAAATCACCTGCCTTAAATCCTGCAGAATTCGCTCTTAGGTCATATCTGGCTTTCATCCCGTCGCTGGCAATCTTTGTCCTTACGTTTCGATAGATCTCCTTTAATTTTCTCGAAGTTCATCAACATAGTTCTGGACATCTTGCACCGATTCTTCTGGTGATCCTTACACCAAATCTACCGGGAGACGAAGTTCTTTACCAAATATAACCTTGGCAGGGGTATGTCCTGTCGTGTTATGCACTGAACCTCTGTAAGCCATCATTAGAAGAGGCAGAAATTTGTTACAATCTTTCTGGTGGTCCGCTACCATTTTGCAGAGGTTCGGTGATTCGATTGAAACCCTCGACCATGCCATCACAGTGTGGATGGAGCGGAGTTGTCTTTGTTTTGCGGATTCCCAGAAGTTCCATGATCTTCTTGAAAAGCTGCGATTCAAAATTCCGTCCCTGGCCCGATTTTTGTCGTAGATCGATTATATGGCATGTAGAAAACACCAAAGTTCTTGCATTGTCCTTTGTCCGTACAGTACTGCACAAATTTGACGAAAATTATTCCATTTCTGACACCAGTTGTTACGGGATAGGGGTTCTAATAATTTATCGTCAATTAACTACACACTTTTATTTACTTTTAACTATTACAACACGATTAAAACACAATGATTCTCTACTAACAATTCGCACTGTTCGCATATTTTCCTTATTTACTACAATGAATTATCAATTCCATTCCATCTCGCGCGGCTCGCTGGTTTATATACCCGGCCTGAACACACTCTCGTACTTTCGAGAACGGAGGCGACTGTTTCCGGTTCTCGTTTAGTCTAAATGAGTTCTCGGGGTCGCGGTCGGCTCTGGGCGTTGCCGCTTCGGCCGGAATCTTTGTGGCCCGACGGTTGGGTGTAACAATATATTTATAGAATACCGTTTACACACCAGTTAAAAATCAAAATTTTTTGTTTCCTCTAGAAGCAAAAGTTAGCATTGCTTTCAATTGTAAATTTTTACTGTTAGTTTTGTAATTACTCCTCACTCGTATGAGGAGTAATTACAACAAACCTGGAACAGGAATAGAAATCAACATTTCCAGACAAAGGTGCAAGTTATTGATGAAAAATATGCTGTCTATTATGAGGAGGATTGATTTATGGGAAAAATACTGAGTTTTGTAGGCGACAGTTTGGTAAAGATTAAATTGTAAAAAAATATATCTAGGTTTGGCCTAAAACTGAAAATAAGGAAGATGTAAAAGTTGAATACCTTTTAAGTGGATCTCTGCAATTAATAGGACACCGTCGGTTTACAATAGAAAACCAAACAAGGGAACGAATACAAAAATTATATAAAGAGTTTAAAAAAAAAGTGACCATTTAAGTGAAAGTGAAGATGTGAAAATATTTAAAATATTCACTTTCACTTAGAACTTAAAACATTATCTACAAGTTTCGGTAACTTTGTCTACTGAAAAAGAAACTTCGTAACGATAATTAATAATATGAGTTGAGTGTGGTGTATGAGGTGAATGTCTTTGTGAACTAATGTTTTATTGCATTGCATAAATGTGAACCGATTCACCGATGCCACATCCTTCCCCTTACCACTACATGTGTTTCGTACCGTTAGGAGGGCGCAGCTCTCTCTTCGGTCGTGCAACAACCTTTGCGACAAATCATAGGGGATGGGACCCCAACAAACTATGTGGCTATATGAGACGGTAATAAGACCGATAATCACATATGGGGCTATAGTTTGGTATCGAAAGAGCAGACAGAGCGCCATCAAAGCTAAACTGTCCTCTCTGCAAAGACAAATCTGTCTCTGCATCACAGGGGCGATGAGAAGGACGCCCACGGCAGCCATGGAGCGAATGCTCGACCTGCTTCCCCTTCCAATACTCCTGGGACGAGAGGCAATGAAGGCGACATACCGGTTGCAACAAGTGACGAACATAGAACCGCAGCCATTCGATGGTGGAAGCAACAATGTCCAGGCTGGCTTGGAAGGCCTTAAGATATCAAACATGGTCTCCGACCTAATGGCATCAAAGCGTACATTGGACACTCGCTACGTAGTCACGGTTTCCTCATGGGCAGACTGGGGCGAACGAGGCGAAGATCTACGACTGGCAGGAAGTACCTGGTACACGGACGAATCCCAAGCCGACGAACGGGCTGGCTCCGGAGTGTACGGGAGATCGGATGGCATCTGCATAGCAGAGAGCCTGGGGCGATTCACCACAGTGTTTCAGGCAGTGATATACATGCCATTGAATTGTGCGCCCGAGACCTACTGGAGGAGGGAGGACACAAGATCTGCTCGGATAGTCGGGCAGCGCTTCTAGCGCTTATGTCTTTGCGCTGCAATTCCAAAACTGTTTGGAACTGCCACAGGATTCTGAACATCCTATCGCTGGAGAACATCGTCACACTGGTAAGGATCTCGGGCCATCGTAGTCACAATGGAAATGATAGGGCCAATTTTCTAGCTAGGAGGGCGGCGGACTCTGCATTTGTAGGTCGGGAGCCGGCACTGGGAGTCCCATACTCTCTGGTCAATAGGGAGGGCAAAAGCCCAAACATTCCTCGGACTAAATAGGAGACAAATCAAAGTGGCCACTGCACTGTACACAAGACATCCTAAAATCTCACATGCACAGATTGGGACTGTCCGAAGAGACGGAGTATCGGCTGTTCTTGGAGGACGCCGAGACAGTTGAGCACGTGACTGCCTGGCTATTGCCAGATAGAGATACACACTGTTCGGAAACACGATCATTGAACCTCAAGATGCAAATGCAGTATCGCCCGAGAGACTCATCAGATTCGTTGAGGGTCTGGACATAACGGGTGACAACTAGTGCAGCTAGCAGGGGCAAACCTTGCTGGTAACACCACGAGTGAGCCACAATAGACCACAGGTCGCGGTGAGGACTGTATAAGTCCACTCACATTGAATACAATACAATACGATACTACTACATAGTTAACAATTACAAATAATGAAAAATTAAACTGTTTCGGCGATAAAATTAATATCTTAGAAAGCATTTTTAGTAAATATACAGCAACTTCAACATAAGCTAAATGCCAACAACTCTATTTGAATTAGATACCAGACCCCTTCTCGTGCATGACAGTACCCTATTCATTTTGGATAACTACACTTTTATTTTAAATTCTACTTAATAGAGTTTTACATCAAATTGGCCATATGTCGGAATTAAAAAAATCACTATGAAATTCTAGTTTCATAGTAATTTTTATTAACTAAAAATTACTGAAGTTACTTCCGAATTACAATAAATTACCAATAGAATTTGTCCAAAATTAAAAAAATTACCATAAATTTTAAAAGCGAATTGAAAAATTATTATAATTATTTAGGAATTACAATTATTACTCAAAAATTATTATAAATACTGTAAATTGTTTTAAATATTTTTAGTAATGTTAAGAGGTGTCCCTTTTGTATTGATTTTGTATGCCCCTCGATTAGGGCCAATAAATAGCGGGCACTACTTTTTGGATCACTCGTCAGCCTAAGGACAGCTCTGAAATTCAGAATGCAAATAGAAGTCTGCCGTTTTTGGATGTGCTAGGAAGGAGGTCAGAGCGTCTGCACCCAAGAATATTTGACCTGGCATTTTTTATCAACCAAAATCAAAACTTTATTGTCAAAATAGTATGCAGAGACAAGAATTCTGAAAATTCAGAGACATCTCTAGGTGACGAAAACAAGTTTTTGGCGAATTGAAAACACTTTGAAGAATAGAAGATCTTCAAAGGGTTGAAGAATAAAAGATTTTCAATCCCTTCTCTACAGAGAATCCAAACTCATTGAACGCATTTGAACTGTTCATTTTGAAGAATAATTACTATATCAGATGTACCTACTCAAGAAACTTTCTAAGCATTTTATAGTGGCAAACTTCGTGTTTGCAAGAAGAGATCCGTCCATCTCGCTAATCCCCAGAAAACAGGTGACCAGTTGACGTGCACACCCAGATCCTCAGATACGCCCCGACAGGAGTTTTTGCCGGGCAAAATTAGGAAATTTTCCAGCGACAGTTCCAGGACAACAAAAACAACGGTTTCGGAAGTGGGATAAGTAATTATTATAACAGAGGATTTCGGTCCGGACAAGTCAGGTATAGAAGTCCCTCAGTGCAGGCACAAAAACACAAATGCAATTTGATCAAAGCGAATGCGGTTAGATTGAACTTAAGTGCCAGCAGATTCAATTAATGCGACCGTATAAACAACACGTCAAGTAGCAGGAGCGAAAGTAGTTTACAAAAAATCGAAAGAGCACTTAAAAGAGGCGTGAACTGACTAATATGGCTACTAAATTCATTTAAACATATACGGCGCCATCGACTTGTAATGTATACTCAACGCAAGAGTTACTGTATATTCCGAGGTATATTCATACCAAACTTATGTTTCAGTGTTTTTTTTAAGCATCTGCACGCCACTGACTGGAAAACTAATCTAAGACAATAAAAACGATAACCAAGATCGATCGTTAAAATAAAATCAGGTCTTTAAGATACGACTCGTTAAGCGTCAGCCTTAACTCTTTCACACGGTCTTTGGTTGCAAGCACATGTGGCACAATTTTTTTGTCTGTTGTTCTCCTGTAGGATCACTTGTCATCGTGTCTCGGGATATCTTTCCACGGTTGGCTCTCTGTCGGATAGATTAAATTGCTCGCTCCAGAGTGATATGTGTGCCGATGTCGGCACTTAAAATAACTATAATAGACCCAATGAGTTATGTGTTTTCGATTCGAAAAAGTGGCTGGTTCTCGTTCACCAAACGTTGCAATTCACCTCTAAGACCGAGGACGGGAAACAAAAAACTGTATCCCTCCCGAAATAGAAGCAGCACAGCTACAAAGGCGTTTTGTTTTAAGAGTAAATAAAGAACTTTTATGCCCGGTTCTAAATTCGTCCGCTTGCACCTGGACGGCGTTATGTGATTTCCACGTCACCTGGTAAATACCAGCAAAACCGATTTGGAATTGGACGAGTATGAAGAAAAAAATATGGAAACATTTACCGACCTAAAATTTCTCATTTTTATGACGACCCGCTAGAAGAGGCCTTGAGTCACACAATATTCATTAACGGCAAATGAACTTTACCGTTAATGGCGTTGATTGGATCGATTGGTTCGAATTTAACTGGTTAAGTTGGTTGCGTAGAGGCCAGATCCATAGAAAACGACAATGCGGGCTTGAGTGGTTTAATAAATAAATACGAATTAACGGTGCTGATGAGTTAGTTTCAGAATCAAGTTTTGTATCAGCTTGAATTTGGAATTTTACTAAACATAAAAAAGTAGAATCTGAAAACTGCATCGAATTTGGATTAAACGTGTTCATTCAAGTAGTTCAATTAACCTAGTGGTAAAATCAGATTTTGGATTACTCTAACTGTTCTCGCGTTTTCTGCAATTCGTTTTTGCGAAATATTTGAAATGTCGAGAGTAAGTTCATCGATTTTGTAATCATTTTCAACTGATTTTTTCCAAATAATCGAATTGAAAAATCAGCTTTCGTATAACTCTAGATCTATGGAAACCCGTGTTTGTGATTCATTTAAAAATGAACAGTTTTTCGAGAAAATCTCACCTGTACCCACTTATTTTCAGATATTATAAAGCTGATAAAATCAAGTTTTAGTAACTCTAACTGTTCTCGAACTTTCTGCAAATCTCTTTTCGAAAATCATTTAAAATATTTAATTTTCTAGAATAAATCCATTTGTGCATTTTATCTACAGAGTCGAATGGTAAAATCAGCTGTCACAGCATCGTTTTCATTGGAAGAAATTAACTGAAAATGAGTACCCACTTTAGGGGTTTAATTTCGAAAATAACTCACAATTTTCTTGGATTCTTTAATTGAGTGGATGCTTTGGCAAATCTGACAGAAGCATAGTCTTAGTTGGAAAAGGTATAGCTGAAAATGACTACCCACTTGAAGCCTTTACTTTTAAAAATAAGGAAGTTACCAGTTTTATCGATTTCTAACTTGGTCGAAGTCTGTTTAATCGGGTGGCAATTCCGTCAACTCTAACGACAGCATGGTTTTAGTTAGAAGAAAATAGCGAAGCGTGACGTTACAATTTTCTCGAATTACATTGAACTTGGTGACAATTTCGTCATTTTCGTTGGAAGAAATTAGCTGAAAGTGAGTACCTACTTTAAGGGTTGTACTTTTAAGAATAAGGAAATTACAGTTTTCTCGAATTCTAACTTGATCGAATTCTGTGTAACTGGGTGGCCACCATGGTCAACTCTAACGACATCATCGTTCTAGTTAGAAAAAAAAATCGAAGAATGAGTATTCACCTTATGAATCTAATTTTAAAAATAAGTAAGTTACAAATTTCTCAAATTTTTTAAGTGGGTTTCAGCATTGTCAAATCTGAAAGCAGAATTGTTTTAGTTGAAAAAAAAAAATGCTGGAAATAAGCACCCACTTCAAGTATCTACTTTGAAAAATAAGAAAGTTACAGTTTTCTCGGATTTTATTTTGATCGAATTCTGTCTAACTGGGTGGCCACTTTGGTCAACTCCGACGTCAGCATCGTTTTAGTAAAAAAAAAAATAGCGAAGAATGGGTACTCACTTCTTGGATCCACTTTTAGAAATAGTGAAGTTACAATTTTCTCGAGTTATCTTGAACCGGGTGATAACTTCGTTGTCTTTGGTAAAGAAAAAAGATGAAAATGAGTACCCATTTTATGGATCTAATTTTAAAAATATTATTACGCCTGACCGTCGGTCAGCAAGCAATACAATGTTGGCGCCCCATTTGAAAGAATTGCGATCGACGTGGCAGGTCCTTTTCCAGAAATAGACGATGGTAACAAATACATCTTAGTTGCCGTGGATTATTTCAGTAAATGGCCTGAAGCTTATGCACTACCAAATCAGGAATGTAACACCGTGGCAAGGGTCTTGGTTGACGAATTCTTCAGTAGATTCGGCGTACCATTAGAGCTTCATTCGAGCCAGGTACAGAATTTTGAATCGCAACTTTTCAAGAAGATCATGGAGCTTCTGGGAGTCCGCAAAACAAGGACATCTCCGCCCCATCCACAATCAGATGGCATGGTCGAGCGTATCAATCGCATCATGGAACAATACCTCTGCAAAATGGTAGCGGACCACCAGAAATATTGGAACAAATTTCGGCTTCTTCTAATGATGGCTTACAGAGGTACAGTGCATAACACGACAGGATCCCTGCCAAGGTTATATTTGGTAAAGAACTTCAGTCTTTAGGTAGATTTGGTGTACGGATCACCAGGAGAACCGGTGCAAGATGTCCAGAACTATGCTGATGAATTTCGAGAAAGGTTAAAGGAAATCCATCGAAACGTGAGGACAAAGATAAAGATTGCCCGGGATCGGATGAAAGCCAGATATGACCTAAGGGCGAATTCTGCAGGATTTAAGGCAGGTGACTTGGTGTGGCTGTATAATCCACAGAAGAAGAAAGGAAAGTCTCTCGAGTCGCCTCCAAGTTGGTGGGGGAGGGCGGGGCCCTAAAGCAAAGATGAAAGTGGTTCATCTTGAACGGTTAAAGACAATCGTGGAGATTTCTGATCTGGACGATCAGAACTAAGAGGGAGGTTACGTCCACAGAGATTCGGGCCGAAGCGGCAACGCCTAGCGCCGTCCGCGATCCCATCTAGACTAAACGAGAACCGCGAACTGTCGCCTCCGTTCTCGAAAGTACGAAAGCGTGTTCAGGCCGGTTATATAAAACAGCGATTCGCGCGAAATGGGATCGAATAGATAGTGCAGTGTAGTAAATAGGCGGACAAGCGGATTGTTAGTAGAAAGTAATTGTGTTTTAATCGTGTTGTAATAGTTAAAAATAAATAAAAGTGTGTAGTTAATTGACGATAAATTATTGGAAGTCGTATCCCGTAACAATATGTTAGTTGCAATTTTCTTAAATTTTTTAACTGGGTGCCAGCTTTGTCAAATCTTACAGCAGCATCGCTTCAGTTGGAAAGAAGTTGCTGAAAATGAGTACCCACCGCAAGAATCTACTTTTAAAAATAAGGAAGTTACAGTTTTCTCGATTTCTAACTTCATCGAATTCTGTTTAATTGGGTGTCAACTTCGTCAACTCCAACGCTAGTATCGCTAAGTCAAAAAAAAAGCAAATATTAAGTACTCACTTCATGGATCTATTTTAAAAAATAAAGAATCTTTAAGTTACACACGTTTTGCCGAACTGGGAGGCAACTTTGCCAAATCTGACAGCAGGATCGTCGTATCTAGAAAAAATTAGCTAAAAATGAGTACCTAGTTCATGAAGCTACTTTTAAAAATAAGAAGTAAATAGCTCTCTGGAATGCTAACTTCATAGAACTGCATTAACCCCTGAGAATAAACTTTTGTAAAATTCTGACCATCACTATGTTCCTATCCTATCCGCCAATTCACCACCAAAACCATTCTGACCATCAATAATTGCAGCAAAACCCATGTTTTTTTTCTTAAGTTAGTTACTTTAGAAGGTTACGTTACGTTATCTTCTGGGTCAAACAATGTTGCAAGGAGTCTATGGGATACCTTGTCCTGAAGTGCCTCATGAAATTAAAATTTAAAGACCTGAAAATATCATAGTTGATGATTATAACCTTGTCTACAGCAACTGGAAAAATGAAGATTATCTTCATCATGTGTCTGGTCTCCAAACACTGAACGACTTCAAACACTAAAGTTTAAAGCTGAGAAGTAATCAAAGCTTAAACTAACCAAAATGCTTCAACCTCTAATTGAATAAATGTTGATAGATAGAGGCTTATTTTAATTTCTTGTTTTGTTTTGGGTTTTATATGATCAATACATCATAATATTCGAAGCTTCTGATGTCTTTCACATGCAGAAACACTCAAAACCCCCTAAGTCTAGAGAAACATGAAAAGCGTTCCAAAAGTAAGTTATGAGATGTTGAGGAAGAGTTTGAACATATGGATCCTAGTTTTGTAGTCCTACTGTAACAAGAATGGGCTAAGGTATATTATTAACCAAGGTTCAGAGAGAGGTTGCCTAGGCAATAAAAATTTAAATTTCTCTTTGGCAGATGCTTCTATTATACACTTGGAGCAATAATTTAGGTAAGAAGTTTAGTGAAGAAATATGGACCTTAAATTGACGAGAGAAAAGATTTGTCATCTAAAGACGATTTCTCAACTAAGTGCACTTTAGTGTTTAACAATTTAGGCAGGAAATAAACGAATAAAAGATGTTTCACGTACCTATCTACATTATTTGTTACATACATGAGTCAAGAGCAACATTTATCACGAATTACCTGTTAATCACTAGAACACCGGGAAAGAGAGACACACACACGTAAAAGTTATGCAAAACTTCTCACATTCCGAGAACTAAACGATAAAAAAGCAAACTACACGCCACTGCCCATGCCCATCGCCATCTCCATCATTGCGGTCCGTTCCAGAGGTGCTAATCGTTTTATTTTGGTTTTATTTTCCGGTGTAGGCAGGTTAGCGAATGTGATAGCACTGCACTTAATCATTTCGATAAGAAAATGTAACGCGAAAGTAAAATATTGTCGGTTTTGCATGTATTTATGTATAAACAAAAACACATTTCTAGGAATTTGCATGATGGCTTCGTTGATGGCGGTACAAAGGGAAAGAGAGAGGAAAAAAGTGACCGTTCGTTGATAATTTTGATACTTTTGCGGTGAAACAATGTGACTAGTCCCCTTGGAGATAAAAGTGAGTGAATCACTATAAGCTGATGGTGCGCAAGAAGTTTATAAAAATAATGTGATAACCGTGTTGCAAATCTAAAAAACAAAGCAAAGTGATTAGTCACCGCAGTGGCAGAACAAAGCTATATGAGGATGAGAGGCAGGAATCAGAAATATCAATACGCAACAAGTACCGTGGCAACTAAGCATGAAAATTAAAACAAAATTCTGAAAATCAATTTGTTTCTTACGCGGCTTATGAACCTCATTTGACATGGAAAAACGAATTTGATTAAAACAGTGGAAATAATGTATAACACTAATTCTACGATAGTCAACGAGCAAGAAAAATAATAGAAAGTTTGATTATTAACCACCTATGTGACAGAACTGTGTCATTTGCTTGGGAGTGCATGCATGGCTTAAATCTATTACATAATTTAGTATCAATTTAAGCTGTATGTTATAAAGTTGAATAGTAGTAAATAACAGAAAATCACCCGGGCCGGACGGCATCTCCAACGAGCTTTTGAAATATGGAGGCCCCGAACTTGCAAGGAAACTATCGCAACTATTTGTATCATATATTTGTATAGCATCACCATACCCATATTTAAAAAAGGACTAAAAACATGCCCACAAAACTACAGAGGAATAACGTTCTTAAATACAGCAATGAAACTATTCACGAATATTCTCAAGGATAAACTGGAAACACAAATTAAGAATGAGGAAGAACCACATGACATCACAAAGGGACGGTCAATAACAGACAGATGAATAACAATCAATCTAAAACAAATAAAAGAAAAGGCTATAGAGTACAATATGCCAGCGTATACATTTGCTTCATTGACTTAACAAAAGCGTTTGACAGGGTACGTTTAACAACTAATTAACAATAACGTAACAAAGGTTAAAGCAGGAGATCAATTCACGGAAATCATCCCAACACCAGGAAGAACTATACAGGGTGACAGCCTAAGTATCTTTTTGTTTAATCATCTCATGGATAAAATTATAAATAGGGACGGAACGGACGTCCGGTCGAGGTACCGAGTACCGGCCAGTCCGGCCTTTCTACCGGATGTCCGGTTTGGCCGGACTTTTTGGCAAATCCGGCGTGATAATTTTATTCTTAATAATTCTTAATAACCAAATTATGTTACTGGCGTTTTATGATCTTTGATTTATTTGTGATTAAAAATAATCGATCGAAGTGGAAAATTAACTCTATTTTCAGCACTTTTGCTTTTTTATAGTCATACCTGGCGATATGTCCTATGTTCGTTCGCATTCCTTCTATATCGTTACAGATCCGTTTGCCAGATTATAGGGAGACTACGATATTTCCATAAAGTGAAATAATAGTTCTACATGTAGGTAATTCAAGAATACATATTTTATTTTAAATAATGAGGAAAAGAAGCTAAATCAGTTGAGTTACGTGTTATGATATATGCTAAGTAAATAGTCCGGTATCCGGCCTGGTTCCGGCCTGATTGCTAGACCGGATTTTCGGAGTCCGGTAGTCCGGCCCAATATAAGTCCGTTCCATCTCTAATTATAAATAGAGTAAAAGATCTTAATCTCGGATACAGACTGGGCAACAAAAGAATTGGTATGGTGTGTTACGCCGATGATGCAACAATTATTGCCGAATCTGAAAACGACCTGCAGAGGCAACTCTTCCAGTTCTTCCAAGTAAGCCGCCAACTCAATATGAACATTTCTATCAACAAAACCAAGTGTATGACAATCGCGAAAGATCCGCTCAGAAATAAGCTAGTGGTGGAAGACAATCTCATAGAACAGGTGATGCAATTCAGATATCTGGGCATAGACATATCAAGCACTCACGACCCATTTAAAGACTTAAATAGCCAGGTTAACAAAGCATCCGCACTATCAGGATGCCTACGAGATATAGTCTGGTCAAACCCGTACATGCACGAAGATAGCAAAATTCGAATTTACAAGACGGGTATCAGACCGATCATGATGTACAGTACAGAAGTCCGTGAAGACACCAACAAGACGAAACACATGCTAAGGGTGGCCGAAATGAAAACACTGAGACACACATACACAAAGAAGAGGCAGAGTAAGAAACACAGAGATCAGAAAACAATGCGGAATACATTAACATATTGTGAGATGGGGAAGACAACGTAAGAGCCAGTGGTACAACCATGTTATGGATGTCAACCAAGATGGATGGACGAGAACAGAGTTCCGAAAATAGTCCTAGAAAACAACCCGCCCGACTCAAGACCTGGGAGGCCACCTAAAAGATGAAAATATAATTGGCAATCTACCTCTCAGGAAAAGATGCAGAGGCAGCTTCAGAATTAACACATCAACAGATCTCCAGGAATTAGAAGAAGACGATTACAAAAGAAAGTATATGCTGCCAACTACAATCAAGTCAAAAATTGTTGCGAAACTCTTTTTGTGCTCCGACGTGAACATTCTATAATAATGTTATTCCTTATGTTTTAAATGTTTTAAATAAATAAAAAACGATATAACAATTTTTTTTTGCTTATACGTGGCACAGTTTCCGGAGTAATGGTTATGATAACTCTCATATTTTCTGACAAATTGGGAAAATTGTCACATAGTTTGCGTTACATAAATGAAATTAAGTAATCAATGTTTTGATTTAAGATATATGAATGACGACTTCAAACATCTAAGTGATAGTTGGACGTAATTTTGATTTAATTTTTCAAATATTCAATTAAAAAGAAATATATACCTCGTCTTGTTTTAAAGGTCTATTTTTGATCTACATATTAATCATCCATTTTGCAACACTTGGGCAACATCAACATTTTATTCAGCCGTTCTCCAATGGCAGCGAAATAATGTTTGCTTTAATTATATTGTCAATTATTTTTTCAAAATTGTATTATTTACTCTAAACCGATTCAAACCTATTATTAGATTTATTACATAAAAACTTTAGGTACACATTTCTAGTAGCTTCATGAGTTTATAGACTAAAACCCGCAAAATGAGTAATGATTTCAAGACCGACTCCATCCTTTTCTGTTGACTTTTAGCTTAAAGCATCCTTTAACCATTTTTTCGATTAGCAAAAATGTGAATGGTGTAGAAGTTAATTCAAAATCCGGAGTTACTCTTTTTGTGTCCAAAATGAAAAAATAGTAGATTATGTCACTAGCAGTAAAAGTGAATCATTTTGTGCTGAGCTTAGAGATTGACGCCCGAAGCGAAGCTGAAGCCTGCATCTGAGCGAAACACAAAAAGGTCTTTTACTTTTTAGAATCTTTAAAGCAATATAATTAACAGAAATACATGAAGTGCAGGTATACATTTATTAACACTGAAGCTTTTGCTGGAGTATGCTCAAAAACTTACCTTAATTAAACTAAACTAACAAATAAAACACTGCCTTTTAAACTTTGCTTAATTATTTTTAACCCAACCAAGTGACTTTAAATAATAAAACCTTACTAAGGGCCGCTTTTATAACTATCAGTAAAACTTCAGTTTGAAGTTAAAACACCAGATATGACGTAGATTGCATTGTTTATTTATCAGGTAACAATGCAATCTTTGTCATTACTGGTGTTTTAACTTCAAACTGAAGTTTTACTGATAGTTGTAAAAGTCACCGTAAGGTATTTGCGTAGAATGCGATGACGAATGCAGAAATATAATATGAGGTTAATCTGTCAGATTTCCATGGCCACCTGTGCCGAAAAACTTAATAAAAGCCTTACAGTCTTTAGTTCAAAAAGACTTCACTGTATTTCCAAGGACTTTACCGGACTTCACTGGATTTCAAAAGACTTCAGTGGATAAATCTCTTTTTAAATTCTCTTAAAACAGACTTTTAACTGAGTTTAGAAATATCATTGGTCAGAATGCATGTGGCCCTTTTTCAGCCGCTTTAAGACATTCTTCCGATATTTCTTGTATTTGTAAATGGAATTTTCTAGTATTGTACAATTCGCCGATTTTTGAAATCTGAATAACATTAATGGAGAAACTATTATAAAATCAACCAAACTTGTGTCAACAGGTTTCCTGTTCGCTAGACCGCCTCATCGAGATGAGGCTGAAACTGAAGAAAATACTAACAAATTATATATTTTCGAAATATTTTTTTGAAACGAAATGAAATTTCAATTACCATATTTAAAACGCCACAATTATTGCATTTGGTTCGTTATATTTGGTTGTTACGTTCTTTGGGGGATTGCAAACAAGCCGTTCCCATCAAAAAAAGCAAAAAAATTTTTTTTTTTTTAATGTCCAAAGGGGGGGGGGGTTATTGCTTTCTTCTTAATTCTCAACTTTGAGCGCCTGTAACTTGAGAAAGCCTAGACCGATTGGAGTGAATTCAACTATTTTGTCTTCTTCCTGATGTCCTCTTTTACCTCTTGCCATCGAAAGGTCCGCAGGTGCAACATTTCCGGAGATACCCCCTTCGGAGGGCCGATTCTTAGGCACTTTTATTGCATTTCTAAAAGTATCTCTTTAGAAGGTAATTTCATTCGTATTGAGTTGGTTACGTTCTTAGGGGATTCACAAGCGTGCCATTCCAATCAAAAAGAACAAAAAAAAAATTTTATACGACGAATAATTACGACTTCTTTGACATTTCTCAAATTTGACCGCCTGTCACTTGAGAACGCCTGGACCGATTGGAGCGAATACAACTGTTTTGTTTTCTCCTTGATGTCTTCTTTCACCTCCCATCATCCAAAAAGCGCAAATTTTTCGGAGATTGACCCCTTCGGAGATCGATTTTTAGGCA
Organism: Taphrorychus bicolor; assembly: GCA_951812265.1. Classification (NCBI taxonomy): domain Eukaryota; kingdom Metazoa; phylum Arthropoda; class Insecta; order Coleoptera; family Curculionidae; genus Taphrorychus; species Taphrorychus bicolor. Next base: position 59,587,038 of record OX638297.1, on the reverse strand, counting down.
CTTTTAGAATCGTGTTTTTGGACCAATTTAAAAAAACCTCTTTAGAGGGTAATTTCATTCGAATTGAGTTTCTTACGTCTTTAGGGGATTCCAAATGAGTTACTCCGACCAAAAACAGCCAAAAAGATTTCCAATTTTTTTTTTGAAAGTTTCGAAAAAAAAGGGGATATTACGATTTTTTTCACATTTCTCAATTCAACTGTTTTGTCCTCTTTCACCTCCCATCATCGGAAGTTGCGTAGGTGCAATAAATATAAAACAGAAGACGACTATAAAAATTAAGCTCATACTGTGATACCGATTAGCAGGTGGACAGAATAATCCCTATTGGTTATCAACTTGCGCCTGTGCTGCCGTTGGGTGGAACTCGACAAGGACGCCGAAAGCCTTGCAATCTAGTCTATCCGAAGCAGTGTTGCCGATTGTAGTGACTTGGCGCAAAAAATCGACTTTTTCAACATCGAAATATCTAGCGACTTCTTAAAGAAAAATGTCCGAGAGTAATGACATTCCGAATAATTTCTAATTTTAGGAATGATAGACGAAAGAAGAAAGAACAGAAAATAAAAAAAACAGATCTGTGAAGAATCACAAGAAATGTATGAATTTTAATTACAATTCAATTGAGGACCAGTCAATTAGTATTCTTTAAAAATATAACTACTTAATTGACAATATTGATATTGAGCATTTTATTTCCAGCAGTAGCACCGGCAACGCTGTTTGAAAGTTACGTGGAATATAAAACCGCCAGTGGAGGCGATATTTTTTATCAACTCACTCACGAAAACTCATATACGATAATCAACAAAGACAAAACATCGCCACTGGAATCTAGAAATTTCAAAAGCCATGGCTGTCATTTTATCAGGGAATCTAAAGAATTCAAGCGGCGGTTCAACCAATTAGAACAGAAAGAAAGGATCACCCGGCCAGTCAAAGCGTTTAGTCTCTGTTTTAGTTTTACTCCACGTTGATTCTCAACGTCATGGCAAAAAGGTAACTTTTTGAAAATTGCAGGGTTTAATATTTGCGTTGAGGCCTTCACATCTAAAATATTTTTCCTTTCGAAGTACCACTGTAATACCCGGGTTGGTACCAACATCACTATTTTAAATGTTACCCCACATTTTTTTTTATTCTTTTTTCTTTCTTTATTCTTCAGTTCATTTTTAAGGAAAAAATGCAAGATCACCCCAATGCTCTCTGAAGCAGATTTTGAGCTCTCTTTGATTAAAAAAAAATGTCAAAAACATGCCAGATTTAAATCATGACTGTCAGTCAAGCGATTAAATTTTTAAAAATTCCTCAGGTGGCAATTGACAAGAAGACGTAAGAAACCAGATAACCCGGCACGATTAAAAAACTAATACACTAGATTCTCAGAAAAACGTATCAAAAATTGACTTAAAAAATGACGAAAACTCGTGATTTTCAAATCGAATACCCCATTTTTTCTGGCTGCAGTGTCAAAGGGGCTAAAAATAAAAGACACTTTATGTAATTGTTCCTATACCTACGGTTAGCTGTTTTCGCACAATTTTTAAAAATTGTTTTTAAAAAGCCTTACTTTTTATAGTTTTCGAAATATCGACCGCGGTAGTTCCTGGTGGAATACCCTGTATGGAGCGTAAATATATACCAGTAGTGGCAAAATGAATTATTCTTGGTACTGCATACTAAGGCTTCACGAGACCGAGACCGAAACTCTCGGTCTCGGTATCGAATTTATAATTGAGTCTCGGCCTCGGTCTTGTGCATCGAGACCGAGACCGAGACTCGCGTAATCTCGGTCTTGGTCTCGTAGTAGCAACTCGAGTCTCGGTCTCGAAAAAAAGGTAGTATCTCAAAAAATCTTATTATGTGTGAATTGCATATTCAATTTTCTTCTGAATTATTGAGGTATAACGCACAGTTGATTTGTGTTGGCGGGGGTAAAAGAGGACATCAAGAAGAGGAAAAAACAGGTAGATTCACTCCCATCGGTGCACTTGTTCTAAAGTTACAGGCAGTCAAACTTGAAAATTGAGAAAAAAGTAGTTATAGCCCCCCCCCCCTATGGTCAAGTTCAATTAAATTTTTTTGCTGAATTTAATGGGAATGGCAAGTCTGCAATTCACTAGAAAAGTGTAATTAACAATTAAAGTAATTTTTTAAAAAATTGGCAAAAAAACTCGATTTTAAAAGTGCCTAAAAATCGACCCCCGAAAGGGTCTAACTCCGAAAATGTTGCACCTATGGGACTTTTGTTGGCGGGAGGTGAAAGACGACATTAAGAAGAGCAAAAAACAGTTGGACTCACTCTAATCGGTGCACTCGTTTTAAAGTTACAAACTTGAAAATTGAGAAAAAAGTCGTACTACCCCCCCCCCCACTCCCTTAGACAATTTCAAGCAAATTTAGGAAATTTTTCTTTGCTGTTTTTGATTGGAAGGCACGTGTGCAATTCCCTAAGTATGTAACAAACTCGATTTAAAAGTGCCTAAAAATCAGCCATCGAAGGGGCCTAACTCCGAAAATATTGCACATTGACTTCTGTTGAAGGAAAGGGGACATCAAGAAGAGCAAAAAAACAGGTGGATACACTCCAAACGGTCCACTCGTCCTAAAGTTACAGGGAGTTTTTGCAAATTTTGTACCTTTGGCAGCGGACGTGTGGTTTGTCGAGCCTAAGATACCAGGGTCACCGAACAATCGAATGGAGTTTGCTACCTTAACTATCTTGAATCGAATTTTAACTGACTACCCTCTCTAAGTGAGAATAGCCCTGATGAAGACTAAATAAATAGTCGAAACGTCGGCCATTTTCGAATAAAGAAGAGGTGCATTATTTGTCCTAATCCCGCTAACTTCACCAACAAGTTACAGGGAGTCCAAGTTGAAAATTGAGAAAAAAGTCGCAACATACCCCTCTCCTTTGGTCAATTTAAAAAAAAATTGGGACATTTTTTTGGTATTTTTGATCGGACAGGCACGTCTGCAATTCCCGAAGAATGTAAAAAACTCAATTCGAATGAACTTTACCCTTAAAGTATTTTTTTTTTAAATTAACCAAAAGCTCGATTTTAAAAGTGCCTAAAAATCGCCCACCGAAGGTCTCGCCGAAAATGTTGCATCTACGGGACTTGTATTCGCGGGAGGTAAAAGAGGACATCAAGAAGAGCAAAAAACAGGTGGCTTCACTCCCATCGGTGGACTCGCCTCTAAAGTTACAGGCGGTCAAACTTGAAAATTGAGAAAAAAGTCGTTAGAGCCCCCTCCTCTTAGGTCAAGTTAAAAAAAAAACAGAAATTTTTTTTTGGTGTTGTTGATAGGAATTAGTGTTTGCAATTCACTAAGAACGTAACATATTCAATCCTAATTATATTAACCCTGAAAGTAAATTTTAAAAAAATTGGCCAAAAACTCGATTTTAAAAGATGACATCAAGAAGAACAAAAAACAGTTAGATTCACTCCCATCGGTCCACTCGTTTTAATGTTACAGTTGGTCAAACTTGAAAATTTCAGTATTTTTTTTTGCTCTTATTGATGGGAATGGCACGTCTGCAATTCACTAAGAACGTAACAAGCTCAATTTTAATGAATCCTTAAAGTAATTTTCCAAAAAATTGGCCAAAATTCGGTGTTATAAGTTCCTAAAAATCGTCCACCGAAGGGGTCTGATTTTTAAGATTCAATATCGGACCATCTATTAAGAACCTTTTGACGAATTGCAACTTTTTTAATTTTGCCTTATTTTTCGTTTTTATTTAGCTTTAAATCCTTTTTTGCCTCACATTCATTTTTAGCCTTCTTCTGCATTTTTAACACATTTACCTTTTCTCTGTTCTTTTCCAAGTTCTTATTATTTTTCCTTTTTTGGTTTTTCATACATCTGTTCACCGTTTACATATCTGTTGTTTCATATTTATTCATCAAGATCCACTTCTTTTAATTCTCGCACTGCTTTTGACCTGTTTTGTTCTTTGTATGATTAATTTGTATTGTTTTTACTCCGTGATATTTTCTATATCTATAAGACATTTGCTTCATTTACTATTTTTTTTAAATAGTCATTTTACGTTTTCTATAATTGGAAGAAATTTTATTGAATAATTTTTCAGCCACTTTCCTTTTGATATTTTTTTATTACTTCAACTCATTTTCTTTTCCCAATTACATTCTGTAATATTTTCTGTTTCCTTATAATTGTGGCTCAATTGCTCCCGTTTTTAATTCCTGTATCTTCGATCATTTTGTCTCATAATAATTTTCTGCCAATAAAGTTCCCTGCTTCGTTTTTGTTTTTTCTTATTAAATTTCTTTTCTCTAGTTGGTTTACGTCTATTCTTCCATTCGCAAAATTTTTACTCCTGTCTATTTTTGATCATTTACTATTTTTTATATTACTTCTTACTTTGTTTTTGAGCGTCCTTTACCGTTTTTTCTTTGAATAAATTTCTGCTATGCTTTAAATTTTTAAATTTTAGTTCATCTGCTTTTTCTCTCAATTGCCGTTTTTTTATGTTCTTAAATTTAATTGGCTCTCTTTCGGGTTTTCAAGCACCTATTCATTTGTAATATCCATAATATTTTCTTTACTTTTATTTTCCCTACTTTTTTCCATACTCCCTTTGACCTACTTTTTCTCCTTTTCGTAAATTTAATATTTTTTCTTAATTTCTCTTTCTGTTTTCTCTTCAGTGTGAAATTGTTTGCTACCTGTCTTCACAATATTTACCAGATATTCTTCTAACTTATTTCATACTAATTGTGAAATTTCTAGACTGCTTTATTTAACAGTTTTTCCATATCACTTTACGTTCTTTTTTTTTTGATTTTGTAAAGTTTTATTCTCTTCTTTGCTTGTTACTGCTTTTAAATGTTCTGGTTAGTATTCTGTGTATAATATTTTATTTTTTTATTTTTCTATTTTGTTAATTTACAAGTTTTTATATTATTTCCTGATTTTTAGTATCGGACTATTTCTTATAGAGCTTCACGAGACCGAGACGGAGACCGAGACTTATATACTCTCTGTATCGGTCTCAAATTTATAATTGAGTCTCGGTCTCGGTCTTGGTGTTGTAGTATCTCAAAAAAATCTTATTATGTTTGAATTGCATATTCAGTTTTCTTCTGTATTATTGAGTTATAACGCACAGTTTTCAGAGAAATGTCCTTTTTTGTGTATAAATGTTTACTTAAAATCAAAATTTGAAATTTTTGAGGGTTCCAATTTCCAATGTAGAATCAGGTTAGTTCAGGTTAGTTTGAAAAACTGCATTAGACCTGCCCGTAGGTTGCCACTGATGCTACTAAACATATTTTTTATAAAAAATATGCGTCCTGCCTTAGCTATCAACACATCTACAAAATTTCATTGAAAATATGGAAATAATTCAAATCAGGTTTTATATTAGGGATTCGAATATGCATTTCGAAAAAGTGCACATACTGCCAATGAAAAAATTCCTATTTTTTTACCTTTATTTTGTGGTAGAATGAAGTAATTTAAACCAACTTAAAAATTACCCTGTATAGAAATAATACAATATTTTTGCAAATACAAAAATTTCATCATCATATTGTTAACTGGCAGGCTAGTCACACTCAGGAATCCATACAACTTATTTATGATAGTTGATAGTTGATAGTAAATATAAAGGGCGGAAAGTAACGCTTTACACTTGTCGTCGTCTTTGGTTCTTGCTCGCTTTGAGTCGATTTCATTCGTGATGAAACTACTTTGTAAGCAAACAAAATCTCGTTTTTCTATAAAATGAGGAAAATAGAAAACTCAGGTAACTATTTACTACAGTACTTCTCTAGTACGTACTTAAAGTAAAGTGTCTTTTCGTACTAAGAATAACTATATGCGACGCACTATTATAAGGACCCCTCGCCTGCTGATTATAAAATACCTAATATCTTGCAAACGAATGATATTTTTCGAGACCGAGACTCTCGAGAGTCTCGATTGGCAGTATCGGCCTCGGTCTCGGTTTCGCAGACCGAGACCGAGATCGAGACCTAGACAGCCTCGGTCTCGACGTCGATATTAAATACTCGGTCTCGATCTCGTGGTCTCGTGAAGCTCTACTGCATACTAACCTTTCCTAGAACAACACGCAGACTTGTATATTTCAAAACACTCTTTCGAACTTCAAAGTACTTCAAGGTACTTCATTAGGACTTTAAGGTACTTCACTAAGAATTCAAAGTACTTCATTAGGACTTCAAAAGTTTTCGAATGCACTTCAAAGGACTTCCGAGTACTTCGATGTACTTCAAAGGACTTCGGTGTACTTCAATGGAATTCAAATACCTTGTACTGCGGTTTACCCCTCGTTGATACCATTTTGTCCTGTTTTTAAAATAAAGCCTTTTAATTTTTTCTTCAAAGAAAGTTAATACCAAATATCAAAAAAATATGCTAAGAAGCAAGACGGAGTCTATAAGAATTTATAGACAATTTACAATACATATAGTTCGAAACAAGTATCGATAGATTATTTCTGGATATCTCATCGCATTCTATACGCTAAAAAGTCCCCAATAAAGTTTTCTTCTCAATGTCACTATAAGCTCAGTTTAAAATAATCGAACAAAGTTTAAAATGTAGTGTTTCTTTGATTCTTTAAAATTTTTTGGAAAGCGATAAAAGCTAACGAATTTTTTTTGCCAGATTTTTTAACCAGATAATAACGTGCGATTCTTGTAAAAATTCTTTAAAAGTTAGTACAGTTTCCAAGATTCCAGTACCATCATCACCAATTTGGACCACACTATATAAATACCTAACTTTCATAATTTCTAAAATATTTACTATTTGCAAAAGAATATCTGTCTACTGAGGACAAAGTAGAAATCGACTCACCACTTGTGCATTAGGAGAATGCAACAACTCGTGCTTCTCCAATTGCTCCTTGGAGGAAAACGACGTGCTGCACTGTGAACAGCAGTACCGACCCCCCGCTGAGCCCCCCACAGGCGTTGGAGACGCAGCACTGGCCGCTGACAGGGTGTTCTCTGAGGTAGCTGTCAAGTCTCCATGGGCAATTTCCATGTGCTCTTTTAGAGCCTGAAAGCTCTGGCAACCTTTCTGGCATTGCGGACATTTGATGAAGAATTCGGGGCTGGCGCTGAGCTCTTCTTCTTTGAGGGCTCCGTTGGTCAGGGACGGAGCTGAAACAAGGTTTGTTAGTTAGTTGGCTGATTCTACGTGGGCACCTACGGTTTTCGGGGGTTTCCAGTAGAGGCTCAATCTTAATTTGTAAGTCAGTGATCATTTCTGGGCGATTTTCAGTTAATCACCTGACAGCTGAAGTTGTTAATTTATGTTACCTAGGTTGATGCAACAATCGAGAAGGTGATGGCATTTGATCTTTGACTGGTGTCATAAAAAGTACGGGCAAAAGCATAACTTCAAACCATGAAGTTTTAACTTATTATGGCACAACCATCCTTAAAAGACTCTAATTATGCGTATAATACAGGATGTCACTAATTTAATGTTAAGTTGGTTTAATTATTTCCCGTGTTGAGCGACACGGCTGTGTATACCTTTGGCTGTTTAACGATTAAATTGAAACCTTTTGTTCGGCAGGAAAAATGAGGCCCAACTAGCGCAATATGGCCACGGCAAGCCATAAGAATAATATTTGATTATACATAAACATTTATATTAATGCGGTGAAGTATTCCTGGATGCTCCGATTGTGGCCATCCACTTAATGACGACGAGAGAGAGCTACGGAAATTAAAATGTTCGTTTTTCCCTTGCACCTTTGAAGTTTTAGTGGTTTTTCTAATCTGACTGCCATCAGAAGCGATGGAAATCATATTGAAAAAACCTATTTTTAAGTTTCCAATGTTTAGAAAAAAAATGTATGGCAGAAAACGATGAAATTATTTGATTATTGGTTTTCAGTTTTCTGTTTTTATATCAATTGTAATGAAATGAATTAGAGGATTAGAATAAAGGTCAACTATTAATGAATAGGTCAGTTATATGTTGTTTTAATAGCAAATTAGAAGTTTTTGGGAAAATTAAGACTATAGGATTAGGGTCAAAATAGGTTAAAAAATGATTAAAAATGACACAAAGCGCCTAAATATATTTATTGAGAGTATCTGGGGAAATTCAGGTTAGAATTAGGGCTAAAATCGATTAAAAATGACTCATCCTGTCTAACAACGGTAAATCTAGTGTTTTGAAAAAGTCACACTAAGATTAAGGTCAAAATCGATGAAAATGACTCAACATTTGTAGAAATGAAAATTTGAAAAGCTTGAAGAAATCTAAATTAAGATTATAACCAAAATCAGTTAAAAATTGCCGAGAGTCTAAAAATGCAAACTAAGAAGTTTTTAGAAAAAAATTTTCGTGGGTAAAAAATGACACGAAGAGTCTTAAAGTGCAAATTTGGAGCCTTTGGAGAAATTTAGGTTAGAAATTGGACTAAGGTCGACTTAAAATTTTCCATTTCATTTAAAAACGATAATCTTGATGATTTTTTTTGGCTAAAATTAAGGCCCAAGTCGGTGTTTATAATAATTTAACTAAAATAATTTTTCTACAAATAAAATAATCAATGATTTATAAGAGAGTCAGGCTAGGATTAAGGCCAAAATCAGTGAAAAATTATTTAAAGCGTGTAAAAACACAAATTTGGAGGGTTGAGAAAATTGAAATTAAGAATATAACCAAAATTTAACAGTTAATAATTACTAAAAACGTCAAAGATACAGACTAAAAGTTTCTGGGCAAATTCACGCTAGGATTTGGGTCAAAAGTGGTTCAAAAAATAAAGAAAGCTTCTAAAAATTCAAATTTGGAAACTTTGGAGAAATTCAGATTGAAATTAGGACTAAAATCGATTAATAATGAACCACTTTATCTAAAAATGTAAATTTCCATATTTTCTGGAAAGTCAGGCTATGATTGAGCCCAAAATCGGTGAAAAATTACGCAAGGCGTGTAAGAATATAAATTTGCAAGGTTTTGGGGAAATAAAAGTTAAGGCCATAGCTAAAATCAGTTAAACTTGCAAATCAAAAGTTTCTGGGCAAATTCCTGTTAGGATTAGGATCAAAAGTGGTTAAAATATTACATAAATGAACTAAAAATGACCAATTTCATCTAAAAATGAATATCAATTTCTATGTTTTTTAAAGTTAGGCTAAGATTAAGGATGAAGGCTGAGATTCACGTATTTTGCTGTAAAATTACAAATTTTAAGGAGTTGAAAAAATTCAAGTTAACACTATATATGGTAAAAATCGGTTAACAATTACTCAAAATGTAAATTTGGAGTTTTTGGAGAAATTCAAGATTGAATTAGGTTAACTTGGATTAAAGAAGTTAAAAAGATTAAAATTTATTAAAAATGACCCACTTCATCTAAAAATGCAAGTTGTGATATTATTTTTTTACAAAGTCAGGTTATGGGGATAGTAAAGGGATGAACCCAAAATCCGAGGAATATAGTTCAAAGTGTGAAAATACATCATTAGAGGGTTTAGAGAAATTCAAATTAAGATTGTGGTCAAAACCATGTAAAATATACTAACAGCGTAAAAAATTCAGAGTAAAAGTTTCTGGGCAAATTTAGGTTAGGGTTAGGACTAAAATTGTTTAAAAACAACCCATTTCAAATTAAAATGAAAATTTTCATGTTCTTGGAAAAGTGAAGCCAGCATCAAGGCTAAAATATGTGTAAAATTCAAAGCCTGTAAAAATATAAGATTCGAGAGTTTGGAAAAACTCGAATTAACCTTATAGCAAAAATCAGTTATATATTACTAATGTCTCATAGTGCGAATTTAAAGTTCTTGGAGAAATTCGAGTTAGAATTAGGACTAAAATTTATAAAAATTACCCGCCTCATCTACAAATGCAAATTTTGATATTTTTTTAAGAAAGTCAGGCAAGGAATGAACCCTAAATCAGAGAAAAATAGTTCACAGTGGGAAAATATTGGTAGATTTAGAGAAAATCAAATTTTATTATTTTATTATTGTTGATACATTCTACAAGTGCATGCACCCACCAATGACAAATCAGAGGCAGAAATAGAAGAATTTTATAGCAAAGTAGATGAATTAATGAAAGTGACTAGGAAGGGTGAGATCACAATTGTTATGGGAGATTTAAATGCCAAAATTGGTACAGGCGCGGAAGGCGAGTCTGTTGGAGCATATGGTCTTGGCGAGAGAAACTGTAGTGGTAATAGGCTTGTACAGTTTTGTAATGAAAATAATCTGTTTGTATCCAACACCTTTTTCAAACAATATCCTAGACGATTGTATACATGGGTGTCGCCTGCAGAACGTCAAGGCAGAATAGTACGGAATCAAATAGATTATATATGATGCGTCTCGAGCTAAAAAAGTATGTAAAATCGGTAAAAACCTTTCCCGGAACAGATGTTAACAGCGATCATAATCCGGTAGTCATGGACTTCAGAATGAAGCGCTTCAAGAAAGTGAAACGCGAAACCACAAATAAACAAGTAGATATAGAAAAACTGAACGACCCGGAGACTCATGAAGAAATAGGGACGAAAGTGGAAAAGAACTGAAGGAGATAGATTCAAGAATGCAACAGGACACAGAGACCACATGAGGGCAGCTGAAAGACGCAATAATAAAGATTCAAGAACAGGAGATCGGTTTTAGGGAAAACATTAAGAAGGAAGGAATGGTTGACGGAAGAAATTTTATAACTTATGACACAGAGAAGGATGGACAAATTCACATCGTTAAAATATATAAGACTCAAAAAAGTTGTAAGAAAGAAATGCAGAGACACAAAGGAAAAATGGCTGGCCGAGAAGTGAACAGTGAGCGAAGAACTACAACAGAAACATGACTCGTTTATTGTGCACAAGAAAGTCAGGGAGGTAGCTGAGGTAGGAAGAAAACGCCAAACAGGAATTCTCAGAGATACAAATAATGAAATCATAACTGGTATCGAGGAGAAACTAAAAAGATGGAAGTGTTACGTGGCGGAGCTTATCGATGACGACAGACGTGAGATTCCCAAGGTAGTAACTGAACATGGAGAAGACGGACCAGTTACAAAAAGTGAGGTCACCGACGCGCTGAAGACTCAGAAAAAGAGAAAGGCAACAGGGGCGGACAAGGTGCATATGGAAGTACTTAAAACCATTGCTAGCCAAGAAGGCAAAGGACTGGACCTTATGCTAGAACTATTCAATACCATATAAAAAATCGGAAAGATTCCTCCCAGCTGGCTCAAGTCGACTTTTATAACGATCCCAAAGAAAACAGACGCATAAAAATGCGACGACTATCGCATGATTAGTCTAATGCTACAAATTCTTAAAGTTTTTCTGAGAATAATCCATACTCGAATATACAAGAAATCAGAAGAACAATTAAGCGACATCAACTTGGGTTCTAGAATGGACTAGGCACTCGAGAAGCCCTCTTCCCCTTAAATGTTTTAGCACAGATATGCAAAGATATGAACATAGATGTCTACGCTTGCTTTATTGACTATAGAAAGGCATTCGACCTCGACAAGCATCAAAAGATGGTAGAAATATTATCCGTAACCGGGATTGACAAAAGAGACATTATATTGATAGTAAATCTCTACTGGAACAAGATCGTCGAAATAAGAATAGACGGAAGAACATCTGACACTATGTCAATCCGAAGAAGCGATCGACGGGGCTGTATTTTGTCACCACTCCTGTTCAATATCTCTTCGGAAGCAATTTTCAAAGAAGCTTTAGCGGACGACATGAGAAATATCAAAATAAATGGAGTATGTATTACCAATATCAGATACGCAGACGACACCGTAGTCCTTACCGATAACATATCAGATCGGCAAAATATGATGAACAGAATAACTGAATATAGTGAGCAATACGGATTAGACATGAATATATCAAAGACCAAACTGCTAGTCTTCTCCAAGAGACACACCCTTGAAACAATATTGATTAAAGGCAATCAGATCGAACAAGTCCCTTGTTTTTAATATCTAGGTACCATAGTTAACAAGTGGGTGATCCGAAACGAGAGATCCGTTCCAGAATCGAACAAGCCAGGAAAACATTCATAAACATGAAAAGATTTTTTACTAGTCCTCATCTGAGTTTGGAGCTCAGGGTTCGCATGATTAGATGTTATGTCTTCAGTATGTTGCAGTACAGCACACAGAAAAGAAAATTGAGGCGTTTGAAATGTACTTACAGAGCCGTATGCTTCGCATATCATGGGTCTAACGAATTACGAACGAAGAAGTACTTAGACGAATGAAGAAGCCAAAAGAAGTAATGGCCCTCATCAAAAGAAAGGAAAACTACATACATAGGCCACATTATGAGAGGCGACAAGTATGAAATGCTGAGACTAATAAATGAAGGAAAGATTCAAGGGAAAAGATCTATTGGTAGTCGTCGGAACTCATGGTTGAAAGACCTCAGAAGATGGTTTGGGTACACTTCTTTCGAGCTGCTGTATCTAGAACAATGTTAGCATGTGGATCGCCAACCTTCGAAAGGAGAGGGCGCCATAAGAAAAAGAAGATTGTTGAGCATAATCGATATATTTCTTTTCGTATGATTTGGAATTTAAAATAATATCATCTGTGCTTAGCGTCCTTTGAGTATAAACGTTTGAATAGCAGGTGTAGGACAATAACGCTACTTCACTTTTTAGAAAGAGCCAGCGTTTCGACCTTTAATTGAGGTCCTCATGGTTTTTTCAATCCACTGTTCAATCCTATACCTGCTATTCAAACGTTCATATTTGAAATAATGATAAAATTTGAATATGAAAATGTGATGGTTATACTAATATGAACGATATAGAATAGAGAGTAATAAAAGGGATTAATAAAGAAAAGAAAACATAAGAAAAAATGTTAATTATGTATCGTTAAAAGGAAAAGAAATCCTAAAACAAACAACGCAACAGCATGTAAAGACTACCGCCTCATTAGTCTAATGAGTCATTTCCTCAAGCTTCTCCTTCGAGTTCTGCACACGAGACTATACAGGAGATGCGAGGAAGTGAGTGGTGCCAGTCAATTTGGATTTAAGAGTGGTTTTGGAACAAGAGAAGCCATATTCAGTCTCCAGACATTAGTGCAGAACTGCCAAGATCAGAGAAAAGACGTTTTTCTGTGCTTTATCGACTACGAGAAGGCATTCGATAATGTAAAGCACGACCTCCTCATATCATATCTTAGAGACCTGGGACTGGATGGAAAGGATATCAGACTTATAGGTAATTTATACTGGAACCAAAGAGCAGAAATCCGAATTCAAAATGCAGGAACAACTGAGGATTTCTAAGTAAAAAAGGGCGTCCGCCAGGGGTGTATCTTGTCTCCGATGTTGTTTAACTTGTATGTGGAAAGAGCTTTCATCGAGTCAATCTCCGACAGTCCCATGGGCATTAAAGTGAATGGAATTCCCATCAATAATATTCGATACGCGGATGATACCGTGATACTGGCGGATAGTGCAAATGACCTGCAAGTTCTACTAGATAAGATCAATGAAGAAAGCCAGAGATTAGGTCTGAAAATCAACATCCGTAAAACCAAATGCATGGCCATAAGTAGAAACGACACCCCAAATGTCATAATGTCCGTAAAGGGAGAGAACATTGAACAAGTCACTCAATTTAAATACTTGGGGTGCATGATCAACCAAAAATGGGACCCAGATCAAGAAATAAAATGCAGAATTGAGCAAGCTCGAACAACGTTTATAAAACTGAAAAAATTTCTGACAGACAAAAACCTGAATCTCAATCTCAGATATAGAATGGTAAAATGCTACGTCTGGTCCGTTCTCTTGTACGGAGTCGAGGCATGGACGTTGAAGACAACAATTATAAATAGGATCGAGGCCTTCGAGATGTGGACCCTGCGACGGATGCTGAGGGTGTCGTGGGTTGAACATGTAACGAATGAGGACATTCTGAGAAGAGCTGGTTTGATAGACCGTGAACTTTTCGAAAACATCAAAAGAAGAAAAACTGGCTACCTTGGACATGTACTGCGCGGAGAACGCTATCATTTCCAGCGCCTTATACTCCAGGGTAAAATAGAGGGAGGAAAAAGAGGAGTGGGTAGGAGAAAACTGTCCTGGCTGCGAAACATACGACAGTGGACAGGAATACAGGACTTCCAGACACTGCAAAATGCTGCAATTAATAGAATCATATGATGAGTGAAAGGATGAACGCCTACGCAGGAATCTGCATGGCACTTGAAGAAGAAGAAGAAAAGGAAAAGGTAAAAGACTATTAATAATACCAATATATTTGTTTTATTCGATATCGGAACGATTAAAAATACTGTACAAAATATATAGGTGAGAGATAGCCTCGGAGATAGCCAAAGTGTCATTTTATTATATTTTGCTGTTTAAAGATAAATAGGCTTCATTTAAAGAAACGGACAGATATAAAGGGAATTTTGAAAAGTTAAAAGAATCCTTAGAAATACACCAAACTTCACTCAGGTCCCAACTACACCAAGTTCCAATTCAGGAATACCTTTAGCAACGGTTGAGCATCAACATAATATAAGAAGCTACGGTTGAAAATGTCTCATGGAGTAATAGATCAAATAATAGATCTCAATCAAAAACCTTGAAAATACTTCTGGCAACATAACTTATATTTAAAAATATAGACGCAAAATTCCGAAAACGGTTAGAGATATAAACAAGTCTATTTGTGAAGAATGTTGGTCAGAGATAGGCAAGCGCAACATAATATAACCCGAAATGTCTTTGTTGAAATAATGGAATTTTCGATTATTAAACCATAATCGAAATATTTCGATTATATCATTCATAATTCATAACTTTGTTTCCATTGCAATAATCGATTATTATGCCATGATCGAAACCAAACGATGTATTCTAGCCAAGTTCGAAGGCAATAGAATACTAAGTCAGCAGTCTCAAATAATTTAATTTAGTTGTTCAGGGCTACATGTTTCGCCTAAAAAGGCATCATCACGCCTAAAATATCACTTACATAACACAGTTGCACGACAAGATATATTATATCATTCATAATCGCCCAACACTACTCGAAAGTAGTTTTCAACTATATTGCATCTTAGTAAAAATGAGTTTGCACCCTCATATTAGACACATGAAATCAAAAGGATTTCGAAAAATGACCAATTTTCATAATATATAGTTTTAACTTTGTTACCTTTAACTTTTAACTTAAGAATAGTTATAACATTTCATTTAGAAAGCATTTACTTGAAGATGTCAGTGTTGGACCGTTTTTCACCGGAATCATCCCCCTCTTTGTATAAAAATGCTAACGAGGTATTTTCATACGTGGCGAGGGACCCTTTGATTCGTGCGAAGCCGTCGTTTTTTTCGACCCGATACAAAAGCATTTTATTAAAATTGGATTGTGTCCAACTGGAATAATTCAACGTGACACGGCGTCACAAAAGGAATAATTTTGTTTGTAAAGCTGGCGCTAAAACTTTTAGTTGTCCCCGCTTAAATAAAATAAAAAAAGTTAAGCAATAAATAGAAAATGAGAGATTTATGAAGAATTGCGTGATTTATGGCTCGCCCTGTCGTGAATAAAAGCCTTTTGTCACTAGCTTTCGTACGAGCATTTTTTTTTCTTCCTGTACACTCGGCACAAGTCATTAGGATATTTTGCCCGCACATACAAAGGTATTTTTAATCTACCTTCATCAAAAAGTCCATAAAACACCCGGATTGACGCCAAAAAACATACATCGGGGATAATCATGACCTAAATCATGACGAAACGCGGGGGAAGAGTGGACAATGTTAAAGCGATTCATTCGTTGTCATCAATCCGGGGCGAAATGGCGGGCTTACCAACTTTCGATAATAAATTATCGAATCAATTAATTTCGATCGTAAATTTTCTGTCTATATCGAGGTCTGTATACTAGATGGTCTTAATACAGTTTATTTTATACATACGTTTTATGATGTAGTTTACCTACTAATAATTATCCTACGTTTTAAGTACTTAGTGCTTTTTGTATTTACTTGCCAGTGAGGGGAGGGGGTTTCTAAATGGCAAACTAAAACCTTTTATCGCACAAGGGGTAAACGAAACAGAACCAATGACTAAGTTGTTGTACACCTGCCACCTATACGATTGCACAGGTGGTTGTTTAAGGGTGGTGCTCGAACTTCATTGGGCAGGTGCATCAACGGCGTTGCTGGCAACGGTCAAGCAAATGGCCATAATATAGGAATAACACCTCCAGAGGCCATTAGTAATGGTCCCTCAGATTTACGGCCTTTTCAGGATGTACAATGACGAGTTTTAACTTTTATACGCTACGTTGTTTGGCAAATTCCGAGAAACTTGCCGACACAGGTACCCAAAAACACATTTGGCCGGAACCTCTTGGGTTTAAAAAACCTGGGGGCCACCTTGTGTCTTCCTGTTTATTAGTCTAAACGGCCACTCGCTGCTGGAAATATCTACTTTCGCCAGCTTTTTATCATTTTTTTAAAACATGCCAATCTTGTGACTAAAGCGGGAACCATCATGCAAAACTATTTACAAAAATAATAATTCATAATTTCCAATTGAACTAACTGTTAATAAAAACTTTATATTTCGTTTATATTAAAGGTGGATGTTTGCGTTAAAATCGCGAAGCGGAACCTCATATCTATTAATATTTGGTCGGTACGTATTCCACGAATTTAAATTTACCTTTAAATAAATATTTATGACAACACCAATTAGAAATAAACATAACCATATGGAAAAGAGTAGTAAATTCCCATCCACCAAACATACGTATTATATATATACTAATTACCACGATATCTCTACATAACTATATATAAAAACAGCGCTTCATAAAATTGGTACACGACAACAATTTTTGGGACATAGTTGATTTATCAAAAAAGTTAAAAAAGTATCGGATTTCAAGCGAAACTAATGGCCAGAGGTAGAAAGAATGCTTGACAAGAACAAGAACAGGAAGGCACCAAGGCAAAGGTGGCAGCCAGGTTTTTTGTACCTACCCAAGAACCCCTAGCCAATGTGTTTTCGGTACCTGTGGTGCCGCAAAGTTCTTGGAATGTGTTAGTTCAGAGAACAAAAGTCAAGAGCCATTTGCTGAGTTCTTTTATAACATGGTGACTTAAACCATAAAATTTTCACTTGCTTTGTATAACGTGTCAAGCTAATTTACGACTTGACGTGTAATCTTTCTATTATCTTCCAGATAAGTCCAATAATACTCCTAAAGCTCCTCCTCCAAAACCCACCTGTGCAATGCCTGGCGGACAGGTAAACAACATCGATTATCTGACAAACAAGATAATGAGGATGGGGCAGGTGCAAATGGCTTTATACGGCCAATGGGATCGGTTCAGGTGGAACTAAAATGGTTCTTCGTGCTTTACAAAGTTCCTTCTGTAAAATGGAAAGAATGTCAGTGATCTCAGGTGGTTTCACGTGTCGATGTTAAAAATTCGGATAATGTTTAGATTATCGCTATGCAGGTGTCCGGATTTGTTTATTGTTATGATAAATCTCGTCTGGCACCTGACTTAAAAGCCTGATACTGCATTCGAGGAACGATTATATTATAGAGGTGCGATAACATTAAATATGCAAAGGCACAGAGTATTAGACTTATGTGTTAGGTGATAGGCGGCTTGTTAGTTTTACGATAAAAAAAGGAAAAATAAGAAGTAGTCAAACCTGATCGGAATAAGATTTCAATCCTCTATGAAGGTAAAAAAAATTAATAAGAAAGAAATTAGACCGTATTTTTTCTAAATGACTTCAAAGCTGATTCTAAAACCTGGTCTAAAACTAGCTAAAAGTCGACCACCTAAGTAGACCCCTTCGGTGGTCGATTTTTTAGCTCTTCCAAATCATTCAATCTACGGAACTTTCTTTGGTGGGAGGTGAAAGAAGATAACAAAAACCGTTAGATTCACTTATTCCACTGGTTTTATCTAAAGTTACAGGTGGTGAAAGTTGGAAACTGAGAAATAAGAGGGAATACGCGCTCCCCCCACCCCCCCTGGTAAATTTCGAAAAAATGTTGGTGATTTTTCTTTGCTGTTTTTGATCGGAATAAGATTTCGCTTCCCTATGAACGTAACAAATTGAATTAGAATGATATCAGTTCCATAAATGGTCTCTTTTCTAAATATCTCCAAAGCAGATTATAAAACTAGCTAAAAATCGACCATCGAAGGAGTCTATCTTCCAAATCATTGAAACCAAGGAACTTTCTTTCGTGGGAGGAAAGAGCGCATCAAAAAGAATAAAACAAAATTCACTCCAATAAGTCCACTCGTTCTAAAGTTACAAGTGATAAAAGTTGGAATCGTCGTTGGAAACTGAACAAAATAGGGAATACGCCGCCCCCCCCCCTCCCCCCCCCTTTGGTCAATTTCGAAAACATTATGATAATTTGTCTTTGCTATTTTTGATCGTAATGAGGCGATTTCAATCCCCTATAAACGCAACAAACCTAAAAAGACTGAAATTAATCCCATAAGTGGATTTTTTTTCTAAGTGTCTCCAAAGCACATTCTAAAAGTATAGAATCTAAAAATTGACCATCGAAGTGATCTTCTCCCAAACCATTGAATTATTAATAATTTTGCAACCATCATTTACACTAATAATAAAAATAATTGATCTTAAATTAAATTTTCTAATTTTTTACTTTCTCTACTACACGCGTTTTGACGAGTCAATATATCAAAATGCTTTTATGTTAACGCTAAAAATATGATATAATTCAATAGGTGCATGGAAATAATTTACTATTTTGCAAATGGCTGCAAAATTAGAAAATTTAACAATCTATAAGTAATGGCCGCCCGGTTATTGCAGATATTTATCGAGGCTACAACGATCGTCAAGAGGCTAGGAGCGTCCGTTCCGTCATTAAAACCAATCAGTGGTCAAAAAAATAGCTTTGTCGGCCATGTCGTTTATTTTGCGCCGGCTGACGGCTCTCAACGAAGTAAAATGTAAAGTCACATGCTGCCATGTTTTTTCTTGTTACAAAAACTTTGCATTATAACGTAAATAATAAATATAAAAGAAAAATAATTATTTTAAATTTTTGAAATAGCATAATAAGGATAAAAAATAAATCCCTCACTAATAACTTGAAGTGGCACATTGTCCAAAGAAACATTTGGGTTAATCGATTTGTGAAATTCTAGCGGAATAGGTATTTATAAGTCTCGTTATAGGTACTTCATCTTACCCATGTTGATGGAAGTTACAGAACTTAGAGAAGAATGATAACGGTTTCTGGAGTTGATGAATTCGAATTCGATTTTGCTTAAGGTTAATAAGTTTTTAAATAGGCTTTGGCGTTTGGGTAAAGTTAAAGTTGCTACTTTATGGCTATCTTATATCAATATTTCGTGGCTATATAAATTAGCTATTATTTCCAAATTTTGTAGTCATTTTGTCTAACACAAGTTTTAGCTATATTTTTGGTTAAAAAAAAACACAAATTTACTCCAATAAAGTAGACATTTTATCCAGTAAATATTCGGCAATTTTAACCAGGCAAAAAATGTAATGTTTACCAAAATTTTTGCCAAGTTATTGCCATAAAAAAATGCTACTTTATGACCAAATCTTGGCAATAGATGTAGTGGATTTTATGGCTAATTTTTTTGACCAAAATTAATCTTACATAAATGGCCAAATAATAACCAAATCCTTGCTTTTTTACTACTTTGACTAACTCTTGGCCATTAATGCTATTTGGTTATACAATGCTACTTGGGGTAATTGTGTGTGGTAAGCAGGAGTTTGTGGTAACTTTATACCATTCTCAATTCTACCATTTAAATGAGTAAAAGAGCATTAATGTATTTCTGATGGGCATTTTTACGTTTTTTTTTAAAGAATCTACTCTTGAATCTACTTGATGATTATGAATTTTCGCATAAAGAATATACAAAATCTATTAAATACGAGATAAACTAGTTCAAGTTTGAGCTGAAATTTTAGATTTACTGTGGTCTTTACACCCGTTTTGGAGGCATCCTCACATTTTTTGTAGAGTTTTAAAACTTTCTTTTTTGTTGAAACAACAAAACGTGTTTTTCTTCCCCAGAAGCATGTAGGTACCTGCTTGATATAACAATGTGGGCATTAAGCTTAGGCTTAGGCTTTGTAATTTTCCTTTCTTTGTAGGTAAGTGGTGTAGTACAAAGTATTTATTTTTTAATTTTCTTACAATCGGTACGTAGGTATTATTTACTTTGAATAATTTGTAGGTAACTGAGTAGGTACCTAGTATTTATTTACTTAAGTCCATTTACTTTGCTTATGTCAAAAATTCATATTGAACTTGATGACTTTTTCTAATGAACACCCTGTTTTTTTTTAAATTGCTACGTTTATACGTTGCTTCGTTCTTGGACCTATGTTACTTTGGGGTGGGAAATTCTTGGGGTACGGTCCTATGATGATGAGGAGAGATGGACAAACAAAAACGACCTCTGTTGAACCTCTCAGTTGTTGTGCAAAAACGACCCCTGTTGATCCACCCTGTATAATATGGTTCGGCCATTTTAAGTAGTGTTAAGGTATTTTGAGACAGTTTGAGGTGCTTTGAGATATTTGTTTGTTTCCAGCCATTTCTAAACGTAATTCAAGGTATTTTTTATGCAAAAAGCTTGGCAAAAAGATAATTTGGTGTCTAAACTTGGTAAACGCGGTCTACTTTTGTGTTCTGTTATGTTTTTTTTTTGCACTTCTTTTTTGACGCTAGGCACCCCCCCCCCCCCCCCCCCTGGCTAGATATACTTACTTGGCTAGGAAATACCGAGGGTTATGACCTCGGGTATGACACTGTTCAAAGTTGGTACCTACACCTCTCGCTACATCTATATATATACCGGGTGTCCAGCACAACCCTGAACATAGGAGATTAACATGGGAAATCGGTTGTTAATTTTTTTGCGCCTGTACGGTGGAATTGATTGAAAAACTTTTAAGAGTAAAGTTGTAAAGCGTATGGTCAACTATCATCACGTTAATTACTACATGATAGTCCCTTGAAATAAATAAGATAGGAAAATCAGCTCTGACTCTGACATAAGAAATTATTATGTTGGCGACACTGCGACATGCGCGCCAAATTCTAATTTTTGCACTTTTCGAGGCGTTTTTCCAAAAAACAGCCAAAACTGAGGTATTAAAAAAATTACAGGATGATAGCTGACCATAAGCTCTACAACTGTACTCACAAAAGTTTTTCAATCAAATCAACCGTATAGGTGAAAAAAAATAAAAAACTGATTTCTCATGTTAATCTCCTATGTCCAGGGTTCTGCTGGACACCCGGTATAAATGCCAATGCATTTATGTTATTTATGAATTTTTGCATAAATTTGGTGGAATTTATATGGATTTATATGTACCTATTTCAAATATCAAATCAAATCAAGTTTTATTTATATGTAACTGTGTGTGTATATACGATGTATTTGGATATATTTATGTGTATTTACATGTATTTAAGAAGATTTATTGGGATTTAGGATCATAAACTGCCGTTCAAAACAAACGAAACACACTTATTTTGGCATTTTTTTATCATTTAATATCTCTGGAATGCCATTAAATCAATTCCAAAATAAAAATATTTTTTTCAATAAACAAAAAATAAAAAAATATTTAAAAAAGTGAATTTTTTTCTATATCTCGGTGTGGAATTTACTTTTAGAGAATTACGCCTACTTTTATATTATATTATGACATTAATGTGTGAATGAGATGTAGTTTCTACCGTTTCTAGGATTTTGCTTTGAAATGTTTGAAACTATAAAGGTTTTTTCAAAACTACCTCCTTTAAGCAAATTTTCCTATTTTTTTCCAAGTCTCTCAAGATAATCAGAAGCTTCAATGAATCTGTATTATCTTTGTAGTTTTTTATAAAAAAAGTCAATTAAAAAAAAGATTAGCCATGCAACATACAGTAAGTTCAAAATTGATTTTTTAAACAACACAATTTTGCTGCTAAAAAGTGATAAATGAAATGCCATTTTGGCCATTCTAACTTTATATCGTTATTATATCTGAAGTTTGTTGATTGGACTTATAAATCTCAAAAGCAGTTCGTAGGAATTTGCAGACCACCAGTTATGAGAACAGTTTCCTAATTTTTTCCAAGCCTCTTAAGTTAACCACAAGCTTTAACATTTCTCTCGACATTTCTGGATTATCCTTACAGTTCTCTATTTAAAAAATAGAGTAAAAATTAGATGTGCGACATACGGAGCGACCAAAATTAATGTTAACAATTTTATTGACACAGTTAAGAAAGTATTTGTGGTGGAAAGTTTGACAGTGTAAGCACTGTCAAAACTTTTAAAAATATTTTGTTAGTTAGCATGCGTTTCTGGAGATTTGTGTCGACTTGGATGTATTTATATAAATTTATACACACTTAGATGTATTTATGTGGATTTAACAGAATCTAGATTATATTTGCAAGTAATTCTCAGCTACTTATAAATAATTTTTCTTTTAGGCTTAGAATGCATTTAGCATGCACTTTTGTGTATTTAGTACCTATTTAGCTATATTTATGTTAATTTACATGTAATTGCATTGCAAGTATTCTGATGGATTTACCCCGCGATTTACGTATGTATTATGTGTGTTTCATAAAGTTTTCTTCATTTGGTAAACTTATTTAGCGAGTGCTCTACCCCTCGGGAAATACATGTGTGTTGGAAAAAACAACTGAGAAAATAAAATATTCTTAACTCAGATTTTTTCTGTCTTAACAATATTTAGTAAATAACTAAGTTTTCTTAAGAGCCCGATTGAAAGTTTGTCCTAAAGGATGCACTTTGCATGTGTTATCACCAGTAGTGAATGAAACTTTTCAGATATATTTTTTGGGGATTTTCAAGTGTTTGTTAGAAAACACTTATTCACCATTCTTGATCGATAATTTCTTTTTCTATTGTGAAACAATGTTTGCGTTATTAGAACACATGGTATAATCATAACAATAAAAGATAATAAGAATGTTAATACAAATACACTAAAAGGTCTTTGCATACATCAGGTTAAAGGTTAGTGAGCTAATTGAATGTTGATATCAAGACTAAATATTGTTGTGGCAACCTAATACTATTCAATTGTTGATAAAAATAGATCGCAGAAAGGCATACATACGGTTGATATGTTCTGGCTTAAACACACGTGCTTTTAAGACTTTAGTAATCGGTTTATTATTGAAGAAATCGGAGTACCCACATATAAAGGGGATTTTACTGTGAAGAATAATAGCAGGAAAGTTAAGTTTTGGGGAATGAACACTGGTTGCATGTTCTTCCCCCATTCATGCATGTGCGACGCTGCACGCTGTACATGTGATTTCTGCGTTGCTTTTCCATGCTTTTAGCACGCAAAATAAATAGGCGCGCAAAAACGCGTAATTAGCAAGATTAACGTTATTAATGCTCTACTTTTGCAGAAATTCATGCCAAGGCCGAAGAGCATTTTTATAACATCCGCCTTAATCATCGTTCAAATGTTGAACACAGTCTTGTTATAAACGCTTCTATTCCCAGGAAGAAAAATATACTTATAACGCGCAAAAATGTAAAAATAAACTAAAAGCACACAAAATACCTTTGTCTTGCGGTAAGAGGGTTAGGTAAGCCATCCAGCAGAAAATCGCAACAAATTAAAAAAAGCCGCGCAAAGCACAACAAAAATCACCGGCAGACGTCAGAAGAAGCATCAAAGGAGGAACAACCAAGGTGCAGCACATTGATGTCGAGGAGGGGCACTACTCACGTTGACAGGTGTTCCAGACATTGGCTAAACTCCAGAGTCGATAGGAATAACTGTCGTAACTAAACATGCTCTCACTTCGCGCGACCATGGTCGAATGAACGCCCGGTGTAAACGCGCTTGCACGGGTCCCCCTCAGGACGTGCACTGTGCAATGTTGGTTGTTATCCTGTGATCATCGGCGGCGACGGCGGCAGGCGTCATCCCCACCCCCGACGCCGGCGACGCTTCTTCTCTCCTTCTCTGTCCCCCGCCGCCCCAAGGGGAATCTACGTCTCGGACGCTGCTGCTACCTACACAGGGACTTACCGAACGACGAACGGGTCCGATTGCATCACCGACCGCCCCCCGACGCCAACGTGCGGCGTGGAGTGGGATTCACACGCGGTCATCGCTATTCAACTGTTTTTCAAATTGTGTGTGTGTTTGAGTGTGTGCGCCTTCAACTGTTTTTTTTTGCGCGGACGACACTGCAATTTGTTCATCTGGCGGCAGGTTGCGATTAATATTGTTTTAAGCTAAACATTTACGTCTGTGGGAGGCGGTTTTTAATTGTTTGTTTAATCTATACAGAGGCCGATGGTTTTCTCTTTACGCCGATCAAGTGTTGATATGGAAAAAGTAAAAATGAGGCAAAGAAAAGACTCAGCCGTCTCTTCAGCATTTTTTTTCCTGTACGCATTCCCCTTTTGCTTATGTCAAGAAAATTGACAAATAACGTCGAAGTTAAATTTCCAAGACTAACGAGATGTCAAACTTCTGGGAACAGATATTACATGCAAATATAGGGAGCAACATTTGTTTGAAAAACCGGTTCTATTAAAGACTCATTTCTGATATGGAAGGTGTATAGCCATCAGTTGTTATACCGGGTGTCCACTTGTGTGAAGTTGGCGCCCTGGGCGCTAACTTCACACAAGTCGGGTGTCCAGCAGAACCCTGGACATTAACACGGCAAATCGGTTTTTATTTTTTTGGGCCTGTACGATTGATTTGATTGAAAAACTTTTAAGAGTAAAGTTGTAGAGCCTATGGTCAGCTATCATCCTGTAATTTTTTCAATACCTCAGTTTTGGCTGCTTTTGGAAAAACGCCTCGAAAAGTGCAAGAATTTGAATTTCGCGCGTCACTCCCGCCATGCATGTGCAGTGTCGCCAACATAATAATTTCTTATGTCAGAGTCAGAGCCGATTTTCCTTTCTTATTTATTTTCAGGGATTATCATGTAGTAATTAACGTGATTATGCAGTGAAAATGTGTTGGCGCCAAATTCAAATTTTTGTACTTTTCGAGGCGTTTTTTCAAAAAACGGCCAAAACTGGGGTATCGAAAAAATTACAGGATGATAGCTGACCATACGCTCTACAACTTTACTCTTAAAAGTTTTTCAATCAATTCAACCGTACAGGCGCAAAAAAATAAAAACCGATTTCCCATGTTAATCTCCTATGTCCATGGTTGTGCTGGACACCCGGTATGTAATCTGTTGTCCAAAGTCCTCTACCAAACGTTTTGTAATCTAGGATTATCACCCTATTGGAACACTAACTTTCGAAATAGATTTTTCTCGTATATCTTTCATAGTCAAGATAAGAACACCCTTTGAATCTAGAATAATCTGAAAGTTTTCAAAAAGGGTAATAACAAAATATCAGCTGAGCCTCCCAATTATAACGCCTATGATGGCAATTAAATGATCATTAAAAGGCTTTACCTATGAAGGTGTGATAATGTAACTAAAAATGGATCCGCAAGATTGTAGATAAACAGCATTTTGAGTAAAATAAAAAAAAATCCTGATCAAAGAGCAACTTTCGTCCTCTTAGGAAGCATTTCTGGGTAAGAAAACTTCGGTTATATCAACATAAAATGGAGCGTAGAATTTGCTCCCTTCGTATGGTGGTTTAGTTTTTGGACATCCTGTATATGGATAATATAATATGTGAACACAAAAACAATATGGCTGAAATATGGTGGAAAACTGAGAAACTTTAATTTGAAAATCCTTAATCAATCTGAGGGGTGTAAGAATCTGAGGGAAAAAGAGCGAAAAAACCGAGATTTCTTTTTGACATTTTACAGCCAATTAGGTAACGTTTTTTAATGAAGACACATAGTCTTATCAGTTCTACTAAGTAAGGGATGTTGTAGAAAGTTGTAGAAAACGCCATCTCGAAGACTATGAATTTTTGACAGAAAAGGATCACAATATAAGTAAATTGATTTTTGTTCAGGACGCTTATTCTATAGGAAAGAGTGATAGTGAAAGTGAGAATTGCTGGCCAATGGAATTCGCATTCAAAATTTTTTGACCAATCAAGGTTGTCAAAATTCTCACTTTCACTTTCACTCTTTCCTATAGAATAATGCCCCTGGCATCCTTTCCTTTTGACATTTCACAGCCAACAAGACGACGTTTTTAAATGAACACCCCCTACTTCGAGTGGGTCTGTATACACTGTGAATGGTAAATAATGTAGGAAAGATTTTCCTCCAATTCCTTTTCCGAAACCCCAAGAGAGCGCACCCTTCTCCTCTGAATACTCAATGCCCACGACCTCCTCCTCCTAAAAGAGGTAATTTTACACCTTAAATCTTTTGTAAAAATAAAATACATAAAATATAGATTTGGAACAATTTCAAGGCATTCACACATAATAAGAGAACATGGCTTATATAACTCATTCACTTATATTTGACATCTCATTACCTTTGAAGTCTTAATTATTTTATACCTATCTGCTTACATTTCTCCCTCTCCAAAGTCAAATTTCCAACGCCTACTTGATATAATATTAAGTGAAGGATTTAATTGATTTATATTGTAAAACAAGTTATGTTTTCACTGTTTGACCCCACAACATTCAATGGTTAATGCCTCTCAACTAAAGGATGCGTAATATATTCTAAAAGACATCACACCCTTCTTCACATTGAGTCACCATTTATCTTGTATTGTATTATCTACTTTTAAATATGTTTGTCTTGATAAGACAAGATACGTCTTGAGTCATTTTTAAACGACTTTGGAACTAGTACAAACCTGATTTTTCATAAAAAGCAAATCTGTATTTGTAAACGCTTTGAGTAATTTTTAACCGATTTTAGCCTTAATTTTAACCTGCATTTAAAAAAATATCCAAACTTCTATCTTCAGACTCTTTGAGTTATTTTTTACCAATTTCGACTCGAAGGCTAAACAGCATTTTTTCAAAACTTTCAAATTTTACAAAACACTTTTAGACGCTCTGAGTAATTCTTAACCGATTTTGGCTTTAATCCTATTAGACATCTTCAGACGCTTTAAAATATTTTTTCTAACAATTGTATTATTTTCAAATTATTACAAATTTCCAATGTGTATTTTTAGACGCTATGAGTAATTTCTAACCGATTTTGGCTATAATCCTGACATGACTTTTCCCAAAAAGCCTTAATTTGCATTGTTTTAACGTTCTAAGTAATCTTTAGCAGATTTTTTCAATATTTTGTTTTTCCGAAACTTTCAAATTTGCATTTTTAGACGCTTATTTTTTTCCAAATTTGGCTATAATTGTTACTTGAATCTCTCCAAAAATTTGCATTCTTGGATGCTTTGAGTCACTTTTATTCAATTATGGCCTTAATCTTAACTTACATTTAAAAAAATCTAAATTTGTATCTTTAAATGCTTTTGGCTCTAATCCCAACCTCAATTTTTCTAAGTTGCCACAAGTTTCAAATTTGCTCTTTTAGACCTTATAAGTATGGTTCCAACCGATTTTAGCCATAATTCTGACATACTTTTTCCAAAAATATTAATTTGCATTTTTGGGCGCTTTAAGTCATTTTTAGCCGATATTGGTATTTTAATTAAAGCCTGCATTTTTCCAAAACTTTTATTTTTAGTCGATTTTGCCTTTATTCTTAAGCCGACTTTCTCCAAAATTATCAAATTTGTATTTTGAGCCGTTCTGAGCCAAATTTCATTTTTGGTCCAAAAATATCGTTTATCAAAAACAATACATCAGAAGATTTTAATAAATTTCCTTATTTTGTCCTAAAATTGAGTTTCTATAAAAACATCAAAATTTACAGAGATTTTTTAGAGGATGTGGGTCTTTTTGATCAATTTTAGCCCTGATTCTATTTTTTTAGATGCTTTAAGTCATTTTGGCTTTAATCATAATCTGCTTTTTTCAAACGTTTCAAATTTATATTTCTATAACCTTTGAGTAATTCCTAATAAATTGTTGAACCTATTATAACCTGACTTTTTCAAAAAACACCACATTTTCTATTTTGAGGTATTTCTAGTCAAATTTTACATAGTTTGATTCAAAAATTAATTTAAAAAAAAAAAAATATTTACAAGATTAAATCAATTTTGCCTGATGTAATCCTAAAATTTATATATCTCTAAAAGCATCAGAATTTGAATATTTGCATTTCAGTAAAAGAAACTAGAATAAGCAGAAGCTAAATAACTGAAATTTCCTAAGCTTAAGTTAAAAAGCAGGATTAACTGGAGTTATCAGGAGATTAATTGGAGTTATCAGTAAAAATTACCTTATATCTGGAAACGTAGAAAAAGCTGGAAAATAGAAAATAACAGGCAACAAAATTCAAGAATGTTGCGAAAGATTTAACGAGCTTAAGAAGCTCGATTTTGATGTTGAAGCCCCAAGAAAAAAAAAAGCTGGAAGAATGAATGATGCAGATTACCGTAAAGTACAGCAATCAATTTTTAGCCGTCGGTACTTTGAAAACGCTGTTTTCGATCTTTTAAACGACTGATAAACCATTATTTCGCAAGCTCTAATTGTGTCCATCCCCAGACTAGTTTCGCCGTTTACGGCTCGTCAGTGAGGCTTTGGCACAACCAGAGCTCACATCTTTTGAGTACTCAAAACACGGTTCATGACAGTACCGAGAAAAGGTTCCCGGTGGTGCCATCTGTGTCCATTTGTTGGCGAGTGGAATCTCGTTAGTTCAACAAACGGACACAGATGGCGCCACCGGGAACCTTTTCTCGGTACTGCCATGAAACGTGTTTTGAGTACCCAAAAACCGCGAGCTCTGGTTGTGTCAAAGCCTCACTGACGAGCCGTAAACGGACGGCGAAACTAGTCTGGGGATGGACACAATTAGAGCTGGCGAAATGATGGTTTATCAGTCGTTTAAAAGGTTGAAAACAGCGTTTTAAAGTCAATGAATCGCTCAGGTATCAGCGATATAAAGAAAAGCCAGATGAAGAAACTGCCGAACCCGCTACAATCAAGATTATTAATAAGAAGGAAAAATGAAATGCGACTGCGCATGGGACATCCTACTAAACAACACAAACCACGCAGCAGAGGAGGCACTAGGCAAAAGAACAATCAGCACAACGATAAAACACCGAAATAAAGAAAACATGGTTCAAAGCAGAGGTTAAAACTATACCCCCCTCCAGACGGGGGGGGGGGGGGGTATAGTTTTAACCTCGATGATGACTTGAAGAAGAGGACGAAAAATACCAAACCAAAGAAGAAAGCTACTACGCTTATCGAAAAAGAGAAGTATATTTCAAAAAAAAACTCTGCAAGAAGTAAAAGCCTGTACAGGCAATTTTCAAACCTAAACCTAATGGAAAAGCAGGAAAAGAAACCCCTTAAAAGTGTGAAAGTTGTATTAAAGAAAGAACAACCAGAGAATTCTGAAAAAGTGGGGTCCGAAACCTGACAAAGCGAAAATGGTTGAAGTAAAGTTACAGTTCAACACAAAAATGAACAAGAGGCGACTGTGAAGGAAAAAGACATCATTAAGAAGAAGAACAGTAAAATTCCAAAACCGAAAGAAGTTGTAGAATTTAGGTATTGTAGAATTTAGAATAGGAAAAACTGTACAAGGATTACAATTGAAGAAAATTTACAGGTGAAGAAGCGCTTGAAGAAATTTCACCAGCTTACGTCTATGTCACACATGTTGCAACATGATTTTGAATATTAATCGTTTATTCAAATTCAAAATTCAAAATTCAAAATGTTTATTATCCAAATGACACACACTGTATGGAGTTCGTCGATATCTTTCAAAAATAGTTCAACATTTACTTATATGCAGACAAACAAAAAACATTATCAAATAAATACATATTTCGCAATTACATATGCAATTAAAATTAAACACTATCACTAAGAAACTCGTCAATAGTATAATAGCACCTATCTATTAAAAGCAAGTTAAGGCCATTCTTAAATGCCATTTTTGTCAATTGTCTTTAGTCAAGCACAGGTGACCCAAAATGTCTTTAGCGAAGCCAAAAAAAAAAAATTTTTGGCACTTTTTTCAAGAGTCCTTTTTCCTATCCGCGGACAGACTACACACTATGGCAAGCATTTGATTTCCTAAACTATGCATTGGCATTTACCACACTTAGCACTTCTTCTAGATAATTTGAAGAGCAGAGATGCAGAAGGAAAATATTACAGAAAGAGAGATTAAGAAACAAGAAAGAGTTTAGTAGTAAAATACCAAAGGTTTTGGAAGAAGGATAACGACCAATTTCATAATCAAATTTAAAGTTCCTTTGACTAAAATAACTCTCAGCATGTGCGATTTTCCCTGATACAAATTAAATAGATGTCACATCTGGATGTCACTTTAAGTTAAAGGAACTTTAAATATGATTATGAAATTGGCCATAAATCCATTTTTTATCTCCCAAGAGTAATGACTGAAATTTTGGGCCGCTAGCTAAGAATTTAAATTATTTCTCTGGCCAAGAACTTAATTAAAGAGAGCTAAATTGACTACACAACCAGAATGGATAGAGTGTCTCGGCGAATAAGGGACTGCGAGCTGTTTAGTCAGTCTATTAGGCGACGTTTCGACCATACTCCAGGTCATCATCAGGCTGAAAACAATGCATCACATAAATATTGCCATTAACAACGAGGAAACGTCAAGGACACGGCAATTAAACTTTGAATATTTGATAGTATATATCAAACCAAATTGGTGTGATGTTTAGATCATTTTGATAAATCATTTTGAATTTGGAATTTGAATTTTAAATTGTAGATGTTTATATACCATCAAATAGTCAAAGTTTAATTGCCGTGTCCTTGACGTTTCCTCGTTGGTAATGGAAATATTTATGTGATGCATTCTTTTTAGCCTGATGATGACCTGGAGTAGGGTCGAAACGTCACCTAATAAATAGACTGACTAAACAGCTCGCAGTCCCTTATTCCCCGAGACACTCTATCCATTCTGGTTGTATAGTTATGAGGGACGATATCATTCACCCGTTAAATTGACTACATTAAAGTACCCAACATTGAATTGCGGTATTCAAATTGTTTGCTAAAAATATCTTGTTGTATATACTTTTCGTTTTACATCAAACTTGATTCATATTTCGAAGGCTCAGCTAAGAAACGTCAAGATTAAACTTTTCAAAAACTTTAAAAATCCGTGGTGACTTACCCATAAACTGACATCCGCAAATTTACAAGTCTTCACTCGACATACGCACTCGACACTGTACACAACAATAAACTTAGATAGTGTCATTAAGGTACTTATATATACAACCACCAATTAGTATTATCAGGGTATCGACCACCTTTATCCTGACCGATTTACTTTTATTATTAGCAACTTGAAAGCATTTCAAAGAAACCGAACTGATGGTACTGGTATTCTTTCTTTGCCTAACTACTAAGCTTAGCCGGAAATTGAAACCCCAACCATTTGGGGCCAATATTGCAATGAATGACTTCAACATGTCCAAGGTACACTGTATTATCTATGCAGCTTAATGAATAAATATTTGTTTAAGTATATATCACCATCACCGTTTAAGTTCAATGCTAAGAGTTTATTCGTTTGTGCTCAGGTTGGTAAACATTATAATTTTAATCGGGTCTTTAAAAACGTGTTGCTGGCCATTAAAAAAAAAGCCGATTACCTAGCTAAAAACGTGCTCAAACTAGGTATCGGTTGTTCTTCATCAATCTGAACCAACAAACGACAAGATGGGCTTTGTTATTTCTAGAGGCCCATTGAGACCTATACCTTTATTGCCAGGAATATCACACAATTGCCTCGACAAATGTTCGCCAAATGTTACTGGGCGTATGTTTGATACAAAAAGTTTTCAGAGGGTGCATTTAAAGAGACTTTGTACCTAGGCTTACCCTTGTCGACCCTCACGGGAATATTTTCTACCAGGTACAAGTAAAAAGATTAATAAAGAATTAAGAAGTAGGCATAGTCTACCTAAAATGCAATTAACCAATTATTGAGTTTATTTTTTGTAGAATCTTTTTGTACTAGCTGTTATACGTTAGCTCTGATATATGTTGGTTTCAATAATTCAGGATGATATAGTTTTAATATAACCCTGGTAAAGTGTCTGAGTCTATTTTATTATGGAACCTGTTCTCTTCCTGGGAGGTGGGTTTGTATTATTGCGGGCTTTTGACACCATCTGTCCCCCACAAGGTTGAAATTTAAAGCGGTTTTGTTTTCCTCTAGTACCCTTTTTTTCTATCCCCGGGTCAGGCTGCTGTGACGTCAAATTGTGACAAAACGAATAAGGCTGGAAAATCAAAAGATCTTAATTTTTAATAATACCCTGATGCTTAAGTAAATAAAGCTACAAGACCAACCACCTGGTTCTCTAACCCCGCCGAAGAGGGTCGGTCCGCGTACAATAAAATTCCAAACTTCTTAATATTAAAATATCGAAGAAAATATTTCTATTATTTGCTTTTAGCTCAAGAGAATCTCGCTGAAATTTTAATATAACAGCCCGAGGTTACCCATGCTCTTTAAATACATAATATTTCACCGGGCAACAAAGTTTTCCTTGTTAATTTTGGAAAATTTAATTAAAGGAGGATCAACGACTTGCCGAAAAAAACGGTTTCCAGATTCATGTTTTGCCACTGATTGAAAAACCTATCAGCGGATTTGTTTTAACAAGAATTTATCTCATTGAAACTTGAAGAAAACAAGTTCCAATAACAATCAAAGATGTTTACTAAATAAGGGTTAATTCTTCTGTGAAAAGTTGCATCGTAGTTCCTTTTGTTTTCAGATTTTTCTTAATCGAGTTAATTCAACGTAAGAAGCATTCAATAAATTCGACATGTAGCCTATTAAAACTAAAGAGTGTCCCATTGGATCAATAATTTTGGAAATAGACCCTTGGTGATCGATTTTAAAGCACTCTTTGCATCGACTGTCCTGCTATCCATATCCAAAGAGGAGTTGTACGTCTTTTTTATCAATATCCAACTTTGGACCGATACGAGTAAGTCCAAATATGTTTTCCTCCTTTTGATGTCATCTTTCTCCTCCCACAAACCCCTTCTTATTGGTCAAATAATTTCAGGTTAGTTCAGATCCACCTGTGTGTGATTGGTGGATTTTTAGGCATTTTAGCATCGACTTTTTTGTCATTCTGCAAAATTAACTTATGGGTCTAATTTAATTCGAGTTAAGTTAGTTAGGAAACTGCAAACGACCCGTACCAGTCAAAAACTGGAACAAAAAGTCCAAAGTTTTATTCAAATTGATTAAGGGGGGGGGGGGATATTACGTGTTTTTCAACTTTGACCGCCTGTAACTTTAGAACGAGTGGACCGATCTGGTTCATTTCTACTGTTTTTTGTTCTTTTTGGTGTCCTCTTTCACCTCTCTTCAACGGTGATAGACCTTTTCGTTGGACGATTTTTAGAGTCTTTTAGAATCGACTTTTTTCCATTTTTATAAAACTCACTTTGATGGAGCATCGGCTGAGCCATCTATGGGTGTGCGGTCCGACCGTGTAAGTTGGGAATGGGGTGGTGCAGTGTGGCGTCATTGAGAGCGTGAAATTATTGACATTGACTTTTGATTTTTGTTATTACGGTTCCGGTTCCTGTTCTGTACTTTAACTTTAGATAAGTTGTACATCTCTCATACACATGTATGTTAGCTTGTTACGGTTCTTTCTTATCAGTAAAGACCGCTAATTAATGAATACGATGTAATAACATCTTTCTAAAACACACTTTTCTCGCTCATTTTATTCGATTTAAGTTTGTTACGTTCTTAGGGGATTGCAAACTTCCCACTCCGATCAAAAACTGGAAAGAAAATACGAAATTTTATTCAAACTTATCAAAGGGGGGAGAGTTATGTTTTTCTGAATTTTTTATTTTGTTTACCTGTAACTTTAGAATATGTGGACGATCTGATTTCTTTCAACTCGGTCTAACTTTTTTTTGCTCTTCTTAATGCACGTCACTTGATACCTACTTTTAAAGAGAGAAATGATACTCCACTGTTTGTTTTTAACGAAACTGTAGATTGCGGGTGTAGGACAAATAAGAAGCTACTTCACAGTTGCGAATACGCCAACGTTTCGATCTTTATTTAGATCTTCTTCAGGGCTAAAAAATGTGCTCAATGAAAAACTCTACAACACACTTAATATATAAACAAATCAATAAAGACAGAACTATAAACACCGATAAAAATTGCATAAAAATACGTTTCAACAGTTAAAAGTAGAGTTAGTAATTAACAAATACATACAAACCATATACAGTAAAAACAGAAACCGTGCGTCTGTATGTGTCCATTATCAAAGTGTAAGATGGTATGCTCAGATAATTAGTGGATTTGCTTACCTTAATTCAGTTTGAGGAGTATGTCATCTAAGCTATATGTATGTCTTCTACCGGACATAACTCAAAAACAAAACAATGAATCCACAAACAGACGACCACATGAGTTAAGGACAAACGAAACACCAGCTGCCAGGAAGAAAATAAACGATGGAATGATATTGGTTCTGCTATCACCAGTGGGTCCTGCGGAATGTTAGTGTGGTCTTTTTTTTGAAATTATTAATAAAGATAGGAATGCTAGATTTTACTTTATTTTTTCTTTATGTGATGTAACAAGTTACAATAAATTACATTCAAGTTTTGGATGTTCGTTCTGTCGTCAATATAAATGTGAATCATCTCACTAATACCCCGTTTATAATAATTACTTTCATTTACTGGAGTTTTTACATTTTACCTGTAGGAATTGGATGTTTTAGGCTGGAAAAGATCTGGTTCACGGACTTAGTGTGATACAAATCTAACCTAACATTAGGGTTGGTTCTGGATAAGCGACTCTGTAATATTTCTGACAAGCCTCTAACACACGGAAACTTACAATACTGTTACGATCGCAGCAACGCCGCATGGGAGGCGGGGCAACGCATGGGAGCGTGTTGGTTGGTGGAGCTTCGCGACCTATCCGCGCTGCGTCATGGCTGACACGAGTGATTTATTGCTCGTCTGGCTTAATCTAGAAGGCAGTTGTTTACAACCGTTTTTTTTTTTTATATGAGATTATTCAAGAATTCTTATAAAGAACTTTCTAGGTTTTTCTGTAATTTTAGGATTGTATATAAAAGGCGCATAGAGCGCCCGAGTAGAGTAGTCTTATTTTAATCGAGCTATAAGTAAGCTAAAGTTACGAAGCGATAATAGAAGGCTATAAAGTGTTAAGTAGTGAGTTATTTACTAGTCGAATTGTAGTCGTGTGTATTTGTGGAGTAAATAAATAGTGTTTTCGTGTTAGATCGTTACACTGGAGTTATTGAACCCTGAGTTCGCAACAATTGGTGTCAGAAGTGGGATTCCAGTGGGAATTTGAGGACTAATATTGCTGAACTGTAAGTGAGTGCTTCATTGCCGGACATTACGTGTTTATGCCAGTGACCAGAAGCCAGCATCAAGCGATGGAGGATCAACTTGCCGCCCTGCTGTCCCTTATGCAACAACAGAAGGAAGAGCAAGAAAGACGTTATGTAGAACAAAAAGAAGAGCAGGAAAAACGTTATAAGGAACAAAAAGAGGAGCAGGAAAAAGTTATAAAGAACAAAAAGAGGAACAAGAAAGACGTGATCAAGTACAGGAGCGACGTTATCAAGAACAGAAAGAAGAGCAGAAAAATCATTATCAAGAACAAAAGGAAGAACAGAAACGGTTTAAAGAAGAATTAGTGAACCATCTCGCAGCTAGGGAGCAACAATTGGAAGAAAGAATAATGCAGTCCGTTAACGAATCCGTTAA
The DNA here is from genome assembly GCA_951812265.1 of Taphrorychus bicolor. Taxonomy (NCBI): domain Eukaryota; kingdom Metazoa; phylum Arthropoda; class Insecta; order Coleoptera; family Curculionidae; genus Taphrorychus; species Taphrorychus bicolor. The sequence goes on along the minus strand of OX638297.1, from coordinate 59,551,112 downwards.
CGGCGTGAACGAATCCATTAACGGCGTTAACGAAGGACTCGAAGCTGTCAACCAGAGGGTTCTGGAGCTAGAAAAGAAATTCCGGGAACAACTTGAGGACGACAACGTGTCTACAGAGAGTTTTAGCACATCCAACGCTAAAATTAAGCCTCCCGATTATGACGGTACTACGGCATGGGAAATTTATAAAACCCAGTTTGAGGCAGCTGCAAAAGCTAATGGTTGGTCCGAGCCCCAGAAAGCTACATCATTAGTGGTAGCACTTCGTGGGAAAGCGGCTGAGTTACTCCAATCTCTGTCGGCAGCGGATCAAAGTAATTATGCGGCTCTAGTACACACTCTGCAACTACGATTTGGAAATGAGCACAAAGAAACCGTGTTCCAGGCCCAGCTGAGGATGAGACAGCAAAAGTCAGGTGAATCCTTACAAGAATTTGAGGCGGACATAGACAGACTCATTCACCTGGCATATCCATCGGCCCCTGAATCTTTTCAAATGCAATTTGCCGCCGAAAGGTTCATTGAGGGAGTTCGAGATAGTGACATGAGATACCACTTACGTCTAGTAAGGCCCAAGGATATCAGCGAGGCACTAGTTCGGGCCCTGGAATTCGAGGCGTCACGAGTGACATCTAGTTCTTCTGCAAGTGTAAGAGTGGCAACCTGCGGTGATAAGAAGTCTACATCTATGGCTGAATCCATGGCAAGTTTACATAAAGCGTTGAAGGATATCGCAGTCAATATGCAAGCCCTGTTGGGAAGAACTCCTCGATCAACACGCAATCGGGGCATAAAATGTTTTAACTGCGGTAAACTGGGTCACGTCAAGAGTAACTGCCGCAATAGGGCAAGAAGTCCGTCGCCGTTGTTTAGAAGATCGAGCGGCAACCAAGACCGCCCTAGAATTCAGGAAAGACCAACTCCTGTCAATGTAAGGGGGCAATTGACCGAGCCCGTTAAGACCCCCATGATCAGTCAAGTCAACCAATCAAGTCAAGTCAATAGTTTGGGTGGCAAAAGTGTTACAGAGGCCGGACGCATTAAAGGACAGAAGATCCAAACTGAACATCGACCAGGAAGGTCTCACGGAAATGTCGATGCATTGTCTAGACGGCCATGTAAAGAAGATAGTCAGCATTGTCGAAGAACTGAGCAACGTGAGGGACATCCTTCTGTAAGGAGAACGTCGGTGGAAATAAACGATGGCTGGACCACAAAGACCCTTCGAGAAGAACAAATGAATGATCCAGATATTGGACCCATCCTCTCTGCAAAGACTGACGACAAGAGACAAGAATGGCAAGAAATTGCTGATAGAAGTCCAAATCTGAAGGCGCTATGGGCCCAGTGGCACTCTCTTAAAATAGAAAATGGACTACTGAAGAGAGCGTGGGAGAGTCCGGATGGCAAGTCCATAGTCAGTCAGTTGGTTGTTCCTGGTAGCAGAAAATCGGACGTACTACAGGAAATGCACGACGGAACAAGCGGAGGCCATTTTGGGGTCAATAAAACATTGGCCAAAATTAAAGAGCGGTATTATTGGGTGAACTATCATGAAGACGTCGAATCTTGGTGCCGCAAGTGCGAAGTTTGTTGTGCCACAAAAGGACCTCGAACAAGATCACGGGGCCGAATGGTGCAGTACACTGTAGGTGCTCCATTCGAGAGGGTAGCAATTGATGTCGCGGGACCGTTTCCTCAGACTGAGTCGGGCAATAAATACATCTTGGTCGCCATGGATTACTTCACTAAATGGCCTGAAGCATACGCCCTGCCTAATCAAGAAGCAACGACTGTGGCAACGGTGCTAGTAAATGAAATGTTCTGCAGATTTGGGGTCCCTCTCGAACTTCATTCTGATCAGGGCCGAAATTTTGAATCGGCTGTTTTCCAGAAGGTCATGGAACTTCTCGGAATTCGCAAGACCAGGACAACTCCTTTGCATCCACAGTCGGATGGGATGGTAGAGAGATTTAATCGGACCATGGAACATTACCTGTCTAAAATGGTGGCAGATCATCAGCGTGATTGGGACCAACATCTACCTCTCATGTTGATGGCATATCGAGGCTCTACGCATGAAGCCACTGGTTATACTCCGGCGAAAGTGATGTTCGGAAGGGAAATGAGGCTTCCTGCGGATTTGATGTATGGAACACCAGAAAAAGACTCACTCAACTCTGAGAATTTTGTGGGGGAGCTTAAGGAGAGGCTGAACAATGTTCATGAGCAAGTCAGGAATAAACTGCGGATATCCAGTGATCGAGCCAAAGCAAGATATGACTTACTAGCTAACTCCCGCGGCTTCCAGGATGGTGATTTGGTGTGGCTATACAATCCGAGGCGAAAGGTGGGGAAGTCGCCCAAACTTAGCCAAAATTGGGAAGGACCTTATACAATTATAAAGAAGATTAATGATGTGGTGTATAGGATCCAGCGGACCCCTAGGTCAAAGATGAAGGTCGTTCATTTGGATCGATTAGCACGATACCATGGAACTCTATCTGTTCGGGACGAACAGACTTAGGAGGAGGGCAATGTTACGATCGCAGCAACGCCGCATGGGAGGCGGGGCAACGCATGGGAGCGTGTTGGTTGGTGGAGCTTCGCGACCTATCCGCGCTGCGTCATGGCTGACACGAGTGATTTATTGCTCGTCTGGCTTAATCTAGAAGGCAGTTGTTTACAACCGTTTTTTTTTATATGAGATTATTCAAGAATTCTTATAAAGAACTTTCTAGGTTTTTCTGTAATTTTAGGATTGTATATAAAAGGCGCATAGAGCGCCCGAGTAGAGTAGTCTTATTTTAATCGAGCTATAAGTAAGCTAAAGTTACGAAGCGATAATAGAAGGCTATAAAGTGTTAAGTAGTGAGTTATTTACTAGTCGAATTGTAGTCGTGTGTATTTGTGGAGTAAATAAATAGTGTTTTCGTGTTAGATCGTTACACTGGAGTTATTGAACCCTGAGTTCGCAACAATACATTAATTCGACAGATCTACGTCGATCAGACGTATCCCAAATTTGGTGTCTATATTCATTCCATATTCGGTTCACGAGATTACCGGCATTATTTCACTCATCCATATTATTGCTATCGAGTAAAACAAGTATTAATAAGCGGTAATTCGATAATTTACAGCGGTAATTTCACGTTGTCATGGAATCAACCATAAAACCTTAATCAATGTCGTTGTCTGAGTGACTTATTTAAGGTGACGTCCGAATATTCTAACACTACTTATTTATTTCTTAATAGTATTTTTGATTCGAGAAATAATCTCACTAAATACCTCTCGAGCTTTAAAACGAACCAGAAAATTTTTCACTCTGGTATGTTTTCCTTACAAATTTCACTCGTCCTAAAGGACTCGTGAAATTATGGAAAACGTGCAGTCGTGAAAAATTATCGGTAAGTTTAAAGCTCTCGTGGTGTTACCCCCGATAATCATTGAGTTTCAAGATATCTTTAACTTTCTTTATGTTAACACTATCAAACGTTGGAATGCTAAGATTAATAGATCTATAGAATAAGTTCTTGATTGTGGGAATTTTTTGATTAGATGGGTGGGATGATAAGTAGTTGATAACTCTGCCTGAGGCTGTTGGCTTGATGTACCAATCTGACATAAGGGTACCATCTTGGTTCCTAATAATTAACGCATCTAGAAACGGAAGTGTACGCTCATTATATTCCGTTTCCATAGTGAATTGAATTTTCTTGTGGTAGCTGTTAAAGAAGTCCAAAACTTCAGGAACTGCACGTTTTGGGCAAGCCAAAAAAGTATCATCCACATACACCCTGATCGACGGTATTGAAAACGGAATTCCATTAAGAACCTCAGTAATAAGGTGGTCCATTACTAAATTAGGTAGCAGTGGACTGGCTGGGTTACTCGTAGCAGAGCCATCCAGCTGTTCATAAAAAAACCCCTTGAAATACAAAATAGCAAAAAACGCAAAATAGTCAAAAGAGTTTTTCACGTTATAATGTGATGTTGTTAGAATATATACAAAATATGCACAAAACGTGCAAGTTTATATGTCGGTGAGTTCATGCAACTAACCACCGGTCGCATGCTTACATTTTCTTTGTGGGTCTTTCTCAATCCATATAAACGCGGGGGCACGCCATTGTACGTCCTCAACTGCACAGCCTCTTCCTTAGTAATAAAAACGCTTTCTTCGAATCTTCTAACGAGGAGATTTGCCCTGCTCTGTAAACGTAAAGTGGGGTCGTAACTCAGAAGTCATAAGTATGTTGATCATTCAGCAGTCCTATCATAGTATTTACCTACTCATTTTTATGCATCAAAACCGTGAAATTGCCCTTATCCGAACGCATGACTAATAAATCATGGTTATCTTTAAGAAACGATCTGGTAGACTGTACATCTTTTACGATATTATTTTTATTGTTAATTTTACTATTTTTTGCAAACTACAAAATTCGTCACGGTAGTTATGTAACCAGCCCTAAGTAGAAATACCTGACCATGCACCTGACTCAGCCCTGCAGTACCAGAACAAAGAAAATGCTGATAGTGCCTATTATGCTTTGAGCTTTCTTTAACGCTTTAAATAAAATTATATTCATTCTCTGCCTAAGCTTTGTACCCAGTAGTTGCGTATGTCCTTTATGTAAAATAAATATTTTTAAAAAGGCATTTTGGTAGTCGAGATCTTTAATTGGCGCAGTCGGTAGGATTGTGCAGTCGTGCGTCGGATTTTCGCGGAGTTTTCCGGACAGTTTTCCGTCGTGCAACGTGATTTCCCAAAATCTTCAGCACAATCATCAAGAATCCACGACCTACTACTCTACCAGCCACTGGGACCACTCTGTAAGGGCAGGAATCGGGAAGGAAAGAAGACGACGTCACTACGTAAGTGTCTTTCCTTTCGCTCCATTTTCCTCTGTTTAAGGGTACAAATGGCATAATTTTACGTTCAGTCTATTGGAGACAAATTAATTTTAGTATCAGTCTATTGGAGACAAATTAATTTTAGTATCAGTCTATTGGAGACAAAAAATAATTTTACGATCAGTCTATTGGAGACAAATTAATTTTAGTATCAGTCTATTGGAGACAAAAAATAGTTTTAATCCAGTCTATCGGAGACAAAATAATTTTAGTTCAGTCTATTGAAGGCAAAATAATTTAATATAGGTCGTAATATTAATCAATCTATACCAATACCTAGTCATTAATTATATATATTTTTTTTTATTGCTGAATGAGCAATATCGATCAAAAAGAAGTAGATCATTTGACCGAATTATTTAATAATTTACTTAGAGATACTGAGCAAATCCAAATTCAAGAGTCAAATATGGCAGTCAACAATGACCCAGCCGGTGTAAATTGGCAACTTTTTAAGTCTAAGATCGAGGTTGTCAGGCCCTTTGACGGTAATAGCAATCTTTTGAATAGATTTATTTCTAGTTGTGAAAGCCTAATCGAAACATATCGGGCAGTTAATGATGATGCTTTTCAAAAACACATTTTGGACTGTATCAGATCAAAATTAGTTGGTAAAGCGGAAATAATGATCGGTAATAGATCAGAGTTAACGACTTGGGATTTATTGAGATCTGCTTTATTGCAATGTTTTGCTGACCGTAGGAATCTTGATATATTGGTACAAGAATTGTCTTGTGCACGTCCTCACAAAGGTGAAGACATAAATACTTTTGGCACTAGATTGCAAATGCTGCGTAGCGAAGTCATTCAACGAATTTCGAATGATATAAATCTAACAAGAGCTGAAAAAGTCTGTCATATGAATCTATATGACAAAACAGCTTTGAATACATTTACTGCCAGTTGCACTGGAACAATGAGAAACAATTTATATCTTAAACATCCAAATTCGTTGGAAGATGCATTAGCATATGCAACAGAATACGAAAATTTTGAAAGATTTTGCGGAAGTGCGAATAGTTTACCAAAGTTTAATCAACCAATGAATAAACCACAACAATTTCAACCCAGAAATTCTTTTGGCCATTACCAATCTAATTCAAACCATTTCCCACAAAACTTTAATAATTCAAATTTTAGTTCGCCTAACATTCCACCAAATCCAGTATTTAATACACCCACATTTAACTCAACACCATTTAATGTGAGACCTCGACAAATGCCGCCACAAAAGTTTTTCACAAATCGTCAAGTATTTGGCCCACCGCAAAATGTCTTCAGGCCAAATCAGACTCCTGAAAAACAACTGCCTAAACCCATACCCATGTCTGTTGTATCCCGAAACACTATGGGATTAACTAAAAGGCAACCCAATCCGAGTATGTATCAACACAACAATAATTACTTCCAACCTCGATATCAGAAACCAAATTTCACCTCACAGGAACTTTATTTCACTGAAGATCCTATGTTCGATAACAATCCCGATTCAATGTACTACGACGAATCATTATATTGGGATAACGATCAATACAACCCTGGAAATTTTGATCAGGAATACCCTTCTCAAAATGACCACATGACCCACATGTCTAATAATTTAGGTGAAATACAAAATTCTGATCATTGTTCAATGAACTCCCCAACAAACGAAATACAAAATGACTCAAATTTTCCCCAAGCAAGTTCGTCAAAACTCCCCAGTTGATTGAAATTAATATTTCATCAAACAATGCTCTCCCCTATATTGAACTTTTTACTCTTCAAATTAAACTTCTAATTGATACTGGTAGTTCAAGATCCATTTTAAGACCCACTATTGCCGAAGAATTCTTTCCTCATTGCATTTATCGTCATAATAATGCTATTAAAACAGCTGTAGGTAAGGAAAGTACGCAATTTCAAGCTGATATACCAGCATTTTTAGAATTTAACATTGATAAAGAAATCAAGTTTATACTCTTCGATTTTCATGATTTCTTTGACGGAGTTATAGGGTTGAATGACTTAAGGAATTTAAACCTGAACATTGACCTCACGAACAGACGACTTATTGGACATAATGTTCAAATCCCATTTAAGTACAGACAACCATGTCAAGCAAATTTTACAATCACATGTAACCCGAACGAAAGAGTTGTAAAAAGACTCCCCGTATCAGTGTATGACGGAGATATAATTGTTAACAGCAGAAAGGTAAATGATTTGATTATTCCGGAAATCTTGTCGCAAGCAGAAAACGGCTTTGCTGCAATTGAAATACAAAACCCCACTGATAAATATGTCTCATTAAAGTTCACAGAACCCTTAGAAGTGAATACTTTCGATGACGAAACTTTCGAATTATATACCTTTGACCACACAGAAATAAACAACCAACTAAGAGATTATACGCAAAAAGAGGTTCATAATGTAGATCGATTAATACGTACAGCGCATATGAATTCCGAAGAAAAAACTGCTATTATCAGGTTGTGCAGACAATATAAAGATATATTTTATGAACCTGGAGAAAAGCTATCTTTTACCTCAAAAATTAAACACGAAATAAAAACATCAGACGAGCTTCCAGTTCATACGAAATCGTATAGATATCCATATATACATAAGGAGGAAGTTCGGAGACAAATAAACGAAATGTTAGAAAAAGAAATAATTAGGCCATCCTGTTCACCATGGTCTTCTCCAATATGGATAGTTCCTAAAAAGATAGATGCATCTGGAGAACAGAAATGGAGAATAGTAGTGGACTATAGGAAAATAAACGAAAAAACAATATCTGACAGATATCCTATACCTAACATCAGTGATATTTTGGACAAACTCGGACGTTCTCAATATTTTTCCACATTAGACCTTGCTAGCGGTTTTCACCAAATTGAGATGGAAAAGAACTCGGTAGAGAAAACTGCATTTAGCGTGGAGAACGGCCATTATGAATACCTAAGAATGCCGTTTGGTCTTAAAAATGCTCCATCCACTTTTCAGAGAGTAATGGATGAAGTACTTAAAGATGTTCAAAATAAGATCTGCATGGTATTCATGGACGATGTTATTATTTTCAGCTCTGGCTTAACAGAACACATTCAAAATTTAAAACTTGTCTTTCAGAAACTCAGAGACGCAAATTTGAAAATTCAAGTTGATAAGTGTGAATTCCTATGCCACGAAGTTGAATTTTTAGGACATTTAATTACCCAAGATGGAATAAAACCTAATAAAAAGAAAATAAGTGCAATACAAAAATATCCAATACCAAAAACACAGAGAGAAATAAAATCGTTTTTGGGATTATTAGGATATTATAGGAAATTTATAAAAAACTTTGCGAAAATTACTAAACCAATGACTCAGTGTTTAAAGAAGGAAGGAAAAGTGGAACACACGAAAGAGTTTGTAGATTGTTTTAACACGTGCAAAAATGTTTTAACATCAGAACCCGTGTTAGCTTATCCTGATTTTTCTAAACCTTTTGAGCTCACTACTGACGCTTCAAACTTCGCAATATCAGGAGTTCTATCGCAAGACAATCATCCCATATGTTACGCTTCAAGAACACTGAACCCAGCAGAAATTAACTATTCCACCATAGAGAAAGAACTTCTTGCTATTGTGTGGAGTTGCAAATATTTTCGACCTTATTTATTCGGGAGAAACTTTATTATTTACACGGATCATAAACCCCTACAATGGCTCATGTCATTAAAAGAACCAAGTTCTAGACTTGTCAGATGGCGTTTGAAATTAGAGGAATTTACTTACGAAATACAATATAAAAAAGGAAAAAATAATCAGGCTGCTGATGCCCTTTCTAGGCACCCTGTTGACATGAATGCTTTAGAAACCGAATCAATAACAAATAATGTAGGTGATTCAGACCAAATAATTGAAGAATTTTTAATCAACCCAAACTACGACTTACCAGACCTAAATCTACTTAACCTAGACAGGAATTTAGTGGATGAAATTTTTGAGCCCTTTGAAGAACAAACAACACAAAGACCAAATGTCCATATTATATCCGATATACAAATCAAACCACCGGATAGAAATCAAGATGCAGAGTCTTCTACAGATACAGTACATTCAGCTATGGAGAATCCAATATTTGAAATGCCCATTACTGAGAAAGCTGTAAACATGTACAAAAATCAAATCATCATCACAAATGGAGATACAGAAAAAATGCAAATAAGGCAGGAAAAAGCATTTAACAATAACAGAATTTACGTTACTCTACCAAACAGAGATATTGTAATGCATATTGTTAAATTAGTAAAGGAATATATAAACCCAAAGCACTTATATGCAATATTCTTTCGAAATCATGAATTAGCTCCAAATTTCACCGTGACACTACAACAAAATTTTAAGAACTCTTCTTACAAAATGGTTCATTCTACTAATTTTCTTGAAGATGTAGAACGAGGTGAAGAACAATTAGAAAAACTCAAACTATACCATACCACAAAAACATGCCATAGAGGTATGAATGAAATGAAAGCTGCAATTAGTCGAAGATTCTATTGGCCAAAACAAAATGAAGACATAGAAATCTATATCAACAATTGCGAAACGTGCCAGAAGAATAAATATGATAGAAATCCACCAATCATAAAATTTAATTTAACTCCAACCGCATCGCGACCCTTCGAGCACATTCACGTAGACACGTTCAGAATGAACTATGACGCCTTTGTAACCATAATAGACTCCTTTTCAAGATATGGCCAAGCCTATCCACTTGCGAGCATAACTGGAGTGGAAGTTGTGGAAAATCTACTGAACTTTATTACACATCATGGTTTACCACTTAAAATTACTGCGGATCAAGGTACAGAATTTAAAAACAAAGATTTAGAGGACTTTTGCAAGTTGTACAAAATCGAATTGCATTTTACAACAGCAAAAAACAGTAACTCAAATTCTCCTGTAGAAAGATTCCATTCTTCAATAATAGAAGCATACCGATGTCTGAAGGAAGAAAATAGTGATTTAAGCGTTAACCAGCTAATCAAAAGAGCAGTATTGGGATATAATAACTCAATTCATAGTGTGACAAAATATACACCCTTTGAAGTTGTTAATGGTCATTTGAAATGCCCTAATCCATTTGAACTAAATGACAATGCTGTAATATCCAGCTACGTACAAAGTCATAAAGAGGCATCTAACAGACTTTACGACAAACTTCAAGAAACCAATCAAGAAACAAAAGAGAGGATAATTACAAAAAGAAATGAAAATAGGTCAGATCCCCCGGATTTTAAGAACCAAAATGTTGCTTATATTAATACTAAAGCACGTGCAAAAGACCACCCAAAATTCAGAAAGGTAGAAATCACCGGACAAAGAGGAATTAAATTAAAAACCAAAAAATTAGACTATCACAAAAGTAGCGCCAGAAAACCAAAACCTAATAAAAATAAACGTTTTCAGGTAAATAATGACGACAAAAACGCTGATAGTCCTGGTCCTGGTCCATCTTACCAAAATTTCGACTCAAACTCAAATTCAAATAACTAATTTGGACAACCCTCTCTTACCAATCCAACTAGGCAAAGCAAGGTTAATAAATAACCGACATACGTTTTTACATTATGTAGATTTAAGCTACTTAGTTAAACAAGTAGAAAACCTAAAAACATATTTTGCTAGCATCAAAAAGAATATTAAACGCACACATATATCTAATCATATTTCCTATCATGCAATATCTGAATATATTCTAAAAAGAACAGAGTATCTGGTCCAAACAGCCATCGATAAGTTTCAAAACTTATACCCACGCATACGTAAGCGTAGAGGCCTAATAAATGTTGTAGGCAAAGTAAACAAATGGCTTTTTGGCACTCTAGATTCTGAGGATGGCGAAAGGTACAATAAAGCAATATTAAGATTGGAAAGCGCTCACAAAAACATTGCTAATGAAATACAGATGCAAATTTCATTATCAAAGGCACTAATCGACAATTACAATAAAACTATTAGTACCCTTAGTGCTAATCAAAATAAGCTCGAACTAGGCTTAAAGGGACTCCAAATATCAATCAATCAAACAATTAACAGTCTTCAAGACTATATTAGTTTCAACGGCATTATTACACAATTGAACCTGGATTGCCAGAATCTAATCATGTTCTTGGACAACCTCGAAGACGCTATTATGTTCTCAAAGGTTAATGCCCTACATAATAGTATCCTTTCTAGTTCTGAATTAAGAAACACTTTAGCTTATTTAAGTAATATCTATAATAATCATACATTACCCAGTTTTGATAATTTATTATCATATTATCAATTTTTGGGAACGCAAGTTAGTTTTTCCAATAATAAAATAATATTTGCCATTCATGTACCTCTGCTAAAGCCTGAACACTTCTCCCTTTATCATTTATATCCGACCATCAAAAATCAATCCATACTTGTTCCAAAATACTCCTATATGGCACAAGAAGATTCCAAAAGAAGAATATACCTACCAGACAGCTGTCCTGTTATTGAAGACACCCACTATTGTCCTGAAAAGCCCTACTCACAGGATACCTGCCTCAATGGTCTACTAGATGGACAACAACCACCTGATTGCCCTATAGTGAGAGTGAATACACAAGAGCCAATAGTTGAACAAATTAGTCAAGGAATGGTTCTTGTATTACCAGTTATGACTACCCAGTTATTAGCAAAGTGCAATGGTGATCAATACATAACAATTAAACAATCTGTATTGATTCAAATTCCAAAAGAATGTGAAATTGTAGTTAACGGGAAAGAGTACTTCAATGATGAGAAAATAGAAGATGCTAAACCTCTTATCCTTCCGGAAGTTCAGATGCCAGTGTCAACTGACCCTAGAAAAGTGTTCGAGACGCCAAACATCACTCAAATCAATCTTGATGAAATCTACCAACTCAAAAACATGGCCGATCGCATGATACTACCTATCAACGATTCTGAAACCACTCGACCCATTGACACATATTTTTGGACCTTTTCGGGAATAATCTTGTTGCTGATAGTGCTGCTAGTAATAAGAAACAAGCTGCCATACCAGAAGCTCTTCATATGGAAAACCAGAATGTCCAAGGAACCACCAATGGAAAATACCAGTACTACCCCTGATGGATCTTCGAAAAACCATTCTGTATTTTTCGAAACTTAAGGAGGGAGGAGTTATGTAACCAGCCCTAAGTAGAAATACCTGACCATGCACCTGACTCAGCCCTGCAGTACCAGAACAAAGAAAATGCTGATAGTGCCTATTATGCTTTGAGCTTTCTTTAACGCTTTAAATAAAATTATATTCATTCTCTGCCTAAGCTTTGTACCCAGTAGTTGCGTATGTCCTTTATGTAAAATAAATATTTTTAAAAAGGCATTTTGGTAGTCGAGATCTTTAATTCGGTGTTAAGGCACTGAGCTCTTATCTCATTTTTTATCGACTCGTCCTCGTCCGAAAAACGTGTGCGAATGCAAGATTCAAGGTCCTTGACAATGTTTAGTACAGGTAAGTCATCGTATCGAAGTGGGAGCGAAAAACCAGGACCGGCACATAAAATTCTCTTCACCTCCAAAGGAAGCTCCACATCGGTGTAATTATATAAAAATTTATCATGACATTTCAAGTTAACAGATGCACAGTCGGTACATAGATTTGATAATTTTCTAATGTTGCTAGAGTTAATAGACTTAAAAGTTTTGTTAAAACTTAAAGCACGGAAATTTGGAAAAATTTACAAACAAATTATTATTTAGTATGTCCCTTGCCGTGTTCTTTAGGAGAGCTAGCTCAGCTTCTATATGTTTAATATTCCAAATTGTTATCTTTATCTCAATACTAAGAGTAGACTTTTGGAATCTATGAAAAATATTATCTATAGCATTCCTATAAAGATGGTTATTTATTTTTAACGCATGTACACATTTGATATTATTTTTAATGTGGTTGGGAATTAGGTTTTTGGATCTACACTGTAGTAAAAATACCTTTCTGTTCAACAAGGCGGCCAGATTTAGTCTCGAGATTTGTTCATGTCTTAAGTAGTCACAGAGTTGGTTCACCGTACGACTTTAGGATGTGTCGAAAAAAATATTTTTTTTGCACTGAAGAAGATCTAAATAAAGATCGAAACGTTGGCGTATTCGCAACGGTAAAGTAGCTTCTTATTTGTCCTACACCCGCTATCTGCAGTTCCATTGCATTAGAAAGGACACAAAGCATACATATTTGCTTTTAACATAAAAATTATTTTTTAAATTTCCGTTCAATCCTGAAGAGAAAAGGTCTCTTCTTATTTTTTCCTAGAATTCACCAAATTACAAATTACTGAACAAAAAAAAAATTATACACCTGCTGTATGACGGTACCGAAGCAGGAGGTGCTCAATTTGAGCATTTGTTGTAATTGCGTTATAATAAATTTTTATTTCTTATTGAAACTTTAACAGCCTGTATCTCGAGAACAAAACATTTGACGCATGTTCTCTTGAACATTTTGCTTTATTTTGGCAGAGAAATCTCCCATAGGCTTTTGTCACCACAAATCTGGAACACCCTGTATTTCAAAGAGTCAACCGAGGAGTCAACCACCGTGTATGACAATAAATATGTGTTACAAAAATGGTATAATTACAAAAATGGCCTAACTCATTATTTAAGTCTAGGTGGTCACCAGTTTGTCGATCAACTGATCAGCATAATAGTTTCGGGGTCTACCCCTCATCATTACAGCTTTGGCTAGTCGACGAATTGGGGACCGTGATTTAGCGACTTAAAGCCGCAAATGTACGGAGTACCGGTGAGAATTGGTGACCCCTACACTCTTTTCACTTAGTTCTGGCTCCGATAACCCGCAAGGTACAGAGCAATATGGGCTGCTTCTCGAACTGAGAGCCATCTGCCATGCAGTATTGGATCTAAAATAAGCTCGTGGATGTCGCCTGCTCCTGCTCTGTACAACATCTCACCAGTACTCCGTACATTTCCGACTTTAAGACGCTAAATCACGGTCCTCAATTTGTCGACCAGCCAAAGTTGTACTGATGAGGGGTATACCCCGAAACTAGTATGCAGATGGGTTGATCGACAAATTGTTGACCACCTACACTCAAATAATGAGTTTATTAGGAGACCATTTTTGTAATACATATTTATTGTCATACACGGTGGTTGACTCCTTGGTTGACTCTTTTAAATACGGGTGTTCCAGATTTGTGGTGACAAAATACGTGTTCATTATAAAACTTCACCTAGTTGGCTGTGAAATGTCAAAAGAAAAGGATGGAGAAACAAAAGTCCATTTATTTTGATTATGTCATCCTTTTCTATCAAAATTTCATAGCCTGCTAGAGGAAGTGGATGTCGCCTGCTCCTGCTCTGTACAACATCTCATCAAACCCACTATTTATTACATTATCTATGTAGAACCACCGGGCGTAGGTGCGTGCGGCACGCTTTTAGTTTCGGAAACATTAAAGTGCCGACACGAACTGACTCTCCTGATATAATGTATTATTCCTTATACTGTGGTTATTGGTGCCACAAAGATAATTCACAATTTCAAAACCATGAGATAGATGACGGTCTAGCCGCCCGCGCATGTTCATTTCAAACGAGAGTGGACGGTAGATTACTTCATTTTATGGCCTATTTTAAGTATTTTTCAGTAAAAAGTAAATTTTTTAGTGAAAAAGAGACACAGTAACCTACATTTGTCTACATCCTAATAGAAGGTTAATTATTTGAATGAACTAGTGGTAACTACCGATTTCATGTTTAGGGCAGCTTTCTTTTTGAGTTGTCAGCTACCTACAACACGTTTCGTTACATTACATCTGATTATTGACTTGTGAATAATGTTCATTATTCACAAGTGAATAAAGATTAGCATTAATCTTGAGAATGTGCAAGAAGAAAATGATTATTATAGTATAGTCGTAGATAAAATAGTATATTATACAACAAGCATTTAATGAGATTCGTTACCCTCGAGGGTAACGTTTGAGCCCACGAGCGATTGGCACAAGTTGCCCGAGAGGATAACGCTCATTAAAACGCGAGTTGAATACTATACTTTATCCTGATTTTAATGATCGGTTATATCTGAGAAAACCCAGGATCTTGGACCAAGATCCTGGGTTTTCTCAAATATGATCGCAATAGGTGCCACAAAGATAATTCACAATAGTGGAGTTGATTAGTGTCCTTTTGGTTAATGATGGCGAATGTTATAGCGGGGTGAGGACAGTCAATACACAATTTCTACTTTACGCAGAAATTGCCGAAGTTTCGACGTTTATTCACGTCTTTTTCAAGGCTTTTTTGAGCGGCACTGGAGCAAAAATATCTTTCTATTTTTCAACGATACTAATTTTGAGGTATTGTTTGTCCAAGAGTTCAGCAATGCCACCACTTCTACCTCGTAGACACTATGGACGTGTCGAAAGAAACCCTCATTTCGAAACATAGTGGAGTTGATTTAAACAGGCATGACTTAAAGAAAAATAAAAAAAGGCATGCATCAAGCTGAAAAATGATGCAATTTATAAAAATTGTTTAATATTTTTTAATACAGTTGTTTTCGGCGGGTAATGTTGCCTTGCCTATTATCAAAAATGTAGGGAGATTAGTTTTTACCGAGTAATAAAGATACAGTCCACTATACAGTCTACTACTGCTTATATCCTATCGAAGCATCAATAACGATAAGAAATAATAATTTAGGCCCACAATGGCTTAACATTTTGGTCCCTTCGAGCCACATTTTGGGTCCATCGCTCTACCATGCTACACGGGTGCCTTGCTTTGGGGGTCCAAAGAAGAGAGGACTGAATCATTGGCTGTGTTCCCGCTGCTTGTTACCGTAGGTTGCACCATACAACTGAGTAAGTCCGTTCCTTTTTTTGCCAATTTCCTTTTATAAATGTACCTATTTGCACCAGTTTTATAGATTTTTTTTAAACTTGCATAATAGTTTGTCTAGCAAGTATTTATTGCTTTTGGGGCTGCAGTTTATATTGCAATTTCTCACAGCCAATACTGATAGATCTCATCATCTCGAATATCTCTCTAAATATTATCTAAATACCTCATCATCTCTCTAAATACCTCATCATCTCGAAAAACATGCCTCGTGAAAGAACCTCTGAAAAAGAGATTAAATCCATTAAACATAAAATACCTGCAGTTAAAGGCACTATCGTGAGATTTAGTTCTTATTTAGACAATTTCTCATCAACGGATAGTTATATTGAATTGAATGCTCGCTGTGAGAAGGTGAGCAAGTCCTTAGATGAATTTGAGGTTTTGCAATGTCAGTTGGAAGAACTTGAAGATATCGATTCAGTATTTGAGGAAGAAAGATATGCCTTTGAAAATTCATTTTATAAGGTAATTTTTCAAGCAAAATCTGAGCTTGAGATTGCTAGATCGAGTCAGACAAGTAGTCAGACTGCTAATCAAATACTGATTGATCCATTGGCATCTATTTGATGGATATATTTGATATTGATTGGATGTTTTGATGGTAACCTAGACAACTGGATGCAATTTCATGATACTTTTATGTCATTGATACACAATAATAGCAATTTAAGTCTTACACAGAAATTTTATTATCTGCAGTCCTCTTTAAAGGGTGATGCACTTCAGGCAATACAATCCTTGCAAATTTGTGATTCTAATTATTTAATCGCTTGGCAACTAATTTGTGAGAGATACCAAAATACTCGCATAATAATAAATAATCATATCAAAGGTATCTTTGAAATGAGTGCACTTAAAAAAGAATCAAAAGAAGGATTAAAAGGCCTTCTAGATGAACTTCAGAAGCACATGCGTGCATTGCAGAGCTTGAAACAACCAGTTGATAAGTGGGATTCCATAATCATTTATATAATTACTTCTAAGTTAGATTCTCAATCCGGAAGAGAATGGGAAATCTCCTTGTCAGGGGTTAGTTCTTTGCCGTCATATAATGATTTGCTTAAATTTTGGACTGCTCGTTGCCAAACATTGGAAATGATTGATGTTAATAAACCTTCCATCCCTTAAGCAAAATTCTAGACAACCTAATGCTAGATTTAGTCATTTAAGCCAGCGACGTTTTTGTTCCTTTTGCAAGGTTCTCATTTAATTTATTATTGTGAGAAGTTTTTGCAATTAACTCCAGAAAATCGTTTAAAAGAAGTGCACAGGCTTCAGCTGTGCACAAGATGTATAAAATCTGGTTATACCAACAAAGATTGCAATGCTGAAGGTTGTAGAACTTGTAAGAAAGGGCACAATACGTTGTTGCATTTTAATATGAATGGTGATAAAGCCCAGGGTGAGTCTGTCGCTGCAGGTAAGGAACATGAATTACTGCCTGATCAGGGGGTAAATGTATGTAAACATAATTTAGAATCATTAGAGAGAGCTCTTCTGAATAAAAATTCCTTCAATAATTATATTCTTTTGTCGACAGCTACTATTATATTATATGATAAGAACGGATTGCCTGTTCATTGTCGTGCCTTGTTGGACTCTGGCAGTCAGTCAAATTACATGACCAAGAGTTTAGCTGATAGGTTAGGATTAAACTTATAGAATATAAACATTCCTGTTAGTGGAATAAGTAAAAATATGATACATATAAAATTGTCCACCAAAGCTAAGATATTTTCATCCAAAAATCATTATTCTAAAGAGTTAAATTTTTTGATTTTGGACAGAATTACAGATATCCTAGCGTCCAATTTCAGCGAGACACTCTTGTCATTCCTGATAATATTCAGCTTGCTGATCAGGATTTTAATGTTCCAAAGCCAATTGATATCTTGTTAGGAGCAGGTATTTTCTGGTCAATGCTAAAGGTGGGTCAGATAGTTTTGGGTGAAGATCAGCCTATTTTGCAAAAAAACATTATTGGGTTGGATTATTTCAGGTCCCATAAATTTGATGGCTATGAACTCTTGTTCTCATTTAAGTATAGACAAAGATGTCAATTCTCAATTGGAAAAGTTTTGGAGCCTAGAAGAGTGTTGCGGACTTCTACATCAAAGGAAGATTTAGAGTGCAACAGCATTTTGTAAACACAACAAAACGCGGTAATGACGGTAGATTTATAGTTACTTTGCCTAAATATTTCATCTTTGGGAGATTCGAGAAGTGTTGCTTTAAGACAGTTTCGAAAAAAGACTTGAAAAAAATAGTTTGTTGAAGAATGAGTATGACAATTTTATGAAGGAATATATAAATCTGGGTCATATGTCTCTTGCTGAGGACAATTCTAACATTGTTCCTTATTTTATGCCTCATCATTCAGTGATCAAGTCATCAAGTTTAACCACGAAGTGTAGAGTAGTTTTTAATGCTCCTGCAAATCTTCTTCTGGGTTATCGCTGAATGATCTATTAAAGAAGGGTCCCACTATACAGGAAGATCTTTTTGCTATTGTATGTAGGTTTAGAACCCACAATTATGTGATCACAGCGGATATTGAGAAGATGTATCGCATGGTCAATATTGATGGGGCTGATCGTAATTATCAAAGAATTTTCTGGCGATCAAGTAGTTCTGTAAACGTTCAAGAATTTACTTTGAACACTGTTACCTATGGGACAGCCCCGGCTGCTTTTCTAGCGATTCGATGTTTGCATCAAGTAGCCTATGATAATATCATTGAATACCCCAGAGTGCCAGGTAATATTGCATGATTTTTATGTAGATGACTTGATAACTGGCGCTTCCACGTTTGAGGAGCCTAAGGGTTTAAAGGAAATTATTTCTCGTCTCTTGAGCGAGGTAGGATTTAACCTTCGAAAATGGTCTTCCAATTGCGCAGAAATTTTGGGAGCTGAGCATCAAAATGATGTACCTTTTTTCATTTCTAATGACAAAACAATCAAAACGCTTGGTTTATATTGGAGGCCAGCTGAAGACGTTTTGAATTATTCGGTTCATTTTGATGCCAACTTAAAATCTCGGGTTACAAAAAGGTTTATTTTATCAGTAATCTCACAGATATTTGACCCACTGGGTTTAATAGGACGGTAATTCTAAGAGCAAAGTTAGTACTACAAGTTTGTGGTTGGGATGAGACTGTGCCAATGAATATCTTCACAATATTTACCCAATTTTACAAACAGCTTCCTGAAGTGAATTCCTTTAGTATTCCTAGGCATATTCTTCTGTCTGACCATAGCAATGTTGCCTATGGTGCATGCGTTTATTTGGTGTCTACCAATTCAAAGGGGAAGCGCCAATCTCTACTTGTGGCTTCTAAATCTAGACTAGCTCCATCGAAAATAATAACGCTACCAGGGCTCGAATTATGTGGAGCCGTTTTGTTGGTTGATTTGGTTTCAAGGGTTCAGGCATCGCTAAATGTCACTATTTCGACTAACTTCTATTGGACTGATTCCTCTATAGTGTTGGCTTGGCTGAAGGCCGACCCTAGTTCATTGAAAACTTTTGTTTCCCACAGCGTTTCACAAATTCTATTGCGAACCGAAGCGTTTAGTTGGGGATGTACAATCTTCTCAGAACCCAGCTGATATCATTTCCCGTGGTTGTAGTCCAATGGATTTGAAGTCCAATTCATTATGGTGGAACGGCCCCGAGTGGCTTTTAAAGGATGAGATATTCTGGTGCAGTTCTTCAGCACCTATTGTTGAAAATTTACCGGAGGTACGTGTTCCTAAAGGCTTGAGTTTTGTAGCCTTGGAAAGTTTTGACCTGCTAGGAAGATATTCCTCTTTATTGAAATTGCAAAGAGTTACCGCATATTGCCTGAGATTTGTTCACAATTGTAAATCCAAAATTAGGAGTCTTCATGACAATGTTTCTTTGTCTGAATTGGATGAAGCCTTAAGAGTATTGATTCATGTGTCCCAGAGGCAGCATTTCAAACAAGAAATTAATGATCTGCAGCAATCAGTGCCTTTGAATAAAAGAAGCTCAATTTTGTCTTTTGATCCCTTCATTGAAAATAATATATTGAGAGTGGGTTGCCGTTTGCGGAACTCCGACTTACCATATGATCAACGGCATCCTATTATGCTTTCTAACAAATGTGCATTTACTAAGTTATTGATACAGTCAGAACATGAAAGGTTAGCTCATGCTTCTGCTCGAATTGTTCTTTGTACTTTAAGGGAAAAATATTGGATCGTCAGAGGGAAAAACGCGGTAAGGGGAATTTTGCGAACCTGTTTGATATGTTTTAGAGCTAATCTTCTTTCTTATTCACAAAAAATGGGTGATTTGCCTGCGGAAAGAGTTACTGAGTATTTGCCCTTTCAGCGGGTAGGCCTGGACCTTGCTGGACCTTTTCTTATAAAGGATGGAAGGTCGCGCAATCGATCGTTGGTTAATGTATATATTTGCGTGTATGTTTGCTTTGTTACTAAAGCATTACACTTAGAACTCGTAAATGACCTCTCTACAGAGGCGTTTTTAAACTCATTTAAAAGATTTGTTGCCAGACGGGGGTTACCTACGGATGTTGTACGGTATTTGGGTACGTTGCAGATAAGAACGAAATGGAAGAGCGGCAGCTCCCAGACCATGTTGAAGCCTGGTACCTTGGTGCTCGTGAAGGAAGATAACGTTCCAGTCTTGATGTGGCCATTGGGCAGAATTGTTGAAACCTATCCAGGACAAGATAAAGTAATAAGAGTGGTATCCATCCGCACGTCAGTGAAAAACATTGAAAAGTTCAGTGACTTTTCAAGGGGGCCGGTATGTCTGGGCAGCCGTCCATCCCTAGTAAGACAACAGTTCCATCTCTAGTGATAGTGACGTGTGACAAGTGACATGACTTAAAGAAAAAAAATAAAAAAACAATAATTAATGACTTAGAACATGTGCGCGCCCAAAGAAAAATAGATTCATAAAAAAGGCATGCATCAAGCTAAAAAATGATGCAATTTGTAAAAATTGTTTAATATTTTTTAATACAGTTGTTTTCGGCGGGTAATGTTGCCTTGTCTATTATCAAAAATGTAGGGAGATTAGTTTTTACCGAGTAATAAAGATACAGTCCACTATACGGTCTACTACTGCTTATTTCTTATCGAAGAATCAATAACGATAAGAGATAATAATTTAGGCCCACAATGGCTTAAGAATGGCAAAGAGTATCGCGGGGTGAGGACAGTCAATAGAAAGCATCTACTGTAAGCAGAAATTGCCGACTTTTCGACGTTTATTCACGTCTTTTTCAAGGCTTTTTTGAGCGGCATCTGAAGCAAAAAGGGCCTTGTATTTCTCAACTATGCCAATTTTGTGGTGGTGTTTGTCCAAGCTTTCAGCAATGCCAACGCGTCATCCCCGTAGACACTATGGACGTGTCTAGTGGAGTTGATTAGCAATGCTACGAGGGTGGACGGTAAATTACTTCATATTATGGCCCATTTTAAGTATTTTTCAGTGAAAAATAGATTTTTTAGTTAAAAAGAGACACTGTTACCTATATTTGTCTCAATAAATCCTAATAGAAGGATAATCATTTGAATAAACCAGTGGTAACTACCGATTTCATGTTTAAGACAGTTTACTTTTTGAGTTGTCAGTTGCCTACCACATGTTTGGTTGCCATGACAACTCATTATTCACTTGTGAATAATGTTCATTATTGCTTGGTTGGTGATTAGAGTGTTATTGATTGATTATTGATTAGCATTAATTTTGAGAATGTACAAGAATAATGTGATTATTATAGTATGGTCGTGGATAAAAATATTTTTATGTGCGCATTGGTAGTAGTGCAAGTTCAAGTAGAAAGCGAAATAATTTCAGTTAAATATGGAAACACGCAATGAGCGAACCTTCCTGTAAATGATACCGAAATTTTAATCTAAGATTACTGAAACAGCGAGCGGTCACTAATATTTTCAGGATATTTCAATTGATGTGGACCAAGACCAGCACCAATAAGAAAATCAAAGACAGCCGTTACGTCATTGCAAGAGACAATGTGACTACAAACCCTTCTCCAAATATGGTATCTAATGTGAATGCAAATGAAATGGCACTTATTCCAATGTTTATCTCTTACTCAGCTGATTTGTGATTCTACCCCGTAGAGTTCACGAAGAACAGCAAATGAACTATAATTTCTAAAGTATTATTATTTACCTCCAACGTCAATAATGAGTGCGTCGTAATTACCCAGCACGTTTCGAGGTGAAATAAACCTCCCCAGGTAATTGGCAGAGCCCTAAGCCTTGGCGGGTTTAATTTACCTGTGTAATGAGCTGAATGCAGATTCGGTCGCCGCCGACAGAGAATCCGCCATTCATGCCACCCCGTGGACCTTTTAATTTAATTGTGTTCAACCATTATACAGTCTAATTTGATGGAAAACTCACCTCGAGATTGTGGGTCTGGGAATTATATTTTTTCTTTGTCGGATTGAATGCGAAGAAGCGCCTAGAACGAGATAATATATCGGCTTCGGCAGTGGCCTTTGCATTGGGAAATTTGCTTTATTGGCTACATGACCCAGATTAGATGGTCTAAGATAAGAAGAAAGGGTTTCTTTTGGTGTGATCGCAAATAAATCTATAAAACTTAGCTGTGCCAATTTTTCATTCCGAAGACCACAGCACGGCGCCCCGAATAATGGGGCACCAAAAGAACTAAGTAATATATGTTTGCTAAGAATTATTGTATACGTACGGCGTAATTTATAACGCTTTAACCAACGATAAATTAGAGATTTTCATTCTTGAGAGTTTTACAACTTCAATTTACGTATTTGTGCGGCAGAGTCGCCTCGGTGCCACTTTTTACCGTTCCTCGTGCGGTGCACTTCCTTCTTCCTTGCTTTTCTAATTCGTTCTCTTTTTGCCTGCTGGGACCGTCGTCGCAATCTTACTTTGAAATTAGAAAATTGGGAACAGATCCAACTAAATGAGTTGTGCTACATGCTTGGCGGTAAATTGGGCAAAGATATATTTCTCGAATATCAGACATTATTGCCGCGAACAAAAAGCGAGAAGCTCTTCGGCACAGGAAGAATTCGTGGACGTATTACGTGAAGTATTCGGCCCTTAAATTGAGTTAGCAAAACGTCTAGGTCGACTGCACCCGACATGGCACAATAATAGCCCCATGCCCTGACCATTTCCAGAGTGCTTCATCACCTCACACTTAATGAAAATACCGTGCTTGAATTTCGTATTCAGTGCGACAGGAACACTGGGACATTATGCATAATTTCATTGCACAGCTTCTGGCTATTGTCTTTCGAAGAATCCCACTTATTTTTATTAATATGTGTGTGTGTGCGCGAGGTGCCTTCAACTAAATTCCTCCACTACACTCATCAAACCCATGTTTATAATTTAGACTCGGGGGTGTGGGGCGCAAACGTGTCTTATTCTTTTCTCGTTAACTCATGCTCCAGTAACAACCGACGATAACGACTATCGAAAACTTAATTGCTTTCTATATTCATTTTAATTTTCCGATGATAAATTTGCATCCCAGATTGAGGGACGAACTTGATTAAAGAAATCGTCAGGAGGAAAAACACTTTGGTAATTAATGGTCGCGCGAAATTAAAGTAACGGATTAGACGTCCTCGGCTTAAATCATCTTGACTCGTTTAAAAATTGTTAATCCAGCTAGAAGAACCGATGTCCTAAAAATTAAACGAATTTCGAAAACAATTTCGAAAGATTAATGTGTAGATGCTGAGATATTGGGTCAATTAAGCCAGCGAGATTTTGCCCTGTACTTTGTCTGGATTACTTAGTTCCATCCAGCATTTCTTATTATTAGATAGATAAACTAAGAATAAGTAAAAGTCAATTTTAACTAACTGCAGAAGAATACTTAACAAGATTTAACTTTTTTGAAGAAGGTTGGAAGGCTAAGAAGAAACATTCTGTAGAAGAGAGGAGTTGTATTAAGTAAATCTCTTCAAATATGAGGTAATGTAGTAGAAGCTTTGGCTGAGGCTGGGGCTAAAAAGATTCCATCCAAAAACTGTAAAAAATTCTGCAATTTTGTAACTGACCAAAGGGATGGGGGGGGGGGGGTATTACGTCTTTTTTCTGAATTCTCAACTACAACCACCTGTAACTTTAGAACGAGTGGACCGATTGGATTGAATCTAGGTGTTTATCGCTCATCTTGACGTCATCTTTTACCTCCGAAAGTACCGCAGATGTAACATTTTCGGAGTTAGACCTCGTCAGTAGTGGACTTATGAGGCACTTTTAGAATCAACACACATAGGAATAATTTTTTGATATAAGAAGGTTCGTGCTTTTAAAAACACTGTTTTTGTTAAAAACAAATCTTTCAGATCAATCAGATTTTTCTTCGACGGATCAGTGCACTCTATTTATTAGAAAAAAATTGTTTTAAAGTGACAATACATTTTCTTTTTCTTGAAAATTCTCACAACCTTGTCATTGTTTTCTCTTACAAACAAAATATTGTTACGTGATACGGGTTCCAATAATTTATCGTCAATAAACTACACATTTTTATTGACTTTTAACTAATACATGACGATTAAAACACAATTACTCTCTACTAAAAATTCGCACTATTTCCTTGTCCGCTTATTTATTAGACTACACTATCTATCCCATCCCATCTCGCGCGGCTCGCTTGTATATATACCCGGCCTGTAGACACTCTCGTACTTTCGAGAACGGAGGCGACTGTTCCCGGTTCTCGTTTATTCTAGATGGTTTCCCGGGGTCGCGGTCGGCGCTCGGCGTTGCCGCTTCGGCCCGAATCTCTGTAGGCCGACGGTCAGGCGTAACATTGCCCCTACTTAGCTCCGATCGGCCCGATCAGAGAAATTTTCACGATTGGAAGTCTTTAATCGTTCAAGACGAACCACTTTCGTCTTTGCTCAAGGGGTACGTTGCTCAAGGGGGCGTTGCCGCTTCGGCCCGAATCTCTGTAGGCCGACGGTCAGGCGTAACATTGCCCCTACTTAGCTCCGATCGGCCCGATCAGAGAAATTTTCACGATTGGAAGTCTTTAATCGTTCAAGACGAACCACTTTCGTCTTTGCTCAAGGGGTACGTTGGATCCTGTATACCCCGTCGTTGATCCGTTTGATGACTGTGTATGGACCCTCCCAACTTGGAGACAACTTGGGAGACTCCTTTCTTCCTCTGTGGATTATACAGCCAAATCAAGTCACCTGCCTTAAATCCTGCAGAACTCGCCCGTAGGTCATATCTGGCTTTCATCCGATTTCTGGCAATCTTCATCTTTGTCCTCACGTTTCGATGGATTTCCTTGCCCCGGTTTTTCTGGTGATCCGTACACCAAATCTACCTTAAGACGAAGTTCTTTACCAAATATAACCTTGGCAGGGGTATGTCCTGTCATGTTATACACTGCACCTCTGTAAGCCATCATTAGAAGAGGCAGAAATTTGTCCCAATCAGGTGGTCTACAGGGTGATTCACGTTACTCGACACGGAAGATTATGGCTAAGCTTTTAGATTTTGAAATTATTGTCATGGTATACAGGTGGTACCAAAAGTAAAAAATTGATGAAATTCGTATTTTTTTAAATGAGACACCTAGTATATTAATGTATTTTCGGTACCTACGGACAAAAGTAAAGGTAGTTTTATTAAGGTTTATGGCATCTAAACCGTACCGTTCTTCAGATATTCGTAATTTTTGAAAATGTAGCATCAAAAACAATTGTAGCAACAATGTAGCAACAATTAAATGTTTAAGATTTCAGCATTTGATTTCTTTTCAACCACCAAAATTGGCTGGTGGGCTAATAGTACATTGGATTTTTTGCGGTGTGTATTAAATATTAACTACTGTGCACCGAATGTCAATAAATGAACACCAAATTATTTCAAACTACAAACAGTAATAACTCGTTTTTATAACTGTTTGTTTTGATTTTTTTTACTCTTATGTTGACTTGTTATTTATTGTATTTCAAATTGCCACTATTATTGCACTTAATTTTTTTGCAATAGAGATGCTAAATTTTATAAAAACTCGTGTAATACAATGTTTTATTGTTTTATGTGATATTTTATGCTAAATAAGGACACTTTAACATTCAGATGACTGCTAAATAATCTCCATGATCATAATTTTGTAACTTATAAATTAATATCTGACCAATACGGGGTGTTCATTAGAAAACTTCGTCTAGTTGGTTGTGAAATGTCAAAGAAAAAAAAATGGAGAAACAAAAGTCTATTTACTTTCATTATGTCATTATTTTCTGTCAAAATTTTATAGCCACCTAAATGAAGTTTTCTAGTGAACACCTAGTACTAATGATAATAAATTTTGCTTTCTCAAAATCAGGTATTGTAACAGGTAAAGTAGATTACTTAATTCGTTTATGTCAGCTCAAATTCAGAAAGAAATCAATTTTCCAAGAAAACGCAAAGACCAAGCTATAGGAATGTTTAATAGTTTTGATACGAAACTAAATTCTGCATCTAATGATACTATAAAATATAGGGTGTCTAATTTAAATTAAACGAGTTATTACTGTTTGAAGTTTGCAATAATTTGGTGTAAATTTTTTTACATTTGGTACACAGTAGTTAATATTTAATACACACCGCAAAAAATCCAATGTACTATTAGCCCACCAGCCAATTTTGGTGGTTGAAAAGAAACCAAGTGCTGAGATTTTAAACATTTAATTTGATGCTGCATTTTCACAAAATCACCAATATCTGAACAACGGTACGGTTTAGATGCCATACCTTAATAAAACCACCTTTACTTTTGTCCGTAGGTACCGAAAATACATTAATATACTAGGGGTCTCATTTAAAAAAATACAACTTTAATCAATTTTATACTTTTGGGACCACCTGTATTCAATGACAATAATTTAAAAATGTACTTCCAATGGACCCTCATCCATTCCATATACAAAACATTTTTAAAATCTAAAAGTTTAGCCATAATCTTCCGTGTCGAATAACGTGAATCACCCTGTATATTTAGTTTTACGATTTTTTTCGTGCCATAAATTCTATCAGCACTTTGTGTAGTACTCTCGGGTTGTATGTGGGAGATCTCTCTTATTCTTATTCTTGACAAGCGTGGCACCTGCGGAAGTGTTTGACGTCTCTTCAGATGATCCGCAATCATATCAGTTGCGAATTTTTCTAGGAGATCTCTTCTAAGCATGCTTGAATCAGTATTTTTTTAATTAAATACTTGACAGAAATTCAAGAGGTTTTTCCCGTTTATTTTTCTTGATAGTCCTGATCATGGTTAATCTCTTTTTCATCAAACTTTTGCGTAGGGGTACACTGGTAAACCAGTTGTCCATGGTAACGTTTCTACCGGTATTAACAATGGGTTGCACAAGGCGCTCAACAACTTCTTTTCCGTTATTTTCAACATTGAAAGGACCAAGGGGTGGATTTCCTACATAAACTTCCCTCTTGACGGTATAATATGTCTTGGTATCAACTAGGGCAAATCATTTTATTTCATAACTCTCGGGCTCTCTGGGAATGTACTGGCGAACATTACATTTTTTTTTCAAGCGGACTAAAAGTAGTTTATTAGTCTTCTCCATACGCACACCTAAAGAGGGCTTTCTAATCCTGAGACCAAAAAAAGTAGCAAAAAAGTCCTAGGCAGTAAAAGTAAAGCCAAAAGTCACCGCTACTGTCAGGGTGGCGCATATATAAACGATTTTCATTCACCAAAAGTATTTGAACACTAGATGACACCAGAGAGACAGGTCTGAGTGTATTGCTACCTTTGCTATCTTATTGAAAAAACGAAGGATAGAAATACTCTCAGAGCGCTCGAGAGCACCACCCGAAACCGTTATTACTCGAAATCGCTTAGGTTCTCGAATTCGGAGTTCGTCTGTTAAATGTCATGCGAATCATCATATTTATCTGTCAATGTAATTTTTATTAATTTAGTATTGATAATAATGCTACAAATTTTTAGTTTACCATAATTTACCTAAACCACTTAAACCATTGGTTATGATTTAATACCATTAAAACTATTGAACATTTAAAACCACCGTTCTAACACATTCTATTTATTTTACAAATAATATACACCACTAATTGGGTCAGGACCTAGACCCGCTTAAAGAGGATGAGAGAAAATTGCAAAACTGAATCACTCTGAAATAGACTTCTTATTTCCTGCATGCTTGAAAAAAAAATAGTATATGTTACTCAGAGTAAAAGGTCTTTTTGTACTTCGCCCAGTTGCAGGCCTCAGCTTCGCTACGGCCGTCAATCTCTGGGCTCAGCACGAGTCCCACTTTTACTCCTAGTGAAATAATCTACTATTTCCACGAAACCCCGGGAGCATTTTGTGAACAGTAGTATACTCCGACGGCGTGTGGTTTGTTTTACAATTCAAAATAAACATTTCATACAAATCTCGTATTGCTGCCAACTTGTCAGTCTTTTGACTCTCAGATCTCGTAATCTGATAGTCAAACCTCAAATGTCTCAACAAAAATCGAAATCGTTCTAGCGACATTGTTAGTCCGAATATTTCAGTTAAGGTGCCGTTGGTTTTCCACAAATCTAGAGCACTTAAGTGACTTGTTTTGTGTGGTTTGTGTTTTTAATGACTAGGTTTAACATTTCATTGGTAAAAAAACGTCACTAAATATCTAGAATATCCGAGCATTCGCATGCTGGTCCTTGTAAACCCAGCAAGTGGATAACTATATATTTTTTTAAGTTCTCACTTTGTCATTAGATAGGTGCTTGTTCCTTTTAGTCACATTGTCTTTGCCAGTAAAAACGGATTACCCTATTTTGCTTTTTTGGCAGGCGGACATTCTAGTAAAATGTTCGTACTTTCTAACTCTTGCTCCGACTCAGAATCTTCCTGAAGCTCTTCAACATGATGTTCATGAATCTTTTTAGTCGTCAGGAACACTACTTTCGTCCTGATCCCATCCAAACTCCTCCCATAACATACGTAGTAGTTTTTATTCCTTTTCGAAGCTCATCTCTAACAAAAATAACAATATTGTAATACATTTTACAAAAAAAAACTAAATAGTCATTACCTGCTTTGTAAATAAAAACACGTCATAAAAACGTCAGTACTAACATCGGTCTTTGAGACAAAGTGTTCATAAATTCGGACAACTCGCTTAAACGCACTTCTCGCTTCGACATGCGACAAGCAACTAACTAAAATTAAGATATATCCGTTACAGAAGAATAATCTTCCTTAACCCAGTGAAAAAATTCACCGAAAAGTTGTACGTGATCATCAGAGCGTTACCTCTCAAGACGCGTTTCTATCCCATGGGTTCACTCTGATGGTCTCGTACCTCAATATCTCGAAAGCTTAAAGCCAAATGTCCAACCGGCGATGGCAGGCCAGTCCTACTGGCGCCATCTGATTCGCTGAGTCGGCACTTTGTACTGTAGTAATGCAGATACTGACCATCAATCGCTTCATCGATTGATACATGTATCTTCACATGCAGTACTTCGGTCTAACACCATAACCAAATGCTATAAAGCTTGAAATCAAAAACTGATTTCTAGTTCTTGGTCCTAGTATATAATATGTCGCCCATCTAGACTGTGTCCGGTGTATATAGGCCTATCCGTTACAGAAGAATAATCTTCCATAACCCAGTGATAAAATTATTCGAAAAGTTGTTCGAGATCCTCAGAGCATTACTGCCAAGACATACAAAATGTCGACTTTAAACTTTCGATATATTAAAGTACGAGATTATCAAAGTGCATCCTTTGCGGGGCAGAAGGCCACCCTGCCAACTGGTTGGGGTACTCCAAGGTCCCAAAAAGCGCGCAAGCGAAGCCCAAAACTCCACAGCAAGGAAAGAACAGCAAGAAAAGAAGGCGGAGGGTAAGGCGCTGGGCCAAAAGCCGGGCGCAAACCCGACAGCCAAAAAGGGCAAAAGCCCCAAGAAGGACGATGGCCTCATCAAGGTCATCGAAGCCAAGCTAAAGAACTGCTTGGGAGGATGGATTCGCGAGGCACTTCGCTCAAATGATGAATGCTAGACACACCGAGTCCCTCACCATTATGTCCTGGAACGGGCTGCGAGCCAGGAAGTACGAGGTGGAGCTCCTCTTGGCAGAAAGGGAGCCGGAAATTCTGGCTCTACAGGAAACCTAGATTGGTAGCCGCCTTCGTGTAAACTTCCGAGGGTACCGCACGTACCGCCACGACAAAAGAAAGCCCAAAAATGGCGGGGTGGCCATTCTGGTGGGAGACAACATCGGACACCATTGCCTGGGGGTCCAGGACACGGAGATTGATGCAATCTCCGTCATCGTGGGCACCAGCCTTGGTCAGGTGAAGGTTACCTCAGCGT
Source organism: Taphrorychus bicolor (assembly GCA_951812265.1). Taxonomy (NCBI): domain Eukaryota; kingdom Metazoa; phylum Arthropoda; class Insecta; order Coleoptera; family Curculionidae; genus Taphrorychus; species Taphrorychus bicolor. The sequence goes on along the minus strand of OX638297.1, from coordinate 59,520,877 downwards.
ACAAGCCTCCGCAGGACGAACTGCAGCAGGAAGATTCTCCTGGGAGGCCAACAAGCACTAGTGCTGGTTGGCGACTTTGCGACAATTGCAAGCACCGCTCGTGGAACTCTGCAATTGATAACAGGCAAGGTGTCAGGTTATTAGAAATGACGACTGCTGCGAGGGCAGTGGTAATGGGTCCCGAGGAACCAACATGCCTGCCCAACGGAGGCGGGAGACCGGACGTACTTGACATCGTGTTGTTGAGGAACGTCCGCTTATGGCCGGAGTTGGTGATGGGAATGAAGATATAGTCGAATGAGTTCTTAACTGGCGGGTCCGACGATTCATCAACGACAAACTTTGAAATGTTTGTTTCTTTTCATGGCATTTATTTGTACCGACCAAAAACAAGCCGTATGATAAAAAAAGACAGATATATACAACTTTAGACAAGAAAAAATAGGATACACTTATGTTTGTCTCTGGCTTAAAGTAGTCGCCAAAATGTGTATTTTTTCCCGTTATTTTGATTTATAAATGTCACTCTGACAGACTAATTAGGCAAAACAAAAATCTACGCCGCAGTCCAAAGATTGTGCAAACATGGACATGTTGGTTTTCCCAGTTTACCGCAATAGAATTGATTTGGACTGGCGCAAAAGGGTATTACCACAAGCGTGTAGACTATGAGCTTAAATCAGAGCATGGGTGATTGTAAAGAAAATGTCATCTCGATTTTTGCCTTAATTTTGATATCATTAGAAAACTTATGTTATGATTAGCAGATTTAAGTAAAAAAATACTTGGATGGTCGAGTTTTGTAAGAAAAAAATTGAAAAATGAAGGTATGAAAATACATTACTCATACTTGGAAGTTGCCCCAATTTTCTTTTGTAGCCACAAGTGCCACAACACGCACTACATCTATAAAATTCAAGGTTTTTCGATTTTTATGATATAATTTAAGTTTCAATCGTCTCATAAATTCAAATTTTTATTTAACTTACAAATTTTGCCTTGTACTAGTTGCTAGTCGAATGATTGATGAAGTTGGCAGGTAGCATATAAAAGATGAAGTTTGTTGACGTTTTTAAAGGCAGTGTTGCCACGTCCTCTTCTTGAAAATATTCGATTATTACCACTTAAAATTTAATTTTTTTTTAACAGGTTAACTCCGGTTAGTTCAGGTTAGGGCTGATCAGTTCAGGTTAGTCCAGTTCTAGTTTTCCTGATTAGGTTAGTTCAATTCTACTCTTTATGTTAAGGGTAGAATATAATATAAAAAAAAGAAAAAAAAAATTAAGAAAAAAGCGATTTCTTTATTTTTAGAATACGTTAATTTTCTCTACTTCAGGTAAGGTCTGGTTAGTTCAGGTTAGTCCAGTCCTAGTTTCCCTGGTTAGGTTAGTTCAGTTACACTTTTGACGATTAGGTTAGACTAGCTTAGGTTAGTTTAGGTTAGTCCAGTTCTAGTTTTCCTTATTAGGTTAGTTCAGTTCTACTCTTTATGTTAGGGGTAGAGAATAATCTAAAAAGCGAGCCCTTAAAGGGCCCGCTTTTTTCTTTATTTTTAGAACAGGTTAACTTTCTGTTATTTCAGATAAGGTTTGATTAGTTCAGGTTAGTCCAGTTCTAGTTTCCCTGGTTAGGTTAGTTCAGTTACACTTTTGACGTTTAGGTTAGGTTAGCTCAGGTTGGTTCAGTTCTAGTTTTCCTGGTTAGGTTAGTTCAGTTACACTTTTTACGTTTAGGTTAGACTAGCTTAGGTTAGTTCAGGTTAGTCCAGTTTTAGTTTTCCTGATTAGGTTAGTTCAATTCTATTCTTTATGATAGGGATAGAGAATAATATAAAAAGCAGGCCCGAAAGGGCCCGTTTTTTTTTTATCTTTAGAACAGGGTAACTTTTTGTTACTTCAGGTCAGTCCAGTTCTAGTTTTCTTGATTAGGTTAGTTCAGTTTATACTCTTTATGTTAGGGGTAAGGAATAATATAAAAAGCTGGCCCGAAAGGGCCCGCTTTTTTCTTTATTTTTAGAACAGGTTAACTTTATTTTACTTCAGGTAAGGTCTGGTGAGTTCAGGTTAGTCCAGTTCTAGTTTCCCTGCCTAGGTTAGTTCAGTTACACTTTTGACGTTTAGGTTAGGTTAGTTCAGTTCTAGTTTTCCTGGTTAGGTTAGTTCAGTTACACTTTTTACGTTTAGGTTAGACTAGTTTAGGTGAGTTCAGGTTAGTCCAGTTCTAGTTTTCCTGATTAGGTTAGTTCAATTCTATTCTTTATGATAGGGGTAGAGAATAATATAAAAAGCAGGCCCGAAAGGGCCCGCTTTTTTTTATTTTTAGAACAGGGTAACTTTATGTTACTTCAGGTTAGTCCAGTTTTAGTTTTCTTGATTAGGTTAGTTCAGTTTATAATCTTTATGTTAGGGGTAAGGAATATTATAAAAAGCTGGCCCAAAAGGGCCCGCTTTTTTCTTTATTTTTAGAACAGGTTAACTTTATGTTACTTCAGGTAAGGTCTGGTTAGTTCAGGTTAGTCCAGTTCTAGTTTCCCTGGTTAGGTTAGTTCAGTTACACTTTTGACGTTTAGGTTAGGTTAGCTCAGGTTGGTTCAGTTCTAGTTTTCCTGGTTAGGTTAGTTCAGTTACACTTTTTACGTTTAGGTTAGACTAGCTTAGGTTAGTTCAGGTTAGTCCAGTTTTAGTTGTCCTGATTAGGTTAGTTCAATTCTATTTTTTATGATAGAGGTAGAGAATAATATAAAAAGCAGGCCCGAAAGGGCCCGCTTTTTTTTATTTTTAGAACAGGGTAACTTTTTGTAAGTGGCGCCATCTGACGACGGCGGGTGCTTCCACTAGGGCATGCGAGATGATTGTGAAGCGATCCAAAAACCAGTTTTCTGCAATATTGTCACTTCCTAGAAAACTGGTTTTTGGATCGCTTCACAATCATCTCGCATGCCCTAGTGGAAGCACCCGCCGTCGTCAGATGGCGCCACTTACATATACGTACAGGCGTCTAAGCAAGATTTAGATCCAATTGCCGTTCAGACTTATTTTTCTATCAGGTTCGAGGTATACCGTACTGATGAGCTCTAATAAGAGCGAAACTAGTCTATGGTTCCTCTGCCTGATAGAGAAATGAGTCTGATACTCTGCTAAACGTCGCCCCCAGACAATATAGGTACGAAATCTCGGCCATTTGTCTGTGGGAAGTGACAATATTGCAGAAAACTGGTAACTTTTTGTTACTTCAGGTCAGTCCAGTTCTAGTTTTCTTGATTAGGTTAGTTCAGTTTATACTCTTTATGTTAGGGGTAAGGAATAATATAAAAAGCTGGCCCGAAAGGACCCGCTTTTTTCTTTATTTTTAGAACAGGTTAACTTTATGTTACTTCAGGTAAGGTCTGGTGAGTTCAGGTTAGTCCAGTTCTAGTTTCCCTGTCTAGGTTAGTTCAGTTACACTTTTGACGTTTAGGTTAGGTTAGCTCAGGTTAGTTCAGTTCTACTCTTTCGGTTAGGGGTAGAGAATAATATAAAAAGCGGAGCCAAAGGGCCCGCTTTTTATTTATTTTTAGAACAGGTTAACTTTCTCTTACTTCAGGTAAGGTCTGGTTAGTTCAGGTTAGTCCAGTTCTAGTTTCCCTGGTTAGGTTAGTTCAGTTACACTTTTGACGTTTAGATTAGGTTAGCTCAGGTTAGTTCAGTTCTAGCTTTCCTGGTTAGGTTAGTTCAGTTAAACTTTTTACGTTTAGGTTAGACTGGCTTAGGTTAGTTCAGAGGTTAGTTCAGGTTAGTCCAGTTCTAGTTTTCCTGGTTAGGTTGGTTCGGTTGCACTTTTTACGTTTAGGTTAGGTAGGCTAAGGTTAGTTCAGTTCTACTCATTATGTTAAAATTAGAGAATTATAAGAATTCACGAGTCGTTGCCGCAATATCAGTTATGTAATTTTCTTTTATTTTGTTTCTAGATGCGACTACATAATTTTATTGCACTTAATAATGAACTCCGACGTTTGGCATCACTGTAAATATATTTCTAACACTACTGTCAGATTCGAGAGTTTTCGCATCAATTTTGTCAAACATTTTCAATTTTTATTTTCTTGTTTCTCAGTGAAAAGTGGCTCATCCAAGAATTTTTTTCTTTCAATCTGTTTTATAGATCGTGAGCTACTATTAAAAAAAGAAAAACCCTTGAAAATCGAGATGACATAAACTTTACAAGCACCCAGAGCATGGATAGCAAAGGTTTGGCAAGATGCATTCGAATACGTAGTAATAGAGGTGATGAAGAAAAAGGTATTTGGTCTAGTCTACCACACATCCACAAATTCCACAGGATCGGCAGGCTGAAAAGTGTTTTTAAACCGACTCTCACAATACAACAAAGCCTGAGACAAATTGGTCAAGCATCAGAGGGATCCTCTATTAGCATCCGGAGTTTACAAAGTTTCATGCAGCTCTGGCTCGGTATAAATACATTGACACCACAAAACGTAGTATTAACACGAGAACTACGGAACATAAAAGAAGTTGCAGGCTGGGACAAACACAAAAGTCAGCAGTAATAGAGCATGCTCTCTCTGAAGGTCACGACATCCTTTTTAACGAGGTGGATATCTTACATCACACGCAGCATTACTATCCGAGACTAAATAGAAAAGTCATTGAGATCTTCGAGCACAAGAACACTTCGACAGGAAAGAGGAAATTACGGCCCTAATTCATACCATGAGTTCTGCGACATATACGTTATGTGCGCCAAAAGTATGCTCTAACCTTTCCCCAGTCCTTCCACTGCAGCATGGCGGTGACAGTAAAAATACCACGGAGCGTTTAGAGCTAAAAAAATCAGTTAAGGTCGAGATGCAAGGAAGATCACTTCGCCCATTGCCTCACTGATAAGGTCCGAGGTAGTTATGGACGAACCGTCAGGAAGAAATTCCATTGAACCGCGGCTTCAAATACCGGAACACATTTCACACAAAAATGTATCTTTAGTTAATAGCTATAAGGTAATTGTGTTGTCCAACACCTATTCTTGTATCTGATAATTATAGAGCATCCTTATCTTTTATTCCCAATCTAAAATGTAATAAATGTAGCCGAGTTTCAGATTGGTTGTTCTTTAAAACATCAATGGTTAATGAATACATTAAGTACTTAATGTTTTCTGGAAAATATTCATTTTTTGCTTAGGAACGTTTAGAAACTATTTTTGAATCCTATAGATTGTTTTAATTGTTTTATTTATTTCTTCCAGTTTTTCTTCAAAGTTGGTTATATTTCTAAAGCACAGATTGCTAATTGCTTCAATCTACAAAAATATACATAGATAAAAATGCAACATAATATAGTACAAACACATGAAGTAAAAGGAAATTCCAGAATTAATATGGTACTCTACGAATTCTACGAGTAGTTAATAAGAATAACATTCCGAAAAAGCTTAATGTCATTTGATATAATGACTTATGACTATGACAAGCTAACCTCGACTTGTTTACATCAGGAAACATTTTGTTAGTCACTGTGTTCTCTGATTTGATTCATATGGTTAGTGGACTTTGGACCCGCCAGTTAAGAACCGATGCGACTTTACCTCGGATCACAATCCAATAAAACTGACCCTTGAAGCGAATGTCGAAATCAAAACGACTCGCTCTAGGCACACTAATTGGAAACGGTTTCAAGAGCATTTTAACGCACTTGCTACCGTCCCAATTTTTGCTGATGTGGCCCAACTGGAGGGTGCCGTGCAAACGTTCGAGGAGGACGTGCTGCAGGCTTTAAGGTTATCCACAATTGAACGCAAGGTGCAAAAACCACGCGGTCAATATGGAGAAACCCTCGAACATACACGGGTGCTCGTTCAGGAGACGGCTGCGTAGATTGAACCGTAACGGCCCCTCAGAGGACAATCGCAGGTTGCTTAACGAAAGCAGCCAGCGATTGAAAACAGCCTTGCGGGAACACCGCGGCCGATGCTGGGAGGACAAGCTGAGCGAGCTGGAGCCGGGCTCGCCCGGCCTCCGGCTGTTGCAGAAACGCCTCAGGCGAGAGACAAACGCCATACCACCGCTACACAGCGTAAACGGTATGGTGTACTGCGACGAGTACAAGAGAGTGTAGGCTAAATGATCACCCTGACGATGATGATCGTCACATCCTAGCGGTCGAAAGGGAGTGGTGATAATGCTGAACAAGCGGGGCAAGAATAAGGCATTTCCGCAGAACTGCCGACCCATCACATTGCTGTGTGGGGCTGGTAAGTTCATGTAACGTATTATCCTGAGGAGATTCCAAGACGCGTGTACACGCCTAAACGTCGTGCCCGTCGAACAATACGGTTTTCGGGGACTGAATTCGGCAGAATTGCCGGTCCCGAGGACCGTAGAGAGCATCGCTGAAGGCAGGAACTCCAGACTAACCTTTGGGTTGGTCCCGCTGGATGTGGAGCGAGCGTTCGATAGGGTCTGGCGAGAGGGCCTGATCTACAAGCTGAGTGACTTAGGTTTGTCGGCAAACATTTGCCAACTTATCGACAGTTACCTCACAGATCGGGCAGTCGTTGTAAGGGTCGGAACCTCCCTGTCGGCGCCCAGAGCGTTAGAGGCAGGTGTCTCCAAGGGTCGGTATTATCGCCGCACCTGTACACGCTGTACACGAGCGACATTCCTAGAACACCAAGGACTACGCTCGCGCTCTTCGCCGACGACACGGCTCTTTTATTCAAACACCGGAGAAAAGATGTCGAATCTGCAACATCCGTTAGACGACCTCCAGGAGTGGCTGGTATGGTGGAGAATTAAAATTAATCCAACCAAACGCTAGACAATCCTGATAGGTAGACGTCGCGATGCCATCCCTGATCAACTTGTGATCGATGGAATCGAAGTGCCGTGGCAAGGCTCAGCCGTTTATCTGGGGGTAACCTTGGATAAAGAGCTGACTTGGGGCCTCCATGTCAAGGTCGCCGCTGCTAAAGCTAGGAGGGGGCTATGGCCTCACTATACCCCCTGCTCAACCGAAGAAGCCATCTGCCCGTGGGAGGGAAACTCCTGCTTCTGAAAGCCATCATGCGACTGATCCTAACTTATGGATCGACCTCATGGGGGAACGCGGCGGAGGCCCACCTCTCAAGGATAGAAGCTGTTGAAAACATTCACCTCCGTATGGCGGTGAATGCTCCATTGCACATTAGTAACGAATAAATTCGTGCTAATCTGCAATGGCAAACAGTGCGCGACTTCATGAGGGTCAAAGCCGAGAAGATATTCCGGCGAGCTGAAGCACATCCAGACGACCTGCTGCGGGCTTTGGTCCATTACGAGCCGGATCTCGCATCAGGGCAACCCTGGAAGCGGCTACGGCACCAACTGTAATATCAAACTGCAGAGTAGAGCGACAGCAGAGACGCAAAAACCGCCCGAGAAGAAGGGCAAGATATCTCCCGCAAGATATGTCAAGCCAAACCAGCCAAGCTGGGGAGGCTACGAGATATGAAAACAGGAAAGAGCGCAAACCAGAGAAGTCTGCCGGCAGCAGATCGGGGATTTATAGGCAATCGGCCCGGAATCCCCAAGCGTAAAAGACATGGGGTTTTTTAGTGGGAAGAACGTTGCGCGGTAGTTGTCCGGTGTTTTTAGAAGATTTTTTTAAGGCCCCGGGGTCGCTCCTCCCGAAAAAAAAACGAGATTATCAGAGTGAGCCCATCTGACGAGCTCTAGTGGGAGCGAAACGCGTCTTGGAAGGTAACGCTCTGATGATCTCGCACAACTTTTCAGTGAACTTTTTCACTGGGTTAAGGAAGATTATTCTTTGGCAAAGGATAGGCTATATAAACCGGACATAGGCTAGATGTGCTGTGTCATTCTTATATATATTAGGGAGCCAGAAATCAATTTTTGATTTCAAGCTTCAAAAAATTAAGATAGGTAGCGGCACCAGTCAATCGGCGCACATTCCGTTGAATTACAGGAAAAGAAGTGGAGCGTTGGTCTCATAGACAGTATATTTAGTACTGGAGGGTAAAGTAAATTAACTATTGCGATTTTCTTGCGTGGAAATAAAATTATCTGAAAGGAAAGCAATAAATTTGTTTCTTATAAATAGAACACTTTTTTCTTTTAAGAAAATTGGTTCATATTTATACAAGATAATGTGTGTTGAAATAATGCATTAATGTTTGATACAAAGTAACTAATTCTAAAATAACTAATTTCCTCATCATAGAAAGTATTATTTTCTGGAAAGCAGAAAATGTTTAAATTAAAAGCAACTTGCCGCAATTCTGGATATTTCTTTTTTGTATGAAGTTTTTTGCTTTTTAAAAAAAGAACATTTTAGGGGTTTCTTTTACTCGAGTTAACTTTGTTGCGTTCTTAGGGGATTGCAACCGTGATATTTCGATCAAAAACAGCAAAAAAAAATTAGCCGAATTTTGTTTTTTTTAATTGACCAAACTGGGTTAAGTATTTTTTCTCAAATTTCAATTTCGATCGCATGTAACTTTAGACTGAGTAGACCGATCAGCGTCAATTCAGCTGTTTTTTGCTCTACATGATGTCCTCTTGTATCAATCATCAATGGAAGTATCGTAGGTGTAATATTTTCGGAAATAGACGGAAACTACCTTCGGTAGTCGAAAATCGAGTTTTTTTTTGGCATTAAAAAAACATTTATGGGTTCAATTAAGTCAACGTGATATTGCCCCTTACTTTGTCTAGATTACTTAGTTCCACTCAGTCTTTTCTTATCCTTAGGTAAAAAATTTTTAGCTAGTTGTGGAGGAATCCTTAACAAAATCTACCATTTTTGAGGATGGAAAGAACTTTTGAAAGCTACGAAGGTAAGAAAAAATATCCCGTAGAACAGAGGATTTGTGTTAAGTAAATTCAGTAAAATAAAAAAAAATGTGAGATGATGATTAAATCTTAGATACTGCAAGACAGTTGAAGCCTTGGCTGAGGCTGAAGAGTATCCAAGTAGGTATGGTTGGGATATTCGTCTGCTATTCACTAAATGCTGTTAACCTGTTTTTCAATATTCCGTGCAGCCTCGCAATCTGAAAAGCCTAATAAAATAATAATGCAAGTGGTAAAATACCATGTTTCGACATAGTATTTTGCTTTTTTCAAGGCTAAAATCACAAAATTTAAAAAATTACAGTTGCAGAATATTATATTGTTACGCCCGACCGTCTGTCCACAGAGATTCGGGCCGAAGCGGCAACGCCGAACACCAACCGCGACCCCGGGAACCCACCTAGACTAAACGAGAACCGGGAACAGCGGCCTTCGTTCTCGAAAGTACGGGAGTGTATTCAGACCGGATATATAACCCAGCGAGCCGCGTGTTATGGGATGGACTAGGCAATGGCAACTTGAGATAAACGAACAAAGAACAAATCAAGCTGCTCTGTTTCAAGAATTAACGGATGGTCATCGCGAGTTGCAAGAACTTGTCTCAAACAAAACAGGACTGACGTCAAACAAGACGTTGTTCAAGTCAAACAAGACGTGGATCAAATCAAACAAGACATGGATCACGTCAAACATGAAGTAGAGATGAAAATGACGGAGTTAGAAGAACGGAGGCGGATCTGGGAAACACGTCCCAGTGGGCCAACTTCAAAAGCTGAGTGACTAACATCATTAGGACTTAAATTTTCGCCACTACTTCTTGGAGCATTTATAAAGATCAATTTGAGGCGACAAGTTAAAAATGGATGGACAGGTACATTGTCGACCACTGAAAAGTGCAATTACAGCGCAATCGCCGCGGCGTTAGAGCGAAGCTTTGGTAATGCTCATCGAGAAATAATCTACCAGGTAGAACTACGGATGAGGCAGCAGAAGCCAGGCGAAAACCTACAGGAATTTCGCGAACATTGAACGCTCGACAAGATTCTTTTGCGTATCCTGCGGCTCTCCAGCAGGTTATGGAAGGAGTTCGCGACAGCGAAATGAAATGCCATTTGAGGCTGACTCGTCCTCCCAGTGCAAATGAGGCATTAATTTGGGCACTGGATTATGAGGCGTCGAGAGTAAATACGGGCCACAGGATTAGAATAGTTGACGCACTGTAAGAGCTGCAGCCAAACTCAATCTTAAAGCAATTGTTGGAGGAGCAGCGTAAATTCAGGAAGCAAATGACTTCATATTTCGACCAATCAAGAAGTAGGGCACAAGACAGTTGTTACAGAAGAAATATGGACCGAAATCCCGATCTACAGAAACCCGGATTTTGTTTGAACTGCGGCAAAATGGGTCATTTTTAAAGGGACTGTCGCGTTCGACGAGAATGGACTCAGACTCCGGCACGACGACAATCTGGCGGACTGACACATCAGCCGGAAAATTTGGACAGGTCAGTATGAGGGGGCGAACGTTGACTGGCGCCACGAAAGCCTCCAGGATCATTAGGATTGGACAGCTTGGAAGAAGCCTCAACATCTCTGGCAAGACTGAACAAATGAAGGTCGAACAAACAACCGATAATGCTGTGGGGTTAATACGTCAATGGAAGTTGGAAAGTCAAAGAACTGATTGGAAGGACATAGCAGATAAGAGCCCGGAAGTAAAAACTATGTGGGCTCAACGGAATTTCTTGGCGATGCAGAATGGTTTACTGAAAAGGACTTGGGAAAGCCCCGACGGGAAAAGTGCCACGATTCAACTTTTCGTACCAGAAAGTAAACGGAAACATGTCTTGCAGGAAATGCAAAATGGAGTGTCTGGAGGCCATTTTGCAGTGAATAAGACCCTGGATAGAATTCGGGGAAGGTATTACTGGGTGAATTGCCGACATGACATCGAAGATTGGTGCAAAAATTATGATACCTGCTGCTCCTCCCCTAAATAAAGACTAGGGGGCAAATGAAGCAATATAATGTTAGCGCCTCATTTGAAACAATTGCGATCGACGTGGCAGATCCTTTTCCAGAAACGGACGATTGAAACAAATACATCTTAGTTGCCATATATTATTTCAGTAAATGGCTTGAAGCTTATGCACTGCCAATTCAGGAAACTAACACCGTGGCAAGGGTCTTGGTTGACAAATTCTTCAGTAGATTCGGCTTACCATTAGAGCTTCATTCGGATCAGAGACGGAATTTTGAATCGCAACTTTTCAAGAAGATTATGGAACTTTTGGAAATCCGCAAAACAACGACAACTTCGCTCCATCTACAATCAGATGGTATGGTCGAGCGTTTCAATCGCACCATGGAACAATCCCTCTGAAAAATGATAGCGGAGCACCAGAAAGATTGGGACAAATTTCTGCCTCTTCTAATGATGTGTTGCATGGCTAATGGTGTGATGTAGTGCGCAACACGACAGGACATACCCCTGCCAAGGATATATTGGGTAAAGAACTTCGTCTTCCATAAGATCGGTGTACGGACCATCAGAAGAACCGGTGCAAAACGTCCAGAACTATGTTGATAAACTTCTAGAAAGAATAAAGCAAATCTATCGAAACGTGAGGACAAAGATAAAGATTGCCAGCGATCGAATGAAAGTTAGATATGACCTAAGGGCGAAGTCTGCAGGATTTAAGGCAGATGACTTTGTGTGGCTGAGGTGTAGCAGAGTAAGAAAAAAAAGTCTCCCAAGTTGTCTCCAAGTTGGGAGGGTACATAAACAGTCATCAAACGGATCAACGACTTGATATACAGGATCCAGCGTAACCTTAGAGCAAAAATGGAAGTGGTTCATGGTGAACGGTTAAAGTCTTACAGCCGTGGAGATTTCTCTGACCGGGACGATCAGAACTAAAAGGGGGGCAATGTTATGCCCGACCGTTGGTCCACAGAGATTTGGTCCGAAGCGGCAACGACAAGCGTCGACCGCGACCCCGGTATTCCATCTAGACTAAACGAGAACCGGGAACAGTCGTCTCCGTTCTCGAAGGTACCCGAGTGTGTTCAGGCCGGGTCTATAAACCAGCGAGCGAAATGAGAGGGGATGGAATTGATAGTGCAGTGTAGTAAATAGGCGAAATAAGAGGACAAGCGAAGAGTTGGAATTGTTAGTAGAGAGTAATTGTGTTTTGATCGTGCTGTAAATGTTAAAAGTAAATAAAAGTGTGTAGTTAATTGAAGATAAATTATTGGAAAAGAGAACAAAACTGTTCTCTTGCGAGAGAAAATGCTATTTTCGTCGACGTTGAACAATATACTATTAGAAAGGAAAAGTTAACGCTATGGGATTTTCACGAGAGGCGAAAATTACGTTTTCGGTTAGGAAAAGATATGACAAAATTGGACTTTTACATGGTCATAGAAAAAGAAATTTTTTCCCCTTAGAAAAATAAACTCATTCTCCTTAAAAAAAGCCCAACATTTCGACTTTTAACTGACATCTTCTTCTGGGCTAAAGCATAATATTTGCAAAAACACCTTAATGGCAGTAGACACTCATTAAACTAAACGTTCAAGAGCTTTAGATGCAAAAAAGAAGCTGTCAGAATAACTATACATCATACTAAGAAGATGGAAGGTGATTTGCATGCTAATTATTAAGATCTCCGAGAGAAGAACATTCCAGACTATTGGAGACAATCGTACTAAAAAAGCTGTTTCATAAAAATAATAATACCTGATTAATGCGAATGAAAAGTATATTTGTGAACCAAAAAAGATTATTTTAACTTATATTTTGTAAATTTGTATCTAAATTGGGTGACTAAAACATTAGGAAAGTGCAGGAAAAAAAAACAAAGAAATTGCATTTCCTTAAAGTTTTGGAAAATTTTAGAACAAAGCGCCACCGTCGAGCAAGAATAGACGACGAAGATTACTCAAGTGGAAATTTTCCGTCTTTAATTAGTGCTAATTAAATTTCTGTTATTATGTAACACAATTTTTTCTCGTTCCCGTCCGTTGCAAACACCGGACGGTGGCGCTTCTTCCATTTTTATTTCCAGAAAAGGTGATTAAATAAAAGGATGGGAATTTGTTAATTAAAACTTTAAAAATTAGTGCTCGAGTAGTACAAATTGTTTGTTTTCGTTTTCCTAATGGAAAGCGTTAACTTTGATGGTTCAACGGCCCAAGGGGGGGTGATTTGAGAAATTATCCCTTGTCTCGCCCTTCGAGACTTTTCCTTTCTTTAACTAATCACAAGATGTATATCAAGCAAATAATATCTGCTAAAGCAAACTGAGGAGTTTTGATCTCTACGTCTGTGACCTATGAGACAAGAAAAATTCCAATTCCAAAGTAAACGTCTGCTGTCTTAATATAGTTGTTTAGCAAACTTCAGCGAGCTCCATACTTCACAAACTTTCTAACTGGTAACATATTTATGTTTCTTTATCGAGTTTATCGTCCTTTACATAACTTCCGTGCGAAAATAAATCACGTGGCGACACTTTTCGCGTCAAACATATATTAAACGAGATTTACTGACACAACTTTTCTATTTGCGATCCTCTTTTAACACAAAAGTTTAATGGAATTAATAAAACAGAGCGTAAAACGTATTAACAAAAAAATAAATGTTAGTTTCTGCTGGGAACCATCAATTAATTAGAAGGCTAAAAGTACAGCTGTCTCAAATTGGTTGTTCGATAAAAGTCTATAATGTTTGAATGGAACAAACTCTTATAAAAATAAAACATTTGGTTTTTAAGCACTCACAAAAATCCGAAAGCATAATTAAAAATTGTTTCTTTGATAAGGGTCTGTAAAGTTTGAATGACACATGAAATTTGGTTTTTTAGGCACTCACAAAAATCTGAAGTTATATTGAATATTTTTGGAAAAAGACCTATTCGGTGACCGATTTTAAAGCGTTTTTGGAATCGACTTTTTTGGCCATTTATAAAAAAAACTTACGTTTCTGGCTAATTTTATTCGAATTCGAAGTCTGTTACGTCTTAAGGGTTTGCAAACGTACCATTTCGATCGAAAGCAGTAAAAAAAAATCCGAAATTTGTTTGTTACAATTAGGCAAAGTGGGAGAGGGACGACTGTCATTTTTTCTCAATTTTTAAATTTGACCGCCAGAGCTTTAAAACCAATACACAGAAAGTTTTGCAGGTGGAACATTTCGGAGATAAACCTCGTCGGTGGTCAATCTTTTTACTGTCTCCAAAGGTACTTTTAGAAATGTTTGTCCTTTTTTTTAAAAAAAAAAAACCTTTTTAATCTAATTTCATTCGAATTAAGTCTATCACGTTCTTAGGGGATTGCTAGTGTCTCATTTCGATCCAAAAAAAAGCAAACATGTTTTTCCAAAATATTTTTGAGATTGACCAAATTGCGTGATATTACGACTTGATTCTCGATATTCAACTTTGAATGTCTGTAACTTTAGAAGGAATGGATCTATTGGAGTGAATGCAACTGTTTTTTGCTCATCTTAATGTCCTCTTTCCCCTTCCACCAACAAAAGTTCCATATATGCCACTGCACCTACGGAACTGCACCAACTGCAATAAGAAATCATGATGAGATAGAGCTGGCTGCGAAGCAACTTAAATACTGCAATCATGACGAATTTGAACGAAAACTGTTCATTTAAAAAGAAGAGGGATAACCGAGGTACCCCCTGGTGGAATCATTCGCTGGCTAAAAAGCGAAAAGCAGTCCGGTCGCTTTAACCGAGCCAAAGCAAGAGGTGAATGGGAGCAATACAAAACAGCTCTGACAGATTACAACAAAGCTATCAGGGAGGCTAAAAGGGAATCCTGGACCTCACATGGTTCTAGCTAGGGGTCACCTGGACGATATCGGGTCGATTAAATGAACTGACGGAACGTTCACAACCACTAGCAGGGTTGTGAGTGTTAGGTCAGGTTAGTTGTGTAGCCAAATGTTCGCAACCACTAGGAGGGTTGTGAGCGTTAGAGCTTCTCGCCAAGAATCACTTCCCTTGTGATAGTCTCTTGATGGAAACGGATGAACTCCATGTCTCTCTAGGGTTGAATAAACGATCTAGGGAAAATGACTAGAGTGTCTCAAAAAAAGTTCTCAACATACAGTCGGTAAGATGGGCAGTGGGTTCTTTCCAACCATTTAAGGCGCCTAGTGAAGATGGAGTGAGACCGGTCTTTCTACAATAAGTTCTAGACATACTTGCTCCAACACTAACGAAGATCTTTAGAGCAAACCTGGTTTGGGAATACCTCCCAACTAGCTGGGCCAAGGTTGATGTGGTATATATACCAAAAGCGGGACGTAACGAACCCCTACCTAAAGCTGTAAGACCAACAAGTCTAACATTCTTCCTACAGAAAGTCTGGAAGAGATGATAGATTTATATATTAGACAACGCGCTCTCAACTTACATCAGTATGCATACCAGAGCGGCAAATCGACCGATCTAGCACTGAACAACTTCATCGAGAAGACCTCGCATGACCTCAAGGAGGGGAGTAGGAATATTCCTGGACATTGAAGGAACTTTCGACAACGCCTTCCCTGACTCCCATGGACGCGCAGCATGCTGAAAGACAGAGCAATCACTGCAGCCTTTTAGGACACAATAGACTTCAGAGACTTCCTAGACAGACACTTTAGAGACACTTCACACAGACACTTCAGAGACACCAGGGGATGTTCGCAGGGCGGAGTTCTATCACCTCTTCTGTGGTCCGTACTGGTGGATGACCTGCTTGCTGTGGTTGAACTATGGGATGTGGATGTGGAAGACGACCTTGCAATCCTGATTGGAGGCTGTCATGGCGGATACATAACAGCAATACCCCAGAAGATTACCAACACCATCTACGAGTGGTGTCTTGGGGAGAAGATGTCTATCAAACCTGACAAAACAGTGGTGGTTCCGTTTACAAGGAGGAGAAAATTGGACTCTTTGAGGCTTCCCTCCTTACTCGGCTAAGACCCACTCCCTTTGCAGAGGAGGTGAAATATCTGGGTGTAACACTACACCATTTGCATATGTAGTTTAGAAAGTATCATTTTTATTTTAGAACAGTCACTTGGATTTCAGAATATATCATTTGTATTTCAGAATAGTGATTTTCATTTTAGAAATCGTTAGTTGCATTTCAGAATAGTCACTTGTATTTCAGAAAACTACACTTGAATTTCAGAACAATCATTTGTGAAGATTTTAGAATATATTACTTGTATTTCAGGAGGCGTCACTTGTAGTTTAGAAGATATCACTTGAATTTCAGAAAATTGTTTTCTAAACAAAGTTTGTTATTTGCATTTGTGTGGAGTTCTTCAAAAAAGTAAGTACAGTGCAAAAGTGAATGACTCAAAGAACACTTCAACACAATATATTTTTTGAAAAAATTGCACTTTGTTCGAACAACTTAGCATTTCTCTTAATGCTGCCGTCTTAGTAATGAACTAAATTTTATATTTGCCAAGAGTAAATTGTCGTCATTGTTAAATATTATGTGTGTATCAAGTATAATTTATACAATATAAAAATAGGAAACTCTGTTGTAGCTGCACCACATGCTTTTTCAATCTGATTCTGAAGACAGTATGTAATTCATTAATTTTCTGAAATTTAAATGACGAATTCTGAAATACATCTGCAAATACAAATGCACTTTTCTGAAATACAAATGACTAATCTAAAGTCCAACTGATGGTTTCTAAAATACATGTGACGCTTCTAAGTTTCAAATGATACTTTCTAAAATTCAACTGACTATTCTGAAATACAAGTGATGATTTCTGGAGTACAAGTGATAGATCTGAAATCCAAGTGACGTTTTCTAAAATACAAATGAAACTTTCTAAACTACATGTGAACTAAACTACACTAAACTGGAATGCCCACATGGAAGGAATGATCAGCAAAGCTAAATTGTCTTTGTGGACATGCAAAAGGTACTGCGGAAAAAACTGGGATTAAAACCCAAATTAAAGCCGTTAAAGGCTGTATCCGGGCTGTATTCACGGTCATTAGACTAATAAGAGGAAATAAGAGGTGCAAACTGACTAACTTGCAACGTCGAACTTTCCTGGCCATCAGTGGGGCATTTGGAACTACTCCAAGAAAGACTTCTCGGGCTAATCCCGCTCCACATTTTGGTGGGAAGGGAAGCTAAGTGGAGTATAGAAAGACTCCACAACACACAGGGGGGGGTTACAACAACACACAGGGGGGGGGGGTACATTGGAAACAAACCCACTGCAGGCTGAATTAGCCGGCCATACTTTGCTGGGTATGCCTTCAGACATGATGCCGCCTCCTCTCGCATACACTTATTCGCCCTATATCGTAAACCTCCCTACATGGGAGGAGTGGGAGCAGAATAAACTAAGGTTACTCAGCGGGCACCACTGATTGTACGCGGATGGCTCGAATGCTCCCGAGGGAGTGGGACAGAGACACAGACTCCAGTAGAGTCTGAGAAAGCACGCAACAATATTTCAGGCGGAGCCCCATGCCAGTGAAATATCTAGCACGTACGATAAGCAACCACAACTGGAGAAACAAAAATATCAAACGATATTCGGACAGTCAAGCGGCACTCAAAGCACTTGACTCTCTTCGAGAACTGTTTGGGGAGTTCGAAACATACTGAACCACATTGGAGAGCATAATACGCTAACTTTAACCTGGATTTCAGGTCACGAAGGCCTTGTGGGCAATGAAATCGCCGATTCTCTTGCAAGTGAAGCAGCGAGTCCTACCTTCATAGGGCCTGATCCGGCCTTAGACATCGCAAGAGAGGTATCGAGGAGGGCGATAATCCAGATGGCGGAAGAACAGACCGAACGTTACTGGATAGACAGCTCAGTCCTTGTCCCCTGAAAGGTGTCCGTACAAGGACCCTGTGTGAACAAGACTTACGAAACCTCGACAGACAACAGCTCAAAGCCGCTATCGGCTTATACACTGGGCACTGTCTGAGAGGATGATGAGACTGTAGAACACATCCTGAGTGAATGTCCTGCAGCTAAAAGGCTTCGATTCAAAACTTCGGAAGAATATACATCCGACCACCGGGCTACCACAAAATCTCACTCAAAAAGATAATGGACTTGATAAAAGGATCTTCTGAGTGACCTTTAATTGATATTGAGGCACAATAGATCCTATAGGTCGCGGTGCACGGGCTCCCCTCTTGGGACCACTCAGTTGGAATCAATCAATCAAATCTGTAGGTGCAATATTTTCGAAGATTTTGAAAAAAATCATTTTTAGGTCCGGTTTCATTCGAAGTAATTCTGTTACGTCCTTACTGGATAGCAAACTTACCATTCCCATCAGAAACAATAAAAAAAGTTTTCCAAATTTTTGGTTTAATTGACCATATGGAGGGTAGGTGTACGATTTTCTCATCAGTTTTCACTTTTGACTATCTGTAACTTACGAGTGGACCGATTGAAGTGAGTCGAACTGCTCTTCTTGATGCCTGTTTTCCCTCTTTCGCCTCCCACCTACGAAAGTTCCGCAGGTGCAACATTTTCGATCATGGATTGATCAGTCGTGATAGTGGTCGATTTTTAGTCACTTTTAGAAATTAGTTTTTTTTTAATCACTTTTAGGGCTGATTTCATTTGAATTATGTCTGTTACGCAAAAAACAGAAAAAAAGAAAAAATTCCAAAACTTTTTTAAAATGTTGCAAATGTGAGGTTATCACAACTTTTTTCTTAATTTTCAATTTTGAAAGCCTGTAACTTTAGAACGAGTGGACTGATTGGTGGTTTTTTGCTCTTCTTGAGGTTCTCTTCCCCTCCCGCCAACTAAAGTTACGCAGGTGCAACATTTTCGAAAATGAACCCGTTCGGTGATCGATTTTTAAGCACTTTTAGAATCGATCTTTTTGCCATTTTTAAGAAACCTGTTTAGAAATTAATTTTAGTCGACTTAAGTTCGTTACGTTCCTGGGGGTTTGCAATCTTTCCGTTTTGATAAAAGAAAAGAACAAAACAATTGCCAAATTTTTTTAGAAAATGACCAAACGATGGGTATTACGTCTGCTTTTTTCTCAGTTTTCAGCTCGGACCGCCTGTAACTTTGGAAGGAGTGAAGCAATTGAAGCGAGTCCAACGTCAAATGAAATACAAATGAACCGTCTAAACTAGTATTCGATACCAGTTTAGACGCTTCTTTTTTTTTAATCTGGTGTGAGATCTTTAGAGATTAACAAGTTTTTGACCATAATTACACACTTGTTTTAGATATTACATTAAACAAGTTTGACATCGAATAAGACCATCATGTCCGTCGATGTCCTCTGGCTATATTCTTAACTCTATCCACAAAAATTCTGTTGAATTTTTAATGCTATTTTTAGGTTTAAAAGATGTGAGAGAGGCTATGAGATCCAAGAATGAACATTGCGAACCTTTTGGGAAGAGGAGCGATTGTTTTGATTTGTAGATACTGTAAGCAGAAAAATTAACAGCCATTCAAATTTGCTGAAAATCAGATGATCTGATATTTTTATGTTAACTAGAACCAACCAAAACCAGAACCTGTATGAAACAAGAATGTCATACAGTTATATACTTTTGCAAGATCGGTTGACGTGTGTTTAAAGGTGGTAGACAATGATGTACGATTAAGGGCCAATTGTATAGGTTAATTTTTAAAACAGATTTAAATTTGGCTTTAAAATTCGGTTTAAATTTAAATTTAAACATCGAAATTTCTGATCCACGTGGATGTACGTTGTATAAGTAGATTAAATTAAAGAAAAGATGGATGTCGAATTGTGACGGCAAATATTGTTTGTAAGAAGTATATCTACATTATCCCCGTCGTCCGAAGTTATGTGCCATTTTTCACACTTTTCCCATAAAGCCTTCAGCTAAGATAAACCTTAAAATTTTCCATAAAAAATGTATTGCTGCCAAAAAATTATAAGTGACAGATCGATTGACAGCAATGTATTCCATATGGGAAATTTTAAGGTCCTCCTTAGATCAACTTTATGAGGGAAGTTGTGCACAATCTTTATATCTTAAAAAATTCCAAAATCATTCATTTCAATTTTTAATACTAACACAAACACTTAAAGTGACAAAACTGTTAATTTTCTTAAATAAAAAATCGACCTCTAAGCTTAAGTCCTGCTTCATCGATCACATCATATCTTAAGATAAAGTTAAAGTCCAATTTACGTTTAAAACAAACTTATACAACGATCATTACGCCAATTTGCGATTTAAGAGTTGTTCCAGTATTTAAAATCAACTTATACAACCGGACCTAAGCGAAACATCTTGGACTTCCATTGTCTATATTGAGTTTTTTTACACGACGCACAGTAGGAGATTCGACTAGATTAGGCGGCCAAAATTCGATTTCCCCAAGTGGGTTTAAACTTTTTGATTTTTTTTTGTTGGTAAAGACAAATAAACAGGCTGCAAACTCCAGCAAATTACTTTACTTTAACTTCACTTATTTTAAAGATATAAAGTTGGGAACTTAACCGACTCAATTTTTAGCTTTCTAATGAACATTTAACTGAAATTTCTCTTCACCTTCATATGGATCCTTATGAATGGTTTAAATGATATGGCTTAGAACTGCTGCACAATCTTACAAATACCTCCTTTATACTGAGTGTTATTTTCCTACACGCGTTTTTAACAAAGATATGAGTTGTGATCATTGTGCACTTATATATTTTTGGCTTATAAAACAAGTTTCGCATAGTTCCATTGTAATATAACAATCCGTATGCATCAACGTTTAGTCTCTGACAAGTTTTAGCTGCAGACGTCGGCAGCTGGACAAACGCTTGGCGGCAAAAGCCTCCTGCGTCTCAATGTTTAATTCACTTTGACAGACTCTATGTACAGGGTGTCCCAATAAGCGGTGCACGCGGCTGTTCCTCTGAAACTATTGATCGTAGGATTGCGGGAAAAAAATCTTCTCTAAGTAAATGTGGCCACAGAAAAATGCTGGAAAATATTTTCAACTCTCTAAATCAGCCCCTAGGTGGCGTTTCACTACCACTAAAAGGAAAAATGTCAGATAACTCTGAAATTTGCAATGAGACGCTATAGTGAAAATACCTCATCTCAGGAATATCTCAGGAACGGTAGATCGTGGAGACTTTATCCTGGCGGCATTTTAAAGAGCATTTCCCGGCCTACAGGGTGTCCTAGCAAAAAGTCCAATTTCGTTTTTACAGCCACCGGTAGAGGGCGTTTTTCCAAAACTCACGCTTTCCTCCTAGTTATTTTAAATCAAGTGCAATACTATAACCTTATTTACACTATTCTATAAAAATTTAATGGTGTATCTTGCTGTAAAACTGCAAGACTCTATCTCTTCCACAACACAAAATATTAATGAAAAACTACTAAAAAAAATCATCGCAAATTAATGAACAACATTAAAAGTGATGAAATTAATAGTAGGCTATGGTTGCTATGGAAAAAAACAAATGAGGGGTTTAAGTTATTAGACAATAATTTCATTATTGTCAATCGGTTTATGTTCGGATTATTTTTGCTCCATTTCACCTTCCAAAATGCCTTTATCAAATTCCGAAGCTACTGATATGATGGCTGTTTACTCTGAGTGTTTTGAAATTGGATTTTCTGCTAGGGCACCCTGTAGGCCAGGAAACGCTCTTTACAGCCGCAAAAACGAAGTCTCCACGATCCACCGTTCCTGAGATATCCCATTTCTTTCAAAGCAAACTGTGCACCACCCCCACCACTTTATTTGAAGAGATAGAGCAAAAAGTTAAATAGTAAAGTTGTTCGCAGAGAACAAGAGATTACATTTATCTTATTTTTACTATAGCTTCTAATTGCAAATTTCAGAGTTATCTGACATTTTTCATTATAGTTGTGGTGAAACGCCCCCTGTCGGCTGATTTAGATAGCTGAAAATAATTTCCAGCATTTTCCCTTTTTGGCCACATTTACTAAGAAGATTTTTTCCCGAAGTCCTACGATCAATAGTTTCCGAGGAACAGCCGCGTGCACCGCTTATTGGACCCTGTACGTACATATAATTATAGGATGCCCTGGTATGTACTATTTAGCTTTCGCAATAAATCGACAAGTTTTAGAAATCTACTTATTAATAAGTTACCATTGAAGGCCAAATTGATGATTTTAAAACAATTTGGCATTACAATTGATTAAGCAATTGTTACAACATCGTTTATTTTCTTATTTTTCAGTTTTTTTCACGTCGCAACGGTCAAAATAAAACTTACATCATTGGTTGAATTTCCTTAAAGTGTGATACATAACAGAATGTAGAATAATCACCTCTTCTAAAATTATTGTATTTGAAAAATAAAAGTTGATGATGGTTACTCAAAAACGAAACGTCGGATTTAAATTTTTGCATGCCATAGGAAATAAAGTTAAAAGTGCCTGTATAAAGTACTCTTACTTTTTATGTTAAATTAACCATGAAGTGACTATTTGATGGATGTCAGGAGAAAACCGGGAATGTCCATTTTTTACCTAAAATTTCTTAAATATGCCATCCGCTTGCGAAATGTATGTATTTACTCATGCAACTCCTTAATGTTCGAGCAACTTATACTATTTTTTGTGCGATCGGAATAGCGTTAATTTTAAAAATATGTAGTTTTTCGTTTAAAAATGTATTTTATTTTATCCCAAAATTGCGTAGTAGATGGCCACAAACTACGTTTCAAAAGATGGCCACACATACTAGCGTATGTTTTAATTACCATAGCAACCCGAACGTGACAGGCGCAAAATTATTGTCAGAAAGTGTGTTAATTAAAAACGCGACAAAGTTTTGGTGTGACACATGTTGTCTCATTGAGGGTGTTTGTTTAAAAATGGCTGGCAATTTGAGTAACAAACCGGTCAGAATGTATGAAGTTGCTAAAAGGTTACGTCTACAATCGCACGAATTTGGAACTTTTTGTGAATGTAGAAGACTCAAGGGTACGGAAAAAGTGAATCCAAGTGACAGACAAGCTATTCTTAATTATTTTAGTTCTCTGGAGTCCAACAATGACCAAAATTCCTATTTGTGCTCTCTGATGTCAGTAACTACGATTCAATGTAGAAGGTCAAGGGCACCATAACACTTGGCGAAGTATAAGAAAGTAACAGAAAATATTTTTAAAGAAGAAAAAGTATGTGCGAAACTTTTTAAAGCAGTACACGGAATTTCCAAAAGTAAACTTGAGTACCTACAGGGTTCTTTAAAAAAGTTTGGTTTTGCTCCAAAAGATAAACGTGGAGGAAAAAATTACAAAAAAATGAAAAGTGATACTTTGGAATGTATTAAATCACATATTGCTTCGTTCGAGACAAGGCAAAGTCAGCTTGAAGGATAATAAAAACAGGTCATATCTCCCAGAGGAACTTAACATTACAAAGATGTATATGATGTTCAAAGATCTTTACCCAAATCAAAAAGCATGTTATCAGTCCTATAGAAATATATTTCGCGATCATTTCAATATTGGATTTGGATATCCTAGATCCGATACTTGCAGTCAGTGCGATCAGTTTTCAGTTAAAATAAAAGCTGCTGAAAAGGATCTCATAAGTGGCGCAGAATTTACAAAGCTTAATGCTGAAAACGAGCTTCACTTGCGCAAAGCGCAAACTTTTTATGATCGAAAAACTACCGCCCGCAATATCGCTCGAAGAGACATAGAATTTGAAGCCATATCAATGGACTATCAAAAAAACATTTCTCTTCCGAACATAACTACCAATGATGTGCACTACAAACGTCAACTCTCCATATTCTCCTTTAATATTCACATACTTTCCAACGCCCAATCATATTTTTACACGTATCCTGAATACATAGCAAAAAAAGGAGCTGATGAAGTGCGTTCTTTTCTTTTCGATTTTTGTTTAAATTTTTTGCCTACAGAAGTGAAAAATTTGCATATTTTTTGCGATGCTGCAGGACAAAATAAAAACTACACCTTTGTTCGTTTTACTCACTACGTGGTAAACGTTTTAAGACGTTTTGACACTATACAGTTGACGTATCCGGTTCGTGGGCATTAGTACTTGGAATGCGATAAGAACATGGGACTGATTAATACAAAATTGAAAATGGAATCTCCCAGAGATTGGGAAGAAACTGTTTTAACAGCTAGAGTATAGCCAATGCCATTTACTGTAATTTCGGTAGATCAGAGTTATGTTAAGAAGTAGACCGAGTTTGTCTCCACAAAATATGCAAAAAAATTGTCCATTCCCGATTAAAAAAATGAGAGAGTTTAAGGCGACTAATGTGCATGTACGACTTATATCACATCGTGACACCTACAATGAAGCGATGTTAGAATTTCCCATCCTCTCTGTAGAAGAGTGTAATAAACTTATCCCCAAACTGAACCCAAGCAGCACACGTTTTGAGTTTAAATTGCCTTCCCAATCTTATTTCGAACTGATACCTATAGATACAAAAAAACATAAAGACCTCATCTCATTATTGAAATTTTGCCAGTGTGAGGAAATAAAACAACTTTATGCCAGTCTCCCACATGCTGAAAAACAAATAAGAAAAGTTGTTAATCAAGCAGCTTCTTCTCAGGAACATGTAAACCAACTTTGTGCCAGTATTCCAGATCATGAAACAATATCAAGTCGAAGACTAACAAGAAGATCTGTTAATGTAGATCGTGCAGACCCCTCTCATGAACAAGATAAATAACTTTGTGCCTCTGTTCCATATGCTGCAAAATCGTCGTCATGCGGTCGTAAACGTACAGGAAATTCTGTCAATCGTGTACGTATGTCTAACAATCAAACTGAAATTGGTCCAAGAAACTAAGAAATTGTACATTCTAAAAGAATCTTACCACCCAAGAAATCTCTTAGGTAAGAAAAAAAAGCGAAAAAATTATAAGTAAATTCTAAGATTATTTTTCGTTGTTACAGATACACAGACAGTCCCTGGTCTTTATCTAATAGTCAAATACACTGGAAAATGCTTTCTACTTAACCAAGAGACAGTACAAAAATAAATGCTCAAACTCTAAGATTGATAACATATTATTTCCTTATTACAGATACTTACGATGGGCAGTCCCCGTTTTCACGCAAAAAAGGCAGACGTTACTCCATAAATTACAGCTTTTTTGGCAGAAGTGTTATGTTTTAGTTCATTTTTCATTGTTTATTGATTCTTCAATAATATAAGATGTTTCTTAAACAAAAATACGGGTATTACCTCTTAATAAAATCAAGTTATGACGACTTTAAACTAAAAATGGTTATTACTCAAAACTTGGTCGCGTGGGCATCCCTGGTTTTCACCTGACACCCTTCATTTGTCAAAAACAAAATCGTTGAAATTCGCTTTTTTTCTCATAACTTCGGAACGACTCAAAACATTAAAAGTTTTAAAACATCATTTTTCTAAACTCCAAAATTCTAAACTTTTCTCCTATTTAACCGAAATTCTATCTCTTACCGTTACCATGATTCCTATGCTGGACATCTTTATCTTGGACACCCTGTATTGTTCTTAGCAAATTACAATTTTTATAGAATTCTGTCTCCCTTTTATCTACTTGTATCCAGCTGATTGTAGCTATAAAACACGTCCTTAAAATATGTCATAGCTTAGGCCTAATTAATTATGACCACGTAAACTGTTCGTTTCGCCCCCTGTGCGACGTTTCGACCAGTAGAATCTCTGCTCGTTTTCAAGTGAAACTGAGCGTTATGCTCGAGGCTACTTGATCGTCGCCACTGTCACCCGTCAAGGGACCAGCACTTGTCCGCCGTATCAACGGATGGCATACTGAAAATACGTCGCAACTTGGTTTACTAAGGACCCCCTCAATGCTTTCAATGAAGACTGCTTCCTTAAACTTTCGTTTCTTCCAGTGCTGTTTCATATGCACAATTTTCCAGTAGATTTCCGTTTAAAATCACCAACCCTTGGTGATCGAGCTTGCCGCATTCTGGACAGGGCTAGCCATGGACTTATTCGGCCCTAAATCAGCTACCACAGATGGAAAAAATCACAACTCCTGGACGATATCATAGGTTTGAAGAAATCGAGGAATTTACACTAGAGGAAGATCACATACCCATATTCCAGACAATAGATAATTCATGCATCAAACTGAAAGAGAAGCTGCGCAAAAAGCACAACGACAAGGTTATGAAGCTTCAAAGAAAGGAGACAACAATCCACCACCGCCAGCAAAGCCAGAGGAAAATAATCAACATATCATCGACTATCTTGAGTTCCACTGAGGAAAAACTGCTGAGCAAGCGATTGAATTTTGCAATTGCCCAAAGTCAACTCCAGTACTTGACATAAGAAGTGCTGTAGAATCAACGACACTCCAAGGGCCAGAGAGAGAGGAACTCAAGTGGAAAGTCAGAACACTATTGGACAAACTACAACACCCACAGAGAAATATCACAAAAGACGAAGAGTTAGCCGTGACGAAACTGCAGAGGGACAAATCAATCAAGATCTTTCCAGCTGACAAAGGAAATGCGACCGTCGTCATGGATGCCACACAGTAGTACAGGAGATTCTGACAAAACGTAAATATAAAATAATATCTAATGACCCGACTAAAAGAGTTGAAGCACAAACTTTCAAAGCCCTGAAAAAATATGAACGTCACTTTCCTGGAGGTACTAGCAGCTCTTTCACTCTACACCATAGTAAACCACCACACCTCTATGGGTTTCCTCCTTCAAATCATCCAATCTTTGGTTGGAAAAACAACCTTTGGTTGGAAAAACAACCTCCTTCGTACAAAATTCTGAACACTTTGTTAGTATTCTTAAGGACTTAGAATTGGGTGATAGGGACACATTTGTGAGTTTCGATGTAGAAAGCTTTACACCAACGGCCGTTCGAGGAGTCGTTGGATATCGTCGAGGTCAGGTGGAGGGCGGATGCATCTTTGAAAAAGAGAACATCGCTGCTTGTGGAAGGGGTGATGGACCTATTGCGCTGCGGTCTCAAAGGCTCATACTTTCAGATCAAAGATGAGTTTTTTGAGCAGCAGGATGGGCTTCCGATGGTTTCATCACTATCACCGTTTATGGCAAATATCTACATAGATTGGTTTGAAATACATGTCATTGAAAAACCTACGAACAAACCCAAAGTCTGGCTTCGGTATTGCGATAACACCTTTATTGTGTGGGACGGAAATAACAGGCAGTTGCAAGAGCGTACTAATTACTGCCTGCTATTTCTGGATGTATTGGTGAGTAAATCGGAAGGTCACATAAGAACTTCTGTTTACCATAAGCCCACGCACACGTGATAGTACCTGAACTTCCTTTCAAACCATCATGCATCAACAAAAATGGGAATATGTAAAACTTTATATAGGCGCGCCGTAATAATATGCAGCGACAAAGAATCCATACATTTGGAACTTCAGAATATTAAACAGGTTTTGATGCAAAGTGACTATACAGAAAAGACTATTATGAGGGCTTTTATGGAATGTAAAAAAGCAAAGGCCGCGGCGAAACAGCGAGGACCAACCTCAACATCTTATTATATCCTACATAAAAGGAACTTCAGAGAAACTTCGACGCATCCCGAAACAGTACAACATACAACACAGTACAAGACAAAACAGAACGGTTTTCAAAACTGAAAACGCATTAAGAAGCGTACTTTCTAAAACCAAACCGGAAAATTCAAATCAGCAAAAAGATTGTATACATATATCAGATCCCGTGTGAGTGTGGCATGTCGTACATAGGAGAAACCAAGCGTCCTTTGCATGTAAGAGTTCAGGAACACAGAACTCATACGATAAGAGGAGAAACATCAAAATCGGGGATGTCAGAGCACGCTTGGCCCGAACACCATAATATTAAGTGGTCGGTAGCCAAAATCGTGCATAGGGAACAGCACTAGAAGAAACGAAAGTTTAAGGAAGCGGTCTTCATTGGAAGCAATGAGGGTGTTTTTAGTAAACCAAGTTGCGACGTCTCTTCGGTAAGGCATCCGTTGATACGGCGGACAAGTGCTGGTCGCTTGACGCGCGATTCTGGCAACGATCCGGCCAATAGGAACGGTAGGCGTGGTTAGCTGTGTTAGTACATAAGTAGCCTTGAGCTTAACGCTCAGTTTCACTTGCAAACGAGCAGAGATTCTACTAGTCGAAACGTCGTGTAAATAACACAATAAAGACCAGATGTTTCGTTTAATCGGTTGACGTGTTTCAATGCTTTTATATAAAAAAAATATGTGAAAAATTGTCAGTGGCATCCCCATCTTTTGGTAACAAAGGTATACTATCTATATCCGACATTTTATAAAAAATAAAACCCGTCAGCACCTTTATCTTCTACATAGATCTAGGGCGTATCCCATACCCTAAAACCCTAGAAATCTATTTTAACGTTGTTCGAATTTAAATCGAACGTAACTTCATGGAAATTGAACGGTTACTATGGTCCAATAAAGATTTTATTTAGTGCGTGAAATTGGAAGAAATTTAAAACTTGTTCCCTATATAAAGTAAAAATTTAGAGCCGTGAGATATTTATACATCCAACTAATTATGTTGGGGAGGTAAGAGGTCGAAGAACGGAAGCATCATCATCTCGCAGGAAACTAAACCGAAACAATAGAGCTGCCAATCAAAATATAACAACAAGCAACCTTTCCATCACATATAAATTCTCTTACCTTAAAATATTACTTCCACTCGATAGCTGTAAAGTGATTTAGTAGCAACAAAGCAACCGCTAAAGTTAAGCTAGAATGTCAATAAATCATCACTCTATAACGATAGAAAGGGAAAGGAAAGCTTTACGACGGCCTTTGTTACCTTCAAAAATACCTATTGTGAGCTTGTTTGGATGATGAGGGAAGAAAAGCACGTGGAAAAGCCTCTGGCAAAGGACCTGAAAGCACCAGGCTTTCGCCTTGTATCTACGAGTGAACTTTTTAGGTTTGATTTTTACTTATCTTTTAAAATTGCCTCAAAAAATAAAATGTGTTAGAAGTGAATCTGAGACTTAAAATTTTTGTGAAGTTAAGAAGAGTATTCGGCAACTGCCTCTATCTTTTGAGGTCAAGAAATAGCTTATTGTTTAATGCTATTACGACACCTCTCTACCTAAGCCCTGCTGCGACATTTTGGCGGCAACCGGGGCAATATTCCGGCATATAAAAGGACCCGTGTCATCTCATAGGTGCTTTTTTGTAATTTAGAGCTTTAGTGATTAAGCCCTTCTTTATCTGCAAGATTTCCTAGGACGAGCAACAAAGCAAATAAAATTTTATGAAGCTAGTTAAACCCCAAATCACGAAACCGGAGCGAGCCAATCGGTGGCGTGTAAGGATGTTTTAGGGGATACTGAGGGCCTATTAATCGACTCCCAGTTTGATTTCGGGCAAACTTGGAGTTTCCGGTTTCGGTTCAAGGCGAATCCGGCAAATGTACAAATTATGTATTCAATGGTGTTCCGTTTTTTTCAAAATCGGTTGTTTTGTCCGGCGTGGAATGTTTTCCAGTCGGTGCTCAATAGACAAGGGCATTTCTTATTTCCGTTTTCGTTCATTTTACTTGACGCTAAATCGACATGAGCAACAATTTGTACACAAAGTAGCGGGTACAAAAAATAAACATGAGATTACGGGCGACTGCCAAGCCTGTTAACCAAATTTATGGATTTTCTATTTTGAAATGCTGCAATAAGATCGAGCAATAAAATCACCGCAAACATATTATGAAACGTGCTTGTGAAGTCGCACGTCGTACGTTTATTACCGAACGTATTATCGACACTCATTACTGCAGAAGTCTACCCTAAATTGCAAAATTCCAGAGTTACTGAACCGTTAGAATCGACAATTTTAAAACCGATATCAGCAAGATTTATCCCCCCAGGTGAACCTAACGACAAGAGGAATTCATTAACGACATGCGGGCAGTTAATAGGGCTGGGCACCTGTATCGAATCAGTCGCAACACAGTCCTCAACTGGAATCGAAAGGTATCAACCCCCAGCTAAAACATTGTCAATTTGGCATGCAATGGGGTGCGTAAAGTCACCCCACAGCATCCCTTTCACGGGGACGTACAATGAAAGTGACCTTGTTTTATTGTACCGTGCGGGTGCAGGCAGGAGGGATGATGAATCATTTTTCGTTTTTGTCCATATCGATTTTTCTCGCTCTCTGCATCAACTTAATCCGCCACATTTTATTATTTTCCGATTGATTCCGGGCAACAGGTTTCGATCCGGTCGGTTTTGAAAAATGTCCGGAGTTCCGCGGTGTGTAACAGATTGTGAACTCTCGCTTTTCGCTGTTCACATATTTGTTCAATGAGCTGAAATTCGGCGAGAACTTTCGAATTAAAAACCATAGGACGCTATAAAAATATAACGATTTAATAATGAAGATTTAAAGTCCTTGAGAATTGGTAGTGGATTACGCTAGAGATATATGAACTAACCGAAAAATTTTTTTTTGACTTTGTTTACATTAAGAGGTTCTTTCACTGAACTCTTGAACATCGTCTAGAGATTCTCAAAAAAATTCTATTTCTATTACCTAACCCACACCTTTGTATGTTTAATATATTTCAAAAGCGTCTCGATCGATGAAAGTACAGCAAAAAAATTTCATAGGCGATCGGTCAGGGCGTTACAAAAAAAGATAAAGAAGCTTCGACAGTGTTTAATGCCTTTTTCAGTTAGGGATGCAGTAGATAAGGTTACTGGGCATTCTGTTTGTGATTAAAACTATATACCGTTCAAACTCAAGCCGGCGTGAAAATAAACAAATATTATACAAAAAAGGAAATCTGGAGAGTCATCAGAAAGTGATAGACAAATGGTTCACACAGATATGTCCGTGATGACTATGTTATTAAAAGTGTTAATCGATGATCAAGATTACTGGCGACTCTATGACTCTTCAGATCCTTTTTTTGGTCTAGTCTGACTGGTGTCAGATGTGAGATAATTTTCGTCAAACTTATGACTGTACGGACAAAGGAGTCGTCGCGCGCGTGGAATTTTGCGTGGTAAGGACAGTGCAAAAACTTGGTGTTTTCTATATGCCATATACTCGATCTGCGACAAAAACCATGGATGAAGAACTGGCAGCACTTATGGAAATGCTGAAGAAGGACAAAGAGGAACAAAGGAATTTTCTGGAAGAACAACAAAAACAAAGGCAACTTGAAAAAAAGGAACAAGTACAACAAAGGCTACTTGAGATAAAGGAACAAAGAAAAGATCAAGCTGCTCTGTTTCAAGCATTAACGGATGGTCGTAGCGAGTTGCAAGAACTTGTCTAAACCAAAATGACTGAAGTCAAATAAGACGTAGATACAGTCAAACATGAAGTAGAAATGTAGTAGAAAATGAGGGAGTTAGAAAAACGGTGGAGGATGTGGGAAACACGTTGCAGTGGTCCAACTTCAACCGCTGAGCGACAAAATATCACTAGGCCTCCAGTTTTCGACAGCACTACTTCTTGGAGTATTTATAAAGACCAATTTGAGGCGGTAGCAGTTAAAAATGGATGGACAGATTCGGGCAAGGCTACCGAACATTTAGTGGCTTTGAGAGGAAAGGCTGCAGATATCATGCCTACATTGTCGCCCACTGAAAAGTGTAATTACAACGCTGCGGCGATAGAGAGGAGGTTTGGTGATGCTCATCGGGAAATAATCTACCAGATAGAACTACGGATGAAGCAGCAGAAGCCAGGCGAAAACCTACAGGAATTTGGAGCGGACATTGAGCGTTTGACAAGATTAGCGTATCCTACGGCTCCTTCTAATTTCTTGACCAGCTATAAGTCCAGCAGTTTATCGAAAGAGTTCGCGACAGTGAAATTAAATGCTATTTGAGGTTGACTCGTCCTTCCAGTGCAAATGAGGCATTAATTCGGCCATTGGAGTATGAGGCGTCGAGAATAAACATGGGCCACAGAGTAGGAATAGTTGATGTACAGGAAGAGCCGCAGCCAAACTCAATCTTAGAGCAATTGTTGTCACAAGACATTGGTTACAGAAGAAATGTGGACCGAAATGCCGACCTACAGAAACCTGGATCTTGTTTCAACTGAGGCAGAACAGGCCATTTTAAAAGGGACTGTAGCGTTCGACGGGAAAGGAGTCAGACTCCGCCACGACGACAATCTGGTGGACTGACAAATTAGCCAGAAAACTAAGACCAATCAGTGTGAAGAAGCAAACGCTGACTGACCCCACGGACGCCCCCAGGATCATTGGGATTGGACAGCTTGGAAGAAGTTTCACCATCTCTGGCAAAATTGAATGTCGTCCAGGCAGATCTCATGGTAACGCAGATGCATTATCACGCAGGCCTTGTAAAGGGGAATGTCGACACTGCCAACGAGTAGAACGAGAAAGACCAAGCATTCTTAGGAGAACCAGGATTGAACTCGACGAACATTGGACCACTGAACAAATGAAGGTCGATCAAACAACCGATAATGCTGTGGGGTTAATACGTCAATCGAAGTTGGAAATTCAAAGACCTCAATGGAAGGACATAAAGGGGTAAAAGGGGTAAGAGGAAGTAAAAGCTACGTGGGCTCAATGGGATTCTTTTGCGATTCAGAATGGTTTACTGAAGAGGACTTGGTAAAGCCCCGACGGGAAAAGTTCCACGCTCTAGCTTGTCGTACCAGAAATTAGATAGAACGATGTCTTGCGAGAAATGCATAATGGAGTGTCTGGAGGCCGTTTTGGGGTGAATAAGACCCTGGATAGAATTCGGGAAAGGAACTACTGGGTGAATTGCAGAGATGACGTCGAAGTGCTGCTCCGTAAAATTACACCAAAGAAAGACTAGGGGGCAAATGAAGCAATACAATGTTGACGCCTCATTTGAAAGAATTGCGATCGACGTGGCAGGTCCTTTTCCATAAACGGACTATGGCTACAAATACATTTTAGTTGCCATGGATTATTTCAACAAATGGCCTGAAGCTTATGCACTACCAAATCAGGAAGCTAACACCGTGGCAAGGGTCTTGGTTGACGAATTCTTCAGTAGATTGCGTACCATTAGGACTTCTCTCGGACCAGGGACGGAAGTTTGAATTGCAACTTTTCAAGAAGATCATGGAACTTCTGGGATTTCGCAAAACAAGAACAACTCCGCTCCTTCCACAATCAGATGGCATGGTCGACCGTTGCAATCGAACTATGTAACAATACCTCTGCAAAATGGTAGCGGATCACCAGAAAGATTGGGACAAATTTCTGCCTCTTCTAATGATGGCTTACAGAGGTGCAGTGCATAACACCACAAGACATACCCCATAGGGTTATATTTGGTAAAGAACTTCGTCTTTCGGTAGATTTGGTGTACGGATCACCAGAACAACCGGTGCAAGATGTCCAGAACTATGCCGATGAATTTCGAGAAAGATTAAAAGAAATCCATCGAAACGTGAGGACAAAGATAAAGATTACCAGCGATCGGATGAAAGCCAGCTATGACCGAAGGGCGAATTCTGCAGGATTTAAGGCAGGTGACTTGGTGTGGCTGTATAATCCACAGAGGAAGAAAAGAATGTCTCCCAAGTTGTCTCTAAGTTGGAGAGGTCCATACACAGTCATCAAACGAATCAACGACGTGGTATACCGGATCCAACTTACCCCTAGAGCAGAGATGAAAGTGGTTCATTTTGAACCATTAAAGACTTACAGTCGTGGAGATTTCTCTGATCAGGACGAACAAAGAGCGTGGCAATGTTACGCCCGACCTTCGGTCCACAGAGATTCGAGCCGAAGAAGCAACGCCGAGCGCCGTCCGCGACCCCGGGAAACCTATTTAGACTAAACGAGAATCGGGAACAGTCGCCTCCGTTCTCGAAAGTACGATAGTGTGTTTAGGCCGGGTATATAAACCAGCGAGCCGTGCGAGATGGGATGGAATCGATAGTGCCGTGTAGTAAATATGCGAAATAAGCGGACAAGGGAACAGTGCGAATTGTTAGTAGAGAGTAATTGTGTTTTAATCGTGTTGTAATAATTAAATGTAAATAAAAGTGTGTAGTTAATGGACGACATAGTAAATTATGTACTATGCGCTAGAGTGGAACTTTATCAGAGTGGTTATTTTCGTCAATGTCATGACGTGTTTAAAGCCACTGTCTTTTATATCAGTGAAACTTCATTTGGTAAAATATCAGACAAGATGTCAGGAACGTGGCTTTGGTAGTAAATCAATATTACTCTGAAGATAAAGCCAACAAAGAAAAGGTCAGAACTGCAATAACGAAACACGAAAAAGGCGAAATGAAAAGGCATGAACAACAGGGGCATCTAAAGAACCAAGCGACATCAAGAGAGTTATTTTGACTTTTTAGTTCTTCATGTGAATTAGATTAGTAGATTTTAGATGTCAGTGCACTTATATGTCCTGCTCTCTTTGTAGAATGCGGACCTCTTTGAAGTTCATGTGATGTTCTCTATTGATAAAATGCTGGGAGAGGGCACTACTAACTTCAGCCACGCTGCCATGACTTTTATGAGAAGCGAGTCTATTAGGAAGAGGATTGTGCCTTTCACCAAATTAACCTCCTTCACATGTACCACAAACGATGCTATAGATCACGCCTGATAAAGCCATCAGTAATTTGTCTTTATCATTCAGCCTGGCTCACACCTCCACACTAAGTTAGTTCTTTGGAGCCAGTCTTATGGCAAAAAGTCAGTTTATTGTAGTTCAAACTTCTTTGATATAAGAAAAAGAGCAGGCTTAAGTTCATGTGTGTGAACCGAAATTTTGACAACTCTTCTTCAGTCTCACCTATCAAGGTATGGCTAATATGAAAAAGAGTGGTAGAGTTGTTTGTGGGGTGTTAAAATAGAGTATGTCAACAAACACGATTAGCTTTGCAGCAGATGCTTGGCCATGCAATTTTGGTTTTATTCAAAAACGGTTGTCCTAGGTGATCGATAAACAAAGAACTGGTTTTGTGTAGGGTTCTAGGCTCTAGCAAGGTAACTGGGTCCTGTCCCAATTCCACTCACCAACACTATTAGGGAATCCCCACGACCTAATTTGTTCCATGAACCCAACTTAAGATTTGCTGCAGTCTGTCTGTTTTGTATGAGTTAAACCCCAGATTCCTAGAGGTCATAAAAAGTTTAATGAACAGCTTTTCGGCAGAAGGCATTCTAGATCAGATTGAACACTACAGCTGATTTTAAACCAATGGAATTTAGCATATAATTATTCAACGAGGCGAATGATTGTAAATTAACTGATAGGGACCAACCCGATCCTGAGATGGGTTTCACAAAACACCCTCAGTTATTTGAACATAAGTTATAGAGTAAGTAACGAAGATAGAGTGTCAGGCGTCACAACAGTGTAAAAACCCGAAAACTTACTTAGTGTTGGATTTACACAAAAAAGTGAAATATCATATGTGTCTGTGAAAATTTTGTATGGAACCACTATAGCACCACATATTCTTTTTGGCATATGTGAAACATATATAATCAGAAAGATAACGTCTACTGAGTTTTTTTTGCCTACTCCCTACATTTGTTTTATCTGATATGTAGACTGGAATTATACATAGGGGTTTGTTCCTGATTTTTTCCAGTGTTTTACGCATTGTTTTTTTTTATTTCCCAAGTGTAAGCACGATAAGGTATCAGTTCCTCAAAACCTTATCCCTCAGACTTATCGTCCTATATAATGCGTCTAAAATCTTGAAGTTTATGATAGTCTGATAATTCGCATATGGATAAAGTATCATCTTCTTTTAGATCCACCCCATCATTTAGTCATAGTCATTAAGTTAAAACTCGTTATGAGATGTTTAGCAATGGAAGGAACTCCAATGATCTTATCAATACCTCATTAGGAGGACACAAAGTTCCTGGCATGCAGCTCCTAATATTATTATTCTGACATATTTTAACCACTGGGGCAGGCTCATTCTGATCTGAAAAAATTTCCGTTGGAAGTTGAGCTGGCGCTTGAAGACTACTTTAGCTTTTCAGTAACTAAGTTAGTTGCAACTCTATCGCATTTCTTTACCCCCAGTAACAAACTTCTCTATATGGTCAGAAATAGAGGAGTGAGGCCTTTTCTTTGTTCAGCATGGAAAGATTAATATTAATTTTTTCATCATCAGATCTATTTGCGAGAACTTGGCTGATGACCTATCGATAGCTGGCAATACCATAAAAAATGCAAGGAGTCAGCAGTTGCTGGCTTGAGAACATAGAATGGAACATCTATTGCATAGATGGAATATCCACAATCAGAAAAAGTTATAGGCAATTATAGCCAGTTCTGACGGTTTTAGTTGCTGGTTCTTCTAGTGTACAGTGTATTATGCATTTATTCGTTCTATTCCCAAATAGTCTTAGTTCTTAATATCTCATCATGCTTTTAGGTTTTACTTTCCTAATAGAATCTATCTCATTCTTTTCCCTTAGTAATAAACTTTTCTATAATTTGATCGGAAATTTCTTCATTATCAGTTTTATTTCTTAATTGTGAGGCATCAAAGATATTTACAATATGAATGACAGCAGTTGAGTGGTCATAGATAGACAATTAAAAGATGAAGATACATCATGAGAGTAGACCATAAATATCTTGATGTATTCTCTTCAAATACCAGTACGGGGTGTTAGAAGTAGAGGTAAACTTCAATTAAGAAAAAACTGCAGAGTTCTAAACAGATAAGTGTGAAGAAGCCAGAAAGCATGAAGCAATAGAAACAGGAATATAACCCCCTCTATTCCTATATAACCCCTATATCAGTAGTATCGAGAATGAAATACGATTTCTTAGAACACGTACTTTGGTAGCAGTAAGTAGGACCGATTAAAGAAGACTTACTCACTAGAGAACCCATGAACTTCCAGGTTTCTACTTAGGCCACCAACCAGGACGATGTGGAAGCGAAAGGGTAACCCACACGCAGTGTGCGCAGAAATTGCCGACGTTTCGGCGTTAATTTTACTTTTTGTCCGATTCTTAAAGTTTGAGTAGAACATTAATACCTTGGGTACCGCACTGCTACAAACTTCTTCCATGTTTCTTTGGCATTTGTTCACGTTTATCCGTTTTCGATTAACGTCACCTCTCTGTTCGTTTTTTGATGGATAATGTAGAATAGACTAAGAAACTTGAGGAATTTCTGCGTAGAAATTTGATTTTGTTTTTTTCTTCCGATAGATTTCTTCTCGAGATTACATACTAAATATTTAAGTAACTAAGGGATGCAAGAACATTTTTTTTTTATTTTTTTTGTTGCTTTTTTTATGAATATAGCCATGACTTTAGTACTAAATTCTGTAGAATTACCTTGGAGCCATCTAAGTGATACTCTATGACTCAGTGGAACACACTAGAACAATGAGAGAACATAGTGTTACGGGATACGGGTTCCAATAATTTATCGTCGATTTGCTACACAATTTTATTTACTTTTAACTCTTACAACACGATTAAAACTCAATTACTCTCTACTAACAATTCGCACTGTTCGCTGGTCCGCTTATTTCGCTTATTTACTACACTGCAGTATGCATGCGATCCCATCTCGCGCGGCTCGCTTGTTTATAGATCCGGCCTGAACACACTCTAGTACTTTCGAGAACGGAGGCGACTGTTCCCGGTTTATTCCAGATGGATTCCCGGGGTCGCAGTCGGCGCTCGGCGTTGCCGCTTCGGCCCGAATATCTCGCTCTGATCGTCCCGATCAGAGAAATCTCCACGACTGTAAGTCCTTAACCTTCAAGATGAACCACGTTCATCTTTGCTCTAGGGATACGTTGGATCCTGTATACCACGTCGTTGATCCGTTTGATGACTGTATATGGCCCTCCCAACTTGGAGACAACTTGGAAGACTTTCCTTTCTTCCTCTGTGGATTCTACAGCCAAATCAAGTCGCCTGCCTTAAATCCTGCAGAATTCGCCCTTAGGTCATATTTGGCTTTCATCCGATCGCTGGCAATCTTTATCTTTGCCCTCACCTTTCGATGGATTTCCTTTAATCTTTCTCGAAGTTCATAAGCATAGTTCTGAACATTTTGCACCAATTCTTCTGGTGATCCGTACACCAAATCTACCAGAAACGAAGTTCTTTACCAAATATAACCTTGGCAGTGGTCCAATGTTCGTCTATATCAATCCTGGTTCTCCTAGAATGCTTGGTCCTTCTCGTTGTTCTATTCGTTGGCAGTGTCGACATTCCCCTTTACAAGACTTGCGTGATAATGCTTCTGCGTTACCACGAGATCTGCATGGACGATGTTCAATTTTGCCAGGGATGATGAGGCTTCTTCCAAGTTGTCCAATTCTAATGATCCTGGGGGCTTCCGTGGGGCCTAAATTGGCCAAAATTAGTTGCTTTAAGATTGAGTTTCGCTGCGGCTTTTCCTGTACGTCAACTATTCTAACTCTGTGGCTCTTGTTTATTCTCGATGCCTCATACTCCAATACCCGAATTAATGCCTCCTTTGCCCTGGAAGGACGAGTCAACCTCAAATGGCATTTCATTTCACTGTCTCGAACTCCTTCGATAAACTGCTGGACTGATAACTGGTCAAGAAAATTAGAGGGAGCCGCAGGATACGGTAATCTTGCCAAACGCTCAATGTCCGCGCCAAATTCCTGTAGCTTTTCGCCTGGCTTCTGCCTTTTCGCTGCCTCATCCTTAGTTCTGTCTGGTAGATATTTCGCGATGAGCATTACCAAACCTCAGCTCTAAATGAAAAAAAATAACAAAGAAATTGCGGCAATTTCGTTGTAATTACGCTTTTCAGTGGTCGACAATGTAGGCATGATGTCTGCAGGCTTTCCTCTCAAAGCTACTAAAAGTTCGGTAGCCTTGTCCGAATCTGTCCATCCATTTTTAACTGTTGCCGCCTCAAGATGGTCTTTTTAAATGCTCCAAGAAGTAATGCCGTCAAAAACTGGAGGCCTAGTAATGTTTCGTCGCTCAGCGGTTGAAGTTGGCCCACTGCGACGTGTTTCCCAGATCCTTCACCGTTCTTCTAACTCCGTCATTTTCATATCTACTTTATTTTTGACTTGATCCACGTCTTGTTTGACTTGGTCCACGTCTCGTTTACTTGATCTACGTCTTGCTTGACTTCAGTCATCTTGGTTGAGACTTGGTCCTGCAACTCGCGACGACCATCCGTTAATGCTTGAAACAGAGCAGTTTGATTTTTTCTTTGTTCCTTTATCTCAAGCTGCCTTTGTTTTTCTTGTTCTTCCAGAAAATTTCTTTGTTCCTCTTTGTCGAGCTGCACTTGCTTTTCTTGTTCCTTTTTCTCAAGTTGCCTTTGATTTTCTTGTTCTTCCAGAAAATTCCTTTGTTCCTCTTTGCACTTTATCAGCATTTCCCTAAGTGCTGCTAGTTGTTTATCAATGTTTTTTAACTAATTGATAGAAAACACCAAAGCTCTTGAACTGTTCTTACCACGCAAGTCCTTTGTCTGTACAGTGCGAAATTTGACGAAAATTATCCCACTTCTGACACCAGTTGTTACGGGTTCCAGTAGTTTATCGTTAATTAATTACACACTTTTATTCATCTTTAACTATTACAACACAATTACTCTCTACTAACAATTCGCACTATTTTGCTTATTTACTATGCTGCATTATCCATTCGATCCCATCTCGCGCGGCTCGCTGGTTTATATACCCGGCCTGAACACACTCTCGTACTTTCGAGAACGGAGGCGACTGTTCCCGGTTCTCGTTTATTCTAGATGGGTTGCCGGGGTCACGGTCGGCGCTCGGCGTTGCCGTTTCGTCCCGATTCTCTGTATACTGACGTTCGGGCGTTACAATACCATTTATTAGAGAAGGAATAACGTAACAAAAAAATCTTCAAAATAAAGAAAAAATTACGTTCAAACTTCATTGATGGACTGTACTGATGTGAGGTCATGGATTACTGAAAAGTGTCTAGACCAATAGGCAAGAATGCCTATTTTGTGGACTTTTCTAGATGAAAGATGCAAAAGAAAGTGAGCGAAGAACAACGTAATTCAGTGAGATAAAGTAGTAACAACCTTCTTTGCAAGTTGTTTCGGTTTTTCCAGGCAAATGGGTATTGTAGTAAAATGCCTCTTCGATCGTTTCGAAAAAAAGCCTAAACTCACGAGAGAATAAATCTCTGTGCAAACTTTTATTCAGCTACATCACTTACAGGGTTTTCCGAGTTTTTAGTGCGTGCAAATAATTATTTACCTTGTGGGTAACAGTGCATTAAGGCAGTATGATCCCTAACCAACCCAGTAGCGTCGCGTGCGTATCGGTAGAAGAGGACCTAACCATCCGAAGATTCCTAGCTCTAGTGTTGCGAGTTAAAAAAATTGGTTGAACTTGGTTTAATTTCTTAATAATTATAGCAATTAGAGCTACAAGATGGTCCTCGAATTGAGACTACTGAAGGATGTTCTACATGTAAAAAAACGAGTGTTTTATAAAAAAGAGCAATTCCATATGTGTTAAAAATTACTTCTTATTCTTTGGTATTATTAAGGTACTTATCGACCTCTAAATTCCTCTGTTGAAGAACAAAACAATTTTGGAACATACGTAGGAATAGCCAACAACCGATTAGTAGTAAAATTCCTAGCAACCTGGATTAACCTTTTTGTGAATTTTTCTTCAAGCGACGCCCCTGCCTATTTGGAAATGGACTAAATGGAAGACCTGGTCCGAACGGGCAGTGATGGAACGGTTTCCAGGCTCGCGACGAGTGCGGCTTACTTTTGGGGACTTAACCTCTAAATAAATGTTTTAATTAGGACAGGATGTCGGGCATTAAAAAGTGACGCAAAAATATGGGTTTGCCGGGCACCGGGTGGGAAAAAACGATTCCCGTAATTTCGGGTGTTTAACTTTTCCCCCCTGGGCGCTCACAATTTTTCAACTACGTCTATCGATTTCGGCCTTAATTCCCCGGCGTCGGAACTAATTGGAGGGCTTGTAATTGCGGTTAAAATTACCGCTAAATTAAGAGCAAGTAAACTTGGCAATAACTTTAAACTGCCTTTAGATTGCTACCTTTAAACTCAGTTTTACCGTGTTTTCTGGGGGTAATTATTTCGACCAATAATTATGAGAAATTTAGCGTAAATAAAACGTACCTGGGAGGTTGCTTTTTGGACACACGATATTCACAGGGCAATCAAAGAGTAATAAACCTTAATTCCCATCCCTGAAATCTAGGTTTGTTTAATTCGGCAATCTCGTTCCCTTTTAGACGTGAGCTTAGGCGATATTTGCCAACCAGGCACGTGCAAAAGCTGATACGTGTGTGCTAAGGTGCTTAGTGACGTCAGTTGAGTGCCTCAGCGTCGTCAAACAGCCTCTAAGTGTCGTTCTTAGTTGGCATCAAGTTAACAGTTTATTTTAAGTGTGTGTGAAACCGTCGTATTATTTCGCTCTAATTTTGCTCCGTAATTGCTCTGCATGCTTTACTGGCAAATTTAGACGTTCTAGAGCTTTTTAAATTTATATATTGGATGATTTGTTGAGATAAAATCACCTTGTATCTGGGATATTATTGTCTTTTAGACTAAAGTGCATGTGGCTTAAATGACTTACTATTTGGTCACTTGCGAGATTTTTCAACTTTAATGAGACATGATAAATCATGATAATATCATGAGTACAATGATAAATTTATAATTAAGTAATAAGAGATTTCATGCTAACCAAAGAGGTTGATGGCGAAAAAACATCCTGAGAGAGAAAACATGTTTTCCGAAGCTTCGAAGAAGCTTCATTCGCTCCTACAAATACCCCCCCCCCCCCCTAGGAGATTCACTCGCTCCAACAAATTAAAAAAAAAATGTTTTATTTATGAAACTATTTGCCACACAAACCACACAACAA
Organism: Taphrorychus bicolor; assembly: GCA_951812265.1. Classification (NCBI taxonomy): domain Eukaryota; kingdom Metazoa; phylum Arthropoda; class Insecta; order Coleoptera; family Curculionidae; genus Taphrorychus; species Taphrorychus bicolor. The sequence goes on along the minus strand of OX638297.1, from coordinate 59,479,119 downwards.
ATCAATGATTTAACTAAAAACAACGAAACGTAGGTATGCTAATCAACTGGTGTTAATTATCTAAATATTTTCCGGAAACTACACGCAGTTGGTTTTATCTAGGTATAGGTAAATAAAAAATAATTGCTTTAAAAAACAAAATTGAATGATGTACGATAAAATTCGATTTGAATAATCCAATAAAAATGCAATAACAGTTGCTGGAATTTTTTTAAGGGTTCTGCATTAATTTACGAGTATTTATTATGTCAATAATGTATTGTTTTGGAAATACCCTTCGTTCGATAGGCTTCATTAGGTAGAAACGTTGTTTTCGGTTTGTCATCAACACTTTTACCTCGATGTTGGGATTTGATTTATTGAAAACGTCACGCAAGTCAAGTTTTTGAATTTTTATGTATCCCCTTGCACAGCATGTAGAGCAATAAATGAGAAATAATTTATTTTTTAAATTAAAATTTAAACCGTGTTAATGGTTATGTGGGTTATCAATGATCGTGTGTTATTGGTCTTGTCGGTAACCTTCTCCTTATATAATTATGGACCACATTAACAACACTTCACGTTTGTGAAATTGTCAAAGTTTCGACCTTTATTGAAGTCTTCCTCAGGGCTCTTTCAATAAGCGAATTTTACCAGGAATGAATAAATCTCGAGTTTATAAAAAAACTCTAATTTCACAAGTTAAATGGATTTAAAAAATATGCTTGAATAGATGTAACACTGAATAAAATTGAATTACATTAGTTAGGTAAAAACTCACATAATCAAGTCCTTTCTCAGGTGGTGATGAAACTGTAAATTTGTAACTTTTTGAAAAATGCAGGTTACGATTAAAAACAAAATTGGTTAAAACTGACTCAAAGCACCTAAACTAAAAATAAAAAGAAAAGTTTTCAGATAAATACAAATTACGATTATCCAAAATCAGTTAAAAATGACATAAAGCCTCTAAGAATGCAAGTTTGAAATTATGGGCAAAAATGCGGTTAGGATTAGGACAGACTGATTTCTGGTGAATTTCTGGTGAATTTCAGCACTTGTGTAACTTGGCAGTCAAGATTATTTTCTCCGTTAGGATTACGATTATTGCGATTCTTTGCATCGCTTTCCAAAATTTGTATCATTTTGGGATACTGTCTGATCTAGAGAAAAAGCCCTCAAGGTTTAAAAAAAAGTGTGCTTATTACACCTTAACATGTTTATTTTGTCTTCTTCTTTTTCATCTATCATCAAGCTTCCTTTGGATTTACATCTACAATGATCCTTCAAAAGTATTTTTGAACATGATATATGCTTGCCGCATGAGAACGGCAGCAACGGGATTATGGAGAGCTGATGGTCGTGTATTGTTGGGTAATTTTGTGTTTGCAAATGGGCGCCACTCAGTTTACAATCCAGTTAGTTAAGTTTAAGAATTCTTACTTAATTGAGAAATAATACAGAATTTAAAACTTTGGTATGCCAAGGCTTCTACCGGAGGAAATAAATAGTACAATGAATTTAGCTTCAATGAGTTTGTAATAAAACAATAAATCTCATCATTAATCACACAAGCAATAATAAAAGGAAATTAATTAACCCTATAAATAAATAAGCAAAATAGCAACACATTCTGGCAAGGGTAGCATTCCTCAAACTAAAAGTGGTGCAAATCGGTGCCGGTGGTGTAAAGTCCATACAACAGGTACAATGGCCTGATTCGTAGGTCTTTGCCTAGTAGCTAGACAGCCTCTAAGGTGATTATTCCTCCAGCTTGTCAACGCTACAATGTTTCGAATGAAGATTCTAAGAACGTCTCAATCATGAGTGTTTCATAGGTGGTGGTGATTCTGAGTAGCCAAGTGAAGTCAATTACGCCGTCGTTTTCGACTCAATAGGAATCCATTAAATGAGGGCGAGGTAGATGACCATGAAGTCGAAGAAGCCAGTACAGTAGAAGATGCCACCACAGTAGAACCCCTTAATAAGGTTTAAAACCTCAATTACTGATCAAATAAATTCTAGAAGTCAAACGGCCGAGATGGAAAGACCTCGTTGAAGATGCATATGAAGAGAGCAGATAAGGGGTGTGTGACGGATTTAGGCACGAAATGTGAATAATGAAGCAGGGCAGGACTTGAATTATTTTGAAGTGCTCTTGTATAAGGAACTTGTGTAATATTGACAATGACCATACGTAATATACTAATTCGGTTATTGAGTTATTTAATGAATTATTAAAAATAAAGCATCATTCACAACCTCATAATTAGCTTTAAAGTTAGTAATACAAATTAACCGCGAGAGATTGGCATAGGCTTTCACTGTAGATTAGTCACAAACTCTAAAATTAGAACTTAAACGTACACTTGAATTAGTACTTAACGGAGAAGCTTGCGAGGGCCAAGGTTTCGCGTTAATTTGCGTACCAATTCAAGACACTGTAATAAATTACTTAACGTATGACATAGAATTAGTAAAGTGAAAGTGTATAATACAAATGTATTATACATTGTATTATACCGTTTAATACGGTATGTATTTAACCTCTTGATTTTATACAAATTACTGGCAACACTGTGAAGAGTAGACAACGCTGTAGGAGAATGACATATGACTTGATTGACATATAACTGACTTTATTTTTTAATTTTCGTCCATTTGTTTTAATTTTTTTATGACTTAACTTGACTTTTTATGAAAAATATTTTATCATTAGTACTAGTAGTGAAGTAAACGTGTATGATATAATAATAATGGGGAAGCTTGGCAAATTTTGACAATAATACAAACATATTTTGTCGTTCAACCAAATAATAACAATTCCGAGAAAAAGTGCAAATTCTGCTCAAAACAATTTGAAAAAAATTACTATAGGCACCTGCAATTTTCCCTAAGCAGGATTTGCCAGAATCGGAAAGAGGCCATATAAATGCTGGATCCGATAGCATGCGTGCATTATTTTATATAGGTATTTATTTGGGACAAAAGCCATGTAATGTAGAAGGGTTTAAACTAGAACTACATTTTGAAAATAATGGCTATTAAGTCCTGCGTTGAGAGTGGGCTGAGTGGGCCACTCTGGTTACTCTTAATCTAAAGGAAAAATTGGATTTGAATTATAAAAATAACACCTTAATTTATACTACTAATATCATATATTTATACATTCTCTAAATAGAATTAATCATTTTGTTAATTTTTTAATGCAAGATCTCGATTTTACGCTCTTATCCTAATCCTAATCCAGTGGTGAAAAATATCAATGTATTTTACTTTATATAATAAAATAAAAAATAAAATGCCGTATTTTTTCATCTCTACATAAAATTGACGTAAACAATCATGTATTGGGGGGCATGACCAAGTTCAGATACCTGCATTATTGATTTCGGTAGCTTTCGAAGGTGTTTCCTGAGGTGGCAGCAAATTAAACTTAGAAGGAAAATTAGGATATTGTAAATGAACAAGTGTAATTAAACTGACTAATTTGGCTGCTAATTTTCAGGTTGTGAATAAAGCTTAATCATAAAGTGAAGTGAATTACTAATTTAAGTTCGAATTTATATAGTTCGAAAATAAAAATGTTACAGCTTTTAGATTATGTTGCTTTTATGTTTTCAACAACTCCTCTTTTTCTTCTTTAGAGACATAAAAACCACACAAAAACAATACAACAACAAATTCTAGTTTCCATCAGTCGTTGGTATATTTAATTTATCCCCGACCAAATTACTTTTTATAGACTTAATCTTCTTGGAAAAGAACAAGAGGTGGACAAGGGCAACGGAACGTAAGCCGACCTGTGTGATGGATTACGGCATCGATTAGACGTGATCCCTTGTTTGCCGATCCCGGTGCTCTTTCCTGCTCCGACCTTCCCATTACCTTTTCGTGTGTACACAATCCAGAACAATTTAGCTCCTGTTTTTCATCGCCCCGTAATTACTTTAGCAGTTGCTACTGCACAGAGTGGCCGGATGGTGCAGAAAAACTATCGAAGATTGGTTAGAGATTCCCTGAATGCTCATAATAATTAAAATGCAGCCCTCAGTTAATTTCAAAACGACCCCGTTAAGTGCTCAAATATTGTCAGGGTACGTTGTTATGCGAACGAAGTTGAACGGTTTTATTCATAATAATGCACTCAGGACTCGTTGTGGGGGGCCTTAATAGGTTTGATGGGAACATTAGCAGTTCGGCTGCAAAAAACTCTCATTGTCTTTGAAGAGTTGTCGGTCGCCAGGGAGCGTACAATATAACCCTAATAACAATGTTTCTTGCTATTATTCAGTCAATTTAATTTAATACAAATGAGTAAACTTTATTCAACCTTTCTGTTCTCGTAACTCTTATTTCGTGGCGCAGCCCGCTTAAGTAAATGAGATCCAGGATTCACTCAGTATGAGGTATTTCAGATGCAAATGTGGCTGATTATCTTTTGCGGAGCGACTTGGATTGCCTTTGCTTTTATCCAGGGCCGTTTGGCAAAAAAATGTGACACATTTTAACCCTTTCAGTTAACCAAATCTGGGCAGTCGCTAATTTTGTTTATGACTCACTGCACCAGTTACTTAAAAATCCACAAAAGTACGAGCACTTTAAATAGTAAACAAAATCTAACAAGTCCAATGAAGTATTTATGGTTAATAGGCGTGAAGAAAAAAAGCGTATTAGTTTGCGGTTTACTAAATGTTGTAACTCTAGCTGTAAATAAATGCCAGGCTCTGTTAAACAAAATTAAATTATTCTTTATTGCCTGGTCAGTTATGAATAGGTGGTACGTTGCCTAATTCTTATTTTTAGACCACCAGCACGTTGTAGTAATTTTGATTTTAGAGCTAAAAGTTTTTGGTTAGTCTAGGACGTGGATATATTACCGGTGTACCCTATTTAAGGCTGGTCCACAATAAATAACGCAGCCCCGACCGGAGTTTTTAACGGAGCATGATGAACGAGCACCAGGACAAATTAAATTATCCTTTAACATATAAAGGACTAATTTCTTGTGGTCGGGAAAGTTTAAAAGCCCAACAACGTCGGACCGTGTCACTAACTAAGCGGAACTTTTTCGAGGCTTTTACGTTTTCAAAGTTTTAATCGGGATTAAAATAGTAAATATGCTGCAAATACCTAACTTTTACGTATACCTACTATGTATGGATTTTCCAATATCCTTACATAAAAGTTTTGCGTACCTACAATATCCCACACGTAGTAGGTAGGTACTTATGTAAACGTTGGGATACAATTTTAGGTAAAAAATCATCAAGTTGGCTATGGAATTTTGAGACTTAGGGCTGAATTTTTAAAGTGTCAAAGCAGACAGAATTCTTTACCGGCTAGTATGAACAGGTGATACTGTTCTTGGTATTCGGTCTGGGCATTGTAGAATAAAACTATTCAGCTACCAACTCTAACATAAGTTAGCAGTAAGTATACCATTGTGCAGTTTTGTAAGTCACTCTGACATGCTCATGACATCCTTGTAGCCCTGACGAGTATATTAGAAAATAGCGAAAGCTTGGTAGCTGAATAGTTTTATTCTACCCTGCCCAGACCGGATACCCAAAAACACTCTCACCTGTTTTAAAGTATCGTATACTTTATTGATGCCACTCTTTCTAAAAAAAAAAGATTATAGTTGATTTGTTGATTTTTTGTGATGTTATTGACAATGTGATACTTTGTTTAAAATGGGCAAAAAACAGTGACCTACTAGCGGATACCTAGGAACCAAGCGATTACTAGGGTTTAAAAAAGGTAGGGTTTCAAAATTTAATTAAAATGAGAAACATATTTTTTTTTTCAATAAAATATTTCTTAGATTTCGATTAGATTTCTCTAAATTTAACAGCTTTTTTTTTTATTTAAAGCCTCTAAGTGGCCATAAAAAGTTTATGTTTGCTCACGTCAAGGAGATTGGCAAACAATATCAAAATCAAGTTTTCAAGGCTAACGAGAAGCCATACTTTTGTGAATAGCTCATACTCATTATCAATTTAATTAAATTACTTTTTGATTAGGCCTTCTTTCATATTGTTGCCATTCCGATCCAACTTAATTCTTTAGTCATTTTATCGTTAACATATGTTGTTACGCCCAACCGTCGGTCCACAGAGATTCGGGCCGAAGCGGCAACGCCGAGCGCCGACCGCGACCCCTGAAAGCACAGCCGCCTCCGTTCTCGAAAGTACGAGAGTGTGTTCAGGCCGGGTGTAAAAACCAGCGATCCGTCCGAGATGGAATCGAATAGATAGTGCAGTGTAGAAAATAAGCGAAACAAGCTGACAGTGCGAACTGTTAGTAGAGAGTAATTGTAATTTGATCGTGCTGTAATAGTCAAAAAGTAAATAAAAGTGTGTAGTTAATTGACGATAAATTATTGGAATCCGTATTCCGTAACAACTGGTGTCAGAAGTGACGTCAAATTTGTGACTGTACGAACAAAGGAGTCGTGGCGCGCATGAAATTTTGCGTGGTGAGGACAGTGCAAGAACTTTGGTGTTTTCTACATGCTACATACTGGATCTACGACAAAAATCATGGCTGGAGAAGGACAAATAGGAACAAAGGAATTTTCTGGAAGAACAAGGAAAACAAAGGCAACTTGAGAAAAATGAAGAAGAAAAGCAAAGGTAGTTCGACAAAGAGGAACAAAGACATTTTCTGAGAGAGCAAGAAAAACAAAGGCAAGTTGAGACAAAGGAACAAAGAAAAAATCAAGTTGCTCTGTTTCAAGCATTAAAGGATGGTCGTCGCGAGTTGTAAGAAGTTGTCTCAACCAAAATGACAACAAGTCAAACAAGGCGTAGATCAAGTCAAACAAGACGTGTATCAAATCAAACATAAAGTAGAGATGACTTTAGAAGAACGGTGGCGGATCTGGAAATCACGTCCCCATGGGACAACTTCAACCGCTGAGCGATTAAACATTACTAGGCCTCCAAGTTTTCGACGGCACTACTTCTTGGAGCATTTATAAAGACCAATTTGAGGCGGGTGAGGATGACCAATTTTAGTAGCTTTGAGGGGAAAGACTGCAAACATCATGCCTACATTGTCGACCACTGAAAAGTGGAATTACAACGCAATTGCCGCGTCGTTATAGCGGAGGTTTGGTAATGCTCTTCGCGAAATAATCTACCAGAGAGAACTACGGATGAGGCAACAGAAGCCAGGCGAAAACCTGCAGGAATTTGGAGCGGACATTGAGCGTTTGACAAGACTAGCGTATACTGCGGCTCTCCCTAATTTTCTTGACCAGCTATAAGTCCAGCAGTTTATCGAAGGAGTTCGCGACAGTGAAATGAAATGCCATTTGAGGTTAACTCGGCTTTCCAGTGCAAATGAGGTATTAATTTGGGTATTGGAGTATGAGGCGTCGAGAATAAACAAGGGCCACAGAGAATAGTTCACGTACAGGAAAAGCTGCAGCCAGCTCGTTTTGGGAAGCAAATTATTTCATATTTCGACCAATCAAGGAACAGGGCACAAGACGTTGTTTACAGAAGAAATATGGACCGACATGCCGACCTACAGAAACCGATTCTTGTTTCAACTGCGGCAGAATGGGCCATGTTAAAAGGGCCTGTCGCGATCGAAAGGAGTCAGACTCCGCCACGACCACAATCTGGGGGGCTGACACATCATCCGGAAAACTAAGACCAGTCAGTGTGAAGGGGCGAACGCTGACTGGCCCCATGGAAGCCCCCTGGATCATTAGGATTGGATAGCTTGGAAGAAGCCTCACCATCCCTGGCAAAATTGAACATCGTCCAGGCAGATCGCATGGTAACGCAGATGCATTATCACGCAGGCCTTGTAGAGGGGAACACCGACGAGTAGAACAACGAGAAGGACCAAGCATTCTTAGGAGAACCAGGATTGACGTCGACGAAGACCTGATTGGCAGAACAAAGTAGATAAGAGCCCGGAAGTAAAAGCTATGTGGGCTCAATGGGATTCCTTGGCGATTCAGAATGGTTTACTCAAGAGGATTTGGGACAGCCCCGACGGGAAAAGTGCCACGCTCCAGCTTGTCGTACCAGAAAGTAGACGGCAAGAAGTCTTGCTAAAAATGCACAATAGAGTGTCTGGAGGCCATTTTGGAGTGAATAAGACTGGATAGAATTCGGGAAAGGTACTGGTGGGTGAATTGCCGAGATAACGTCGAAGAGTGGTACAGAAAGTGTGATACCTGCTGCTCCGTAAAAGGACCTTAAATAAAGACTAGAGGACAAGGGAAGCAACACAATGTGGGCGGCCCATTTGATAGAATTGCGATCGACGTGGCAGATGCTTTTCCAGAAACGGACGATGGCAACAAATACTTCTTAGTTGCCATGGATTATTTCAGTAAATGGCCTGAAGCTTATGCACTACCAAATGAGGAAACTAATACCGAGGCAAGAGTCTTGGTTGACGAACTCTTCAGTCGAATCGGCGTACCATCAGAGCTTCATTCGGACCAGGAACGGAATTTTTAATCGCAACTTTTCAAGTAGATTATGGAGCGTCTGGGAATTCGCAAAACAAGAACAACTCCGCTCCATCCATAATCAGATGGCATGGTTGAGCGTTTCAATCGAACCATGGAACAATACCTCTGCAAATTGATAGCGGACCACCAGAAAGATTGGTACATGATGGCTCACAGATGTGCAGTGCATAATACGACAGGACGTACCCCTGCCAAGGTTATACTTGGTAAAGAATTTCGTCTTCCGGTAGACTTGGTGTACGGATCACCGGTTCTTCTGCGGTGCATATCCAGAACTATGCTGATGAACTCCCAGAAAGGTTAAAGGATCGAAACGTGAGGATAAAGATAAAGTTCGCCAGCGATCAGTTGAAAGCCAGATATGACCTAAGGTCGAATTTTGCAGGATTTAAGCCAGGTGACTTGGTGTGCCTGTATAATCCACAGTGGAAGAAAGGAAAGTCCCAAGTTGTCTTCAAGTTGGGAAATCCATATACAGTCATCAAACGGAACAACAAAGTGCTATACAGCATCCAACGTACCCCTAGAGCAAAGATGATAGTGGTTCATCTTGAACGGTTAAAGACTCACATTCGTGGAGATTTCTCTGATCGGGACGATCAGAATTAAGAGGGGGGCAATGTTACGCCCGACAGTCGGTCTACGGAGATTCGGGCCGAAACGGCAACGCCGAGCGCCGACCGCCACCCCGGGAACCACAGTCGCCTCCGTTCTCGAAACTACGAGAGTGTGTTCAGACTGCGTATATAAACCAGCGAGCCGCACGAGATGGGATGGAATAGATAGTGCAGTGTAGTAAATAAGCGAAATAGGCGGACAAGTGAATAGTGCGAGTTGTTAGTAGAGAGTAATTGTGTTTTAATCGTGTTGTAATAGTTAAAGTAAATAAAAGTGTGACGATAAATTATTGGAACCGGTATCCGGTAACAGTGTGAAAAGACTACAGTAGTGGTGTATAGGAGATGAAAATTGTCTCGAATAGAACCTCGACAAGAGAGACATTTTATAATAAACCTTAAATCAGAGGGAATACAAAAATGAGCGAACCCTTGTAAAAAATAAGAAATAGGATGATTTTAGGGAAACAGAATAAACTATTTAAATCTGGAAGATTAGTTATTAAAATTTTAAGGAAATTTTGAAAGGCTAAAAAAACAATGATTCGGAACGCAAACTTATGTCTCACATTTTTCTTCTAGTTTCTTTTTCTTCTCTCAATTTCTTGCTTAACATATCGTTTTTTATTCATTGTTTCTTCTCTATTATTTTTTTTTCTAACCCTCTTTAATTCTAAATGCTGTTTTTTCATTAATTGTTTAATTTCTTGAATTTTAGTTTAAATAGTTTAAATTCCTTTAAAACCAGGAATGCCTTCGTCTGAGAACTCAATAATTTGAACTTTGGAATATCAAACTCAAGACTCAAGACACGTTGAGAAATGATGAGCGCAGCCTTACGCTAGATACAGTTTTTATAATAATGCCTGAAAACATAGCATTGGAGCTGATTACTTAAAAAACTACATACGATGTAGCGCAATCCTGAGGAGATGTTTTATTTCTGATTATTCGGATTACAGTAAAAATTTGTTTTTTTTTTTCAAAATTACCGCAAATAAGTGTCACGCTAAACTTTGCACACGCAAAATATCTATTATTTATGTGAATCTTGTTCAGTCAGCAGTACCAGGTTAACAGAGTCGTCTGTAACTCATTCGTCTGTAATTGAAGCACTAAGCGATATGTATTGTTAAATAAAGTCACTCCCTATAACTGGTCAACAGGATTATTTATGACACAGTTCGGTGTTAATTAGATCAAGTTCCACTTTCATTAGGCTAATTGAAAACTTAAAACGCCTGCAGTATATCACTGGACCAATGTGGGAGAGGAGGGTTCAACTTCATAATAATAATTGTTATCATACACGCGGCAGGAGATTTTTGAAAGCTGAACTTTTAATGTCGTTATCTTGTCCTGGATCAAGTGTCCAGTTAGGAGTGTCAAAAAGAGGAAGAGTTGACCTCATTTAGCAGTTGCTGTGTTGACATTGTTTAAGAAAAACATCATTCTTAATTGCCACCTCGTAAGTGCGGAGTTTTAACGTAAGCCATATGCGAAAGCAATTGACCCGAGATTGTGATTGTCTCATACGCCTAATATGGAAACCCGGATAATAGTCTGTTCTATTTTACATGGTGATTTAGTTTAAAGATCTGCGTAACGTCATTTGTTTCGCACTGGACGTCTCATAAATATATATTTTTAGGTCACGGTTTTAGCTACTCTAAGCGGGTATAACTGATAAGAGAAAAGGCAAACACTTAGCATCTGAACAATGCACCATACGTCTTCATTTTCCCCAAAGCATCCGTACTGATTCGCCTCTTTACTTCGGATGAAAACAAATGGCTGCAATTCCCCAAGTTGACGGAGCATCCTCTACCTGCCTAGCGCATTATGTGGTGTTTTCCTTCGTAGATTCCCGTCATTTCTCACCGGTGACATTGGCAATTCCGTTTAGTTTCTTCGTGTCTCGATTTCAACGACTGCGACTTTGTCGGGGGGCCCCACGGTGGCTGCTGCTGCTCGTATGTCCTGCTCTCGGGGGCTCTCTCGCCAACATTTTCATTAGCTATTTGTTACGGTCTTATACGGGACTACAAGACCGGAACCGCCGGTATTTACCAGACTTTACGATGATTGATGATGCCGTACTTTTTTCCTTTTGTCTTTGCTACGGACGTAAGGTGGGCCGATTTGTTATCAAAATGGCCGTCTACTCGTCAAAGTCGTCCCGCGTTTATAGCGGATATAAAACAACCGTCTTAAGTTTAATCTTCTTAAGAATTTTTATTGCTTGTTTCGTATCTTATAGGCTCCAATTAGCAAATGTTTTGAAGATAATTTTTTTTGACAAGTTTGAATTGAACCGTTTATTATGTATACAGTGTGTCCCAAATTGGTCTTCCATGTATTGGGATCTAAGAAACTATAATAGCTAGGAAGTCAGTTAAATGATGAAAGTTTTAGACAATTTTGTTAGTAATATAATGACAAAAACGGAGTGGCTGTAACCAATCGGGGTTTTGAGAAATTTTGAAAAAACTAAAATGGTGCATTTTTAAAAACCCTAGTAAGATTTTATAGTATTTTTAAAAATCAAGAAAAATATAGTTTTTACTAGTAGGCCGGGGATTGAACTCGACACTGATATGTGGTTATTATTGCGAATGCTTAAAAACAATATCACAATGGCTGTAAAGGTCATAGAGGAATACTTTGTTGAATGCAGAGTTTTTAAAAATTAAATTAAACAGCTGGAAATTACTTAAAGTGAGGGAAATTTTGACGTCCTGGAATTTCAATTCCAAGAAATCAGAAATGTCCAAATTTCTAAAACTGACTACGAAGGAAAATATGCCGAATGAGGAACGACTTCAGCATGGTTTAAAACAATAAAACAAAAGTCTTGAAGTCTATAAATTTATTGAATTAAAAAAGACAAATTTCTTTCCTCAAGGCCAAGCACCTAAATGAGGAATACACGATAATGGCTTAACTGAAAAACAGAATGTTGCAATCGGACATAGAATTTCCGTTGGAGCCACCGAACGATAAATTGCGATTCGCAAATTTTCTTGCAAAGCATTTTAAAATCATTCATAAGACACTCGAAGAAAATCGATCTTCTCAGAGTGGTTTAAATGTTATCGCAACCAATTTGAAGTCTTTAGACGTCGTCAAAGTAATTTGGTTTGATGGAAGCGGGACCAATGTTGACGTATCCACATAAGTTACATCATATTGTGTATTGGTATATATAGCTATCTCAAAAAAAAATTGTTTTTCAATTGAGAGTAATATTCCTCTATCGTGTATTCCGCGTTTAGGTACTTGGCCTTGAAGAAAGAAAATATTTTTTAATTTAATAAATTTATAGACTTCCAGACTTGAATTGTTTTAAACTATGCCAAAGTCGTTCCTCGTTCCGTATATTTTCCTTCGAATTCAGTTTTACGTTACGTTACGTTTTGTTATACATTATTAAAACGCATTTCTTGTCCCCTGTAAACAAGTGTAAAAATCCAATTTGGCCGTCATAAGGAAAACAGAAGTTGATGTTGGTTTCAGAAAACCGAAACGTTGTATAGAAATTTTACTTTTACAGGTGTATTTCCCTCACAAAGTTGCTTCAGAGATGTTTTCACAAATTTTGATTATCTTTTAAAATAAAGTTTTATAACAGTTTTTAAATGCACCATTTTGATTTTGTCAATATTTCTCAAAAACCCGATTAGTTACAGCCACCCCGTTTTTGTCATTACATTACTAACATAATTGTCTAGAACTGTCCCCATTTAACCGACTTCGTAGCTCCAATAGTTTCCGAGATCCCAACGCATGGAAGACCAATTTGGGACACACGGTATATTAAGACTCTTATGTATATATTGTTACGGGATACGGGTTTCAATAATTTATCGTCAATTAAACTACACACTTTTATTTACTTTTAACTTTTACAACATGATTAAAACACAATTACTCTCTACTAACTGTTCGCATTTCACTTATTTACTACACTGCACTACCTTTTCGATTCCATCTCGCGCGGCTCGCTGGTTTATATACCCGGCCCGAATACACTCTCGTACTTTCGAGAACGGAGGCGACTGTTCCCGGTTCTCGTTTTGTCTAGATGGGTTCCCGGAGTCGCGGTCGGTGCTCGGCGTTGCTGCTTCGGCTCGCATCTCTGTGTACAGAACATGTCACAAAAATCGATATTTAGTGACGAGGTATGGTTTGAGATAAGTGGTTAAGTTAACTCCCAAAATATGAGAACTTGCAGTAGTGAAAAGCCCCCACCCAATCATTGAACAAGGACTACACTCGAAAAAATGGGGTTTGGGCAGGAATTACAACTTGTCGAGCGTCCAATTTTCGTTTTACGTTTCATTTTATTTTTTTGTAGGCACATTAACAGCAGAAAGGTACCAAATGGAAATTTTCGAACCATTTATTGAGCAGTTGCATGATGATAAACTTACACGGTTTTATTTTCAATAAGATGGAGCACCAGCAACGAACCATTAATTATTTGCGTACATTCTTTGTTGACGGCCTTCCTAGACGAAGAACTGTAGTTTTTAGTTTGTGATTAAATTTTTAAACTTTATATCAAAAACAATATACCGGGTGACACAAGATGTATGTAACAGCTCAGCGTTTCCACAATTTTTATTATAAAAATTTGAAATTTGGAAGTAATAAATATGTCGTAAATGTGCTTCAGATCCCGTTTCGAGCACTTAGGCACGAATTCTCGTTTAACCGGAAGTACCGCCATAATTCATTTTTTTAAATGGGACACCCTGCATATTTGTTCATTTTCGGATACCCCGTCGAACTCTACGTTATTAACATGTAACATAATGTATGCTGATCGCCTGGATTTTTATGGAAACAAATGAATATCGATCAGAACTGATACACAGTACTGACCCTCAGCCTTTTAGGGATTTCAGAGATTTTAATTAGGTATAGACAGAAAAGTTATTTAAAGTGGCCCATCAAGAAGGATCCACCTAGTTTTTTTTCAAACAGCTAAGTGTATCCACAATTTTTATTTTAAAAATTTGAAATTTGGATTTGATAAATAAGTCGTAAATGTGCTTGAGATCCCGTTTCAAGCACTTAGGCGCGACTTCCCGTTTAACCGGAAGTACCGCCATATTTCATTTTTTAAATAGAATACCCTGTATATTTGTTCATTTTCAGATTCCTCGTCGAATTCAAAGTTATTGACATGTAATATAATGTATGCTTATCTCTTACCGTTTTCGAGAAAATCGCGCCCGAACTTTCTATATCATCAATAATAAAGGTGGATTTTTATGAAAACAAATGAACATCGATCAATACTGATACTCAGTATTGATTCTCAGTCTTTTAGGGATTTCAGAGATTTTAATTATAGAGAGAAAAAATTATACAAGGTGGCCTATCAAAAAGGATCCACCTAGATTTTTTCCAACTTAATATACCGGGTGACACAAGATGTATGTAACAGCGTTTCCACAATTTTTATTTTAAAAATTTGAAACGTGGAGTAATTAAATACGTCGTAAATATGCTTCAGATCCAGTTTCAAGCAGTTAGGCATGACTTACCGTTTAACCGGAAGTATCGCCATATTTAATCTTTTAAATGGAACACCCTGTATATTTGTTCATTTTCGGGTTCCCTGTCGAATTCTAACACAATGTATGCGTACCTCTTACCGTTTTCGAGAAAATCGCGCCCGAACTTTCCATATCATCAATAATAAATGTGGATTTTTTTGCAAACAAATCAACATCGATCAGCCCTGATTTCATAAACTACCATTTTTGCAGGCTTTCTATCAACATATATTAAAGAAAAGTCTTTCCAACTTGTCATGGACAAAATGGATGATTGATATTTTGGAGACTTTTATCTCCATAACTTCCAATGTAAACTTCTATTTTATTCAGGTTGCGTCTTTTTTAAATAAGTCTACACGTTACGTGTAAATAGTTGAGAATCGAGTCATCCAAGAAAACAATTGAGCTACTGTAGAGATCAATAAATCCATTTCTTTAAGAGAAATTAGTCTAAATATTGGTGTTAGCAGGGAAGAAGAGTACCGACTGAGATTCAATACTGATCGATGTTCATTTGTTTCCATAAAAATCCACATTTATTATTGATGATATGACAAGTTCGGGCGCGATTTTCTCGAAAACAGTAGGAGATACGCATACATTATGTTACATGTTAGTAACTTGGAATTCGACGGGGAATCCGAAAATGAACAAATATACAGGGTGTTCCATTTAAAAGATTAAATATGGCCATACTTCCGGTTTAACGGGAAGTCATGCTTAACTGCTTGAAACTGGATACTGATCGATGTTCATTTGTTTCCATAAAAATCCACATTTATTATTGATGATATGACAAGTTCGGGCGCGATTTTCTCGAAAAGAGTAAGAGATACGCATACATTATGTTACATGTTAATAACTTAGAATTCGACGGGGAATCCGAAAATGAACAAATATACCAGGCGTTCAATTTAAAAAATGAAGTATTGCGGTAGTTCCGGTTAAACCGGAAGTCGTGCATAAGTGCAAAAGTCTAAAATTCAAAATTTTAAAGTAAGAACTATTGAAACGCTGGGCTATTACATACATCTTGTGTCACCCGGTATTTTAAACTCTTTTTGAGAATTTGAATGATCTTCGTCAACTAATACCATTGAAATTTTTTGAAATTAATAATAACCAAGTGATGTCACAAAATTTTTTCAGAAACATTGGAAACAGGAGTTTAAAGTGTATTGAACTAGATGGACAAAAATTTCAACACCTTCTGTAAATGTATAGTACAGTTAAAGCTACTTGGTAGCTAGATGACGGATTTTAGAGAACAGAAATAGAGGATTTCTATGAACAGCTTAGAATAGCTCTTAAACACGCAAAGAAGCAAGAAATTAACACAATTCTGAGCGACATGAACGCTAAGATCGGACAGGGAAAGATTGAGGATGTGGTTGGTGGATTTGGACAAGAAGTGAGGAATGAGAGAGGAGAACGATTAATAGAATTCGGCCAAGAAATGGACATCACAATCATGAACACCTTCTTTAAACTACCTCCTAGAAGACTTGGAGATCCCCAGCCGATAACAACCACAGAATCGTGAGGAATAAAATCGGCCTTGTGATAATGAACAGAAGATATCGCAACGCGGTTGTCTCTTGTAAGACGTACCCAGGCGTAGACATACTATCAGATCACAACCTGTTACTAGCTCGCACTATTAATTTAGAATAAAGAAAATAGTAAAAAAAACCTTAAAAACTGCTGATATGCAGAAACCCAAACAAGACAACGTAGTCCAGCAAATAAGGGAGGAGCTAAACAGAGAACTTAAAAATATATCTGAAAACAGCAACCACGAAACAGAGATAGAAGACCTATGGAATAAAATAAAAGTATCTATAACCTCCGTCACAAAAGTAGAACTAAGACCAGACAGGATGGTAAAAAGACAACAATGGGTGACAGATTCGATCTTGAAATTTATGGAAGAAAGAACACAGAAACAAGGATAGTGTAAAATACAAAGAAATACACAGGAAAGTATTAAGAGCAACTAAAGAGGCTAAAGAACGGTGGCTACAAGAAAAATATGTCGAAATCGAGATATTGCAAGAAAAACACGACTTTAACCTTCATAAGAAAATAAGGGAAGGATCAGGAAGATATCAGCGATTGGGTCCAGGGATAATCTTGGACTCGAAAGGCAACATCATTACCGAGACGAACAAAAAACTCGCAAGATGGAAGCAGTGCACGGAAGAACTTTTCGGAGAAGAAAACTGCGATAATGTGCCCGCAGTGGTCGACGAGGAAGGGCCTTTTATCATACAGTAGGAAGAGGAATCAGCTATCAAACGACTAAAAAACAACAAAGCTCCTGGGCCAGACCAGATTCATGGAGAAACTACTGGACTCAAAACCCCTTCAACAAAATTTTCACAGGCGGGTAATTGCCAAATGACTGAGTGCTGTCGAAATTCATCTCGCTTCCCAAAAAGGCGAATGCAACTAAATGGTCCGACCACAGATTAATCAGCTTGATGGGTCACATCCTAAAAGCTTTCCGTAATAGCATACAGACACGCATATATAGAAGACTCCTATAAGAGAAAAAGTGACACACATTTTGGCTTCAGGAAGGGACTTGAGCACCCGAGAGACCTTACTCTCAATGCAGGTCCTGAATCAACGAGGACGGGACGTTAACGCAGACGGCTTTGCATGCTTTATAGACTTTGAAAAAGCCTTTGATAAAGTTCAACATGATAAACTCATCTCAATCCTACGTGAGTCCGGAATTGATGACAGAGACACAAATATAATATCATAGCTATACTTACAACAAAAAGCCATTGTTTGAGTCCAAAAGGAAACTTCAGAAGAGTTTAGCATAAGGAGAGGAGTACGCCAAGGTTATATACTGTCACCTCTTCTATTCAACGTGTACTCAGAACATCTATTTAAAGAGAAATTAGACAAAATAGAAGATGCAGTTGTAATAAACGGAGAAAAAATAAATAACCTAAGATACGTTGATGATACCGTCCTTATAGCAGATACTGCTGAAGGACTACAGAGACTTATAGACCGTGTAGAAGCTGCATGCAACAGATATGGTATGAAGATAAACTGTAAGAAAACACACACATTAATTATCAGTAAAGCCGCCATCGGCAACCTACAGTTTACAGCTAAAAATGTAGCTCTCACAATGGCCGAGACAGTTACATATCTGGGCTGCAACTTGAATAAGGAAATAAGGATCACTAGCAATTACACTCGAGAAATAAAATGCCGAATCGAAAAAGCAAGAGATACATTTAACAATATGCGTAACATACTATGCAACCTCTCCCTCAACATCCACACTAGAATAAGAATTTGAAAATGCTATGTACTCTCAACCGTCCTACTCAGAATCTCATGGATTCACCACGTGTCAAACGATACGGTTTTGCAACGAATCGATGGACAACTAGAATACCTGCAATACGTCAAAAGCAGAAAAGTGGAATACTTCGGACATATCATGCGAAATGAAAAATACCACCTTCTTCAACTCATTCTACAGGGAAAAATAGAGGGCCGAAGGTCAGCAGGACGAAGACGAACATCGTGGCTGCGAAACTTAAGAACATGGACTGGAATGACATCAACAGCTCTATTCAGAGCGGCAGTGAATAGAGTAAATTTGGTCCAATGTGATAGCCAACATCCACAGAAGATAGGCACTTCAAGAAGAAGAAGAAGATGACAGATTCTAACGAACAAACGGTATTTTGTTGTAATAAGTCCTTCTTTTAACATCCCAAACATATCGTGAATCATTGATAGTTTATAACTAAGATTTACGCATCCTGTTGAATTTAAAAACTGGTAAGAAGTCATTTGGCATTTAACTTGGCCTCTAGCGAGTTAATAACATATACTGCCTGTTTCGTGATTTATTCAGGTTCGAAATTTAGTGAATACAGTTCATCATATAGGCTCGATAAATAAGATTTGTATTAAAGGACGATACGGCACAGCAAATCCTAAACATTCGGCAATATAGAGGGATGGGGTGCGTTCCATTTCGATGCAAAGCCAAGTTTTATTTGGCACATTTTTTGCGGACTTTTACGACAATCGTATGGCATAATTTCCAACCTTGTTGCAAAATTCGCTTTTACGACGACAGAAGTCGTGAAGGGCGCAAAGTGGATGCCCGCTGCGCCCGGGCCCGTGAAACGCGCATAAAAACCAGGAAATATGAGTTATGGTGACATTATCACATGCTCCATTTAATTTTAGCTCTATTTTAAATGTTCCATTTCAATTCCCGGGGGTTATCTCCTTGTTCGCGTCTCCTCAACATTGTCTTTCTGCCCCGCGTCTGATTTACATCGGCTTCGACACAATCTCTTCGACAGACAAATTGACTCTGGACTATGTTCAATCGTACTCAAACGACGTAATAGATCTTAAATGATGTGTTATAGTGGCCGATGTATAACAGGAAATTCGCAAGACGCAGCAATTTCTTAACCGGATGAATGCACATTAATCTGCATCTTCTCGAGGGCTGCGGAACATATAAGACCGAGGGGTGGAAACACCTCTAAGAATTTACCGGGGGTTAGGTTTGCCACACTGAAGTCCGGCACATAAGGAAATTACGCCGGACCCAAATTCCTTGGGCCGTTTAATTTGTAGCTTGGCCAGGCCCGCAACATTGTTACGTCTCGGTGCTTCAATAAATAGAGCCCTTTTGGCTTTACTCTGCGAGAGGGTGGAGGGGGAGGGGCGGTAATGTATGTGCTACTTACGTACGTAAGTTCAGGGAGGGTGGACATCCGCATAAAGGAATTGCAAAGGGGATATTTTTATGATTGATTGAGGAGGGTGCGTTTAGGATAGTCATACAGTTGAAGCGAAAATGCAATGGTGTATCGAAAGATTTATTCAATTAACGTCTGCTCACTTTATGTACCATTTAGTCGCTTAAAGTTATTATTGAAACTATAAAAAGAGTCTCTTTAGCATGAATGTTGGATTACCCCCCCTCCCCCCCTGGAATAATCTGGCACGATTCCGCGGCCAACTAAACAAGATATACGGACCAAAGTTGTGATCCCAACAGTAATCTACCTCTCGCATTTTAAAGCGGCCACTTTTCTTAAGCTGATTAAGAGTGTAAATTGAGATAACTCCTTTATATTTATGACACTTACATGGATTTAACCTGCCGCGGACCCTTAAAAAACCGACGAGGATTTTTAGCTCGGCTCATAAAACTGCGCCGGGGGCTTTAAAGTGCTGTTAACATTCTAACTTTTTGTTAAATTAATGGACCAGCACCTTTTAGTACATAATTTGTATTCAAGATAAAGTATGAGCGGCTCGTTATCCCTCGAGATATTAAGTGTTGTTTCATCTCTGGTTTAATTTAACTTGACGATGATGCGAGATAAAGAAACCTGAATTATAGGATAACTTGTGGGACTATGACTCACACGTTACTTTTAAATAAGGTTTTGTCCATTCTTAAGGACGACTGGAGACACTAAGAATAAGTAGTTTTTTTTAATCAGTTTACTTAAGTTATAAAAATCGACATTTTTTAAAAGTTCGTTGAAAAATGTCTTTGATGCAAGTTTGAAGATCTTTATGAATTAGCTTTGGATTTACTAATGGCCGAACCATTAAACGTTGCAGCACTTAAATATAGTCTTACACAGGGCAACCGTTAACATTGTTAAAAAAAACTTTGGTGACAACTTTGATGATAAAAAAAAAAACAGATCCTAAGGACTTTTTAAATTTTAACTTCCTCCACAATATTATAAATTTCATTTTTTTTATTTTCCATTTTTTTTCCTTTTCAAGTTTTCTTTTGGAATACATTTCTCTAGAACTGAGGTACCATCTACCTCTTCTGGTAGATCTTAATTAGTATAAATTAGACTCTCTTCATTAGTAACTGTGGTTTTTTGGCCTTCTTCCTTTACAGTCACAATTTTGTTTTCCGCTTTTTTGTCACCCCTCATTTTTTTAATAATTACTCTACTTCTTACAAACGGTTTCTTAGGTACTTCGTGTTCAAAAACTATTATTTCTTGATCGCTCAGGTAGTTCTTGAACTTGATATTTCGATTCTCCATCAAAACTAAAATGAGTATCTCTTTTTTAACATCTACTATAATAATCTGTGTTCGTTAGTCTTTGACGTCCTTTTTCTTGTCTAGGTTTTGGTTTTTAATTAATTATTTGCATTTTCTCAACTCAGGGACTTCCTCAGAAGTATATTCTCAGGAGTGCAATGTCCGAAAAATGTCTTAAACAGTCACTGTTACTTTTGACGCTCTTTACTTTACACTTACCCTTTATTGTAACAATTTCAGTTTTCTCCCCTTTACCATTTTTCTATTTCTTTATTATTAGCTTCTTCGGAAACTTTCATTTTTAAGTACGTTTTTTTAGAAATTATAAGTGGTAATTCAACAGGAAACTCCCAAAGCAGAGACGAATCAAATTTCATAGTAAAAGCTCAATATGATCAAATAGAAGAAGTAGCTCATTTCAATAAGAATCCATTTATTTAGATATTTTCCTGTTGGTTACTCCTTTAAGTAACCAACAAAATACCAAAACATAATTTAATGTTTATTGCTGCTTTTCTACTGTAATTATTTTTATGTTCTCTTCCTGTCTCTTTTTTTTCTTTCTCATTGCCTTTTTATTTTTCTATTATTTTTTGTTACGTTTTGTTCAACTTTTCTGTACTAAATTGGACTTTTCAATGGGATTCATTTTTTTGAGGTAATTTTGTGCCAAAATTGAACTTTTCCAGCGAGTGAATAATTAATTTAATGTATAATGATTTGGGATGGGACAATTTTAGACCAAAATTTAGCTTTTTAAGGATTAATGATTCCTGGTTGCTTAATGATTTTGTACGGTTCTGGCCCGAAATAGAACGTTATAAATGAGTCAGAAATCGACGTTATGTATTATATGATGTATATGATGTATTTTGTAGTTATTTTTTATAACTTTTAGATTTTGTTTACTTTTCTTAACTTTCGTAGTATTTAATTTGCCCTTTCTTGTTTTAAATTTCGTTCCGATTTTTTATGCTTATTATTTATCATGTTTGGTTAAATTCTTTTGCTTACTGCTCCATATTTTTTTCGTCAATCTAAATTCCATCTTCCATTTTATTAATTTTTCAAATCGAGATAATTTTGACCCAAGATTGGAACTTTCCTACGAGTAAAAAGCTTGCATTGTAAATTGATTTCCAGTGAGACCATTATGCCCTAAAACTATGTTTTTTTTTACGATTATTGATTCTTAATTTTTCAGTTTCAAACGAGTTAAAATTAAATTTTCATTGAAATCTCAGACGATTTTAGTTCAAAAATAAAAATATTAAAAATTTGTGCCTCTATCTACATCTTATGGATGTGTAAATTTCATATTTGTTTTTTTTCTTTCCTATCCTTTATTCTTATTAATTGTCATCTTTCGCTAATTTTTTTTCTCATATTTTTTTATTGATGTAAATTGCACCTTATATATATATATATATATATAAACTTCTTTGAGGTAATTCTGTCCCAACATTGGACTTTTCCAATGAGTGAAAACTTTTAATGCAAATTGATTTCCACTGAAACAATTTTGGCCCAAAAGTGTATTTTTTGTAAGATTAATAATTCCTAATTTTTCAGTTTTAAACTAAAAAATAAGAAATATTTTAAACTTGGCCTCTACCTACCTCTTTTAAACTTATTTCCTTAAATCTGCACAGTTTTTCACTTATTTTAACTTTTGTAGTTTAAGTTGTGCTTTTTTTGTTGTTATTTTTTTCCTGATTCTCCATCCTTATTATTTGTAATATTTTCTTAAATTTTTTGTTTTTTTCATATTTTTTCACCGACCTAATTTGCAAGTTGCATTGTTTTCATTTTCGAGGTAACTTTGATTCAAGATTTTCCAACGAGTGAAAATTTGTAATGTAAACTGATCTTCAGCTAGACAATTTTGGCCCAAAACTATGTTATTTTTTACGATTAACGATTCTTGAGTGTTTAAGGTTTTTGTACAGTTCTAGCCGAAATAGAACTTTTACGAACGGGTCAAAATTTGATTTTTTTATGAAAGTTTTAGACGATCCTGGCCCAAAAGTAGTAATATTTTAAATTTGTACCTTTACCTATGTTTTTTGTAGAAATTCCAGATGTTTTATTTTTCTTAACTTTCGTAGTATCTATTTTGCCTTTTTTTTCTTTCCTATTCTTTATTCTTATTATTTATCATGTATCGTTAATTTTGTTTTGTTTTCTGCTCCATATTTTTTTCATCTATCCAAATTAAATTATTTATTGTTTTAATTTTTTCAAATCGAGATAATTAATTGGAGCTTTCCCACGAGTTAAACCTTGTATTGTAAATTCATTTCCAGTGAGACAATTTTGGCACAAAACTATGTTTTTTACGATTATTGATTCCTAATTTTTCGGTTTCAAATAACTTAAATTTCGATTTTTATTAAAATTTTAGACTATTTTAGTTCAAAAATAAACATATTTAAAATGTGTGCCGCTATCTAGGTACGTCTTTTGGATTTTTATTTCTATTCTTTCTTATCCTTTATTCTTGTTAATTGTCATTTTTCCCGTTTTTTTACATATTTCTATCCTCTTTACCACCTTTCTATTTCTTTATTCCTAGTTTTTCGGCAACTTTCATTTTTAAGTATGCTTTTTTTATAAGTTAAAAGCGGTAATTCGGCAAGAAACTCCCAAAGCAAAGACGAATCAAATTTGGAAGTAAAAGCTCTATATGATCAATTAAAAGAAATAGATCAATTCAATAAGCATCCGGATATTTAGATATTTCTCCTCTTCTAAGTAACCAACAAATTACCAAAACAAAATTTACTGTTTTTTGCTGCTTTTCTGGTGTAACTATTTTCATGTTCTCTTCCTTGTCTCATTTTTTTCTTTCTCATTGCCTTTTTATTTTTCCATTATTTTTTGTTACGTTTTGTTCAACTTTTTTGTACTAAATTTTCAATTGGTTTCATTCTTTTGAGGTAATTTTGACTCAAAATTGAACTTTTCCAGCGAGTGAAAAATTAGTCTAATTTATACTGCTTTGGGATGGGACAATTTTAGACCAAAATTTAGCTTTTTAACGATTCCTGGTTGCTTAATGTTTTTATAAGGTTCTGGCCTGAAATATAACGTTATAAACGAGTCAGAAATCGACGTTTATTAACAGTTTTAAAGGATTTTGACCAAAAAAATTGAAAAATTTTAAATTTGTGCCTTTATCTACTTCTTTTATACTTATTTTTTTTTTATAATTTTCAGATTTTTACACTTATCTTAACGTTTGTAGTTTTTAACTTGTTCTTTTTTTTACTGTTAATTTTTTTCTTTATTCACTATTCTGATTATTTGTCATGATTTGTTGTTTCATATTTTTTTCGAGTTAATTTTGATCTAAGATTTGACTTTTCCAACAAAAACTTGTTATGTAAACTGATTTTCAGTGAGACAATTTTGGTCCAAAACTATGTTTTTTTTACGATTTATTATTCCTGAGTGTTTTGTATACCAAATTTTTATACGGTTCTAGCCCGAAACACAACTTTTCCGAACGAGTCAAAAAAGTTTTAGACGATTTTAACCCTTAAAATAGAAATATTTTAAATTTGTACCTTTAACTATGTTTTTTTGTAGTTATTGTTTTTTGTAACTTTGAAATTTTGTTTACTTTTCTTAACTTTCGTAGTATTTAATTTACCCTTTCTTGTTTTAAATTTCTTTCTTTCCAATTATTAATTCTTATTAATAATCATGTTTGGTTAAATTTTTTAGTTTACTGTTCAATATTTTTTTCGTCTATCTAAATTCCATCTTCCATTGTATTAATTTTTTCAAATCGAGATCATTTTGATCCAAGATTGGAGCTTTGCTACGAGTGAAAAACTTGTATTGAAAATTGATTTCCAGTGAGACCATTATGCCCTAAAACTATGTTTTTTTTTACGATTATTTATTCTTAATTTTTCAGTTTCAAAGGAGTCGAAAGTTTTTTTTCATAAAAGTTTTAGACGATCTTGGCCCAAAAGCAGAAATATTTTAAACTTGTACCTTTACCTATGTTTTGTGTAGTTATTTTTTATAAGTTTCAGATGTTTTTACTTTTCTTAACTTTTGGAGTATTTAATTTGCCCTTTCTTGTTTTAAATTTCTTTCTTTATTAATAATTATCCTTATTATTTATCATGTTTCATTATTTTTTTTTTTACTGTTCCATATTTTTTCATCGATCGAAATTCCATTTGTTTTTTTTTAAATGTATTTTTTTTAAATCGAAGTAATTTTGACCCAAGATTGGTCCTTTCCCACGAGTGAAAACTTGTATTGTAAATTGAATTCTAGTAAGACAATTTTGGCCCAAAACTATTTTTTTTTCCTACGATTATTGATTAATAATTTTTCAGTTTCAAACGAGTTAAAATTCGATTTTTATTGAAATTTTAGGCGATTCTTGGTTCAAAAATAACAATATTTAAAATTTGTGCCTCTATCTACATCTTTTGGTTTTTTATTTCTTTTCTTTCCTATTATTTATTTTTGTTAATTGTTATTTTTCTCTATTTTTTTCTTGTTTTACATTTTTTTATCGATCTAAATTGTACCTTGTGTGGTCTTCATTTCTTCGAGGTAATTTTGACCCAACATTGGACTTTTTCAACGAGTGAAAACTTGTAATATAAATGGACTTTCAGTGAGACAATTATATCCCAAACCTGTGTCTTTTTACGATGAATATTTTTTGCTAATAATTACTAATTTTTTGCTTTTTCAGATGAGTAAAAACCTTTATTTTGACAAAATTATGAAAAGAACCTCTTTGAGCAAATTTTTTGAATTATTTTAAATGTTTTATTATAAACCATTTTGGTCTAAAATTAGAAATATTCTAATTTTTGCCTACTCCCACCTGCCTCTTTTGTTTTTATTGCTTTAAGTTATACTTTATTCTAAATTAAGCACAATTGAAATATAAATTGATTATTAAGTAACAATTTTGACACAAACTTGTGTTTTTTATATAATGATTCCTAATTTCTCAAGTTTTTAAAAAGTTTTGGCCCAACCTAGAACTAACCAAAAATTGATTTTTTTCAGAAAATTGTGCTCCGAAAAGAAAACTTTTTTGTTTGGAAAGTTTCTTGATGATTTTGACCCAAAAGTAGATAAATTTGAAATATGTGCGTGTTCCTATCTCTTTTGGGCTTATTTATTTCTACAACATTCTTATTTTTCCAGATTTGTTAACGCGATACTTCTGTAGTTTTTAATTTACTTTTCTTTCATTGTTCATATTTTCGTTAAAAATGGTAATCCTTATTCGTTGCAATGTTTTGTTAAATTTTTAGTTCTTCCATTTTTTTTCACTACGTTTTTGTGGCATCAACTGGGCCATAAATCAGATCAGCAGGAGAACGGCACGCTTTTGCAGGAAAAATTGTCTCTCTTTTACTTCGCTTTGTATTAATTCTTATGGTCAACTTTTACCAAATTATACCCGATTTTCTTGCATTTTTTTGTGTCGCGAACTACGAATTTGAACTACTAGTAGTGTCTTTTGTATTGTGGCTAACCAGCATGAACACAACATTTGTCCAACCAAATACAACTGTAAAGATTGATAAAAATTGCTTTTCTACTTTTATATATTATTTTACATATTATTTATAGACTATATAATATAATATATAATTATATATTATTCTATCTGACTGTGCCCCAAGTATCCAATCATTTATTATACAAAAAGTAACCAATAAGGATGCATTGTGTAAACGTCGCGTCGTAGTCACTATTTATAATTTACTAACTAAAAATAAATTAAAATATAGCAATATGCGTTAATATTCGATAATTCGCTATTTTTTTAACAATTATTTCAGCATTAAAGATGGAGGTGTTATGTAGAAAATTAGTTCAATCAAAGTTAAATCGCGAATTAATTAGTTTTATTTATGACATACCATCAGGAGACCCATAATTGAGGGCTTGTCATAATAAAGACCTTTGAGAATTAAGAAACTTCAACTACTAAAATATTTAATTAATTTTTGAACTGAAAAAATTCATACCGGGGGCCAATAATATTTTTAAGCGATATGCAGATGAAATTTAGTTTTCATCTTGCAACACCGCCGACTTTTAAGACGTAATAGTTCAAAGTTGGAGAAACTGGCCGTCCATAGAGGAGGAACGACCGCAAGCAATCTACTAATTGCGCACTTAATCAAGAAGACGCTAGCCGGCCGCAAAACTTCTCATCAATCTGGAACTCAACCTGAAAATGCTTACTAATAAAATGTTTCACATAGTTGATCGTGCTCGCCTGCGGCCCTATAATCCCAAGATGTTCAACTTCCAACTTGTCCTAAGCGCAGCTCCTGGCCGGCAAACAGTTTTAGAAGTTTATGTGGTTGACCCTCCAACTTGGGGTTTCATCTACTTACATTCAAAACTCCTTTCGTGGAATAAATATCCTGTGCTCAGTTGTCTGTTCCCTGTCGTTGGGTTAAAATTGCCAAAGAATAAATTTCCTTGCATGCTGCTATACCGGGTGACACAACTATATGACAGATAAAACTGCGGTCTGAGCAAGTGTTGTTAAGCCGCAAGTGTGAGTCGAGCTAACTGATTATAGAAATTGAGCAAAACAAATTGTTAAGAATTTCTTTTGATGATATTATTGTAGGTGCAAAATGGTTTGAGTCTCCCTGTATGAACTTCCCTATTCGAAAAGTGCTCAAATTCGGAGATATAATGGCTCGGTGCATCTGGCCACACACAACTAGATAATCCGGAAAAGTATCCCATTCAATATGCCGTTGGAGTAATATCTGGCGCGACCAAAGGAAATATTGATATTGCATCTGCTCAATTTATGTATTCAAGTTGGCTTTCATGTAAAAACTTTCCCGGGGGTTTTATTAACGTCGGACATACACTCGCCGCGCCAAAACTTTATTCACAAAACGAGAAAATTGATCTGAAAGAAAGATTAACCTGCATGTGGGGTTTATTTAAAAGAAACTCGACGTCTAATGCAACAAAAGTTTTTTTGTATCCATTTTCTTCCAAGTGATGTTCCTGTTAATTAGAATTCAGCAAAAATTAATGTATATTCTTGAAATGTTCAGTGTAGTTTGAAAAAGCATGTTTATGGTAGAAAAAAGAAACCACTAAGAATCGAACCTCCTATTGCAGAAGGACTTTTTAATGGCGACTTTTTTTGCGTGAGCATATCTCAGCACCTTGGATATTAAAGTGCGGCTTATAGATTGTTACACAACAGACTTAATTACAATAGAACATACGAACGAAATAAGACATATTTGTTCAGATTTCCAGGCCAGCTCAAAATCTTTCAAAAACAGTTCAAAAATTGGGGCACATTGAATTGTGCGGTTTATTTTATTGCAGAAAGTGAATGGTAATCCTCTAGTGCATCTTATAGGTTCCAATATGGCAGTTAACTGCAGGTAGCTCTTTGTCTCTGTCTTTCTAATTGTATCCCAGCTCCTTATTATACTTTTCTTTGCTTTTCTAGATGGTGCCATTTTATGAGGGCCACCCATACAGGAAATGTTACTTTTTGAATTAGTGCAACAAGTTTTATAAAAATTGATAGTCAATTGATCGGTCAAACGACGTGTGTAATGTGCTGGATTGGAAATGGTGGATTCGGTCAATATACCCATGGCCGTTGCGATCGTAAGAGTGATGTCGTCACCGACTCATCAAAGTGTGTCTTGGTTCGAGTGACTCAAACATTCACTCCTTTTACGACAATAACAAAAGTGCTGGTTTTTGTTGAGGGTATCTTGTAGCTGGAACTGGTTGCAGTTTATCAAAATATCTTGGAAGACAGCTAAGAAGTTTAGTTAAGTTTTCTAAATGGGTTTACTTAGGAAATATAAAAAATTCACAAGAAAGGTGAAATAAAACTCCTAGTACAAGCATGAAAAAATGAAAAAGATTCTATCCACACATCACATGCATGACCCATGATAGCAACTTTAAACTGTTTACTTAATCGCCCAACAAATCCATTGGCAGAAGGATGATAGCTAGTTGTGTGATGCAAAATGAATCCAGATGACTTAACTAAACCTTCACATGTTGCTAATAAAAAGTGCGTCCCACCATGTAACATGCTGCATGATACCAAATCACGAAATCCAACAATTGACGAATCCCCTGGTAATTATCCAGTGGTAAGTGTCAGCTTGAAGTGGAAGCAGTGGTGGCTGATTTTCATCTGCTTGATGCGGATTTACTTGGCAACCTATGTAAAACGAAGATTACGTAATTTTGCAGATTTGTGAAGACTCTGATCGAGTTTACGCTACTGTTTTTCTAAGGGACAACATGAAGAAAGTGAAAGAGTTCCTAGAGCCAAAAAGTGAGAAAATTCGAAGATGACTAGCGAGTTCCTTCAGTAAACTTGTTGGAGGATTTATTTCTTCAGGAGCTTTTAAACCACAAAGGATTAACCACATAACAAGGAAAGCAACACGAGGCCTTTGAAGAGATTTACGAAGTACTGGGGAAAGGACTGTATTGGCTTTATATGATCCAAGAACAGAGTCCGAGGTTCATATAGGTGACAGTAAACTGCATGAGGGATGGGATGTACTGTGATGAGTAATCAAGAAACTTATTAAATTTACTATAGAATACAAAACAGCTACTTCAGTCAGTGTACCATCATAGGAGAAGTTAATGGTTTTTGACGGTAGAGCTGCAGGACGAAGGATGCTGGTCAAAGTTTTTAATGACAGAACTAGCTTAAAGCAGATTTCAAGATAAAGAATGAGAGAGATTTTAGGAGAACCTTGGACGGAGGCCGTCGTCTCTTTGAGTTACTTGTGCTAACTAGTGTGTAAGTCTGGTAACCTAGTAAACAGTCGAACGTTGTTTTAACGTAGAATCATCGTTTGGTCCTTTGATTTATAGTTGTCACGTTGATTTTAACGTGTTGATTTCAGGTTGATATAAGCGATAGTGCACAATCATGATTCGACGTTAAATCAACGTTGTTAAAACGTGTTTTTGATGTGTTTTGATATTGGTTGAATTTATCCTGTTGACTAAACGATTAAAAAAAAAAGATGTAGGTGGTTCATCTTGAACGGTTAAAGATTTACAGTCGTGGAAATTTCTCTGATCGGAATGATCAAAACTAAGAGGAAGGCAATGTTACGCCCGACTACATTTACAAAGGCTGCCTTTCCTTGTAGTATTACCCCGACAGTGGGAAAAATACATATATAATTCCCATCCAGACACCAGGTAAAGACAACCGCCTCTTAGCCAACTATAGGCCACTCTCATTGATATGCACCTTTGCTACAATACTCGAAACAATTATGAACAAAAAAATTGTTAACAATAGTAGAACACCATGATTCCATGATCCAGGAGCAATATGGTTTTGTCGGAGGCAGATCAACTGAACTCTAACCAGTCAGGCTCCTGGACAAAATTATGCTTAAAAATAACTTAAATATTTTACTGCGGGTCTTTTTCTTGATTTAGAAAAAGTATATGACAATGTATGGCAGAAAGCATTACTCCGGAAACTTAATCAAATCAATGTCCCTACTTTAATTATAAAAATGTTAGCCAGCTTCCTGCTCAACCGTACATTCCAAGTCAAATGGAATGTCAAACAGTCTCATAGACATTCACTTAGAGAAAGCATCCCGCAAGGAAGTGCCCTCTCTCTCTTTCTTTTCACTATTTTTATCAGCGATATTCCCAAAAGCAATGAAACAACTCTCGCCCCGTTTGCGGACGATACCAACATCTTAGTCAGGCCAACGAAGGAAGGTCAAGGCAGCCTCTACATAATAAGCCCCTTAGACCAAATTACTGACTTCTACAAATTGCGCAAGAAAATCAATGCTGATAAGTCACAAGTATGCGTCTTCACTTACAGACATGTATTCGAGAATCCACGTAAAATTACGGTAGACAACGTACCTGTCCCAGAATGTAATCAAGTCAAGTACCACAAAACATCCCCGTATAGAAAGGAAAGCCTTCCTATTGTGTGAGAGCGCCACTAGTACTCCATTTTTAAAGATTACAGTTTTTTTCAAAAAATACCAAAAAACTGGGTTAAGTTGAAAGTGACAATGACGGTACACTTAAAATTCACGTCTTTCTCAACTTGGCAGTACTCAAATTTTGGCACAAATTTCGTTTAATTTCAATGATTTCGACTTGCTACTTATTGAGTTACTACTTGAGAATGGTAGAAATCTTACTCCAGGCGCTTTTCCTGTTCTACTTATACCCCAAGATAAGATATGTCAAATTTATAAGGAATACCTTTGTATAATATACATTTTCTAATTTTGACATATAAAGTGGCACCTTTCAATACTGATGACAGTGACGTAACGTCCTACTTTTCGTAACTAGTTACAAAAAGTAAAAACTTTCGTAACTAGTGATGAAAAGTTGGGGTCACCACCAGTTGCAGGTTTCAGCTGTGGCACACCGTTTGCTATAGTTTTACGGTATTAAGTAGATACAAAGTGGTTTAAAAGTAAATATTGAAGTTTAATAATAATAATTCTCTCTCTAAGTAGGTATTTGTAGTCAAAATTAGAAAAAATCTTGTATGAAACACGTGACGAAAAACCTTTTTTGTGTATCTCATTCAAATTGCGGGAACTCGCTGCGCTCGTCCCGCAAACATTCATTCGTTACACAAAATCGAACTTTTCGCAACTGGTTACATAAATAGCTATTATGGCATTTTCTCATTTTGAATGGGTTTCAACATACGCAAAAATTTGCATATTGAGCCCATCATCATTCTAGTTTATATACTATATAATATTCTCTTGTTAATATGGTATTCAAAAAAGAAACGGTATTTGTGATCCAGAATACCATGTCGAGCATGATACGGAAAGCATAAAATATTTGCTTAAAAAGTTAATTTTATTATAATTTATTATAATAATATATTAGAATTTGATATTTTATACATCTATTATACAATTGCACATGTATGATAGAAAGTATTGTTTACTTATGTTCACATGTTATTTCTGCAAAAAAAATACATATTTACATCAACAACATTTGCAGAGATTATCAAAGAAATTAATACTCTGACATGATGGTACATTTGAAAAACATGGATTTATGCATCATAAAACAAAGAGATTCTAGAAAATCACGGAAATGCATCTGAAGAACCCTACGCACACAGTCAACTTAACTCGCCTTCTTTCTCTGGCAATGCAATTCATCAAAAAAGATTTATTCCAGATACTCAAACATTAACAGGTATAAAACTCCATAAACGAGTTATTATGCATTATTGCACAATATTCAAACATGAGAAATTTAATCATTATAATTTTACTAGTGTACTAATAATTATAGTTATTACAATAATTTTAGGAGGTGACAGAGTAGATGATTTTCTGTCCATTTAATCAAATACTACCTACTAAGTGTAACAATATTTGTGAAAAAAATCACATATGAATTTATCTCTTTTCTTTGTTTTTAATTGCTGTCTTGTATATACTAAACTTGTGTCTCTAAACACAAGTTTAGAAAAATAGTATTGAAATGCGACCTTTCTAAACTTGTGGTAAAATAACGACTTGCAAGACTTACTGTATACAGGGCGTTTTTTTTTAACGCGCAACATAGGATTTTACGTGTTAAATTTTTCATGCCCTGTTGAGTGGGGTTCTATAAGCACAATTGCTATGAAACTTGATGTAAGTAATATTGGGGGTCCTGGCTTGACCTCTGTTGACCAACCAGGTTGAAGAAATTTGGAATAATGCGAAAAAAAGCATTTCTTTTTCGGAAAAATTGTGTCTTTTTTCTCTCCTCGTAACTATTGTTTTTCAACTTTGCATGTCAGGTAAATATCAAATGCAGGTAAAATTGCAGGTACTTTTGGCATTTAGAGCGTTTTGTCCGCAGGTTTTGTCGCTATTCCTTCTAAGCTTTTATAACAAGAAGAATAAATCAACTTGTAACTTTTGTGTGTTTGTGATTTGACAATTTAATCCCGACATGCAATTAGAAACCATTTTTAGTAGTTCAGTTAATGGTAAACAAACCAACATTTTGTGAAGTTAAAAAATGGACACTAAACTTCAGAAAATAATAATATGTTAAATTACTTACTGGTACCTTTATGAGTTACGAGGAGAGTAAAAAGACATATTTTTTCTGAAGAGAAATTAACTTTTTTGGTATTTTTCTAAATCTTCTAGACCTAATTGGCCAATAAGGGTAAAGTTAAGACGTCCAGTTTTACCTATGCCAAGTTTCATAGCTATAGTGCTAACAGAACACTGATCAACAGGGCATTAAAAATTTAACATATAAAATCCTATGTTGCGCGTTAAAAAAACGCACTGTAAATACATACCTGAATATATTTAGATACCAAAATTGTAAGAATTATCTATATTTTAATTAATTTTAGTTAATGCCACAGCACTTTTATGTTTTTTTTTCATTTCATAGAATTTAAACTGTGATGTGTGAGAACTATTCAAAATCAACATTTTGACGTTTACAAGATCCCAACTAGATAACGGCCAACTAGATGAAGTTTTATAATAAACACTCCGTATTTATACCGAGAAGATGGATAAAATAAAAATACGCCTTTATCACGGATCCCCAGAAAAATACAACCGGCAACTGCGCATTCTCTTAAACAACTTTCGACAACAAAAGTTATTGAAATTTAAAGAAAACTACAATATTTTTGTCATTTTCATATAGCCTGCATTCCCACAAACCTGAACCGAGCTTCTGCATTAATACTGTTGAGGTTTAACATTAAAACATTTACCGAAAAAGTGGATAAAAGTACTGATCACAAGAGAAATACAACCGGCAACGACGCCCAACAATCTGGCAACCTGACGTTACGTCAACGTCTAGCTCTAGTTATACTCGTCTTTGTCGTACTAACAGCAAAGCAAACCAATGGATGTCACTGAAAGTAAACAAACATCTCCATGGCGCGCGTGCCTGCGTTCAAATGTTTTTGCCTTCATCAAAATGGCTGCTTTTAAATGGGTGACTGTAATTAAACCGTCATGAATGCGCGATTGCGAAATGCCTTTTAAAACTTATCATCTTTTGTTCGGTTGATTTATAGTCGTCTCTTTTATTTTAAGCTGTTGATTTTTGGTTGATTTTATCGAAAATGAAAAACCATGTTTTTCGACGTTAAATCAACGTTCTTAAAACGTGTGTTGAATATGTTTAGATATTGGTTGAATTTATAATGTTGATTAAACGTTGAAAATAGGTTTACATGTCTCATACATAGGTTACTCAGAGCGCTAGGTGGCGTTGTCGTAAACGGAGGTCGACCCAGATTCCTATACGAGGCTGAGAGGGGTAGAACGTATTGCCCCGATCCCCGGTGTTTATCTTTCTCACGGATGTCGGGCGTCGGCACTGTCGGCTGCTTGAGATGTTATTGTCGGCCATGACAAGACGTTCGTTGTTCGTTTCATTTTGTTTGTTTACCCGTTTTTTAGGGTAAAAAATTTCAAATCGCTTAAAAGGTGAGTACTCACGGGTTAGATTTTACTGATTTTCAAGATTAGAGACAAGATGGCTGAAATCTCACCACCACCATTGGTTTTGATGAGTGTGGCTATACTATTTTGAAGGCCAATTAATTTAAGTAGGTATGGTTACATTAAGCTGGAGTAAATTAAGTACATATAGGCATATTAAGGCTGATATAAATTATTTACTTATGCATCACAACAAAAATTAATACTTGACAATCAAAGCTTTATTTTCTCTACACCATTTTTACATGTAGTTTAGAAAGTATCATCTGTATAGTAGAAAACGTCACTTGGATTTCAGATATATCACTTGTATTTCAGAAATTATCACTTGTATTTCAGAATAGTCAGTTGAATTTTAGAAAGTATCATTTGAAATTTAGAAGCGTCACATGTATTTCAGAAAACATCAATTGGAATTTGGATTAGTCATTTATATTTCAGAAAAGTTCAGATGTATTTCAGAATTCGTCATTTAAATTTCAGAAAATGAATGAATTACATACTATCTTCAGAATTTTTTATATTGCATAAATTATACTTGATATAACATAAAATTTAACAATGACAACAACTTACTCTTGGCAAATAAAAAAGTTAGTCCAACTGGTATATCTGCCATTACTAAGACGGCAGCATTAAAAGAAATGCTAAGTTGTGCGAATAAAGTCCAATTTTGTATGTATGTATAAATATATTGTGTTGAAGTGGTTTTTGAGTCCTTCACTTTTGCACTTTACTTACCTTTTTGAAGAACTCCACACGAATGCAAATAACAAACTTTGTTTCCAAAAGAATTTTCTGAAATTCAAGTGATATCTTCTAAACTACAAGTGACGCCTTCTGAAATACAAGTAATATATTCTAAAATCTAAATGATTGTTCTGAAATTCAAGTAGTTTTCTGAAATACAAGTGACTATTCTGAAATCCAACTGACGATTTCTAAAATCAAAATTACTATTGTGAAATACAAGTGATATATTTTGAAATCCAAGGGACTGTTCTAAAATACAAATGATACTTTCTAAACTACCTGTGAAAATGGTGTAGAATTACAGACTCATATGCCTAATTTGCCCTGAGCTCCACTAAATTTTTTGACATGAAAATGTCTTTCTTTTTTAAAAAGGCAAAGTAATTTTCAGAATCTCGAACATAAATAAATAGGTACTCACACACAAATAAGTATAATTTTTGTATTTCATGATTTCTAAAGTTTATTCACTTTAGGCGTTCTGAGGAAGGCAACAGAGGAGTTGCCGAAACGTTAACTAGGTGGATTCGTCCGAGCCCTTTCCAGGGTAAATTGTTATTAAGAGTAATTTTACTGCGAATTGTGCGAAATTCCTTTTGCAACAACGAACGAATCGTCCAAAAAAGTGTATGAGGTAAACATTACCCAAAAGTAAGTACTAAAAAAATTAATTTTTGTTAAAAATTATTCCTAGTTTAAAGTCTTCTTTTAAGTTGATAGATACGTCGAATAAACGTTTTAAGCAACGTTTATAAAAACGTTGATTGAAGGTTTCAAGCCCACATCCTAACCAAGGTTAATTAAACGTTCTAAGCAAACGTAGATTAAACGTTTTAACCAAACGTAGATTAAACGTCTTAAGCACACGTTGATGAAACATTTTAAGAAGGGTAGATAAAAACGTTGATTCAATGGTCATAATTACGTTTAAAAAACGTTTGGTTACAGGTTTTTTTTAACGTTGAATCAACGTTCAACTGTTTACTGGGAAAAATAACCTTCTAGTTTCTTAGGATGGAAAAGCTCAAACGTAAGCATGTGAGTCCTTGTTTGGAGTATGTTCTCAGCGCATTGGGTGAATAGATCTAGGGAAAAGGTAAGGACAATTTAGCTTCCATTGAGAAAGAGACCAAACCATTTGACACAGTGCACGCGGTCTACTTGGAACCAATTTTTGGATTACCGGAGAAAACATGTATTTTAGCCGAGGAGAATTTGATCATCAATTGTAGCATGCAAAATCGCAGACTTTTTGAAAAAATCAATAGATAATTACTGGCAAAATCGGTTAAAAGTGACAAATACATCCAAAAACGCAAATATTAAATTTTTAGAAAAATTTGGATGAGAATTAGGGTCGGTCAAAAAATTACAAAAATAGTCTAAAAATCCAGATTAGGATAAAGGCCAAAACCGTCTAAAAATAACTCAGAGCTTGAAAAAATAAAATTTTGGAGTTTGTAGAGAAACTCATGTTAATATTAAGTCCAAAATCGGTCACAAATGATTTAATAATTGTAAAAATGCTAAAACTAAAAAAAAAATGTTGGCAAATATCAGGCTGGGATAGGCCTAAAAACAAGTTTTACTGCATTGTGTCTATTACCACGTTTTTCGCGCTATTTCTGGATGTGTCTTTTCGAGTTTATGTATGATTTGGTCCTGTTCTTCGCTGACTGAAAAGCCTTGAGGAAGACCACGATAGAGGTACAAACGTTGGCGAATTCGAGAAAGTAAACTAACGTGTGTCCTTCGCCAGCTATCAAACACATTCCTAACCGTTGAAAGAACGCCAAGCACATGCTAAAATGCAAACACTACTAAGCTTAATTTAGATCACTATTTTTTCGTTAAAGCAACTCACGATATGTTTGGTCTTAATAAATTCATGTTACAAGAAACATGAGTGAAGATGAGATGCAGCGCTATAGAGCTGCAGAATGAGATAACCATGCAATTTATTTGACCAACAACAGCCTTAAGTCGATTTCAAAGTGAAGAATGGGAGAATTTTTTGGATAACCTTGGAAGGATATAAGCTGTATTCAATTTACTGAGAAAATGGCATAACTATGTGGGACATCCGGAATATGAGAAACGGCTAGGTCTGGTAGAAAGAACTTACTTGTTTCTGAGGATGAAGAAGTTCATACGCAAGTAAGGGGTGTTCATTTTAAACCGTCATCTACGTGGCTGTGAAATTTCAAAAGAAAAGAATGAAAGAACAAAAGTCGATTTACTTTGATTATGTCATCCCTTTTGTTTAAAAAATTCATAGCCTTCTGGACGACGTTTTCTAATGAATAACATCGTTTATGCTCATGGTAAGCATGCACAGGGCAAAGACAATTTACACATGGACCATTTGGAACTATCTGGCAGAATTAACAACAGCAATATGAATTTATGCATTCAAAAAGAATCCTGCAAAACCGTGGAAGCCGAGGAGACTTTAGAAAAATTAAAGACATGTTTAGAACATTAGGAAATCCAAGGCGAATCATCAATGATATGGCATGCGTTCGCTAGAAAGGCATTTAGCGTAAGATACAAAAAATGCTGTTGCTACGTCCAGAGAGAATGGGAGTTTATCCACCTAACTATTACGGAAGCACTCATAGCAACAATGACATTTTTCATTGCATAAGACGTGTAGCAGCAGAGTCAGGAAAAGCAGGAAAATAAAGGTGAAAACAAAGAGGACACTTTCAAGAAAAAGTTCTTACGGAAAGAAGGAAGATTATAAGTGGAAAGAGTGGGAAGAGATACATATCAATAAAGAGGAGCTTGGCAAAAATAAAAAGATTCTTACAAGAAGAAGGAAGGTCCTTACAAAAAGCATTAGAATCCAATTTATAGGAAAGGAGATCCTTCTGCAAAAAGCAAGAGCAATTTAAAAACACTTGCTTAATGTAGAATGTGTCAAGAATCGTTCGACGTAAAATTCTTAATATATAGTAGAAGTATCGTAGTAAAACGTAACTTTCTGAAGACGTAGAAGGAACTTTCTGTAAGAAGCTACTTCATAATCATTCTGTTGAGGTTTAGAGACTGTTTCGTGAATTACAGAAACGCAGGCGATCCTGCTAATAAGAGAGAGAAAGAGAGACAGAGACACGGTGCTGAATGTCCTTTGTATAGCGGGAGCAATGAAGGAAAGTTGGTGTTTGAGAGTTGGCAATTCACCTCAACGCTGATTAAAGGCGTATTTGAGGGGTTTGAGAATAAATGGTGCAATGTTGTGGTTTTAAAAAATGGGGAAAATGCTGTTTAAAAAATGGGGATAATTTCATAAACTGGAAAAAAAAAAGTTTTTTGAAATTTGTGCTAGTGATGTGCAACTGTGAAAACCCAAAAGCTGTCGGTAACTGGATGACCAAGTTTTCACAAGAATATTCTAGGGTTGCCATCAAGGTTCTTCTTCTGATTGCGTCGTCTCCCTTCGAAGGTTGGCGATCCAACTGGCAATAATTACACGTGACACATCTGCTCTGAAGATTTCGGATGATGTTTTACTAAGCAATCGGCGTAGGTCCTTGAGCCAGGAATTCTATCTTCTCCCTATTAACCGCTTCCCCTGAATCTTTCCCTGGATGATCGACCGAATTAGCTCATATCTATCTCCCCTCATTATATGTCCATATTCCTTAGTTTGCGCTCTTTGATAGCTAGCATCAGTTCCTTGTTTTTCTGCATTTTATTAAGAAGCTCGGTGTTTTTTACTCTTTCGATCCAGGATATGCGTAATATTCTCCTATAACAATATATTTCGAAAGTTTCAAGGCGTTTTTCTAGCGAGGGGTTGAGGGTCCAGCTTTCACAGCCGTACAGGAGGATGGAGAACACGTTGCAGCGTAGCATTCGGATTCTAAGACCCAAGTCTAGGTCACGCCTAATAAAAAAGTTTTCCATGTCGGTAATCGTCCTCCTGGCCTGTTCGATTCTTGATAGTATCTCTTTCGTCGAATCGCAACTATCACATACTAGGGCTCCTAGATATCTGAAGGATGATACCTGCTCAACGATCTTGTCATGTATATGGAGGGCAACTTCTGTTTGCACCTTCGAGAAAACCATAACTTTCGCTTTGCGGATATTTATATGCAGTCCATAAAGCTTGCTGTACTCAACAATGACATCCACAAGTCGCTGGAGTTCAGGTAGGCTGCTGGCAATAACGATTGTATCGTCGGCATATCTTAAATTGTTAATTGTTTTGCCATTGATTTTGATTCCAGCGCTAGTGTTTTCAAGATAATTCTCGAAAATATGTTCCGAGTACAGATTAAAGAGCACCGGGGATAATATCCTTGTCAGACTCTTTTCTTTATGGCTATCTCCTCCGACATTTTATCCTCTATTCTTTCTTGAGCCTGATGCCAGTAGAGTTTTGTAATGATTCGTAAATCACCCTCGTCTAGACCTATTTTTCTGAGTATTTCTGCTAGTTTTTGATGTTGCACGCAGTCAAAAGCTTTGTGGTAGTCTATGAAGTGCTGTATAACTCTCAGGAACGTTTTTAGTACGTGTGACATCAAACTTATTATGCGGCAATCATCGCATTGGAACGCGTTAAGTTTCTTGGGTAAAGTGACAAAAATTGATTTTAGCCATTCCGAGGGTAATTCTCCAGCTCTATAAATAGCGATGAACAGGTCTGTTAGGCGACGTAACCCTATACCCTCTTCGTGGATTAAGAATTTTAAGGTTTCAGCCTGTACCTCGTCAGGCCCCACAGGCTTTCCATACTTCTGTATTAGGATGGTGTGTTTTATCTCTTCTTTAGTGATGTTAGGACTAGTCTTGTTGATTTCAATTGCTTGGAGGGGTTGTTCTGGTCGTTCGTCGCTATTCAGCTTTGTAGCATACTTTTCCAGCGCTTCAATTTTTCGTCACCGACGAGTACTACGTTGTTATAGTTTTTCAGTATTCCGCTGGTCTTTTTGCGATTACTGCCTGTCATTTCTTTGATCGTTTTATGTACGTTATATATGTCGTGTTTTTGCTGTAGTTGTTCGATTTCACAGCATCTCTCGACCAGCCAGCGTTGCCTTGCCTCTCTGCACTTGCTACGAATAATCTTGCTTAACTCTCTGTATCTAGCCTCGCTTTATGTTTTGTGCTCATTCCGCTCATCCGTCATTTTTAAAATCTCGTCTGTCATCCAAGGTTGTTTTTTTCGTTTATCTTTGGAAACCAATATCTTTTGTTTGCGTTTCTAGTAGTGCGGTTTTTATCTCCGAACATTTTTCTTCGATTATTGTGCTCGGCTCGGTCTTCTGCATTCCTTCTTCAAGACTGCGTGGCTGTCATCTTCATCGACAAGTTTTTGAGTTTTGTTATGTCTATACGTTTTGATGGTTTAGAACGGTTAACATGTTTGAATCGGCGCATCTTGATTTCTATTACGACTGGATTGTGGTCGCAGAAACCAACCATCAAGGTTTCTATTTTTAAAAAAGTTAAAACCTGTTAAAATGTAATGCAGCTGTGTTTGATGTTCGGCTGCGTGAAATAGAAATCACCGATACAAATTGATCATCCCAACAAATCTTTGGCGTTCATTTGCAATGGTAGACAGAGCGTAATGTTGTACCCATGAACAGAAATCAACATATCCAAGAAATGTCACTGCTGACTTGCCAACATTGTTTTTCTTCAACGTTGATCTTTGATGAAGTCCATCCACCCGCTTAAATAAGATTCTTATGCTTCTGATCTTCAGTGTGGATAAAGGAGAAGATTAAAATATCGCCGGCGTAGACAAAATAAAAACCGAGATTTAAAGTCTCAGAGATGGTGCCTTGCATTCCTTAGACCAAAGCTCATAAACGGAAATTCGAAGTGTCCAAAAGGCGTCATTATGGCAATTTTCTGAACTTGGATTGTAGACGACAAAACCTAATGGGTTTGTCCCTTAGCTAAATCTTTCCCAGTTATTAAACACTCGCTTCCATCCCCATTGGAATTAAACCCCCATAATTTAATTTCGCGTACCTTAATCCCCCGAATAGGTACAATTTCTGGACCGAAGCAATTAGAAACTTCGGTGCGGCCTCCCATACTTGAAATTATAAGGAGCCGGCCAAGTTTAAACGTTAAATGCAAGTTCCTCAAACAGACCTAAGATGTTAAGTCTCAAATAGTTTCCTATAATATCCACTGGTCAACCGGGTCGAGTTTACAGGGACGTAATTAAATTGTGCGATGCGAGTCCGGATTTGCGGGCAGAGGCCTGTTTGAACGGGCGGAAGCAATGCATGCATACTAATGTTCGGTTCGGGCAGAGAGAGGGAGGTAATGCAAATTGCAGTTCAAAGGGCCGCTTCTTAATCATCTTAAGATAATCTGCAAACTTGTAAACGACGGAACTTTCATAAAGGTAAACTCCTCTTATTAAGTTACATGTTGCAGCCACTCGGCCGAGAAACGCGGCTAAGGGGGACGGAAATGACAGTAAAACATAAGGATATGTCTTCTGGATATCAACCAAGACCATAACAGTTTATCAGAGCTAATGTTTGCCAGTATATTTCGAAAAGGGCGTCCTTATGCATATCGTGTCCATATAGGCAACATGGAGAGAGACATGGAGGATTCTCCCATTTCTCTATAGTTGATCCAATTTACGACGTCGTATCGCACAAACTGAACAGCACTAATTCCCCGGCTGCCTACTGGTAGATGACGTTTTATTGGCATAAAGCTGGTTCCGGATCTTTTAAATTTTAAACAAAGCTAGACAAGATTATGATCGCAATCGTCTTAAATTAGCCGGAAGGGAATTGGATCTAACGATATATTTTTGTTGCATCCGAGGATTGCTTCTGGTGATATAAGTCGTGTAGGGAAGGAACGATTATTTGCCAAAAGTCAATTTGTCATCGTTCACCTCGCTGTTGGGCCTCGCGATCATTCCGACTTTCGGCTCAATTTATTTCTATATAAGGGCCTTCACACACGCGTGCACACTCTTCCCGTTTTCATTTCCTCTGATGACGTACGTACACACGCGTTGCGGAATTTTGATGTGCCGAGAAAAAAAAAATTATGTAGTAATTAGTGTGGTTATTTAAACGAATTATGCATTCAGATTCGCAAAAAGCAAAAGGGAAATAAAACGTGAAATAAGACGGGCAGTCAGGCAAAAGCAGGAGCGCTGGCAGGCGGCAGGACGAGGGAGAGCGTTTCTTAAGGGATAAGTCGGCTAAACCCAATCAAAGCCCAAAGTTGAATCGTTTTAATTTTCCTTTACATTTCTCTTTATTCCTTTAGTCGGAACAAGAATTAAGTTTGGCTTTTGTAAATTAAAATAGCCCGGCAAGAAGTAGTACGGCGGCTGCCGCGTTCCTGCTGCAGTGGTTTTTAGTCTAATTAATTCTGCTTATAAATTCCGATTCTAGGCCTTTGCTTTCCCGGCCGAAGCCGGTCGCTTATTGCTGGAACAGTGGACTGAAATAATGAGGGAATAAACAAGCAAACTAATTTTTTGAAATAGAAATATGTCCTTAAAATTTTTGTTTCCACATAACTAATATGTATTAACTTTCGTGTCGGCGACGT
Organism: Taphrorychus bicolor; assembly: GCA_951812265.1. Lineage (NCBI taxonomy): Eukaryota > Metazoa > Arthropoda > Insecta > Coleoptera > Curculionidae > Taphrorychus > Taphrorychus bicolor. The sequence continues at coordinate 59,436,504 of OX638297.1, read as the reverse complement.
TTGATTTCTGGACATTTTATACCAAGACGTTTCATACAACAGACATATCATACCAAGAATGTGACCCGAGACATTTCATATCAGCAATGTTCCATACCAAAAAAAAATAAAAATAAATTTAAACACAAAGAAAAATAAAAATTATTTTATTTTTCTTTGTAAAAGAACACATTTCAGCAAAATAATAAAAGAACGAAAATGAATTTAAAAATAAATATTAAATCAACAAACTTATTTTACTCAAAAAACTTAAAGTCAACCACACAGCGCAAATTAAGCAAGAATTTCTAAATACCACATTTTACAGGAAATTCTAAAGAACATGAAATAATCATAACACAGCAGTTTCAAAAATAAATGTTCTTGTTCGAAGAGAAACACTACTTTACTTTGTCTTCATTCGTCGCAAAACCAACGTTCTTCTACCAATGATATCATTCTCTTGGTTGAACACCACAGAAAACAATCTCATGCATAAATATATTTTGAAATTGATCCAAGACTCATTTATCACAGACAAATTAGTTCTTTCCGCATAAGAGAAAACCGACTTGAATCCAGCTATTTTTAATAACTTCTAACAAGTAACTTTAAAAAGCCCCAATCTCTTGGCTGAAAGTAGTTTCATTTTGAGTCAATTTTTTTTTATGTATAAAACTTGAAAACAAACATCTAAAAAAATCACGTAAAACGTGGCCACTGACATATGGGATATCAAAACAAAAAAATGACCCAAACATTTAAAAATGCAAATTTAGAATATTTAGACAAATTCGAGTTGGTATTAGGAACAAAATCAGTTTTAAATTCCTAAAAGCAATGCAAATTTGGGATTTGTGAAAAAAATGTACAAATTTCTAAAAGTTCATGTTAGAATTAGAGCTAAAATCAGATCAAAATAAACTATGTACATTGATAAAAATGCGAATTTTAATGTTTTTAAAGAAACTCTATGGTAGGACAAGTTTAAGTAGAACTCAATTCAAATCTTCAAATTGATGTTGTAATGAAAATTATTTGTTGAACCAAAACAAGTGAAATTTTACTAAAAATGCCACAAAATGAAAATTTGGATTATTCGAGAAAGTCAGCCTAGTCAGCAAGTTCAACAATCTTGTCGTTCTCACTAGAAAAAATTTTATCTCGATGCCTGTAAAAATACAAATTTGGATTGTTTGGAGAAATTCAGGTTAGGTTTACTTGGCCAAAATCGGTTAAAAATGACTAAAAGCAATTATAAATGCAGATCAAAATTTTTTGGAAGGTTAGGTTTTAGGTTAGAATTAGGATTAGGACAACTTAGGCATTTAAAGCGAATAAAAATACAAATTTGCAAAAATCATGTTAAAATTAGGCCAAAATCGGTTAGAAATGCCTTAAACAAAAAAGATGGGTTTGAAATATTAAAATCAAACAATCAGTCAAGCCTATAAAATTGTCAATTTAGAGTTTTCGGAGAAACTCAGGTTAGAATTAGGGTCACAAACGGTTAAAAATTATTCAAAACGTTTAAAAATGCAAGTTTTGAGTTTGTGAAAAATATCAAGTTAAGATGAGGACCAGAATAGTTTAAAGATTACTCAAAGGGTCTAAAAATACAAATAAAAAAAATCTAAAATCTAGAATTAAGGCTAAACTCGGTCAAAAATGACCTACATTATCTAAAAAATGCACATTTTTAAAGTTATTAATATTAACAAAAAAACAATTTTAAGACAAAAGTCGGGAAGAACTGATTCAAATCTTCTAATTTGATGTTTTGATTGTTAAAAATGGCTCACAATGCCTCAAAATAAAAACTTACCATTTTTGAGAAAGTCAACTTAGAGTTAGGGCCAAAAATATTTTCGTTCTCAGTTAAAAATTGTCTCAACCTCAAAGATGTAAGAATACAAATTCCGAGTGTTTAAAGAAAATCATATTAGTTTTACGGCCAAAATTGTTTTAAAATTAGTGAAAGCAATTATAGATAATAATTAATTATTTTAATATTATTAAAAGTAAATGTTTTTGAAAAAAAAGTGGGTAAGAATTAGGGCCAAAATCGTCCAAAAATTACTTAAAACATGTAAAATATAATATTAAAGATTTTGGAAAAACTCAGGATAAGATTAAAGCTAAAATCATTAAAAAATGAGTTAAAACCTCTAAAAATACAAATTTGGATTGTTTTGGAGAAAGTCAGTTTAGAATTAAGGCCAAAATTGGTGAAAAATGACTCGAAGTCTTTGAAAATGCAAAGTTTGAGTTTGTGGAAAAATTCATGTTAGGATTGGGACCAGAATCGTTTAAAATTATTCAAAGGGCCTAAAAACACAAATTTTAATGTGTTGAAAGAATTCTCATAAAGGAAACTAATGGAGAAATATGGACGAAACTCGAAAAAAACCTGAAGGAAATAGACTCAAGAATGCAACTCGACACAGAGACCACATGGTGGCAGATGAAAAACGCAATAATAAAGATTCAAGAACAGGAGATCGGTTTTAAGGAAAACATTAATAAGGAGGAATGCATGACGTATGAAATTTTAGAACTTATGACACAGAGAAGGATGGCCAAATCCACACCTTTAAAATATAAAAAACTCAAAAAGTTTGTAAGGGAGAAATGCAGAGAGGCAAAGGAAAAATGGCTGACCGAGAAATGGCCAAGAGGAGCTTTTTGATGACGGTACAGACATGAGATTCCCAAGGTACTTATGGAACATGGAGAAGACGGACCAGCCATTACAAAAAGTGAGGTAATCCACGCGCTGAAGACAGAAAGGCTAAAGGAGCGAGCAAGGTACCTATGAAAGAACTTAAAACCATTGCTCGCCAAGACGGCAACGTACTGGATCTTATGCTAGAACTATCCCATACCATATATAAAACCGGAAAGATTCCTCCCAGCTAGATCAAGTCTACTTTTATAACTATCCATGATTGCTCTAATGCCACATATTCTTAAAGCTTTTTTCTGAGAATAGTCCACACACGAATATACAGGAAATGCGAAGAACAATTAAGCGACACTCAATTTGGATTCCAGAATGAACTAGGCACTCGAGAAGCTCTCTTCTCCTTAAATATTTTAGCATAGATATGCAAAAATATGGACATAGATGCCTACGCTTGCTTTATTGACTATCGAAAGGTATTCAACGACGTCAAGCATCTAAGCATAGTAGAAATATTATCCGTAACCGGGATTGATAAAAGAGATATTACAATGATAGTAAATCTCTACTGGAACCAAATCGCCGAAATTAGAATAGACGGAAGAACATCTGACACTATGCGAAAAGGCGTACGACAGGGCTGTATTTGTCACCACTCCTGCTCAACATCTATTCGGAAGCAATTTTCAAAGAAGCTTTAGCGGAAGACATGGGATGTATCGAAATAAATGGAGTATGTATCACCAATCTCAGATACGCAGACGACACCGTACTCCATGCCGCTAACATATCAGATCTGTAAAATATGATGAACAGAATAACTGAATATAGCGAGCAATACGGATTGGACCTGAATATATATATCAAAGACCAAACCGTTAGTCTTCCAAGGGTCACACTGCTGAAACAATTTTGATTAACGGCAATCAGATCGAACAAGTCTCGTGTTTTAAATATGTGGGTACCATAGTCAACGAGTGATGTGATCCGAAACGAGACATCCGTTTCAGAATCCAACAAACCAGGAAAACATTCGTAAACATGAAAAGATTTTTTACTAGTCCTGCCTGATCTGAGTGTGGAGCTCAGGGTTCGCATGATTAGATGTTATGTCTTCAGTGTGTTGCTGTACGGATGTGAATGCTCGACCCTAGACCCTACAAATGAAAAGAAAGTTGAGGCGTTTGAAATGAATTTATATCGCCTTATGCTTCGCATATCATGGGTCCAACGAATTACGAACGAAGAAGTACTTAGACGAATAAAGAAGCAGAAATAACTAATGGCCCTCATCAAACAAAGAAAAACTACATACATAGGCCATATTATGAGAGGTAACAAGTATGAAATGCTGAGACTAATAATTGAAGGAAAGATTCAAGGGAAAATATCTATTGGTAGACGTCAGAACTCCTGGCTAAAAGACCACAGAAGATGGTTTGGGTGCACTTCCATTGACATCTTTCGAGCTGCTGTACCCAGAACAATGTTAGCTATCTCGATCGCTAACCATCGAAAGGCGGGGGCACCATAAGAAGAAGAAGAGAGAATAAAATTTTAAGACAAAAACAGACAGAATAGATTCAAACCTTTTAATGTGATCTTCAAGTAAAATTCATGTTCTGACCTCTTAAAGTCGTAACTGATGATGATAAAAAGACCTTGACTCCTGATAACTTAAATTATGGAAATCCCCCAGCTAGCAAAAAAGTCAGAGAGTTTTCAAATGTCACAGACCCCTCAGCTCATATTCTATTTTGTTACCCCCATTTGCACCAAGCAAGTTTAGATAAACCTAAAGTTAATTAATTACCCTTAAACCATAGCTATTAACATGAGTAACCATGGTAATACGGGAAGCCTTAACTAGGTGTACTTGAAAACACCCAGGCGGCAAAATGCCGTTGATCAAAACGTCGACTTTTTGTCATCTTTGGTGATAAAACAGGTCCTAAATTGACGTAAAAAAGCGAGAAAATAACAAGTAACATAAACCACAGTCCGTTCACCTCATAATCTCAGTAGAAAAATGTCTCAAAGCGCGTAAACATACAAATTTCAAGGGTTTGGAAATATTCAGAATAGTGTTTGAAAACGCACATTTGGAGTTTTTGGAAAAATTCAAGTTAATATTAGGTCTAGAACCGTTTAAAAATTATTTAAAGCGTCTCCAAAAAAAAACAAATTTCAATAATGTGTCAAAATTAAGACTAAAAAATAACTCATAAAATTTACTAATTTAATATTTTGGACCACATTAATTTTTGAACCAAGATAAATAAAATTTGACTAAAAATGTGGCAAAATAAAAATTTGATTTTTTTAAAAAAATCGGAAAAAATTTTCAAAAAATGTCGGCTTATGGTTAGGCCCAAAAATCTTGTTGATCTCAGTTGAAAATGTCTCAAAGACGTCTAAGAATAGAAATTTAAAGCGTTTGGAGAAATTCAGGTTAGTTTTATGGTCAAAATTGATTAAAAGTGACTGAAAACAATTAAAATAGCAAACTAAAAGTTTTTGGAAAAGATAAAGTCTAAAGTCTAAAAAATAAAATCTAAAAATGGAAATTTGGATGTTTTGGACAAACTCAGGTTAGAATTCGGACCAAAATAGATTAGATATTATTTTAGGAGTGTAAAAATGCAAATTTTGTTTTTTTGAAAAATCTCACATTAGGAGAGGGCAAAAAACCTGTTTCGTTTCGTTGTGCCTGTTGTCAAGTTTTACACGCTCTGTCTGGATGCGTCTTTCCGAATTTATGTATGCTTTGGTCACAGTCTTCACCGAGTGAAAAAGCTCTGGGGAAGACCGTAATAGAGGTAGAAACGTTGGCGAGTTCGAGAAAGCGAAGTGGTTTCTTCTCCTACAAGTGTTATCAAACACCTTGCAAATCATTGAAGCTCACCTGAAATAACCTGAACTCACCTGATCAAATAACTAACTAACCTCAGTTATCGTAAAGATTATCGATACATCCTTTTGGTACCAATATATGGTATGAGTACAGAAAGTGGCTCTCACAGGGCGACCGCTGTGGAACCTAATCGATTTCAAAGGTAAATAAACCTGGAGTTTTCCACTTGGCAACAAACGAGTGGTATACCCAAACATCTGCCCTGAAGACTCATTTTCCTCAAAGAAGATACCGTGCCCTAGCATCTCCTCCGCAGGCCAAAAATTCGTCAAGAATTTATGACATCAGAGAAAAGAAATTGAGTAGAGATTACTGTTATCATTCAATCTTTATTTATCTAAGTGAGAGACAATCTATTGAATCTTTTGACAATCAGAAACAGTATGTTTAATGGTTCTTTTTTTGGCTCGGATAATGGTTTGATCCATTTCTGAGGAGTTGGTTTTATATATACACAATATGCGTCAGTTTTTCAATCGGTTTCCTGGATATCCAAACATCCAAAACGGTAATTCTTCTTTCGGGAATCCGTCCTTCTTTTTCCAACTCCAGAGTGAATTGTATTTTGGCGTATATGCAGTTCAGGTGTAAGAGGAAGTATTGACATTTCTTGGACGAACAACTCTATCGAATGAAAGCGAGGCTTCCAACCATACCCCAATCCCACCACTCAGTGTTAGTGTAAATAGGACGCAGCAGTTAATGATTGAATCACCAGGTAGGGAACATACCACTCCGGCTGCTGCCACCCAGGGGGATTGCAGCCTTGGTCAACATTGTGAACGCAATGTTAAGATTGAGGCACTTTCCAACCAGGTGGAAGTACGCATATGTCATTCTGTTTCCGAAACCAGGTAAAACCTCTCTTTTTCCACAGAGTTACAGGCCCATCAGTCTGCTGCCTACCATGAGGAAGGTAGCAGAACGAGTCCTGAGACGACCAAAGGACAAAGCAGAGCAACTAGAGCCGCTACCAGACGAGCAGTTTGGCTTTAGGGCCCAAGCTGTCGAGCAAACTGCAGATGCTGAGGGTGGTGGAATACATCACCGAAGCATTCAGAGGCAGCAGGAACCATCCTGCTAGACGTAGCCAAAGGCTTTGACAGAGTCTGGCACAAAGGACTGCTAGTCAAGCTGTTAGATATTGTATGCCTTGTACCCTTTGTTACACTAATCAGATCTTTCCTTTCTAAGAGGTATTTCAGGGTGAGGCTGGACGGACAATACTTTGCGTACAGATGATGGAAGCAAGAGTACCGCAAAGAGCGGTGCTCTCGCCCTTCCCATAGAACCTATACGTAGGCGACCCCCCAGAACAGACAGAATCAGACTTGCATTATACACTGATGACCCAGCTCTAGTGGCAAGATCCCTCAACACAAGGTTACTATCACGGTACTTTCAAGAGGAAGTCACAGCCTTAGAAGAGTGGTGTGCAAAGTAGAAGATAGACCTGAACGCCAACAAGACGCAGGCCATAATCTTCAGGAAGCGACGCAATCAAGTCGTCCTTACAGGCGAAGCGATTCCTTGGCAAGAGACAGACACATACTTAGGTGTAGAGCTGGATAAAAGCCCCACTTTGGAAGAACACATCACAAGGACCAATAAACAAGGCAAAGATGACAAGGAGCAAGCTCTACCCGATGATCGGAAGACGCTCAAAACTGGCTTTGAAAAACAAGGTCACACTGATCAAACAGGTGATCCAGCCACAGTTAATATACGCTTCATCAGCGTGGGGATATGCAGCAAAGACACACCTGAAAAGCCTTCAGGCAGTCGAAAATGTGGCGCTCAGGATGGCAATAGGAGCGCCCTGGTATGTTCGTAACCAGGATATACAAAGGGATCTCGATTACACCACAGAGACTGAGAGGATAAAAAGCCATGCGAGGAAAACCTTCCAGAAGACAGAGGGCCACCCCAACCAGCTACTGAGGACGGCGACCGCTTACGACCCCGAAGTCGAAAGGCCATAATAGCGGGCATAAGTGGCCGAAATTACAGCTATTAGATAACGAGTAGTAGAACACTAATTATTTTTTATTTTCTTTTACAGGTAACCAGCATCACCCAGAGGCCAGAAGTGACAGGACAATACTCCACCAACAGACAAAACCCCCCCGGGCAGCGAGTCTGGACATTCAAAGTTTGCTAAACAGCTCTTTCCGCAATCCTGCTATCTCAGTAGGGGGGGGGGGGGGATTCCTTCCATATCCACAGCCCAAACCCAAACTCCTTAGGTAAAGATACAATGTGGGTCCACTATTGTATTATTTACCACACCTTAAAACAAGATATTCCGAAAGGAAGACAGCCGACGAAGAGAAGAATAATTCAAGACAAGAAGAGCCCCTGAAGAGCCCCAGTCGGTGGGCTAACTTCAAACAGGACACAGAAATGGTCACCTTGCTCAGGACTGGACAAACTTCAAGATTGTTCAGAAGAGTGACGGGTGGCTGAAATTTCTGTTACAGGCTGGTCAGGTCGATAGCGACGATAGAGTAAAAGGAAATAGTCCTGCCTGACTCTTTTATCTGAGACCATCTCTTAGTCACAGATAATGGCCATGATTGGATCAGTCAACGTTGAGATGCAAAGAAGATCACTTTGCACGCTCCTTCACATCAGAAAGAAATACGATTCCATAACGACTTCAAAGCCCGGAAATACACCGGACTCTCTTTGAGAGACTGAGAAAACTTTCACAGTTCATTATAAAATTTCATCTAGTTGGCTGTGAAATGTCAAAAGAAAAGGATGAATAAGCAAAAGTCCATTTATTTTGATTATGTCATCCATTTCTGTCAAAATTTCATGGCCTGCTAGATGAAATTTTATAATGAACGCTCCGTACATATGTGATGTTCAATGCGGGAGCCAATTTTCCAGGAATAAAAAATTTAAATCAGGAGACGGAGGGAATTCAGCGAGTATTCTAAGAGGAGGAGTATGATACCGAACTTGCCTCATACGACTCCTAAACATTTGACTATGATGAAAGCTTTTCTTTTGTTCACTGAAGTAAAGGAGCTCTAAAAACTTGTGGGGTTTCCATTATTCTGCCAAGTTGAATTGATCGGTGACTTTGTCTATGTACAATAGATAGAAATTAGTACAGAACTTCAGCTTCCACCTTGTGCAAACCGTCTATGTTAGAAAGATGACATTGAGGATGGTTCTCATATAAAAAAAAAATTTTTTGGTTAATATTTGATGTTTGTTTCCGGAAACTCACCCCACTGTAAAGAGTTTTGTTACAGCCATGGCCGGTGTGCGCTTGATAAATTCACTTTTCCGCGCTCGGAAAACATTAAAGCGAAGACGATTGAAGTTATGAAAACTGAGAAATTAAATCCGGGAGTAGCCGACGTCGGACGGGTCCGGATTATAGTAAATACAGTCGAAGTAATTTGATTACGTACGAATTACCCCCGCTTAATACATCGTTATGAATCGAGGCTTTAATTTCGTTATAAAAGCCCCGCGTCTTGACCCCCTCTCACCTTCCCCCTTGCATCTTAGGTCTTCACCCTAAAGGGTGGATCGACATCGAAATGCCTTATAAGAAATTAATATTTCCATTCTTCGTTCTTCTTCTATCCAGTCGTAAAGCTTTCAGAACTAGTTACGAGGTCGCAATAAAAAGTTTGTGGATGTTCATGAAAAAAGGGACTTTAGCGCGTAAACGTAAATTTGCGTTTCGTTGCACGGATTATCCTGGCGTCGACGTTCCGGGCGCCTCCTCGATCCAGCCTGGATAGAGGTGGGACGTGCTTCGTTTGGAAAACGCGCCTATTTTGCGCCGATGGGTTTATTTGGCCGGTTTTTTTACTACTCGCACGTGAATTGGATTGCTTTCTTCCAGCTCGTCGTCCCATCAAGATCGTAACCTAATTAATTTTGTTTTTTAAACGTTTTGAAACCTTGCCAAAGGACACCACGATAACCGCCGTCTCAAAAGGAAATGTTTTGATTGCAATACCTCTCCTTTTGTTTGTCCTCCTACGCACCTTTTAGTCGACATCCTGCTACTAACCGGACACGAAATTCCCAAATTGATAACTTTAATCGGGTTGTCATGATTTACTCTGGTTAAATATTTAAATCACCTCAATTTAATAATTTAACTGATGCCGGTAGCCGAAGGAAGAGTTTTTGCACGTACAAGTATTTTCTGGTATTCACAAAAAAAGTTTTTTTTCTTCATGCAACGTTTTAAGCTAAAACATTCGTGCAGTGTTTCAAGATGAAAATTTTTTGAATTACCCGAACCCTTCCGACATAACAAGTTGCCAAATTTATCAAAAAATCACCAGCAAGTTTATAAAATAATGGTAAAACCTTCTTTTTATTTGTGTATTCCGTATAAAGTAACTTAAAAAAGTTTTCCAATAGTCTTATTTTTTGTTTCATAAAGCATAAAGTATGAAAATAACAATAAACAGAAACAATAGAAAAACAAGACATAAATAATTTAACTGAAAACCCACGCAAAAAACCAAAAGTAAAAAATCTGCAATAGTCAGAAGATTATTGAAAAAATATATGTCTAATAGTGGTCCAATGAATAGGTGATAATCATCTAAAAACTTACAAAGAACTGCTAAAAAGTTTCTTTTTTGGACCAAAATCTTTCAGTAATCAACAACTTCCGATTGGTAAATAAATATTTATTTTGAGCCAAAATTGTATAAAAAAGTTCATCATTAAGCGTTAAAAAACCGTTCCAAACTGTCTTAATGGAAATCAAATAATTTACTTGAACATTTTTTACTCGTTTTAAAAGTCCAATTGGAGAACCAAAGAAAGCCTTGAACCTTGGTGGTTATTAAATCTATGCCAAACATTAGAAACGTTCACTTTTACTTTCACTCTTAAAACTTTCAGTTTTTGCTCCGTTTGCTCTTGCTTTTCATTCACTGAGGGAAATCTCTTGATTTCGTGCTGCTCACTGTAGTTTGATTCCCATTGGCCGGCCTTATCGTTATGGAACTGTTAGTTCTATACAGTAACTAGTGCCTTTGTCTTACCTTTGTTTACAACAAAACACGTGTTTCACACCTGTTGTTGCATTGCAGCCACGAGCATGTTCCTCAGAGCTCGAATAGTAATTTTATATTTTATTCAGGACTTTTGATTGGTTTTTATGTGACGGGGAGAGTATTACCAACCTTTCCGAGTTGATTGGATTAATTTAAGCCATCTAATCTCTCTCTGCTGTAGGAAGAAAACCAGCATCGAACTATATATAAGCAAACACTCATTATAATATACAACAAACTACCAAGTTGATTTTTTTTGTCCTTACATATTGGTTTATATTTTGGTTTGGTGTAGATTTCCAATATTCCATCATTGGATATTTATAATTTTACTGTCAAAGCCAGTGGCGCTAACCTATCCCACTCTCCGAATTTTCTGTGCTGTGACATTCTAATTTGCCAGGCCACTAGACAACTCACGCCCCTTTAGTAAACTTAATTTGTATTTTAGTTTTCCTTACCTTTTATTCGTAAACAAACCTTTCGCTATAAGAAAGACTTCATTCTGTAGAAAAGGCGTGGCAAAATAAAAAGGGCAATCATTAAATAAATATGAGATTAGAGAGGATAATAAAAGAAAAATATGTAGAATAAAAAACAATAAGAGAAAAAAATAAAAACTACAAAATCCTCGAGTTGAGAAATCTATCAAAAGAAGCCTACAGAGAACTAAAAACTTTGCTAAAAATGTTTTATTTTCGGAACAAAATTTTTCTTCATAAAAATCGATTTTTTGTTTATTGGAGAGAACTTTTATTTCGGGCCAAAACTGTATTAAGAATTTGAAAAAAAAAATTGGTTTTATGTATTTAAAAAACATGGTTTAGTGTCAATACTGTCTCAGTGCCGATTAGTCCAATTTTAACTTAAAATTATCTCGAAAGTATAAAAAACAAAAAAAAAATGAATTTGAATGAAACATTTGACAAGGACAAAAATAAAAAATCGAAATAGAAAACTAAGAAAAGTAACGAAATTTAAATAATATAAAAAAAGATACGTTCAAAAGAGACAAAAACTAGAGTTTAAAATATTTCTAATTGCAATCCGAAATCGTTTAAGTTTTAAAAAATGTGCTAAAATTGGGTCCTTTTCGGACCATAATTCTTTCAGTAAATATCGATTTATGACTCGTTGGCGAGGTTCTATTTCGGGCTAATACTGTTTTAAAAAAATTGAAAAAAAATGAATCGGAAAAAACATTTTTTTGCCCCAAAAATTACCCAAGAAAATCAGTTTACAGTACTTTTGCAAAGATTTTATAGTTTTTATAGTTAATCGACTTTATGCCAAAATTAGAAATGTTTGAAACTTATGTCAACTACCTCTTTTCTTTCTATTCTTTCTTTTCTTATTTTTTATCCTGTTTATTAAATGTTTTGAAATTTTTCGTTGTAAAAGTCTAATCTTGGATCAAAACTACTTCGACAGCACGGAAACAATGCAAAGATGGATGCTTTGTGATTAGATTGATAAAAAAATATTCAAGAACATAAAACTTAACTATCACGAGAAATAATATGAATAGAGAAATATGAAGAATAAAAGAACAAGAAAGAAAAACTACAAAGTTAAAGTTAAAAACTACAAGTTAAAAAAAGTAGAAACATGTGGTAATTATAAAAAATCTTGTCCAAAAGAGGAAGGTGCATGCAAAAATTTATTATATTTCTAATTTTAGTTGAAAATCGTCTAAGACTTAGAAATGTTTTCTAAATGAAATTCCTTTTTAAAAAGGAAAAAGTTTAATTTTGAAACAAAATTACCTCGACAGAATGAAAAATCAATCCAAAGTCCAATTTACAACAATGGCAAAAAGTGTATATAAGAAAAAACAAAATAAATGCAGAAATTGTGACAATGAATAAGGGGAGAGATTATTCTTGACGGACAAGGTACCCAAGTACTGAAATTCTTGTGTAATCGGTCTGGGCGACTAATTTTAAAACGTCTAAACTTCCAAGCCTTCGATAATCTTTATTGTCTTTATCCGGGCTGTTATATGATATTTTTTCTAATTATTTTATCATGCAACAGCCCTGATGAAGACAATGAAGATTGTCGAAAGCTTGGAAGTTAAGGAGTTTTAATAGAGACCAACTACCCAAGAATTTCAGAACTTGTAAACAATGAATAAGAATATACAATTGTAAACAATCAAAGCACAATCAAAAATAAGAATTTTAAATAAAAAGCTAAGAACAACTTCAGGAAAAAAGTCTGGAATAGGCAAAATGTATAGATAAAAATACGTCCAAAAGGCATAGAATCCTAAAATTAAAATATTTGTAATTTTATGCCGAAATCGTGCAGAAACTATCAAATTGTTGTAAAAAAGACATTTTTTTTTCTAGACAAAAACCTTTTAAAAAACCTAAAACATCAGGAATCATTAATCGTTAAAAAACCTATTTATCCACGACCATACTATAATAATCACATTATTGTTGTACATTCTCAAGATTAATGCTGATCATTATTTACTAGTGAATAATGAACATTATTCACAAGTGAATAATGAGTTGTCATGGAAACAAAACATGTCGAAGGCAACTGGCAACTCAAAAACTAAACCGCCCTATACGTGAAATCGGTAGTTACCACTGGTTCATTCAAATAAATATCCTTCTATTAGGATGTATTGAGACAAATGCAGGTTACGGTGTCTCTTTTTCACTAAAAAATGTACTTTTCACTAAGATATACTTAACATAGGCCATAAAATGAAGTAATTTACCGTTTACCCTCATAGCTTTGAAATGAACATGCACGGGCGACTAGACCATCATCTATCTGTCGCATCAAACGTCGAAGTCGATTAGCGAAACCAACAGTGATTTTAAAATTAATTGTGAATAATTTTTGTGGCACCGATAACCTACGATATTTGAGGAAAACCCGGAATTTTGGTCGTGGATAAAGTATAGTATTCTACTCGCATTTAATGAGCGTTACTCTCTTACTCTTACTCTCTAGGGCAACTTGTGCCACTCACTTCGCTCGTGGGCTCAAACGTTACTCTCGAGAATAACGACTCTTATTAAATGCTTGTTGTATAATATACTATTATCCACGACCATACTGTAATAATCACATTATTCTTATACATTATCAAGATTAATACTAATCTTTATTAACTTGTAAATAATGAACATTAATCACAAGTGAATAATGAGTTGTCATGGTAACGAAACATGTCGTAGGCAACTGGCAACTCGAAAAGTAAATTGCCTTAAACATGAAAGCGGTAGTTACCACTGGTTCATTCAAATAATTATCCTTCTATTCTTTAGGCTACAGTGTTTCTTTCTCACTAAAAAAAAACTTAAAATAGGCCATAAAATGAAGTAATTTACCATCCACCCTCGTAGCATTGAAATGAATATGCACGGGCGACTAGACCGTCATCTATCTGACGCATCAAACATCACGCCGTCGTTTAACAAAACCAGTCGTGATCGTGGTTTAAAAATTGTGCATTTTATTAGTGGCTCCAGGCTCCTATAACTTATCATATTTGAGAAAACCCAGAATCTTGGTCGTGGATAAAGTATAGTATTCAACTCGCCTTTAATGAGCGTTATTCTCTCGGGTAAATTGGGCCACTCGCTTCGCGCGTGGGCTCAAACTTTACCCTCGAGATTAACGACTCTCATTAAATGCTTGTTGTATAATACACTATTTTCTATAGCTGCCTCGAATATTAATATATGCGCACTACTAACTCCCGTCGAAAATCGCGTATTGTAAACAGAGTGCGCAAAGTACACATTGCGCACGCTCCCATACTGTTGTTGTACATGATTGTTTTGCACACGCCGTGCATATATTTTATAATACGAATGATCATTTATGAAGCAAAATCGCAGTCGTATAAAAAGTATAATGTGCAGCACGTACGAATATCATTTTTCACCATCTTGCGACGTTGTATCACTCGCCTATGGCTCGTGTCCAAGCCGTCACATTCGTGTGAAAAGTGCAATTTTCGACACTAGTTGCACAATATACTAATTTTTGGCTAAAATTGTCTCCTTACACATCAATGCACATTATAGTTGTTCCCTCGTTGGAAAAGTTCAACTTTGGGTCAAAATTACCTTAACAAAAGAACGATAACCCAATAATTATTCTAATTTAAGTCAATGAAACTCAATCTGAAAGAATACAAAATGGAACGAAACATGGCAAAAAAATAATAGAAAAATATAAAAAAAACAGTAAAAAAGAAATACTTGAAAAAAGAAAAACGGGTGACAAGTAAGAGAAGATAGAAGTAGTTACAAGTAGAAACTTGTAATTGTAGGCAAAAAACTTATTATTTTTTTTTAAATGAATGAACAGCAATATTTTTTTTTGTTTTTTTGGTATCTTGTTGGTTACTTACTGGAGCAGGAAATATGTAAATCGCCAGAATTCCTTATAAAAGATAATTCAGCGATGTAGTTGGAACCAAACAGATGAAATAATAATGGTAATAGACAATAAAAGCCGTCAAAAACTAGCAATAACGAAATACTAAAGAAAAACTAGTAATAAAGAGGAATAAATTGAAAGAGTTACTTTATAGAAAAAACTGAAAAGCCTTAAACAACAGTTACAAGTTGAAGACATTCCCAAGACATTACAATATGCTCCTGAGTAAGTACAAGAGACTCCCTAAGTACGGGGTGTTCATTATAAAACTTCATCTAGCAGGCTATGAAATTTTGACAGAAAATATAATAAAACCGATATTGCTGGGGGTTAATACGTCAATGGAAGTTGGAAAGTCAAAAACCTGATTGGAAGAACATAGCAGATAAGAGCCTGGAAGTAAAAGCTATGTGGGCTCAATGGGATTCCTTGGTGATTGAGAATGGTTTGCTGAAGAGGACTTGGGAAAGCACCGACGGGAAAAGTGCCACGCTCCAGCTTGTCACACCAGAAAGTAGACGGAAAAATGTCTTGCGAGAAATACACAATGGAGTGTCTGGAGGCCATTTTGGAGTGAATAAGACCCTCGATAGAATTCGGGAAAGGTACTACTGGGTGAATTGCCGAGATGACTTCGAAAAGTGGTGCAGAAATTGTGATACCTGCTGCTCCGTAAAAATACCCCAAAGAAAAACTAGGGGACAAATGAAGCAATACAATGTTGGCGCTCCATTTGAAAGGATTGCGATCGACGAGGCAGGTCCTTTTCCAGAAACGCACGATGGCAACAAATACATCTTAGTTGCCGTGGATTATTTCACTGAAAATAATACTTGGAGGTATTTTGTTCCTTTTAATGAATGATAGTTTTTCTAATCCGTCAAAAAACTGCTATTCTTTAAAGTTTAGGGCTTGGAGATGGGTGTCAAGTCAAGCATGTGTCGGCTGTTTTTCTGTGTCGTAACAGTAATACTGTTATAAATGTTATCACAGCAATTATGATCAAATCAGCAACGTGGAAATTATGAATCGTTATCAGGGTTGTGTATGATTTAACGACACCCTCGCTGCCTCCAAATAGCAGAAGCCTATTATGTCTATTTGGCAATAAAATCATTTGCGCCTTTTATTCGTCTGTTAAGTCATTGTTCTTCCCGCTATGGTTCATCGTCAAGGAGGGGACGTTTTAAAAATTTTACGACGCGTCTAAATTAAATTTTCCATTAATGTTTTACGACTCCGCAGTGCTGCTTATTACTGAAAAAAAAAAATGAGTCACCTCTAGGAAAAAAAACTGACATCGTCAATTCGCTAGGAAGGTACACATAAGACATGGAAACATCCATTAATATAGAGTGAACTGAGGCTAGCTTAATTCACGCAAAGATCCTTGTAGTTTGCATTTGAAAGGAAACTTCCTGAAAATCGTATCAATCATCGTGTTTTGATTTGAAGGTTTTTGTAAGTTCAGCCAGCACTTTGCGGTTTTTGTACGTTTTTTAAAGATTTTAAAACCCATCATAGATCCGCGATTAATTACCACTGCAGATGCACTTTTCGAACTTCTCATTTTGTAGACTTTTGTTCTTAAGTTTTACTAATGTAGAACCCGCTTAATTGCCTGCGATGCGATGGCAAAATACAGTGACCATCAGAAGTTCTAGGAATGCCTTAAACGATGCAAGTAGTTGAACCTCTTAGCTCATTAATCCTCGTATCATGATATTCCACGGAAAATGTCCCGGGGCAGGGATAATACATTACAATTCCCAACAATCCGAAGATGTTTGGATTTAATAGCAACATAGATCATGAGTGGCGAAATTCACGTAACAAACTGTAAGTTGGGAGCGGGATATGAGTTAGAATGGATGTTCCCCAGACCACAGGGATCTCCTCGGTGTCTAAAATTCCTCCTTGCGGGTCTAAGTTCGCTTGCTGCCCGGAACTTGCCATAAACTTACTATTTCTTATTAGGCCAGGGTCGTAATTATGTTGTATATAAATGGGGCTTATAAATTCACCCAGAAAATTTAGATAAATCGTCTCCCATTGTCGTGAATAAGCCTCATAATTTAAACGTTCCTAAAAATTTGGTCTTCCTGTATAGGAAAAAACCCGAAAGCATCAAAAACCTGAATTATTCATAAGGCCTTTTGCACGAATCATTACTTGAGCCATGTTGATGCTCCGGTAAACACTTTGTTCGGTGCAATCCACTGACTCTCCTCGTCCTGTTTTCCATCCCTCACTTATTTATGTAAGCACACGCGGAAATTTCGGTCATTTATCTAACACGTTGACAGTATTCCTCAAAATCTTTTCCGAGTCATAAACGTGGCCCGCGGAATCGAGAACGAAATTAATTGTTTAAAAAGTCCCATCAATCACTTGCGTCGCTTGGATCTTCTTCTTTTGGCTAATAAAATCCAATCCTCAGGGATTCATATGCATGGCACTGGGGTAATTCACAACCGGATATAATAAGGAATGTTTTATTTAACTTTGATTGCAATTCCCTCTCATCCAACTTTGTCTTGATAGTAGAGATAATCATAGTGAAGCTGAAGGAGTGATTTTAGAACATACAAGTAACACGAGTTATTAGGGGGAAAGAGGTAGATTTTTTAGCACCTTTATATAAGGCAATGTGGGTTTTAATAATGAAAATCCGCTTTATTTCTAAAACTTTATTGGCCATTCTGACACCTTCTTAGTCGACAATATGCAAAGTCATCCCTGGCCTGCGAGTCATAGCCATGTACAATTACATAAGTGTTAAATAGATTAGTGTTTTTTTTTCTGATTTGAGGCAAGGCAAGGCACACTTAAAAAACTGCACTGGACAAAACCAGCCAAGCAGTCATCTTTGAACCCCAGGCCCGCTAACAATTTCTCAATCCGCCGCTCCATAGAGAATACTCATCCCTGCAGAATGAAGAAACATATGCATGTTTCCCTGCACAGAAGAGTTTTCAGAATGTATCAAAGGTAAGTAAATGACAAAATAAATGAATGGGTAATACATGTCTGTGCTACATCATGTCAGTTACCATAGATTTCAAATGCAGTTGCGTCAAAATTTCCACTTTTTGAAATGTGTTTTTCTTTGCCATATAAGAAAAAGGAGAATTGGCCTACGCTCAGTACTTCTCTTCCTGCGTCCAGAAGAGTTGGAGTTGTATCGGTTCTTCAAAAGCGCGTCTTTAGTTTTATCGTTTTCAGAAAGTTTTCCTTAAGACTCCCTGACTATATATTTGTTTCAATATATGTAAAGAACTCTCGTTATTATAAAGGGTGAAGAGATAAGAGGAACGTTAAACTAGGACAAAGTTGCGCAATTAGAGGTCTATTAAAATGATGTCCTCAAATGTGGAAAGTTCCGACTAGTTTCGAAAATATTCGCAAATTTTTTTTTTCTAGTCTTAGCTTCTAGAGACATTTAAATATTATTGTCATTGCTTCATAGCTCTTCCTCAATGATGTCCTCAAATGTGGAAAATTCCGACTAGTTTCGAAAATATTCGCAAATTTTTTTTTTTCTAGTCTTAGCTTCTAGAGACATTTAAATATTATTGTCATTGCTTCATAGCTCTTCAATGTAGAATTTTAACAATCATTACAAAATTAGAAAAGTTTAATCTAAAGGTTGATAGAATTATGCATGAATGCACGCACATTTCGAATGCAGAATTGCAAGGAAATTCAGAATCGCATATAAAAAATCCAGGACCGTACTTAATCAAATCAAGTTGATGATAGTTGCATGAAAACGAAACGTCACATGTTAAGTTTGAAAATAACTTTAAACTTTCTCTTTAAATTACGACTTGAAAAAATAAAAACGTTTATTTGAAAATTTCGATTTTTTGCGAATATTCCCGAAATCAGTCGGAATTTGGAGAGGTGTTGGCATATTTGTTAAGTTCTTCCACCAGTGTGAGGAGGTTGCCTTTGGAGATGGGCAGGCTGTGAGGGGATGCGAGAGTATTTGGCTAAGGGCGACTTTTACAAGTTCATGTAAAACTTCAGATTGAAGATAAAACACCAGACTTGATGTACCTGAGAGATAAACAATGCAATATAGGATATATCTGGAGTTTTATCTTCAATCTGAACTTTTACTTGAAGTTGTAAAAGTCACCCTTAGGGTGACTTCTACATTTTCAATTTAAACCCTACCTGAAGTTTAAACTCCAGATTTGACGTATATTAGCATTGCTTATCTGCTAAAATCTTTAGGTAAACCTCAAACTGGAGTTTAAACTGAACTTGTAAAAGTCGTTCTTAGAGTGAGGTTGGGTAAGTTGAGCATTTTGTTGGGGGTAATCTACCCACCGGAGGGCTACATTGCTGAGTTTATTAGATCGCTTGATGATTTGCTACCTGCATTGATCTCCTTGCATGATCATATCATAATAATGGGTGACTTGAACATTAACTTTCTGAAGTTAAGCTTACAAAGAAACGAGAGGTAACTATTGTAATGGAAGACTTTAATACCAAGATTGGAGAGGGCAGCTGTGGAGAGTATGTTGGCCAATTTGGATTGGGCGAGAGGAACGAACTAGGAGATCGAATACGGCAGTTCTGTATCGAAGAGGAATTAGTAGTCAGTAACACATTGTTCAAACTCCTGAAAAGAAGGCTATACACGTGGATAGCACCGGGCGACAACACAGAGCGAATAATTAGAAATCAGATTGACTACATCCTTATTAAGAAGAGATTCCGGAATAGTATAAAATCAGTGAAAACATACCCTGGAGCGGATGTTGGAAGTGACCACAACCCCATAGTACCAAGCACAAAACACCAGTTTAAATATCCGAAGTATACAACAACAAGAACTCCGATCTGCTGTAACTAATAACTTAAATAATAGACTCCATAAACTGCAGGAAGAAAATGTTGGTGATCTGGATGAAGAGGCAAAGTGGACCAAAATTGAAGAAGGAATAATAACAACAAAACAAGAAAGCATTGGTAAGGGCAAGAACAGACCTAGGCAGAGGTGGATGACAGAGAAAATTTTGGCACTAATGAAAGATGAAAGAAACAAGGAGATACAAAGGCAGGGATAACACCAAGTACAAAGAGATACAGAACACAATTAGAAGTAAGATAAGAATAGCAAAGGATTCTGGATGACTGAAAGATGCAAGGAAATTGAAGAATTAGAACAGAGGTACGACAATTTCGCACTACATAAAAAAATAAAAGAAGTCACCGGTGTGGTGAGAGAGAAAAAAACTGGTACACTGAAAGATGAAAAAGGCGCACTGGTTGCTGACTTTGATGCCAGACTGAGACTGTGGCAGCAATATATAACTCAACTGTTTCATTACCAAAGAACGGAAACATATGACATAACTATATCAGAGAGAGCTCCAGAAATAACGAAGGAAGAACTAGAGTATGCCATCAAAACCTTAAAATCCTGTAAAGTAACAGGGCCAGATGAGGTGCATTGTGAGGTTTTGAAACTGCTGGATTTGCGTTAAATCAGTGTCATAGTGAATTTATTCAATAGCATTTATACATCATGAGTAATTCCCTGGCTGCTTTCCACCTTTGCTCCTATCCCGAAAAAATCTCGAACTTCATAGTGTGATGATCACAGACTAATAAGTTCGATGAGTCAAGTTCTGAAGATCTTTACAACAATTATAAATACTATAATATTACAAAAATATGAGGCTGAAACATCAGATACACAATTTGGATTCCGCAATGGAATGGCTACGAGAGAGGCCATATTTGGTTTGAATGTCTTGTCTCTTTTATTAAGGATGTCTAGATGTAAATCAAGACCTTTACATATGCAACAAATTAGTATTCGGAAGGGAGTCAGACAGTCATGAAGACATTGGAAGAGGAGCTGGCGGGTATAGCAACCAATGGTAGAACTGTTAAGAACATCAGGTACGCTGACGATACCGGCTATAATAGCAAACTGCCTCAAAGATCTGCAGACACTGGTAGACAAAGTAACATTAGTTAACGAAGATTATGGGCTAAATATTAATATTATTAAAATAAAAATGCTAATAACATCAGTGGTCAGCTATCTATACGCAATAAGATGGTTGAGCAAGTCCACCACTTCAAATACCTAGCAACTATGATAAATGAAAATGTTGCACACAAACAAGAAATCTTGTCAAGAGTTGAGCAAGCGAGGACAACATTTATGAAATTGAGAAAACTGCTGACAGCTCGAGATCTATCTTTAACTTTGAGAGTGAGAATGGTGCGGTCTTACGTCTTTCCAGTGTTGTACTTCCAGACTGGAATCGTTTGAGTGGTGGGTGTACCGCCTAATGTTAAAGATCTCCTGGGTGGACCGCATTACGAACGACCAAGTTATGAAAACAACGGATAAGGAAATGGAAATTCTTTTCACACTTAAGAGAAGAAAACGAGAGTTTCTTGGGCATGTTATGAGTAATTCAAAATATGAAATTCCGCAGCTCATCATGCAGGGGAAGAACGTAGGACGCAGAAGCGTCGGTCGACGTAGAATTTCCTGGCTACGTAACCTGCGAGACTGGTTTGACCTCTCATCTGTCGAACTATTTCGGACAGCTGCCTTTAAAATTAGAGTAGCCATGATGATCAGCAACCTCCGAAGGAGAAGCTGAGATTAAGAAGAAGATATTTGATATATTTAAAGTGACAACTTCATCACATATCCAGTCTTATGCCGACGATACACAGCTGTTACATTGCTTAAGTGCTTCTGATATTATGGACGCTTCTGAAATACTAAGTAATGATTTGAGGCTGATCTCTGAGTACTCACGAGAACACAATCTGATCATCAACCCTGAGAAGACTCAAACAGTACTGTTCTGTTCTGATCGACAAAGGCCCTTTATTGAGGATATTCTTAGATTAAAATTGGGTGTTACAACTCTCAGCTTTTCTTCGCGTGCTAATAAGTTGGGTGTCATAGACTCCCATTTGAGATTCAGGGATCCTGTTGGTCGGATGCTACAGAAAAGTTATGTAAAAATGAAGATGGGCTGCGCTAGCACATTGCTTTTAAATTGTAAGATGCAAAAAAGCTCTCTGAGTCGCCTAGTATACTATCCTTGAATTAATGCTAGTGCAAGGTGGCGCCTACAAGTTATACAAAATACGATGTTGTCGATTTGTTTGTGTGTTGGAAAAATTTCGAGAGCTGATATGGCTTAATATGTCAAACACGGTAACATTGCATCTGATGGTGTTGGTTGCTAATGTTCTGCGCTCTAGACAGCCCACATATCTCAGAGAGCGCTTAGTGTTTGATGCAGATATCTGAATAGGCTGGTATTACCCTTTCATACTATGGCTCTTTTCCAGAGAAGCTTTACATATAATGCTGTCAAATTATATAATTCCCTCGGGAATGATTTAAAATCAATGAGTCTGCAAAGTTTTAAAACCATCTTCGGGTCTTACCTTCTATCTGATCAGAGTTAGGAAACTCACATTGCGGTTTAATTTGTGACTAGTAAATTTTTGAATGGTTAGTTCTAATATATATATGTAGTCTGTGATTGTACATAATAGGTATTTAGATGTTAAATTAGATTTATTATCATCTACTGTGCTTTCTATTTCTCTTTCCGGGGGTGGTTAAGTGTAAGAATAGCCTTAGGTTAACGTGGTCGCCACCTCTGCCACCTCTGCCAGTGTGTGGGTATGTGTGCCATTGGGCACTGTATGTACGGGGTGTTCATTATAAAATTTCATCTAGCAGGCTTTGAAATCTCGACAGAAAAGGATGACATAATCAAAATAAATAGACTTTTGTTTCTCCATCCTTTTCTTTTGACATTTCACAGCCAACTAGAAGAAGTTTTATAATGAACACCGCGTATGTACTGTTTAATATAGAGGTTTATTATTATGCGTCGCTCCTGGTTAGGAATTCACAGCTAGATGTTTAGCTGGCAGATTTCATCTGATAGACGGGACTCACCCAAGTCCTTCAGAAGTTATTTTTCATTAAGAAACGATCTTATGATGTTGCATTTGTGCAGTATAACTGCTTTCTGTGCCACTGAATGAATATCCCTGCGTAGATCCAGCTCGTCCAGATGTTTAGCAAATGTGGATGGGTTAACATCTGTCGCAGAAATAGGAATAGGCATGATCTGAACAGTTTTTTGTTTCCATAGCCTTTCAATTTCGATCGCGAGCTCCTGATATTTAGTTTTCTTCTCTGAGTATTTCTTCAGAGTATTCTGTTATGATGGAACGGCTATATCAATTAGGTATGTTCACTTTGATACTATTGTTCACTTTGATACTAATATATATATATATTCTTCCGGTATGTTGGTTGAAATAACACCACCGCTTTTGTTGTTTTTCTTCGATTTAATGGACTTCGATTTAATGGAACATACAGCTTTGCAAAAGACACGAGTTTTTTTACATCCTTTCATCAACCACCATTTTCTTTCGAGAAACACAGTAATTAAGTTGCCGCTGTTAACAGAGTTACGCAATTACGTACTACAAACTAATAGGACACGAACAATTAAAAAATTAGAAACTAAAATTTAACAGATACCTTGTCTTGAAACACGATGTCAGGTCTATTGTGCATTACTGTCTTGTCTGTGTGAATGTCTACGTCATATAGGAGTTTGTAGTTTTTATTTTCCATTACAGGTTCTGCAGCGTAAGCATAGTATGGGCTTGCGTCTATATGCAAGCCATATCTCAAGGCTAGGGCTTGATGGACAACTTTAGCCACAGAGTTGTGCCTATCAGTATAAGCATTTCCTGCAAGTGATTTGCAACCAGATATTATATGGTCGATCGTCCCTGGGAATTGATGACATTTTCTACATTTACCGTTGTTGGTAGTAGGGTATTTCATGACATATTTTCTGTAGTTGTTGGTGGCTATAACTTGATCTTGTATAGAAATTATGAAGCCCTCCGTTTCGGGATAGAGCTGACCATTCCGCAAATACGCGTATGTAAGTTTTTTTTTCCTATATGTTCTTGATTTACAATTCCATAGAGCTTCCCGTGGAGCTGCTTTCCTGCCCATTCCTTTAGTTTAATCTCGGTCCTGCTCACAGAATAAACTTCAACTCGACTCGCTATTGAGCGGAGTGTAGTTTTTGTCCAAGCAAATACTCTTATGTAGCGGATGATCCTTTCTGTGGAAATAAGATCTCAATGATTTAATTATGTTGTCATGGATTTCATGCAGACCAATTAGCCCCCGACCTCCGTTTTTTCTTGTGATTGTCAATCTCTGGATACATGATTTTGGGTGTAGTTTTCTGTGTTTGCTGAGTGGTACCCTGGTAGCAATATTGATATTGGTTAGGTCGGTGTCAGACCATTTTACTAGTCCAAAAGAGTACACAAGAAGCGGTATGGTAAAAGTGTTGATAACCTTAAATAAATTTCCTGAGTTTAGCCTAGATCTAAGTAATAACTTGAGACGAGATCTGTAAACATCAGATGGTTTATCGTGTACAGTACAGCTCTGCCTTTAATTTTATATCCATATTGGGAGTTATTTAGGGCCTTGGATAAAGGATTCAGATACATACAGAACCATAAGGCACTCATGGGATCACCCTGGAAAATACGTCTATTGATATGATTATTATTATTATTATTTTCGAAATTTAAAAACATCATCTTTTTTGTAGATCTTCAAATAACGGAGATCTCCGTGGTAAAACTCGAATAACGGTCACTCTGTATACATATTAAAAGTTCTTCATATATACACTAGCCCATCTCACTTGAAGTTATGCCATTTATTTGCAAATTTCGCTAGATTTTACCAGTGTTTTTCAATTTTTTACCCCTTTACCTTAGATTTATTGGAAAATAAATTATAAAAAAGAAAATCAGAATATATACAAAATACGAATTTTAATATTGTTCATCCAGTATGACCCAATAAGCAAATAGCAAATATACAGGGTGTTAAAAAAATGATTCTCTGAAGAAAAATAAATATGATACTTATATTAGCCCATTTTTTTTTGCTCTTTTTATACAGACAAGTTTTTTTTACAAGCAGCCAAGCATTTATTTTAAGATTTTTTGAAAATGTTAGACTTTTATCATAATTATTTAAGACACATGAAATTGAGCAAAAGGATATGGAGTGTTAAATAACCCATTGGTGTAGAACCAGAAAAGTTCGAAGATGGCAAGAAGTGAAATGATCTTTTTACAATTCCATTTTTTATAATTTGAGATTTAAGAATTGAAAAGAGCATTTAAGAAGCGATTCAGAGCACAAGATTCTTGAAGCATTTAAAAAGAGCAACACTTTAAGTGACGCATCAAAAGTGCAAACGAAAATGTCTTTTATTGTTCAAAATTTTTTTGTTGAAAAAATTTATTGTTCAAAATCTCTTCAAATAAATTCAGAAAAACAAAACCAAGTACAGCAGGTTTCGATTTTTTTTAATATTTCCGGTAGTGGTTAGATATTTGCAAATTTAAAAACATCTTGTTGCGTTTTAAAATGGGCGCATTAATCCCAAGATTTTCACGAATTTGAATATCCTGTATATTCTACATACGTGTCTAATTTTTGACATTCGAATTTGTTATATTTGAAAAACTAAAGTTGATGATGCCCCAGAAAAGTCACACTAAAACTGAATAATACTATCTTGTAGAGTATTTTATTGTGTATTATCGTAGAGCAGACTCTACCAAGACCACTCTCGGGAATGTGCAAATAAATTCAGAACAAACGAAAACAATTTTCGTAAATTTCGTTTTTTTTTTTTCGAAAATCTTTGGAGCGGTCAGAATTTTGAAAATGGAAAAATGTGTTTACGATCTGCACCCATATGCGCAACTTTAACCCAATTTCTCTTACTGTTTGCGAGATCCCAACGATGGGCGGCGAATTCGAATAACTCTATAAAGCTATTTTGAACAAAGTAAACCCTTTTTTAGACAAATGTATGATCTATCTTGACCAGAGGAGGATATAATCGCGATGTTAACACTTGAATTATTGACTTTGATTGATGAACAAGACCACAGAAGGTCTTTAACTTAACACGCCAAACCTTATGGCTAATCTTAAAAAAAACACAGTGTAGATTTTATTTTTCAGTGCTTTATTTTTTAGTTCCGTATTTTATTGTAGTTCATTTATTGTCTAGTTCAATAATTTATAGGTGCTATAAGTTTCGGACCTTTGTACGATTTTTCCAGATTACCCATAATCTTACCCAATGTTCGAGGGTTTTGCGTTTTTTATATATTAATAACTTTTTAGGAGACTTGGCACCTATGAAGCCAGCAGTGTAACCTCATAATTGAGATTCCGCCCCTTCGAATTGTGTTTCAGATAATAGGGTTTTGGACCTTTGCTTATAATCAGCTCAGTATTGAAGGTTTTGAACCTTTGTATAAATTTCACTCTAATAAAGTAATTAAGTGAAATTCAGTAAAAGTCCAAAGTGAGTAAAGTTGTGATCAGTCACAATTTGTGTGTCATTTGCTGATGCAACCTTGATTGTCAACAAAGTTGAGTGACCCTTCACTCAACAATTGCTAGAAAAGGCGGTCAACTATGTTCAGATTAGCGAAAGTGAAAACGATGGTGGTTTATTAAAATTTTTGTGAATGGATTTGACATAGATTATTTTACATAATAAATTAGCACATTTTAGTACTGACTTTTAACGCTATAAAATTGTCGTCAAACCTTGAAAACATCCTCTTGAACTTATATATTTTAGGCACTTCACTAAGTTTGTTTGCTTTGGTTCACATGTGGAGATTTCGCTTAAATCAAAAATAATCGGTCATGTAGTGCCTGTTAAGGGACAAGAAGAAACTGAAGAAGACTGATCCGACTTCAGTCAGATCTTGGAAATTTTTATAACTTTTATTATATTTTTTTTGGAACGATCAGCATACACTTTTAATCTGTTCAAACATACAAAAATCCTGTAAGTTTTCTTCAAATTTAACACGTGAATGGACCTTTCCATTTACGTGTCAAGCAGTTATTGCCAAAGATTTTATATCGATTCATAATATCGTTCTCAGTGTTACTGTGTCTGGTCAAAGAAATCTTAAACCACTCTCGTTTGCTAGATAATTAAAAACGAAGAGGAATAGAAACAAGAGGGAAATTATCAGCTTAATATGAAAGCAGTCGCCCAATTTGGCAGCAACAGTCATTTTTATTTCCAAGTAAAAGTAAATAGTTTAGATGCAGTGCAAATGGAAAACAATTGATGAAGGTGACGAACATTGAAAAGAGCATAAAGAAAATGTTATTTTTTTTTAACTACAGTTTTTCAGAAACATACCTGCCTTGCAAGGAGGAGTCTAGTCTTGGCTCTAGACTACATTGGTAGCTTTCGCTGTTTCCTCATTTATAAAGAAAGACTTTTCAGGATTATTTTGTCAATATCGTTAATTGTGTGGATACGTTATGTGATAAAATTTTCCCTTCCAGAAACGACTTGCAATATATTGTTGAGAGGAAATCAAGTTCCTGGTCCTTTAGTTTAATTCATGGTGAAAACAACTCATTAGGTCCAGTTGAAGTTTCTGTCATGCGTAACAAATGGAACGTTACGAATTTCGAAAACGACAATCTGCTATCGACACACGACAACAATTAAATCTCTTTCCCATCATCAGATCAGTCGATGGTAAACCGAGTGGGCGAATCGACCACTGTTAAGCCGAAAAGCTGCAAAACATCAGCAAATTAAATCCGAAAAGGCTTTATTAAACTATTCATAGTTGAGTTCGTAATTAATTCAGTAGTGAACATCAAATGAATATATCTTGTCAAATGTCCGCATAAACATACGCTGAACAGTATTTTGGCCCCGTTTTATATCTGTTTGTCCCTGTTGGTTTAATTATCGTCAAATTCAAAACGAGCGCAGTATATGATCGCTCTCAAAGCCGAAAATTTATTTGTCGTTTCGTAAAAGGAATATTTGTTTGCGTTCTGAATGGTTGTGGTGACGAGATGAAATTTTGCAGGTTACGGGTGGTAACTCGATGTTTGAAAAAGTTATTTTTTAGCCAATAAAAAAATCCTACAACGAAACAACAAACTAAGGTAATTTGAATATAACTCCGAAGTTGCTTTCACATATCTCACTTTTGATCATCATGTCTTTGATATACCGAAATTTAAAGGCGTCTTGTTCGGAGCACGAACTCGCATCCAGCTTTTCCTTTTTATCAGTTTGATTAGATGCAGAAAAGACCCCTCCTTCAGGAAAACGATAACTTATCAAAAGAACTAAACGAAAATAACACCACAACAAATCCCTATTAATTAAAAGTAACTTTTCAATTAAAGAAAACATTCGCAATAAAAGAAGGCTACTAAAGGAAATAAGGTACGGGGCAAATTGCTGGAAAAGTGGATTACAGCGGTGTTTCCTACGTGGACAGGAGTTCATTAATTTTCGGCGCAGATATCCGAGGGACTCCTTCTGGAGTAACACCTTTTTCGTGTTCTCTGGAAGACACTGCTGAAAGATCGGCGGTCGGTATGCAAAATAGAGGATGAGGCGTTTTTACGGGGCGACGGCGAAATCCGTGGTGGCATTAAACCGTTCTCCTTTAAATTACTTCTGATTTCTGGGCCAGAAAGCCATTCCTGAGGGTTTTTATTCAAGGGTAAAAATTTCTACTTCTGCTGATCTGGTTTTCCGTTAATTAGTCCGTCCCAAGCCAGTTCTTTCCTGCAGGCATTTTTCGACAGTTAAAGGCCTACTGGCTGCTCTTATTTACGACGTAAGTAACTCTCAGGGCATATAACACACGTTTTTACCCAGGAGGGCTAAACGTTATCAGTCAACGTTAAAAAGCCAGCGAAAAATTCCTTGTCATATATCATCCGGTAACTTTCACCGTCTGCAAAAATGGACGAAATTAATGGACACATCCTGTAACCTCTGCTTATCGATTCGTTTTTCTTCAGTTTATAATTTATTTTATTAGGAAATTCACTGAACAACATTTATAATATGAAAGTAAATTTAGTACATGTATTTTCATTATAGCTAAACGCTTAAAAAGGTTTGTCGAGCAATACAAATCGTGAATAGTACCGACCAGGATAAAAATAAGCGTAACAGGCTCATATTTAATGATAGAGTGTACAAAGGATTGTTCTAGTAAAAGTACTTTTGTAGAGAGCCTTTGTCCAAGAACAGGTGCAGAAGTTCATCATTCATCGACTCAGTGCAAAATATTTTGTTGTTAGGGATCAGACCAACTACATCAAAATAGTGTGTGGACGGAGGGTTGCAACGATTCCGAATTAAAAGAAATATATCAATCTGAAATTTTGGTTATTAACTGATGTTAAGCTTGGGCGGATTTCTAAGTTATTTTGGATGTTAGTAGCCATACAAAATTTTGTTTTTTTTTAATGGGACACCCTACTCAAGCAGCAAATAAAGTTGAGATTTACGTCAATTTAATTTACAACAGGTCGAAAACCTTTTGCTAATCACATCTCTCAATTGATGGTTCGGAGGAGATCGAACAATTTTATGAATCACTGACAAATACATTCAAACAGTTCAAAAAACAAGACATAACCATAGTTATGGGAGAGTGTAATGCCAGGATTGCTAAAGGGAAGAGCGGTGGATTCATCGGAGACTTCAGTTTGGGTGTTAAGTATGAAAGAGGTGAAAGGTTAAAACTGTTTGCAGAAGAAGAACAAGTAATCCTTAACAACGTAGATCAGGATCTCTCAGCAAGACCAACCTGAAAATACTGTTACGAATCAAATAGATTATATACTGGTAAATAAGAGATTCAGGAATGGATGCTTATCTATTAAAACCTATCCCTGCGCTAACATTATATCAGGCCATGACCCATTAGTTGGTAAAATCAGAATAATATTCAAGAAAGTCACCAAAAAGAACACAAACAAACAATGGAATATGAGAAAACTTAAAGACAAAGAAACAAACGAAACAACGACTCAACTTTTATCAGAGAAAATAAACAGCATGGGAGAGACAGATAATGTGGAAGAAACACTCGAGAATATATGTGGAACTTTTAAAAAAGTCGGAGATAAACACCTGGTAGACAATAAAGAGAAGAGAAAGTGCTGGATAACGGACGAGATTCTACAGCTTATGGAAAGAAGAATAGAATCAAAAGAGGATAAAGATCTGTACAATTATATTCAAAAGCAAATAAGAAAAGAAATAAGGACGTCAAATGAAACTTGGATAAAACTGCAGTGCAAATAGATAGAATTATTAGAGCAGAAGTACGATTTCTTCAATATTCAGAAAAAGGTTAAGCAAGCGACTGGCGTAGTGGGTAACGCGTAGTGGGTAAACTACGAGATCAGCAGGAGAACATCGTTATGGACAAAACTGAGGAAATCAACATCTGAACAAACTATATAAATAAGCTTTTTGATGACAGCAGATCAATGCAACCAACTAATTTCACATGTTCTACCAATTTGCCAATAACAATCAGAGAAGTGGAAAAAATAATAACACAATTAAAAGACGGCAAAGACATGGTTAAAGTTTGCTTTACCTAAGAAAACGAGCTCTGTGTCTTGTGACGATTTCTAAGCTGTTCCTAAAAATTATACATCAAGAGAATTTTTAGGCTGCGTGAAGAATGAATCAGCCGTACACAATTTGGATTTCAAAATCACCTACGAACAAGAGAAGTTCTCTTCAGTATACAGGCGCTCATTCAGAGATGCAGAGATGTAAATTTCAATGTCTACGCCTGTTTCGTTGACTATCAAAAGGCATTCGACACAGTAAAACATGACAAGCTTATGGAAGTATTAGTAGATATTGGGCTGCATAGTTGCGATCTGAGGATTATTGGCAACCTGTACTGGAATCAAACGGCTTCAATACATACCCAAGCAGGAGATTCGGATGAAAACAAAATTAAACGTGGGGTCAGAGAGGGATGTGTATTGTCGCCTCTGCTGTTCAACGTGTATTTATTGAACAGAGAGAATTTTTAAGAATGCCCTGGAAGATATTTATGCCGGAATCAAAGTAAATGGAGAATGTATCAATAACATAAGATACGCAGACGATACGGTGGTTTTTGCAGACAGTTTGAAGGAACTTCGGAAAGAGTTGCCATTGGTCAGAGTTGCTAAAACCAGTCAGAGATATGGGTTGTCACTGAACACTAAGAAAACAAAGTACGTGATAAATTCCAAAAATAAGATTCAAACGGAAGGACTGATTGTAAACAATCAGATAGTGAAGACATATACCTATCTTGGAACAACTGTGAATGAAGAATGGAACCACACGCTGGAAATGGATGCAGGATAGAGAAAGCAAGAGCCGCATCTCAGAGGATGGCTAGACTCTTCAGATGTCATGATTTGTCTATGCCCTTAATAGCTATTTATGTAACCACTTACGAAAAGTCCGATTTTGTGTAACGAATGAATGTTTGCGGGATTAGCGCAGTGAGTTCTCGCAATTTGAATGGGATACACAAAAAAGGCTTTTCGTCACGTGTTTCATACAAGATTTTTCTAATTTTGAGTACAAATACCTAATTAGAGAGAGAGTCATTATTATTAAAGTTCAATATTTACTTTTAAACAACTTTGTATCTACTTAATACCGTAAAACTGTAGCAACGGTGTGCCACAACCGAAACCTATTTGTTTCTAATGTGATGAAACGAACTTTTCATCACCAGTTACGAAAGATTTTACTTTTCGTAACTAGTTGCGAAAAGTACGACGTTACGTCACTGTCATCAGTATTGACAAGTGCCACTTTATATGTATAAATTAGAAAAAAATTATTACAAATTATGGAGGTGTTATGTTTTCCCTGTATTGTTGTATGGAATTGAATCCTGGATTCTCACTGACGCTGCATGTGGAAAAATTGATGCCTTTGAGATGTGGCTGTATCGACGAATCTTGAGGATACCATGGACCGCTCATGTAACTAATCAACACGTATTGGCAAAGATAGGGAAATATAAAGAACTACTATTGAAGATAAAAACATCCAAAATTGATTACTTTGGATTCATAATGAGGAATAGCCAAAGATATGGAATGTTACAGTTGATTCTACAGGGAAAGATAAACGGTAAACGGGGTCCTGGAAAAAGAAGAATTTCATGGCTAAGAAATCTACCCACATGATTAAACACAAAAACTGTGGGCCTGTTCAGAACAGCTGCGAACAAGATACAGATTGCCATAATGTTCGCCAACGCCCGAAACGGAAAGGCACTGTAAGAAAAAGAAGAAGAATCATATCTCAATATGAATAAATTACTGAAAATTGCCTTCCTTTTGTCCAATGTGGAGAAAGAAAACAAAGTAATTAAAAAATATAAAATAGTTTTTTAAGGCTTATAGCCCAATAAGAAAATATGTACGTAATTAAGATAGTAATTGGTTACGAGGTCAATATTCTTTCAGCATGTCTCTTATTCGACCTAAAGGTAACATCCCTTTAATGCAAATGTAGAACAAAGAAGAAATATATTATTTGCTTTGTTAAAATGTAGAAGAAAAAGGAATGTGGATATAAGGTCTGGGTCAATATTCCATGAACTTATTTATAAATCCCTATTAATCAAAATTAACTTTAAAATTTGAAACCTAATCTTAATAAACAGCGGTGTTTATAACACCGAGAGCCAGAGACGATTTGCACTTTGTCTGGAATAGGATTAATGGTGATGTAAGGTATATTTACTATACAGACTCTTCAATAAAGTTCAACTAATTTTCTTAAAAATTTAGATAAGTAAAAACAAATTCTGCAGGAATGCGTTTTTTTTTTGTGTGACATATATTTGGAGATATTGCTCGAGTATAGTGCGTTCCGTATGGTGAAACACCCGAGTCTAGACAAACAAGGACATAGTGCATTCCGCGTAGTGAATCATTATACAGGGTATGGCCCTTATAAGATTTTCAGTAGTCACTCTGTGTAACCAGCATGTTCAAGTGCTGCGGCAAGAAAGACTTCCGAAATTATTGCTGCATCCAGTGCCTTGATATGTACCACCCCAGTTGTATTGAGCGAAGAGATAATTGGATTGTGGTTGAGGGGTACAAGATTCTCTGCTCGGTGGAATGGCAAGAGCATAATAACAACCGGGATGAAGAAATTAAAGGCTTAAAAAATTAAATTCAGAAATTGGACGCTGCATTTCGGCAGAAGAACAATGTAATAGTCAGATTAAAGAGACGAACGCAGGACCTTCAAACGGACGTCTTAGAATCAGATGGAAACAATTTAAAGCTGATTCAAGAGCAAAAAAGGAAATACAGAGCCTAAACAAGAAGTCGTCCGACAGCTATACACGGACTATCACCGATGAGAAAAAAATTGAAGATTACTCAAATAGACACAAGTGAGTTAAATGAGCTGAAAAAAATTAAATATCAAATGAAAGATGAAATAAATACTCCTGAGGTTGAAAGGGATAAATGCAGGAGAAGCAGGCAAGTTGAGGAGCAAGATTCTTCAGATAGGAACAGTCGATTGTGGTAGGAATGCTCCGGTTGATGAGGGTATGACAAAGGCAGACCTTGAAAATATGCCACAAGGATTCAAGGAAATGCAAAAGGAAATGGCCAGACTCTCCTATCCGTTGGATGAAAAGCTGGGTGCAAATGAGTTGGAGCATTCTGACAGTTGCCCAATGCCCCCTGAGAAGACTGTGGCAGAGCGTACGGTTCCCCCAAAACCCCGAGAGTCAGGGTCGACCACCAAAACTAAAAAAAAAATATGCAAAAACATAAACAACAAAATGAAGTAACGCTCTCAGTCCGTTAACTGAAGCTATAAGCGAGGCCCAACCGTTTGAGGATGCACAGGAGATAGGTTCCGTTGAGACTGAACTGGAAATCTGTGGCGTTCCTATGGATGAGCCTCTGAGAATAGATGGGGACCAGAAACCACTAATGTTACCATTAAGGAAAAAATAGACGAAAGCAACGCAGATAACCAGTATGGCAATAAATTCCAGGAGGATGCTGCGTCAAAAAGAGATACTGATAACAGAAAAAAACCAAAGTGAATGGAGGTTTGTTGAAAGAAAGTCACGAAAGATATATAGACTTGCTCCGATCAGAGAGTCAAGCACTCAAGCTACGAAACTGAAGCCTGCTACATTTATCCCTCCTCCGAGGCTGGATTGGATTTTTGTATCTGGCTTCCAGCAGAATTCTGAGGCCAAAGACATAGTAGATTTCTTAACGGAGAATGATGTCTTGGAGCTGCAGTGCTTTAAGATGATCACCAAGGGCAAAAGATCTACCATTTAATTTAGGAGTTACAAAAGTAAATACAGAAAAAGTTATGTCAAGTCATCTGTGGTCCAGCGAAATATGGTTTAACCATTTTCTGAACCTACAGAGCCAGGCAGAGGCGTAACCAGAGCCACGGCTACCAGGTTTTCCCAAGCAAATGGCACTAGCGAGAGAAGTAATATGTCTTCACGTGAACCAGGAGTCATCGCCGAAGCAGCGGTAGATTATTCTTTATTGATGGTTCTCCACGTAAATTCTAATCAAACGTTAAACTCAAACGTTAAAGAGACTAACATGGCCCCCGGATTTGATGTCGATTCGGAGGCTAGTACAAAAGATGAAAAAAAGTGTGGTTTTAAGAGCTGTGTTAAGAAAAATTGTGGTGGTAGTGTATGCACCAATTGCTTTTCGATATATCATGATAGTTGTGCAAATCGTCAAGGCACCAGTTTCAGGAAAATTAATGAAACAAAACTCGTTTGCTGTGTGGTGTCAGAAAATGGCGCCAAAATTAATAACAATCATAACATTGAGCTCTGCGAAGCAACTAAGTCCCAAATGAATCTGGAAATAACTTACCGGAAAAAAATGCTTGAAGAGGTAATGGATAAAAACAATATTCTTAAGCAGAATGTTAATTTGCTCACTGAGAAAATTGACAATCTTACAAATGTAAGCACGGGGCAATATAAACAGACCTACAGTGAAGTGTTAAACACTAAACTTCTTGAAAGGAACGATCACGATACGAGACTACCGTTTTTACCAGGGACTAGCAAGAATATGTTAGTTTCAAGTAACAACAATAATAATAACCGCTCGGGTTCAGATGCTAAATGCCCAAAACGTAAACCACGGCAACGAGGCTCGAGCAAAGGAGATAGCAGTGCTTCGGACTGCAAATCTATTTTCTGATCTCGAAAATAATGAAAAACCTAGAAGCAAGGGAGAAACCCTTTGTCAAGAAAGAGTGCCCATGGGAAACAATGTCTTTCAGCCATTTGAACCCCGACACAAGACTTCCCAAGTGGCACAAAATAGACAGTTCCAGCGAAAAAAGAAAAATTTAGGTACTGGGGCAGTCGAATTAGGTTTCGAGGGAGGTTACCGTAGAACTTGGATCTACATAAATAGAGTGAAGAGAAGCGCAACGGAGGAGGTGGTTAAAAATTACGTAATAAAAAGGCTGGATTTGAGGATGCAAGCACCCTAGTACGAGAGCTCCCGACTGAAGAGGATAGACTGAAGTCTTTGGTAGTTGTTGCCCCTCTGGAAAGTAAGGATATTTTCTACCAATCAAGCTTCTGGCCAAAGCATGTGGGTGTTGGGCGTCTTGATTTTAAACGACATCAGGAGTTTATTAAAAACATTCTTCAAGCCCGAGTCGATTCCCAGATGAACAAGAAACAAGTAAAAACCAATGCCCTAAAGGGAAATTGGACAGGCAAATATTCTGAATCTGATGTTGAAAATAAAAGCTGCCTGAAACACCTATATTTAAACGCACAAAGTATCAATAACAAAACATGTGAATTAGAAGTGCTTTTGGCTGAATAATCTCCAGACATCCTCTTCATAACAGAATATTGGCTCAGGGGCTCGGACATTGAAAAGTTTTATCTCACTGACTGGAAACTCGATAGCTATTCATCAAGGGCGGAACAGAAGGGCGGTGCTTTTTTGTCGCTGAGTCTTGGCAAGAGATGTATGAAGTTGCAGATATAAATGACAAGTACATAATATTTTCAAAAAATTTTTCTTACTGGTTTGATCAGAGTTTTCCGCAAACTCGTATCAAAGTTGGTTGTCAAACTTCTCACACTTGGATAAATAGAGAAATTAAAGAATGTTCAAGGTATGTCAAAGATATCTATGTTTGGTATCAAGTGACAAAAAGTGAACAGATTTACTTACAAAACAAGAAGTTAGAAAACAATATAGAAATTACGTCAAAGAACTAAACAAGGCCATTAATGACAATAAAATAATCAATTCCACAAACAAATCAAAAACTGCCTGGACTATATTTAGCAAACTTACAAATAAAAGCAAACTCCAGAACAATATTAATTTAAAAATTAATGATATAACCATTGATGATCCCATCACCTTAACTGAACTCTTTAGTAAACAATTTAATCTACCAATTTCTCATAATAATGTCGAACCTTTTCAAAAGGACACCCATGACAGAACGATATTTCTCAGCCCCACAGATCAACACGAAGTCTTGACAATAATAAATAACCTACCCAACAAATATTCCGCAGGTACCATTATCTGATTTGATAAATGACTGCTTCACTTCTGGAGTCTTTCCTGATGCCTTGAAAGTGGCTGAAGTGGTGCCAGTCCACAAAAAAAGGCAACCCGCTGGACATTTCCATCTATAGGCCATCTTTGCTGCAGTCATTTTCCAAAATTTTTGAAAAAGCTATCTACGGCAGAATTCTCAAATTTTTACAAGCAAACAAGTTGTTAGCAGATCATCAATTTGGTTTTATTCCCCAAAGGTCCACTGAAATGGCAATTTTCAATACTCAATACTAAATTTATAGTCCATAGATTTTTTATAGAACATATTGATCAAAATGACAGGGTGTGCGGGCTTTTTTTCGACTTATCTAAAGCTTTTGATACCATCAATCATGATCTTCTAGTCCATAAGTTGGAAACATTTGCCTTGCGGGGAGTATGCGCTTCTTTGATTTTCTCTTACTTGAGAAATAGATCACAGTCCATTTGTGCAAACTACAATGGGAGGACATACTTTTCAAAAATGCAGTAACTCAGACAGGGTGCCCCCCGGGGATCAATCTTGGGTTCACATCTTTTCATACTTTATGCCAATGACTTGTCAGGTAATGTTAGCAATTCTTTAGTGTGCCAATATGCTGACAACTCTTCAGTCATTTTGAATCATAAAACAACGGATGGTCTCTCAGGCATCTCATCATTGGCCGCCGCATCTGAAATGTGTCAGTGGCACGAAAGAAATTTGTTGAAGCTAAATACCAAAAAAACTGGAATGATTTGTTTTTCAAAAAAAAAAACGCATTTTGATTCTTTATATGTAAATATGCAAGGAAAATCAGTTCCTCACAGCGAATCAGTAAAATTCTTGGGAGTCATTATTGATCCCCAATTAAATTGGTACGAGCAAACGTCCAAACTTGTATCAAGACTCAATAGCTACTGCGCCCTCTTGAGAAGACTTCGTGATGTTCTGTCTATGGAATTCATTAGAACTTTCTATCTTGCATGTATCCAGTCATTAATAAATTATGGCATTTCATTCTGGGGCTCTTCTAGCGGGGCTACAGCTGTTTTCATTGCACAAAAAAGGCTGATAGGATCGATATTTGGTCTTCATGCTAGAATTAGTTGTAAGCAATATTATGGAAAGCTAAATGTTTTAACTGTACCCTCCCTGTATGTTCTTAGTTTGGTGATGTTTGTTAAGAGAAATTCTATGGTGTTCAGCAGAAATGATGAGAACCATTCACCGGACATGTTAATAAATACCAGAAGTGGCAGAGATCTGGCAACTCCACAACACAAGTCAGTTTTCTTCCAGAAGGGTCCCTACTATCGTACACTCAAAGCTTATCAGTGGCTGCTAAGGTCAATAACAAATATTAATAACCCGGTCCAATTCAGAAAAAAAGTAGTATCATATTTGAAGGATAAGTGCTTGTATACATTTGATATTGATTAAATAACTCGTCAGCTGCCCGAACTCCGCTTCCCGTCGTTCGGGCATCGGCAGACAGCTTGCGGGAAAGTATCACTTTCCGCACTAGTTAGGAAAATAACTATTTTGTGACGTTGCCTTGTAGTTTTTTATTATTTTGCTGGCAATTAATATTGATTGATTGATTGATTGATAAACGTCAGATATCTGAGAGGGAAGCTGAGTCAGATCGAGTCCTTTCTTGTGGACAGGCCTGTGGACATACTGTGTGTCACGAAGCATTGGCTTGGTGATGGAGAAATGTCTGGCAAACCAAATAGTCGAGCACTTTGAGAGGAACAACGTGTTCTTGGAGAGCCAATGGGGTTTCTGGAAAGGCAGAAGTACCACTGACTCAGTATCGGGCCTAGTGTCGGAGATACTGAATGCATTCCACGAGATGCAGTATGAAACGGTTCTGTTCTGTGATCTGAGCAAGGCTTCTGACTGTGTCGGTCACGATATCCTCCTGCAGAAACTGGATAAATACAGGTTTTCTAACGACAGTCTTCCGCTGATGAGGTCATACCTGGACTCAAGAAGCCAGATGGTAGAGGTGGGAAGGGTAAGCGAGGAGAGAAATCAATATAGTCGCACCACAAGGGTCTGTGCTACCACAAATTCTATTTTTTATATACATCAACGATTTGTTTATAAGTGTTTGCAGAGGAAAATACACTCTTTGATGACACCACCATCAACTTTGCGACTGCTTCCCTGGGGGATGCGATGAGGGGGTCGAGGTTGCGCGGGAGAGTGCTGAGGACGATTGGTTTCGATCAAACAGGCTCCTTCTTAACATGAGTAAAACAAACCAGGTTACTTTTGCCATGAGAGATTTGCCGGTGACAGACTTGACGGAAGTGAATTTCTTGGGCGGTGATGATGCAGTGGGGAAGACATATTGACACGATTGCTTCCAAACTTAACAAATCTTTGTACGAGCATCGCATGCTGTCCCACTGTGTTTCAGCCGGGGATTGAGAACGGCCTATTTTGCTATATTTCATGTTCACATAGCATATGCAATTCTATTGTGGGGGCACTCGCCAGAAGCGAAAAGGGATTTTGGCCTGCAGAGAAAGGCTGTGAGAGTGTTGGGTGGCGTTGCGTATAGGGATGATTGTCGTGAAGAGTTTGTTAGGATGGGGATATTGACAGTGCCATGTGTGTATATATTTGACTGCTTAGTCTACATCAAAAGCAGGAAGGACCGTTATAGGTCCCATGAGGAGCAACATAGTTATGCCACTAGAAATGGACATAGACTCGTTCCTCCAAACAGGTAGCTGGAGAGGTGTCGGGATGGGCCGGGGTAATGGGCGGTTAAGCTACACAATATATTGCCCGCAGAAGTAAAAAATTTACTTTTGAACTCCTTCGTAGCGAGGTTAAAGGCTTACCTTTTGGAGTCTTGTTTACTTTGACTCTGATTTTTATTTTTATCTAGACTAGGTTCTTACTTTTGACGCTTGTGACACTTTATGACTGACATCAATAGATTGATTTGATTTAATTTGAAATAAGTAAAGAAAACACATCTAAAAAAAGTTTTTTTGAAAAAGTGTAATATTTCTAAGAGAGAAATTGGTTCTTCGATTTTATATTGGACAGAAATATCACCATCATCAGGTTGTGCAGGGTGTCCCATTTTCGATGTCTTTGAGGGATATCTCGGGTATTAGCAGAAATAGAAAGATGCGGTTTCCGCGATCGTGGCTACTTTATTGAGAAGCAAAAGATGCCGTCAAAATATTTTTCCTAGCCCTTTTAGTTTTTGGGCGTTTAGGGCGTTTTTGAAAATTTGTCATTTTCGAACCCCTTTCGAATCTTAGAAATTTTCAAATATAGACCCTAAAATGAAAAAAAAAATCGGGAAATAATCGCATTGGTATCCATTCATCTTTCAAAAATAACGCATAGTTATTGTGGATGAAATCAGCGTAGGCTATGGATAAATCAACAATGCCCATTGTTTTTACCTATCAAAGCAGTTACATAGAATTAGTGCAAGTAAGAATTTTAGTGATTACAATGGCTAATAATCATAAACATTAAAGTTACGAGAGACTAGATATGATAGAGGTTTATTATCAGGTTGGTTTCGAAGCAAATCAAGCGGGAATGCATATTACGAAAAATATGTAAAATTTTTATTACTTTTGTGACTATTATAAATATAATACTATTCATATTGGGTTTGCCTGAACTACTCTATACTTCATCATAGATTTCCTGAAAGAGACAGTCAAGTCTAAAAATGTTTCTCATACCAAAAAACAATTTGGAGAATTTTGGCGGTTTTGACAAACCAAGACCAAATTTCAAGTGAAACTCATTAGGTCACTAATGTCCAAATTTCGTCATTGCCTCCAGCAGACGTTATCTTTCTGACGTCGCCTAAGGCCATGCGATGTCATAAATATGACGTCATCTGGATGTGTCTTACTTACGTCACTAAGATATAAAATCGATCGCCTATGTAACGTCTTTTGGACCAAGCTATGACAACTAAAAGACGCCTTAAAAACGTACTGTGTTACCTGGGAAGTTCTAATCGCAACCTCGCGGTAGGAAATTTGTAGAAATTTTGTTTATACTTTAACATAAAAAAGATTGGTAAAATACAGGGCCAAACACGTTATTTGATATTATGTAGATATATTATATCTAAGTTGTCGCGCAATAATTGTTTGGTAATATTTTACTTATAACCAGTACTAAAAATATTCCAAGACCAAAAAAAGTCAAATTGTGCTAAAGTTATCATTTTTTTTTAACCTGTCGGGAAAAGTGTTGTCCAGCTCATATATCAGGTAATTTACATGCCGATTTAGACTACCTTAATTTACTTTGAAGTAGAGTGTTTCTCAAACTTATTAAGCCGGTTGGATACTTAATTATAAACTACTACGTAACTTATAGCATATTTTTGGCTTATACGTTCACATGGTTAAAAGGTTCATGTTCAAGACAACAATTTCTAATTTTCGACTAAAATTGTTCCAATTTTTCAGATCATGGTGATTTTAGCCTCATTTGTTATTTGGGTACATATTTTTAGATACTGAGGTTTACCAACCTTCATCCGACAAATTAGAACCTCTATAAGAACGCCATGAAACCCACATTCAGTTTCAGGTGTGTGGTCTTCCTTGCCGATTTGCCGATATACTCTGACGCAATGCCCTAGACAAAGTTATTTAAATTATGTTTGGCAAAGGTCCCAAAATAGTGGTTAGAAAGAGCATCCTTCAAATGAGACGAGCAAGCACCGAGGTAAAAGAACGTGTTGTGGTTCGCCGTGTCACGAACTCTTGATCCGCTCAGGAAATCTGGACGGTTGCAGGATAATGATTCCTCCCCGTTCCAGACAATTAACGAGGGTTAAAAGGGGATTCAATTGTACCGACTTAACAGGTGCGGCCCGACTGACCAGGCGAAATTAAACATGTCGACGGAATCATTATTAAATTACGTTCCTGATTTCGTGCATTAATATACTTTGAGGAGAGCCCCAGGGTCTCGAAATTGGGCAGTTAGGATTGATCGTTCCAAATCAGATTTGCCCGAATACCTTCCGTTAATTAAAATAGTTACTCGCCCATTGCGCCTCCAATGAGGACAAGTTTAACATAAATAATTAAGGGGTCCACCTATAAATCTAAACCGCACCGCCACCTATTTAATTAACTCGAGCTACAAAAACGAAACACCACGC
The DNA here is from genome assembly GCA_951812265.1 of Taphrorychus bicolor. Classification (NCBI taxonomy): domain Eukaryota; kingdom Metazoa; phylum Arthropoda; class Insecta; order Coleoptera; family Curculionidae; genus Taphrorychus; species Taphrorychus bicolor. The sequence continues at coordinate 59,394,707 of OX638297.1, read as the reverse complement.
AGAGGCTTTTAGTCTAAATCAATACAAGATGTCCTGCGAGTATCTTCCGAGCATATATCTTAGCAGGACACTGGCTAGTTACCCAACTGTCTGATGGCTGAGATTTATGCCTCAACAAGAAAACAAATAAAACAGGTATGCGTGTGTGTACAGATGCTTTTTTCATGATTATAAGAAGAAAAATAGTCGTTTACCAATTGCTTACCAAAGAGTCAGGAAAGTTTTCAACTACTTCTGATATAATTGCATAATATAAATATATTTCCTGCTGCTTTGCTCTGTTTATACATCCGTATCGTCTACTCAATCGGTCTCCAACCTACGTATGTACTAGCTTTGAATTATTGCTGACTACGTTGAACCCTTCATCGCAAAGATGATTTATTAAAATGCATATATCTTCCCCTATTTTTACAAGTCGCAAATGTATTGTTTCCTGTGACCTTTCGCTACTTGGCGGAAACTACGTTGCCCATAAATAAGGAGGACATTACCGCTAAAGTAAAACAAAGTAAAATTCAAATTCGTCTAATAAAACCTGCGGCAAATATTTTAAGTAGGGAAGTTTAGAAACATTCAAGCGGCGTTAAATGGCCCGTATGATCTCGTAACCGTCTTAAAATCCACAACTAAAAACCATTAGATAAAAGGAAAACAGCCGGATATACACAAATTGCTGAGCGTATTTACGTATTATAATCTTAGGGAGATAATGAAAGGGCTTCCTGGGCGGGGAACCTCAAAATGTTGCGCCCTCAAAAGACAAATCTAAGAATAAACATTTGCATGGTAATGTTTACTGTTTGAAAAACAGGAGCGGATTGCTCAATTTTCCAGGAATGATTCACCAAAAAAAAGGGCCGGCCAGTTAACCTAAAAAAAGCATCGTCCCTAATGGACCGTATCATTTCTCATAGAAGCGTCATTTCGTCTGACAGACAACTGGGTATTTAAAAACCGTCCGGGCAAAAAAGGGAAAAAAGCTTTCGAACGTGAAAATAAAGAAAAGATATTAATCTTTTAAAAGAGAAATATTTACTAGCGATGTAATGAGGTGCGGTCAGCTTAATGGATTCATGAAGAAATCGCTCGAAGGTAATGTTAGTCTGGGACAACACAATGTATTATTGAAATCATTTAAAGGCCAACACTGTCCGGAAAAGTTGTAAAAAAACCCATCAGCTGCTGATCAACTGTCTTCTTGTCCAAACTAACTTCCTTGATAATTTCCAGAAATAATACTTTTCCATGTTGTCAATCTCAGACCAATCGAATGGAGAAACCATCGTTCTACAGTTCTTGTCTCACATTTTTCGCATTGAAACACACCAAAATGGCAGCATAATCAGGAGAAATTGACAAATAATGCAAAATTGTCATTCACGAATTGTCATTGTATAACGATAATATCACGTCATGGCGGATTGCCAGTCAAAAAAGAAACAATTTTGGAGAAACACTTTATTCCTTTGTATTATTAGCTACTAACTCTTTGGATCATTTTAAAGTCAGGTTTAAGCACGAAAACTCACTTATGACACTGAGTTTCACTCCAATTCAGCTTGCTACGTTCAGAAGGGATTGAAATCGTTTCATTCAAATAAAAACAAGAATAAATTGTTTTCACAATTTTCTTGAAATTGATACTTTTCTAACAATTTACAACTTTGAACCTTTATAACTTCGCAAATATTTATTTGACTGATTGGAGTAAATTCAACGTTTTTTTTTTCACTGGTTTAGTGATTTTGAAGATAGTTACCTTCTATGGTCGATTTTTTGACCCTTTTGAAATCAGCTTTACTTCAGCTAACACATATCGTTAACAAACTTACTTATAGTAACACTTTCACTGAAATTTTAGAACAGCAATTAAAACTGCAAATATTTTTTTTAATTCTCTGTTATTACCAAAGTAGAACGTGTTCCTTCTTTTTTATTGATTTCCAAGAGAATGGAGATCACCAATTAACTAAACAAAAATACTTCAACAACTAATAAAGTCGAAACTCAGGAAAACTTCGATTCTCGAAGATTCGAGACTTATAGAAATTATTATAGCTCCTGTCCAGAAAACAAAACGTTAGAAGGAAAAAAAACAAAATGTGAGTGAAAATATAACAAAGACTTATATAGATGCTGGAAACAAAGAGGGGTCTCTAAAAGAAAGGAACTGGCGAAGGAGGTTATTAATAAGAACCTGGGAAATCCCCGCTTGTGTGGGGTTGCTAGTCCCCCATAGGGCGTCTCCACAGGTGGCGGACAGGGGAATGCCTCCCAGATATGGGTGGTACAGAGGAAATCAAATACTCGGGGCGGACCAAAACTAGCACCTAGGATACGACGGCCTCCATGTTAGGAGCGGTAATCCGACACCGTCTGTTCTCCACGTAGGGTGAAAAAAGGTCAGGAAAGCAACGGGAAACTACCTGACTTACATATATTCCCCAAGACATCACAATGGATACACAAAATCAAGCAATGGCCCTCAGTCCCGGGCAACCCTTAAATGGAGAGAGGATGTTGAGAATGCCGCGGTCTTTCAATGATGTCTTCAAGAAGAACCAAGAAAAGAGAATCGGCACGTGGAATGTACAAAGCAAGTACCAAGCCGGAAAGGCAGCAAATATAGTGAAATACATGAAACGACTCCAGATCGATAAACTAGAATGCAGCGAAACAAGATGGCCAGACTCCGCCCACTGCATAATAGACAAACATCACATATATTTCTCTGGAGACAATACCACCAGGAACAAAAATGGAATAGCAATAATCCTTAATAACCAAACCAGTATAACCGTAAAAGAATTCATCTCTATTTCGAATAGAGTCGCGTTAATCAAGAACAAGGCTAAGCTATTTGACCTTAACGTCACACAGTCATATGCACCAACATCTGAAAGCAACGATCAAGAAATAGAGGATTTCTATGAACAGCTTAGAGCTGCTCTTAAACACATAAAGCAGGAAGAAATTAACTTAAATTCTAGACGACATGAACGCTAAGATTGGACAGGGGAAGGTTGAGGATGTGGTTGGTGGTTTTAGACTGGGAGTGAGATATGAGAGAGGAGAACGATCAATAGAATTCTGCCAAGAAATGGACATCACAATCATGAACACCTTCTTTAAACTACCTCCCAGAAGACTGTACACTTGGAGATTCTCAGCCTTCTAACAACCATAGAATTATGAGGAATCAAATCGACTTTGTGGTGATAAAAAGAAGATATCGCAATGCGGTTGTCTCTTGCAAGACGTACCCAGGCGCAGACATAATATCAGATCGCAACCTGTTACTAGCTCGCGCTAAGCTTCGACTAAAGAAAATAGTCAAAAAGAAACCCTTAAAAACTGCTTACATGCGGAAACTCAAAGAAGACAACGTATCCCAGCTAACAAGGGAGAGGCTAAACAGAGAACTCAAAATAATATCTGAAAATAGCAACCACGAACCAGAGATAGAAGACCTATGGAATAAAATAAAAGTATCTATAATCTCCGTCACAGAAGAAGAACTAAGACCAGACAGGATGGTAAAAAGACAACAATGGAGATTCTATCTTGGAACTTATGGAAGAAAGAAGACAACACATAAACAGGGATAGTGGCAAAAGCAACTGAAGAGGCTATAGAACGGTGGCTGCAGGAAAAATTTGTCGAAATCGAGATATTGCAAGAAAAACACGACAACTTTAACCTTCATAAGAAAATAAAGGAAGCAATAGGAAGATATCAAGGATGTGGTCCAGGGATAATCTTGGACTCGAAAGACAACATCATTACCGGAGAGAGAGGGACAATCATCAGAGAGGGCCTATCATCACACATGAGGAAGTGGAATCAGCTATCAAACGACTAGAAAACAACAAAACTCCTGGGCCATATTGATGGAAACATCCTCAAACTACTTGACCCAGAACAGTGAAACTGCTGATCAACTTATTCAACAAAGTCTACACAGGCGGTCAATTGCCAAATGACTGGCTGCAGTCGACATTATTCCTGCTTCACAAAAAGGCGAATGCAACTAAATTCTCCGACCACAGAATAATCAGCTTGATGAGTCACATCCTAAAACTTTCCTTAATATTATACAGACACGCATATATAGAAGACTCGACGAGAGAATAAGTGACACACAGTTTGGCTTCAGGAAGGGACTTGGCACCCGAGAGGCCTTATTCTCAATACAGGTCCTGATTCGACGAGCACGGGCGTTAACGCAGACGTCTTTGCATGTTTTATAGACTTTGAAAAAGTGTTTGATTAAGTCCAACATGATAAACTCATCTCAATCCTACGTGAGTGCGGAATTGATGACAGAGATTCGAGACGAAAACGAAACATCAGAAGAGTTCAGCATAAGGAGAGGAGTACGCCAAGGTTGTATACTGTCACCCCTTCTATTTAACGTGTACTCAGAACATCTAGTTAAAAAGGCATTAGACAACATAGAAAATGGAGTTGTAATAAACGGAGAAATAATAAATAACCTAAGATACGCTGATGATATCGTCCTTATAGCAGATACTGCTGAAGGACTTTAGAGACTTAGTGACCGTGTAGAGACTGCATGCAACAGATATGGTATGAAGATAAACACATTAATTATCAGTAACAATGTAGCTCTCACAATGGTCAAGCCAGTTACATATCTGGCCTGCACCTTGAATAAGGACTGGGATCACTATCGAGAAATATAGTGCCGAATCGAAAAGGCAAGAGGTACATTTAACAAGATTCGTAACGTACTATGCAACCTATCCCTCAACATCCATTCTAAAATAAGAATTTTAAAATGCTACGTACTCTCAATCCTCCTATATGGAGCAGAAGCGTGCACCCTTACCGATGACTCATGTAAGCGAATAGATGCATTTGAGATGTAACAATCTCATGGATCCACCACGTGTCAAAAGATACGGGATTGCAACGCATCGATGGACAACTAGAATACCTGCAATACGTCAAACGCAGAAAACTGAAGTACTTTGGGCATACCATGCGAAATGAAAAATAGCACGTTCTTCAACTCATTCTATAGGGAAAAATAGAGGGCCGAATGTCAGCAGGACGAAGATGAACATCGTGGCTGCGAAACTTACGAACAAGGACTGGAATGACAATGTGTACGTTCCGCCGACGGCAGCAGCTTAGAAGTTTAGTGAGCGAAAGCTGAAAATCGGCATCTAATTGGCCAATTTCAGGGTTCGCTGACTAAACCTCTCAGCTGCTGCCGTCAGCGGAACGTACGCATTGACAGCTCCATTCAGTGACTAAAGTAATTTTGATCAATGTGATAGCCAACATCCACAGAGAATAGGCACTTCAAGAAGAAGAAGAAGAAGAAGAAGAAGAAGAAGAAACCCTCGTGGAAGTAAAGACAAAATACCTCTCTTTATGAGTGATTAAATGATTTAGCCTAATTATATGACGTCATATATGTTTTGCGTCCTTTATATCAGGTCGATAGAAGTGAAAATAGCGGGTGCAGGACAGAAATAACTAATACAAATTTGTGAAAGACCCAACGTTTCGACCTTTAATCAGGGCTTTTTCAGTAAGCGAAGTTTGTTAACTAGGAACAACATTCCACTGAAATTAAAACATCCCCAGTCACACGAAAAAACGAGCAAACGAGCACCAAAAAGGACAACACACATTAGCAAAATTTGCTAATGGGATGTTTTAATTTCAGTGGAATGTAGTTCCTAGTTGACAAACTTCGCTCGTTGAAAAAGCCCTGATGAACACTCAAAAAAGGTCAAAACGTTGGCTCTTTCACAAACGTGAAGTAGTTATTATTCCTGTCCTACACCCGCTACTTTCACTTTTATCGACGTAATTATGACTATGAATATTATTCAAAATGTTATCAAACAGATAAATGGATAACAAAAACTCGCAGTTTCTTATTTTCCAAAATTTACCACTCCACTTTTACTCTTACAAGAAATGACATCATTCCACCTGTAAAGAAAAGATTTTAATCCTTTTAAGAAAATGCATCCATGGCTTCCTTCTTGTCTCTTACTACTTTAAACCATCATTAATTGCATGTTGTTGTACAATGTGTTATTATGTGACCAATGTACTCTAGTTTTCCTCCTTTGAGAACTTTAGCGTTCGTCCCTTTTTCTCTTCAAAAATGTTGAAAGCATGTAGTCTTCTTTGTAATGATTCGGTCGAAGTTTAAGGTTCAATTTCGTAGAACAGTGAGAGTCATAATAGTGAAAGTCTCCTCCTGAACAAGGATGGGGCTTTCAAAAAGTCCAGCCTCTTCCTTCGGGTAAATGGCACAATCACCGTTTTCCTAGAGTTTCTTGCTAAGTTTTCTTTGAACACCAGCTGCGTACAACATCCAGCACCTCTTGCAACGTGCTGGAGATTTGTTGGTATGGATGGTTTCTTATAACGATAACGATGTCGTCCGCGTATGCTTGGACCTCGACTTCCCATAGTTCCAAAGTAGCTAGAAGGCTGTCCACTTGGACCATAGAAGTGGTGAAAGGACACCGCCCTGTGGACAACCTTCCGCTGTTGTGAATCTGATAGTGTCATCGTTTAATGACGTAGTGATGACTCTGGATTCTAACATGTTGCGAATCCAGTTGGTTGTTGTTGGTTCGATCCTTCTCGCTTTACTGGCGATGAGGAGGGAGTGAGTAGGTGCATTATTAAAGGCCCTTTCGATGTGTAAGAAAATACTAACTGCGACACCCGATCAATCCAGTTTATCTTGGATTTTCACCACCAGGTTGTGGAGTGCTAGTTCTGTTGATTTGTTAGCCTGGTATACATACTGTTCCGTATTAAGGAGGTACATTGTTAGCGCTCCCTCCCTTATGTATAGGTCTAGAAGCTTTCCCTCAGCAGAAATGAGGGTAGACTGATTGGCCTGAGCGATTTAGGATCTTTTCCCCTACATCCCATCTTTGGTATGTAGACGACCTTCACCCTGGATCAGCAGTTTGGAATAAAGTTTTATGTAAGGCTCGCTCTGAAGAGCTTTGTTAGTAGAGTTGCGAGTTGATGCAGGCCCTGTTGTAGTAGTGCCGGGAACACTCCATCCTCCCCGGGGGATTTGTATGATTGAAAAGCCATAATCGTGGATTTTAGCAGGGTTGGTCTGACCACCTTTTTGGAGAGCTTTCAATCTGCCCTGGTGGGTCGTTTAAATCTTCCCATGGGGCTGGTGTTAGTCTCAAAATTTGTCACCCGCCTACCCGGAAAATTACAGCTTGCGAGTATCTATAAAGTTTCACTACCAGTGGAGGTGTAGGTTCCATCGGACCATTTTATCGATCCAAGCTCCTGACACGGCTCCCTGGAGAGAATCCTATGGATTCAGGCTCCTGTTGGCAGGTCTTTAATCCCGCCACAGAACCTTCTCCAAGGCTCTCTTTTAGCAACCCTGATCAGCTCGTTGTAGTTAGTTAGGGCTTGTTTGTAAGTGTCCCAGTCGCCGGTAATTTTTGCTTTATGAAAGTGTCGTCGGACATTTTTCCTCTGACATTTCAGACGGTTACTCCACCAGGATGTTTGTCTGTTGTCTTTTGCGTGAGGGTACAGAGCCACTTGTCCAGCCATTTAAGACGAATACCTTTCAGTCTACATGAAGGAGTCAGGGAGGGACTCGATGAAATGGTGAAAAGGAAAATAATCAAAAGTGACTGAAGCACATGAATAGTGAAATTCAATAATGACACTGACAGAAAACCAGATGGCTCATGAATGTTTTGATTGGTAAGGCTGAAGAAAGGGCATTGTTTGAAAGAGACAGCAGCTATCTTATATCGAGCAAGATGGCAGGAGCCAATTTTTGTGCCTTAGGTTATCTTGGATTTTGGTGCCTTACGTGTAAGTGTCCTGGCCTACTTTTGTGAGTACGACCCCCTCATAAGTATAGACTGATATAATTATTTCAATGTTGATGGGTGTGGCGATTTTTTCCGAGATATTATGTATTTTGGCTATACAAGAAAGTATTCAAGAAGAAGGAGGTTAATTTAGTTGTAGTAAGTGGAGCAGAAAAAAAGACAAATGCGTTCACAGGGCGACATACAGGGTGTTAGTAAATAAGTACGACAAATTTCCGAGGGTGATTCTGCATGAAAAATTAATGACAGTTTGCTATATAAACGTATGTCCGCAAATGATTCGTTTTTCGAGATTCGGGGTGTTTAAGTTTTTCTTAAAAACCGACGATGTATTTATTGCTCTGAAACCCGTCGAGATAGACAAATGAAATTTGATGCGTTTTAAGGGGTAGTCATTGGGCCCATCATGGACGCGCATACGAGTAATGATTTCAATTTAAAAAAAAAAAAAATTTTACGACTTTGAGATATTCCAAATTACAGATCATTTTTGAAGTTTTCGTTCAATTTGCGACAAAAAAATCTCTTTTGCCTTTTTTTTTTTTTTGATGTAAAAAATTGAACTCCTTGACGCGTATTTTTATTTTTTTTTAATACATTAACAAGAACTATCTAATACAATAACAGTAAACCAGAACAATAACAAAAAATAACACTAATAAATTTTTTTTAATGGGCGCAAAGCTACAATAAATGTTCAAAATGAAGTCCCTCAAACGAGACAATAAACACATCGTCAGTTTTTGAGAAAAACTTTAACACCCTGTATCTCGGAAAACAAATTATTTGCGGACATACGATTATATAGCAAACTGTCTTTATTTTTTCATGTAGTATTACCCCTTGGAATTTGTCGCACTTATTTTCTAACACCCTGTATATCGCCCTGTGAACGCATTTGCCTTTTTTTTCTAGTTCACTTACTACAACTAGATTAACCTCCTTCTTCTTCTTGAATACCTTCTGAAGGTTTTGCCAGTATTCTCTTGTGTTTTTACATACAGTAATGATGCAATCTACTACCGTATTCTCTATTTTCATCTTTCTTTGAAAAATGCTTGTTAACCCCTCTACTACCGAAAAAAAAATTAGACTTTTAGGATCTGATTCCATAAGTATGTTTTTAATTGAATTAAAATATCCTTACTTAGAAGGATGGAAGTTTTTGATAATACTGGATCCGGAAAAATGTATTACTCATTTTATTTTTTTGAAAGTGGAACTAATATTAAATTTTCCACGACAGTCTTGGTTGTAAGAGTAGGCTTTGGAAATTTTGTTATTGATTTTTGATCCAATTTGTTGAGATGTGGTTTTGATTTTTGGGTTGTGGGATCAGGGGTGATATTCAAAATCAGTTATGAACTTGTCGACGTTTTGCCATATATCCTGACGATCCTGAGGATGCTGTAATATATGGCGAAACATCGACAAGTTCATCACTGATTTTGAATAACGCCCCTGATCCCACAACTCAATAATCAAAACCACATTTGGAAATTTTGCCACATTTTATGACAGTTGTCAAAATGGAGCGCTGGTCAGTGGATGATCGTGTTTTTTGTGCTAAGAAATATATCCAGTTTCCTTCAATTGTTGTTGTTCAATAGTATATTTAATTAGGAGTACCGAAAATAGCCTTTTCATTACACTACTCAGAAAATGACTATTTTCCAGGATAGTTAACTGTACAGAAAATACACATTTGCAGTAAGGGAACGGAAAAACCGTTTTCCGTGCGCTGTTTATTTGCCGTTCCCAGTTGTATATTACTACTTATATTAAAATTAGACGGCCACCAGTTGCGAACTTCAGCTTTAGCAAGTATCCTTGACAACTTCTATTATTTGATTTGTTGATTTTGATTTCTCTGTCAGGCTTATGTCACACTACTGTCACATACAACTTTTCATGTTTACAACACTATGTGCACGCCGGAGTTTCATTTTCTGAGTAGTGTAATGAAAAGTATCGTTCATTACACGTCCAAAATGCCTTTTCCCGTGCTTACATGACTTTAGTTTGTCACGCGTGCACGGAAAAAGACTATTTTCGGTACTCCTAATGAAATATACTATTTTCCGTGAACGCGTGACAAACTTCAGCTTTACCAAGTATCCTTGACAACTTCTATTATTTGATTTTGGTTTCTCTGTCAGGCTTATGTCACCTTATTGTCACATACAACTTTTCATGTTTGAAAATTAAGTAATTTTAATAATATATATTATATGATTTGATTAGTGTAATGAAAAGTATCGTTCATTACACGTCCAAAATGCCTTTTCCCGTGTTTACTTGACTTTAGTTTGTCAACGTTCAAGATCGCGTACCAAGATGTGGCGCAAGAGAGATAGACATACAGTTCCTCCACAGAATAGTTGACTGTGGTTTCTTAGGAGAACTTTGTAAAGTTCAATATTTTTTTTTTGCTATTCTTATTTAATTTTATCGAACTTTTAGTATTATGCTTGGTTACTGAATATTAGAAAAACATTATAAAAAAAAATTTAAACCTACACTGTTTTAAATATAGTGCCGAATCGAAAAAGCAAAAGGTACATTTAACAAGATCCGTAACGTACTATGCAACCTATCCCTCAACATCCATACTAAAATAAGAATTTTAAAATGCTACGTACTCTCAATCCTCCTATATGGAGCAGAAGCATGGACTCTTACCGATGACTCATGTAAGCGAATAGATGCATTTGAGATGTAGTGTTATCGCCGCATGCTCACAATCTCATGGATCCACCACGTGTCAAAAGATACGGGATTGCAACGCATCGATGGAGAACTAGAATACCTGCAATACGTCAAACGCAGAAAACTGAAGTACTTTGGGCATACCATGCGAAATGAAAAACAGCACGTTCTTCAACTCATTCTAGAGGGAAAAATAGAGGGCCGAATGTCAGCAGGACGAAGATGAACATCGTGGCTGCGAAACTTACAAACAAGGACTGGAATGACAATGTGTACGTTCCGCCGACGGCAGCAGCTTAGAAGTTTAGTGAGCGAAAGCTGAAAATCGGCATCTAACTCCTAAGTGTAAACTCCTAATGAAATATACTATTTTCCGTGAACGCGTGACAAACTTCAGCTTTACCAAGTATCCTTGACAACTTCTATTATTTGATTTTGGTTTCTCTGTCAGGCTTATGTCACCTTATTGTCACATACAACTTTTCATGTTTGAAAATTAAGTAATTTTAATAATATATATTATATGATTTGATTAGTGTAATGAAAAGTATCGTTCATTACACGTCCAAAATGCCTTTTCCCGTGTTTACTTGACTTTAGTTTGTCAACGTTCAAGATCGCGTACCAAGATGTGGCGCAAGAGAGATAGACATACAGTTCCTCCACAGAATAGTTGACTGTGGTTTCTTAGGAGAACTTTGTAAAGTTCAATATTTTTTTTTTGCTATTCTTATTTAATTTTATCGAACTTTTAGTATTATGCTTGGTTACTGAATATTAGAAAAACATTATAAAAAAAAATTTAAACCTACACTGTTTTAAATATAGTGCCGAATCGAAAAAGCAAAAGGTACATTTAACAAGATCCGTAACGTACTATGCAACCTATCCCTCAACATCCATACTAAAATAAGAATTTTAAAATGCTACGTACTCTCAATCCTCCTATATGGAGCAGAAGCATGGACTCTTACCGATGACTCATGTAAGCGAATAGATGCATTTGAGATGTAGTGTTATCGCCGCATGCTCACAATCTCATGGATCCACCACGTGTCAAAAGATACGGGATTGCAACGCATCGATGGAGAACTAGAATACCTGCAATACGTCAAACGCAGAAAACTGAAGTACTTTGGGCATACCATGCGAAATGAAAAACAGCACGTTCTTCAACTCATTCTAGAGGGAAAAATAGAGGGCCGAATGTCAGCAGGACGAAGATGAACATCGTGGCTGCGAAACTTACAAACAAGGACTGGAATGACAATGTGTACGTTCCGCCGACGGCAGCAGCTTAGAAGTTTAGTGAGCGAAAGCTGAAAATCGGCATCTAACTCCTAAGTGTAAACTCCTAATGAAATATACTATTTTCCGTGAACGCGTGACAAACTTCAGCTTTACCAAGTATCCTTGACAACTTCTATTATTTGATTTTGGTTTCTCTGTCAGGCTTATGTCACCTTATTGTCACATACAACTTTTCATGTTTGAAAATTAAGTAATTTTAATAATATATATTATATGATTTGATTAGTGTAATGAAAAGTATCGTTCATTACACGTCCAAAATGCCTTTTCCCGTGTTTACTTGACTTTAGTTTGTCAACGTTCAAGATCGCGTACCAAGATGTGGCGCAAGAGAGATAGACATACAGTTCCTCCACAGAATAGTTGACTGTGGTTTCTTAGGAGAACTTTGTAAAGTTCAATATTTTTTTTTTGCTATTCTTATTTAATTTTATCGAACTTTTAGTATTATGCTTGGTTACTGAATATTAGAAAAACATTATAAAAAAAAATTTAAACCTACACTGTTTTAAATACTCTTGGTAAATGAATATGAAAGCATGTATAGTTCAGGTTAGCGAAAAGCTAGGTTAGGTATGGTTTTTGAACATAAAAGTAACTCTGTAAAAAATAAATTGATACATTTTGTAGATTTTCTACTGCTCAAACTGTGGGGAAAAGGTAAATACTTAATAAGGATGCCGCAAAACACATTTTTATACTTTTGATTTAAATAATTTTCTCAGCCATTGAAGTGTAGTCGAACGACAGTGGACAAAGCATGCAGGAGTTTTAGGCAGAAACTGGATTTTTACTTTTCGGGAAGTATAATAATTGCTTTCATATTCATTAATCCAATGAAAGATGGAGTGTCTTAGCAGGAAATTGCTGCCCTGCTCTTTGTTTTACCAGGTAAGTTTTAGTTTCAGCTTTAGTTTAGTACCTACCTACACATTGCGCATGAACACACCAAATAGCCTCATTGTCCACAACTACATAAAATTCTTCTGGCTATTGTTTTCTAATACGCTCTATACAGAAGGACAGATCTCTGTAAACTCTGTTCCCTTTGGGAGGATAAATTCTTCTATAGATTTGTGTCCAGTTTACTGTGAGGTATTGGGTCATCTAATGAGGACTGAACAGATTCCAGTTGTTGGACTTCTTTGCATCAAAGATTTAAGATACAGTTTAAGGTAGTTATTTCAAGAGATTTTAAGTTTAAGATAGCCATAGGACAGTTTGAACTTTCTTATTGGTACAGAGAAGTGCAAAAGTAGGGCTCTGTGCAGTTTTCATTGGATGACCTTGCACGATGGAGTTCTTGTACAGAGATAAACCGAACTGTTTGAAGGATACAAAGTCAGTTAAATAATGGAAAATTACGTTACATTTTCTGTATTTTATTCATCCTGTGATTATTTGTATAAAAAATATTAAATAAAACAATGTAAACTTAAAAAAAACATCTTTTTCGTAATATTACTGATTTCACATCTAATAATCCTCATAGGTGTTTGTTTCGTTTCACAAAAAAATCATAAGAGTGGGTACCTTTTCAGGTATAAAATAATAGCATTTATATTTTAGAGGCAAAATATATTTTTTGACTGTGGATCAGGATAAATCAAAGTAAGATAATTAATTATACTCATCATTTAAGTTTGTTAATGTCTCATTGTGTAAATAAGGTGTGAAGATGATTTAAACACAGAGAGAAGCCTAGACATGTATACACATAATATATACCTACGTAATATACTTCAATACATATAAAAGATTAAATTATGAATGTTCACATTTGAAGGAGATGAGATTTAAAAAAATAGAATTGTTTTCGTATCTTAAAGAAAAGCTATGATTTTAATTGCGGATTCATTTACATTATAACTTAAAGACTATTTTTAACACACTGCGTGTCATTTTTTAATAATACAGGAATATGCTAAAACTTTTATTTTTAATGTGTTTTTTTTTATTTAGGCAGGGTTGTACAATCATAGATGAACCTCTAGGCTTAGTTGTACCAGTCCCAAAATGAGAATGTAGCATTGCTGTCATCAATTCTACTAATCCAGTTCTGGTTAACTACTTTTAGCTTAAGCCATTACTAGATTTACAACTCATCGTTAATAACAAATTCAAATACAATGTACCTACTCGATTATAAAAAGTAGAAAATGAAGAAAAATTTAGGGAAAAAATATTCAAACTTATTTTGGGTACCTATAAACCGATAGGTACCTAGGTACCTACAATTTGTATGTATAGTCAGTTTAGGTAATTTTGACATATAAAGTGGCATTTTTAAATACTGATGACAGTGACGTAACGTCCTACTTTTCGTAACTAGTTACGATAACTAAAATCATTCGCAACTGGTTATGAAAAGATCGTTTCATCACCAGTTGCAGATTCGGTTATGGCACACCGTTGCTATAGTTTTACGGCATTAAGTAGATACAAAGTGGTTTAAAAGTAAATATTGAAGTTTAATAATAATAACTCTCTCTCTAAGTAGGTATTTGTAGTCAAAATTACAAAAAAATCTTGTATGAAACACGAGACGAAAAGCCTTTTTTGTGTATCTCATTCAAATTGCAAAAACATTCATTCGTTACGCAAAACCGGAATGTTCATAACTGGTTATATACATAGCTATTATTTTATTTTTTTATACAAATAATCACAGGGTGAATAAAATACAGGAAATATAACATAATTTGTCATCATTTAACTGACTTTGTATTCTTTAAACAGTTCAGCTTATCTCCGTACAAGAGCTCCATTGTACAAAGTCATCCAACGAGAACTGTACAAAGCCCTACTTTTGCACTTCTTCGTATCAATAAGAAATTTCAAACTGTCCAATTGCTACCTCGAACTTGAACTCTTTTGAAATAACTACCTTAAACTTTATCGTTGATGCAAAAAAGTCCAAAAACTGGAATTTCTTCAGTCAATTAGATGCACACTTTTAAACACCTCACGTTAAACTGGACACAAATCTATAGAAGAATTTATACCCCAAAGGGAACAGAGCTTACAGAAATCTTTCCTTTTGCATAGAGTGTATTAGAAAACAATAGCCAGAAGAGTTATATATAGTTGTGGACAGTGAGGCTATTTGGTGTGTTCATGCCCAATGTGTACTAAACTAAAACCTGAACTAAAACTAACCTGGTAAAACAAACATAGCAGGTTAGCACTTTCCTGCTAAAACATCTTACTCCATCTTTCATTGGAATAATATATATGAAAGCAATTATTGTACTTCCCCAAAAGTGAAAATCCAGTTTCTGCATAAATCTCCTGCATGCTTTGTCCACTGTTGTTCGACTACACTTCGATCGCTGAGAAAACTATTTAAAACATAAGTATAAAAAGGTGTTTTGCGGCATCCTTATTAAGTATTTACCTTTTAAAAATGTGTAAATTAATTTTTTTCACGAAATGTGTATTTTTTTACAGTTAATTTTATGTTCAAAAACCATAGCTAACCTAGTTTTTGGCTGTAAAACTTGCATGCTTTCATATCCATTTACCAGGAGTATTAAAACCTATGTACTATTAATTTCTATAATGTTGTTCTGATGTTCAGTAACCAAGCAAGATCATAAAAATTTCATAAAATTAAATAAAAAATAGCAAAAAAAAAATATTGAAATTTACAAAGTTCCCATAAGAAACCATAGTCGACTATTTTGTGAAGGAACTCTATGTTTATCTCTTTTGCGCCACATCTTGGTAAGTGAGCTTCTTAATAACAATACGACGTTCGGCGCGTCCATTTAATTTATTATGTCAATGATAGTGATATACAACTGCGAACGGCATATAAACAGCGCACGGAAAACGGGTTTTCCGTTTCTTTACGGCAAATGTGTATTTTCTGTACAGTTAACCAGCCTGGAAAATGGTCATTTTCTGAGTAGTGTAATGAAAAGACAATTTCGTCAGCATTTTAACATTCGCTGATGCCCTCAACGTAAAACCATCATGTCCTGGTATTGTAAATGGGAAGAACGCGGATCAGTTTTGGATAAAAAGTCAAGCGGAAGGCCAAGATCTGCTCGCACTGACCGAAACCAACAAAAAGTTAGAGCCGCTGTAACTCGTAGCCAAATAAGATCTATTGTACAGCATGCTGCAGCTCTTAATTTGACCGACAGGAGCACGAGAAAAATGTTGAAGACAATAAAGTTTCGCCCATATAAAGTTGCTGTAGTTCAATAACTAAGTACACAAGATAAAATTAATAGACTTCAATTTTGCCGAAATTTTATGAATTTTTGGGAAAATCATCAAGGTATAGAAAATAACTTTTACATGAGCGACGAAGCACATTTCTACCTTCAAGGTGATGTGAGCAAGCAAAATTGCGGTTATTGGGCTGAAAATAATTTTCGCGAAATCCACCAACGATCTTTACATAGTCCCAAGGTAACGTCTGGTGTGCCATATCCCCTTCCAAGATTATGGGGCCGTATTTCTTTGAGGGGAATGGTGCGACTGTAACCGTTACTGCGTTACTGTAACCAGAAATGCTGCAAATGTTCTTTTTACCACCAATCAAAGACGAGGTGAGAGAATGTTGGTTCCAGCAAGATGGCGCAACAAGCCATACTGCGATAAACAATAATAATATTTCAAGAAAGATTGATTTCAAGAAATGACAAACTTTTCTTGGCCAGCTCAGTCCCCAGACCTATCGGCTCCTGATTTTTTCCTTTGGGGTTTTTTAAAAAATAGTGTGTAAATAAGCCTGGGAACCTTGAAGATTTGGAGGCTAACATAAGGAATGAAGTGAATGCTATTCCAAGGCCAATTCTTCGCGCCATAAAGCAAATACTTATTAAGAATTTGGAAGAATGCATCGTTCGAGACGGCGGCCATTTGCCAGACTATTTTCAAAGCATAAAAATCTCCCGTCCCTTATATTCAAAAATTTGTTTTGTTATTTAAGTTTATTGAAGTTAATAAATTTTTATAGCTCGTTAAATATGGGTATAACTTTTGTCGGACTCTGTATTAGATCAATTGTTTTAATTTTTTACAACTAATTTGATACTTTGCAGTTTTACAATCTTTGGACTTATGCTTATACAATATTGTATGTTCATTTTATATAATGAGTTGGGAGGAAAAACCTATGTGATAGTAGTGATTGTAAAGCTAGCTGCCTATATGAAAAGGTATTAGTTTACAGAAATTTCTATAAGGCGATTGAACAGAGGAACGGAACGTAGTAGCACGTGATAAAAAATCGTGTTTTCTTATGTATAAATTTTGAGATGGCTGCATCCAGCAGTATCCGCACGCACTGCCACCTAGACCATAAGGCCGTGAAGCAGAAGCTGTGACGTCACAGTCGTGGTCCAAGGTCATTAGTGCGAAACCATTTGAATTGTATGGACTTCAATAATTTTTTCAGACTTTGCGACTAATATTGTTCATTTTGTACTAATAATTTAGTTTTTATAAATTGTGCCGGATTTTAGGACATTTCTTGCAGCTAGTGCTGCATTTAGACTAACAACAAGTGCTTTAAAAGTGTTGAAAATTTCTCAAACGTGGTTGGGTGTCACGGTGCGAAATCAATGTAAACAGGTCTAGCAATTTCGTTTTTTGGTTTCAAAGGAATGAGGGTGTGAAAAAAAAATCAATGTAAGGTAATCTATATCTGAAAATTAATGTAAGGTAAGTTAAAATAGAGTACCTACATAGATTCATAAAAAAAGTTAGGTTAACCCTCAGTGACTAATCCTGATTCCTGAATTTGAAAAAGGCCAGACTGAAGTCTATGAACTAGTACAGTAAACTTGCCAATAGAGGGTTCCATTTAACTTTTTTATATATACCTATTAAGAATGTAGCTTTTTTCCCAAGAGTTTTTCACCCAGAGCAAAGATGCAAAAAGAGTTTCTAATCATTTATATTCTTTTATACAAAACCCTAGCTCCTTTATGTAACACCCCGTTACAAATTTAAAAATGTGTTACATAAACAGATTTTTTTGCTCTCAACATATTCCTATAAAGACCATGTATTACATTTACTCGTTTAGGTACACTGCATGGACCAAACATTTGGTCCAAGTATCAAATGATGTCACTAGTACTTTCTTAATGGTGTAAACACTGGGGATCAAATATTTGGTCCAGAGTAAAGGAGGTAGATCAAACAGGTCTTTCTTATGGTGTAAACACTTTAGCCCCAAATTGGATTCTGGAATTGGATTGCAGTTTCTGAAAAGGGTATATATTAGTTATAAAAGCTTCCATTTATAACTAAAGCAGCTGTTCTTTGACAAGCTTTGATTCAAGTTGATTAGGTACCTACTCAATTTGTTCCTTGGTCTAATTTGGTCCACGTGGTGTAAATGTACTATATGACCAAGGGCGACTTTTACAAGTTCCAGTAAAACTTCAGATTGAAGATAAAACTCTAGACTTGATGTGCATTGCATTGTTTACCTGACAGATAAACAATGCAATGTAGGTTATATCTGGAGTTTTATCTTCAATCTGAAGTGTTACTTGAACTTGTAAAAGTCACCCTAAGATCAAACTCAGTAAACTTCATATTTCTGTTAAAAGTTTAGGAATTATCTTTAGGAATTACATTATCTTTTAACTTTTACTTTTCTTATAGGAATCATCAAGAGATCATCATATACCTGCCTACCATTTATACCAAAAACTTGATGTCCTGCATAGAAGTTCTTTAGTGAGGTCTTCACAGTCAAAATGGTAGAAACACAATAGTAGTTGGAAAGTGCCAGTGTCCAGAAAGTACCTACTTACTTCCACAAACAGAGATGTATCGAGCCTATTTCCAAGAGGATTTGAGTTCTAGTGTGAGTAGTAACAGCAAGGACTCAAAATAATAGAAACTGTATGGAGTAATGTGTTGGAAGTGCAAAATGTTGTAATCGGCAGGAAGTTGTTTTTTTTTTTATTTATACGTAATTGTGTAAGATTAAATTGCCAACAACTTTTCATTGTAGTAAATCCCGGGTTATTCAACTTATTATTAGTCATAGTTGTAATCATATTCCTAATTTTCATCCATTACAACCCATATAACAAGCCTTGCTATGGATATTTTGTTTACATGGGTTGTAATGGGTGAGAATTGAGAATACAATTATTATGACTACAACTAAGAAGTTGGATAAACCCACCCAAACATGTTTTGATTATTACAACATTTGGCCCTTAGCAATCAAAAATAAAACAGTTAATTCAAGAAACATACTTTTTTTATTTAGAAGGTATAGTTTATACAACAATGTATCCAAGGCAACATTAGTCACTCAATAATGCTGAGTATATTTTAATTATACGATATTAAGTAGCAATAGCTGCATAGCCACAGCCTAGGCAACAGCAGCTTGAGACTGTAAAAGAGTGTAAAAAAGACTTAACAAAACTATGAATGAATGTTACAGGACACAAAAATGTTGACATCGCTTGCAAAGTCTGATCTGTTTCTTCATTATAAAAAATAAACTTTTTCTGTAATTAATCCTTGCGAAAATGCACCTCACATACCTAAAACACCAGTTTTCTACAAAGTTCATGGAATTCATGCTTTGTTCTTTGTTTATAAATGAAATCTCAGGGATGATAACCTAACTTTCTCTAAAATTCTTGTGTCTTATTTATGTATAAATGTAGCGAGGCACGAATCTTCTAGTAGCCAGGCACGAAATCTTCTCTTTTAATGGCTCTGATCCATTTTCTCTTAAATCTTCATCACTGGGAAACCAAAAAACCGATTTTTTAGGTCCATTCTTTAAGTTGGTGTTGCACCCCGACACAGCACCGGTAAGGCAATTTCACAGTTTTTAAACACTAAATTGCATAGTTCCGAATTTAGGACAAAACTGTAATGCGTTTCCTAAAGTCCACTAATGTTCATAAAAACAAAATTCACATTAAAAAACCGAATAATCACAGGAAAATATACACGAAATCATTTTAAATCCATTAAAAAAAAAAGATGAATTCTTTGAATAAAATATTTCTGTGGCTCATAAGGTATATTCGTAATAATCATATATAAATAATAAAGTTTCGCTAATTTATCAATTGTTTTAATTGACAATTATTGTTTAATGACATTAATTTATATGCTTTTATGTGATTTTGGCAATTTTCGAGAATTAATGTAGATATCTATACTGAACCGGGGGGTAACTTTGATCCTCCAACAAGCAGAACAAGTTATGTAGTTATAGATTGGTGGTTATATTATGTATATATGGGAGGTTGACCTAACGTCAACTCGTTGTCTTAAGGACTAACCCATTCCTAATGTTCATGTAAGGGAATTATAAATTATTTGCTGTAAATGAAGTAGTTACCTAAGCGATACCACACTTTAAGGAATATGTTATATTCCTTAAACTGTGGTGATACTCTACGCATGAATGTAGGTATGCTTCATCATTATAGATATTTAAGGATACCTATCCTATATCTTATACTATAGTAAAAATCATCTGTTAGAAGTTCTAAATGCGTTTCTACGGCCATAGAATTAATAATAGAATAAAATGAATAGAGGATAAATCGTTATAATTATTCTTTATCTACTTTGGTTTTTGTTATGCCCTTTGCGCTCGGTTGATTAAAGATAGAAATATCACATCGGCAACCTTGCACTGGAGGCGGTCCAAATTTACTATGATAGTAAATAAATACGATGTTGACGAAATTTTGAGGTTAGTTTGTTTTTCTTATTATTTTTGCCAGATTTTGTATAGTTGTGCCCATATTGTGTCTATTTTTTTTATGAATATTGGTACATAAAAATTAGAATTCTTATCAACCCATTAAGAAAATAGAACACAGGCTACCAGCGATTATAGTGCCTGAGTGCCATGTCTATTTAGTTTCATTCTCGATCAGTCTTGCCATTCTTCATCAGTCCTGATGATTTTGTTCATGCACCCTTTACTTACCTTACCCCTATTTGCACCAAACAAATTTAGGAAAACCTAAACTTAAGGATCCCTTAGCCATAGCTATTAGCATGAGGAAGTAATAAGGAAAGCCTTAACTAGATGTACTTGAAAATTGTGTGGTGCAAATGGCAGTAAGTTTCATCATATATAAGTGAATTAAGTTAAGAGGCACTAGAATAGGTACCTACATATATTTGCTGATCTTGGACAATAAGATTTTAATTACGCAAAAATGAAACCAACCTATGCATATTGGAGAATAACCCTACTGATAAGTATACAATCAGCAACTGGTTACTGGTAACACTTTAGTTCGTTGAAAGCCCACTCTTTATGCAAGAAGCCTTACAATTCATCATTATTCTTATACATAAAGTTAGCTTTAGCTTTGTTGAAATGAACTTACTGGTGTGAGTAAAAGCCCTTTTTGAACACAAATAACACAAACACAATTGAAATCACTGGATGAAGCTGATTTACTATCACCTTCATCTTTAGCAGTGTTTGCTGATGAACACAGAAGATTTTCTTTGAATTAACTTGACTCTGCCCTAAGACTGAACTTAAGAGTCAGCTGTGTTTTCTCAATATGTTTAATAGTCGGGGCAGGGTGACTTAACTATAAAGCTGGGTCCAAAGAGAAAGTGCATGGGCCATTTTAGAGTCAGTTTTAGAATTGTGGTTCAACTGAAGTTGAGTGGTACTTGACCAAGAGAATTATTTTATAGAAATGGGTGGAAGCGAAAATGAAAAGTTTTGACCCTTTAGGGTTGCTTAAAAATGGGTGAGAATCAATTTCGCTTGGTCCCTACCTACAAGGAAAAAGTGAAAATGAAGGGATAAATCGCCATAATCATGTGCAAACACCTAAAAGTCAAACTGTAAACTGTTAAATCAATAACAAAATTCACACTTTAATGTGTTCAAGTAAATAGACTTTTATTCTTTCGCTATTTTTTTCATGTTAAGCTAAGATAATGGAATAAATAAATATATACATAACATAATTGTAAATATATTATTTATCTTTTAAGGTAGGTAGACACATATCAATTACTTAGTAACAATTTAAATGTAAGATTTATTGAAAGACGTAACAACTTTTTTCATGGGGAAACAAATGGTATCACTAACACTTAAATAGGCAGTCAAATATTACCAATAAGCTTATTATACTTAACTAGTTGAATAACATCTACGTTAAAACAAAACACGATTTATTATTATCTAAAAATGTGACGCTGTAGTAAAGGGTATGTATTTCTTGCAATGATAAGATGATTCAAATTCAAAAACCTATGAGTAGGTAAAAAAATGTACCTAAAATAGGCTCTACTGTACAATATAGGCCATCGTTGGAAAAAATGTATTCCCCACTACTAGTTCTCAAGATATCTGACTGTCTCAAGTTAAAAAGTCCATCCAGTATTCACTACCTATCTTTAATGTAATATAGTTAACTTTATTTAAAAATTTATTTAATAACTTGAAATATCAATTTTGAGGTTATTTATGCCTACCTGTTTTTAATTGACCCTTTTACATTTGCATATTGAAGAACTGTGTGGGATCCTATCTTAGTCCTCCTCTTGTCTTCTTATAGACAAAAAAACTTTTGCAACTATTGGTGATATTGATTTTAACTAACAAAAGCTTGCAAAATATGTTTGTCCCTTCTACCCTTTTATGCAGAAACTAAACACGAACAGGTAGGTAGTAAAAAAGTTCCTCTCGCACTATCTTTGTTCCTCGTCTTCCGTGCCCTGTTATAAAATTATAAATCTTTTGATTCGGATAGTCCACATTAGCCCAACATTTCTTTTCATTTCATAATATGTCTGATGATTTTTATTTCTCTATTACCATGCACATCATAGAACTATTTACTTTTTAACTTATTATAACTTCTTGAAATACATATTCAATAATATCCACTTAAAAAAAAAATGCTTTTTAATAAATAATTATTTAAAAGCAGAATTATTTTAATATAATTTTATATTGGATGAGCGATCAGCTAATATTGTTTACATCTTGTCCCCTGTCCTGATTGGCCAGTAGTTATGAATGAACAACGCGTCGATTTTATGAATGAAGTATGCCCGATGCCCATACTGCCATGTGTGGTGATCCCTAAATTTTGGTTGACACTAAACACGTGTAATAAATGAAATGTCCTATCGTCGTCTTATCGGCTAATACGCAGGCCACACACTACTTCTCCTTTACGGACTTGCATACATCATCCCTATTATAACGCCATAAAAATAATTTATTGTGAGACGCACTTTCCAAGCCCCCATGCGCTCTTTCCATTGTATTAAACGCAATCAAGAAAACCACTTAACTTTAACTCCCAAATCTGGAAATCCTGGGAGTGTATCCTGCTAACTGCTAATCCGCACTCCTTACGAAATCTTAAGTAAATAAAACCGATATATTACTCCGCTGTCCTTGTGTAAAATACAAAGGACCGGCGACCAACAAATTCCTATTACTAACGTGAAATTTTGGGGGAGATTTGTAAATGACGGACGCCGTTAACTCCTGAGAAAAACTAGGAAGAAATCAGCTAGATTTAGAGGTAAAAATAATTAAATTTTAGTCTCAGTGACGACAATTACAATTCGATTTAAACCGAGGTACAACGAATCTAAAATTTCCATATTGGGGTATTTAGTGGGGCGTATTTGCCCAAGCTTCCCCTGCATACGTATGTGTGATGGCATTAGAAGAACGTGCTCTGAATCGAGAAGTAAGAATCACCGCTCCTTTTCTCTATTCAGGGGATGAAAGGATATTTTCCAACCTTTGGATAGACTTGATCCTGATAACCTGTCTGTCTAGTTTCGTGGAAAACTTTTCATCTCGCTCGGTATTGCTTCATTTTTATGGATGAAAGCGACCTGAAGGAAAGCGACGAACTTAAAAAGACCAACTTCTCATATTAATCTTTTGTTTGCTTAGAATTATGCAATCTGCACGGGATAAAGGGAAAAGCAAAAGCAATTTGATACCTTTCCTTCGTCGTCTGAAAACCTGCGATGCCTGCGACATACGTCATCAATCCCTTTCATCCCGCAACCGCGCTCTCATTTGTTTCTGGCTGATTTGTCTGGATCTCATCGCGTGGCCGTTGCTTGCGGCGGTAAAAACAGCAGAACATCGGTGACACCTCCAAGTGACATCCAATTTTCGGTGCGTCATCTCGGGTGCCTCTGGCGTCGCGAATGAAAAGATGGTGTTTTTCGACGCCACGTAGCCGACGTCGCTTTCACCTTTCATGTAAATTTTTGACATTTACTACAATGACGCTTTTGTTTCGAGATCCGACTCTAGCAATACGTGCGTGGTAATAACATAAAACATTAATCACTCCATGCGTACGTAATACATATTTGTACAAATTGGAGCGTTGAAAACAGCCGATTATAATGTAAACAAGTTTTTCGATGTCTGCATTAAAATTTACGGTCGTAAACGCATTAAAATTTAATATAATATAAATACAGAATAAATTAATATCGCAAAATATGCCACCTTTGTTGGGCCGGATCAAAAGTGCGCGAATGGCTGAACAAACAAAATATTTGCGATTGGCTATAATTCTATTTGCGTTGTCCGCACCTCCGTCCGACGGGATTTTCGAAATCATAAAACCGTTTCCCAATATAACATGGCCGAATGTCCGGCAGGGGTAATAAACCGAAATTTTAATCACTCTATAGAACCATTAGCGCATTATTATATTTACGTATTGCTATGAAGAGAGCAAGGCGGAGCTAAACCTTAAAATATCGTATTTTTGGGAACAACAATCATAAAAAGGCCTAAAATAATATCTTGACTTAATGCCTGAGAAGCATCATTAATTGATCTTAGTTCTTCACCTACTTTTATATCATTTGTTATACATGTTATTGTTTCTTTTATATTATTTGCATTTTTTGCACAATGGCCTTTGGAAGACGCCATGGATACTGCGGTTTGCACGATATCCTCTTGTTCCCAACCGATACTATTGGAACGTTTTTCCTCATTAGCGAACTCTGGTTTATTAATGAGGCCCTACGGAGGCTAGTTCCAGCAAGAAGGAGCAATCTCCGGACCTGCAACCTTGGGGCTCTAAACTTTTTACATGTGGTAGACTGCTGCTGAAAAGTTTTCTGAGCTTCCTGTATCGAACAGGCCTGCAAATCTCTGGAGTCTAAGGCAGGAAATATTTCATATTCTCATTTGTCCCCAAACATGGGCTCTCAGAATAATATGCACATGTTCCAAAGTCTTCCCCGCCTCTAATGGTGCCTGCACACTGAAAACCGAAAGGCAGTTTTCCATGACCACACCTGAGCTTGCATTTAAATTTTGACATCTGTTTTGATAAGTCAATCCTTGCAGAAGGGATTGGTGGAAAAGAAAATAAGGATGGAAAAACACCCGACATTTCAGTCTCTTGATGACGAAGACGTCTTAAAGCAACGCGAACCGTTGCAAAATTCCTGCCAAGGTATGAAGTTGTAACATTCCTGACAGCTTATTAAGTTGTCATTTAACAGGGAGTTTAACTCATGGACACTAGAAATCATTTTTCACATTAGGATATCACTTTATTCATTAATTCACTATAGGAATACCTCAAAAGGTGAGTGAAAAGAGAGCAGCCAAATACACAATAACTAGGATATGCTAAAGCCCCTTCAAAAAATGTATTGTGGAAAATGTTAATTTAAAGTGACAAATAGATTTCAAGTAAAATGGTAGATGATAATAGCCCTGCAGCCATATCGATACGCCCGACCGTCGGTCCATAGAGATTAGGGCCGAAGCGGCAACGCCGAGCGCCGACTGCGACCCCGGGAACCCATCTAGACTAAACGAGAACAGCGAACAGTCGCCTCGATTCTCGAAATTACGAGAGTGTGTTAGCGAAATAAGCGGACAAGCGAACAGTGCGAATTGTTAGTAGAGGTTAATTGTGTTTTAATCGTGTTGCAATAGTTAAAAGTAAATAAAATTGTGTAGTTAATTGACGATAAATTATTGGAACCCGTATCCTGTAAAAACTGGTGCCAGAAGTAGGATTTTTCGTCAAATTTCTGACTGTTTGGACAAAGCATTCGTCGCGCGCGTGGTATTTTGCTAAGGGAAGGACAGTGCAAGTACTTTGGTTTTTTCTACATGCCATATACTCGATCTACGAAAAAAATTATGGATAAACAACTGACAGCACTTTTGGAAATGCTGCAGAAGAACAAAGAGGAACAAAGAAATTTTCTGGAAGAACAAGAAAAACAAAGGCAACTTGAGTTAAAGGAACAAAGAAAAAATCAAGCATCTCTATTTGAAGCATTAACGGATGGTCGTCGCGAGTTGCAAGAACTTTACTTTAATAATCCAACTATCACCTTACAGGATGTAGGATATGTCAATAATTAAATTAAGCAACAATATTCGTGACACAGACTACGGGCGACTTTTACAAGTTCAAGTAAAACTTCAGATTGAAGATAAAACACCAGACTTGATGTACATTGCATTGTTTACCTGACAGATAAACAATGCAATGTGGGTTATATATGGAGTTTTATCTTCAATCTGACGTTTTACTTGAACTTGTAAAAGTCACCCTTGGTATATGAAATTATTCAAATAGATAGTGAAGTTCAGGAATTCTTCTATCGAATGCTTTCTACTATAGAAAGCATTCGACTAAAACATGTTTTATGTTTTTAAAAAATTTTCTTAAGTATAATGTTTTGATACTAGGTGGTAACTTGTTGTACAGCACCGCTCCTAT
The DNA here is from genome assembly GCA_951812265.1 of Taphrorychus bicolor. Classification (NCBI taxonomy): domain Eukaryota; kingdom Metazoa; phylum Arthropoda; class Insecta; order Coleoptera; family Curculionidae; genus Taphrorychus; species Taphrorychus bicolor. Next base: position 59,368,051 of record OX638297.1, on the reverse strand, counting down.
GTAATTTGGATTTGATTTGTAAAGTTCTAGTCTATGATGGTCCAGCACAAGATCATTGCCATGCCAGGACGCTTATTCTATAGGAGGGAAAATTTTTCACTTTCACTCTTTCCTATAGAATAAGCGTCCTGGTATGATGATTGTGACAGAAATGAAGTGTATTCAGGTTATGTACATTTTGTTTACTGTGCTTTAGTGTTTCAAAAATAAATATGCATGGCAAAGTCAATATCGTCTCTTAAATAAATGTGGGCCTGCAAGTTTCTCTATATTTTAAACTAAACATATTTCTAATGCATCTCTTTTGCATAGTGAAAACCCTCTTTGCCGCTGTAGCTGCTCCCCATAGTAAGATTCCATATCGAAAAATTGATTCAATGTCAGAATAATAAAAGGTTTTTAGCACTTTTTTGCTGATGATTGTTCTTAGCCTAAGAAGAGCAAAGCTCTTTTGGGAAATTTTTCTACAAATAAAATCGACATGGTCTTTCCAGTTCAATGACTTGTCCACATACACTCTCAATAGTTTAAAATTTGTAACTTGATTGATCGTTTTACCATTGAGTTTTACGGGAAGACTTTTGTCGTAATCACTAGATCTAGAATGAAATTGCATGATAAAAGTTTTTTCTTGATTTAGTGTTAGTTTGTTCATTGCAAAATATTTATTTAATAGTAACATCGAAGTTTCCAAGCTTCTGACCATGCTATTTTTATCAGCATGATAAGATATCATTGCCATATCATCTGCAAACTCCCAGTCGTTCAAGGACAATAGTTTTGAGATATCGTGATTACAATAGATATAGTAGCGACCCCAGAACACAGCCTTGGGGAACCCCAACATCAATAGACAACAGAGATGATTGGATTTCCCCGTAGACAATATACTGTGTTCGGTTATTTAAATACGACTTTAGTAAGTCATGACATTTTCCAAATTCCATAGCTCTCCAGACTCTCTAAGAAGATGATATGATCTACACAGTCAAATGCTTTTGTTAGGTCAATAAATAAGGCAGTTACCTTGCTTAAGAATCAGCTGCTTTAAAACAGCATCAACAAAATATACAAGTGCAGTGCCTGTGGACCTATTTTTACAGAAACCGTGCTGAGAATCGGCAATAATATTATTTGACTCAAGGAAATTTGAAATGCATAGAGTAGTTGTAATTACCAATATTCCGCTTATAGTCTTTTTAAAAAATAGGTATAACCTTTGAAACATTTAGCAGGCCAGGAAAAGATGCTCTGGAAAAGCAGACATTTATTAAATAGCTCAAAAGACTACTGAACCTGTCTCAACCAAAATGATTGAAGTCAAACAAGACGTAGATCAAGTCAAACAAGAAGTAGAGATGAAAATGAGGGAGTTAGAAGAACGGTGGGGGATCTGGGAACCACGTCGCAGTGGGCCAACTTCAACCGCTGAGCAACTAAACATTACTTGGCCTCTAGTTTCCGATGGCACTACTTGTTGCAGCATTTGTAAAGACCAATTGAAGCGGCAGCAGTTAAAGATGGACGGATCGAAATGCAGAGCTACAGAAAGCCGGATCTTGTTGCAACTGCGGTAGAATGGGCCATTTTAAAAGGGACTGTCGCGGTCGATGGAAAAGAAGTCAGACTCCATCACGACGACAAGTGTGAAGTCAGTCAGTGTGAACAGTCAGCGTGAAGGGGCGAAATCTGACTTTCCCCACGGAAGCCCCCAGGATCATTAGGATTGGATAGCTTGGAAGAAGCCTCACCATCCCTGGCAAAATTGAACATCGTCCAAGCAGATCTCATGGTAACGCAGATGCATTGTCACGCAGGCCTTGCAAAGAAGAATTTCGACACTGCCAACGAGTAGAACAACGAGAAGGATCAAGCATTCTTAGGAGAACCAGGTTGACGTCGATGAACATGGGACCACTGAATAAATGAGGGTCGAACAAACAACCAATAATGCTGTTGGAAGGACATAGCAGATAAAAGCCCGGAAGTAAAAGCTATATGTGCTCAATGGGACTCCTTGGCGATACATAATGGTTTACTGAAGAGGACTTGGGAAAGCCCCAACGGGGAAAGTGCCACCCTTCAGATTGTCGTACCAGAAAGTAGACGGAAATATGTCTTGCGAGAAATACACAATGGAGTGTCTGTAGGCCATTTTGGAGTGAATAAGACCCTGGATAGAATTCGGGAAAGGCACCACTGGGTGAATTGCCGAGATGACGTCGACGAGTGGTGCAGAAATAGTGATACTTGCTGCTCCGTAAAAGGACCAAAAAGAAAGACTAGGGGACAAGTGAAGCAATACAATGTTGGCGCCCCATTTGAAAGAATTGCGATCGACGTGGCAGATTCGGTTCCAGAAACGGAGGATGGCAACAAATACATCTTAGTTGCATGGATTATTTCGGTAAATGGCCTGAAGCTTAGGCACTACCAATCAGGAAACTAACACCCACCGTGGCAAGAGTCTTGGTTGACGAATTCTTCAGTAGATTCGGCGAACCACTAAAGCTCCAGTCGGACCAGGGACGGAATTTTGAATCGGAAATTTTAAAATCATGGAACTTCTAGAAATCCGCAAAACAAGGACAACTCCTCCCCATCCACAAACAGATGGTATGGTCGATAGAACAATACTTCTGCAAAATGGTAGCGGACCACCAGAAAGATTGGGACAAATTTCTGCCTCTTCTAATGAAGGCTTACAGAGTTGCAGTGCATAACACGACAGTACATACCCCTGCCAAGGTTATATTTGGCAAAGAATTTCGTCTTCCGGTAGATTTGGTGTACGGATATCAGAAGAACCGGTGCAAGATTAAAGGAAAGAAGATTAAAGGAAATCCATCGAAATGTGAGGACAAAGATAAAGATTGCCAGCGATCGGATGAAAGCCAGATATGACCTAAGGGTGAACTCTGCATACCCATAAAGCAGGTGACTTGATGTTGCTGTATAATCCACAGAGGAAGAGAGGAAAGTCTCCCAAGTTTTCTCCAAATTGGGAGGGTCCATATACAGTTATCAAACGGATCAACGACGTGGTATACAGAATCCAACGTACCCCTAGAGCAATGGTGAAAGGGTTCATTTTGAACGGTTAAGGACTTACAGTCGTGGAGATTTATCTGAGCGGGACACAGAGATTCGGGCCGAAGTGGCAACGCCGAGCGCCGACCGCGACCCCGGGAATCCATCTGGACTTAACGAGAACCGGGAACAGTGGCCTCCGTTCTCGAAAGTAGGATAGAATGCACAGGCCGTTAATTGGCAAAAGTGGAAAATATTAATTTCTTTTTTGTAATTTTTATTATTTGACCGCCTGTAACTTTAGATTGGACTGATTAGAATAACTCCAACTGCCTTGCGCCCTCCTTGATGTCTTTTTTTACCTCCCACCACCGGAAGTCCCGTAAGAGCAACATTTTTGGAAATAAACTCTTTCGGTTGTCGCTTTTTGAGATTTTTTAGAATCGACTTTTTTCCCATTTTTTTAAAAAAAAATTTTTGTGGCTAATTTTATTTGATTTAAGTTTGCACGTTCTCAGGGGATTGCAAACATCAAAAACTAGAAAATTTCCAACATTTTTTATAACGAAAAAAACGGGGGGGGGGGGGGGAGAGATAAATATACCTTTTCTATGGTCGATTTTTGGTCGTTTTTTTCAGTTTGCTACACATACCCATTTCGATCAAAAACAGGAAAATTCACATATTTTTTCGACTTTGATCCTCAGTAACGTTAGAACAATTGGACCCATTAAAGTAAATCCAACTGTTTTTTACTCTTCTTGATGTCTTTCACTTGCTACCAATGAAAGTCTCATAAACGCTAAATTTTTGCATATAAACCCCTTCTGTTGCCAATTCTTTTGGCAATTTTAAAAAAAATACTTGTAGGGCTAATTACATTCGGTTTAAGTATGTTGCGTTTTTAGTGGACTGCAAACGTTAAAACATCACGCCAAAGGAAAGCGAATTCGAATTTTTTTAAGTTAAAGTTTTAAGATTTTTTTTCCAATTAAACAATATACGACTTTTTCCTCAGTTTTCAACTTTGATTACCTCGCAAACTCGTGTTGCAGCAGAATTATTGGTCCGATTGGAATAAATCCAACTACCTTTCGCTCTTCTTGATGTCTTCTCTTACCTACCATCGGCGGAAGTCCCATTGGTGCAATATTTTCGGAGATATGCCCCTTGGGTTGTCGATTTTTAGGCACTTTAGAATCAACTATTTTATATATTTTAAGTCAAAATTTTTTTTATTTGTTTTACGTTTGTTACGTTTTTAGGGGAGTATAAGCATCCGCCTCCGAGCAAAAACAAGAAAAGGATTTCCGAATTTTCTTTGAATTGACCAAAGGAGGGCATGACGTCTTTTTTTCCCACCTTTCAACTTTGATCGTCTATTTTTTTGATTGGACCGATCAGAATAAATCTAACTATTGTTTGCTCTTCTTGATTTATTTCAATTGCCATCAACAAACCAGCAAATTTCTTTGGTCAGCAAGTCTATTTTTAAGCAGTTTTAGAACCAAATTTTTGCCATCTTTAGAAAATTTACTTTTGAGTCTAATTTCATTCGATTTAAATTTGTTGCATTCTTAGAAGACTACAAACGTCACAATCAAAAACCTCAAAAAAATTGTCAAATTTTTTCTTACATTCACATTCATCGCGTCTTTTTTTCTCAATTTTTATTTTTGAACGCCTCTAAACTTAGAAAAATTGAACCGTTTGAAACAAGTCCAACAGTTTTTTGCTCTTCTGGATGTGTTATTTCACTTCCCGTCAATGGAAGTCTCCTAGGTGTAATATTTTCGGCAATAGACCGCTTCAGTTGTTAATTTTAGAGGCATCAACTTTTTTCTGTTTCAAGAATTTAAAAAAAAAAACACTTTTAGGGCTAATTTTGCAATCGTCCCATTCGGATTAAAAACAGGAAAAAAATATTTAAGATTATTTTAAACCCGACCAAAGAGCCGTATTTCGTCTTTTTTCTGAATATTAACTCTCACTGCCTCTAAATTCAACTGTTTTTTGCGCTTCTCGATGTCCTCTTTCACCTCTCACTAATGAAAGTCCTTAAGTGCAATATTTGCGGAGATAGACTTTTTCGATAGGCCGTGCGGTTTTCGACTTTAAGGCACTTTTAAAGTCGAGTTTTTTGCCACTTAAAAAAAAACACACTTAAGGGGTTAATTTCTTTCGAATCAAGTTTCTAGCGTAATTAGGAGTTTGCAAACGTCCTTTTCCGATCAAAAAACAGGACAACATTGGATCGATTGAAGTAAATCCAAGTGCTTTTTTGCTTTTTTTGAGATTCTCCGTAACCTGCACCAGTAACACATACACTGTTTACATTTCATACAGGAAGCAATCTGCCAGATTACCACCGCTCACTGTTTGGAAAGACTTAATGAAAAGCTTTATAGTTTTTCCACCTTAATGGAGCAATCCTTTTAAATCTTAATCTGATTTTAAAATGCATAATCAAGAAATGACTGAAATACATATGACTGCTTTGAAAACGGGACCCCGAAAGAATAAAGAAAATTTTTAAAATGACAGTGATCGTGCCCAATGGATGGGCCAAGGCCTGCATGAAGGAGATTTGTGTTTCGTTCGGGATTGAGAAACTGTTATTCACTCCAGGTTAAAAGGTAAAAAAAAATCGTTTTGGTTTACATAGGATAAGAGAGCCACCTCACACAATTTTGGCAGGTTTTAGTTTACCATGCTAGTGCGTGGTACTGAAATGCCAATTGCTCAAGTGCGAGATATCACATAGCTATTGTTAAGATCTTCAGACATTTCTTTTACATCCCTCAAAACGTAAGCTAACGAAGTGAATAAGAAGTGAAAACTTGGTAATCACTTAAGATTTTCGTGGTTACATTTTTACACATCTTCTTTATTCAGTGAGATAATTTCTGCTTACTTTAGTTTCTTTAGTTACAACTTTACATTTACACAAATTTCTTCTCAACTTTACTTCTAACAAAATATGCACAATGGGATTTTGTTTAAGGAACAGTATGGCTCTGGATCAACACAAATGGCATTATCAAATCACACAAGTACAGCGGATTGCCGCAGAGTAAATACACGTATCCGAGAACCTTCAAATGCACGGGAAAGTTGAAAAATTGCTTTGCCCCCCTCGCGCACCCTCTCTCCTTTGCGGTGTTTTTAAAAAGCGTAGGAAACCGTGTTCGTAACAAACTTTGTTCCGTAGAGTGGCAAACATGGAAGAAAAACAGCGGAAACTTAAACGACAATGCACTGTTGAGTGGTTAACAAGATTGGTCCGTTATTAAGATAGCAATCAGTTTTATTTCCTACCATAAAGACTGAATGAAATACATACACTTTCCTTTTTGGATCCGGATGGGAGATTCACCGTCAGGGAGGGAGTTGATTAAGTGGAAACTTCACTCTTAAATATTAGTTTGTGCACTTACACGTAGGCACTGCTATTGTATGTTTTTTCCCAGAAATACTTTGACTGTATTTTTGTCTGTTCTGTCATATAGCTGTCCCGAACCATACAACATATTCTCTTTAGTGATTTTTATGAGTTACCTTGGAAGGGATAGGGTAAAGTATGGCTTCTCCGCCACTGTCCTCTTACCGTTTCAAAGAAGTATAAACTTGACAAAGGGCGGAACGACAAAATGTTATTAAACTTCAGCCGAAATAAAAGCCTTGTTTTTTCAAGTGTATTACTTTAGATATGACACGATTATGCGTGAGAGGAGATATCCGCGACCGTGATGGTGCCTCCAATCTGATGATTGCCATCAAGATTCGACGAGCAGCGGAAACGCATATTTGCCCTTTTCCATTAATAACTGAATTTGGGGTCGCCAAACGTAGGATTTTATGCAAAAGACCATGTTTGCGTAAACTTTCAATTAACTAATCCGAGGGGCACGGGTTGTTGACTGAGGAAAAATCTGAAAATACTCGTGGGGCATTATGCAGATTGCTTCTTGCCGTCAGCCTGACCTCAAGGAGATTCAGCGATTATTGAATCATAATAACTATTGCCAGTCCATTTTAATAGGAAAAATCTAGAATAAAACAAAGTTATGAAATATACCAAAACTATTTGTTCACTCACTTATAATATAATCTTAATAGAATGATGCTGAACGATTCTGAAAGGTGTTATTGAGATCTGTCAGATGTCGACCTTTTTCTGCAAGAGCAAGATTGTTCAATACACTATTAAACTCATTAGTACCTAATACTTTGTAGCAATAATAGGGCTGTTAAAAGAGAGCCTTGGAGAAGGTTCTGTGGAGGGATTGAAGACCTGCCAATGGGAGCCCGAATCTATAGTATTCTATAGAGGATGAAGTGTTCCCGGCAATACTACAATAGGGCCTGGATCAATTCGCACCTGTACTAACAAAGCTCTTCAGAGCGAGCCTTGCATGGAACTTTATTCCAAACTGCTGATCCAGGGTGAGGGTCGTCAACATACCAAAGATGGGATGTAGGGAAAAAGATCCTTAATTGCTCAGACCAATCAGTCTAACCTCGTTTCCGCTGAAAAGCTGGAAAAACTGCTAGATCTACATATAACGGAGGGAGTGCTGACAACGTACCCCCTTAATACGGAACAGTATGCATACCAGGTAGAGAAATCCAAGCAGATAGATCTAGGCAGATAGAAAGAGACTCCCTCCTCAGCGCCAGTAAAGCGAGAATGTTAGAATCCAGACTGATCACTACGTCATTAAACGATGACACTATCAGATTCACAACAGCGGAAGGTTGTCCACAGGACGAAGTCTTTTCACCACTCCTGTGGTCCCTACAGTGGATGATCTTTTGGCTACTTTGGAACTATGGGGAGTCGAGGCTCAAGCATACGCGGACGACATCGTTATCTGTATAAGAAACCACCCATACCAACAAATATCCAGCACGTTGCAAGAGGTGCTGGATGTTGTACACAGCTAGTGTTCAAAGGAAAACTTAGCAATAAACCCTAGGAAAACGGTGATTGTGCCATTTACCCGAAGGAAGAGGGACTGGACTTCTTTAAAGCGCCATCCTTGTTCGGGACGACAATCCCGTTTACCAACGAAGTAAAATTTCTAGGAATTATTCTGGACAAATCACTCACATGGATACCACATGTGACTCGTACCGTTGGTACAGCTCTCCCGTTGGTCGTGCAAAAACCTGTGCGGCAAATCATGGGAGCTGGGACCCAAAGAGGATATAATAATTCTATGAGAGGGTTCCAATCATACGTCATTTTGGGTACGAAGTTTGTAGTTCGCCCAGAAGTTTATCGCGGCGCCTGCGACGTCTACTTATGTCAATTGTGTATGTCATTATTCATATTCAGTGACAGTACTGTCATTTTTTGCCCGACTGACAGATTTGAAAGGGACCGTTAACAGTCATGTTTAGTACAGGATAAATGACATATGACATACAAGTTACAAGTTTTAGGAAAGTTATTATTCTTGCAAGTATCAATAGCGGAAATTTTCCTTAAAAAAGTGCCAAGCACTACCAAGGCAAGGCTATAGAAAGATTCGCTAGAGATAGACAGCATATAAGAAGTAGTAAGTACAAAAGTGCATAATATAGGCCATAGGGTTTCTTATATTTTGATCCCAATGGCATATTATTATTCTAAATTTGTCACAATTGGTTCCACAGGTTAAGTCAGGGATGCCTGCTACCCCCCATATGTGAAACCTGTGTATTTACCTTAGGGGTTACACACTTCCATCCAGGCACTTTCTTCCTGTCTGATAGTGTTACCTTTTGCTGTTCAGGAAATGTAAGTTCATGAAGGGAAAACTTGCATAGTGAGCTTCATAGAAATCAAGTATATTGTTCTATTAATTATTTTATTCTTTACAGTTCTTTGTCTAATGCTATATTATAGCAACAGCAAAATCTGCTGGAAATGCTGTGATAAGCCATATTCATTAAACTGGTCAGCCTGCTCCAAATTATTGAAGGTTAGTTAGGTTAGTTAGGCTCTCTGTAGTGTCGAGAGTTGTATATATTCTATCATGCCTTATTTGTAAGGCATATGTATAAGTGTGTGTTGTGGTTTTGTGGTGTACTTTTTCTTTTTGCTTTGGAAATGCTCAGTTATTATTTTATTAAACATGCCTCCAGGAACATTTCAATATGAATGCAAAGTACAAAATTGCCATAATAAATATTTTAGCCCAATAACAGACTGAAATTATAAAAATAAAAAATTTGTAGCTTTTCCAGCAGATCCAGTGAGACGTCGCAAATGGTTTGAAATCCTAAATCTCCAATATTCTTTAAGCCGATATTTTTTACATACATAAAAACATTGAAAAACAGGATCCAAAAATTTGCTGAACCAAAAATTATTGATACAAAGATAAATATAATTTCAGATATAATTATTAAAAAGCCATTACCTGCCCTCTCTTCAGTAATAAGTACACCATATAAAAAAGACAAACCTAATGATATCTTTACTGTTTTCTAGTCCTGAAGTTATTTCTGTTCCTTGAAATGAATATTTACGTTATATATGATAAGGTTTTTTTATATAGATGTTAATATGTTCCTTTATTTTTAGTTTATTATGGTCCCCAAGACCTTTTGTGTTCAAAAGTATTACAAAAAGTTCCTATATTTATGTACATATACTATAATAATTATAAAATGGCTAGAGCTACCTATATTTACAAAGTATTTATTTTTCTAAAGTTGCTTGCCAAGTAAAAATGCACTAAACAAGAAGTTTAATCTATATACTCCTCGAGACCATATTTCTTTAGTTACATTAATCCTTAATTTACTTTTGTACATTAATTCTTAATGTTAAAAGAAGTTTATGTATTAAATAGAAGCTAACCTTGTTATTTTCCTCAAAAAATAAATTTTTGAATGAATTTTTGTTAAATAAAAACTGTTTCTATTTTGGTATTGCAGTCTCAATTTATTAATTATTCAATACATACAATTGTTCATTACAAGTGAATCCTTACCACTCATATGCTTTAAAACATATTAGTTGCAAGTATGGGTGCTATTAGATACAGTAAAATCGCTAAAAAAGCCATTTGAATAACCCGCCATTTCTTATTTAGTTGCCCCAGATATTCATAGTGGCGCTGGTGGGTATTGACAACTATGACAATTGAACATTGTGCTACTACATTTACACGCAATCGGGTACTCTCCTAAAAGTATTATATCCTCGTTGCTGGGACCCCAACAAACTATGTGGATATACGTGACGGTAATAAGACCGATAATTCTAGTTCTAGATAATTCTAGTACGTATGGGGCCATAGTTTGGTATCGAAAAAGCAGACAGAGCTCCATTAAAGCTAAACTGTCCTCTCTGCAAAAGCAAATATGTCTCGGCATCACGGGGGCAATGAGAACGACATACCGGCTGCAACAAGTGACAAACATAGCACCGCAGCCATTCGATGGTGAAACAAATAATGCCCGGGCTGGCTTGGAAGGCCTTGCGGTATTGAACATGATCTCCTATCTAATGGTAACAAAACGAACATTGGACACTCGCTACGTCGCGTCGTCAAGGTTCCCTCACGGGCAGACTGGGACGAACGAGGCGAAGATCTACTACTAACAGGAAGTACCTGGTACCATGACGAATCCAAAACCGATGAAGGGGCTGGCTCCGGAGTGTACGGGAGATCGGATGGCATCTGCATAGCAGAGAGCCTGGGTCGATTCACCACAGTGTTTCAGGCAGAGTTTAATACATGCCACTGAATTGTGTGCCCGACACCTATTAGAGGAGGGAGGACACAATAGATCAATAAAGATATGCTCGGATAGTCGAACAGCGTTTCTAGCGCTTATGTATTTGCGCTGCAATTCCAAAACTGTTTAGAACTGCCACAGGACTCTGAACACCCTATCGCAGGAGGACAGCGTCACACTGGTATGGATCTCGGGCCATCTTGGTCACGATGGCAATAAGAGGGCCGACTCTCTAGCTAGGAGGGCGGCGGGCACTGCATTCGTAGGCCCGGAGCCGGCACTGGGAATCCCATACTCTCTGGTCAAGGCTGAACTCCAGAAATGGAGCAATGCCAAGTCCCAGGACTGGTGGGAGAACCTACCCGAACTATCACACTCCAAAAAATTTATCACGGGAATAGGGAGGGCAAAAGCCCAAACATTCGTCAAACCAAATAAGAGACAAATCAGAGTGGCCACTGCACTGTACACAGGACCACCTAAGATCTCATATGCACAGACTCGGACTGTCCGAAGAGATGGAGTGTCGGCTTGCTTGGAGGACGACGAGACAGTTGAGCACGTCCTATGTGACTGCCCTGCTATTGCCAGATCGAGTGACTCACTGTTCGGAAACACGATTATTGAACCTCAAGATGCAAACGCATTGTCGCTCGAGAGACCCATCAGATTCGTTGAGGGTCTGGGCATAACGGGTGACGACTAGTGGAGCTAGCAGGGGCAAACCTTGCTGGTAACACTTCGAGTGAACCACAATAGACCGCAGGTACAATTGTGGCAATATTTATATCTAATTTGAGAACTCTCGGCTAAATAATAAGTGAACGAGATATAGCAATGCTAGCAACAATGCATCAAGTGCCTTTGTCAAAAGGGCCACGACGACAAAAAGAAGGAGAAATAAATACTCAAAAAAGTCGTAAATTCAATCATTTAAATAGACTTTAGGTTCCACTTCCAAACCATTTCCAAGGTATTTCCAAACTTTAGAGGGTTCTAGAGAACCCCCCAAGCCATACATATTTTGCCTATAATTCCTCATTTACTACTGTTTTTGAGTTGTAGGGTCTCAAAAGTATATTTTTGTTTGGTTACATTTTATTGGGTATTTAAGATAGGCAACTGACCTTTGCACCATGATGACCTTTTACCATTACTTAAACGCTCTTTAAGAGTGTTAGAGTCCTTTTTTTTTAATGTGCCAGTGCCGTATATTGTGGCGTCGAGCGGAATAGTTTTACCCGTAACTTGGAGTCCTCTCTAACTCCCTAAAGTTTGGCAATATTTTTTTGAAACACCCTGTATACTGTTTTTAGTTATGTCATGCATTTACTTATGCCCTTAGTGTCAGAATAATCCCAGGTTTTGGAGTCTCAACCGGGATTTACTGTTCACAATAGATAAACGTGGTCTGTGACCGAAACTGTGACATAATGGACGTTAGTTGAGAGAAAGAATATGACGATGAGATGATGAAGATAGAATGAGAGAAGAAATGAAAGACTTGACAGATGACCACCCTATTGAAGAAAGCAACTACGAGAACTCGAATGCTTCAGGCGAACAGAAAAAAAAAATATTCTAAAGATAAAGATTTAAATGATAGACTTGAAGATAAAGATTACGAGAAAAGTTGAAGAAAATTTGGGGGCTAAAAATTAAAAGTACATATTATTTAAAAGACTAAAAATTATCCAAGACGGAGAGAGCCAAGGTGAAAATAAAAATGGCAGAGAAGAAGAAGAAAAGGAATCAATAATAATTACAAACGATTTTTTATTAGATGTTGTTTATCAAAAGCACTCTGAAGGTAGCTACGGTTGTGACATGGTGCTTCAGAGAAGAAGAAGATGCCGGCTAATACGCAGATAATTTCGGAGTGGACGATTAATCATCCAGGAAGAAAAATAAATCAATCTTCTCAGACGCTACCTTATAAGAAGCCCAAGAAACGTCCGGTGTTGTCTTTGACTACGATAAGTTTTCCAAGTAAATGTGAAGATAATGAGTAGCAAGGCAAAGATGTCGAGTATGAAGCTGCTAAAAAATAGCCGACCGAAAAATCCATATTTGAGATTATCCTGAGTTGCTGACGCATATTTTAGCTTTGGCCCGTAAAATGCAGCATCCACTTACAAAGTAGTGTCAGCTGTGCAATAGCTACGTAGAAATATTAGGTTTGAGATTTCATGTTATAGAGGAGCGAAATTTCGAAAAAGAGTTGCTGGAAGCTTTGTGCTTAGAATTTGTAAATAAGACTATCGAAGTGGGCGTAGTCGCGAATTTAACCGTCCAATAGACTCATAAGAGCCACCTAGCGCAGTTTGGGACTCAGGAGGAGCCAAGTTCTGTTGCGCGTTCTCAAGAAGAACAACCTGAGGTTGACATAAGAGTGCAAGTTGATGAACCAAAGCCACGACAAGTAGAAGAAATTATTTCAAGTTATTAATCTTTGAAAAGTAAAAGCAGGGATGCAGATATGAAGATTGTAGTGAAGGATGGTGGTTCGGTTTACCGTTTGCAGAACGCCAATATAGTGGATTACGCAAGCGCTAACCTGAACTAATCTGAACCAGAATGTGATAAATATTACCACTGATTGAGGATCAACTTGACAATTTTTAAGACGCATGGACATTAACTTGAAAAATGGATTTTTTCCTGTAGCTGTAAAAAAGGACGTAATATGTCGTTTTCAAGACACATGGGAGGAATTTTGTTTTAAAAAAGAACCCATTCTATTTTTCGATTTATTATATATTTTAATATCATAAAAGTAGTAGTATGGGACGTTTAGGCTGGATTCAGATAACTTCGTCATCATAGATGAGAAATTGATCCTGAATCTTCTCACCATGTGCTGAAAGGAGATAAGTATTAAAAAATATTTTAAAAGTAGCTTGATGTCAATATTAAATGAACGAGATATTGGTGTGCCCGCCATTGGCAACAGTATTAATTTATTAAAAGACAAAAAAAGATACTCAAAAAAAAGTCGTAAATTCAATCATTTAAATTCTACTCAGGTTCTATTTGCTTTAGGACAATGTCAGTATCCTTTTTTTTAATTAATACAAGGTTTTTCAGGAAAGTGTTTTAGTTCTCTAAACTTTAGGATATATGACTTGGAATCTTCTATAACTCGCAAAAATTCGCAAAAACACCTTTCTGAAACACCCTCCATACTGGTTTTAGTTCAATTGTGCATTTATTTTTGCCGTTATGTCAGAAGAATTCCACGTTTCGAGATCTCAGCCGGGAATTATCGCCCACAATGGATAAAAGTGAAGCTAAAACTAAAACTGTAAACTAATGGACGATTCTCGTATCGATGATAATAGTAAGATGATGATAGAGATGGAAGAAATTGAATTGAAGAAATTTACCAAAGAAAATTGAAGAAATCAATTGATGGCCTCAAGCGAAAAAGACGAATGCTGACAATGATGACGGACTTGAAAGGAAGAAGAAGATTACGAGGAAAAATAAAGAAAATATGGTGGTCAAAATTGAAAGAACTCAGAAGTTTAAAAAAACTCAGACGATGATTATGAAAGGCGTTTTGAACGCAGCTATCGACTTGACATAGCTCTTCCGAGAAGTAGATGACGGTTAATATTCAGAGTGGACGGTTAAGGTAAACTCATCGTCAGGAAAAAAAGAAGCCAACCTACTGAGATGCTGCCTTAAGAGAAGTCCAAGATACTTTCGGTGATTAATTTGAATGCGAAGATTTCTTCCTATGAAAAAGCAAATTAAAAAAAAAGAATTGATGGAAGCCTAGAATTGGTAAATAGGACTAACGACGTAGTTGTAGACGTCAATTTTGCCGGTCCACAGACTCATAAGAGCCACCTGGTGAAGTTTATCTGCGGTTTGCGACCCAGGAACGGCCAGACTCTCATGATAGTTTTTAAACATACCAACCTGAGGATGATGTAGGAGTCATGCTGATGAACCAATGTGACGACAAGTAGAGGAAATTATTTCAAGTTATCGGTCTTTGAAAAGCAAAAGCACTGATATAGATTTGAAAATTGGAACGAAGGATGATGCTCACGTTTTCTGCAGTTCAAAGCGTTTACCGTTTGCAGAAAGCCAACATGGTGGATCAAAAAGTGGAATGCTGGATGAGGGACTATATGTGGAACAATGTACATCAGATTACGTAAGATTAACAAGGTCTAACCTAAACAAGAATGTAATTAAAGGTAGATTTCCATTACATTACAGGTGATTATAGTTTTTTTCGCCGAGAAGCAAGATTTCTTTATCCTACATTCAGGTAGTACTGGAATTTTGATGTACATTGTTCTAAGCAGCAAAAATAGCCAAAACTGCTTAAAAAAAAAACAATCTAGAAATGGTGTGTGCTGCACTTCGAAATTTTGAAGTTAAGTAACAGTGGCCCCTAACTTTTCATACTTGAAAATAGAATTTTCTTCAATTTTTCCACAGTTTTTTAGGAAGGATACCAGTTTTCTGCTACTAATAATGTGCAGCATAAAACAATAAAAAGTTAAGTTACAGTGGTTCCATTTATTTTCTGTGAGTAGCAACAAAGAAAATCGCTGTTTTAGAATTTAAGTTAGAACTAGTGTGTGATACATGTCTAGACTTTCAAGTTAAATGACCAATACAATACGATTTGATGACAGTGATCCCCAACTTTCTTAGGGATCCATAAAAAGTGTTTTTTCCAGTGAGAATAAAAGAATCAAATAATAAAATTAAAAAAAACAAAGTTAAAATATAAACAAACAAAAACGATTTGATTGATCTTTTGAAATTTCTTGAAAAAAAGTGTTTTTTTTTTGTAATATCTAGACAACGTTACTATGGATTTTAATGAAATTTCCTGTGGACCTGTTTCTATGTAAAGCTCATGTTTTGATGGAGAAACGGAATAGACTTGCTTCAATATTTCAACGAACATTAGAACCTGGCTCCTTAAATAACGTTATAGCTGTCCTGTACTATATAGAGTCCTTGGATTTAACTATCTGTCCTTGGATTTAACTATCTGGGTGTAAAAAAAACCCATCTCACGTCATGAGAAACCCGTTTTCTTTTTTCAAAATATTCATAATGAGCTTAGTACACTGAAATCTTTGTCGATGATCTGTTAGAAGCAGCATGATCTTGTACGCGTGGAATTTCAAGATTCTGTTCAGAATTATCTGTTGATTGCGATCTGATATCCTAAGAGCCGGAGTACATTGTCTGGTTGATTATTTCGCAAAACAATTTCAATTCTCCAAGTAGCCATGATTGCTAAACTTCCTACTGCTGAACACCACGTCCTTTTCGTAGGTCCTTGAGCCAGGAATTCTGTCTTCTCCCTATTGCCCTCTTCCCCTGAATCTTTCCCTCAATGATCAACCGAATTAACTCATATCTATCTCCCTTCATTATATGTCCACTATACCTTAGTTTGCGCTCTTTGATTGTTAGCATCAGTTTCTTGTTTTTCTGCATTCTATTAAGAACCTCGGTGTATCTTACTCTTTCGATACCGGATATGAGTAATATTCTCCTATAAAGATACATTTCGAAAACTTCAACGCATTCTTCTAGCGAGGGGTTGAGGGTCCATCTTTCACAGCCGTACAGGGGGATGGAGAACACGTAGCAGCGTAGCATTCGGATTCTAAGACCTCGAGATTTTATAGTTCATCTCGACGCTGCGCGTCTCGGCAAACTATCAAATCTCTCGACAGTAATGAACGACTTCCCACCCCGGTATGTAATATACTATTAATTTAGTAGTCTGATACTATTTCTTTTTTAATGTAACACGATCTCTTTTTACATTTCTTTTTAAATCTGATACCTTAATGTTTTTTCACTAACTTTACATAACGACTTTAATGAGCACGGGACAGGCACGAGAGCTTAAAAAAAATTGAGTCTTTTATATATGTTGTCAATAAATATTTTTTTAATTTTCTATTCACCATTTACATCAATGGAAACGCGTCGTGAGTGACCACATACACAGCTCAAACCCAATGAAAACCTCAGTTCCTGGCAGCTCTCCACGTTTCCATTAATCACGACGAGCTATTTCTAATTATGTACGTTGTTTGAACTAATAATTAGAGAACACGGAGGGCCATACATGAAAATGATCCGATGGCAATATTAAAACTCGCGGTTATGTCCAACCCACATCGCCATGTTCTCGCAAAGCCGGCTAATCAGCACGTTTTCAAACGCACCGGCCATGTCATTGCCCATTAGAATCATGTTATTCCGATGCCTATAATGCCAAAATGTATATTATCCGTATTATATAGGTGCCCGTGTCATGTTCGACGGTTATTGTACTGTTCTAGTTCATTTAAGGACTCATTTGTATGGGTTGTGGCAGATATCCATGTTAAATTTCGGCCAACGTTTGATCAGGATGCGAAATTATGTTTCGACGCATATAAAACCCAAAATTACGAGCTGTTTTTAGCGAAATTCATTGTCTGCATTTTTTCCAGTTACTCCTTCATTGGAGACCACATCCCGAAAGCGATTAAACTTCAAAAGTTGGCACTTTAAAAAGAACGTCCATAGTTTCCTCTGAAAGGGACGTTAAAAGCAGCGGAAATCTTAACTGTTACCGACATAATTGGAATTTCATTTTATACTTTGGCCATTACAATCAATTAGGTTTCGATTAAAAAAACTGACTCCCTTTTTAATTACGAATTCCTTTCTCAGAGGTCAGGCTGACGGTTTAGGTGCAACAAGTCCACCGCGATTTTTGATTATGGATTTCTGATGGAAACGGCACAAAGGCTTAAATTCCATCAGTCACATTTCAAGCTGGCACTTCCGCATGGTTGGCTCCTTATCCGTAACAGTCCGTGCAATTCCCACAATGAGAAATTCCTTTTAATTCGGGCCGAGTAGAAAGTGTTAACCAACATTCAAACATTAAATTCGGGACAAGTTGGT
The DNA here is from genome assembly GCA_951812265.1 of Taphrorychus bicolor. Classification (NCBI taxonomy): domain Eukaryota; kingdom Metazoa; phylum Arthropoda; class Insecta; order Coleoptera; family Curculionidae; genus Taphrorychus; species Taphrorychus bicolor. The sequence continues at coordinate 59,350,333 of OX638297.1, read as the reverse complement.
TCAGATTCTACTTCGATAATCCCATTCGAGAGCAGATGGCTATAGATTTAGGTGTGTCCATGTTTGTCCAACAGATTTAAACTTACTTTACGGACTTGCGACTCAAACGGCGGATGAGGTGGTAACTGAATTGTTTTTACAGTGGCGTGCTCAAAATCCGACCTCAAAAAGAAAACTTTTACCCTCATTCTAAAGGTCGTTGATGGTGGTAAAACTTGGAACGCCGGGTAAGTTAAAGGAACAGTTAGGAATAAGAGGCACAAATATATATTTTATGGAAAACCTAATTAATAGGAATGCGGCACTGAACGTTCCTGGAAAGCTGGCTGGAAGCTTCCAATCTGCCTCCTTCCCCGAAATCCGTAAATTTGCATTTTAGATGCCCGTTCTTCGCCGTTTGCGATTGCGAGAATTAAATAGTTATTTCGTTTATCAATTTACTCTGTTTATCTTTCAGGAATTCGAAGTTTTAAATCTGGGAGCGCTTCAATCACCTGCCAATATTGTTCTTACAATTTTGGAGAGAGGATTGTAATCTTTGCAGCAGTGGAAAGTAATTTGTTTTCACGTAGCATTGTATCAATAATCTGACCAGATGCCAGGGCTTACATCCTTAAATAAACTGGGTGTATGTTTTATTATGACTATCAGCCAAAGTGTGAGTGACAAATGAACATTAGATAGTATAATGTTCATTAGAGATTCATCAAGCCAAATAGCTTGAAAATTTTAAGAAATACTTAACTTGAAAACTTGACAATTCGGTACCTAACTTGGTACTTAACGAGTTTTTTATAGTTGAGTTGACTTGATGTCAAGTATTTTCAAACTACTGGATACTTGACTGAAAATGGTGAATGGACAAGATGAACTCGAGCATGGTTACGTAATTTCGTATTAGTCGTTTTGACAACATTGAATGATTCTACAAAACAAACTCTTTTATAGTGTCTTTTTATTATCAACGTAATAGCGTTGTAAAGTTCCTTCCTTGTTTATTGTATTTGTCTTTTACTTGTATCCAAAGGAAATTTGAACACCTGTTACTTGTCGAGCTCACAGTTCAGGTTAACAGTTAGTCAAGATTTTCAATAGGCTCAGTCATAATTAAGAAAATTAATTTTATTTCGATTTTCGATATAAAAGATTCTTCTGATCAGTGTCAGTTTTCTCACATTAATTAATTAACAAGTACTGTAAGATTAAGTGGGCAAAGATTTAATGATCAAAATTAGTGTTTTTGATATCTAGTCGAGTTTTCTTTGTGAAGATAGATCATATTTTTCTGTTGCGTTCCAGGGGGACAGGAGTCAGACTCCGCCACGAAGACAATCTGGCGCACTGACACATCAGCCGGAAAATCAGTCAGTGTGAAGGGGCGAACCCGGACTGGCCCCACGGAAGCTCCAGGATCATTAGGATTGGACAGCTTGGACGAAGCCTCACCATCCCTTGCAAAATTGAACATCGTCCAGGCAGATCTCATGGTAACGCAGATGCATTATCACGCAGGACTTGTAAAGAAGAATGTTGACAGTGCCAACGAGTAGAACAACGAGAAGGACGAAGCATTCTTAGGAGAACCAGGATTGATGGGACAACGACTGACTCAAGAAGTTGGAAAATCAAAGACCTGATTGGAAGATCATAGCAGATAAGAGCTCGGAAGTAAAAGATATGTGGGCTCAAAGGGATTCCTTGGCGATTCAGAATGCTTTACTGAAAGGGACTTGGGAAAGCGCCGATGGGAAAAGTGCCACCCTCCAGCTTGTCGTACCAGAAAGTAGACGGAAAGATGTCTTGCGAGAAATGCACACTGAGTATCTGGAGGCCATTTTCGAGTGAACAGGACCATGTATAGAATTCGGGAAAGGTACTACTGGGTGAATTGCCGAGATAACGTCGAAAAGTGGTGCAGAAATTGTGATACCTGCTACTCCGTAAAACGACCCCAAAGAAAGACTAGGGGGCAAATTAAGCAATTTAATGTTGGCGCCCCATTTGAAAGAATTGTGATCGACGTGGCAAGTCCTTTTCCAGAAACGGACGATGGCAACAAATACCTCTTAGTTGTCATGGATTATTTCAGTAAATAGCCTGAAGCTTATGCACTACCAAATCAGGAAACTAACACCGTGGCAAAGGTCTTGGTTGACGAATTCTTCAGTAGATTCGGCGTACCATTAGAGCTTCATTCGGACCAGGGACGGAATTTTGAATCGCAACTTTTCAAGAAGATCATGGAACTTCTGGGAACCCGCAAAACAAGGACAAATCCGCTCCATCCACAATCGGATGGCATGCTCGAGCCTTTCCACCGAACCATGGCACAATATCTCTTCTAATGATAGCTTACAGAGATGCAGTGCATAACACGACAGGACATACCCCTGCTAAAGTTATATTTGGTAAAGAACTACGTCTTCCGTAGATTTGGTGTACGGTCACCAGGAGAACCGGTGCAAGATGTCCAGAACTATGCGGACAAACTCCAAGAAAGATGAAAGAAAGTCCATCGAAATGTTACGCCCGACCGTCGGTCCACAGAGAATCGGGCCGAAGCGGCAACGCCGAGCGCCGACCGCGACCCCGGAAACCCATCTAGACTAAACGAAAACCGAGAACAATCGCCTCCGTTCTCGAAAGTACTAAATAAGCGAAATAACGAGTCATTGTGTTTTACTATCTAAAGTGTTTTCCGGGCCATGAAGCCGTGGTCCAATGGAATTGCTTCCTGACGTTTCGTCTACTACTGCGGCAGACATTATCAAAGGCGATGAGGCAGTGGGCGAAGAGATCTCCCTTGCTTCTCGACGATGACTGATTCGACTGCAGCACTGGTATTCGTACCACCGCCGTCTCGTCGCAGTGGTGGGGCCGGGGTGGGGGTGGTGGGGCGTGGTTTCCACGCGCCTGACGTGTGTCGCAGAACTCGCTTCCAGTCTGCAGTTAGAAACGTAATTTCCTCCTTCCTGTTGAAATTGTTTTCGTGTTTAAAGATCTCAATGGCTTCCCTCTTTAGTCTCGGATAGTAGAGCTGTGATTGATGTAGGATATCCACCTCATTAAAAAGGATGGTTGGCACGTAGGCTTCTGGATTCTTGGACCCTTGTGGTTTTATGGTTGGTTGTTATCTTGGGTTCTGGTCCTTTTGTTTGATTAAAATGAGTTACAGCGGGTGCTTCTAACTTCGTTGTATATTGACGTTTCGACACAAATTTGTGCCTTCATCAGATTACACAAAACGATGTACGTGTAATATTTAAGATTAGCAATCTTATTAGGAAAATATTTTGTTTCGGTTATTCCATGCTACTATTAGCGAACAGATGCTAATTGATCGCTTTTTAGGTATGGCCATCAAACAACCCTCCTAGTCACGGACACACTCAGGCGTTCCCCGAAAGCCAACAGAACCAGCTGGTGCGGTGTCACGAACCTTCCGGGAGCCGTATGATGACCATCTCTCCAATGGTAGTGGGCGAGGGAGCTTCCGCCCAACCTCAGCCCAATCCATCCGGTGGCCAGGGGCTTCACCTTCACACTCAGCAGGTGCTGGGTCCGCACGGTCAACTGATTAATATCCAGGAAATCCCCCAAAGCCATCCGAACGTAGTTCAGCAGAGCCACAACCAACTAATACAGAGTCAAAATATTAACGTGATGCAGTCGCAGCAGCAGCATCAAGCGCAGAATAGGGTTTTTGTGAATACTCAGCCGTCTGAGCCGAGCGGCCCCGGACGGCCGAATATGCAGCAAGTTAATCCACAACAAATGAAAGCCCTTGAAGTGCAAAACAAAATGCAACAACATAGGCAGATGTTTGGGGCGCATCAGGTTGTACAACATTACCATGTTGTAGGTTTTGGTTCGAAGTTTGTTGCAGTTTTTTTCCGTTATGTACTGTTACTATGAAGTCGAGATTTGAATGTTTTTTTTTTAATTTGTTGGTGAAGTTAGCGGAATTAGGACAAATAATGCACCTCTTCTTTATTCGAAAATGGCCGACGTTTCGACTGTTTATTTAGTATTCATCAGGGCTATTCTCACTTAGAGAGGGTAGTCATTTAAAATTCTATTCAAGATGGTTAAAATAGCAAACTCCATTCGAGTGTTCGGTGACCCTGGTATCTTAGGCTCGACAAACTACACGTCCGCCGCACAAGGTATAAAACTTGCGAAGCGCTTTATTCGCCGAATAGCCCTGATGAAGACTAAATAAACAGTCGAAACGTCGGCCATTTTCGAATAAAGAAGAGGTGCATTATTTGTCCTAATCCCGCTAACTTCACCAACTACTTACAACTTAAGGACGCTAATTACAACATTGTTTTTTTTAATGAAAATTTTGAAAAAAAATAAACGAAAGTTGCATTATTGCTTTGTACATGCTGCTCGCCGTGTCGAAACCCTGCGGCTAACCGTCAGAGATATCGTACGGCACGCAGCATGTACTATGAGGAAATTACCATAGTACATTACCACAGTACTAACCTGAACTAACCTGAACCAACCATTAAAAATGATATTGTGACATTCAGAGAGAGCGTGCTCTGCTACTGCTGACTTTTGCGTTTGTCCCAGCCTGCAACTCCTTTTGTATTCTGTGGTCCTCATGTTGACACTGCGTTTTGTGGTGCCAATGTATAAAGAGCCACAGCTGCATGGAACTCTATACACTCCGGGTGCTGATAGGGGATCTCTGCGGTCTTTAGCCGATCTCAAGCTCTGTTGAATCGTACGAGTGGGTTTAAAGACAGTCTTAACCTTGTGCTTTTCCAGTAGCCTGCCGATCCTGTCCGTGACTTTGTGGATGTATGGTAGAGTAGCCCAACCGCGCTTTTCTACATCATCTCCCGTTGTTGCTTCCTGTCGCTCTACATTCCTTGGGCGCACGGCTCTATCGAACTCCTGCTTGCTGTATCCATTCCAACCAAAGGCTCTCTCCAGATGTTTCATTTCCCGTTCCAATTCAGCTGGCTGACAAATTCTCTTGGCTCTCACCGACAGAGTTTTTATGACTCCCCTTTTTGGTCTTGGATGATGGTTTGATTCGTTGTTGAGGTATCGGTCAGTGTGTGTTGGTTTTCTATACACGGTGTGTGCAAGCTTTCCATTCGGCTTTCTTGTCACCAAAACATCCAAAAACGGTAGGCGTCCTTCCTTTTCTATCTCCATAGTGAATTGGATCTTCGGGTTAATAAAGTTTAGGTATAAGAGGAAGTTTTGAAGCTCGCCCAAATAACAAAGGTGTCGTCCACGTATCGAAACCAGCACCTTGGCCGCTTCCTTGCTGTATCCAACGCCCTGGCCTCGAAAATTTCCATAAAATAGTTGGCTATCACTGGACTAAGAGGGCTGCCCATAGCTACACCATCGGTTTGTTCGTAGAATTCTTCTTTCCATTGAAAATATGTAGTGGTTAGGCAATGTTGCAACAGCTTAGCAATATCCTGTGAAAATTCTTCATTAATATGTTCCATGGCTTCCTTAATGGGCACCATCGTGAAGAGCGAAACAACGTCGAAGATAACGAGAATATCCCCTGGAGAAAGAGTCAAAGAATGCAGTTTTTCGACGAAATGAGTGGAGTCTTTTATAAAGCTGTCAGTATTTCCTATTTTTGGCTGCAACAGTTTTGTCAGGTGTTTGGCAATTTCGTAGGTCGGGCTTTCTATGGTGCTCACGATGGGTCTCAGTGGCACATCCGGTTTGTGGATCTTCGGCAAACCGCACAGCCTCGGTGGCAAGGCTTCCGATTTTCTGAGTTTAGTTATTTCATCCGATACCACGTCCCTGATTAAATTGTTGGTAGCCTTCAGAATACGTGCGGTTGGATTACGAGTTAGCTTCTAACAGTGTCTTGATTTTTTCTTCGTAATTATGTTTTAATCGTGTTGTAATAGTTAAAATTAAATAAAAGTGTGTAGTTAATTGACGATAAATTATTGAAACCCGTATTCCGAAACAATATGAAACATCTTGGTACGAAACGTCCCTAATCTAAAACATCAGCATCCGTAAAGGAGCTCGCATAGAACGGTTTATTGGGGTTGATTTGGGTAAATGGACTTATATACTGATAATAATTATGAACTTCTTTGTAGAACTCAATTTTTCTGGCATTTCGGTCCCATGTTGTATGGACTTTGATGGGCAGCGTATCATCTTATCGAACCGACCGAAAGTCAGACTCTGATGCTGCTTTCCATATAGTACATTTTTGTAAGGTATGACGCGAATGATAAAATCTACATACACTCCCCAGTTGAAAGAATAGAGATTATTCTTCCAGTAGAGCAAATTTTTGAGCAAGAGAGGAATAGATGGAAAGTTCACAGCTGGGATAGAGGGAGGAACGAACAACAACGATATCATGAATTTAGGAACCCAACACATAGTAGACCGAATAAGTAATTAGGTCACCACCAATATTAAAATTTTTTTCACAAAGAATTGTAGATATTGGTTGTGGTAATGGGCATGTCCTGATTGAATTAGCCCAGTTGGGATTCACCTTTCTAGATTGGACTATTAAGGAGGTTGATTCCATATAGGTCAACGTCACATATAGACAATTTTAAGATAGGTCAATAAACAGATTATGCTGTTAACAAAGTAAAAAATTATTGTCTAACGATTTATTTCTAATTTATACAAACTTTAGTGCATACCATGTGGATCGACATATCCTGTTCACTTGTCACAGTGCTTCACCATAATAGGACAAGCTATTTCCTGGATTGTACCATTTTCTCTGGCAGTAACTTCCACCCAACCACGGGTAGTGATTTAATTTTCAAAAACAGAAATTTTGCCAATGCGGCCAATAACTCTGTTGACACTCTCCTCCTTCCCCCCCCCCTTTTTATCATAATTTTGTCTTCTTTCATTTCGGGTTAATTCATTCATACTTTACGAATTGTTCCACAGATATACATTAAGAAGTTACCCCTCGTCCAGACCCTTTTTCTGAACTTAAATTTTATCATGAAATTATCAATTTCGTTAGTAAAGCTTTATATTGTTTTGACTGAATGAAATTCGTTACTGTGTTTTTATAAAGGGTGCCCCATCGAAAAAAATTAACCCGGCTTCCAATTTGTGTATATATCAAAAAACACTTCAACTTTTAGGTTTTAATGGTAATAAATAAACTTTGAGCAGTTTCTAACCCCTAACCTATAACAAGAGAATGAAACCATGTTCCTCCCACTCAAATCGCTTAAACTAAAGCTATAGTGATCAAATTTGTGAAGTTTGCTATTTTGGATTGTTTTGACCGAATGATATGAAATTTGGTAGATGAACAGATTTTGATGTGACCCTTAAAACAAGATATCACTCTTTTTTGTTTCATTAAAAGTATCACTTTTAGAGAGAGAACTTTTAGAGGGGTTCAGAGAGGGAATGGGCACAAGGGAGGCGATGGTGGCTACACAAGTGCTTATCCAGAACTGTTGTGACGTCAAAAAGGACATCTGCCTGTGCTTTGTGGACTACGAAAAAGCATTTGATCGAGTCGAACATCATAGACTAATGCAACTCCTGAGAAACCTTGATATAGATCAAAAGGATATCAGATGCATCGAAAATTTATATTGGAACCAGACTGCACAGATTAAATTGGATGGCGAATTGTCTAACAACGTACAGATTCAGAAAGGAGTGCGACAGGGATGTGTTCTGTCCCCGCTACTGTTTAACCTGTACTCCGAGGCGGTTTTTCGTGAAGCTTTGGAAGAGAAAGAGATCGGTATTAAGGTTAACGGGATGTGGATCAACAACATCCGCTATGCCGACGACACAGTGCTGATCACTGATAATATGCAGGACTTACAACGACTAGTCAACATCGTAGGGGAACACAGTAGATCGGTGGGTCTTAATATAAACACCAAGAAAACAAAGTTTTTAGTGATCACAAAGGATATGAATGCCTTTGAAGACTCCGAGATAACGTTCAACACGATGCGCATAGAAAGGGTTAATAAATTTAAGTATTTGGGAGTATGGTTGTCTGAGGACTGGACATCTGACTTGGAAATTAAATGCCGCATTGAACAAGCGCGTGAAGCATTCTTTAAACTGAGAAGAGTGTTCACTTGCTCGGACTTCGATCTTGATTTGAGACTAAGATTCCTGAAGTGCTACGTCTGGTCGGTGCTTCTTTATGGGATGGAAGGTTGGACCCTCAAAGTAAACACCATCAACAAATTAGAAGCGTTCGAGATGTGGTTGTACCGCAGAATCCTCAAAATACCCTGGACAGCAAGAATAACAAATGAAGATGTGCTAGCATCTGTAAACAAAGAGCGAGAGTTGTTCACCACCATCAAAAAGAGGAAAACTGCATACCTAGGGCACCTCATGAGGAACGAAAAATATAAATACTTGCAATTGATAATTGAGGGTAAGATAGAGGGTCGGAGAGTAGTAGGAAGGAAAAAGATGTCTTGGCTACGGAATATTAGACATTGGACGGGAATGCACAACATACAGACACTGATTCACACCGCTGGGAACAGGGATGAAATGAAGAATGTAGTCGCAAACATCCGTTAACGGATAGCATGAGAAGAAGAAGAAGAAAAGTATCACAAAAAAAAAAAATAAAAAAAAAATAAAAAAAAAATAAAAGTCAGTGGGTGTTTCTATATTTTCGAAATTATTCACCCACCATCCATCTGCGCCACAAAAGGATTTGCTCGGGTCATTTGAGAAACACCTTCGGTCCAAACAGCTGGATTTTCTCCCAACTCTTATAATGTTAATATAATATGTTAAGAAACATTATTGGCTGCGTTTCGGACAACAAACGGCGAATTGGCATCCACTGAAACGGCGTTTAAACAGCGCCAGCGGTGTAGAAGGCAACGGAAAACCACTACACTAACTTTTCCCAGGAAAATCTTCATGGCTGGAAAAACCACAAGAATGCCCCCAGTCCCGGAGAGACCTTCAATAGTCAGAAGGTGCGAAGAATCTCCCAGCGAGCACTGAAAATGTGCACCTGGAATACTAGACGTATGTTTGAAGCAGGAAAAATTCATAACACAATAAAGGAAATGAGCAGATTGATTATTGACGTGATGGGTATCAGCGAAATGAGATGCCGAGGAAATGGGGAATGTCAGATAGGAGATCATATAGTGTATTATGCTGGAAACGAAGAGAAAAATCACCTGCGGGGAGTTGAATTTTTCATGAGGAAGGAGTTGAAACCTTCCATTATTAGCTGCCTGCCATACTCTGACAGAGTTATTTTGCTAAAGCTTAGAGGAAAACATTTTAACATAAATCTTATTCAAATATTTATATGCCCCCACAGCGAACAAAAATGAAGAGGAAGTAGAAGGATTCTATGCCAAATAAAAGAAGTACTTAAAAACGTTAAAGCAAGAGAGGTAAACATAGTAATGGGAGTCTTCAATGCTAAGGTGGGACATGGAAAGGAGGACGAAATAGTGGGTGACTTTGGTCTAGGACGGAGGAACGAACTCTGCCGAGAAGACAGCATGGTAATAACTAATACATTGTTCAAACTGCCACCAAGACGCTTGTACACTTGGAAAGCACCAGCGGACAAACCCGGTAATATCGTAAGAAATCCAAAAGTTTTTATCCTAATTAACCAGAGGTAGCATAATCTCGATCGAATCTTATCCAGGAGCAGACGATTCATCTGATCACACTTGCATAGTCTGCGTACTGAGAGCTAAACCGCGAAAGAGTCAGATTACCCAAGTCATACAGAATAAGAAAAAATGATATGTCGACAAAGTGCAGGATAAGGAAGTACAACAGGCTGTGGAAAGAACAATAAGTGAAGAATTACGGAAGACAACACTTGAGGAAGCTCAAATGGAAAATACGTGGACAGCTTTCAAAGACTCTGTAAACCAGGCTTGTGAGCAATTCCTGACCCCTAATAAAAACCAATAAGAGAAGAAGCAGTGGATGACCGGCGACATCTTAGAGATGATGGAAGACAGATGAAGGGTAAAAACTACCAACCACATAGGTCCTCGACACATTCATTGTGCCAGTAATCAAAAAATCAGAGAAGCTAAAGAAAGATGGATGAGCGGGAAATGTCAAGAGATTGAAGAACTTCATTGTAAGCGTGATGCGTTAAATATGTACAAAAAGATCAAAGAAGTCACAAGCAAAAAAGAACAACAGAAAACTTTATGGATGAACAGCTTGTCTACGAAGTAAACGAAAAACTGAAAACATGGCAGAAATACATACTTGAACTCTTCAAAAATGACCCGCGTCCAGAAAAACCTGTAGAAACGAGCCACACGGAAGGTCCAGTGATATCAGTTGACGAAGTTAATCATGCTATTAAATTCGCTAAAACTAGAAAATTTACTGGACCTGACCATATCCCAGCGGAAGTGCTTAAGATCATGGACCCTCATTGTATTACTATCTTGAGGTCACTACTTAAAATATTTATGATAGTGACACGATTCCAGCTGACTGGCTTGTTTCATCATTTATCACCATACCGAAGAAGTCCAACCCCAAAGTTTCTGGTGACTACCGCACCATCAGTCTTATGTTACACGTGTTAAAAATCTTTCTCAGGGTAATTCATGCCCGCCGCTATAATAAACGTGAAGAACATATGGTCGAGGAGCAGTTCGGGTTTCGCATCGGCATCGGTACTCGAAAGGCCACACAAGTTCTTATACAACGCTGTAGAGATATGAATTGCGACGTTCACATGTGCTTTATAGACTATGCTAAAGCTTTCGATCGTTGTCAACAGGAAACAATGGTAAAAGTGCTTCGTGAAAATGGCTTGGATGGAAGGGACATAAGGATCATTGCCAATCTATATTGGAATCAGAAAGCAACTATAAATCTTGAAAATTACCTTAGAGTCAGATACCTTAGAAATCGAACGTGGAGTCCAACAGGGCTGCATTTTATCAACCTTACTGTTCAATCTCTACTCGGAAAAAATATTTAGGAAGGCACTAGAAGACACCACAAACGGCGTTAAAGTGAATGGTGAGCTAATTAGCTATATCAGATATACCCACACACGGTTCTACTGGCCGATAACCTCGAGGGGCTACAAGAACTTACCAACAGAGTTACAAACACAAGCGAATAATACGGATTGGAACTGAATATCGAGAGGACTAAATACATGGTTATAAGTAAGTCCCCTAACCAACGCAGTGAGCTGTATTGTAAAAACGAAGTTATCGAGAGAGTGCGTAGTTTTACTTATCTTGGGTGTAACCTCAATGATTAGTGGGATCACTCCAAAGAAATAAAATGCAGAATAAAAAATGCTAGAACAATGATCACACAAATGAAACACTTCCTCTGCTGTCGAGATCTCAGCATGACCCTCAAGAAGAGAATGATTAAATGCTATATTTTCTCAGTATTGTTGTATGGTGTTGAGGCTTGGTCGTTGTCCGAAGCAACAGAAAAAAAGGGTCAAGAACTTTGAACTATGGATCTATCGAAGAATCCTAAGAATTTCCATGGTTGATCGAGTCACCAACGAAGAGGTTCTTCGAAGAATAAACTGTCAATTATCCCTCATGAATACCATAAAACAACGCAAACTGGAGTATTTGTGCCATGTCATGAGAAACCCTGTCAAGTATCGTCTACTACAGTTGCTCCTGCAAGGTAAAGTGGAGGGAAGAAGAGGACCATGTAGAAGGTGAATTTCCTGGCTCGCGAACGTACGTAAGTGGTTTGGCGTGAGTTCCATTGAATTATTCCGCGCTGCAGCCATCAAAGTGCCCATTGCCATGATGATAGCCAACGTCCGGAATGGATAAGGCCGACGAAGAAGAAGAAGCTCACCTTTACTGTCCGTTGTTCTGTCACCCTTAACATAATCATCTATGAAAACAATTAGTTCTTTTTCCAAATTAGATAATTCGCCTCGTATCATCTAGTATTATCAATAGTAATCTCACATATTCTTACATTTACCATATCTGATGCTAGAGATTTACAATCACAGGTATATTGTTCAAAATGGCGTAAAGTTCTTCTGCTTCTCGTAATTTTGTTGTTTTTACGTAACGTTTCATTGAAAATCGCAGGGTTTTTGAAGACAAGAAACCTTATTAAAAGGTTATGAAATCAGGAAGATTTTCTTCCTTCCAGTGATGGAATTGAATTAGGAAGATTTAAAGTAGCGCTATAAAGGCCATGTTATTTTCATTCGTAGTGGATCATTACATATGTAACTGCATTTTCTCAGTTTTTAACATTCTTTTTCAAGGTCTTCCAAATTCGCCTAGACATGGCCTGTTTTTAGGGCTACAATCGGCAATTTTTTCTATATTTTGTTCAATATATGTTCAATATCAAATTAAATAAAGTATTTCGCGTTATTGATGTTGATGGTAAATGAACAATTGTGAACATTTGGAATTTATTAGTAATGTCAAATGTTGAGTCAATTTAAAGTCAGAATTTTAATACACAAGTTTTTTTTTTCTGAATGATTAATTGCTCCACGTAACCTTCAGCCACAAAACTTGTCTTTCAGCCTCCTAGCCATTTAATATTGGTAATTTCCTATCCAGCAATGGTGTGTCCCGCATATTGCTTAGAACTGGGATGTTTTAAGTACACTGTATATCTCCGAACGCCTTTTTCCAAAATACTCACACCTGCATATTGAACGTGTGCACCTTTCTCATAAATTTGATGAAAACACGACGGCTCAAATTTGCGAGTTTGTTTTAGAACATCAAAAAGTAACCATTATTTACTTCTTCAGTGATGGAAACGGATCTAGCAGCATTTTACGTTGAAATATATTTTCCACATATTATCTAGCACTACTTTTAGCGCTTTTGAAAGCACCTTTATATAATTTTCCAACTCAGCCTTTTGTTTTCCATTTCATACAAAAACACATCCGTCTTTCGGGCTCCTCTAAAATTACACACACATTCGATTATCTGCCAGCTTACGTCGCGTTGAAATTTATCCCAAAACAGCCTACCTACCTGAAACCGCCTATCTGCCACAAACACTCGCATATTGACCGATAAAGGCACAATTTATTATAAAAGATAAAAAATCCCGGGGGTCCGTTTGTTTATAATCTGCCAGCGGCAATTTTTATCTCCCCTTGGAAGTCTGGCTATTATTTTTTCACCTCTGGCCCGGAAGGGTCAAGGTTGGCAACCAACTGCTTATCTCTTCTATGCTGTCCTCCTTCTATTAGACCACTAAATCAAACCGATCCTGATAAACGTGGGCCCTGTTTTTGGATTTTGGCCCACGCTCCAGGCGATTATGTTTTAATACAGGTATATGAATGCGTATGCGAGAGGGAGACCTCCTTTGATTTATGACGAAATAAAAATGGAGGTGAGCACCTATTCTCCTTTTTCCTTCCTCGAGTCTTCTCAGGAATTCATTTCCAAGGCGAAGTGTTATTGTCAGCTCTTCCTCGGGCTCAATTATCCTAATTGAATAAATTAGTTGCCTATTATAATCCTCCCCTTATAAGGTGCTTTAATTAAACTCGCCCCTTAATGACGGAAAAAATGACACTTTAATTTCTTCACTCCGAACTCTTTTTCATATTCTTTTAAATGAAATGGCTTAGAATGTTTTATCGGCCACTTGGCTTTCACCTCGTTTTGATAACAGGACAGGCCCTCAGTTTCTTTAACGAAACATTACGGTCGACATTGTGGTACAAAAGGGCGCTGAACCGACCCTGATTTCGTCCGCCCTTCCCACTAACAAATAAGACGACCATAGATCACAAATCTGCATTACCGTCTTTGCCGAACTTCGGGACGGTTTCTCAGAACAAGCGGAGTTTGAAAACGTTAATTAAACTTAATTAAAAGAAGTGAGCCTTGAGATTTAGGTACCAGCAGGATGCATTTCAGCCAGGATAATCTTTGGCCAAATTAATTACCGTTGCATGGATGGATACACAGGCCCTTGGAGGGTTAGGTGTGCCTTCTTACCCAACATTTTAAAAACTAATCACTTTGGTAAGCAAATGACCGGAGGAAGTTGGATGTAACCAAATCAGCAACTTCACGAGCATTTGCATCCTTTGAAATTACTTATGCAAATAAGCACGATGCCTGGAAGGATACTTGTACTTCCTTCGGGAGTTTGGTGCATCCCTCACTTAATTGCTAATCTCGTGGACAAGTTAGCCGGCTGGTAACTATATGGTCGTTATAATTAATGGACTGCTTGACCAGTCGCTGAATATTTCATTTATTTTCCTTCACTGGTTCAGTTCATGCCCAGATTTTACTAAACATATTAGAGAAATCCTGGTGGATATACTAAGTTTTAGTAAGATTAAACTTCCATCGTTTTACGACCGGCCTGCTTAGGCACATTTTTCCAAATGTTTTAATAACCTGGCATCGAGTCTCTTTTAATCTAAAAAACTAAGAACAAAAAGCGTTTTTTTTTCCTTTTTGATTCAATCCGCAATCCCTTCGACTTGCTGAGACAACAAAATTCCAAGTAAACCTCGAAGACTGCCATTTCCTCGTCTCCGTATGTCTCGAACCCGAGAAATACTTTCTCAATTATGACTTCTGCAACGACACCTTTTCGTTATCTTTGGCCGTTGGCGAGGATTCGCTCAGAGAACGACCGCTGCAGGTCCAAACTTCTGGATAACGGCAAAACGGTTACGGTTATCGTCCATGTTATAGTTTTCCTTGAGGAAAGGTGCTTCATAAACTCGGCTTCAATTTATCCCGCCGAAAAGTGGCGTTATCGTCCGAACAAAAGGCCTGAAGAAAAGATTTTACTGGCCGTTTTGATGGGCCACATGCGTATGTTTTTCGATGACTTTGCATTCCCTGGAGGAAGGCGCGGGATTTTAGTACCTTCACCCCAGAAAAGTTCTTTTCTTGCACAAGCACCGAGAATGAAACGGCTTAGTGTTGCCGATTGGCAAGTGGATTCTCATTAAATTTCGTTATATTTAGTTACGCGAGTTACCCTCCCTCGATATTTCAGCAACCGTGGCTGAATTTTAAACGATATCCGCAGCTTTAGTGGATGTTTGTCAATATTATGACTGGTGAGTGGCTCTACCACTTTCTATTATGGATAGCGAGAAATCGCGTGGTCCCTGTAGTAGACAGATACGGACTTGTTGATTTGAAATGGCCCTTCTGAATCACTCAGATGTAATCACGTATCAAGGGATCTGTTTTTCCTTAACTTGAAGTACTCATCACGCAATAGAAATCTTTTTTATACAAATGACATTTCAAGCAATTTCAAATTGTCGATATTAAAGATACAATAGAGAAACTATGGAAAAACATTTCTGCCAAAATATCCTTCTTCCGCCCATTCAACAATTGATGTGTATAATTCCTGAATGAAGGAACTGCCCTTTAGACCCTCTATTGGAATAGACTGGGAACCAGTGACCGTTTAGTGTTAGTCATTTTAGAAAAACTGAAAATGTTCTCCTCTGCTTAATTTGGTATCACTAATAAGGGAATGGATCTCCAGCTGGCGCACTTCCGGGGAGTGTAGCTGCGGCAGCCTCTTCGACACGTAAAAAAATAATAAAAAAAAACTAATATTACAAAAGCTCAAACTTTGTTGACATGTTTATTATGTTGTAAACAAATAGAAAAACGTATCCAGCTGACTTGAGAGTGGTGGATTATGCCCCAGCTGGTCACGTGAACAAGTGAAAAATATGCGTTTAGTCAACTGACACCAGAAAAGCTGAAATTTTGTAAACTAGTAGTTAACTTAATAAATATTCAGCTTTTACAAAAAATATTCAGCTTTACATTTAGTGGGGAAAAAGTGTCCAGCTGCTGCCATCAAAGAGAGAACGCTCTCCGCGTGGTCAACTTACGCTGATGTTTGATTTTATCAGCTAGAAACTTGGATTCACTCCGATCGGTCCAGGCGTTCTCAAGTTACATGACGTCAAATTTGAGAAATGGGAAAAAAGTCGTAACCCTCCCCCCCCCCCCCCTCCCTTTGGACTATT
Organism: Taphrorychus bicolor; assembly: GCA_951812265.1. Taxonomy (NCBI): domain Eukaryota; kingdom Metazoa; phylum Arthropoda; class Insecta; order Coleoptera; family Curculionidae; genus Taphrorychus; species Taphrorychus bicolor. The sequence continues at coordinate 59,334,318 of OX638297.1, read as the reverse complement.
TCAAAATAATTTCGGATTTTTTTTTGCATATTGCACCTACGCAGCTTCCAGTGGTGGGAGGTGAAAGAGGACATCAAGAAGAGGACACAAAACGGTTGGATTCACTCCGATCGGTCCAGGCGTTCTCAAGTTACAGGGGGTCAAAGTTGAAAAATGTAAAGGAAGTCTTAATACCCCCCCCCTTGGGACATTTTCAAAAAAAAAATGGATTTTTTTTTCTTTATGGTTGGAATGGCTCGTTTGCAATCCCCTACGAAGGTAACAAACTCAATTCGAATGAAATTACCCTCTGAAGAGGTTTTTTAAAAATGGTCCAAAAACGCGATTCGAAAAGTGCTCCTACGGAACTTCCGATGGTGGCAGGTGAAAGAGGGCATCAAGAAAAGGACAAAACAGTAGGGTTCACGCTAATCGATCCAGGCGTTGTCAAGTTACAGGCGGTCAAAGTGGAGAAATGTGAAAAAAGTTGTCCCCCCCCCCCTTTAGACATTTTCAAAAAAATTTCGGAACATTTTTTTTGCTGTTTTTGATCGGAATATCACGCTTGCAATCTCCTAAGAACGTAACAAACTCAATTCGAATAAAATTTCACCAAACGCATGTTTTTGTCTTGTTCACGTGACCAGCTGGGGCATAATCCCCCACTCTCGAGTCAGCTGGATACGTTTTTCTATTTGTTTGCAACATAATAAACATGTCAACAAAGTTTGAGATTTTGTAATATTAGTTTTTTTTTTATTATTTTTTTACGTGTCGACGGGGCTGCCGCAGTTACCCCCCCGGAAGTGCGCCAGCTGGAGATTCATTCCCTTATTAGTGATACCAAATTAAGCGGAGGGGAACATTTTCAGCTTTTCTAAAATGACTAACACTGAACGGTCGCTGGCTCCCAGTCTAGAACCATATTGTATCGGTGTCGTGCATTGATCAAGATTCATCATGTGTCACCATGATCATGGTGACATACAACTGAGAGATAACTGTTACCGTCTTCCGTTAATTTTCAAAAAAGTATGCTTCGAAAGCCCCACACCTGTTACATGGTTACCGTGGAGAGATTCTTAGTCTAATTCTCTGACCAATAATATTTCAGCTTAATAAGGGTATTTCTGTTTGCTAAGGTAACCCAAGGTAACTAGACTCCTTTTAATTTAAGACATCCTTAGAATTAGAAAGGATTTATGTACCCTCGGCGTGACGTCACTTGGGTTAAACAATATTTGACCAGAAAGTATTCATATCGTTTAATTTTTGTAGGACAACAAAGGATCAGAAGACTCTCAGAGATCTCTAGAGCTCGTAACCGTACTAATGAAAACAGCGACTGCATTATTGACGCTGAGTGACACTACTAATAGCCTTGATTCCAAGCTTAGAGCCTTTGGATGTCTTTGGAACATTTGAATAGGTGTTTTTCCTTGTGACCAATTTTCTTTTAAAAAAGTAAGGTAGAGCAAGGAAGTAAGACGAAAAAGAAAGGTAGAACTTTTTGCCTGGTAGGTAGCTGTAAACGTTTTGTAGTTGGTCAAGGTGCTTGGGTTTCAAAGAAAAAGTTCTGCTGCACGTTTAAGTCCAATACAAGAGAGTATGTCCAGTGAAGGAAAGCCATTTGAGCCTAAAGCATAATTGACCAAAGTCATTCTATAGAATGCCCTAGAAGTTCAACAAAATCTTCTATTATGGAAAGAATTTGGATCGAACCTAAATTGCACAGAAATATCTATGGAAGGTAAGTGATTAGTAGTAGTTAGGTAAGTGATTTTTATGGCCATCAGCCGGGGAGCGGAAACTGCCCATTATTCAAAAAAGCTCTACAGTCGGCTAAATCAAAATTCAGCAGGCAATCCATCATGCCCCCCAAACAGACAAGTAACAATAGACGCTGAAGTCGCCCACCCAGAAACACGATTTGAATTAGCGAATCTACACAGACTCACAAATGACAACGACCAATATGACGACTAGACAACACAAGATGAAAATACTATAGATGAGTGCAGATAGATCGAGAAGATCTCACGACACAGCATATGCGGCAGCCAAAAAACTAGGAATAGACATTATTATTGCAAGCGAACCAAACAAAAGCTTGGTACGAGCAGGACTATGGACCACCGACACAAGGAGCGACGTGGCCATAACTTTGTTAAACAAAAAATTACCTATAAATAAATGTCACAAACTCCCCGGCGTTATGGCAATAGAAACGGAGGAATTAAACATAACAGGTTGCTATATTTCCCTAATGTAGATATAAATAGATTCCGGAGCTTCATAGGCAACCTAGACAGCCTATTGACTTCCACTGATTCCACAGAATGACCGATGACCTACACTTAACCGCCCTGAATACCGGCGAGCTAACTTTCTTCAGGAAAAACACATTTACTTCATACTGTATCATTTAGGACACTTTTACGTAGTTGATTTTAATCCGGTAAATAACTTTTTACAGGATTGGATATCGTAAAGAAATTTTACAGTATTGAGTACCAGCACATCCTGTTGCGGTATTCAATAAATCCATTGTATCCATGGTATCCTGTACCCCCAGGATACCGTAATGAAACTATTTGTCAAATAGGCGGATTTGTTAAAAATATATTCGCCGCGCATAAAATTATTTTTTCCTGTTTTAATAAGTATGAAGTAAAATGTTGTACATCATACGTCCAGTAACGTGTTACAGTAGTCGTTTCGAAATTCCGAAACATCTTACTCCTACTGTAAAACTATATTTACCGGACTTATAACGTAAATAACTATTTCACATATAGACATTACCTTTACGAGCCAAAGCCTAGTGAGACGCGTAAATCACAGGAAGGTACTGAATCGAGAAAACCTGTTCCCACATATACTTCGAGCTAGACAGCAAGTGCAAAAGCAAGATATCACTGAAGAAAAATTTCGCTTTTGCTAAGGAAAAATTCAAACGTAAACTCTTCGAACAAATAAACGCGCCTAACCTGGATAGATGCACCTATAAGGACTTAACAAGAAAGGTAATAACTGCCTAGAAAAGCTCAGTCCAAGTTACCTCTCAAGGGGAGAACATGTTGGAATGGAACAATTAAAAAATTCAGAAATGAATGCACGGCAAAAAGGAGGTCCTGGATTAACCAGGACCAAGGTGAGACAAGCAGCTACGGAAGTGAATTATGAGCAGTGGGAGAGCTATAAAGTCAAAAGAAGAGAATTGAACCAAGAGATTAGAAAGGCCAAAAGACAGATGGAACGAGGTCTGCGATCAGCTAGACGATGACATATGGGGCGAGGGTTACAAAATAGTACACCAAGGCCTAAAACAGAACCTCACCGACGACATGGCGGCGATAAGAAAACAGGAGGCCGCCCGGCTTCTTTTCCCGGAGGTTCAACCTCGACTACCCCCGAAAAGATTCCCAGTGAGTTACCAGGATTTCACTGATGCAGTATTGACAGAGGCAATAAGCAAACTGAGAGGCAAGAAAGCACCATGGCCAGACAAACTACCCACAAAAGCCATCATAGCTACGGCCAAGAAATTCCCGGCCCAAGTCCTGGAAGCATTTAACTCGCTTCTTGAAAGCAGAACCTTTCCAAACATCTGGGAGGCCGCTAAGCTAGCCTTAATACTGAAACAAGGTAAACCAATTGACCCTTCAGGATCATACAGGCCACTATGCTTAATAAACGCTTTCGTTATACTGTGTGAACACCTTATAAAGGCCAGACTGGAGACAGAAATAGAGGCAACAGAGCCGCTTTCTGACAGACAATTTGGATTTAGAAAGTGTAAATCCACAATAAACGCTACGATGGCTGTCACAAAAAGGGCAAACGCGATTTGGAACCAAAGGAGAGGAAAAAAGTGGTGCGTCTCTCTTGTCTCACTTGATTAGCTCACATCACAGCTTTTAACAGCGTGTCCTGGAAAATAGTACTGAAACTGCTAGGCAAAAAAGAGATACCAGATTATCTTATAAATATAATTATAGACTATTTTATGAATCGCAACATCATCGCTGACGAAAACTATAACTAACTAAACGACATGACGGCGGGGATACCCCAAGGTTCAGTGCTGGGCCACTTGCTATGGAAAATCCAATACGACGTCATTCTAAACGGGATACGCTCGGGAAACGTGGCGGTAGTAAACTATGCGGATGACATAGCCCTACTATTCAACGCGACAAACAGACATAACCTCATGAATTTAACCAACGAAAGAATTAGCAACGCGTAACAAGGTTTACTGGCAGAGAGTTCACTAAAACTGGCACCCGAAAAGACAGAAGCGGTTTTCTTCAGCGGCAAAAGAAATCGAAGAGGCATTAGTTTCAGCATAGGTGACATAGAAATAATTCCCGCAATAGCAGTAAAGTACCTGGGAGTGTACTTTGGAGAAAACATGAGCTTTGCAGTTCATGTTAAGCACATAGCCCAAAAAAGCCAGGAGAGACTCAGCGCATTGCAGAGGCTAAGGTCTAACCTGGATAGACCGAGAAGCTGCAAGAGAAACATGCTGTACGGGGTTATGCAACCGATCGTACTATACACGTCCCAGATTTGGGATGAGAATATAGTACAAATAAAAAAATATAAGGAATTACTACTGTCAGTACAAAGAAAAGGCCTCCTGAGGGTAATATGTGGTTATAGGACAACCGCTACAGCCGCTGCATAACTGATTGCAGGAATCTCTCCGATGGACCTTCTCGTCGAAGAAAGGATACTAAAACACACCACGGATTCCATTCAACAAGAGCTTCAAAGGGCAGTTGACAAAGAAACTAATACCTAATATACAGGAATGGGTGGAATGCAAACATAGAAGAACGAACTATTTTCTAACACAAGCGGTTAGCGGACACGATAGCTTCCACCACTATACCAACAGAATAGGCAAAACTCGAAGCGACTATCTTCACTCCATGGAGGAGGATGACACTGCAGAGCATAGTTTGTTCTACTGTCCCAGATGGGAGAGACAAAGGCAATAGCTGAGAGTTCGCTGGGAAATAGCAATAACGGAGGAAAAGCTGATACCCGAAATGATTGCGTCGCATGACAGGTGGAAAAGCGGCGAGTTTTTCCTTATGGAGGTAACGATAGAAAAGGAAATAGAGGGCAAAAACCCCCGCTGACAGAAACCGTCAAGACAAAGGTAACTGACGATGAGAGCACATCACACCGGTGTTATACCCCAAAGGTAGTTCCCGTGTGAAATGTAAGAAAGAAAAGGACCGGGGAAGTTCTTTAGTGGGTTAGCGCACTTGCGCATCCCACACTTCCGGTCTGCCAGCAACAAGACGGAAGTATTTAGAAGATTTTTGTACCTCGTAAAAAGAAAGGCAAGTGACCTTTGGAACACTTCGGTGACACTAATACTAGTATAAATTTGAGGGCAACCTCAGAATACCGTTTTCTGCTGGGGAGGACAGACGTGCTTCCGGAGTTCTAGAACTCCTAGACATTAGAGGCTGGCTTCTCGAAACAGATTACAGCTGTCCTGTACGGTCTTACCCTTGGGTGTAACTATCCAGGTGGAAAGCAGCCCCGTCTGATATCATGCGAAATCCGTTTTCTTCTTTCACAATAACCAACAGAAGCTCAGTACACTGAACCTTTTGTCGATGATCTGTTGGGAGCATGATTTTGTGAGCGTTAAATTTGAAGTTTTTTCCAGAATTCTCCGTTGATTCCAACGTGATATCCCAAGAACGGGAGCACGTCGTCTATTTGTTTATTTTGTAAAAAAAAAATGAATACACCAAGTAGCCAAACTAAACTTAATACTGTCATGATCACAAAAAGAAGATCAAGGGCTTCCCGCCATCTCCTTTTCGAATGTTTTACCCATTCCACCCAGGTCAAATTTTAATGGGAAACCTTGTATCAATGACTAGTCACGTGACGTGACGTCCTCAATTACGAAAAAATAGATGTTTTAGTCCAGATAAAATTATAAAATTGGTGATATATTCCATACTTTCCAAAAGCTTCATAAGCCTTGCAGCTATCCCATTTTCCCGAGAGCTTTCCTCGTGGTGTCTATTTAAATATTTACCAGTATTTTACGAATGTTACCATCTTTTATGATTTATTGTTGTATATATTGCTCCCATAGAGTTTGGTACAGAAATTAATATCAACATCTTATGTAGTATAGCTTATTCACCGGTTTATAAGGGATTGTTACACTGGCATACTTTACTGCCTAGAAGAGCATTCATTCATCGTTATCTCGCAAGGAAAATGTCATCATTGTTATCGTCACCTCTGAACTAAAGTTCTCAAAGACTTAGTTGTCCTTACCTTAAGGCGTTGGACCTCACCTTAAGCCACTTAATAGCATCAGAAGTCCCCACAGATTGTACTAAAGAGGGATTGTAAATATTGTTGACATAAAATAGGATGAAAAAAACTTAGTCTCAGATGGCACAACAACTTAGGTGAGGGGTTGGATGACCAATCCCCACAATCCAGAAATGGTATTATTGCACCAAAAAATGATTTGAGACATATCAATGCCGCTAGCCCTCATCGTATAACCAGTTTCACTATCACAGAACAATGAAAGTCACAATTGAATATCTTTAAAAAGTTGCAGTGTGACCCTTATCAAAATCCTCAACCACTTTCTTGAACGCTTAATGGTCAAATTCTTCTGCAAATAGACTTCATCGCGTTTCATACCAAGACGTTTCAGACCAGGACCTGTCATATCAGGGTGGTTTCATTCAGGATTGCTGCACAGAAATGTGGGCCCTTTTTGTAATGGTTATACGTACGTACTGAAAGTATATAACTACTATAAAAATAAAAATAAACGAGAATCTGAAATGAAAAACATTTACTTGAAGTTAACGTCTTAGCACTGCGGAGATATTGGACATTTCGGACAGGTCTGAACTTTTTTCGGTGATTTCAATGCTTTTCTCTTGGTTTCAACTGTTTATCCTCTAAATATGTGTCAATCTTTATCTTTTCACAACTTCTTTGTAATACTTAATTTTTTCTTTAGTTTATTATTTTCGGATTGTTTTTCGAGTCTCGTACGATGATCAAAAATGTCAATTATTTTCCACATTTACTCAAGCTGTGCTACCACATCTGGAGACTATTTTACATATTTACATATAATCGAGATGCACAGGAAAATCGAGAAAATTTAAAGTATAGGGAAAGTTTAAAGACACCAAAAGCCATTACGTAGTACCCAAGTAGAGGGATTCAATTTAGTAGGTAAAAAGCAACAAGGATGTGAAAGACTAACAAGTTCTGCTCTTGGACTACGGAAACTCATGGACATTATTGGCCGCCTAGCTGGTTTCTTTAAATTCTCTAATATCAGATGGTTGTAAAATACATGTCAAAGTTCGTGAATGTCTTCTTGACGAATAAAAACTTAATTTTTGAGTGCTGTAAGGCCTTTGACGACTTTTCGACAGGGCCCGTCAATTTTTGTATTTGAATGTCAGGATGACTGAGACTTAGTTAAATATATGTTAAAGTTCGTGAAAATTTCTAAAGTTGTAAGGCCTCTTATAATTTTGAAAAGTAAAAGTTCGTTAATTTCCTGTTGTCGAAAATGAGCTTTCGAGTATTGCATGGGTACATGACGCCTGTAAAAATGCGGTTTTTAAACTCGGGGAGAGGTCAAGATCTATATGGTGTCGTTAAAAACAAAAATCAACAGGGCCCTAACTCTCAAGATCCGAATGCCAATTTCCGTATTTGAATGATGTCAGGATGACGCATACCTGACATTCAATCTAATAAAAATCAAAGTTCGTTATTTTTCCGTTATTTAAATTCAGTTTTCGAGTATCATAAGGCCACTGACGACTTTGGTAATGAGATTTTCAAACTTGGGGAGCCAGTCAAGATCGATACAATGACGTGAAGAATTGCTCTAATTCGATTAGAAGTTGCGAATCGGACCAACAAGAATCAACAGGGTCCTAATTATCGAGATTCGAATAGTCGAGTTTCATTGCGAACTCGGAAAGCGGGTCAAGATCAATAGAATGTCAAATTCGAAGAATCGGACCAAAAAAAAAATCAACAGGGTCCTCTAATTATCGAGATTCGAATAGTCAATTTTCATATTTGAATGATGTCAAGATAATGCCTAACTGACCCTCATTCAAATAGATGTCAAATGGACAAACTCACTTTTCGAGTATTGTAAGGCCCCTGACGACTTTGAAAATGTCACTTCCGAACTTGGGGAGAGGGTCAAGGTCGATAGAATGTCGTGAAAAATTTGTCAAATGCGATTAGAAGTAGCGAATCGGACAAACAAAAATTAACAGGGTCTTAATTATCGAGATTCGAATAGTCCATTTTCATATTTGAATGATGTCGAGATAACGCCTAACTGACACTTCTTTGACTAGATGTCAAACTTCGTGAGTTTTCTATTTTTGAAAATCTACAAACTCAGTTTTCGAGTATTGTAAGGCCCCTGACATCTATAAAAATGCGATTTTCGAGCTCGGGGAGGGGGTCAAGATCGATAGCAAGTCGTGAAAAATTTCTCAAATTCGATAACAAGTAGCGAATCGGACCAACAAAAATCAACAGGGTTATAATTATTGAGATTCGAATAGTCAATTTTCATATTTGAATAATGTCAAGATAACGCCTAACTGACACTCCTTCGACTAAATGTCAAACTTCGTGAGTATGCTATTTTTGAAAATCTACAAACTCAGTTTTTGAGTATAGTAAGGCCGTTGACGACTTTGAAAATGCGATTTTCGAAATGGGGGGAGGGCAGGTCAAGATCTATAAAATGTCGTAAAAAAAAATACTCTAATTCGATAACAAATAGCGAATCGGACCAACGAAAATCAACAAGGGCCTAACTCTCGTGAGTCGAATAGCCAATTTTTATATTTTAATGATGTCAAAATAACGCCTAAGTGACACTCATTCAAATAGATATCAAAGTTCGTGAATTTAATATTTTCGAAAATTGACCAACTCAGTTTTCGAGTATTGTAAGGCCCCTGGCGACATTGGAAATGCTATTTGCGAACTCGGGAAGCGGGTCAAGATCAATAGAATGTCGTGAAAAATTGATCTAATTCGATTACGAATAGAGAACCGGAGCTACAAAAATCAACAGGGCCCTAATTCTCGTGATTCGAATAGTCAATTTTCATATTTTAATGATGTCAAGATAAAGCATAACGGACACTAATTCAAATAGATGTTAAAGTACGTGAATTTACTATTATTGAAAATGGGCAAACTCAATTTTCGAGTATTGTAAGGCCCTTGACGACTTTAAAAATTCGATTTTTGAACTTGGAGAGGGGGTCAAGATCGATAAAGTGTGTTCAAAAATTGCTCAAATTCGAAGAAACGGACCAAAAAAAGTCAACAGGGTCCTCTAATTATCGAGATTCGAATAGTCAATTTTCATATTTAATTTATGTCAAGATAACGCCTAACAGACACTCCTTCAAATAGATGTCAAATGGACAAACTCAGTTTTCAAGTATTGTGAGGCCCCTGACGACTTTGAAAATGCCACTTTCGAACTTGGGGAGAGGGTCAAGGTCGATAGAATGTTGTGAAAAATTTCTCAAAAGCGATTAGAAGTAGCGAATCGGACCAACAAAAATTAACAGAGTCCTAATTATCAAGATTCGAATAGTCAATTTTCATATTTGAATGATGTCAAGATAACGCCTAACTGACACGCCTTCGACTAGATGTCAAACTTTGTGAGTTTTCTATTTTCGAAAATCTACAAACTCAGTTTTCGAGTATAGCAAGGCCTTTGACGACTTTGTAAATGGAAGTTGCGAATTAGGGGGGGGGGTCAAGTAACAAATAGCGAATCGGACCTCCAAAAATCACCAAGGGCCTAACTCTCGTGAGTCGAATAGCCAATTTTTATAATGTAAAGATGTCACAATAACGCCTAACTGTCACTCATATAGATGTCAAAGTTTGTGAATTTCCTATTTTTGAAAATGGACAAACTCAATTTTCGAGTATTAGATGTTGTTGTAAGGCCCCTATAATTTTGAGAATGCGAATTTGGAACTCGCGTGGGGTCATGATCTACAGTATGAAATGAAAAATAATCCCTAATTAGAATACAAAATGTGTTCGAACCAATAAAAATCGGCAGGGCCTTAAATCTCGAGCTTTGAATAGTCAATTTTCGTATTTGAATGATGTCATGATGACGCATACCTAACATTCAATCAAACAAAAGTCAAAGTTTGTTAATTTCTCGTTTTCAAAAACCAGTCTTCGAGTATTTTAAGGCCCTGATGACTTTGAAAATGCGATTTTCAAACTCGGGGAGAGGTCAAGATCTAAAAAATGTCGTGAAAAGAAGACTCTAATTGATTTATCGTAGCGAATCGGACCAACAAAAATCAACAGGGCTCTAACTCTCAAGATTCGAATAGTCAATTTTCATATTTTAATGATGTCAAGATAACGCATAACTGACACTAATTCAAATAGATGTTAAAGTACGTGAATTTCCAATTATTGAAAATGATTAAGTCACATTTCGAATATTGTAAGGCACCTGACGATTTTGAAAATGTGATTTTCGAACTTGGGGAGGGGGTCTAGATCGATAGAATGTCGCGAAAAATTGCTCAAAATCGGTTAGAAATAGCGAATCGGAAAAACAGAAATCAACAGGGTTCAAATTATCAACAGAAATCAACAGGGTTCAAATTATCGAGTTCCGAATGGTCAATTTTCATATTTGACTGATGTCAAGATATCGCTTAACCGGCACTCATTCAAATAGATGTGAGAGTTCGTGAATTTCCTATTTTCGAAAATAAACAAACTCAGTTTTCGAGTATTATATACAATAATATATACTTGGCGACTTTGAAAATGCGATTTTCCAACTTGCGGAGAGGGTCAAGGTGGATAGAATGTCGTAAAAAATTGCTCTAATTCGACTAGAAGTAGTGAATCGGACCAACACATATCAACAGGGCCCTAATTATCGAGATTCGAATAGTCAATTTTTATATTTGAATGATGTCAAGATAACGCTTAACTGACACTCATTCAAATAGATGTCAAAGTTCGTGAATTTCCTATTTTCGAAAATGGACAAACTCAGTTTTCGAGTATTGTAAGGCCCCTGAGGACATTGAAAATGCGATTTTCAAACTCGGGGAGGGATCAAAATCCATAGACTATTGTGAAAAATTGCTCTAATTCAATTATAAGTTGTGAATCAGACCAACAAAGATCAACAGTTTTCATATTTGAATGTCATTAAAAATTGCTCTAATTCGATTGCAAGTAGCGAATCGGACCAACCAAAATCAACATGTCCTAATTACCGAGATTCGAATAGTCAATTTTCATATTTGAAAGATGTCAAGATAACGCCTAACTGACACTCATTCAAATATATGTCACAGATCGTTAGTTTCCTTTTTTCGAAAATGGACAAGCTTAGTTTTCGAGTATTGTAAGGCCCCTGACGACCTTGAAAATGCGATTTTCGAACTCGGGGAGGGGGTTAAGATCTATAGAATGTCGTGAGAAAATGCTCTAATTCGATTACAAGTAGCGAATCGGACCAACAAATATTAACAGGGTCCTAATTCTCGAGATTAGAATAGTCAATTTTCATATTTGAATGATGTCAAGATAACACCTAACGGACACTTATTCAAATAGATGTAAAAATTCGTGAATTTTCTATTTTAGAAAATGGACCAACTCAGTTTTCGAGCCGCTGACGACTTTGAAAATGCGATTTTTGAACTTAGGGAGGGGTTTTAAGATCTATAGGAGGTCATGAAAATTTGCTCCAATTCGATTACAAGTAGCGGTTCAGACCAACGAAAATCAACAGGGTCTTAATTATCGAGATTCGAATTGTTAATTTTCATGTTTGAATGATGTCAAGATAACGACTAACTGACACTCATTCGAAAGATGGCACAGTTTGTGAATTTCCTATTTTCGAAAATGGACAAACTCAGTATTCGAGTATTGTAAGGCCCCTGACGACTCTGAAAATGCGATTTTCGAACTCGGGGACGGGGGTCAAGATCTATAGAATGTCGTGAAAAATTGCTCTAATTCGATTGCAAGTAGCGAATCGGTTCACCAAAACAGGTTCCTAATTATCGAGATTCTAATAGTCAATTTCCATATTTGAATGATGTCAAGATAACGCTTAACTGACACGCATTCAAATAGATGTCAAAGTTCGTGAATTTCCTATTTTCGAAAATGGACAAAATCAGTTTTCGAGCATTGTAAGGCCCCTGACGACATTGAAAATGCGATTTTCAAACTCGGAGAGAGGGGGTCAAGGTCTATAGAGTGTCGTGAAAAAAATATCTCATATCTATATTATGCAAGTATATGTATCTCATAAAAGTAGCGAACCAGACCAACAAAAATCAACAGGGCCTTAATTTTCGAGATTGGAATAGTCAATTTTCATATTTGAATGAAGTCAAGTAACACATAAGTGACATAAATTCAATTAGATGTCAAATTACGCGAATTTCGATGTTTCGAAAATGACAAACTCAGGTTTCGAGATTGTAATGCCCCTGACGACTTTGAACCGATCCACCAAAAATAAGGTCTGAATTCTCGAGATTTTCGTAGTCAACTTTCGTATTTGAATGATATCAGGATGACGCATACCTGACACAGTCAAATAGCTAGTGAATTATCTATTTTCGAAAATGAACCAACTCAGTTTTGAAGCATTGTAAGGCCCCTGCCGACTTTGAGAATTCAATTTCGGAACTCAGTCGGGTGGTCAAGATCTACGGAATGGCGTAAAAAATGCTCTAATACAATTAGAAGTAGTGAATCGGACCAACAAAGACCGACAAGACCCTAATTCTCGAGGTTTGAGGAATCTCGAGAATTTGTGCCCAACAGGTCTTATACAACAATTCCATTTTTCGCAAATTTTCTTCTAAACATCTGCTGCTTCAATAACTATTTGCAAACATTATTAAATAACCCCGTTCATACACAGTAGACAGAAAAATTATTAATTATATGTCCCATCCCACAGAAGCATGAATAGACAATACCCTTTGATAAGACTAAGCGGTTAACAAGATCCTTATCATAGTACAGAAAAAGTCTGGAGTTCAAGATGGTGGTTTTACCTCATGCGTGTTTATAAATTAAGGTAATCAATTTAGCCAGTTATCATATAATTTATGACTGAAATTCCGTTTTTCCTTCACAAAGAGACCTAGCAAAGAGCAAATAAGACAAACGTGATGATCACGGTTCTAAGAAAGTTTCAAGTTCTTGAAACTTTCTGAGGCACTAACTTTCTTAACACGAGAGTAAAGTGTTGGTCTTAAGAAAGTCTAAATATTTTGGTACCGCGAACAAAAATCTCGTTCGTTTTGTGCACTGTTGACAAAAATTTTACTTCTATGTAGGATTCAGAGGACAACTGCCTGATTTCTGATTTTTTTACCCGAGTAAGTCATAATAAGACATTGACTTGATTATAAACCATGATATATTTTTCAGAGCCGTCTCTGGATAAATTTTAACTCGATGAAGGTATATGTTTACACTCTCCTCTCGCGAAAGTACACGCATCAGTTTCTGAATCGAATCATTCGAATAGTATATAGCATACGCTTTAATTTGTAAAGTCTACCTCGATGAAAGCTTTCAATTTCGTGGAATAATGTTTATCTTTTCAACCCTCGGTATCATCATCTCCGACTGTATGTTACTCGTTTCCAATTTATCAATGTTTCCTTCCATTATTTGACTATTTCATCAAGCTCGTGTGATTTTTCCACGAGGAGGTTGGTCGATTTAGCGCTTCCCGCGTCTTTCTTCCCCCATAATAATAACTTCGGTCGGTAATTAGCGGCCCTTAGAAAAAGAGGTACACTTTTTAATTCCTCAATTCGACTATTATAAACACAACATTAATTATCAATTTCGGTCGTGGCAGCTGAATTCCGGGATGGCGCCCGGAGTCCTCCATTGTTTTCGGCGCTGGAGCATTTTTAATTGAGATTATTGCACCATCTTTATTCAAATGAACGTTTCTCTTTTACAATGCTCCCCCATTAAAAGTGTGCATAATTACATGAACAACACGATAGTATTGTCTACAAAATTAGTCGTTAGTGTTCCACTAATTGCGTTTCTTCTTAATCTCTTTCTAACCCCATCGTTGCTGCGTTACACTGAAATTAATTTTTCTTGTTATGGGTGATCTTAAGTGGATTAGGAATTTTTACTGTCATCGTAAAAGACTTTCAGTTATTGCCTTTGTGTCGAGCTCACACACACACACGATCACTTGTTGAAGCGTTAATATTTCAAGCTTCTGCTAATTGCGCTACGATAGCGATACGTTTCGCTAGCGGCGTGCATGGATAATAAATGGCTATAAAGTGGCCGGCCATTGTCCGTAATAACTAGCACTCTCTCGTCGAAACACAATTTAATTTACGAGGGTCCACCTCATCTTTCGCGAAAACTGATTACCCCGACTGACCGCCCGCCATTACGGTGTCCAGTGTCTTGTGACGACACTGGTAATTGTTTCCTGGACGAAGGTTATATTGTACCCTCGAGAGGTAATTAGGCCATAATTATTATTCCGGTCCCCACTTTGGGATATTCTAAGGCCATAAGGGCGAGGACTTACCTTTATCCAAATACTCGATGTGGCGAGTGATTTGTTCGCGTCGGGTTGCCTCATCACCATCCGATTCAGGTTCAGAAAAGTCTACATAGTTCAGTACCAGGGCCGAGGGAGACGTTAAGCCACCGTCTTCACTTTCAGAATGGCCACGGTCATCGAGGTGTTTGTCTACAGTATTGTTGTTGTTGTGGAAAGGGATGGTTTCTTCGGTTGGTGGTGCATTCCCTTCATTTGGTTGGTCGTAGCATGAAGGGTTGGGAGGGCCCGGATTGCCAGCTGTATTTAGTACCATCGCTGCTTCTACTGCAATAAAAATGAGTTCTATGCTAATAAATGTTTTATAATGGTGGATCTGATAAAATATACAGTATGAGAGAACATTAAATTTGATGATATCTTCCATTTGCTGTAGCGGAAAACCGGGTACAACCAATTTTTGTACAAACTCATGGGAGTAAGAAATAAAAGCAAAAATACAAGCATAAATATGTACTTATTCTAAAGAGACCGAAAATAATAGAGAGTGAAAAATAAACAAGTCATATCACAAAAAAAATAGCAAAAAAAAACATAAAAAAAAACGAACAAAGATAATAATACAGAATAACTCCCTCATCTGTGCAGGGGAGGGAGGAATTTCGTATTTTCTTCAGTTCAAATTTCTCGGAAAGCCCCCACTTATTCAAGTCTCCAACCATAAAATCTCCAAAATAAAATAAATTTGATGAAATGATTAAACACATTTGTCTTCTAAAGTCTAATTTGGATTCCAAAGGACTCAAAAACAATTTTCTTTTCGTATATTTTAATTTTTTACAAACAATATGCTACACACGGGTACACAACAATTGCTCAATTAAGAAGTAATTTAAATTGGATTTATTTTGAAGAGAAAAAGTAATTCTTCTATTCAGCAGTTCAGAGACCTCCTATTACTAGCCACCAATGAGACCAAAACATAGGGTGTGCATCTTTTACTTTTCTCTTTAGAATGAAGAGGTTTTCTTGGTACCAGGCCACGAAACGAAAGGGTGCCTAAGAGAAGGAGAAATTTATCAGGGATTGTAATGTAGAAAAAGAATCTTGGACTTTTTGGAAACTGTGACCTAACGTCATGTTGGTGTCTAGAAATACAATGTTCTTGGTGTGTGCACCGCACACGAATGAACAATACATGTTTATTACCCATCTTAAGATTGGAAGGCTGGAGGTCTTCAGCTGTTAGCAAATTTTTTTAGTGGCATTTTTTATAGATACTTGTACTACCTTAATTCTTAAGTTAAGGGAATAATCAGATGGTATCTGATGGTTCGGTAGAACAAAGAGCTCAATCAAAATATGTGGTCAAAATTACAGGAACGGAGGCACAATAAAGTCTACTAACGGTAATTGAATGAGGAAAATCGATTGTATGTCTTTGAGTTGGTGCGATAGGCTGTAGGTCAAGAAAAAAATTAAATACCTTCCCATCATTTCAACCAAGAGTGAAACTTTATGTGTTCTGGGTATCGTTCTTCAGATGCGCCTCTTAATGGATTTGTGATCTGAGTGTTAATATTGAATTAAACTTTGTCACACATTTTCTCAGAGTACTGGTAGCATAACCAGGGCAACGATGAACAAAACAATTTTTGTCGGGAATAAAAAGGGTTCAACATCGTTGTTCTTAATTAAGAAATAATTTTCATGATTTAACTCTAGATCTTAGAAATGTGGTCAGACCAACCCTGCTAAAATCCACGATTATGGCTTTTTAACCATACAAATCCCCCGGGGAGGATGGAGTGTTCCCGGAACTACTACAACATGGCCTGGATCAACTCGCCCCTCTACTAACAAAAGCTCTTCAGAGCGAGCGTTGCAGGGAACTTTATTCCCAACTGCTGGTCCAGGGTGAGGGTCTGGGGGGTCGTCGACATACCAAGGATGTAGGGGGAAAGATCCTAAATCGCTCAGGCCAATCAGTCTAATCTAATTTCTGCTGAAAAGCTTGGAAAAGCTGCTAAACCTATACATAAGGGAGGGAGCGCTAACAACGTACCCCTTAATACGGAACAGTATGCCTAACCAGGCTAGCAAATCAAACAGAACTAGCACTACAAAACCTGGTGGTGAAAACCCAAGATACCCTAGATTCAAAGGGCCTCGCAGTTAGTATTTTCAAAGACATCAAAGGGGTCTTTAATAATGCAGCTACAGACTCCCTCCTCAGCGCCGATAAAGCGAGAAGGATCGAACCAACCATAAACAACTGGATTCGCAACATGTTAGAATCGAGACTGATCACTACATTATTAAATGATGACACTATCGGATTCAAAACAGCGGGAGTTTGTCCACAGGGCAGAGCCCTTCACCACTCCTGTGGTCCCTACTAGTGGAAGACCTTCTGGCTACTTTGGAACTATGGGAAGTGGAGGTCCAAGCGTACGTCATCCTTATAAGAAGCCACTCATACCAACAAATCTCCAGCACGTTGCAAGATGTGCTGGATGTTGTACACAGCTGGTGTTCAACGGGAAAATCTAGCAATAAACCCTAGTAAAACGGTGATTGTGCCATTTACCCGAAGGAGGAGGCTGGACTTCTTGAGAGCGCTATCTTTCTTCTGGACGACAAGCCTGTTTACCAACGAAGTAAAATTTCTAGGAGTCATCCTGGACAAATCACTCACAAGGATCCCACATGTGATTCGAACCGTTAGGAGGGCACAGCTCTCCCTTGGGTTGTGCAAGAACCTGGGCGGCAAATCATGGTGGATGGGACCCCAACAAACTATATGGCTACACGTGACGGTAATAAGACCGATAATCACGTACGGGCCATAGTTTGGTAACGAAAGAGCAGAAAGAGCTCTATCAAAGCTAAAGTGTCCTCTCTGCAAAGACAAATATGTCTCTGCATTACGGAGGCAATAAGAACGACGCCCACGGCAACCATGGAGCGCATACTCGACCTGCTTCCACTTCGATGGTGGGCCCAACAATGCCCAGGTTGGCTTGGAAGGCCTTGCGGTATTGAACTTGGTCTCCGACCTAATGGCATCAAAATGTACATTAGACACTCGCTAAGTCGTCAGGGTTTCCTCACGGGCAAGCTGGGACGAACGAAGCGAAGATCTACAACTGGCAGGAAGTACCTGATACACGGACGAATCCAAAACCGACGAAGGGGCTGGCTCCGCAGTGTACGGGAGATCTGTTAGCATCTGCATAGCAGAGAGCATTCACCAGTGTTCCAGGCAGATACATGTTAATGAATTGTGTGCCCACACCTATTGGAGGAGGAAGGATACAACAGATCAATAAAGATCTATCGCAAGATCACCCTATCGCAAGAGAATAGCGTCACACTGGTATGGATCCCGGGCCATCGTGGTCACGAAAGTAATAAGAGGGCCGACTCTCTAGCTAGGAAGGCGGCAGGCTTTGAATTCGTAGGCTCGGTGCAGACACTGGGAGTCCTGGGCAAGGCGGAACTACAGAAATGGAGCAATGCCAAATCCCAGGACTGCTGGGAGAAGCTACCCGAACTATCACACTTCAAAAAATTTATCACGGTAACAGGGAGGGCAAAAGCCCAAACATTCCTGACACTAAATAGGAGACAAATCAGAGTGGCCTCTGTACTGTACACAGGACATAGCCACTAAGATCTCACATGCATAAACTCTGACTGTCCGAAGAGACAGAATGTCTTCTGTGCTTGGAAGACGACGAGACAGTTGAAGACGTCCTACGTCACTGCCCGGCTACTGCCAGATCGAGATACTCACTGTTCGGAAACACGATCATTGAACCTCAAGATGCAAACGCAGTGTCGCCCGAGAGACTCATCAGATTCGTGGAGGGTCTGGGTATAACGGGTGAGAACTAGTGGAGCTAGAAGGGGCAAACCTTGTTGGTAACACTTCGAGTGAGCCACAATAGACCGCAGGTCGCGCTGGAGGACTGTATAAGTGCACTAGCATTGAACACAATTACCATTGGGACTGATGGATATGTAAGTTTGCCTTTCGAGTTGACAACGTGGGATTTGTAAGGAGGATTTTTTTTTACAGTGGGCTAACACTAAATTGGAAGATTTTGGAAATGTTTCGTTCCATGTTGTTCGAGGAGCACGACAAAATTCCATCTGGTACGTCTGGGATGATTGGGACGTTTTTTTCGGCAAATAAGAAGAACTTCAGGAAGATCACTCTCGAGTCTGTGAGGGTTCCTCAGGAGCTTCTTTATGAAGCACTGTTGCCTCTTGATCCTAACTTAATCGATCTAATTTTCCTCACCCAAGGATCCCTCCTTGGAGGCGGATGTTTTTCCTGAATGCCTGAAGTCTGCTTTTGTCATCCCTATTCATATGGCTTAAGTCTCTAACTTGTTGCCTGCGCCCTTCAAAATTATTTAAGATCTCGTCAAGAGGGGCGCATAGTGCCTTACTTGAATGATGGACAGTTCGAATTTCGGATTGGCATTGCTACCTTCTATGCAGTTCTCAGCTTTCTGAAGAATGTATTCAATAGAATGAGTAGTAAAAGAACCAGTTGAGACGCTATTTTGTAATGGACCCTTTTGATTGTGTGATTCGGGATATAGTCCTCCGGAAGATATCTGTTTATGGTTTCAGGGGTTTGGTGTTTAGCTGGTTCTTGACTTTTTTGTCTGGCCCTGTACAGGCGTTTTCCGTGGGAAGACGGTGTAACGCCCTTACCAAGTTTTTGAGATTTTCCTGCACCATCCTCTATAGTTTTAGTGTGGTAGAGGGTCTACAAGTGCTTTTCGAGTAAGTTTTAGACAGTGTTATTTAGATAGAGAAGTCAATATACATTTTTAGAATGAGTAATCCAGAGAAAGACAATATTGTACAAATTAAATTTTTATTTTAAATCTGAATAATAAAACCAACAAGACTGCGCATAACATATATAATTTTAACGCAGCTTACACTCTTTTGTTATGCAGAAGCAGGAGCCCATCTATTACCACATTCGGGGTGTGGTGTAAAAAAGCCTGACTACTACCAGAATCGGTGTAAGTGTAATGGGGCTCGACCATTGACAATCTTTTGTGTTATGCAGCAGGAGTCCAACTATCACCAGTTGCATTGTGTAAAGGAGTGCGACTAATATCAAGCCTTATGTGGTGTGAGGCTCAACTATTGCTAGGGTTTGGGTTTATGCAGCGAGGCCCAACTATTGCCAGGTTCGGTGTATACGTGTAACAGGACCAAACTGTAGTTTAATGCAGAAGGGGCCTTACCCCCAGGCTCAGTTTATGGTATAAAGTGGCCCGAACACTTGTGTTAATCCGAAGTGGGGGTCCAACTTTTGACTGTCTCGCTGTGCGGTGGAAAGTATGTGCTTTGGAGTTAATTTCTGATATGATGTTAATACTTTAAGAGTTAGAGCGAGAATTCCTTAAAAATGTCACCCAGTCGTCTTTTATATATCTTTTATATAACTATATCTTTATATAAGGAATAACAACATCAAAGGATTCAAAGGTAATAGTTTGACACGAGGTTTACAAGAAGATACTTAAGATTATAAAGTAACTTCTCATAACAACCATCCATCGTAAATCTTGTATATTCAATTTGTCACTGAATTGTTTAAGTTTTTAAAATATCGCTCACGTGCAGTTTTATCACACAATAAAATTAATAACTTTGTTACAAGAGGTCTAAGGTGTTGTAGCTCTTTCTGTACTGACTGTGTACCTTTCGAACTGACTTGTTGCACATTATAGGTTCTTCAGGGTATTTGCTGACACCACCGTAATTCTGTGGAGAGTAAGTATATGGATGGATTAGACTTCTTTCCCGTACAAGGCAAACTTTTTGGCACTGACACGTCTAGGGGTTCTTTGCTGGAGAATAGTAAGGATGGTCTGATAATCTCAGTGTTTCTGAGACACTCCAGGTCGGGGTTTGATAACCTTATTACAGGCCCGAAGAATAAGGTTCCGTTTGGTGCCTTTTGTGCTTTGTGGAGCTGGAGGATCATATCGCTAAGAAAACATATTTTGCCTTGGTTGAATCCCATATTATTAGGTAAGGCTTGTTCGATTCGAAAGAGGTTCCGATTCGAATATGTGTGGTGAAATCAACAATAATTATCTTCGAGATAATTTCAGTTATCACCTTTAGGATAAAAGTCATTTATAGTTTCATTAAACTACCTCTCACTCGCGAGGTGTCTTTCCAATCCGAGTCCCTCCACACCTTTCACGTTATAGTGGCAAATCTAAATTCCCAGGCACGAATCCAATCTTTCGAAGAGTTTAAGGCGGGATCACAACCGCTTTTCACCTTTAGTTCCGCTATCAATTCTCGCCGAGTCTATTACGTTTACTTTACCCAAGAGCAATTGGCTCTACGAACAGGGATAAAAGATCTTCATTTTTCTGCCATATAATAAGGTTATGTGCATCTACAGTCTATAAAGATTTCGCGTTTTATTTCCGGGCGGTCGTATTTTATTTTAACGGCGATATTATTCGAAAGTTTCAGGAGAGAATCGGTTTTATTGCTTACAAATTGATATAGGTTAAGGTATCAATCAAAGTTTTTAAACTGAACGCTTTAAGAAAGTTTGAAGGACCATTTGAAAGTTTCGCCTATACTAATATATGGTCCATCTAAAGGTAAGCTATACGAAATTGGGGGAACTTATCCCGGTGCCCCTATGATATACGTCACCGCTTGTTTTAGATATATATATACGGGCAGGAGCTAATAGTTCTTAAATTAGTTTTGATTAACCCAAAACGTACCTGCAGCTGTCTGAAAGGGCTCTCCAATTCTATTGTGCCTTTCTTTACCTTTCTATATGGCGATATGAGATCATGAGGGCCCATATACTAATTTACATTTATTCAGTCACACACACACACAATATATTTGAAAATTCGAGGGAAAAATGAAATCTTCTGATGGAACCTAAGAGTTGTTTCTATAAACACCCCATTTGCTCGCAATAAAAAATAGAGCCCTTCAATGTGACAGCACTGAATCAGTGAAAAAGCATAAACAGGGCACATAAAAGTGAAATATGGATATGAGTGAGCGAAGGGATAATAGGGCGCCCCCTATACGTCTAGTTTGCACCGTTTCGAGCCGCAAATGTTACAATAAAAATGTATTGGCTAAGATGATTGAAGTATTTATTCGAGTGGGAATTTGGGGAACTTTCAGCTTAACTTCTACCCTAAGTGACGTTGAAAGTTGTATTTATTTTTCTCAGTGAAATTACTTTTCCAAAGGCCATTATACATTTTTGGCAAAAGAAGGACGACGATCGAAAGTGTAACGAAATAAATCCGCTTGATAAATACGCGCATCGAGGGAACACCTCCTAGAAGTTTTCCGTTCAATGAAAGCTCGCTAAGAAATTGTTTTGTCGAACGAATAAATAACGAAAAATACCCCGTCACTTATAAACACTGTATTGAGCAAATAAAAGAATAATAAATCACCTTCCATTTTATATATACCGGCTTTAATTTCATCCTCTATCCACTAAGCAGTCGATACTGGGAAGATGAATATCGTGTTCTTTCCCTCTCAATGCCATGAAATGATCTAAATGGAAGTAACGTCAGTGGTCGGCCACCTTATAGACGTGATGAGAGATGGGCTTAACTAGTAGTTTGCCCATCTGTTTATTTCATACCCTTGACCATATTATTGGAAATTCTTATAGAAATGGCATTGATTTAGGAATTGACATGTTGTAGCGTTTTCTTTTTCAGAAAGAAAACCTACTGACTTTCCTTTCATTCTTTCATAAATCACCTGTAAAATACCATTTTATTTCCAAAGAAATATGACTACCGGGCCGCCATGTTTTTTCACCTTTATCGTTTCTATGCGATTCTTCTACTTCGAGGTCTATGGCTAGAAATCCTTTGAAAGTTGACCTTTTTTTTTCGACATTGACATGTGTCTATGGGTTGACTAATTATTTTGCTGTGAGTACAGCATTGACAAATTTTACTAATATTTTTACTTAGATTCCCTTATTTTCTTCATGTGATCTTCTAATACTTTTCCTAAATTTATCTTTTATTTAGCAACAATGGCAGAATTTGCATATTTCGCGGTTCGTTTTCTCCTTCTTATTATTTCGCCCTTTTGACGTTTTCGTTTCCGTTTTTTAGCCAATTGTGAGCCCAGGTGGTAAAGGTAAAAACGTTTGATGGTCCCTTTTCCATCTTGACCACTGCCCAGGGCACATCGGACGGGAGTCTGTTCCTAAATGGCTACAGCCTAGCCATGTGGCTATTGTTAAATATTCTCATATTTTGGGGTAAGACTCCCTTTAATTAATTTAAACTTATCTAAGCCTTTCTTTGTTCAATTATTAGGTTCAAAGTTTGAGTAATAAGACTCAGTACCCTTTTTTTCGGTTCTCACAAGTGCAACCATTCGTATTGCATGTATGCCGAAAATGGAGCCGTTAGTGACGGTGATGGCTCTTAGGTCTTAAACCGTCTGGGTTTCGAGCCCCTTTTGCCGGAAATGGAGTCGTTAGTGACGGTGATGGCTCTTAGGTCTTAAACCTTCTGGGTCTTGAGCTCCCTTGCCGAAAATGTTAGTGACGGTGATGGCTCTTAGGTTTTAAACCGTCCAGCATTAACACACATGATACACTAATCCTCTACCTCGACTAGCAAGAAAGCCCTATAAACTGGCCAATTACTTGGTAGGAGTAGATTTAATAACCAAGTGTACCTGCACTAACCATAGGTAAGAACTAACACCATAATAAATAAATGTGCCTAATTTTAATAATTCCTGTTGGTTTTACGTTGGTTTGATCACCTAAACAATATGAACATCAATTACTTTCTATCATATATTTCTCAATTTTAATATTATAGCTATATCTGTAACTTAAATTGAGTGGCGCCCAATTAACAGGTCTAGCTTATCTAATTATACAAATCTTCAACCCTTTTTATGTCATTTTGAACCATAACCTAGCTCTCCACCTACCCAAAGCTGTCGTTCGCATAGTATGCGGCTTTGATAACTTTAATTCTTTTAAAAATATGTCACAATAAATCGTCTTGAAAATTAGGTATATGAGTGTGAGCAATTAAATTAATAAGAAATGTTTCAAAATGAAACATATTCAACAAGAGAATCTGAATATTACGACAAACATTTTATCATATGCTTTACGAAGTGTCATAAACTACTTCTAATGTACATCTTTTTATCTAGTGATGACAACCTGGAATAGCTCCACTGGTTAGTATTACGAAATAGCTATTTATGTAACCAGTTACGAAAAGTCCGATTTTGTGTAACGAATGAATGCTTGCGGGACGAGCGCAGCGAGTTTCCGCAATTTGAATGAGATACACAAAAAAAGCTTTTCGTCATGTGTTTCATACAATATTTTTTCTAATTTTGACTACAAATACCTACCTAGAGAGAGTTATTATTATTAAACTTCAATATTTACTTTTAAACCACTTTGTATCTTCTTAGTACCGTAAAACTGTAGCAACAATCGAAACTTGCAACTGGTGGTGAAACGAACCTTTCATCACCAGTTACAAAAGATTTTACTTTTCGTAACTAGTTATGAAAAGTAGGACGTTAAGTCACTGTCATCAGTATTAAAAAATGTCACTTTATATGTCAAAATTAGAAAAAAGAATTATTCTTGTGACTATATCCCTCGATCCCCTTCTAACCAATCAAATGCATAATTTGGACTAATCAACGCGGTGAGGTATATCAGCGGTTATATTACTCAATCAGGTAAGGACCAATAAAATTATGATAAACGCATATTTCTGGCCAATAAGGGCAGTATTATTCTGGATATACCACTAGTGGTATATCCGCAAATACCTCTGCCCCCATTCAAAAATCCATTGTTAGCATAACTAGGATACGTCAGGCACTCATTAATATCGTGACACCAAATTGAAGTCTCTAAAAATTTATAAAATAACTTCGAATCGATTAGGAAGTGCTTGCACTTCAGAAGTACAAAAATCAATAGAAAAAACGACCTCAAAAACACTTCAAAAACAAAGAAATTTTAGTAGATGCAGTTTGAAGAAAAACTAGGAGTAATTTTAGAAGATTGGGGCAATATGAAGAAGAAAGATGGATCGAACTACAAAGAGGGAGACATAAAAACCATGTTTAATCAAACTGCGCAGATGCTACAACAAAGGTAGTACAATATGTACAACATGTTATTTGGAGCCTCTCAAGGGGCCCGAATTTCGAATAGATCGTGACGCACGCAATGCAAAAAGAAAAATTCTCCAAAAAGATTCAACAAATCATAAAGTAAGCTCTAACGCTCTTAGTTACGAAGAATATAAAAAGATAGTAAACTTATAGAACGAATATCATCCGGAATAAATGCAAAGAAAGCTGTTTCACATAATGTCAGTCGAGTTAGCGTGGAGAGGTGGTGAAGCGGCAGCCTGTAAAACTGTTTTTCTTAAGAAAGAACTGACCAATGAGGGTTTGGAGACGGGTAGAATTGAATACAATCCAATTTTTGGAAAAACTTGTCAATGAGGAGACAAAGGGTTGACAGATTCTAAATGGTTGGTACCAAATTCTACAAATCCTGAGATGTGTCCGGTGCGTTTGCGGAATCTACTTTTAAACAAAAGACAACCCAAAGTAACAGCAGATCGGTTGTTTTTGACTATTTATCCAGACTGGCAACGAATTGGTTCTTGGTACAAAATTAGCCCGATCGGCACAAATATACTATCCAAATGGACTAGAGAAGGAGCAAAGAAGATTGGAATTGACACCAAAACAACAAAAATTACTAATCATTCCAACAGAGCAGCAACTGTAAGTATATTAAGCAAAAGTGGAACAAGTGACCAAGCTCTAATCAAATTGACTGTACTCAGTAGCACAGCATCTAAAAAGCCGTACCTTCAACTTGATCATGAACACCATGCTAAGATGTTAAAAGGTCTTCGAGGTTCTGCACTTAGTCCTTCTAAACAGCCTCAAGCGGAATCCACGCCGAAACCCAATGCATCACTATCTACTATTCCCAAAACCAAAATCATCAGCATCCCTGTGCCTCAATATATTAATTGTGCGTTTTTCACTATCATTACAAAAGTTAAATATCTACTTCGATAAAATTTTACTTATTTGTTTGTGTTTAATATATTTTTATATTTTTTGTTTGTTAATTTGATCTTTTGTACGTTTTTGTTTGTGTTGATTAAATGCAATTGCCCTTTTTTGTGATATAACCTTAACATATACCACCAGTGGAAAATATTTTGTTTGGAATATACGTCTCGTATTTTTCCGCAAACCCGTTATGAAAATAGTTAAATCGACAAAAATTATTTTAAAAAATACCACCATATTTTTAAA
Organism: Taphrorychus bicolor; assembly: GCA_951812265.1. NCBI lineage: Eukaryota > Metazoa > Arthropoda > Insecta > Coleoptera > Curculionidae > Taphrorychus > Taphrorychus bicolor. Next base: position 59,308,268 of record OX638297.1, on the reverse strand, counting down.
GAATTTTAGTCTCTCGTTTATTTTCTTAACGACTTTACACAAAAATACTCAACCTACATTCAATAGTTATTTATGTATTAAGAGCGAAAAGTACAAGTATTTTGTTTGGAGAGTGAAGTTTGCAAATGGCGATCACTTGAGAGCAAAAAAGTTACTTTTCGAAAAAATAATTTTTCTACTCGCATGCGAGATAGTTTACTTTTCCGCACCCAGTTGAGTGCGGAAAGTTGAACTTTTCTACTACTATGGTTGGTATGGAAGAAGGTAATAAGAACCAGTAAAACTACCATGATTTATAGTTGGCAGGAATGGTGGCATTAGGTGCCTGGTATAGCATCTTACTTATACCTCTACTGCATCTTTAATTTTAATTTTGCCAAAAAGGCAGGATATCGATCTAAACATTTTTTAATTGAAAAGGCTGATTTCTTTAATAATTGCTATGTGCGACAAAAGTAAGCAATCATCATTCATCGCGCAGCTGAGGCAATAAATACCAATATATTGACAGAGTTTTAGGACGACTTTTACTAAATATCAGTAAAATTTTTGTTTTACACAGTTTGAAGTTAAAATACCAGATATGACGTACATTGCATTGTTTACCTGACAGATAAACAACGCCATGTCTGGTGTTTTAACTTCAAACTGAAGTTTTACTGATAGTTGTAAAAGTCGTCCTTACTCGTCGTAGAAAAAATAATGTTCCTAACACTTGCGGAAAGCATCTCTTCCGCACTCGACTTCATGAGCGACCGACGCGTAGCGGAGCTGCAGTCGCGTGCGGAAAAGTATCACTTTCCGCACTTGTTAGGAGAATAACTATTTCGCTTGCTGTCCTGGGCAACGTGCGGAAAAGTGAACTCAAATTCTGATCCTCAAAAAAGGTTAGGTTCTCGTTTGTCTAATGAAAGCGTAAAATGCGTCATTATTTTAGGTTTGTAGAAAAAAAATATTCACCGCTCGTGATATAAATAGTGGAAATTTTTCATCCTTGGTGAATATTGCACGCGCACCAGGCATTTCAACTACCGTAACAATGCAACGCCAAAGTGACAATATTTTGGCATTGATCTTAATCAGTTGTCAATTATTATTATTCATAATAAATTATATAAATTTATCTAATATGTATAAAAATAGTAGGTACCACTAGTAATTATTTATTTCTCGGGATATAGTATTGACATATACCACTCGAGATTAATATTTATTTGAATATACTTTGACATTTTTGTGCAAACTCTCCGTCAAATTGCACTCGACAAAAATTCTTTTTAATATATATCCCTCCAGCTTCGCTGTCAGGTTAGAGAAAGAAGTTTTGTCTCGAGCAGCTTAACAGATAGTTTGCACAAAAATGTCAAAGTATATTCAAATAAATATTCATCTCTTGTGATATAACTGCCGAATATCACTTTGATGAAAGAGAAGAAATATTAGAAAGCTGCCAAAGTGTAACTGGGGTTTGAGGTTCAAAGTTCTGAGCAGGGCTCAAAGTTGTCCTTCTACACTATTACGTTCTCATTTGAGTCATTTTCTATCAAAATGCAATTAAGCAGAGAAAAGCTATTCGATAATTCTTCCAAGGCCAGAGTATTCAAAGAGCAGTGTAAATTCTATCCTATTTTTATTCTGTATATAAAGTTAGAACGGAGTGGATTTAAAATTTCTTATTGCGACTCCGAATTCCAAAAATTTAAGTACCTATCTGAATTGGTTGGTTTTTGATATAAATCTAAAATAATTTTTATGTGAGTTACCTGAATATCAAAGTGTCTAGAAAAGGTTGATGTTTTCTTTTCAAATTGATATGTTTTTAATGATCCTTTAGTAAAATATATTCCGTTTATATAATCCCGTGTGGGGTTCCTAGTCCCCCATCGGGCGCCTTCCCAGGTGGCGGATAGGGAAATGCCTCCCAGATATGGGTGGTACCGAGGATATAATATACTCGGGGCGGACCAAAACTAGCACCTAGATACGACGGCCTCCATGTTAGGAGCAGTAATCTAACAGCGTATGTTCTCCATGTAGGAGCGGCTGAAAATAAGGTCAGGAAAGCAACGGGATACTACTTGACTTACATATATTCTCCAAGACATCGCAATGGAGGATCATCCAAACAAAAAATCAAGCAATGTCCCTCAGTCCCAGGCACCCCTTAAATGGGAAGAGGGTGCTAAGATTCTCCCGGTCTTCCAATGATGTCTTCAAGATGAACCAAGAAAAGAGCACGTGGAATGTACAAAGTATGTACCAAGCCGGAAAGGCGGCAAATATAGTGAAATAGATGAAACGACTCCAGATCGACATTCTAGGATGCAGCCAAACAAGATGGCCAGACTCCGACCACTGCATAATAGACAAACATCATATATATTTCTCTGGAGACCATACCACCAGGAACAAAAATAGAGTAGCAATAATTCTAAATAACCAAACCAGTATGACCGTAAAGGTATTCATCTCTATTTCGAATAGAGTCGCGTTAATTAAGATCAAGGATAAGCCATTTGATCTTAACGTCATACGACTGTATGACTTTAAGTCGGTGCATATGACTTATGCACCGACATCAGAAAGCAACGAACTAGAAATAGAGGATTTCTATGAACATTCGCTTAGAACTGCTCTTAAACACACAAAGGAGGAAAAAATTAACATAATTCTGGGCGACATGAACGCTAAGATCGGGCAGGGAAAGGTTGAGGATGTGATTGGTGGTTTTGGACTGGGAGTGAGAAATGAGAGAGGAGAACAATTTATGGAATTCTGCCAAGCAATGGACATTACAATCATGAACACCTTCTTTAAACTACCTCCCAGAAGACTGTACACTTGGAGATATGCAGCCGATAACAACCATAGAACCGTGAGGAATCAAATCGACTTTGTGATGATAAACAGAAGATATCGCTATGCGGTTGTCTCTTGTAAGACGTACCCAGGTCCAGACATACTATCAGATCACAACCTGTTACTACCTCGCACTAAACTAAATAGTCAAAAAGACACCCTCCAAAACTGCTGACATGCGGAAACTCAAACAAGACAATGTATTGCAGCAAACAAGGGAGAGGCTAAAGACAGAAGTCAAAAATATATCTGAAAACAGCAAACACGAAACAGAGATAGAAGGCCTATGGAATAAAATAAAAGTATCTATAACCTCCGTCACAGAAGAAGACCAGACTTACGGAAGAAAGAAGACAAGAATGGAACAGTTGGGCAGTGTAAAATACAAGGAACTACACAAAAAAGTCCTAAAAGCAATTAAAGAGGCTAAAGAATAGTGGCTACAGGAAAAATGTGGCGAAATCGAGATATTGCAAGAAAAACACCACAACTTTGAACTACATAAGAAAATAAAGGAAGCAACAGGAAGATATCAATGACGGGGTCCAGGGACAATCTTGGAATTGAAACACAACATGATTACCGAGACGGACAAAAAACTCGCAAGATGAAAGCAGTACATGGAAGAACTTTTCGAAGACGAAAACTGCGATAATGTGTCTGCAGTGGTCGGCGTGGTCGACTAAAAACAACAAAGCTCCTGAGCCAGACCAGATTCATAGAGAAAGCCTCAAACTACTGGACCCAGAACAGATAAAACTGCTGACCAACCTCTTCAACAAAGTTTACACAGGCGGTCAATTGCCAAATGATTGGCTGCTGTCGACTTTCATCTCGCTTCCCAAAAAGGCAAATGCAAATAAATGTTCCGACCACAGAATAATAAGCTTAATGAGTCACATCCTAAAAATCCTTAATATCATGCAGACACGCATATATAGAAGGCTCGACAAGAGAATAAGTGACACACAGTTTGGCTTCGGGAAGCGACTTGGCACCCGAAAGGCATTATTCTCAATACAGGTCCTGATTCAACGAGCACGTGACGTTAACGCAGACGTCTTTGCATGTTTTATAGACTTTGAAAAAGCCTCTGATGAAGTCCAACATGATAAACTCATCTCAATCCTACGTGAGTCCGGAATTGATGACAGACACACAAATATAATATCAAAGCTATACTTACAACAAAAAGCCATTGTTCGAGTCGAAAATGAAACATCAGAAGAGTTCAGCATAAGGAGAGGAGTACGTCAGGGTTCTATAATGACACCACTTCTATTTAACGTGTACTCAGAATATCTATTTAAAGAGGCATTAGACAACATAGAACGGCAACCTACAGATTACCACTAACAATGTAGTTCTCACAATGGCCGACAGTTACATTTCTGGGCTGCACCTTGAAGAAAGATTGGGATCACTCTAGAGAAATAAAGTGCCGAATCGAAAAAGCAAGAGGTACATTTAACAAGATGCGTAACATACTATGCAACCTATCCCTCAATTTCCATACTAGACCAAGAATTTTGAAATGCTACCATCTTTCATCCCTCTTATATGGAGCAGAAGCGTGGACTCTTACCGATGTCTCATGTAAGCGCATAGATGCATTTGAGATGTGGTGTTATCGCCGCATGATCAGAATCTCATGGATTCACCACGTGTCAAACGATACGGTATTGCAACGCATCGATGGACAACTAGAATATTTGCAATACGTCAAACGCAGAAAATTGGAATATTTTGGACATATCATGCGAAATGAAAAATACCACCTTCTTGAACTCATTCTACAGGGAAAAATAGAGGGCCGAAAGTCAGCAGGACGAAGACGAACATCGAGGCAGCGAAATTTACGAACATGGACTGATATGACATCGACAGCTCTTTTCAGAGCGACATTGAATAGAGTAATTTTGACCAATGTGATAGTCAACATCCACGGAGGATAGGCACTTCATCAAGAGCAAGAAGTAAAATAATATGGTAGGTTATATAGGAATAGGGTTAAGAAAAGACAAAATCAATTATCTAAATAAATCTAAGTTTCGCAGATTTATTTTTGAATCCTCAAGACATTCCCCTCTCAAAACATCCTCTATGTTTCCTGCAGGAAACCTATCCTAGCAGATCCATTCAAGTACTATTTATCTGTAATATTTACTTAGTCTCTGTTTAGTAAATTTGTAGGTATGTTTTCAGGATTTTTCAGTTTTTCGGAAACAGGATGCAATGTCCTGAGATGCAGCAATAAACCTGTGAAACGAAGACAAATTTAAATAATAAATAGGCCTCGTCATTTCTTGATCCTGTTCCCGTATAGCCTACCATATTATTTCCTAATACCCGTAAATTGTTTTTTATATTATAGTTGTTAAATGCAATTAAGGTATGACCTCTTCGATCATTAGACACTGTGATACAGCTTAAGATTATACCGTCCAAATACTTTTTTAGAAAAAAGGCATCAACATTTAAACAGTCAACAATCATTTAGCAAGTCTATCCAAAACATGTATAGTGAGGAATTGGGGTAGGGTTGATGTCGTGGGAGTGTCAAAGATTGGGATGTAAAAGTGGCCCAGCAATAGGTGTTATATACGAGATTATTAGCACATGAGGTGTGATTAACCAAAAGTAGTTTCGCCTTTGATCTCATTGCAGTATCTGTGCTGTTGATTACTGGCTCATAAGAAGCGTTACTGCGTAGACACCAAAACATGACAAGACACTTTGAAGAAATTTGCGTTAGTGTTGATGTAGAATGCTTTATACTGTAGATCACAGAAATGCTTTATACTGTAGATCAAGTTGTCAAAGCGTTCAGTGTTTTGCTTTGGAAGAAAGGTAACCAGCAGAATCAATGAGTGGGGCTTAACAACGGCTAAGCTTAACAGTTGTATATAAATAGAAATGAGGTCCAACTGCCGGTTGGTTGACGGCAGACTGCCGGTCGGCAAGTCTGCCGACGGCAGACTTTCCGAGTCGTGTATGTATGAATGGGGTCCAACAATTGCTATGGCCCACGTGGATGTGTATGAAAATGGGGCCCAACAATCGCTACAAGCCGTATAAATAGGAAAGCGGTTATTTCGTAAACTGTTGCTTACAAGCTTTGGGAGTTTCTTTCGCCCCTTTTTTTTTGCGAAATCTGATTCTTGGTTAACAGATGCTTATTAATTATACAAAGGCTGGCGATCGATCCTCCGCAAAATTTGCTCTTGAGCTCTTTTATATCGAAACAACAATGCAAACAAAACTATATTTGAAATCCAATAATCGGTGTTATGAAAAGATTGCCAGGTTACATTCACCATAATCTGAAATAAAAACGCAACTTTTGCACCTGGCAAACCTGCTTCCATTAATTCTGACTGATGGAACGTGACTTATATCTATTTAAGACTTTGTTCGTGTTTTGAAAGAAAATTAGTAACTTTGTTGCAAGCTACAATAGGAAAAAATACTTTTTTTAAATTTTAGTAATACAACGTTATCTAACTATAAAGCGTTCCATAAAGTTTTTCCAAAGGCTATTATTTAAATGACTCCTATATAATTTTTGAACTGTGTCAATGTTAATGGTTATGTTATAGAAACTGTAAAGGAAAGATTCCGCCAAAAACGCGACTTACTAGTAATCCATAAACTGATTTGCCAAAAATGTGATTGACACGATTTTAACCAGTAAATTAAAAGCAGGTGAAGATAAATGCCAATAACAACTTCCCTATAAATTGTTGATGGTTTAATGTAGTTTTATCTGTCATCAGTTTGACTTTGAGTAAATCAAATTAATTTTCTCGACGTTGCTCGCATTATATTAAAAAAAGCTTTTATCAGCTTATAAATTTTCTCAAAATCACTCTAAATTTTCTCAAAATCACTCAGTAGCTAGCACATTCAAGAAGAACTGTTTTAATTTCTCTGCCGAACAACCCCTTGGAAAGAAGCCTAGTGTCCTCAGGCAGAGCGTTGTACCTACCATATCCGAAGTGAAAATACACACTGTTTCTGGTAAAATTTTGACGGCGGTATGAATGCATTTTATGTGCACCTTCTTTCATATCATTAGTATGTCCCTCCCTTTTTATAGATTTCTACAGTGAAGAAATGTTAACGTTTTGTAAAAGAGCTCTGAGACAGTGAGTAGATAACTGCAGAGATACTTTTAATAGAAATGTTTTATGGTTTATAGCTTTAAAAAGCTTTATACACTGAATAAGAAAGACAAATCAACATCATACATAAAATCGTAGAAAAAATCCATTTTTTCTCTAAGAAACTGGTAGAAATTCAGGTTTGAAATTAATTAACTCTAAGTCAACAGTCTCAAGTTTATTATGTTGTAGTTGTACGGCTACATGTTTCGCCTAAAAAAAGCATCATCAGGCCACAATCACAACATACGTTAAAATAGTTAAAAATTCTAAAACACGTTCACATATTACAAACTGGCTAGAAGTCTTCTAGCCACATCGTACTTAATTCTCAATAGCCTACCAAGGAAGCTTTAAACAAAGATCTCGCAGAAAGTGGTTTCGAGTTAGCTTTCATGGGGGGAGGACGGTCATAATTGTGTTTTCTAATTATTAAGCTGTTTGGTTAATTCGATACGGCCCTCTGCAAGTTTTGAATTATTGAGAAAACATGACGAGGGTTTTTTGGATCGGTATCTAATTCGGGGAGACGCGGTGCTGCATCATTTCTTGTCGACGACGGTATTAACTAATGGAATTGTCGGCTTTGGAGAAGTGTTAATTTATTAGTTTTCTTGGCAACACTGGCAGTTAGTTTAAATGCAAATTCATTTTGTTGATTTGTCTATAATCTTTGAGCTGAATAACTCGTATAAACAGGACGTGGACTTTAACCGCTAATGTTTAATGCTTAAGAAATTACTCACTGGAGCAATGTCCAGTTTTCTTGAATTATTAGTAAAACTTCCTTTTTTTGCTTGAGTTGTTCACGTAGTGTAAATAATTAGCAAAAAAATCGAATTTTTATAACAGGAAAGAAATGAATCTGACTGAGTCAATGTCAAAATCTCAGCAAATACATTTACTAAAAGCCTCAGATATATCTGATTCTTTGAGAATGGACTGACTATTTCTTGGTATAAGAAAAGAATGTATCCTAACAGTTTGCAAATAAATATTAGGAAAATATAGGCATATAAGAAGACAACCAGATAATGACAGCGATTGAAAGCATGATTAAATTAGAAGTAAGAGAGAAGGGAGGAAAATTACACTAAGTCGTAAATAAAACAGCAGTTGAGCAAATAAAAGAAATTAAAAAAATTGTACTAGGAATACTAACATCCTGTTTCCAACCCCCGATGGTCCCTGTTTTCCAATCCAACGTCTAGGAAAACACCCATCTAAATAATCTCGGACTTAAAAATGAGGCGGCGCGCCATTTTGTTGAAAATGTAAGGTTTCGCTTGAAATATCTGGGCCATTTTCATTTGGAAAATGTTGAAAGTGAGCACGAATTAGGTCAAACTGAAGAACATCCAAATATGTTTGTCCCGTCAGGGTTTCATGGAAGAAAAACGGGCCAAGAATCTGGTCATTAATAATGCCTGCCTAAACATTCACCTTCTGTGGGTACTTCTGTGTATGTGCCTCCGTCATCCAATGAGGATTGTCTTGACTCCAGTTCCTTCACTTTTGACGGTTAGCCGTTCCATTTAAGCAGAATGTTGCCTCGTCTGAGAAAAGGATTTGCCGAGAAAACCGTGGTCTGCGTTCGCATAATGTTGAAATGGTTTCAGAAATTAAAGACGTCAACTGTGACGATTTTCTTGCAGCTGCAATATGATATTTAAATATTTAAAAAAGTTGGCTTTGATATCATCACTTTTTTTTTAGGCCACCCTGTATAAATAAAGGTTACTTCAGAAAATGCGAAATTAAAAACAAAAATCGACGGGTCCGATAGATTTTACGTAAAACAAACACCTACATTTTCAATAATTATATGCCATACATTTGCCCCTCACTGTATATCTTCGTTGATTTATATCTATAATCAACTTTACTTTGTATCATCGAAGTAGAATTTTTCCTGCCAGGTTAGTTCAGGTGAGTTCATGGTGACAAACAGGTGATTTGGAGATAAAACGCTTGTATTTCGTGCAAAAATTTTTTAATTATTCTTTCAAGACAAACCAATTGTAAGTGAAGTTGTGGGTTTAGGACAAGAATGTCCTAGTACCATCGCAGTAAAGTGTCGAGGTTTCGGCCTGTGTATTTAGACTTTTTCAAGATTTTTCACTGCGTGGAAACTATGTACACAGTTAATACTATAATTCTTGCGCGTTTTAAAAAGAGAGAAGTTTTTCAATTTTAAAGTTGATAGGTAGTGGTGGGATGAGGAGTTATGGTGACAAAAACATCGACTTATTCGTGGTGCGACGTTTCGTGACGAAATTGTCACTTTCTCAAGCACTATGATTTAATAAAAAAAAAAACAAAGCATGTGAATTACACAGTTAAAAAACATATTACAAACTAAAACATACCTCAGATGTTACGGGTATTTCAAATGTCACACATATTGAATAAAAAACACACATTTTCAACGAAAACGAACACTGAGCAATCAAGACTTGATTAAAATTCGTACGTGTGGACTTATGGTCCTTTGTAAGGTCGTCAAACCAACTACTAACAGTACCTTGATAAACCTATTTTGCATAAAAATTGTTGAATATTTACATTATTGAGATCCCTGAACAGATATGGACGAGTTAAAATATACTCTAGTGAACCGCATTAATTATTGTTTATTACTGTCGCAAGTATTTCATGTCTTGTATTTATTAAGGGCATTAGAATAAATATGGCTTAATCCCTGAGTATCAGATCTCAAATTAACAGTATCATTTAGTTTAATGTGGATCATTTCGCCTATGTTACGTTTGAACCAGTTTGCCTCCCTATCTAAAACTCTAGTAGAATCATAATCAAAAATGTGGCCAGTGTCAAAATGGTGAATAGCTAAAGCCGTTTTTTCTTTTTTGTTTTGATTACGAATCCCACAATCGCTTTTGTGTTGGTTGAGTCTGTTCTTTAGAAATTGCTTCGTCTGGCCAATATAGAACTTGTTGCAAGAACATGGGATGCTATAGATTATCTCAGACTGCTGAGACAGTGGTATGGGATCCTTAATACGTGCAAAAAGTGACTTATAGATTTTGAGGTTGTAAAAAGCCAAACGGGATCCTGTGTTCTTGAAGCAATGATCAATTTTCTCTGAGAAGCCTTGTATGTAAGGAAATTTGTAAAATTTAAATTTTGTGTTATTGTATTCGATTTGTATTCGTTGTTCCGGCTTTTCTGTTATATTCGTTGATACATTTGTTTACAAACCCAGAGGGATAATTGTTCTTCTTCAACATTTGTTTGATTTTCGTAAAGTTTTCATCATAAAAAGACGGGTGGCTCAAATTGGTAGCTCTATGCAGCAGTCCAGTTATTACTGCTTTTTTGCGAGATATGGTGTTATTCGAGTGGAAATTTGTCTCCCTGAGCTGCTAGATTTTTGGAACCAATTGGTTCTTAGCGATTCATCAAGACTATGGCATATTTCTGTATCCAAAAAAGTTATTTTGTCAGAACTCTCCACCTCCAAGGTAAATTTTAGATTTGGGTGGTATGAATTGAAGCAATCAAAGACAGTGGCATATTGGTCTTGTGGAAAAGCCGTTATAGAGTCATCCACATATAACTTAAAAATGGTGCAGTGAATGGCAGTTTTTTTTAGACACACTTCCACCAAATCCGACATAAGGATGTTTGCCAATGTCGGACTCAAAGGATTTCCCATAGCACTCCCATCAAGTTGAAGATACAGGGTGTTGTTGTATGTAAAGTAGCTTGATTCAAAGCGAAACTATATCATATTGAAGAAAACACTCTTAGGTATGTCGAAATATGCACAAATATATGACAATTTCCTCGAAACAATTTCAACCACAAGACTCTATGTGATATTCGTGAACGACGATACCACGTCGAGCGAGACTAACTTGTAGCCCGGAGGCAAAACTATGGACCTAGAAAAATCAACAAACTCGAACGAATTTTTAACATTGAATGGAAACGTTCAAACTATGGGCAACAGAATTTCATGCAAATAAGAAGCCAAATTGTAACATGGAGATCCAATACAACTAACGATTGGTCTCAATCTAAAAGTTGTTTTATGTGTTTTTCGTAACCAATAAATTTTTGGTGGCACTGCGTTGTGTATTTTTATCCTCTTAGCTCGGACTCCATCAACACATCCCAGCTCTTTCAGTTGTTTCACAAATTTATTGGCGCGATCGTGAAACTTTTTAGTTGAGTCTCTGTTAACGACCATGTACACTTTATTGTCACTCAGCATGCTCAGCATTCCCTGGTCATACTCTTGTTTTTCCATCACCACCGTGGAATTTCCCTTGTCTGATCTTCCCACCATTATTTGAGGGTTATCCTTCAAGAACTGTCTGGGAGTTTTGACATTACTAAGGAGGATCCTGCACTGTTTAGGAGTCCAGTAACTGTTGAGAAAATTGGTAAATATGTTTACGGATTTTGCCCTTATTTGGTTCTTTTCCTCTTCAGTTATCGATTGGTTGTTTATGCAGTATTCTAGGTCCTTAGTTATGGTGGGAACGTGGACTTCGTCTGGAGTAAGGCGGAGTCCAAATTTAGGGTCCAGTGCCAAAGTTGACTCAATCTCTGTGGATAGAGTTAGTCCAGAGTAATTGCAAACATGTTGGTCGCTCTTGTTAACTAAAATATCTGCGCTGTCAATCCTCAAATTTCGAAATTTCTGGAGATTGTTATTTTTTATTCGCAGAAATTGCCTGTTGTATTTCACATTATTCAAGTTCATACTGTTTAGATATATTTCTTCAAGGACTAGAGATCTCAATTCTCCTCTGTCCAGATCAATCTTTTTAATAAGATTCCTGACCATCCAAATCGTGATATCAATTTCTAAATTTAAAATTGATTTCTTAAAACTTTGAGCAATATAATCGACCTTTTTCAAGAAAGGGTGTCTGTCCAGTTGCAAGGCATGCAAACATTTTATATTGTGTGTGATATGTTTCGGAAAAATTCCCTGCTGTCGACATTGAAGTAAAAATATTTTCCTGTTCTTTAACGATGCCAATTTCTCCATGTCGTTAAACCAAATCTTTAATAATTCACATGTTCTTTTCACTCGTTTCCGTATGTGGATCTGATGTTCGAGAAAAAAAACAATCCCTGTATACTGACATTACTTTCAATTTCGTCTCCTTATTTTAATCAAAGTTGATAGGTAGTCGTGGGATGAGGAGTTATGGTGACAAAAACACCGACTTATCTGTGGTGCGACGTTTCATGACGAAATTGTCACTTTCTCAAGCACTATGATTTAATAAAAAAAACAAAGCATTATTAAATTTATAAATTGATATTACGATTTGGAAGGTCAGGAATCTTATTAAAAAGATTGATATGGATAGAGGAGAATTGAGATCTCTAGTCCTTGAAGAAATATATCTAAACAGTATGAACTTGAATAATGTAAAATACAACAGGCATTTTCTGTGAATAAAAAATAACAATCTCCTGAAATTTCGAAATTTGAGGATTGACAGCGCAGATATTTTAGTTAACAAGAGCGACCAACAGGTTTGCAATTACTCTGGACTAACTTTACCTACAGAGATTGAATCAACTTTGGCGCTGGGTCCTCAATTTGGACTACCACTTACTTTAGACGAAGTCCACGTTTCCACCATAATTAAGGACCTTGAATAGTGCATAAACAACCAATCGATAACTGAAGACGAAAAAAACCAAATAAGGCCGTAAACATATTTACCAATTTTCTCAACAGTTACCGGACTCCTAAACAGTGCAGGATCTTCCCTAGTAATGTCAAAACTACCAGACAGTTCTTGAAGGATAACCCTCAAATAATGGTGGGAAGATCAGAGAAGGGAAATTCCACGGTGGTGATGGAAAAACAGAGTATGACCAGGGAATGCTGAGCATGCTGAGTGATAATAAAGTGTACATGGTCGTTAACAGAGACCCAACTAAAAAATTTCAAAATCGCGCCAATGAATTTGTGAAACAACTGGAAGAGCTAAGATGTGTTGATGGAGTCCGAGCTAAGAGGCTAAAAATACACAACGCAGTGCCACCAAAAATTTATGGGTTACGAAAAACACATAATATAACTTTTATGTGTTGTATTGGATTTCCATGTTACAATTTGGCTTCTTATTTGCATGAAATTATTTTGCCCATAGTTTCAACGTTTCCATTCAATGTTAAAAATTCGTTCGAGTTTGTTGATTTTTCTAGATCCATAGTTTTGCCTCCGGGCTACAAGTTAGTCTCGCTCGACGTGGTATCGTCGTTAACGAATATCCCAAAGAGTCTTGTAGTTGAAATTGTTTCGAGAAAATGGTCATATATTTCTGCATATTTCGAGATACCTAAGAGTGTTTTCTTGGATATGATACAGTTTTGATTTGAATCAAGCTACTTTACATAAAACAACACCCTGTATCTTGAACTTGATGGGAGTGCTATGGGAAATCCTTTGAGTCCGACATTGGCAAACATCCTTATGTCGGATTTGGTGGAAGTGTGTCTAAAAAAACTACCCTTCACTGTACCATTCTTTAAGTTATATGTGGATGATTCTATAATGGCTGTTCCACAAGACTAATAATCCACTGTCCTTGATTGCTTCAATTCATACTACTCAAATCTAAAATTTACCTTGGAGGTGGAGAGTTCTGACAAAACAACTTTTTTGGATACAGAAATATGCCATAGTCTTGATGGTTCGCTAAGAACCAATTGGTTCCAAAAACCTAGCAGCTCAGGGAGACTCCTAAATTTCCACTCGAATAACCCCATATCTCATAAAAAAGCAGTAATAACTGCTGCATAGAGCTACCAATTTGAGCCACTCGTTTTTTATGATGAAAACTTTATAAAAATCAAACAAATGTTGAAGAAAAACAATTATCCTTCTGGGTTTGTAAACAAATGTATCAACGAATATAACAGAAAAGCCGGAACAACAAATATTGACAACACAAAATTTTAATTTTGCAAATTTTCTTACATATAAGGCTTCTCAGAGAAAATTGATCACTGCTTCAAGAAGACGGGATCCCGTTTGGCCTTTTACAACCTTAAATCTATAAGTCAAATTTTTACAAGCATTAAGGATCCCATACCACTGTCTCAGCAGTCTGGGATAATCTACAACATCCCATGTTCCTGCAACAAGTTCTATATTGGTCAGACGAAGCAATTTCTAAATAACAGACTCAACCAACACAAAAGCGATTGTGGGATTCGTAATCAAACCAAAAAAAAAACGACATTATCTATTAACCATTTTGACACTAGACACATTTTTGGTTATGTTTCTACTAGAGTTTTAGGTAGGGAGGCAAACTGGCTCAAACGTAACATAGGCGAAATGATCCACATTAAACTAAATGATACTCTTAATTTGAGATCTGATACTCGGGGATTAAGCCATATTTATTCTAATGTCCTTAATAAATACAAGACACGAAATACTTGAGACAGTAATAAACAATAATTAATGCGGTTTACTAGAGTATATTTTAACTCGTCCATATCTGTTCAGGGATCTCAATAATGTAAACATTCAACAAATTTTATGTAAAATAGGTGTATCAAAGTACTGTTAGTAGTTGGTTTGACGACTTTCCAAAGGACCATAAGTCTACACGTACGAATTTTACTCAAGCCTTTGTTGCTAAGTGTTCGTTTTCGTTGAAAATGTGTGTTTTTATTCAATCTGTGTGACATTTGAAATACCCGTAACATCTGAGGTATGTATTAGTTTGTAATCTGTTTTTTAACTGTGTAATTGACATGCTTTGTTTTTTTTATTAAATCATAGTGCTTGAGAAAGTGACAATTTCGTCACAAAACGTCGCACGACAGATAAGTCGGTGTTTTTGTCACCATAACTCCTCATCCCCCGACTACCTTTGATTAAAATAAGGAGACGAAATTGAAAGTTATTTTTCAATTTTCTCCTAAACCAACGATTTCACTGATGTGTACTTTACCAAGAAACCTATCAACCCAATAAAAATAAAAGAATACGACAAAAAACCGCCTTGAGAGGTCGGCTGAGCGACATTAGGCCCTTCCCAGTGCGCACTGATTCTCGCCACAGTATTATTTGCTAAAGGCTGTTTGGCTCCAACGGAAAGAGCTTCATAGTATCTCAAAGTAGTTTCATGTAGTTACCGTCCTGAAGATGGTATACAGACGGATCAAGAAAGGTTGATTCATAGTCGTCAGGAGCCGGAATATACAAAGCAGGCCATGAAGAGGGCGAGAGATTTCCCTTGGGAAGACACACGACGGTTTTCGAGGCGGAGGTGTTTGCAATACTCGAAGTGGCCACACGACCAGAAGTCAAACAAGGAGCAGACAGAACATTTTCATCTACTCCGAGAGTCAGGAGGCCCTGCGAGCCATCTGCAGGAACAGGACGAGTTCGAAGCTCGTTCAGGACCGCAGGGATGCTCTAGAGTCACTGGCAAAAAAGAAAAGGGGTAACTCTGGGAAGGGTTCCTGGAGATAGGAGCATTGAGGGAAACGAGCGCGCCGATGAATCGGCCAAGCGTGGTTCCCAGTCGTACTTTTATAGTCGTAATAGGTATTACTCATTCAGTTATTTTTGTCATCTAGTTACCTTTGAAACCTTTATTTTTTATACTCCTTTTAGCATATACTGAAAAGATACAATCAAAATGTCAAAGCCAATTTTCCAATGCCTATTTGACGAGAATAATAAGTGAATGGCTTATACGTCTCTCACACTCTAAGTGAGTTGACATGGGAGAGTACAAAAATAAACTGGACCCAGTCTTGGATATGTAGACAGACCAAGGAAATCCACCCTAACCCGGATAGATCCAAGGCCTCGTGGCCACTTCGCAGAAGTCGGTACTGCCTGGAAGACCTTATAGAAACCTTACCCTCGCTAGCCACTGCAGACTAAACATGCACTTCCTAGGAATGGTGAACAGTCCACGCTGAACCCACTGTGGAGCAGGGGAAGAGTCGTTACTTCACTTTCTGGGAACGTGCTATATATAGGTGGGCGAGACTGCGCCACAGGACACTGGGAGCCGCCTTCTTCCATCGAGAAGAGCTTCGGACTCTTAGATGGGACGCGATATTCTCCTTCATTAGAGGGACGGGTCGACTCGTGGAGGGAATGAGGAACCAGGCAGATCACCGGTGATGCCAAGGCAAGTTCCTTACCTTTAGATCTGTGACCAGTTCAAGTAAAAAGATTCACGTTCAGTAATCATATCAAGGACTGTACGGAAATTGAACTGACTTGCACCATATTTGGTTGGAAACGTTTTGCTTGGAATTTGGTTGGAATCACTGGCCGAATTCTAGCCTTGGTTGGATCACCAGTGATCTGGCCTGACCTCTAATTTGTCGTCGCGTCGTCGAAAGGGATTCACGTTTAGTATCCATATCAAGGACTGTATTGAAATTGAAATGACTTTCACCATATTTTCTACTTCAACTGAGGATCGGGCAGCACAGCTGGTTTCTTCAAATAGATGATCCCAAAAAGGGATCCATTTGGATACTCAATAAACAGGAGGCGGTGGAGATGTCTCGCTCAGTATCATTTCTGACCATTTCAAGCACTGAAATCCCAAAATTTTCTTAAACAATTTCAAAATCATTTCATAAGACTTTACGATCAGACTAAAGACCAAAATTCATCTTCAATACCTTTGCCATGTAAATATTAAACTGCACTTACTAAAAATATATTCATGATAGTCAGCACAAATTCTATATCATATTGAGTGTTTACAAAAAGCTACAATATAGAATTTTGCACGTTTCATCCATTTTTCCCATAAATAGAAACCTATAAATCACAATCAAACTAAATAGGGTGACATGGAGAAAAGAACCGGTTTAAGTTTATACGTTTCAGCAACGGTTCACTTGGCGCACGCTTGTATTGTTGCCGGTGACAGATTTGTAGGTAGAGGGCGATTTGTTCTATTTACGAACTCAATGGTTCCTTGTTTGCTTTTGTATTTATGCGAATTTACGTCTATTGACAACGGAGGTGTTCTCCCAAGTAATAAGGGCCGGGACGCCGTTTTTACCCATTAAACGTCGTCACGTCTCTAGCAGCGACACCTATTATTTCACAACTCAATAGAAAAACGTTAATTGGCAGAGCAGAAGCTTTTAATTAAAAATAAATGGCAAGAAGTGGGCACCGTGTTCGGCCGGCCGAAAGGGCAGTAAGGCGTGAACCCTTTTTTACCTCGTACCTAGCCATTGTTCCCTTGTCCAGTGGCCCAAAAAGAGAAGGATGAATTATAACACAGAACGAACGCCCGGCCTGGAAGTCAGGTAATTACTTTGCAGACAATACAATCAATTAATTATTTGTGACGCTTACCGCACCAGGTCGCACAGCATGAAATCTGGAACCATATTCGCGAACTTTCATAGGAAGGTTTCCAAAACTAAAAGTTCCCGTAGTCTCCTTTAGAGGGATAAAATATAAGTTGAAACATGCCTGTTAAAGAGAGCCATCAACATTTTTGGTTGACAGAGTAAGCGAGTTTGACTGCAGAGCACTAGGTAAGCTTTCGGGAATAAGATCCCGGAGGGTTTGACTTGAAAGCCGATAAACCTATGAAAGGAAGGAAAGGACAAAACGACTAGGTTTCCCTTGGAGGGTACATCTATTAATATCACTTTGTTCCATTTAATTTCAATCAGTGACTTGCGAATGCATAATTACCGGTGTTGTGTAGATTGATGAGTTACTAACTTCTTAAAATGATGGCAGAACTTAGGCAGACGTCTTAGATGATTAGAAATGGTAATTTTTCTGTAATTTCTTAAACAATTAGTATGCATTCCGCTCTTCGGTATCTTGATATGACGCAAAATTCTATCAATATGAATTAGAATGGTAAATTGGAAAATACTCAAATATGCGTTTTAGAACGTTTTAAGTCGTTTTACGTCGATTTTTACTGTTTTTAGTTGAAAACATAAAATTACACCAAAAATCCGCTAAAAATGCTCAAAAAAGTGAAACAAGCTCTTTTCAGACAACTTTAGTTCCAATTCTTATCTAAATTTCTCCAAAGACTAAATTTGCATTTTTAGACGATTTATGTAATTTGTAAATCATAATCTCGATCATAATGCTAACCCGAATTTGCTCAGAAACTTATTCTGCATTTTTGACGCTTGTAGGAATTTTTTATTGATTTTGGAACTAATCTTTACTTGATTTTACTCGAAATATCTAACTTCGTATTTTTACAGTTTGAGTTATTCTCTAAGTATTTTGGCCTAAATCCTAACCTGACTTTTTCAAAAAAGTCAGTCACCATTTTTTTGATAAAATGAGTAACTTTTCGCTGCATTTTTAGACACTCTGCGACTCTGTGTAATTTCTTAACCAATTTTAACTTTAATCCTAACCTGAATTTGCCTAGAAACTTTTAATGGGCATTTTTTTACAGTAAATTTAAGATTCCTCTTTGAGTCATCTTTCACATATTTTGGCCTTAATCCGAGCCTGACTTTTCCAAAGAAAACAAAAAAATTGCTATTTTAAGGTAAAATGAGTTCTTTTCAATCAATTTTAGGTCTAATTCAAATCTGAATTTCTCCAAGGACTTCAAATTTGCATCTTTAGATGCTCTGTGTAATTTTTAGGTCTAATGCTAACCTGAATTTGCTCAGAAACTTCTATTCTGCATTTTTGACGTTTTAGTAATTTTTAATTGATTTTGGCTCTAATACTAATTTTTGATTTTCTTTTGAATACCCAAATTGGTATTTTTACACTCTTTGAGTCTCTCTTTACGTATTTTGGTCTTAATCCTAGCCTGACTTTTTCAGAAAACGTCAAAGTTATAATTTTTTTTGATAAAACGAGTCTTTTTTAAACAATTTTAGTAAATATTATTAAAATAAACAATTTTAGCAATCTATTGTAAATTTCTTGATAGACACTAAATTTGCATTTTTAGACACTCTGTGTAATTTCTTAACCAATTTTGACCTTAAAACTTACCTAAATTTGCGTAGAAACTTTTAATCGGCATTTTTTGACACAAAATTTTTATATTTACCCTCTCTGAGTCATTTTTGACGTATTTTCTTCCTTCATCCTAGCCTGACTTTCAAAAAACATAAAAATTGGTATTTTTCGGTAAAATTGGAAAAATAGAGAAATTTAGATAACTTCTAAATCTTTGAGGCGGATTATTATTTTTTTTACTACTTGGTTATGGGTATTTGGCCCCAATACAACTTTTTGGGTGTTTCTTTTGATGTTGGAAACCGAATTTCGCATTATTCCCAGTAAAATTAATGAAAAACTTAATTTACCCCGAAAAGAGCTCAGACGAAACACCTAATTGACGTCTCAGAAACTTATCCCCTCAAAACTATTACCTAAAATAAAAAACTTAAAAAATTATGAATTTAAAATGTTACCTATTTAATTGATCTTGAGTTGATAGTTATGAATAATGCTTGTATTGTTTAGTACCTAAAACAACCTGTTCTATTTGCATGAATGAAAATTAGACTCAGGTTCATTTGAAGAGGATCGCTCTAATTGATAATCGACTTTAAATGGTCATAACTTTTAAACCACTTGATACATTTTGATGAATTTTTGTGTATGTACTTACTGTTATTTTCTATAGGGAATGAAGTATTTTTACTTAATTTTTCACTTTTAATTAGATGCCTGCAGTTCATTTACTTTTTCAGTGTTCGTATACATTCTTTTTAAAGCATCTGCGTGACTTGCTCGTGATGATAGAAAACCTTTGACACCGTGTATGACAGGAGAACTCTTCATGAGTTTAGAACGCTTTTTAGGTTTTGAATAGCTGTCCTACAATTTAAGGAAACATTGTTTTTGTACTGATGTGCATTTTTCAATACGGTTTTATTAACATTTTGATAAGTTGGTCATGGTATGGTATGGTATGTATTGTCAGGGTATGGTATGGTACATTTCAGGTACGTTATTGCCTTATTACCTTATTAACAAATCCAATCTGAATATCGTCATAACTGAAGTAAACTTGTAGCTTGTAGCGTTACAGGTTCGCCTATTTGATCAAATAGGGCAGTTTAGATTTGTGGAATTATTTCTTTACTTTTCTTTTATTTTACGTAACATTTGGCAACGCTGCTTATTCGCTTGATCGAGAAAACGCTTTTGCATTTCGCAATTCGAACATGTTTTGCCACCTTAGATAATAAGGCTAATCCTATCATAAAAATTAGGGATTCTAAGGACCATTCTGCAAGATCATTTGTCATCTCCGAAGAAGTAAATAATGGATACTTTTAGATGCCCTACAGAAAATACGTAGATAACAAGATGTGAAAGAAAAGTGCACCGTTCAATGTGTAGATATCAATACTTTTGAATAAATGCCTTCGACGATAGTAGCCTATTTAAAGCGTTCCCAATCCTGAGCAATATACGGGGCACAGCTTCAGATGTTCTTCAGCAATCTTCTTAGCTGATGGTGGAGAAGAAATAACCAATATTAAATGGCTGGTGGCTAGAAGTCTACCTCTGTGGCTAAAAGTTACCTTGAGGAATCTACCAATCACAAAACCAAATTCTGACTTTGGCTCCGACAACTTCATCTCTGAACTTTAAACCAACTGCATTCTCTAATGTCTCCTCTGTACGTGAAGAAACTCTGGATGATCCACCGGAGTCCTGTGATTTGGAAGAAAAGCAGCTAAAATTGACATGGCATTTGGCCTCAGTAGTACATCTGCAACATGCTCATAATTGTTCGTTTACCATAAACATCAATAATTCTAATTAGTTAAAGTTGTATTGCTTCTGGGCTTCTGTTATCTACTACCTAGTTTAAATAAAAAAAATAATTTATGTTTTATTTTTAATAGAAAACCTTAGATACGCTCATAGAAAAATATTGTTCCTAACTCGAGCGAAAAGTGTCTTTCCTGCACTTGACTACTTCTCTAACATAAATTAAGGCCTTGAAGTGGTTTGCTTAGCACAGCACTGGCACTAAGTACTCGACCAGTTGTTAAAATCCAATATTATGAAATTGGTTAACCTACCAATTAATCATACCACGAATCATACCACGTAAAAGAAAAAAAGTGCAGAAGTATTAAAACAGTTTGCCGAATATTACCAGAAATACAGTTGTCTTCGAAAAGAACAATGAAGTGTCCATCAGATGTCCTATTCTACCAACTGCAGACTAGAAAACCAAATCTTAATATGATTTTCCTTTGAAAAATTGGTGTGCCTTTTACATACTTATAATTATTTATTATTATACTACTTTTATTTATTTTACTTGCTAATTCTATTATCTGCTTGAAATTAATATTTAATTTTAGGGATACTACCGTTGTAGCAAAAGGGGTAAATTACACAATCGGGTCATAAAAATCAAGAATTAAGTCAATACAGACTTCAAAGCGTTAAAACAATGACCACTACTAAAGATATTATTAACAAATGGCCCTTTTAGAAACAGCCGACTGGTTTTCAATTGATAGGATTAGATGATCGTGCGTGCCGAAGTCTTATGATTTTAAATCTAATATTAAATTATTATATTATAAATTTTTAAACTTTTTTTCTGAATGACTTGGATTTTGGGGGCATTGTTTAGAATAGAAAGAGGACTGCTTTACATATGTAACAAGTTTAATCTAAATACAGATGTCCTATGGTCAATTTTAAAGATCCTAAAAGCACAAACTGGTCTTCGTATCGGGAGTCCCTCAAGGCACAACTGAATACGATCAACATCTGCTTTGGCAGTCCTGTCAACATAGAGTTGGCAACCGAGCGGCTGGCAAAAGCTGCTCTTCAGGCCTATGAAGACAACTGTAGAACGAGAATACAAAAAGACAACAGGCATATATTCTGGTGGAATGAGCGTCTGGAGAGTCAGAGGAAAAACGTCCGACGACTCTTTAATAAAACAAAAATAATCGGCGACTGGGACACTTACAGACAAGCCCTAACTCACTACAACAAGCAGATCAGGGCTGCTAAAAGAGAGTCTTGGAGAAGGTTCTGTGACAGGATTGAATTTCTGCCAACAGGAGCCCTAATCCATAGGATTTTGTCCATGGAGCCTTGCCAGGAGCTTGGATCGCTAAAAACGGTCCGGTGAAATCTAAACCTCCACTGGTAGTAAAACGTTATAGATACTCACAAGCTGTCATTTTCCGGGCAGCCGGCTGACAAATTTGAAGACTAACAGAAGCCCCTTGGGAAGATTTAGACGACCCAACAGAGCAGATTGGGAGCTCTCGAAAAAAGTGGTCACACGAACCCTGCTAAAATCCACGATTATGGCTTTTCAACCATACAAATCCCTCGGGCTGGATAGAGTGTACTCTACAACAGGGCCTGGATCAACTCCCACCTCTACGAACAAAGCTCTTCAGAGCGAGCCTTGCCTGGAACTTTATTCCAAACTGCTAGTCCAGGGTGAGGGTTGTCTAGATACCAAAGATGTGATGTAGGCAAAAATATCCTAAATCGCTCAGGCCAATCAGTGTAACCTCGTTTCTGCTGAAAATCTTGGAAAAGCTGCTAGACCTATACATAAGGCAGGGAGCGCTAACAATGTACCCCCTTAATACGTAACAGTAAGCTAACAAATCAAGAGTACTAGCACTCCACAATCTGGTGGTGAAAATCCAAGATACCCTGGATTCAAAAGGTGTCGCAGTTGGTATTTTTATTGACATCGAAGGGTGCCTTTAATAATGCACCTACAGACTCCCTCCTCAGTGCCAGTAAAGCGAGAAGAATCGAACCAACAATAACCAAATGGATTCCCAATATGTTAGAATCAAGACTGACACTATCAGATTCACAACAGCGGGAGGTTCTCCACAGGGCGGTGTCCTATCCCACTCTTGTGTTCCCTACTAGTGGACGACCTTCTGGCTACTTTTGAACTATAGGGAGTGGAGTTCCAAGCATAAGCGGACGACATCGTTATCCTTATAAGAAAGCACCCATACCAACAAATCTCCAGCACGTTGCAAGGGGTGCTGGATGTTGTTTGTATACACACGGTGTTCAAAACCTGGCAATAAATCTTAGGAAAGCGATGATTGTGCCATTTACCCGAAGGGGCTGGACTCCTTGAAAGCGCCGTCCTTATTCAGGACGACAATCCCGTTTACTAACGAAGTAAAATTTATAGGAGTCATCCTAGGCAAATCACTGACATAGACCCTACATATAAGTCGTACCGTTAGGAAAAACCTGTGCGGCAAATCATGGGGAAAGGGACCCCAACAAATTATGGCAATACGTGACGGTAATAAGATCGATAATCACATATGGGGCCATAGTTTGGTATCGAAAGGGCAGACATAGCTCCATTAAAGCTGAACTGTACTCTCTGCAAAGACAAATATATCTCTGCATGACGGGGTCAATGAAAACGACGCCCACGGCAGCCATGGAGCGCATGCTCGACCTGCTTCCACTTCCAATACTCCTGGAAAAACAGGCAATGAAGGCGACATAACTGTTGCAACAAGTGACGAATATAGCACCGCAGCCATTCTATGGTGGGACCAATAATGCCCAGGCTTTCTTGGAAGGCCTTGCGGTATTGAAAATGGTCTCCTAATTTCATAAAAACGTACATTGGACACTCGCTACGTCGTCAGGGTTGCCTCACCTGCAGACTGGAACGAACGAGGCGAAGATCTACAACTGGCAGGAAGTACCTGCTACACGGACGGATCCAAGACGTAGAGGCTGGCTCCGGAGTGTACGGGAGATCGGATGGCATCTGCATAGCAGAGAACCTGGGCGGATTTACCACATTGTTTCAGGAAGAGATACATGCCATTGAATTGTGTACCCGACACCTATTAGAGGAGGGTAACACAATAGATCAATAAAGATCTGCTCGGATGGTCGGGCAGAGCTTATGTCCTTACGCTGGAATTCCAGAACTGCTTGTAACTACCACAGGACTCTGAACACCCTATCGCAGAAGAACAGCGTCACACTGGTATGTACCCCTGGCCATCCTGGTCACGAAGGCAATGAGAGGGCCGACTCTCTAGCTAGGAGGGCGGCGGGCTCTGCATACGTAGGCCCGGAGCTGGCACTGGGTGTCCTATACTCTCTGGTGAAGGCTGAACTCCAGAAATAGAGTAATGCCAAGTCCCAGGACTGGTGGGAGGACCTACCCGGACTATCACACTCAAAAAAAATTATGACGGGAACAGAGAGTGCAAAAGCCCAAATATTACTCAGACTAAATAGGAGACAAATCAGAGTGGCCACTGCACTGTACACAGGACATAGCCACCTAAGATCTCACATGCACAGACTCGGACTGTCCGAAGAAACGGAGGTGCTTGGGTCGTGCTTGGAGTACGAGGCAGTTGAGCACGTCCTTTGTGACTGCCCGGCTATTGCCAGATCGGGATATGCAAACACAGTGCCGCCCGATAGACTCATCAGATTCGTTGAGGGTGTGGGCATAACCCTACACCCTTTACGTTTCCTTCACTCCCCACTTATTAAAACCACACACATCACTGCTCCTCGAGCCCTTGGCATCGGCTTCTGGATTCTGCTGTACTCGACTTGGACCAGTGTGGCCTAGGGTTCCAACAGGACAAATAAGGGACCGAGGTATTAAGTAGACCGAAACTCAGGTAGGCTAAACTCATTCGGGGTTCATTAGTTCTGGAGGACACTTCAAGTGGCCTATTCATTCACCAACTATAATTGACTGGTGCTTAATTTTAAACCTACACTTACCCTCTAATAAGTTCTTAGAGTAATAAAAGCCTCATTGTTAGCGAGGCATATGTACATATGCTCCGTATAAAGCTGTAGGTTTTAGGACTTTCAGTATATTGGTACTTATATAGTGGGTCATTGTAACACTGGAATCATGGTAAGCCCCAGAATGTGTTGAATTAGGCCAGAGAGTAAGTAAGTAAATTATTGTGGACTCAGTACTAAAACTAAAGCGAGTTTAAATTTCTGGCAGCTGATCTCTGTCAGTATCTGTGATTTATCGTCCAGAAATCAGATAGAGATAAAAGAGGTTGTTTATTTGTTGGCTTCCACATTAGGGTTAGGAACTGAGGGTTGGTTTCTTCATGTTTATTTTGGTGTATACACTTGCAAATGGTAACATTCTTATGAAATTGTTTGGCTATAGTAATATAAATATAATTCTTGAATACACTGGTCGGAGTTGAATAGAAATCATGCGGATTTTGTTCTGTTTCTACTGGGTTACTAGTTTCCTTGGTGCCCCGCTTTTACTAGTGCGCTAGCATTCCTCGAGTACCTTTGTTCATCATCTTTGAACAGAGAGCTCATTAACGTGGGTGGCGTAAGGTCTTTAAACTCACGACCACTCTCGCATCTGGATTAGTTATCGAGCAAGTGCTCTCTTAAGGCTGGATAAAGTTAAGAATAAGTTCAGCTCAGTAGATTCAGGTCATTGAAGCAGCGGAATTTATTTATTTTAACCACCCCTTTTGTCCACCACACGCACAGGAAGGAAAACCGTGGCAAATTACCAATATGTAATGTCAATATTCGTATATTAATGTTCGTTAAACATTCTGCTAATAAAATGTTTCTTGATCAAATAATAAAACCAAAATTTATGAATTTAATGCACTTTTTTATTATATCTATGGACCTTATTTTTTCAGTGTTAACCATTTTTTTTACACTTGCCTCTCGGAATAATGACAATTCGTATCAAATGTCATTTTTATGTCAAAAGGAAAACGATTTTAAAGGATGTCGAACATTATTCACTACTCTCAACTCCAGATCAATTAAATAGGTAACATTTTATATTCATCATTATTTAAGTGTTTTATTTTAGGCCTCAGTTCTGAAGAAGGTAAGAGATAAGTTGCAGAAACGTCAATTAGGTGTTTCATCAGAGCCCTTTTCATGGTAAATTGGCATTTTCAGTAATTTTACTGGGAATAGTGCAAAATTCGGTTTCCAACAATAAAAATTAAGTGTATTGGAGCGAAATATCCTTAAGTAAGTAGTAAAAAAATAGAGAAATTTGTCATGTTATTAAGGGTGTTAAATGACAATCCCCTCTAAAAATATTATTTTATTCCGGAACTACATTAACATAAATCTTGAAGGGAGAGTAGTTGTTGTTGCTACCCCATGTGCTTTGCTTTCAATAAGAATAGGTGAGCAATTAACGTGCTATTCTTCTGCACGTGGTTCGATAAGCACTCACTCGTGCGAACTTTATCGGTGTGGGTGAAGCTGAGGGACGCCCAAATATACTTTACAAACTCAAAATGCGTTAAGGCCTACATAAAAACTAGATCTAATAGAATATATAGGCAGAACCCATTTGGAAAAAGAGATAGTTCTGATTGATGACGTTGCTATCTCGACGATGTCCGGCACATGACGGCGGCATATTGAGACTTCCTTCCTGACCGCCAGACCGCCATAATGCGACTTAATGGCCGAGGCCATGTGCACCCCACTCTCGATTCATTTTGGTAATTTTATTGATTCTAAGAGGTAATAAAAGGTTAATGACATTATTTCTTTTATTGCTTCAATAAATTTGGTTTAGTGGCTAAAGTCCATTGAGTCGTCTTTTTTCGCTATCGACCTGATCAAAAGCAAACAGGGAATATCGTTCCACGTCCCTCCATGTTGTTCGTGTGTCCGCATTTTTATGCAGGATAGTGCACTTGGACAAAGGTTTATTGGCGGTCACTCCTGATGTCTTTGCCTGGCCCGAGCCATGATTTTATATTGAAGCCGTTCCGGCCATATGGCACACATACACAATTTTGCCGGTTCTACCTCGAAATTATTCATAAAGTTTTATAGAAAACGGCACTTTGTTTGTTGTTTCTAGACATATTGTTAGTATAGAGACCTGTTTCTTATTGATACAACTGCTTTATGCTATATACGTACGCAGATTTTACATTATGGGAAGCACCCGTGTAACCTACTTCCACGAGTGCATAAATATTTTGAAATAGTGACAACTTCCCTGTTGTTGTAATACGGTTATGCACACAACGGTCGATAGGCCTAATTGGAGTGGATCTGCTGACAGGCTGCTTAGTGTAATTCTTCTGGATTTTACCCTAAAAATCTGCACCATTAAGCGATGAAATAAATTACATTAAACATCAGTGAGTAACTTCTCATATTTAACGGAAAAAGTAATGTTTATGCTTGTTGCAGAATTAGAGCTTTACGAGACCGAGACCGAGAATTACGAAGTCTCGCTCTCGGTCTCGTATTTTCGATTTCGCACATCCACACCGAGACCGAGAGTCGCGTAATCGCATCTAGGTCGTAACGTAGTAACAATGTGAGCCTCGATCTTGGTCTCAATCTCAATTATCAAATCGAGATCAAGATTAGACTCGTACTCCCGTAAACTTTTATATAGCAATGCAACTGGTTAACTTACTGATTTATCAGTTCTACATTTGAACTAAAGATTAGAGAATTCAAAAACATATAAACCATATAACCAATGTATTAATTCATTATTAGCAATTTTGCAGAACTTGTCTATGAATTACTTTCAATTTCTGTTAAATTGTTAATCTCTCCTAAATGGTTAATTTCTGCTAAATTGCTAATAATATTTATTTTTTGAATTTTCTCTAAATTTTTGCATTTGACAAATTATTTGTGACGCTAACATGCAAACTCAGTGTAGTGTCATTGCAAGATTGGTCCATTTACGATAACGTTTGCTCTAGCAAGTAAAAGTGACACTTTAAAGTCAAACTTTTGCAACTAAAAGTTGTCTTGTTGTTTATGGGCATTTGGCTAGTCAGATCTAAGAAACCAAAAAAACTTCATTTTGATGGTTATTTAAAATAAGGAAAACGAAAAGTGACATATTTTCATTCACTCGTCTATGGTTCTTGGAGTCGAGTTGTAAAACGTAAACTTTGCAAACCAATTAAATCTCCTTTTCCTATAAAATAAGGATAACCCGAGGTCCCTCATTTTTTAAAAAGTACCTTTTTGTACTAAGAATAAAATACGCGCTATTAAGAACCTGCTAGAATGCTGTATCTGTCTCGGTAGCGGTATTGCACACCAAAATCGAGAACATGATTGTCTCGGTCTTGCTCTCGGTTCCTTGACTCGTGGTTTCTTGAAACTTTATACAGAGTATTTTATATATTAGGCCTCCACAAGGTCAAGAATGAAACAACATGGGTTGACAAGTTAGAGAACCCAAATAATAGTATCTTGGAGATAAGTATAATCTAAAGTCAATATTTTATTGGTTCTCATATGTTACTTGTTACTACACAGGGTGTTCGAGAATAATATGTCCCATTAAAAAGAGTGAATCTGTGAATGATTTTAAGAAGAAAAGTTTATGTGTTTGAACATAATATGTTCAGATTCGGGAAAAAAATTCAATCGCATTATATAGAAAGCCGAAAGTATCAGAATTTAAATAATGTTAAAGTAAATAACAAAAAAATAACGCTATTCATTACGGTTCTGAAGTCGCAGCCTATAAGCCATTCACTTATTATTGTCGTCAAGAAGGCGTTGGAAATTTGACTTTGACATTTTTAGCGTATCTTCTCAACATGTGCTAAAAGGAGAAGGTTATAAAAAATTAGTTTCAAAGGTAACTACAAAAATAAGTTAATGGGTAATACACAACATTATAATTCAACTTTTTTCAATCTAGGACAAGAAGGATAATTACTATTTTTATTTTTTTTGCTGAAAATGCTTAAAACTACGAAAAAAATGTTTATTACAAAAATAAGTATTAATAAGAATATGATTTATATTTGTAGAAAAAAAAACAGTCTTCGTTCCATTCTTCATTCAAGTTCGTTCGTCCAATTCTTCGTTCAAGTTCACTAGAAGAAAATGTTTAACAAAATCTACCGTTTATGCTCCCATTTAACATTTAAGAAACAACCAATCAGATTAAAGTATCGAACACCATTTGATATTGATATTTGAAAAATAAGCAACAAAAATTCTAAAATCGCCAAACGGTACAAACTAGTTCGAGGAGAAGAAAATTACGGAAATGAAATGATCGGAAACAGCCTTACCCATTTCTTCATTTCCCCCCCAATACCCGTTGAGGAGAAAAATATTTCAATTTGGAAAACAAAACATTTGAGAGCAATGATAGTCCGGGGCATGCGCAATCTTGTTTTCAGTTAAGGACTCGTAAATCCAAAATCTTCCGTTAAAAATTAGTCAGCTTCAAGGTCACTCTAAACGTTAAATGATAAATCTTAAATGAACAATAACGGGGGGGTGTAACAGGGTCACGCCATAGAGGTAGCAACTTTTACTGGAGTCGGGTTACCCAGTAGCTAGACAGAGGCTATACGGAGAGCTCTGCCAAGCAGCGGTGGATGACGAATGAGATCCTACGACTTACGGACAACAGAAGAAGAGAAAAGACCAGAGGCGAAGAACTGAATCGAAGGGTGAGAACAGAGTGGTGAAAGACAAGGGAGCGTTGGTTAATAGAAAGGTGCATTGAAATCGAGGCACTGCAAGATAAGCACGACCTGTTCAATCTTCACAAAAAAATCAAGTTTATCAACACGTAGCGTAAAAAGCAGCAGGATGTTTTGAGAGATGCCAATAACAAAATTTTGTGGGCGCTGACGAAAAGAGAAAACAGTAGGAGGAATCTGTGAAGCCCTCTTTAACGATGTTCGACCCAAAAAAACCTCCTAAAGATGACGCTGTTAATGAGTCCAGCCCTGGAATCACGAAAGAGGAAATAACACGCGCTTCAGGCGTCAAAAAAGCGACAAGGCCGTTTGACCTCACCAGGTGCACGCGGAAACCTTCAAGCTCATAGCGAATGGAAATGGGGAGGTCGTAGCCCTCCTCACCTCTCTTTTTAACTCTGTATATCAGACTGGAGGAATACCAGTGGACTGGCTAATATCGTCGTTCATCACCATACCCAAAAAACCGAATGCTTCCCAGTGCGTTGACTACCGCATGATTAGCTTGATGTCCCATGTCCTCAAGGTATTCCTCCGTATCATTCACATACATATACCGGGTGTCCAGCACAAGAGACATAAGAGATTAACATGGAAAATCGGTTTTTATTTTTTTGCGCCTATACGGTTGAATTGATTGAAACATTTTTAAGAGTAAAGTTGTAGAGCGTATGGTCAGCTGTCATTCTGTAATTTTTTCAATACCCCAGTTTTGGCCGTTTTTTAAAATAACGCCTCGAAAAGTGCGAAACTTTGAATTTGGCGCATCACACCCGCCATGCATGTGCAGTGTCGCCAACATATTTTCACTGCATAATCACGTTAATTACTACATGATAGTTCCTCAAAATAAATAAGAAAGGACAATCGGCTCTGAATTTGACATAAGAAATTATTATGTTGGCGACACTGCACATGGATGGCGGGAGTGACGCGCCAAATTCAAATTCTTGCACTTTTCGAGGAATTTTGCCAAAAAACAGCCAAAACTGAGGTATTAAAAGAATTACAGTATGATAGCTGGCCATAAGCTCTACAACTTTACTTTTAAAAGTTTTTCAATCAAATCAACTGTACAGGCGCAAAAAAATAAAAACTGATTTCCTATGTTAATCTCCTATGTCCAGGGTTCTGCTGGACACCCGGTATATGCCAGATGCGAGGGACAGAGTGGTAGCACGCAGTCTGGATTTAGAAACGGAATAAGTACACACGAGGCTCTCTTTACACTCAACGTTCTGATTCAGAGGTGCAGGGACATGAATGAATGAGATATATACGCATGTTTTATTGACTACTGTAAGGCATTCGACTGCGTTTCGCAGCAGAGACTTACTGAGATCCTCAAATCCATTGGTGTTGACGAGGGAGACCTGCGCATTATCACCCAACTATATTGGAATCAGACGGCGGAAGTCAGAATAGAGGACGAAATATCTGAATATGTGGAGACACGGAGGGGAGTGAGACAGGGTTGTATTCTGTCGCCCCTTCTTTTCAATATATATTCCGAAGCGATTTTTCGTAAAGCATTGGAGGATGTGACATTTGCGTTAACATCATACGCTTTGCTGATGACATGGTCGTGCTTGCCTGTGAAAGCCTGCCGCATTTGTAGGGCATGATGCACCGTATTGTCAAACATGGCATGCAGCACGGACTACAAATGAACGTTGCCAAAACCAAGATTGTTATATTCTCCCAGACACCAAAACTAGCAACCTTCAGAATTAACAACGCAGTTGTACAACAAGTGTCGGCTCTAAAATATCTTGGCGCGCTCGTCAACGAAACTAATGACCCTAAAGTCGAAATATTTGCAAGTATAGAACAGGCTAGACGCTCATTTTTATCAATGAGGACCTGAGTCTGCTGCTGCGTGTGCGAATGCTACACTGCCATATTTTCCCAGTCCTTCTATATGGGTGTAAAAGTTGACCATTTAATGAAGCACTGAAGCATCGGATCAACGCATTCGAGATGTACTTATATCGACGTATTCTGTGCGTATCCTGGATAGACCAACTAACCAACGAAGTGGTATTCAGGCGTATGAATAAAGATAAAGAACTATGAACAATAATAAAAGAAAGAAAACTGCAATACATCGGTCACATCATGAGAGGAGAGCGATATGAAATACTCCGCTTTGTGATTGAGAGAAGGATCGGGGGCAAAAGATATGTGGCAGATGACAGAATTCGTGGCTCAAGTATCTGAGAAAATGGTTTGGTCAAACGTCTATTGAGATATTCAGAGGTGCAGTTTCGAGCACCATTATAACCAGTTAGATGGCCAACCTTCGGAGGGAGATGGCGTCGTAAGAAGAAGAAGAAGAACTTAAGTGTCAAATGCTAAATTTTGAATGAGTATAAACTTTCCTTTATTAAAAAATAAGGAGGCCAGAAAATGAGATATTTTCTTTCACCCGTCTATGGTTTTTACACGTTCTGAGTCGAGGTCATTGATTGTCAAAAGACAAACTCTGTAAACGAAACAATTTTATTTTTTTGAAAAACGTGCGTTGAGGATCATATCATATTAGAACAAGTTGGTTTTTATATTGATTTATTTTCTTGACCGCTATCACAAATTCAAAGTTTTCTCAGAAGTGGATAGTTTTTCAAAAGACTGTCAAGGATAATAAAAAGTGTATAAATGTCTTTGCCCTTAAGTAGGCTAGATTTGAATAGTAAATTAATTTTAGGTTAAAAAAATCAAAAGTTTTTAGCAGCCATCCATCCCTTGCCACCTCTAGCTTCTCAAGCTTCTCTAGCACTCTCAAGCTTCTATTAACTAAAGACTCCAACAAACTAAATAATATTTTCATAATATGGTTTGTCTCTATTAAGGCACTGCTGAAATGCAGAGTTTTTTTCCGTTTTTAAAGACAGTTTTTGAGACCAGAGGATTTCAGGAGAAAATAAATTCATATGAAAATGCAACTTATTTAGTAGCTTCACATTTATTGTTATATGTTCATTAAGTCATGAATCGCGCAGTGTAATACCTAGTATCTTGCAAATGAATTATTACGTTCGAGACCGAGATTTTTGAGAGTCTCGATTGGCAGTATTGGTCTCGGCATCACAGATCAAAACCGACAGTCGGCCTCGAAGTCGATGATAGGCAAACTTTATTCGATTCCGACTCTATTTTGATGGAGTTTTTAAGAGTGATCTTAGGTTTGTCAGGTGTGACCAGAATCGATGACGTAACAAGACCAATAGCATTCGCCATTTGATAGCATTAGTTTCGGTTTGTTGTGTTTTGTTTAATTTGGAATGATAAAATCTCCTTAAAAAAACACCATAACGCTCGTGACTTCTTAGAGCTTTTTAAAAAACGAAAGTCACATCGTTTGAGTTACCTAATGCTAAGCCACAATACTCTAATGTGCTTTGATTACTTTAGGCTAACAATGCAGGCAGGCTCGATTTTACTCAGTCCGAATATGGTGCACTTAGCAGACAAAAGCTTTTTTCTCAAATATTTAAAATTCGATTTTCCAAATTTCCTATTTGTTGAAAAAGCATCTAAATATACAGGGTGTTTCAAAAAGGTGCTGACAAACTCTAGGGGGTTATAGAAGATGCCAAACCATCCAACTTTTGGTTTCAAACCGCAATCCGCAAACGTACCGTTTTCGAGATACAGGGCGTCAAAAAAATGTTTTTTTTTTTATGAGTTTTATAATTACATTTCAGGAACTAATTGGGATAGACTACTGACTTTTGTATACACGTTTCACCACTACTTGGACGTATTTAATGAGTGTTAGAGCGCGCTTTTTTAAGTGCCGGTGGTGTGGATTTTGGGATCGCCTGGAATTGTTTGTTTCTTAAGTCTACGCTAATGAAAAAATTGCATTTCGGAAGCACAATGTGAAAAACCAACCTATTGAGGTAATAGTTATTTACGTTATAAGTCCGGTAAATATAGTTTTACAGTAAGATATGAAAGTTGAAAGAAATTTATTTTCTGCGAAATATGTTAGTATGAAATTTCTAGCTTTTTCGTAGGAAACTCTAATTTAAAATATGCAGAAAGGCAATATTTACTAATTAGAAATTGAAAACTTATCTATTTTCAATATTTCCAAAAATATTCCAACTGTTAAGAAGGAAACAAACAGCAACAACTACTCTGAGGGCTAATACCCCTACCGGCATTGAATTACACTGTTTGTTTGAAAGCTCATTTTATATAGAAAAAAAATATTAAAATGAATTAAAAAAGTAATAAAAAGTCAAAGCTAAAAAGCCAAAAAATATTAAGCTTTTTGCTAAGAAAATAGAATCAGAGTTTAATTAAGATAAGCGAAAAATGCACATGAATAATTACAACTTGGAAATTTGAAAACTTGTCTGCTTTTGGCATTTCCAAAACCTTGTAGTTATACATAAATAAGGAAACAAATAGAAACAACTACTTCGAGGGCTAATACCCCAACAGCATAATTGGAACAATTTGGAAATAAAAAATATTAAATATATTTAATATTTTTTATTTCTTTTTTGTTTAAAAATTTTTAAAATGTTTGAGATATAATGGACGTATAGGAATTTACGTTCCATAATTTAACAAACAGTATTTACAATTTTATGTTGGGCCCAGGGATTTGTTACCATTTAACTTATTGGGTTTTAGCCCTGATGAAGACTAAATAAATAGTCAAAACATCGGCCATTTTCGAATAAAGAAGAGGTGCATTATTTGTCCTAATCCCGCTAACTTCACCAACAACTTACAACTTAAGGACGCTAATTACAACAATGAATTTTCCATAGTTTTTATATTGATTTCTTTTCTTGACCGCTATCACAAATTCAGAGTTTTCTCAGAAGTGGATAGTTTTTCAAAAGACTGTCAAGGATAATAAAAAGTGTAGAAATGTCTTTGCCCTTAAGTAGGCTAGATTTGAATAGTAAATTAATTTTAGCCAACCTATTTCACAATGTGAAAAACCAACCTATTGAGGTAATAGTTATTTACGTTATAAGTCCGGTAAATATAGTTTTACAGTAAGATATGAAAGTTGAAAGAAATTTATTTTCTGCGAAATATGTTAGTATGAAATTTCTAGCTTTTTCGTAGGAAACTCTAATTTAAAATATGCACAAAGGCAATATTTACTAATTAGAAATTGAAAACTTATCTATTTTCAATATTTTCAAAAATATTCCAACTGTTAAGAAGGAAACAAACAGCAACAACTACTCTGAGGGCTAATACCCCTACCGGCATTGAATTACACTGTTTGTTTGAAAGCTCATTTAATATAGAAAAAAAATATTAAAATGAATTAAAAAAGTAATAAAAAGTCAAAGCTAAAAAGCCAAAAAATATTAAGCTTTTTGCTAAGAAAATAGAATCAGAGTTTAATTAAGATAAGCGAAAAATGCACATAAATAATTACAACTTGGAAATTTGAAAACTTGTCTGCTTTTGGCATTTCCAAAACCTTGTAGTTATACATAAATAAGGAAACAAATAGAAACAACTACTTCGAGGGCTAATACCCCAACAGCATAATTGGAACAATTTGGAAATAAAAAATATTAAAT
The DNA here is from genome assembly GCA_951812265.1 of Taphrorychus bicolor. Lineage (NCBI taxonomy): Eukaryota > Metazoa > Arthropoda > Insecta > Coleoptera > Curculionidae > Taphrorychus > Taphrorychus bicolor. The sequence goes on along the minus strand of OX638297.1, from coordinate 59,273,179 downwards.
ATATTTAATATTTTTTATTTCTTTTTTGTTTAAAAATTTTTTAAATTTTTGAGATATAATGGACGTATAGGAATTTACGTTCCATAATTTAACAAACAGTATTTACAATTTTATGTTGGGCCCAGGGATTTGTTACCATTTAACTTATTGGGTTTTAGCCCTGATGAAGACTAAATAAATAGTCGAAACATCGGCCATTTTCGAATAAAGAAGAGGTGCATTATTTGTCCTAATCCCGCTAACTTCACCAACAACTTACAACTTAAGGACGCTAATTACAACAATGAATTTTCCATAGTGTTTTACACGACTCTATCAGTTGAAACGATTTAATTGGCGATATGCAGGCGAAATTAGAACAAGTTACTTTCGTCCCTAGAGACGAACGCTATGGGATTTTCTCTCACTAGAGGCGAAAATATCGTCATCCGCTAGGACAAGATATGACGAAAGTTTTCTACTTTTACATGGTTGTGGATAATGATTTAATTTAAAAAATTATTCACTAACACCATGTATCTCAAAAAAAGTTGGTTTTGCGGATAGAGGTTGATATGCAAGAGTTGGATTGCTTGACGTCTTCTATAATCCCCTAAAGATTGTCAGCACTTTTATGAAACACCCTGTATAACAAAGAACTGTCACAAGTGACAGCAGTAAACGAACCAACATTTTGAACTATCTAAAGCGGCTGGTCTCAAAATCAAAAAAACAAAGTTGGCAAAAGTTACGCTCATACGTTATCTATTTGCTAATTAAATGCGGTTGGTCTGGGGAACCAAAGCCGAATAACATTCTTCTATTGTGGCCATTGTCTCGCAGTCTCGTGATGTTCTACATGGAACAATGGGTATATTAAGATTTTCGGCGCCTTTTGCCAATTGAGGTACTGAGATATTGTATTAATTTAAGAAAATTAAACTTTTTAACTTGACTTGACAGTGATGACGTTGTAAATTCAGAACAACAGCCCGAGGAGGTAGCGGTGAATCCAGAGCAGGGTCCCAAGGGAAATGCTCATTTACCTTAAAGAAAACATTGAAACTTTTGAAGTGTTCGAAGTCAAGATCAATGATTAAGACCACCAAGATTTTGATGTAACGGTAAGTGAAAAAAAAAGAGCATATTTACGAATGAACCCCACGGAATTTCTCTAATGCTGAAATAACTCCACCACACGTAGGATTAGAAAGCTGTTTCTCAACAATGTTGCCCAACATAAAAATTAACTTAGCCGATACGTGAATTAACTACAATTTTAAATGCTTCATCTAATTTCTTCGTTCTTAGACAACCAATTCATTGTTTTGACTAATGACGTGTAAAATTAAATAACCGATGTACTATTTATGTTTAGTACCGATCCATATTTTCGCAATTCGTATGATTGTACAGATATCAAATACAGTAGCAGTTGCGACCCCTTGTCAACCCGAGCTCCCCTAAAATTTTTGATTTAGGGACGAGGGGAGAGTAGAGTGTCATTTTACCGGACACGCGTTACGCACACAACCAGGCGTATGTGCAGATGCATCGAGGCGAAATGCTTTGTTAATTTGTCTTCGCACCTTCCTGACCGTTATTTTTCCACTAATCTTTAGGGGTGTTCCATAAAAAGTAAAACAAAATTGATAATCCGGGAAAGTAGCGCATCAGCCACTGAAAACTACCATTTTTTTATGTGTATATACTTTCCTTTTAATCCATTCGAGAGTTAATCGTTTTATTTTTTTTTATCTGCAAAGCTAATTTCTCCATGAACGATCCAAAAAATGGCAGAGCGAAAAACGGTAAGCGGATTAGTAATAATTTTACCAGGGCTAGTCGGGTGCGATAATGCCCTGAATCACACCGAACGAGCGCTGACGGTCCGTCATCTGAAGAAATGGGGGCAATGATGCGGTCTCTCGTCATAAATACAATTATTAATAGTTGACTTACCTTCAACTATGATAGATGGATTTAACTGCTCCGGTTCCGAATTATGTTTGTTTCACTGATTGATGTCCGCAACACCCACGGTGCCTTTGTTTATCATACTCTTCATGATGGGTTCAAACTAAGTACGAAGCAGAAAAGGTCATCGACTTTACGCGGATTTTCGATGGCAGGGGGGTGCTAAAAGTTGCGTCCTAGTCACCCCAGCAGAACTAATCGAACAATATAACTAAGCCAGACTTCGACACACATTGCCGTGTGTCTGGCATCCTCTAATCTGCATATACAATTACGGTACGGTGTCGCTGTTTGGACCGAAATGGTAATGATCTATCGCTTATGAGTCACACCTCTAAAATGTATTTGTATATTTGGTAAGGTAATAATATTATGGAAATGAATGAGGGACCCTGTCGTGTAGTAGACTTAAAACAAAATAACAATCTGATAAAAAAAGAGTATCCAACGAACCCTCTTCAGTAAACAAAAAACCTAATCACACTAGCACTCAATCTGCCCATTTGCTTGATAATCCGGGAATACGTGCAAGAAGCATTGACACGTTATCCTACACAAAGTGCACTTCACCATTCATTACTGAAAGGAAGCAGATAAGCATCCAGGAAACGACCGTGGCAGGTTGTGGGACGGGCATTTTTAATTTAAATCTCTTCACGGTCCACCGGCATCGAAATTTAATTGATAAGATACCCACCCGGTTAGTGATGCCTTGTACATGGAACATATAACAAAAGTTTGAGACCAATCTCATCGGGGGGCGTGCCTCAAAAACTCATTTTAATCGCCTTGTTTGCTGACAGACATGGCTTACAAGCGGCTTCTTTCATTAACATGGGACCTAAAGTTGCAATAACCTGCTGGCTCATATCCTGTTTTTAATGCTCGGACTTTTGGGTCTTAATTTCAGCCCTGTATAAAAGAACGACTTGCTTGATACGAGTTTGCATATGGCGAATCCGTAGCTTCAGCTAATTTGAGCTCTCCAAGTAGTGAACTGAAAGGAAACTCGAAACAAGCGTTTCGGTCAATAATCACCTTGGTTTATTAACGATTTGCAGTAAAACGGCCCATTTCATTACCCACGTAATCAATTTTTAGCGTTACCGATTTATATCCGCATTAACTCTTAAGTGTATATCAGATAATAAAATAGTTATGAGATCGTAAAATTTTGGACGGGATGTCTGACTAATCCACGACAATGAGGGTGAAAGTTTTTGACGACTTTAGTTTGTTGGTTGGATGTTGACAACCCTCAAATCCAAACTCCCGTCAGGGACGCTAAAATCGTCACCACTCTAAACGTACAAGAGCGCACGTAAACACAGAGGGTGACTGTAGGCTGTAGGTGAAAAAAAAGACACAAAATTATGTATCTACTAATTATGTGTCGAATGAATCTAAATTTTGGATATAAATAATCGCTCGTTCGATTCTACAGGGTGATTAACATTACTCGACACGGAAGATTATGGCTAAACTTTTAGATATTAAAAAAGTTTTGTATATGGAATGGATGGGCGTCTGATGGAATGGATGGAAGTACATTTTAAAGTTATTGTCATTGTATACAGGTGGTCCCAAAAGTATAAAATTGATTAAAGTTGTATTTTTTTAAATGAGACACCTAGAATATTAATGTATTTTCGGTACCCACGGACAAAAGTAAAGGTAGTTTTATTAAGGTTTATGGCATATAACCCGTACCGTTCTTCAGATACTCGTGATTTTGTGAAAATGCAGCATCAAATTAAATGTTTCAAATCTCAGCACTTTGTTTCTTTTCAACCACCAAAATTGGCTGGTGGACTAACAGTACATTGGATTTTTTGCGGTGTGTATAAATATTAACTACTGTGCACCGAATGTCAATAAATGAACACCAAATTATTGCAAACTTCAAACAGTAATAACTCGTTTAATTTAAATTAGACACCCTGTATTTTATAGTATCATTAGATGCAGAATTTAGTTTCTTATCAAAACCATTAAACATTCCTATAGCTTGGTTTTTGCGTTTTCTTGGCAAAATTGATTTTTTCTGACATAAACGAATTAAGTAATCTACTTTACCTGTTACAATACCTGATTTTAAGAAAGCAAAATTTATTATCAATATTACTGGGTGTTCACTAGAAAACTTCATTTAGGAGGCTATAAAATTTTGACAGAAAAAGATGGCATAATGAAAGTAAATGGACTCTTGTTTCTCCATTTTTTTCCTTTGACATTTCACAACTAACTAGACGAAGTTTTCTAATGAACACACCGAATTTGTCAGATATTAATTTATAAGTTACAAAACTATGATCATGAAGATTATTTATCAGTCATCTGAATGTTAAAGTGTCTTTATTTAGCATAAAATATCAAATAAAACAACAAAACATTATATTACAAGAGTTCTTATAAAATTTAGCATCTCTATTACAAAAATATTAAGTGCAATAATAGTGGCAATTTGAAATACAATAAATAACATGTCAACATAAGAGTAAAACAAACAAAAACAAACACTTATAAAATTTGTTCAAAATGACGACCGTCTGATTCTAAACACAAACGTATTCTGTTTTTAAATCCTTCACTCACATTGCGTAACATATAGGGAGTTTATGTCAGGGGACCTTGGTGGCCAATGTGGTGCTCCATTCCTTCCAATCCATCGATTTTGAAAACGAACATTTAAGAACTCCCGGACTTCACGATGATAATGAGCAGGTGCCCCATCCCTTTGCAGCCACATGGTTGTTCTTATATCTAGAGGAACTTCTTCCAGTAAAATTGGAAGCTGATTTCTCAACAAATTTAGAAACGACATTCCGTTTAAATGTTCGTCAAAAAAATAACGTCCAATCACGTACTGTATTATTATGCCCCTCCCCCCATACATATACTGACCACCTATGTTGGTTATTAATAACTCTAAATTCATGGTGGTTAAAATCAGAATAATAATGAAAATTGTGTCGGTTAAAAGAACCATCGTTATGATAAGTACACTCATCACTATATAAAATTGATTCAAAAAAAATCTTCTTGTTCTCCAACTTTTTCTAACACCCACATACAAAAGTCCATTCGTTGGCCAAAATCGTTATCGGAGAGTTCTTGATGTAGTTGTATCTTATAATCGTGATATTTATGTTTTTGAAGAATCCTTGATACGCTTGCTTGGCTAATATTTAAGTTTTGTGCAATTTCTCGTTGTCCGACATGGGGATTTTCAACTACAGAGCCAAAAACGACTAATTCAGTTTCTTGGTTTTCTGTAACTGGTCTCGTTTTGGCAGTCGTTTCATACGGAAAACTACCAGTTTGCCTACATTGAACCAACAGTCTTTCAAAAATGGCTCCATTCGGTCGAGTTCGGTTAGGAAACCTTTCAGCATAAACCCTTGATGCTTAAAGACAATTTTGCAAGCATTCTCCTAGAATGAAGATCATATCGGCTCGTTCTTCTGTTATGTAAACCAGCATTTTGATTAAATAAAAAACTCCCTGTTAACCACCAATTATAACAGTAAAATAATATTTAACTTTAAATTAATATGTGACAACGAGAAATGGCAATAAATTTTGCTTCGTCAAAATGAACTGAACAGACCTGAACAGGTAAATTAGATTACTACATTCGTTTATGTCAGCGCAAATTCAGAAGAAATCAATTTTCCAAGAAAATGCAACGACCAAGCTATAGGAATGTTTAATGGCTTTTGATAGGAAACTAAATTCTGCATCTAATGATACTATAAAATACAAGGTATCTAATTTAAATTAAACTGGTTATTACTGTTTGAAGTTGGCAATAATTTAGTGTTCATTTTATTTCGTTTGGTACACAGTACTTAATATTTAATACATACCGCAAGAAATTCAATGTACTAGTAGCCCACCAGCCAATTTCGGTGGTTGAAAAGAAACCAAGTGCTGAGATTTTAAACATTAAATTTGACGCTGCATTTTCACAAAATCACGAATATCTGAAGAACGGTACGGTATAGATGCCATAAAACTACCTTTACTTTTGTCCGTAGATACCGAAAATACATTAATATACTAGGTGTTTCATTTAAAAAAATAAAACTTATGAAATAATCAATTTTATACTTCTGGGATCACCTGTATACAATGACAATAATTTTAAAATGTACTTCCAATAGACCCTCATCCATTCCATATACAAAACTTTTTTAAAATCTCAAAGTTTAGCCATAATCTTCCGTGTCGAATAACGTGAATCGCCCTGTATAATTTAGTCTTTGGGCTAATTTAGCTACGAATAGGGCTAAAACGACTAAAAATCCGACTTAAAAAACCTCATCTAAAACTGAAAAATTTAATATGTTTTTGAGAGAACTCACGCTAGGATTAAGGCGAAAATCGGTTGAAAAAGTGTGTGAAAATAAACATTTTAAGGATTTGGAGACATTCAAGTTAAGGTTATAACCAAAAACGGTTGAATATTACTAAAAGCGTCTAAAAGTGCAAACTTGGAGTCTCTGAAAAAATTCAGCTTAGATTCACGACTAAAGTCGATTAAAAACGACCCATTTTATATGAAAATAACAATTTTGATGTTTTTTTTTGACTAATACAAATTCTAAAATCGGCGAAAATTACTAAAAGTGTGAGTTTAAGGGTTAAAAAAAAATCATATTAACATTTTGGTTAAATCGGTTAAAAAATTACTCAAAGTATCTACAAATTCAAATGATAAGTTCCTGGAAAAATTCCAGGTAGGATTAGGGTCAAAATGGATTAAAACATGACACTCGGCGTCAACAATGCAATTTTGGAGTTTTCGGAAAAATTCAGTTAAGAAACACTGTACAATTTCATTACGGTACTCAGTACTGTAAAGAGTTATTTTCCTGCGTGCGGAAAGTGATACTTTTCCCATGCGCGATTGCTGTTGACCCAAACGACGGGAAGCAGAGTTCGGGCAAGCAGTCGAACGCGGGAAAGGCACTTTCCGCATGTGTTACGAACAAGACTTTTTTACTTTGTTATTCAAACATTATCCAATTATCCATGTTCGTATCAAAAAACTAACATTGGATGATAAATGTAAAGAAGTAAATAGCAAAATTTATAAGTAGTAATTGTAAATACAACTGAGTGCGGGAAAAGTTATTATAGTTATTTACCTAACAAGTGCGGTAAGTGATACTTTTCCGCAAGAGGCAGTCGAAAGCGGAAAAGACACTTTACGCATGTGTTGGTACAAAATTTTTCCTTCGAGTATCCGTTTACGTTACATGGAATTAAAATTTACAGAAAAAGTAAAGTTTGATTTGACCTGTATTTTTTTTAATCAAAAAACCAAATATAAGCTTATCATTTTTTGACCTGAATAGAATTCTTGTATTTATTTTAATGAGTGCGGAAAGATAGCTTTACCGCACTTAGTGTGGAAAAATTTATGGAAAACGACTTGGGCAATTGAGATATAGAAGAATTTCATTAGGAATAGTTCATGTTAAACGCAAAACACTTAGCACTAAACATTAATTATCAACACTACAAGGGAGATTATGACCGATAAATATTAGCGCGAACTCATCTCTTTTTGCTTTCCTTTAATCTGACTTGCAAAAATTGATGTTATTTGATCCTGGTTTGTACACTGGATATTAGTAGCTTCTTGTGAAGTCGATGCTGTTGATGTTAATTTTTAGAGTCACCATATATCTTCCATACTCAGTGTGGTAAAGTAACTTTGCCTCACTCGGTGCGGAAAAGTAACTTTACCGCACTCAGTGGGGAAAAATACTCCCTCCAGCAATCAAATGAGTGCGGTTTAGGTGCACTACTATGCCAGTAGGAAAATATTTTTTCCTGCAGTTAGTGTGGGAAAGCGACATTTTCCATACTAAATTGCTTGCGGAAAAGGCCCAAAAAGACATGGTAGAAGAAAAAACTTTTTACAAGACTAAATTACGTAAAAAATAAAATAATATAAAGTACGATAAAGGGTCCTAAATAATACAGTATAAAGTAAAAATACAAATCTGGAGTGCTTAGAAGAAATCATGTTAAGATTAAGGACAAATTTTGTTACAGAATTAATCAAAGTGTCAATAATGCACATTCAAAATTTCTGAGCAAATTTGCATCAAGACAGGGGTTAAAAGTGATTACAAACATTACCCGATGACCTCTAAAAATGCAAATTTGGAGTTTTTGTAGAAATTCAAGTTAGAATTAGAACCAACACGTTTTAAATATGACACATTTTATCTAAAAATGACAATTTCGATGGATATTGAAAAAGGCAGGCTAGGAATAAGGTTAAAATACGTAAGAGATGATTCAAAGCATGTAAAAATACAAAATTGGAAGGTTTAACATTAAAGCCAAAATCGGTTACAAATTAACTATTCAAAGTGCCTATAAATGTAGATTTGGAGTCTGAAGAAATTCGAGTGAGATTTAGGGCCACCTGTTTTTTTGCTCTTCTTGATGTCCCCATTCCTCCAACAGAGCATCGTAGGTGCAATATTTTTGGAGTTAGGCCCTTTCGGTGGCCGATTTTTAGGCACTTTTAAAACGTGTTTATGGCCAATTTAAAAAAAAACACTTCAAGCGTTATTTTCATTCTAATTGAGTTTGTTACATTCTTAGGGAATTCCAGAGGTGCCTTGCGATCAAAAACAGCAAAGAAAAATTTCCTAAATTTTTTTGAATTTGTCTAAGGGGGGGGGGGTGTAGTCCCCTTTCACCTCCCGCCAACAGAAATCCCGTAAAGGGCACATTTTCGGAGAGACCACCTTTCGTTGGGCGATTTTCATTTACTTTTAAAATCGAGTTTTAGGCCATGTTACAAAAAAAAACTACTTTAAGGGTAAATTTCATTTGAATTGAGTTACGTTCTTAGGGATTTGCACACGTGCCATTCCGTTCAAAAACAGCAAAAAAAAATCTTTTTAAATCGACCGAAGAGATGTTACGACTTTTTTTTTTAATTTTCAAATTTGACTCCCTGTAACTTTAGAACGACTGGACCGTTTGTAGTGAATCCACCTGTTTTTTGATCTTCTTGATTCTTTCTTCCTTCTCTAACTTTCCCTTTGACCTGTCGCCAACAGAAGTCCCGTAAGTGCAATTTTTTCGGAGTTAGGCCCCTTCGGTGGCCGATTTATAGTTACTTTTAAATCGAGTTTTTGGCCAATTTAAAAAAAAAATACTTCAGAGGTTAATTATATCATGTAATTTCAGTCGAATTGAGTTTGATGCATTTTTAGGGAATTGCAGACGTGCCATTCTGATAAACAACAGTAATGAAAAGTTTCCGATTTTTTCTTGAACTTGACCAAAGAATGGGCATTACGACTTTTTCTCAATTTTCATCTTTGACTCCTTCTAACTTTAGAACCAGTGGACCATTTGGAGTGAATCTACATGGTTTTGCTCTTCTCGATGACCCCTTTCACCTGCCGTCAACAGAAGGACCGTAGGTGCAACATATTTGGAGTTAGGCCCCTTCGGTGGCCGATTTTTAGGCACTTTTAATTCGAGTTTTTACCAATTTAAAAAAACTACTTCAAGAGTTAATTTCATTAGAATGGAGTTTGTTACGTTCTTAGGGAATTAGAGACATTCCGTTCCGATAAAAAAATAGCAAAAAAAAATACAATTTGTTTTTTTAAATTAATACAGGGGGGTGTTGTTACGTCTTTTTTCTCAATTTTCAACTTTGACTCCCTAACTTTAAAACGAGTGGACCGATTGGAGTGAATCCAACTGTTTTTTTTCTCTTCTTGATGTCCCCTTTCACCTCCCGCCAACAAAAGTCCCATAGGTTGTCGCAACATTTTCGGAGTTAGACCCTTTCCGTGGTCGATTTTTAGGCACTTTTAAAATCGAGTTTTTGGCCAATTTTTGAAAAAATTACGTTAATTGTTATTTACATTAGAATTGAGTTTGTTACCTTTCTAGTGAATTGCAGACATGCCATTCCCATCAAAGCCAGCAAAAAAATTTCTGAAATTTTTTTGAACCTTACCATAGGTGGGGGGGGGCTATAACGACTTTTTTTTTCAATTTTTAAGTTTGACCGCATGTAGCTTTTGAACAAGTGCACCGATGGGATTGCTCTTCTTGATGTTCTCTTTTATCTCCCACCAACAGAAGTCAACTGTTCGTTATAACTCAATAATTCAGAAGAAAATTGAATATGCAATTTAAACATAATAAGATTTTTTAAGATACTACCTTTTTTTCGAGACCGAGACCGAGACTCGAGTTGCTTCTACGAGACCAAGACCGAGATTGCACGAGTCTCGGTCTCGGTGCACAAGACTGAGACCGAGCCCGAGACTCAATTATAAATTCGAGACCGAGATCGAGAGTATGTAAGTCTCGGTCTCGGTCTCGTGAAATCTAGGTGCATAGTCCCAGAAAGCTTTTAAGTTCAAGTTTATCCTTGGGTTCTGGCCATTCTTTGACAGCAACTTTATTTTCACTGGTCTGTATTCCATTTGATAAGATAACATATCCGAGGTACTTCACCTTCTTTTGGAACAGGCAGCATTTCTTAAAGTGCTGCCAGTGGTTCATCCATGATTTTTGTCGTAGATCGAGTAGATGGCATGTGGAAAACACCAAAGTTCTTGCACTGTTCTTACCACGCAAAATTCCACGCGCGCGACGACTCCTTTGTTCGTACAGTCAAGTATGACAAGGTGTGACGAAAATTATCACACTTCTGACACCAGTTGTTACGGGATACGGGTTCCAATAAATTATCGTCAATCAGCTACACATTTTTATTTACTTTTATCTATTACAACGCGATTAAAATACAATTACTCTCTACTAACAAATCGCACTGTTCGCTTATTTCCTACACTGCAATATCTAGTCGATCCCATCTCGCGCGGCTTGCTACTTTATATACCCGGCCTGAACACACTCTCGTACGTTCGAGAACGGAGGCGTCTTTCCCGGTTCTCGTTTAGTCTAAATGGGTTCTCGGGGTCGCGGTGGGCGCTCAGCAGTACTTTGGTAATACGATGGTAGTTTCTATGTCATTATACCTCAAGATTTTGCGCTAAACTATGACTATTTAGTTTATCATAAAAGTTTTTACCGGGTTGGCAGGCAGAGGAGTTAAGAAGCGAGTCAGACAAGAACACTTGGAAGGAAACAAGGAAAGCCAAGTAACATAAATTTAAGTGAGTCTTTCTACAAGCTTATTGGTAACCTTTTCAGGTATTTGCGTAAGCCAGGTACCCCAAAACCTCTCAGGAGGTTTTGACTATAATTACTGTAAATTTTTGATCAGTAGGAGCGGAACACAAGATGCCATAAACCCACAGCACCACATGAGGATACACCATTTTGAGCCAGGCCGCCAACACATCTGCATAAGAAGTATTTTTGGTAATTGTATCTACGACAAGTGGTCTGCCAAGTGATCTGCTAAAACTTGCTAAAAAGCGACCCAGAAGACGTGAGTAAAGCATTGACTGGTCGTAACTCCGTAAGCGGTGTTCAGCAAACCACCCTCACTAAAGCATTGAAGATATGGGTTCTACCCATTAGGAACCACTGCAGTTTTATCAAAGAAAACGGTAATAATCCTCCTTCTTATAGTAGAAGAAAGTACTTTCCCTTTGAGGTTGAACTGCTCAAGAACCAGGTATCTTGAAAGTTTCATTGTTTCTGTTCTAATTAAAATGCTCGATTGGTCCGTCTACAGAGTCGTTATTTGGTTCCAAACAAAATATATTTTTTTTCAAACTTGTTGACCATCAAAGTTAGAACTCTTCCATTTTCCATAATGGACCCTATAGGTAAGCCTATAGATCTAGCACACAAAAGCACATACTCCATAAAAGAACAGTAAAATAAGAACACTTTATTATGACAAATAAGAAGGTGATGTATTTCCGAATTCAAATGACAAAACTCTTTATGCAATATAATTTTCAAAGCAAAGGAAGGAGGAAAATGTGCTTATACCAACACGTCAATATACAGCTAGTTCTGTTAGCATCAAATTAGAGCAGGTAGAACGCTCAGATCAGTAAAACTCTACCGCATCTTTGTTTCCGATAGATTATTGTCATTTTGGTATACTATTAATATTTTTTTCTAATTTTGACATATGAAGTGGCACTTTTCAATACTGATGACACTGACGTAACGGCCTACATTTCGTAACTAGTAACGAAAAGTAAAATCTTTCGTAACTGGTGATGAAAAGTTCGTTTCATCACCAGTTGCAGGTTTCGGTTGTGGCTTACCGTTGCTACAGATTTACGCTACTAATAAGTAGATACAGGGTTTAAAAGAATAAGTAAATACTCGGGTTCAAAAGTAAATATTGAAGCTTAATAATAATAACTTTCTCTCTAAGAAGTATTTGTAGTCAAAATTAGAAAAAATCTTGTATGAAACACATGACGAAAAGCCTTTTTTGTGTATCTCATTCAAATTGCGGTCGTCCCGCAAATATTAATTCGTTACACGAAATCGGACTTTTCGTAACTGGTTACATAAATAGTTATTTTAATTCTATAAAACGTTCTATATAATTTAAATACAACTACATATTTCTGCTTTTCTATGTAATGTAGCTACATATATGTTTAATAAAAATCTACTTATTAATGACGTGTTAATTGAATTGCAAGATGACTGTATCCCCTTGCAAAGCTAATAATGGAAAGGCTCTCGACCGAGGATACAAATCAAAAGGACAATATTTCCCTTTATTAGCGAGGCCATTAAATTATTTTTATTGTCCCTAATTTGTGTTATCTGGCCGTGGAAGTTGAGAGTAAGTTCGGGGAAGTTGGTATCACGTATCTGGGGACCTCTCCGCGGCCAGTTGGCCGTATTGTTTGGTCATTAGACCGTCTTGAGCCTGGGTGGATAGGGCGATATGGTTATTTATCTTAAGAATGTTACCGCAAAGTGATCTGTGCGGCCGACAGGATGTCACTTGGGCACAGTGGGTCCAAATATCAGGGGAGTTGGAACAAAATTGGAAACTAAAAACACCACTTTTGTCAAACCTCAATAATATCTCTCTATAGAACTCCTAGTTTAGACAGCTTTGCCTTGTCAGGTTGGCTAGAAAATATCTGATTATTAGGCCTATATAATTTTGACCCACTGCTTCCTTATGTCAACTATCCAAGTTCGACAAGTTTGTCCGAAATCGTCCATCCAAATCAGATATGAGGGATGAAGGGGTTGTTTTCGTGGTTAGCAACCGTTTCGACCACCCTCAGACTTATCTCTATTGCCTTATTGTCTCAAGGAAAACAAGAGGTCTTGGCTTCTGGGGATTCGGCCTTACTTGTCCTATCTTGGCCGGTAATGTACGTTGTTTCTGTTTGTATCGCGGTTTGGCGGGCAAATACTTCGCTCCCCGTTCCTTAAGCAGCCTATTTACTGCAGATAAGCGTTACTATACTCCGATTAATTTCCTTTGAATGAAGAGAGACCTGATGACATCTCCTTAGAGTTAGATTAATACCTAGTGCCAAAAAAGGCTTTATTCTGTTGGACGTGAACTCTTGTCCTGCATAAGAGGGAGGAGCGAAGCTGTTACTTTAGTCCTTAAAGTTCAAAAGGGTCTTTTTGTTCGTTAGAAATAAAAGCTTTGTAGACTGTCACGAATCACAAAATATTAGGCGTTAGTTTAAAAAAATCTGAAGGAGGCCATAGAACAATAGTAGTTCTAAATTTCTTCTAATTTAGCAGAATGGAATAGAATCGTTAAATTACTTTCTGCAGAGATGTCTACTCCAGTTGCAACTGGATGTGGATTTGCTCCAGGAGACCGAAAAGAATATTATATGTAAGCAGCTAAATGCCCAGTTTACAAAAAAAAACATGAGAAAAAAATTGAAAAAAAGTAAGTGACAGAAAATGCGCAAAATCTCCGTATGAGAGAGACAGAGTTACATCAAATAATTCGAAATCGCGATTCGCTAATTGATATGCTGTGACCATGAAATTACGACATGAGTATCTTTAAAATGGTGGATTTTCAGCCAAAAAAACTGGACCATTTTTAAGGAACTATCGACATTTACTTACTCTGTTCATATCTCGTAGATCATTGACGATTACCAATATTTCCTGCAACCCCCAAGGTCTGGTGAAATTAACAGCGTTTTTGGATGTCCACTTTAGAGGGTATTTCTATCCTTTGTTGTATTTATATCCTTTGTTTTCTCAATGAGATGTAAGGGTAACAACAGTTTTAATTTCTAGCTGTATACTTCTCTTGAGTCGATAAAGGATCGAACTAGACGTTGTTATAAAGGTGAATAATGTTATAAAAGAATGATAGATGTCGCTATAGTTGGCAAATAGCAAATTTTAAAGTTTTTTTTAAAGTGCCGTGAAAACGATTAGATTACGATTTTATGCGTTTACTAATTTCTTCACATATCGTTAGTCAGTTAAACATCTGATTATATAGAATTTTGACAATAACGAAATAAGGCTGTTGGCCGATATTTAATGCTCATCACTAAGCTCAACGGAAATGTTCCAATTTTCAATTTTCTTTATGAATTGATCTCAGACAAGAGTTTTAGTTCCCTGCGCTTGTTGCAAGTGTTTTATGAACAGTCGTCATCTACTTTATTTTGTAGTACTTGGAGGGTTTCTATCCCTAGTAACATTAGTACAATCAAATTTGTGTTTCCATAGAAGTAATTTCCAGTCTTCCATCAGAGGTAGTAAAGCTGCTACTTTAACTCTTAAAGTTAAAAGTAAATTTTCTCTTTATTAGAATAAATGATACTTAGTGTTTAATGGTTTTGCAAATAATAAATGCTAGAGCAGTATAGGATCAACACGTGGTGTTTACTGTACAAAAGTAATTTCTAAAGTCATAGCTGCTGTCATGAAGGCGCATTTATAAACGATTCTCATTCACCACAACTATTTGAGCAATACGTAGCCCCAGATAGACCGGTCTCAGTATATTGCCATCCTTACATTCTTATTGAGAAAACAAAGGATAAGAATACTCTCAGAGCGCTCTCAAGTGGCCACCCGAAACCACTGTTAGTCCACATTGCATATGCTCTCGAATTCTCAGTTCGTCTGTTAGATGTCATGCGCGTCATTATATTTATCTGCCATTGTGATTGTTATCATAGATAAGAGAGTGTTGTAGATAGGCAACAGGAATGACACTGGTTCGGATCGCAGCGCACTAGCGACTCTCAATGACGGGAGTCATGAACTATTAATTGGCGGCATTTTTGAATCCGGCATACACATTAAATTTGGTTTCAAAACCTTATTAAGCCACAATTACTAAAAATTACCATGAGGTATAAGTACCACATGATAATTTATAGTGCTTGTTGGTCAGTAAAGTAATAAAAAAAGTAGTACTCATGACAAACTAAATAAATAAATATATTTTTCGCTCTTTTCAAATACATGATTATTATTAACAAACAAACCATTGGACATAAGCTTAGAACAAACAAAACTTCCGAACTATATAGGGTCGAATCAATATTACTTTGGAATCTATAGCTTTTCGAACATAATTATAGGCATATATTATTAGGGTTGAGGAATATTAGGCAGTGAACGACATTAGAGTGCTTGGGTGAAATAACAGATTTATCAAATGAGAATTACCAATAATCTATTCTTAAGTAAAACGTGTTATGTCTCTTCGTCGCGGTACCTTTTTCTCATTTATTCTCTGCTTACAAGGAGTTTCCTGGCGGATGCCCGAAGATCCGCAGCTACCTTATAATATGTCCTTGCTTTTGGGCACAGGTGCTTAACACTTTTGGTTCCTGTGTACTGAAGGAGATTCATGCGACGACGAACAGCGTCTTTTCTAATTAGGGACTTGTTCCTGCTGCCGATGTACTTACGGTCCTTTGAGAAATGCAAAGTACATACCCTATATGCATTTTGGATCCGTTCGATTGGCATCTTTTCCCAACCTGGCCTGGCTATTTTCTCTATCCATACCTTACAGAGCTAAAATAATGTTTTACTTGATTAATATCTTCCCTTACATTGCTACTACCAAATTAGAGACCGACTCGAATAGAGCGCTTATCGATATATGCCAGTCGGCACTAGCTACTCATAGTTAGCCTAAATAGGGTGCTCACCATCTAATTTTTTTATTGAATGCGAAATAATTAGCTCTTGTTGATTGGCTGACTTCATAACGATTTAGAAAATTTGCATAGCTTTCCCTTAAAGTGAAGATAAGGTGGACCGTGAGGTCGACTTTAAAAGGTCAAATATAAAATACTTTGCTATACCAAATGCTAAAGCAGTCAACCGATCAAAAAGCTTATTGTTGGTATAATATGCGACTTCTGCGAATATTTTGGAAAACTGAAACCCAAATCCTTGCTCAATATTATTATACAGGTACCTACCCCATTAGGTACTACAATGTATTTTCAGATTTACTTACCTCTTCTTCTCTTGGAAATCTATGCAACTGAATATGGCACGTTGTGTTTTTACTGTTTTTGTAGTTTGGTACACAACAGAAAACGTTTGGTTTAAGAGAAAGCAAACAATAAACCGAAAATATAAATTATTTCGAAATTTGTCAAATTTTGACAAGGACGCTTCAAATTTGAAATTAGTGCCAATGCGTAGAGCGCCGTGGCGGAAGGCGCTTGAGCCGCCATCTCGCGACTGGAGTCATGAACTAACAAAGCTATTGTACTCGTGGCTCTCATAAGAGATAAACGGCCCTGATTGTTATTAATTTAGTATTGATAATAGTGCTACATATTTTTATTTTACCATAATTTACCTAATCCATTGGTTATGATTTAATAGTATTAAAAACCATTGAACATTGAAATAAATACCCCAGTTATTAGGTTAGTTAATATATTAATATAGGTAAGTACCTAGACCCGACTAAAGAAACGGATGCAACAGATCTACAAAACTGAATCACTCTGAAAAAGACTTCCTATACTACCTGTATGCTTGGAAAGAAATAAACTGCTCAACTTAAAGTTCGCCACAAGCAATCTTTCGTGTCATCTTCAATCAGCTGTAACTTTTCAAGCAATGAATTATTTTAAAGAAAATTTGCACGGTCTGAATCCTCATTCTCTCTAGATTAAGAAAGCGGATAGTTTTGAAAAAAAGAACAACACTCTTTATTATATAGAGTGTGAAACAAGCTGATGCAAATATTGCAAAATTTTAATGTTCTGCCATTTCGCAATAAGCTTCTTTTTCCTTATCGTTTTCAGGTAAGGAGTAAGCCAACATCCATATTTCGGGACCTTTTCGCCAGATTTTTTATTAAAGCACTCTCAATTTTTATACAAAACGAAACGTAAAATGTTTGAAATTCTTGTTGCTGATATTTGTAAAACGTCGTTGTTTGAAAACCGGACAAAGAATCTTAATGTGTTTTCCTTCATTTGTTGACATGTTGTGTGCTGATTGTTACCAATTAACAAAAAATTGAAAAATAAGTGACGTTTTTTCTAGTAAACTAGCATTCAAAAAATATGATACGTTCAGGTTAGTTCAGGTAGTTCAGGTTAAAAATCTCATTTTCTCTAGATTAAGAAAGCGGATAGTTTTGAAAAAAAAAACATCACTATCTTTATTATATAAGGTGTGAAACAAACTGATGCAAAAAATTGCAAAATTTTAATGTTGTGCCATTTTGCAATAAGGTTCTTTTTCCTTATCGTTTTCAGGTAAGGAGTAAGCCAACATCCATATCTCGGGACCTTTTCGCGAGATGTTTTATTACAGCACTCTGAGTTTTTATACAGAGCGAAACGTAAAATGTATGAAATTCTTGTTGCTGATATTTGTAAAACGTCGTTGTTTGAAAACCTGACAAAGATTCTTAATGTGTTTTCCTTCATTTGTTGACATGTTGTGTGCTGATTGTTACCCATTAAAAAAATAAAAAAATAAGTGACGTTTTTTCTAGTAAACTAGCATTCAAAAAATATGATACGTTCAGGTTAGTTCAGGGTAGAAACCTCATTTCTCTAGATTAAGAAAGCGGATAGTTTTGAAAAAAAAACCAACACTATCTTTATTATATAGGGTGTGAAACAAAGTGATGCAAAAATTGCAGTATTTTAATGTTCTGCCATTTCGCAATGAGCTTCTTTTTCCTTATCGTTTTCAGGTAAGGAGTAAGCCACCATCCATATTTCGGGACCTTTTCGCCAGATTTTTTATTAAAGCACTCTCAATTTTTATACAGAGCAAAACGTAAAATGTGTGAAATTCTTGTTGCTGATATTTGTAAAACGTCGTTGTTTGAAAACCTGACAAAGAATCTTAATGTGCTTTCCTTCTTTTGTTGATATATTATGTGCTGATTGTTACCCATTAAAAAAATTGAAAAATAAGTGACGCTTTTTCTAGTAAACTAGCATTCAAAAAATATGATACCATTATTGTTAAAGCTCGTGACTTATAATAGCAATATTAAATAAAATAAACTTTCAAGCATAGAGAAATTGAGTGTTGCCGTCGCAGATAGCCAACATCAATATCTCTACACGTTGTTGTCATTTTTGGTTTTTAAGGCATCAGAACTTATACAGAGTTGGAAATCAAATTTCTTGAAAATTTCGTTACGATTTTTTTTAAATTGTCGTAATTCGCGGACAAGTTGACGGATTATTATTTCTATTCCTTGGATCAACAGCATTATCTACAAGTTGTTTCTCACCAAGGGAGTTTTCCAAAAGTAATTATTGAATTACAGGTACGGACGACTAAATAATTATACGGGGTGAGTCATAATGGGTGGTCGAAAATGACATCTCATATTCATCGATCGATTTTAAGGGGGGTCTTAAAATATAACTTTTTTACCTATCGAGCTTCGTTAAAAAGTTACAGGGTGTTGAAATTAGAATTTCAAAACGCATATGTTTTGATTATTCCGAAAGCCTAAGAGATATTTTATTGAAATTTTGTAAGTTTTAACTGCTGCAGAAAACGCACATTTTGCAATAAAAAATTATTTTTATTTTCGTCAGTGGCGCGCTTACCAGCACTTCGATTTACATTATGTGAAAAAGAAGTAGGACATTACTGATTTTTCAAAAAATGAAACTTAGTTTTTTAATACTCATTCTACTATGATGGAAAGAGCCCTCTTCGGGTTTTTTTAGTACGACGTATTGTTTTCGAGTAAATAAATAAAAACCATTGTAATGCATGTAAGTAGAGCCGCGAAAAATTACATTTTGATAAAAAATCTAAAATATTTTCGGCGACACTCATTTTCTTTTCGTCTCTAGAAACTTTATTTTATTTAATATTGCTCTTATAAGTCACTAGCATTAACAATAATGGTATCATATTTTTGGAATGCTAGTTTACTAGAAAAAACGTCACTTATTTTTAAATTTTTTGAATGGGAAACAATCCGCACACAATATGTCAACAAATGAGGGAAAACATATTAAGATTCTTTGCCTAGTTTTCAAACTACGACGTTTTACAAATATCAGCAACAATAATTTCACACATTTAACGTTTCGATCTGTATAAAAATTCAGAGTGCTTTAATAAAAAATATGGCGAAAATGTCCTGAGATATGGATATTGACTTACTCTTTACATGAAAACGATAAATAAAAAAACGTTTATTGCGAAATGGCAAAGCATCAAGACTTTGCAATTTTTGCACCACTTTGTTTCACACCATATATAATAAAATTAATGTCGGTTATTATTTTAAATTATCCGCTTCTTTAATCTAAAGGAAATAAGGTTTCAGACCGTGCAAATTGTATTTATAACAATTCAGTACATCGTTTTGTTGTAAATCATTGTCACCCTCACATTTCCTCCTTTCCTTACCTTTCTTACCCTTTTACCCCTTCTTAACCTATCACCATATGCACCGTAGGTTTCTATTTGACGCTCTTTTGCTTTGAGTTACCGACTTTATCCTTTACTTTAATCATCTCTCAATACGTTTATGTTTCAACATTTTATTTTGTTTACTTGTAGTAATCTTTATATATATTTTTTTCGTTTATTCCTTTTATACCGTTCCTTCTTGCTAGTGTACAAATATAACTTTAAATTAAGTATTCCGTATGTTGTAGTAAAAAACTCTGATGAAGGCACCAATTTGTGTCGAAACGTCAGCCTATAAAATAAACAACGAAGTTAGAAGCACCCGCTGTACCTTATTTAATAAAAAAAAGGACCAGAACCCAACAAAACAACCAGCCATATAACAATTCAGTGCTTAAAAAGTTACAGCTGATTGAAATGAGACGAAAAATAGATTGTGCCGAAGTTTAAGTTGAGCAGTTTATTTTCGGATAAGGCACGTTTGCGCGAATGGTCACAACACGCATCATTCTGTAATTGCACTATCCTGTATATTGTACTCGTGGCTCCATCTCTTCATAAAAAAGGGACAATGAATTCGTTCGAACCATAATCGTCATCGTTTAACAACGAGAAATCAGAAAAATTGCAATTCTGTACGCTAAATGATAACCATTGGCGCAAACGATCCTCACCCGAAAGTTCATAGCATTTCCGGATAAGGCACGCTTGCGCCAATGGTCACCCCACACATAATGCATCATCCTGTAACGTTGATGGTGAGTATTGAAATTGAAAAACCCCTCTGAGTCTGTATTTTCGGATAAGACACGCTCGCACCAACTGCTAAAATGCATTATTCTGTATATTATACTCATGGCTATATACTCCACCTGTTCATAGAATCAGAGGCAATATGAATTCGTTCGAACCATATTCGTCATCGTCTAACAACGGAAAAGCAGAAAAATGGCAATTTTGTACGTTAAACGGTGACCATTGGCGCAAACGATCCTCATTCGAAAGTTGATAATGAACTGCCCGACTTAAAGTTTGGCACAAGCAATTTTTTGTGTAATTTTCAATCAGCTGTAACTTTTTAAGCAATGAATTCTTTTAAATACAATTTACACGGTCTGAAACCTCAATTCCTCTAGATTAAGAAAGCGGATAGTTTTGATAAAAACCCGACACTATCTTTATTATATAAGGTGTGAAACAAAGTGATGCAAAAATTGCAAAATTTTAATGTTCTGCCATCTCGCAATAAGCTTCTTTTTCCTTATACTTCAGGTAAGGAGTAAGCCCATCATCCATATCTCGCTACCTTTTCGCCAAATTTTTTATTAAAGCACTTTGAATTTTTATACAGAGCGAAACGTAAAATGTGTGGAATTCTTGATACTGATACAAGTTTTTAAAAAATATTATAACATTATTGTTGATACTCGTTACTTATAATAGCAATATTAAATAAAATAACTTTTCTAGAGGTAAAGAAAAATTGGGTGATGCCATTGCAGATAGCCAACATGAATATCTCTAGACGTTTTTGTAATTTTTTGTTTTTAATGTATTAGAACTTATCCAGAGGGAATCAAAATGTTCTTAAAAATTTCGTTAGTATTAAGGATTAAAATATCTCTTACGCTTTCAGAGTAATCAATACATATGAATTTTGAAATTATAATTTCAAAACCATGTAACTTTTTAACGAAGCTCGATAGGTAACAAAATTGTATGACAGACCCCCCTTAAAATCCACCGAAGAATATGAGATATCATTTTCGAAAACCCATAATGACTCACCCCGTATAATTATTTTGTCAATTATGTACCTGTAATTCAATAATAACTTTTGGAAAACTCCCTTGGTAAGAAACCACTTGTAGGTAATGCTGTTGATCCAAGGAATAAAAATAATAATCCGTCAACTTGTCCGCGAATTACGACAATTTAAAAAAAAATCCTAACGAAATTTTCAAGAGTATTTTGATTCCCTCTGTATAAGTGTTTTAAAATCAAAAAATTACAAAAACGTCTAAAGATATTGATGTTGGCTATCTGCGACGGCAACACTCAATTTCTCTTTGCGTTTAGAAAGTTTATTTTATTTAATACTGCTCTTATAAGTCACGAGCATTAACAAATATTGTTATCATATTTTTTGAATGCTAGTTCACTAGAAAAAACTTCACTTATTTCTAAATTTGTTGAATGGGTAACAATCCGCACACAATATGTCAACTAATGAAGGAAACACATTAAGATTCTTTGCCAGGTTTTTATACTACGACGTTTTACCATTATCAGCAACAAGAATTTCACACAATTTACGTATAGCTCCGTATAAAAATTCAGAGTGCTCTAATAAAAAATCTGGCGAACAGGTCCCGAGATATGGATGTTGGCTTACTCCTTACCTAAAGACGATAAAGAAAAAAAAGTTTATTGCGAAATGGCAAAGCATCTAAATTTTGCAATTTTTGCACCACTTTGTTTCACACCCTATATAATAAAGATAATGTCGGTTTTTTTTCAAAATTATCCGCTTCTTTAATCTAGAGGAAATTTCAGACTGTGCAAATTGTATTTATAACAAATTCATTGCTTAAAAAGTTACAGCTGATTGAAAATGACACAAAAAATAGCTTTTGCCGAACTTTAAGTTGAGCAGTTTAGTATATGTTACTCGGAGTAAAAGGTCTTTTTGACCTTCGTTTTGTTGCAGCCTTCAGCTTCGCTTTAGCTGACAATCTCTGAGCTCAGCACAAAAAAGTTCACTTTTTTTCCTAGTGACATAATCTACTACTTTAGTCATTCCATCAGAGTAACCAAACCGTAATTTTTTCCAATAATAAACTCTCCTATAGAACGAGTTATTCTTAAATCTCGCTGACCTAAAATCCTCGTGAATATCATAAACCTGAAATAAACGTATTCCAATCATGACCAGAAGTAGATAACTACGATTTGTCGTTGTCCTGCGGGCAAACAAATGTCCCCGGAAAATGGGGAATGTGCAAAAAGATTCGGAATGCGCCGAGAAAAAATGCATACAATTTCTCGGGCAGGAACACCGAACAGACAATTTTCTGTTCCATTACACGCGTCAGTCCGAGAAACAAAGGGCGTAGTTGAAGTCGCCCTTAAACAGCTGAAAAATGTATTAACGATACGTTCGGTGGACGACAATAATGACGCAATATTTTTCCCATATATAACAATACGATTCAAACTTTCAATTATCCCTTTTGCTTGCGTTTGGAGGTTTCAAGAACGAAAAAATTCTGGCACCACACTGGCTCGGCCAATGATTTTATGAAGTTCGAACTTTATGGAGAGAGAAAACCCGATCGCTGCTTAGGTGCCCTAATTAAATCCAATAGTAATTATGGACTGTATAAATCATGAAAAAGAATGGGCAAAGTTTGCGAGGCAATGAGGCACAGGCGGAAGCCAAGGAAAATGCCAAAAAAATGTTGAAGGCAGGCCGAGAGTAATTTGCTCGCAATTCTTCAGGTCTGAAATCTAAACTTGTAAAAAGGTCCAAACTAAAAAGAATGACAAACGGGAGGGCAGACATCCACGAGATTGTTGATGCTATCTTCGAACTATCCCAATTCCAGCGGGCTTCGAGGCGCCCAAAATGGCGATACGCGACCCCCGATGTCTGCTTACTTTATCCCTCTAGTGCGAAAAAATAAACAAATTTTTATGGAAGAGTAAACGAAAAAAGTACCAAATCGTGTGTGGGCTTCTTCTAGACGCATATAAATCTCCTGCTAAAGGACCTGATTCGACAAGATTTAAATTTGATTTTTGTTGTATGTTATGCATAGTTTTCCGGCATAGAGAGAAGGTATATAAAAACAAATTGGGTGGTGGCAAAAAGGGGTGAGGCGGGTGGATAAAACCAAAAACCTAACCTTGAAATACTTTAAAATAGATCAAAATGATAAATGAGGCTTACTTTAATATCGGCCGTCCCATCGTAAGAGACATCGGTGAGCTGATGGCAATATTTACGTCGATTTAGGTTGGCATTACCGGACGATCTATCACCGTACGAGAGCGTTTTTGCAGTCTCCCAGCTTCCACTGACACTTTTTTAAGATCCTCTGATTTGTTTCAGTTTGGCCCCAGAACATGCAGTGATAAGCTCGAAACGTATTTCAAAACTTCATTTTTGTAAATAGTTGACGCCCGCAGTAAGTATCCTTTTCTGCTGACCGTTGACCTGATGACCCTGGATTTTCGTAATGCGAAAACTGCCTATTACGAAACCGACATTACGGACACTAAAAAACAGCAATATGCGATGCGATCACCATACGAGGAGCGGTTGATGTCAATGCAGAAATAATGACGATTATGGAAAAAGTAGTTTTCCCCTTCATTTGTGCGTGTAGCTTAATAAAAGCGGACTTGGAAGGCCAGCTTAGCTTGGACAGAAAATCAAACTGTAAACTCTATAAGTGTGATTTGAATCCTTTAGGCACAGTGCATGGTTTCGCAAAAATGCAAAATTTATATCAAACAAAAATTCTGACAGTTCTTTCTTAAAATCATTTCAGCAGAAGACGAGCTGCTTGTGTTAAAATATCAAATATGTGTAATAGTATAATTTCTACGACTGCCTCGAAAATAAACAAATGCGCACTACTAACTACCGTTGAATATCGCATATTGCAAACAGCGTGCGCATAGTGCACATTGCGCACCCCTCTGATTGTTTTGCACACGCCATACATATAATTAAATTAATTACATTACATAAAATCGGTTAAAACTGACTACAAACGTATAAAAATACAAAGTTGAACTGTTTGGAGAAGTTCATTTTAGAATTTATTGCCAAAATCGGTTAAAAATAATTCGATGAAAAGTAAAAGTTTTTAAAAAAATTCAGTTTACTTTATAGTTCAAAACGGACAAAAATACTTAAAAGAGTGTAAAATGCACTTAAAATTTTCGGAAAAATGCAGAGTAGGTTAGAACTAAAGTGAGTAGCTAGTGCAATTCGGTTAAAACTGACTACAAACCTATAAAAATACAAATTTGAACTGTTTGGAGAAGTTCATTTTAGAATCTATTGCCAAAATCGGTTAAAAATAATTCAATGAAAAGTAAAAGTTTTTAAAAAAATTCAGTTTACTTTATAGTTCAAAAACGTACAAAAATACTTGAAAGAGTCTAAAAATGCATTTAAAATTTTCGGAAAAATGCAGAGTAGGTTAGAACTAAAGTGAGTATCTAGTGCAAATCGGTTAAAACTGACTACAAACGTATAAAAATAAAAAGTTGAACTGTTTGGAGAAGTTCATTTTAAAATTTATTGCCAAAATCGGTTAAAAATAATTCAATGAAAAGTAAAAGTTTTTAAAAAAATTCAGTATACTTTATAGTTCAAAAACGTACAAAAATACTTGAAAGAGTCTAAAAATGCATTTAAAATTTTCGGAAAAATGCAGAGTAGGTTAGAACTAAAGTGAGTAGCTAGTGCAAATCGGTTAAAATTGACTACAAACGTATAAAAATACATATTTGAACTGTTTGGAGAAGTTTATTTTAGAATTTATTGCCAAAATCGGTTCAAAATAATTCAATGAAAAGTAAAAGTATTTCAAAAAATTTAGTTTACTTTAAAATTCAAAAACGGACCTATAAACGTATAAACATACAAATTTGAACTGTTTGGAGAAGTTCATTTTAGAATTAATTGGCAAAATCGGTTAAAAATCATTCATTGAAAAGTAGAAGTGTTTCAAAAAATTCAGTTTCAAAAGTTCAAAAACGGACAAAAATACTTAAGAGTGTAAAAATACGAGTACATTTCAAATTTTCGGAAAAATGCAGAGTAGGTTAGAACTAAAGTGAGCAACTAGTGCAACACAATATACTATTGCGTAACTAGTGTCGAAAATTGCACTTTTCACACGAGTGTGACGGTTTGAACACGATCCGTAGGCGAGTGATACAACGTCACAAGAGTGTGAAGAGTGACTTTCGTACGTGTTGCACACTATACTTTTTCTGCGACTGTGAATTTGCTTCCTAAATGATCATTTGTATTATAAAATATATGCAAGGCGTGTGTAAAGTAATCATAAGCGTGTGCAGAGCAATCTGAAGCGTGTGTAAAGTCCACTTTGCACACGCTTCTGTATGAGAGAGTGCGCAATTTGCATTTTGCGTACGCTATTTGTAATATGCGATTTTCAACGGTAGTTAGTAGTAGTGTCCAGTTAGTAGTAGTGTTAGTAGTGTCCAACTAGCATTTATAGTCCCAATAACCTCCCCAAATTAGAAATTACACAAAATGAGTTGCACTTTGGTAAATTCTACTCCAATTTACTACTATATTGTAAAATATAGCTAAAAGAAGTAATATAAAGTATTACATACGTAAAAATAACTTTTTTTGATGACTTAGAAGTCCCACAACTTTAATGTCATATTTGCGGTAACAGCGAAGTAATAATTCCTATTAAAATTACTTTTTTTTTCAAGCGGACTAAAAGTACGTCATTTGTTTTCTCCATACGCACACCTAAAGTAGGCTTTCTAATCCTGAGACCAAAAAAGTAGCAAAAAAAATCCTAGGCAGTAAAAGTAAAGGCAAAAGTCACTGCTACTGTCATGGTGGCGCATATATAAACCATCTTACTACCATCTTTACATTCTTGTTGAAAACACAAAGGAGAGGAATACTCTCAGAGCGCTCGAGAGCATCACCCGAAACCGTTTTTAGTCGAAATCGCATAGGCATGCTCGAAATCGCATCTTTCCTGCATGCTTGAAAAAAAAAATAGTATATGTAACTCGGAGTAAAAGGTTTTTTTGTGCTTCGCCCAGTTGCAGGCCTCAGCTTCGCTTCGGCCGTCAATCTCTGGGCTCAGCACGAAAAGACCCACTTTTACTCATAGTGACATAATCTACTATTATACACCTGACTACCTCAATGTTATTTTTGGGAGTTCCGCTAACGTCACCAAAATTACTTCAAAGTCGTTCTTACTATATATTAGGATTTTAAAGTAATACTTACTCTCAAAATAGTAAAATAAAATCCTATAAAGTAGACGACTATTTAGGGTGACTTTTACAAGTGCAAGTGAAACTTCAGATTGAAGATAAAACTCCAGATATAACCTACATTGCATTGTTTGTCTGTCAGGTAAACAATGCAATGTACATCAAGTCTGGTGTTTTATCTTCAATCTGAAGTTTTACTTGAACTTGTAAAAGTCGCCCTTAGCAGGATTCAATGGTTCCAGTTACTATTAATAACTGCGAATGTTACCCTAAGGTAAGATCTACTGTTAAGAGGCAAAATGTTCGAAATAGTTACTCAATGTCAAATAAAATTTTCTTTAAAGTTGTTTATAGAACTTTGAAGTATATATTGCTGTGGAGGCCATGTTTATGATTAAAAGTTCAAGCGCTATTTTGTGCAAAATGAAGCATGAAATAAAAATCCATACTTTCCGGATAATTAGTAATGTATAATAAGTCTAACTTTACCTTTGGCCTCATATAGTCATTTTACTTTGCTAGAAAATGAAGGAAAAACTTCTAAAAATTTTGTAAAAAAACTATTTACGTTTTATTAAATTTACATTATTTTGAAGGCGCTTTGCTGTTTTTCGATCTACCATAACAGCTTTAATCAGTACACTTCGGTGCGTTTAGATGTTTTTAACGAAATTACCGATATGTGGCTCTATTTAATATTGGCGTATTCTTCTGTAGCTTATTCTGTCCACTGCTGAACAAAAGCCTCTCTCAAATGCTTCCATTTCCCCCGTTCCTGTGCAGCCAGTATCCAGTTTCCGGCTGTTCTTCTTATATCATCGCTCCAGCGGGTAGGCGGTCGTCCTCTGTTACGATATGCGTCCTGTCTTGGACGCCATTCTGCTATCTTCCTTGTCCATCGATTGTCCGTCATTCTGGCAACATGCCCCGCCCAGTTCCACTTTAAATGTAAGATAGTCTCGACAGCATCTCGTGTCTTCGTTCTAAGTCTTATAGTTGTATTTGGGACTCTGTCTCGAAGGGTGATTCCCAGCATCGATCTTTCCATCCTGCGTTGCATCACTTGTATTTTCGTAATGTTTTTTCTTGTAAGTGTTAGTGTTTCTGCACCATATGTCAGCACGGGAAGGACGCATTGGTTGAACACCTTTCTCTTCAAGCATATTGGGAGATTGGACCGAAACACTGATTTTAGTTTTCCAAATGCTGCCCAAGTCAGACCTATTCTACGCTGGATTTCGCGTGTTTGATTGTCCCGTTCGATACTGATTTCATGTCCTAGGTATTTGTATGAATATGTCTGTTCTATATTTATGTTGTTAATTTTTAGAGAATTGTTTAGAACAAGGTTTGTCATATATTGTGTCTTTTCTGCGGCTGTTTGTAAGTCTTGTAACATTGTTTGTGCCTTAGCCGTGTCGTCTGTTATTAGGACGATGTCGTCGGCGAAGCAAAGGTGGCTTAGATTTTCTCCATCGATGTTAATTCCCATGTTGTTCCATCTTATTTTGTTTAGCACACTTTGCAGCAGAGTAACAAATAATTTAGGAGAAAGCGCGTCACCCTGTCTCAGGCCCCTTTCAATTTTGAACTTGTTGGTATGTTGATTGTTGTTTATCTTCACGTATGCTGTGGATGTAGTATATATGTATTTAATAGCTGAGGAGTAACGGTAGTCAATTCGGCATTCTGCAAGTGCTTCTAGCAATTTCTGGTGGTCCACTGTATCAAAGGCCTTTTTGAAGTCTATAAAAATCAGCATAAGCGGTTTGTTGTACTCTATACACTTCTCAATTATTAGTTTCATTGTGAGCAAGTGATCGTTGGTACCGTATTTTGTTCTAAAACCCGCTTGCTCTCTTGAAAGAAAGAACTCTAGTTTGTTTGTTAGACGTGTTGTTATAATCTTTGTGTAGAGCTTATAGATGTGACTTAGAAGACTTATTGGCCGGTAGTTTTCAAGGTTCGTGTTACCTCCTTTCTTGTGTATGATGATGATTTGCGCACTTTCCCATTGCGATGGTATTGTTCCTCCGGAGAGGCATTTATTAAATAGGGTTTTAAGGGCATTGATGATGTCTTGTCCGCCCATTTTAATGCTTTCTATTACCATCTCGTCTTCACCAGGTGCTTTGTTGCTTTTCATACTTTTTAAAGCTGATATAATTTCATCGTCATTTATCTCTTCGAGGTCTTCTGAGCCTTGGTTTAAAATTATTGGAATATTGGATTTTATTTCTCTATTTGGTGTTGAATATAGTCGTTTGTAGAAAGCTTCAATGGTCTGCGTTATTTCCCCCTTGTTTGTCACTATTCTGCCATCTGTGTTTTTGATTTTATATATATTATTTTTTCTCGCTAGATTTTTCCTTGCCAGAACTTTCAGACTTTTATTCTCTTCTATTGTAGTTTTTATGGATTCCGTATTTTGTTCTCTTTTGTGTTTTCTTATCTCTTTAGCTATTTCTTTATTGATATTTCTATATTCTATTGTTGTTTTGTCTGTCAGTTCTCTTCTTTGTTTCATTAAAGATTTTGTTCTTAGGTTGAGTTTTTGGTTCTTGTTTTTGCTTCTGCCGCACTTTTCAATTGTTGCATTTACGCTGTTTGTAATGTTCTCATATATTGCGTTAACTGTCATACGATTATTTACGTTTAGAGATTTAGATAGTTGCTGTTCATATTCATACACGTTTTCAGGCAAGTTCCATTTTTTGTGACTCTTTTTTAGGATCATGTTGTTTCTTTCCTTTCTTATGTTTAGTTTTATTTTCGCTCTTACTAGGCGATGGTCGCTGCCTAATGAGAATCTATTCAGAACATCTACATCACTGACAATATCTTTTCTGCTGCTGCATATGAAGTCGATGGCGTTCTTGGTCCTTCCGTCTGGGCTCATCCATGTCCATTTTTTGTTGTCATTTTTTTGGAAGAAGGTGTTCATTGCGAAGAGATTTTTGCTATGCAGAAAGTCTATCAAGGTATTTCCTCTTTCGTTTCTCTCGCCCAATCCGTGGTGCCCAACCGCGTTTTCAGCTTCATCTATTTTGCTTCCGATTTTAGCATTAAAGTCTCCGATTAGCAGAGTATAGTGGGATTTCTCGTCTTGTATGGCTGAGGATATATCTTCGTAAAAGCATTCGATATCTTCCTATGTATGGTCGCTTGTGGGCGCGTAGGCTTGAATGATTTTCAGAGAGTATTTTTTGTTAAGTTGGATGGTGATGAATAAGACTCTAGGGCTTATACTTTTGATGTTTATAATATTTTCAGTGTGTCTTTTGTGGACCAAAAAACCTATTCCTCTTATTGCAGTTTCTTCTCCTGCATAGTGTCCTTTGTCCAGACTGATTTGACCTTCCCCTATGCGTCTGACTTCGCTTAGGCCCAATATGTCCCATTTAATGTTTGTGAGTTCTTCCTCTAGTTCTAGCATTTTCTCGTTTGTTGATAATGTTCTGGCGTTGTAAGTTGCTACGTATATCGGGTATTTTCTGTGACGGTGTGTATTGTTGTCTTTAGGTGATGAAGGCGATTGTTTGCCTCCCCCAGAATCCATGAGGCAGACCTTTTTCAAGGTGTGGGATTTGCCAAATATTGATCTACCCACCTGGGGTGTGTGTCCTTTTCTCTTTGGAATCGCCATATTGAGAGGTTTATAGCCATATTTTCTTCCACGTTGGCCAGACGGGTTGGAAGAGGGATAGGAATATTAGAAAGGAAATAAGTGGTTTTATAGGAAATTGGGAGTTTTGACAATGGTTTCCCCGTATGGTCTTTGGAGATAAACCAAGGCTCGCGTGGGCAGGGTCGCATTCCTGAAATAGATCTGTCATCTATCGGGACTATAGATGAGTATCTACCCGCTACCATATTGGCGTATACCTATCTGATAACCCATACCAGACCGTTTCGCACCGCCATTAAACTCCAACTTCATCTCCCTTGAACGTAAGTAAGGACAGTGTGCCATTTAATCGCAGTAGAGAGAGGAAGATGGAATGACCTAGATGTCGCTGCATGAAAAGCGTCGTTCTTTGGTCGCAGTTAGTAAGAGTAACCACCCGCCAACTACAAATTGACACCCAGGGTAGTCCCTGGAACGTAACTGGGTTAGTCCCAAAGTGGTCGCCGCTACGGTGCCGTTACTACAAAATCATTCCCCATTTCAGTAAAAGCGTGGTAATAAATCCGTTGCGGAGTGGTCGTCGGAACTGGTAACTACTACTTAGCAGTTTCAATTATGTGTAGCGGAGTCCACACTGGAACTATAATTGCTAGTTGGGTAGGCGGGATTATGTTAATATTTGTCCATTTCAGTAAGATAAATTTTATTCAAAAATTTTAGCCATAATTTTTTCCCATATATTTACAAGATTTGATCAAAAAGCTTCTTCCTTTTTTATGGAGATAATTGGGCCAAAATGGAAAGTCAAATTGCAGAATTTATTTCGTTATTTTTTGGTTTAAAATATTTTCGTAAAGTTTTCGCCTTTTAGATGACGCTTTCTAATGAACATCTTTACAAAAATGGTTTTTAAATTAGTAAAAAGTTGTAAAATTTTGTGTTTTGTAATACGTTGCTTACTATTTATTTTTAACTTAACTCACTCCAATCACTAAACTTAACACCAATGGAACAATACAGTTCCAACTAAATATTATTTTTCTGAATTTAAACAAATAAGTGAACTTATAAGTGAAACCATGGCGTAGCATTGGCTATTCATGCAACTAAACCACTGCCAACCACCCGCAAATCTCTTCGGCATGGTTGTCACTACAGATCTTTAGTATCAGATGGTAATAAATAAAACTGGTACCTTAAACTTGAAAATTCAAACGGCTAAAGAAGAAAACAAGAATTAAAATAGTTGATACTTTATTTTTATATTCTTTCTTCAGTTCTTGAGACTTTAAAACCTTGTAATGACGTGGCAACATAAGTTTACATTTTGCTTTTTTTTTGGCAGGGCCATTTTTTGTTAACAAGAACAGTTTTGTTTTGTTTGTTTTTGAGAACAGTTCACGAATTTGTAAGGCAGGCATTAAAGCTCAATTGCGACAGAATGAAGATGAAGTTGGATCACAGGCCTGAATGTTGAAAATAATCGAGAAAGTGCCATGAAGAATTCATACAGAGCTATCAAAAAGATAAATCATCGTATATTCAGTATACCAGTTTACTTCTTGACTTAAAACCGTGTTATTAATCTTCTAATTCCACAATTTGTTTTTATGGGAATATTGACCTATACACGTTTGAAAGGTCTTAGATGTCCCAAAAGCTTTATTCCAAACTATTTTTCTTTACAAAGCTGCGTCTCACTTCTTTGTAGTTTAGAAAAGATTCTTTTCTAAAAAAAGTATGTGCAGTCCTCTGCACATACTTTTTTTATGTATTGTTTCTTTGATCAAAAGATGATCAATTAAGATCTCTTTCTTGGATCACTTAAGATTATCTTCTGCTGGTATTCATCCAAGACTTTTCAATAAGAGTCAGAAATTTTTTATCTCGGTCTCCAGAATGACAAAACTCTTTTATCAATTCCATACTCCTGTCTCTATAAATCTTCTTCATTTGTTTGCAAACACTTCTATTCTCTAATATTGTCACTTTCTAACCTTTTCACAACTTCAGGTATAGTGGAAACAAGAAATTATCATCGTTACCAAATTTATCAGCTATCGCACTAAGGTGACACCAATTTGGCATAATTGAAAACTACATCTCTCTGATGCTTTATATATCAGAGCCGAAATCAAGTTAATCTTAAGTGTACTTATAAACTAAGTGTTTCTTATACTGTTCCTTCAAAAAGTTATTACATTATTGGAATTTGACACCAAAAATACCTTTAAAATATCCCGTGTAGTATGGTTGTCTTAGGCCCATCTACTGGCTGATGTCGAGATCTTCTTATAACGTTCTTTTGGTCGTCACAGAATTAGCAGGGAGTTGGATCAGTGGTCTTTTAAGGTAATTCGATTGATACCACCCTGTGCCTATTTGAGTCTAGAGCCGACGCTTAGAAATATGTTTTTTTTTACTGAAAACCAGGCTGTACAAGGACATCATTTTAGGTCTCTCACCCAACTTGCTCATTTCCTATTTCGAATTCGAAACAAAAGTATTTGTGGTTTCTACTACGGCCAAGAGAGGACCCCAAATCTAAATTTAAAAAAAAATTATACTGTCAAATACGACACTTGTGACCTAATTTTCATTTTTCGTAACTCTTGAATTTCTAGAATCATTTTATTAGTCTCAGCCAGGTTGGTCCTTTGCTATTTTGAGTTAAAAAAAAACTCTATTTGCGGTTTCTACTAAGGCCCTAAAGGGACGCCATATTTGATTTGAATTTTTTTATATGTGTCACATTTGACGTATAAGGAAACTTCTTCGGGGCCTTAGTATAGACCAAAAAAACTTTTTTTTTTATTCAAAATAGAAAAGGAGCAAATATGTATTATTCCAATAAAAAAATTAACAATATGTCACGAGAATCAAATGCTAACAAAAAAAAATCAATTCAGATTTGGCGTCCGTTGGCCGTAGTAGAAACCACAAATAAACTTTTTTAAAATTCAAAATATGAAAGGAGCAAGTATGTACATATTATTCAATTAAAAAAAAAATGGTGCACAGAAGTCATATTTAACTCTTTTTTTTTTCTTTTAAGCTTTGGCGTTCTCTTGTGACCTTAGTAGAAACCGCAAACACGTTTTTTTTTTTTTAATTCGAAATAGAAGAGAAGCAAGTTGGGTGAAAAAGTTAAAATAACGTCCCTGTTAAAATGATGTCTTGATCCATGTTACCGCAAAATTTCAAAAACTAACACTAAAACTAAACTATGAACGTTCCTCATATATATGAGACTGCAAACTAATTTGGAATGACGTCACAGCCGCAAAAATTTGCCTCGTTGCCAAAATGTCGAAAAAGAAATGCACATTCAGTTTCATTGCCGCGTCATTGGCCTAACAAACAAGCCCGTCACTGACTCTGGCTCATACTGCCAGTAAATAAATAGCACAAATAATATCGAGAATATATAAAAAAAAGAAGAAAAATATATATTTATTGAATAAGTACAAGTATCTGCTCTTTCAAACTGTCCATGCCTAAGTAACATTATTAAATCAAATAGGTTTAAACGTAATTTTATCACAGTTTTATGAATGTAACCAATAATTATTCTACAGTTTTTAAAAACTTGCTGAGAGGTCCTAACGTCAGTTTAGTTTTTAAGCCAGTCAGGGCCTAGATTGGGCAAATCTGAACAAGTACTTCTCTATGTACCTACTAAATATGTTTTTCAGGTTTTTTCAGGTGCTGAGAAAGGAGATACAATTACATTGGATATTACCAGTATTTTAAAGGTTACACCGGAAGGCACCTAAAGTCGTAATTTTACAACTTGGGCCTGACGTCAAAAGGTATGAAAATTACGTACGTCGCAGAGTTATTATAATAGGTATGAATACCTATTTTTTGTCAATTCTAAAAATCGAAATAAAAACTCGAAACCTTTTTCTCTTTGATTTACAAAAGTAATGTTTTAGATAGGGGTATGAACTTTAGGATGGGTAAGATTGTATTAGAATTATATACGATAAGTATCTACGTAACAAAGTAAATTGAAAAAGAAACAAAGGATTGCCACTTTTTCGTGTCTTTATGGTTTCAGAATAATGGATGATCAAAATTACCTACTTACATAATATAATAATGTAAAATGCCATCTTTTGCGGTCATGCGGATAACGCATCGGGGAAAAATCTTAGCTAATTAATTAAGTAAAAGTATACGCACACCTTTACTTAATTTATAG
Organism: Taphrorychus bicolor; assembly: GCA_951812265.1. Classification (NCBI taxonomy): domain Eukaryota; kingdom Metazoa; phylum Arthropoda; class Insecta; order Coleoptera; family Curculionidae; genus Taphrorychus; species Taphrorychus bicolor. The sequence goes on along the minus strand of OX638297.1, from coordinate 59,238,524 downwards.
TATAAAATTCTTAATAAACTTGGCTCAGGCAACCCTACCGGGTTTATCGGCGTGAATATTATACTAACCTAAATAATTATGAAGTTAATGTATGTAACTGACTCTCTATTTATAATTCAATAAAATGATTTATAATTATATTTAAACTAGACTTACAACTTTATATACATTTTACAAACTAATTCAATTAAGTCCTTAGAGGTGGAGAACGTGTTACACAAATAGCTCCGACTGCCTTGAAAATTGGGAAAAAGCTACATTAAAATTAATTAAAAAAACGTGATATTAAATCGGACAGAATACCTATTTGGATAACAAAGCTATGAAGCAAAAATTAAATAGAACCAATATAACCGATTTTATGAAGAACATAATTTGAGACATGTAAGTTATGTTTGCAATAATCATAATTTTATTTATTAATTAGTTATTAAAGTAGAGATAATTGAGATTGCAAATAGTTACTAAGGTAAGTGAGAGTAACTCTCTATCTCTACTAAATCTTTTCTTCCTCCGAGCCATCCTCCGCACTATTAAACTAGGTATCGGAATCATCGGAATGGTCCCCTGGCGAAATTATAAGCTGAGCAACCTCCGAGCAGACAATAGTTTTCATTGCCTCCCATCCTTGATGATTTTGTTCACATGCTCAACATATTTTTTCCAATTGTCCCCTGCTGTGACGTGTCCTACAACATTGCTTCACGTAACCAGCACTTTCTCTACAGTCCCTTTTGAATGTTAAATTTGTTGATCATAAATCCTTTTACATTGCGACCACATTTCTATAGCGTTATACTGACAATGGTAAGGTGACAAACGTAGTATTTTATGTCCAGAAATTTTCACATATTCGTCCAATTCAAATCTCTTTTGTGGTAACGAATAGCCCAAATTTCGTCTTTCATAGCCAGTCAATTAATTTATATTTTGGTCAGGATTTGTTTGGAATTCCCTCATAAAGGCCGGAGTGGTGAGAAGCGTTATCCATAATAATTAAAGATCTTGGAGGTAAGTTTGGAACTCACCGGGTTTTAAACCATTTTTCGAAATTGACTCTGCTCATAGAATCATCGTAATCACCCTTCTTGGCACCGTTTTAAAAATTGAACTGGTCCCTTTAAGAAAGTCGTGTTCATTGCCGGCGTCCCCCACTGTATAACGACACCTAATTATAATTTTTTTTTAGATGTTACTAAATACATTAAAAGAAACATCAACCACAAACCATCGCAAGATTGTCAGATTTTTTCCATTTAAACCCTCTATTCTTATAAATAGAACAAGTGAAGAATCCACTTAGTTCTTCAAGGAGTTGTCTTCGAAGGTTTGCAATAGTTACATGTTCATTTCATGCTAACATACGGTAAAAAATTTCTCCAATTTTGTTCTTCATAAAATCAGGAATTTTGGTTTTATTTACTTTTTGCTTCATAGACTTGTTAGACAAATAATCCTTGTCCATCTGAACACCACGTTTTTCCATTCATTTCAACGTAGTTTTCTTATTTTTCAACGCATTTGAGGTTGTTTGCAACACGTTCCCACAATCGATTGGAACACCATTTGTTACTTGAATCTTCTCCATCTCCAAGAACGCCAAAACGTTATTTAGAATTAATAGCTGTGCGTGCTGATTGTAACGTTGTGGAGCCATAATAGTATGGTTTTCAAAGTTTTTTGAATTAAAACTTTTGACAAACATGTTTGACGTATTCTATCTTTTGACAATAATCGATCAGGTAAAAGATACACACATTTATTTAAGACCTGCCTTTAATTACTTTATTTTTCCTTTCATCCATTTTACATATGATAAACAAAGCAAGAAAAAAAAAGATGAAGGGTCCAAGTTGTAAAATTAAGACTTTACAAGGGTTTAGAATAAGCAAGAGTTTACTTTCACACCAATTCTCAGTAAACTGAAAACTTTGATGCGTATAACCTTACCTGATTGCCTGTTGGGAGTATTTTCTAGAAGCGTACTATACTGTTACGGGATACGGGTTCCATTAATTTATCGTCAATTAACTACACACTTTTACTTACTTTCAACTATTACAATACGATTAAATAGTTATTTATGTATTAAGAGCGAAAAGTACAACTTTTTTGCTCGGCCAGTGAAGTTTGCCAACCTGCGGAAAAGTAATCTCACATTATGATCCTCAAAAAAGTTAGGTTTTTGTTTGTCTATTGAAAGCCTAAAATGCGAATTTTTTTAACGTTTGTAGAAAAACACAATTACTCGGTAGAGAGTACTGTTCGCTTGTCTGTTTATTTCGCTTATTTAGTACACTGCACTATTCTTCGATCCCATAAACCTGCAAGCCCATCGCGAGGCTCGCTGGTTTATATACCCGGCCTGAACACATTCGCGTACTTTCGAGAACGGACGCGACTGTTCCCTGTTTTTGTTTAGTCGCTTATTTCGCTTATTTACTACACTGCACTATTTATTCGATCCCATCTCGCGCGGCTTGCAGGTTTATATACCCGGCCTGAAGACACTCTCGTACTTTCGAGAACGGATGCGACTGTTCCCAGTTCTCGTTTAGTCTAAAGGGGTCTAAGGTCGCGGTCGGCGCTCAGCGTTGCTGCTTCGGCTCGAATCTCTGTGGACCGCCGGTCGGGCATAACATTGCCCCCTCTTAGTTCTGATAGTCCCGATCAGAGAAATCTCCATGCCTGTAAGTATTTAACGTTTAAGGTGAAACCCTTTCATTTTGGCTCTAGGACTTAGGGGTACGTTGGATCCTGTATACCGCGTCGTTGATCCGTTTGATGACTGTATATGGACCCTCTCAACTTGAAGATGGGAGGAGAATTTCCTTTCTTTCTCTGTGGATTATACAGCCACACCAAGTCACCTGCCTTAAATCCTGCAGAATTCGCCCTTTTGTCATATCTGGCTTTCATCCGACCGCCGGCAATCTTTATCATTGTCCTCACGTTTCGAAGGATTTCGTCTAATCTTTCTCGAAACTCATCAGAATAGTTCTGGACATCTTGCACCGGTTCTTGTGGTGACCCGTACACCAAATATACCGGAAGAAGAAGTTCTTTACCAAATATAACCTTGGCAGGGGTATGTCCTGTCCTGTTATGCACTGCGCCTCTGTAATTCATCATTAGAAGAGACAGAAATTTGTCCCAATCTTTCTGGTGCTCCGCTACCATTTTGCAGAGGTATTGTTCCATGGTTTGATCGAAACCATGCCATCTGATTGTGGATGGAGCGGGGTTGTCTTTGATTTGCGGAAGATCTCTAGAAGTTCCATGATCTTCTTGAAAAGTTGCGATTCAAAATTTCGTCTCTGGTCCGAATAAAGCTCTAATGGTACGCCGAATCTACTGAAGAATTCGTCAACCAAGACCCTTGCCACGGTGTTAGTTTCCTGATTTGGTAGTGCATAAGCTCCAGGCCATTTACTGAAATAATCCATGGCAACTAAGATGTATATGTTGCCACCGTCCGTTTCTGGAAAAGTACCTGCCACGTTGATGGCAATTCTTTCAAATGAGGCGTAAACATTGTATTGCTTCATTTGCCCCCTAGTCTTTCTTTGGGATCCCTTTACGGAACAGCACTTTCTGTTCGACTCTTCGACGTCATTTCGGCAATTCACCCAGTAGTACCTTTCCCGAATTTTATCCAAGGTCTTGTTCACTCCAAAATGGCCTCCAGACACTCCATTGTGCATTTCTCGCAATATATCTTTCCGTCTACTTTCTGGTACGACGAGCTGGAGTCACTGGTACTTCCTGTCGGGGGTTTCCCAAGTCCTCTTAAGTAAACCATTCCGAATCGCCAAGGAATCCCATTGAGGCCACATAGACTTTACTTTCGGGCTCTTATCTGCTATGTCCTTCCAATCAGGTCTTTGATTTTCCAACTTCCATTGATGTATTAACCCCACAGCATTATCGGTTGTTTGTTCGACCTTCATTTGTACAGTGGTCCAATGTCCGTCGACGTCAACCTGGTTCTCCTAAGAATGCTTGGTCCTTCTCGATGTTCTACTCGTTGGCAGTGTCAACATTCCGTCTTACGGCGTGATAGCGAGACGCGCGTGATGAAGAAGCTCCATGTTTACTTGCATCGGTGTCCGGAATAAACTGTCCCTCGGCTCGCGGATAGGCCAACATAGGGCTGGCACATAATGCTGGCTTTAGTCTTCGAAAAACGTCTTGGTTCCAATATAATGACATCTTTTTCTCCGTTAACCGATGCAGCGGCTTGGCGATGTTGGCAAATCCCTCGACAAAACGTCGATAATAGGTGCATAGACCCAGAAAGCTTCTAAGTGTATGCTTATCCTTGGGTCCTGGCCATTCTTTGATAGTTGCTACTTTATTTTCACTGGTCTGTATTCCATTTGATGAAAGCATGTCCGAGGTAATCCACCTTATTTTGGAACAGGCATTGTTAAAGTTTAATCTCAAAAAAAAAATTTTAATTTGCAGAATACTTCTGTCAGGTTGTTCCGGTGATCTTTGAAGTTTCCACCTTTGAATCCTTTCAGGACTAGTTCCATTAATCGCTCGAAGGTTGAGGGAGCATTGCGAAGATCGAAAGGCATAACGGTAAACTGGAATAGACCATTTCAAGTTGAGAATGCTGTCTTTTCTCTATCGTCGGATGTCACTCTAACTTGCCAGTAACCGCTTTTCAAATCCAACGTGGAAAACCATTGTGATTCTGATAAAGAACCGTTCTTCTGACTCCGCCATTTTTATCTCTACTTCATGTTTGACTTGATCCACGTCTTGTTTGACTTGATCCACGTCTTGTTTGACTTGATCTACGTCTTGTTTGACTTCAGTCATTTTGGTTGAGATAAGTTTTTGCAACTCGCGATGATCATCCGTTAATGCTTGAAACAAGAGCAGCTTGATTTATTCTTTGTTCCTTTAATCTCAAGTTGCCTTTGTTTTTCTTATTCTTTCAGAAAATTCCTTTGTTCCTCTTTGTCCTTCTGCAGTTGTCCTTGATTTTTGTCGTAGATCGAGTATATGGCATGTACAAAACACCAACGTTCTTGCACTGTCTTTACCACGCAAAACACCACGCGCGCGCCGACTTGTTTGTCCATAGAGTCATAAATTTGACGAAATTTATCCCACTTTCGACACCAATTGTTACGGGATACGGGTTCCAATAATCTATAGACAATCAACTATACACTTTTATTTACTTTTAACTATTACAACACCATTAACACACAATTACTCTCTACTAACAATTCACACTGTTCGCTTGTCGATCACATGTCGCATTTGATCTCATGTCGCGGGCTTGCTGGTTTATATGCCCGACTTGAACACACTCTCGTACTTTCGAGAACGGAGGCGACTGTTCCCGGTTCTCGTTTAGTCTAGATGGTTTCCCGGGATCGCGGTCGGCGCTCGGTGGCTCGGCGTTGCCGCTTCGGCTCAAAAAGTTGATGTTCAAACCACTTCAAAAAATGTTGTTGGTTTCCTTCCCCATGATAATGAATTTAGGATGATTTAGAACAAAATACTTGTTCTGCTCCCACAATGAATCCAGCAATACTAGCATGTAATTTTATGTGCCTAAAAATTAATTCAGAAATAAACTATTCAGAAATCAACTTTGGTCTCGTTCACACTTCTTCTCTCACGGTGTCTTCTAGCCAGCCAGTCGTGACTTTTTGGAAGATCCATGTTTACGTGTTTGGAAGATCCACGGTAAAACTGTACTGATAAAACATAACATTTTTCTCCGAATGTCAGAAAAAGTATTGAAGGCACAACTCTCTTTCCTTGTGTTGATTGTCTTATGCATTATCAGATTTAGTGCGTCTATTGTCAATCTTTTTGCTCAAAAGCCGAACTGGGAATCCGAGAAAGCGGCCATCTTCGCTAGCTAGGCACCCAACAGATTATATTTTTAATTATCCGCTATCGGCGGAAAAATCACTATCATCATCAGGGTCACCATTAACACTAATAATTAAAGGAGCCACATCTTGTAGGTCAAGTACCCGTTCTTTAATTTTTTCACAATTTATCGAACTTCGGGATTCTTACAAAAAAGGTATGTTTCTAGGAAAAAAAAATCGTCAGCGTCGTCTTCTCAATTTCAATTTATTTAGCATTTGTTTTGCCTTACGCCCTTTTATTTAATGTGGAAAAAAATTATTTTTGCTATAGTCATTGTGAACCTCATCTCGCATAAAATAGGTGGGGCATCGAGTTTGAATGATCCTGTACATATATCCGTCACTCGCTTCTTAAACTGGCTTTTTTTTTGGAGGCGATTTTAAAGGTTGATTCTTTTGCACTGTTTGAGAAATGGAACACACTGTGTTGATACTCAACGCAGCTGCTACTCGCTACCAAAGACATAAACATTTTGATATAAAAATGCCATGCTACATTTTTTACAAAAACTTGAATTAGCTGTACTTCTCGTACAGCGTTAAGGGGCAATATAGGGCCATTCTCCAAGCGTTCAAAATATTCCAAAAAGTTGGCTAAAAGCTCCTTACCCTTGGAATTTTTTTCTTGCTGAAAATAATAGAGGAGGTTTATATTAGAGCGGAATATTTAACTTTTAAAAGGAGAGTGTTTTTTTAACAACGTTGTCTTGTCTTAAGGGCAAAACGCAAAAAAGAACTAAACTTTTTAAACAACAGAACAACAAGTTTGACAGAAAAATAACAATCGCGACTGGTGGCAACGAAAAATCAATTGCATTTATAGATAGAAACCTGACAATAGCGCTCATTGCTATCAACTGAACAATCGTAATTTCAACTTCATTTTTATGTAAATAATTTTTTTTTGTTGTTTCTGTTGGCACCAAATTTAAAAACTTGTAACGTCATACCAAATTAGTTTGAAGACTCGTATACATATATCATTCAGCAATATATTTTCATTCAGAAATAAGCATGTGTATCATTCAGCAAATCACAGGAAAAACTCGCCACCAAGAATGAATAAAATTCTGGATAATTGGAATGATGAATGCCCTTCTCTGTATACGCCTAATAAATTCCCAGTCGGGGAAATATAAACTCGCGTCAGTTTGTGAACATGTATACTTTACACGTAAAACACGATCCTCTTTTAAAAACCGAATAAAGCCCCCTTTCATCAGCGGGCAGGAGACAGCAAGGAAGCTTGATGTTTATTAAAAACTATTCACCTTTTTGTGTGAGCGATCCCATTAAAAAGTAATAAACAAAATTCTACCACTCATTAATGACTCGCGGTGTCTATCCCTTTTGGATACCATGGGCGTAACAGTGGGTGAATAAACACACACATAAACCAGAAAAAAAAAAACGAAGAAGGAAGGAAGCATTCATTTGCTTGCCCTTGGCTGGATTCCAACAGGCTGTTCGCTGGATCACGACCCGAAGACAATTGCATGTCGGCGAATTTGTTTCCAGAAATTGTTTATCGGTCGAGGCGGAAGATTTTTTGACTTAGTGCACCATAAAGTGCGTTTAAGTGGGGCCTTAAATTTGCGTTATTGTTGCGGTTTGTTGTTTCATTAAAACGCCCAGTATCTCGTAGACGATGCGCTTTTATCTCGCTAAGGCGGGATTCGAATGAGTTAGCCAACAAATGTTATTGGAGGGGGGGAGATCATTTAGCTGTAAGTTTACTTGATAAAAATTCTGGTAGTTATGATTTAAGGGGTGTAATATTGTTTTTCAAATAGAGCAATTTGCAATTCACATTAGAGTGACCGTCGCAGGAGTGAAACATAAAAATGCAAGATGAGGCTTTTAGGGAGGCATCAGTGATTTTTTCGGTTGGTTGTCTATTTCTAGAAAAATTACTTCGAACCTAGAAACTTAAACTAGGAAGTAAGAAAAACCTCACTCGCAGAACTCAAAGATATGCCTCACATGGCAGTCAAAGGAAGCTGAAGTGTCAGCTATATTTAACTTAACACTGTTCAGGTAAAATGGTAATTTTTAATAACGTATGTTCATCTTTCCCAACAAGCCATGAAATTAAAACTTTTGTCTGAGATAAGTCCATAAAAAAAAATAAAATCGGATTATTTTGATTGGGCCTTGAGATGAACGTTAAACATCGTCTAACAGACTAATTTCGTTAATGTCAAAATGTTTCTTAAAAACCCGATTTGCGTTATCTTTCAGGCGTCGAGTGAGTTTAAAATGGTCGAAATCCTAATATGTCTTTCATATTCGCGCATCCTTCGCAACATCGCAATTGACAAAACAATCAGTACTTTTCAACGCTCTCCACTTCTGCTAGTTGTACTTGAACCTGAGAATGGTTACACTCAAGAAAACAAAGCCTTTTTGGTGACGAGTTTTTCGCAATGGTAACAAAGTGGATGGGGTTTGGACCTACTACATTCAGTCAAAACTACCTGGAAAGCGTTCATATTCGTCGCCAACATAATAATTTCTTATGTCAGAGTCAGAGCCGATTTTCCTTTATTATTTATTTGGAGGGACCATCATGTAGTAATTAACGTGATTATGCAGTGAAAATATGTTGGCGACACTGCACATTCATGGCGAGGGTGACGCGCCAAATTAAAATTTTTGCACTTTTTGAGGCGTTTTTCCAAAATTGAGGTATTGAAAAAATTACAGGATGATAGCTGACCATACGCTCTACAACTTTACTCTTAAAAGTTCTTCAATCGATTCAACCGTTCAGGCGCAAAAAAATAAAAACCGATTTACCATAAGAGTTTAAGAACACCCTATAGTTGTGAGGATCCATTTTGAGACGTGGAAGTGTTTTACATAAACAGGGACGTGGGTGTCCTATAAAATGGAACCCATAAATTCAGGAAACCGCAGAACAAATAATACAGGGTGAACAAAAAACATCTCTTTGCCATGTCTCTCAACAAACAGATCTTTCCTTAGGCACATACCACAAACTAATATGAAAATGCTTACATCTACAAGCTCATCTTGATCAAAGCTTTGAAGGCCAAAAAAATGTAGCAAAAATTTCTGGAAAGAGCTTTCCTAATTTCACTGTGATAATTGTCCGAGAATTTCTAGTGTCCGTTCATTGGACGGAAAAATTTTTTGGTTCGATAACATTCTACGGGAATATGATTCTGTCCTTTTAATAATTTTTCAAACGATTTGCATCTCCGTACTGGTGTCTTGTAGTTACTAGATTTCTGGCAAAAACTGGTTAGGCCGCTGGAAGTAGTTATAAGAAATCGAGTTCAACATGTTTTCTAATAATTTCTCAAACGATTTAATGATTCTATTCCTATTTCCATTAGGCTTCGTTCACTTGTCGACAATCTTCTGAACTCAGCATCATAATTGCCTCTTTCTACTTCTAGTAACATAATATACTATTTTCTATCCATCTTTTCCTACATTACGATCTCTGATAAGCATGTCTCTTTTGTGTGTCCCGGAAAAAATAAAATTTTTTATTTTTGTCTTGACAACAAAGATAAGATATCGAATTTTTTTATGACGAAATAGATAGGGTTAAAAACACGCCTTATATCGTAACAAGTTATATCTCTGTATTGGTGTCTAGTAATTAACGTCTCTAACAACTCTGGCAATAGTATATTACATACCGGGGTGGGAAGTCGTGGGAAGAGATGTGATAGTTTATGGAGAAGCGCAGCGTCGAGATGAACTATAAAATCTCGAGACGGTAAGGAAACTTCCTACCGAGGTGTGTATACTATTTTATTTACAACCTACATTATATGAATTGATATTTTAAGATATTTATAAGATTTTTAACTATCTTTTTTAAAAATTATCAGTTAACTATCTTATATAGTTGGATGCTACTAGGGACACCTTTTTAATTCTATAAAGACATTAAATTTTAGGGGCCAAGAAATAAGCATGGAAAATGAGGGTTGAAAGAGAGGTAGGTAATAAGCCATTACCGCCCTTAGGTGGTAATGAATTCCCATGGCCTACGCCTAATTTAGATATAGGCAATAGGTAATTTCCCACCGTCCTATGACGTTTGTAATGCTAGCATAACATATATGGTTGTAAATAAACTTGTTAATTTGGTGGAAACATTGATGAGAAATCGAATGCAATATGTTTGTACTCCAAGATACCTGAAAATTGACGTGACAGTCACAGAAATTTATTAAAAGTTGCTACTTTTTATAATGTGTTTGTTTCGATTCTTTTAGCGGTAGCAATGGAACAGCTTAGAGCTCCAATCCTTTGTTTTTTTCAATAAGAATGTAAGGACCGCATAATTATTACCATTAATTTTGTATATTTATTAAAGACAAAAAAAAGATAATAATTGAAACTCTAGATTATCACTGTATAATATTTTTGATCACAATGACATTATGATTCTTCAGTGATGAGATCTGGGCCTATATGTGGGGATATCTCATCTTAACTTTATTAGGCCAATATTTCTCATGGTGTCTTAACTGTGGCTGCTACAGAATAGTTATTTATGTATTAAGTGCGAAAAGTACTACTTTTTTGCTCGGAAAGTGAAGTTTGACGCTTGACGCGAAGCGGAGAGCGGCAATCACTCGAGAGTAAAAAAAGTTACTTTTTGCTCGTATTGCATACAACGTTTTTTCTGCAAACGATCAATTTCAAATAATGCTTATCACAACTGAGCATAACTGAACACTTAATCTGAAAGTTTAAATCAAACTGACAATGACGTTATAAATATTTGGTTGAGTGGTGGTAGTTACTATTGACAGCAAGCGAAAATAGTAAATAGATCATTCCAGAACAGCTGTTTTTGATTAGGTCCGCCATACTTTATTATGGGGCAAACAAACCAATGTAGCCAAACATACGAAACTTTCTGTGTTTATACAGAAATGGTCAACACGGATCCTGACAATTCAGATGTTGCTGGTATTTTGAGGGTGATAAATCTTTTATTAAAATAATATTTTCCTGTTGGTATTCACATTTTTTGACATTATTTTTCCCCTTACCGATTTTAAAACAACATAAATAAATTTAAGTATAAAAAAATAGTAAGAATGGCAACACCGCCGCTGGTTTATTAATTTGAATATGTAAACGTTTGAATAACATCGATTTTTTTGGTTTGAACATTGAAAATTATTGTAAAAGTCGTGTATTTCTAATTTTTGTGCCGAAAATATTTAGAAGTGAATATTACTTCAAGCTTACTGCTGATGTCAAGTATCCTTATGATCAGATAGTGGAAATTATAAACAATATTGAACCTTACTGCCTTACTCGCTTTCGCCACAAGATTTGAGTTTCCCAATTTGTGATTTGCCAAATGGGACTTTACTGGATATTGCAGACTATCTTATTTTAAAGCACAGTTATTATACGTAGATACTAAGCAGCAGTTGAAAGCATATAAAAGTCTACAAGCTTCTAAACTGTATGAATCTGGTGCAGTTCTTTCGATCCATGCAAAACAAGTCACCAACGATGCTTATGTAATTTTAAGTAAGGTAAGATCAATTTAAATTAAGCTATTGCTTTAGCCAAAGTTATAGCTTATGCGGTTTTTTTTATAGTTTTTGCAACAGGCTTAACTACAAGACGCATATCCATCAAATGGTGTGAATAGCTATATGTTTCTGAATTGTCATATATCAATTTAGGGCCTGCTGTTTTTTTTTTCACAAAACGAACCAAATTGAGTTTAATCATACAGGCAGAAATTTAAACAATTGTCAGCTGTGTTTTCTCCTTATATTTAGTACGTACTTAGGGACTTAGGGCAGGACAACTTGACTTTATAAAACTGGGCATCAGCATAACCGCATAACCTTTAAATTCCATCAGAAATCTCATGAAAGTAAAATTCTTATTAAAGGTGCTTATATCAAGATTATGTTGGGTTAAGGGAGGAATCACTGGGTGTACACATTTTGCAGATTTAGTTGCAGGTATTCAGAAGAATGTATGGTGAATCAAAATTAATTTTTTTAATAATTTACTCAAAATTCACCAGTCATTTACCCCAGAGGTACGTGGGCTGGTGGACTGGTGAGATTTATTGTGGGCACATAGGATATTTAGTGAAATTTAATTGAATTTAGTGATATTTAGTGAAATTCAAGAAAATTTTACTTGACACTTAGTGGAATGAATTTGAACATATTTTATGAAATGATTTATTTACCTCTCGTGTTAGGTGCTGTATGAACATGTGATAAGACAAGATATCAATTTATTTACACAATTAGCCTCATTTGCAAGGTTGTGGCTCAATAGAGTCAAGTGGGCTGTGCATCAAGGAATCTCTCACCAAGCTAAAAAAATGTACTTTCGATAGTTGAAAGGCAAAAAGCTATAACCGACAAATTAATAACTTTACAGGAGATCTAGATAAAGTTTCAATTACTCTTTAAAACATCTACTTTATACCCCATTGTTTAGTTGGCTTAAGCGACAAATAATTTACCAGAAAAAGCTGGAAGTCAGATCATTCTGTGCACAAAGAAAAACGATGTTCAATGGCGCTTAATACCTAAATTTGCAAAATTTGTCGCTTATGCCCTTTTTCTTTTCTACCATCAATATATTGGTCAAGGGCAGACATTTTGTTTCAAAGGAGGCAGAAACTGTCATAAAATAACCATGACTGCCATAAAAGTACATAGGTAACTCCAGATATAACTGCAGATATAAGAAAGTGCATGAATGCAAAATATTTTCGTTTGTATTTTAATGTGAGAGATCTCTTTCTTTGAGTTATTGTGAGAGATTAACTTTATCTAAATGCTTTTATTACTCCAACTTTTTGGGTCAAAAATTCATACCCAACTTGAGAACTCTCTAACCTGAACTTTTCTGTTGAACTCCTAGTGTTACATATAAGTCATTCACTTGTTATTGACATCAAGTAAGCATTGGAAATTAGACTTTGACATTTTTATTGTATTTTCTCAACATGTGCTGAAAGGAGATACTTAGGTTTAAAAAAAGATGAGGATTTTAAAGATAATGAGATGACAAAAATAAAAATTACTTGTATTTACCTATTCACAAAAGTATCTTGGAACTTCACAATTTTCAAACTTTACCTTTACAATTCAAAATTTACCTATTCACAAAAGTATCTCATTATCCTTGGAAATTTGTCTTTGACATTGTTTGCCAATCTTTTTGACATAAACACTTAAAGGAAATATGGGTGGACAAATATATTTTTTTAAAAATTACCAATTAACTATCTTATCTAGTTCGATGCTTCAAAGGACACCTTTTTAATTCTATAAAGACATTAAATTTTAGGGGCCAAGAAATAAGCATGGAAAATGAAGATTGAAAGAGAGGTATAAGAGGTAATAAGCCATTACCGCCCTTGGGTAGTAATGAATACCCATTACCTACGCCTAATTTAGAGGTAGGTAATAGGTAATTTCCCACCCTCCTATGACGTTTGTAATGATAGCATTATACAGGGTTACTGGTAATTCGATACATTCCTTTGGAGATGTGATAGGGGAGGAGGTAAGGAGTAAATTTAACCCTAATATGCATTATGCAAAACTCGATAGTTTTTGAGATATTTCAATTTTTCTTTTTTTCTCAAAAACGTAGACCTTAATGTCTTAAAAGCTAGTTATCAAAAAATGTATTGTACTTTATTAAAACTTTTCAACTGAATTACTTGCCCAACACTATGATCTTATGTTTGGAATGAAAAAAGTCCGGAAACATTTGGATTATAGGAAAATTTTAAATAAAAAAGCGCGAAAAATATTTTTCAAAAATAAAGTATCACAATTTCTTATCGGTTATTTTTACAAAAATCATCAAGCAACATTTGTACAATTTTTTTTAAAACTTCCTTATTGCAATAGCTATCCAAATAAAAGGGAATTTGTCTTTTGAAAATACAAGTAGACTATGCTTGAGAAACAATAAAGAATCTACTACAACAATTTAATTATTTGCGATGCAATTTGACAGTGACAGTAATCCAAAGTAGTTGCGAAATTTGAGTTTATTTTTCACCGTTTTTGTTGTTATCGTGTTTTGAGTGCTATGGCTGCGTACACCAACGCAGAATACGCAGACATTTTGTTTGTCTACGGATATTGTGACGGCAATGCTGCCGAGGCTCGCCGAGAATACGAACGTCGCTTCCCTAACCGCCGCATACCAAATGTCCGCGTATTCGCTGGGACATACCGAACTATCGCTGAAACTGGATCCGTGAAACGTAGAAGAGGTGACGCCGGTGCTCCTCCCGTATATCAACCAGAGGATGAGGAAGAAATATTGAGGCATTTTGAGGACGACCCAACCACTTCAACTACTACAGTCTCGAGGCAAACCGGAGCATCACAATGGAAAGTTTGGTCAACGATACACGGAGTTGGAAGCCATCCTTACCATTACACCCCTGTTCAGGGCTTGGAGGAAGGTGATCCTGGAAGGAGAGTAGAATTCTGCCGCTTTGTGATAAATTCAGATGCAGAAAATGTAAATTTTTTAACAGACATTTTATGGACGGACGAGTCAAAATTTAATCGCGAGGGCATATCAAATTTCCACAACTTACATTATTGGGCCGAAGAAAACCCCCGTTTAATAAGGAAAACTAGTTTTCAAAGGAAGTTTTCGGTAAATGTGTGGATGGGACTCATTGGCCGCTATTTAATAGGACCACATTTTTTTCAAGACAATTTAAACGGGGAAATGTATGAAAATTTTTTAAGGCATGACCTACCGGTGCTTTTAGAAGATGTTCCTCTCGCCGTCAGAGAGCGAATGATATTTCAGAACGACGGTTGTCCAGCACATTATCGGCTGACAGTGCGGCAGTTACTGGATCAATGTTTTCCTAACCGTTGGATTGGAAGGGCAGGTCCAATACTTTGGCCAGCGCGAAGCCCCGACTTAACACCTCTTGATTTCTATGTGTGGGGTCATATGAAAGAGATGGTTTATGCAACCCCAGTGAATACCCGAGAAGACCTTACACAAAGGATAACCGACGCTGCCCAACACATTCGGAATACCCTGACAACCAGGATAACGAAGACGGAAGTAAGAAGACGCTGCCGAGCATGTATACGAAATAGGGGCTCTCATTTTGAACAAGATTTGTAACAAATAGGTAAGTATTAATATGAAAATAATAAAAAATTAAGCACTATTTTCAAGTACGTTTTTCACTGTTCACATAAAAATAAAAACCGTATCAAAGGTTTTTGGTATCGTTTTTACCTTGTTGGATAGCTATTGCAATAAGGAAGTTTAAAACAAAATTGTACAAATGTTGCTTGATGATTTTTGTAAAAATAACCGATAAGAAATTGTGATACTTTATTTTTGAAAAATATTTTTCGCGCTTTTTTATTTAAAATTTTCCTATAATCCAAATGTTTCCGGACTTTTTTCATTCCAAACATAAGATCATAGTGTTGGGCAAGTAATCCAGTTGAAAAGTTTTAATGAAGTACAATACATTTTTTGATAACTAGCTTTTAAGACATTAAGGTCTACGTTTTTGAGAAAAAAGGAAAAATTGAAATATCTCAAAAACTATCGAGTTTTGCATAATGCATATTAGGGTTAAAATTACTCCTTACCTCCTCCCCTATCACATCTCCAAAGGAATGTATCGAATTACCAGTAACCCTGTATATATGGTTTTATTTAAAATTTTTTTTCGCTTGCTGCCCTGGGCAACGCGCATAAAAGTAAACTCGCATTCTGATCCTCAAGAAAGGTTAGATTTTCGTTTGTCTAATGAAAGCGTAAAATGCGTCATTATTGGACGTTTGCAGAAAAATTAAATTTTAAACCCATTTATGGAACAAGTTCATGATGACCAACTGCAGCAAAGAAAGTTTCAGCAAGACGAGGCTACTGCACATTGCACCCAAGAAAGGAATATTTGAGGCAATTTTCTTGCGGCCGCCTTAGCAGAAATACAATTAATGGCTATCGCCCTTGATCTTGTGAGTTAATGCCATGTGATTTTGACTCGTATGAAATTCTATGTTATAATATTTATTTGTTTCTAAAATTTGCTATTTTGTTTTTACCAGTATCTTTTACTTCTTTTTACAGAGCATGAACAGATGTATGCATTGATGTTCATGTTATTATTTTATACCAGTATGTACCAATTTTAAGTCACATTTGTTTGCCAGGTAACCTATGTTTTATACAAAATCTCCTTAATTGTAGCCTTGATACAGACTTCAAATCAGAGAGTTTTTCTATGTCCTATACTCACCACATTGCAATCAATTTCAATATATGTGTATGAAATAAACATCTCTACGATCATTACATAGGTAATTATATTCTTTGTAAATTGGTAATAACAAATAGTCATTTAAATAAAGGTTGATTTTGAACCCTTATCATTTTTGATTCTTGGTTCTTTAAGTTAACTCGAGCACAATGTAAAGTTGTGCGACCTTGTATAGGAATATATCTGGTCAAGTTTATCACGCTAAATTGCTAGACTTATTGTACAAACAAAGACAGCACTGAAAAACTGTCAATACACCTTCAAGAAGGCACAATAATTAATTCTATTGGCTTATCCTTGCCAAACTCTGGGGTATAGGTAAATATTTTTCAATATCATATATGTAGCTCTAGCAGAACCTTAGTTTCATAGGACAAACTGCAAATCAGTAACAATTCTTGCACAGTTTATGTTCAATACAGAAACTTCTTGAGTGTTCTCTTGTAGTCTGGCCATTTAGCTCCTTACATGTAAAATTTATTCAGCTTTTCTAGCAGTCAACCCCGAAAAAGGCCCCATATCAAACTTTGTCTTTCAAAAGGGCAACTTTTTCCATAAGATATCATGTTAACTATGCGCTAACATTCACAAACTTATGCACGAAGGTACTTCAAAAGCATTCCAGACAGGGCAAGACTGAATGAAGTAGGTGAAAGTACTATCCTTGATGCCATCCAAAAAGTAATTTATCGATTATGTTCCAATCTGACAGGTAAAAGACAATGGCCAAAAATCGAAAATAAATTAAAAACTTCTAGTTTTGTCCTAATTAGTTAATAAAAAAATTTGTTACAATAATTAATAACATTTGACATTTCTAAAATACTGACATTTTACAGTGACACTTTAAATAGAGATGTCCTGTCCACTCGCTAAGTTTCATCGTTGTAGCCATGGAACAATAACTATTCTTGTTTGTTTTTATTGTTCAATAAAAATGTTATCATATTTCGCGAAAATGTTGCCTCCATACTTTACCTTAGGACTAAATATCTCAATCACCGACTTAGTGGTCAAATAGTCCAGCCTTCTTGAAAATCTTTAGACCTACTGTTCTAATTCCATGACCTGCTTGATTTTTTTTAATTAACGCAACATATTTCATATTTTACTAAAGAATCCATGTAAGGATGTGACAGACTCTTTCATTTCTTTATGTACTTCTCTTGTAAAGTTAGGATATCTACAATAAAAACCTATTTACATCAGCATTCTGCATTACCAATACCAATGCTACAGTTAGCACCCTCTTCTTCTCGCAAAGTTCCATATTGGCCATGTACTTTGACATCTCCTATGGCATCATGATACGGTAATAAAAACTAAGTGTTCACTATAACGATGTTAAAAAATTAAGGACCCGAGAAGTTGCATGGCGCCTCCGGCTATAGTTGCTCACCATTGTACTTCTTTCACCGTATATCCAACTTCGATTTTTCGCCTTACGACCACCGTCCAAATACATAATTTACATTTATATGGTTTACGAGGAAAGTAGAGAAGTTCGAACTGACCGGAAGTCGAATTCAATGGAAACGTGCAAATAAGTGGAATATTTATTTTCATTATATTTCGCTTTTGGCTCTCCCATTGTTATTCCTCTTCAGCGACGCAAGTTCAGAAGGTCGGACTTTGTGTTTGGAAATAAAGCGTCCCGTAAAGTTTCAGTCTTCTGTGTGCGATTGTCGGTTTTCTGAAAAGTTTCCTCAAAGTCGACGCGACTCACAGTATAATCGTAACGCGAAAATTTTATGATAATGAAGCCTTGTGTGAGTCCAAGATGTATTATATATATATATAGCGATATATTTTGACCTCCCCCAGGAGACTTTATTACGTTATAAGAGTACAGTCAAATAAAATATATTGCTTTCCCGTATATTATACCTATATATGATCAATAAAAAGGTTTCCCTTATTGGCCGAATTTATGACCATGTGATGTGGAATAATAAATTGGCTTGACCCGAGGAAATGATCGGTTATATGGGGTTTTCCAAACACAACAATTTTCATAAGACTTTAGCATACAAAGCTCCCCATAGGTAAGGTCAATTTCCAACCCAGCGGGGTCCATCCCCTCCGAAATCGTACAGCTTTTAATTGCGTATACATGAATGAATTTCATATTAATTTCTGATTATGCGGGGCACAAAGGTTTAATATTACCATGGCCCGTAATAAGACCTGTAATCCGTACTCACATGGAAATAATCAGCGATTATTAGCACGCCTCGTTCCATTTTGGAACCGTTCCGAGCCATGCAAATTTACTCTCGGGGAAATTTTATTTTTTAATTTCGAGGGAGATATTACACGCATATTTTGCGTACAAACGCTTTGACAGACCCACGGAAATTTACATAATATCTATAGATTAGTTATGTATACACTAAAGCAGGTTTTTACCATATTTACTACACTGACTTAATAGTTATTTATGTATTAAGAGCAAAAAGTACAACTTTTTTGCTCGGAGAGTGAAGTTTGCCGCTCGACGCGAAGCGGAGAGCGGCAATCACTCGAGAGCAAAAAAGTTACTTTTTGCTCATAATGCATACAACGTTTTTTCTGCAAACGATCAATTTCAAATAATGTGAATTACAACTGCGCATAACTGAAGTCACAGTCTGAAAATTTAAATCAAAGTGACAATGAAGTTTTAAATAATTGGTTGAGTGGTGGTAGTTGCTACTGACAGCAAGCGATAAAATCTTTTTCGCTTGCTGTCCTGGGCAACGCGCGGAAAAGTAAACTCACATTCTGATCCTCAAAAATGGTTAGGTTTTCGTTTGTCTAATGAAAGCGTAAAATGCGTCATTATTTGACGTTTGTAGAAAATAGTTATTTATGTATTAAGAGCGAAAAGTGCAACTTTTTTGCTCGGAGAGTGAAGTTTGCCGCGCGACGCGAAGCGGAGAGCGGCAATCACTCGAGAGCAAAAAAGTTACTTTGTGCTCGTAATGCATACAACGTTTTTTCTTCAAACGATCAATTTCAAATAATGTGAATCACAACTGAGCATAACTGAAAACACAATCTGAAAATTTATATCAAAGTGACAATGACGTTTTTAATAATTGGTTGAGTGGTGGTAGTTGCTACTGACAGCAAGCGATAAAATCTTTTTCGCTTGCTGTCCTGGGCAACGCGCGGAAAAGTACACTCACATTCTGATCCTCAAAAAAGGCTAGGTTTTCGTTTGTCAAATGAAAGCGTAAAATGCGTCATTATTTGACGTTTGTAGAAAAAAAATATTACATCATCATTGACCTATTTGATTTGAAATGTAGTTGTTTACTTCAATGTTAATTTGATGATGAATCTCTCTCTGTTAAAATGTCACATATAAATTCATTCAGAACAAAGAGTTTTGGTAAAAACTCAATAAGGACCAATGAGGTATAAGGCATACTTTTTATAAGCAATTTTTTGTTAAATCTTAAATAAACTTTCTGAGGGCACTTTCTCAGCTCTATCAGGTTTTGTCACTTTTATCAGTTTATATGTATTAAAACTCGATTCAAAGAGTCAACCGCCGAAGGTGTCTCCTCCAACCTACAAAAAGTTTGCTCCTTCCTTTGGTGGGAGATGAAAGAAGACATCAAGAAGACCAAAAAATAGCTGGATTCGCCATAGTAGGATTCGCTCCAATCGGTCCACTCGTTTCAAAATTACAGGCGGTAAAGTTGAAAATGAAGAAAAAAGTTTCAATATTTCCCATCCTTTTGGTCAATTTCAAGAAAATGTCTGAAATGTTTTTTCGAGTTTTTTTTTTATGGCAATGACACCTTTGCAATTCCCTAAGAATGTTGCAAAGTTAATTCGAATAAAGTTAACTCCTAAAGTACTTAAAAAAACTCAATCCGCGAGTGTCTAAAAATCGAAAACTGAAAGGGTCTATTTCCAAAAATATTACATCTACAAAACGTCCGTTAGTAGGAAGTGGAAGAAGATAACAAGAAGAGCAAAAAACAGTTAAACTCACTCCAACTGATATACTCATTCTAGAGTTATAAGCGGGCAAAGTCGAAAATTGAGAAAAAAAGACGCAATACCCCCCTTTGGTCAATTTCAAGAAAATGGCATATTTTTTTTTAAAGATTTTTGATCGGTGTAGGAAGTATTAACACCATAACAAACTTAGTAAATTTAAAAAAAAAAATTGCAAAAAAGTCGCTAATAATAGTGCCTAAAAATCAACCACCGAAAGGGTTCAGCTCCAAAATTATTGCACCTACGGGATTTCCGCTGCTAGGAGGAGGAAGAAAACATCAAGAATTGTAAAAAGCAGTTGAATTCACTTCTTCTTCTTCTCGTGCCGTGCTCGTGTTCAAGTATTGGCGGTCATCATGACAATCAGTTGGCGGTATGTCTCTCGGTCTTCGACTATTCTAAAATGTTGTTCCACTTGAAGTCCGGTCTACTGGTGAATATTTCGCAACCACGAAAGCTTTGTACGGCCAATTCAGCGTTTTCCCTCCACTTTCCCCTGGATCAGCAATTTAAGCGCAACTTAAGTGTACTCAAGGTTAGATGTCCACAAGTTAAAACCGCTTTCTCTCTCCTCTTGCCATTTCAATTCTGACTCCGATTTCCATGTCTGGGTCATTGCAGGAATCTATCCAACAGCCGAGATATTTGAAACCGTCAACCGTCTCTATGTTGTTGTTTTCGAGTGTTATTGTGGTATTCGGCTCTATATTGATTTTGCCGACTGCCATCCGTTTGGTCTTGACAGCGTGCTTAGCCCTTTGTCTTTTCACGCTTGGTTTACTCGGTTAAGGCGTGTTTGCAGATCTTCAATATTCTCAGCCAGAAGGGCTTCGTGTCATCGGCGTATTTGATGTGGTTAATAATTTCGCCACCAATTTTGCCATCAGTGTTGCTATTCTCCAGGGCGTACTTGAAAATCTGCTCAGAGTAAATGTTGAACAATGATGGGGAGAGTACGCATCCTTGGCGAAAGCCGCGCTGAATGGCGATTGGTTCTGTAATTGTCTGGTTGATTTTTATTCTCGCTGTTTGTTTACAGTATAGATGTTTTAATATTTTTACCTTCTGGTGGTTAATGTCGATGACATGTAGGTACTCAAATAATTTTCGGTGATCCACAGTCCCAAAAGCCCTTCGGAAGTCGATAAACCACACAAATATGTTTTTGCGAAATTTGCAGGATTTTTGGAGTAATATGATCATGCAAAATAAAGCTTCTCGCGTTTCCATGCCTCCCCTAAATCCGAACTGTTCTCTACCTACTATTCTTTCACAGGCCGAGTAGATTCTATTATGCATAATTTTCAAAAATATTTTAAGTGAGTGACTCATTAGATATATTAGTCTATAATCTTCGAATGTGCTTGGTTTGGTCTTTTTGGGCAGGGGATAAATGTGGACTCTATAAAGAGCTCTGTCACTTTCTGTAAGCTACTTTCATCCAGAAGTTTGATTATGTCTGCAGGAATTTCATCCGGACCAGGACTTCTTCGTCTCCAGTCCACTTTATTTGATGTAGTTAGCTTAATGGCCCTCTCTACTTCTGCTTTCAGTATGGGAAAAGATACCGCAGATCTTTCTATAGCATGATCTGATTCCGGTTCGGCGATATTTCCGTTAGGCGTTTTAAACATCTCTCTAATATAGTCTCTCCATAGAGGACAGACCGCACTGGGATCAGAAGTATGTTTACAATCCGAAGTTTTTTATGAATTTATGACTTTTTTTTATTTGCCGGCAGCTTTTTTGAATTTCTTGTGAAGGTTGAAATCATTGTGAGTTTTCTGTAAATGTTCTATTTTTTGGCAGGATTCCTGTAGCCATACCTCTTTAGCCTCTCTTATTCTTCGCCGAACTGTTCGGTAGATTTCCCTATACTTTTGGTTGTTTCGGTTTTTGCACTGTCGTCTTTGCTCCATGAGTCTCAGAATTTATGCCGTCATCCACTCTTGTTTGGCTTGTGATGGTCGATGCCGAAGAGGTGTTGTGCCTTCTAGTAATGGTATTTTAAGTCCATTCCAGGCCTTAGCAGAGTTCTCTGGTATGGAGTAATTATTAAGCAGCATAAAGTCAATTTGGTTCAGTATTGTCGTTCCATTATCACCTTTTCAACTTGGAAGCAAATATTCATTATAACGAGCTCGTTTTCCTGGAAAAACTCGATTAGGCGTATCCATATTTTCCGGTGACGCCATCAGTCATTGCATTACCAATTTGAATGAAGTATCCTAAAATTGGTTATTTCATGTTTTTTAGTGTACTGAGACATAGTAGACTCTGTAGTCTGGTGGTAGAATTTGGTAGAATTCATTAACTTCTAAAGTTGGGGCGTACACTTGGATAACATTCAATCCCACTGGTTTTGTGCTTATCATCATTACTAGGTCACTTATGGAGACAAAATCCTTAATGGCTTTGGACAAGTTGTCTTTGAGGGTGATCGCCACGCCAGTGTTATGCTTTCCATTTTGCGTACCTGAGTAGTAAACTAAATAGCCCATAGATTTCAGGAGTCTAGAATCTGTCCATCTGACCTCGCAGAGACCCGTGATATCGACATCCCAATTAACATTTTTCCGTCTGCTCCGAATTAACATTTAGTGCACTAATTCTGACGTCAAAATAGGTGCAATTCTTAGTTGTCCAAGGACTTTTTAATCAAAGTCGTGGTTAGACGTCGAGATGCCGTTGATTCAACGTCGGTCGTTAATGGTTCCGGATTAGTCGGGGTTAAAGTCGGACAATCGACGCTTCGACATCGAAGAATTGTACCTATTTGAAGTTGTCTTATGCGACGAGACGCAACGTCGCGTGTGGTTGGAATTTCTGACCCAAGCCCATTAGTGCATTTCTTTGGAAGTTCTGACGTAATGCCGACGTCGTCTGCCAACCATAAAATAACTACCGTTATTTATATATATTTTTTTGACTATATATGAGTATGTGACTATCGACCTTTCTATAAGAACGATAAAATAATTAATACATATATTAAATTAATACCTAAACGTTCGAAATATGCCAAAAAAGCAAGCTTTTTTCGAACACAATAGTACTTTTTATAGAAAAAGAGCTAGGATGCGTTCAAACATACTACCAAATAAGGATTAACAACAGTTAAGTACTCAGAAATAAGTGGTAAGCAAATTTTTCTATAAACTTGGGCATGCTGTAGGGAAGAGTCGTTACACAGAGCCTGAAACCAGAAGCTGTTCTAATAGGCACGAATGTACTCAGTTCACTTGCATCCGAAAATCATCAGGCAATAAAGAATTATGTGTTTACGCCACCATAAGACAATTACAAGCTAGATGAAATCCTGCTTGTAATGCCGAAATCTGTATCCTGCCCAAAATAAAATATGAAGAAAAAATTATGCGCGATACCTATGACCTACTTACTCAGCCAGCCCTATTGTAGTGCCATGTAGTGCTCTGTGCTAGAGCTAGAAACTCTAGTTCTAGCTCTAGCACACACAATTCCTTGAATTAGTGAGGCCTCCGAGAAATCGCAGATAAAATCATAACACCTCCTCAATAATCTGATTTTAAAGGGCATAGATAAATCATGCCATCTGAAGGGACCAGCCATCCTTTGAAATGCAGCTCTTACTTTCTCTATCCTGCACCTAATTTCCGCTTGCAATTTCACTAGTTACAAAAGTTTATCACATTTTATAAGTACCCTTAAATCAGATTTTGTAGTTTCGATAAGTTTTTCTATTACTCAATTTACTTTAACGATGTTAATCAGTTTAAAATAGTATGCGATTTTTTTTAGATATTTTAATAGAGGAATAAAAATTGGCAAATTACACTTAATACAAGAAGCATTTTGAATCATCTTTGATAACTCAGCAATATACGTTCAATGGAAATCTAAATTATTTAAGAAAGGTACAGTAATTCCTTAAGAACAATAGGAACTAGGTACTTTAAACATGATTAAAACTATTAGATTCCAGTTTTACCCCAGTGAAACCAACGGAAAATTTCTTATAAGGGGTGACATTGAAAAAATGTCAACGCGAAAGAAACTTTTGTGAAATCCTATTTGTTTCCGAAATACAAAAAAATTACATGTTTTTACAATTCTCCGAGATGGCTCAAATTATTAAAACCTAACAGTTGCATATATTTTTGAAATAAAAATATATGGCTCTACGCATATTTAAAGAAAGAAAAATGGCACACCACTGTTTTGAAACAACTAAAACATGTTTTGTTTTCCCCACCTGATTAGAAGCAAACAAGCACTTTTCCATTTTTTTTTGTAAGTGGCTTTGTTTTCACGCAAGACATTAAAAATCACTTTTTTACCACTGGTAAAATTGTGTGATTGTGTGTGTGTGTGAAAAAAAGTGTATCGACAACAACTGTTATAAACTGTAAAGTTTCGTGTTAATAGCTTCAGAAATCTCGGATAGATTCAAAAATGTGTAATGTTTTCATAAAATTTAAACACCCTGTATTTTGAAAGCGAAAAGGGTTTTTGACAGAAGTGTATAAATTGTCTTTTATTAATATTTCGACTTCCCCTGTTGCGTCCGTTGTACTTTTTTCAAAGTCACCCTGTAAATCTGATTGACTCCAATATAGTTCGTTTTGCATGTGCTTCGTTAAGAACAACGTAAACTATCATATACCATTAGACTCCATGTTTTACCCTTATTGAGATCATCAGACAGTGCTTCTAAACCAAGTTTAACTTTTCTTAATTTTTAAATTCTAATTTTATTAATTCCATAAAGTTCTCTATTATGAATTGTAGTAGTAGATTTTGTGTAGATTTTTAAAAGAGAAAAATTAGTGGCCATTAGCACCTTTCATTTACAGAAAGTACTCTCATTTGTATCTTTTCCCTGTGGACTGATTGTGAGACCCCTAAGGGTGCACTTTACCAACAGCTTTCCCAGGTAATTAAACCACCACGTTAGTTGCCTATCTATAACCCAAAATACCCCATTGAAAACACTAATGGAACCTACCAGTTTAATTAATAATTTTCTTGTCTCCTCCTTCCTTAAAATGAGGTATTTTGAATCATGGCTTAACAGTTCGAGTTTCTCGAGGAACTTCCATTGGTGGTTTGCTCAAGATCATGAAATAACTAAGAGCTCTCTATGATAAACTCCTATGCCTTTGTAAGCAGCATATATCAACTACTTTTAATTTGTAGCCATATAATTGATCACATAGATCTTATCCACGAAATATAATGAATTCAAAATGGCAGCCCCCCAATTTACGCAACCCGACCAAAAAATGGGGGGTGGCAGGCTATGCGTGGGGGACAGCAGGACACCCGTGGAAAATCATTCCATCGTATTCGTTATCTCCACTCTACCGTGGCCGATGTCACCCCAGGTCCGGGCGTACCTTTCGCACGTGCTCAATGACAGATCTTTACTTTCGGCCACGTGACCTTCCAAATCCGGACAATGATTCATTTGTTTGTTCTCCCCGTGCTTCCCACATGTACGGGGGGTGCGCTATTGTCGACACGAGCGATTTATTTTTTATAATTAGATTCAATAATATCGGTATTGTGCACGGGCAGTTGTCTATTCTAAAGAGTGAGGCTACAATTTATTACCTATGGACGTTAAAAAAGCATTAAGAGTAAATCTGATTTAGCGAACGGATCGTGGGAGCGGAAGAACGGAGACAAAAGGGTGAGGTGGGGGATTCGGTGCTGTGTTTGGTTTATTCGATTTAAGCCCTTTATGTTTAGGGCTATTTATCAGAATTATGATTGGTGCTATAAGCCAGTAAATGCATTAAAAAGTTGTACTTAATTAAAATTCATTTTATGGAAAAGGAAAAGAAGGAGTAAAGTTCCTTGTCTTTCGGAGAGAACATAATATTAGGTATTTCATAAAGCGCAAAAATCACGTAAATATTACATGCGACATGGGCTACGTCAGCCCACTAATACCGTGCTTCTTTATTAATATTAAAGTTCGCTCGGTATTTGCATTATACATGTAGCTACATCCGCCATGTTATATTATAGACTATGTTTATTATTCCCTGCAGCGTCTATATATAATAAAATGCCGGTTTATTACATGTTTATAGCGTGCAACTCTATCTCGCTCTCTCTCGTCTCTTCTTTGCGGCCTTATGTCAAAGTTTTTCTAAATTGCTTTTACGAAACATGAACTGAATTTCCAGGTTTCACATCGCTATTAACATGGAGTTGTTTGCCTTTTTATCCGCAGTTTACTAAAAATTCATAGAGTATTTCAGACTTGCTTTAGATTTTACTAGAAGTGTTTTATTTCCAACGAAGTTTTTTTTTTAACTTACTCTCTCTGATGTACTGAAGTTTACGCCCAAGAATGTAAAACAATTTCCAAGATTAATGCACACTAATTGTTGAACTCTAGAATAATGATTCATGACACAATGGCTATTTATTGTTTCATCAAGAACTTTACATGTCATAGAGAATATGGGTTTAATTCAAAGAAATTAAAATTTCTTCCTGCTAAAAATTATTATGTATTACCCCTCTGAGAAGTTTAACGTAGTCATTCCATCTACTAGTACCATAAAAATTCTAAGTAATTATTGTTTTAGGATAGTATCCAAGCTGCTTATTTCGAAAGAAAAAGTGTGTTTTGAACTTTGAGGACTGAAGTAGCAGCTTTTTTAAAGGTAAAGTTCACTTTCAAG
This sequence comes from Taphrorychus bicolor, assembly GCA_951812265.1. Classification (NCBI taxonomy): domain Eukaryota; kingdom Metazoa; phylum Arthropoda; class Insecta; order Coleoptera; family Curculionidae; genus Taphrorychus; species Taphrorychus bicolor. The sequence continues at coordinate 59,211,624 of OX638297.1, read as the reverse complement.
TAAAAAAGATATTCTTTGGGACTGAAACACACTATAAGTATTAACCCACTAAGTAGTTTAACGTATTTATTCATTTCCAGAAACATAAAAACAATAGGTACGGATCTCTTGTTTCGTAACAGTCTGCAGGTCTTTTACTTAAGAAAATATTTTAGAGAAAGAACCTTTGAAGACCAAGAAATGGATGGAAATACCAGTTGCCAAAGTATCCAAACAACGAATCAACATTAGAAATGAGATACAGAAATTCGGGAAAATAATAGTGGTGTATACCAAGGAGATCAGGATTAAAAGTCTGATTGAGGAAACAGTCGTGCAATCATCAATAAACGTGCAATCATCGTTTCCTTCACCAAATGGTTTCAATCAGAAAAAAATAAGAAAAAAATTTAATGAAGTTTAGCATTAAAAAAAAGAGTTAAGTGGGAAAAAGGAACGTAAATTTTGGAATTAATAAACACTAGGTATTCTTCCTCTAATAAATATAAATGCACTAGAGTATAAGCATTGGAAAGTTGGCATTGGAAATTTGACTTTGATATTTTTATCCTATCTTCTCATGTGCTAAAAGTAGATGGGTATAAAAAAATGAAGGTTTCAAAGGTAACTAGATGACAAAAATAAGTGAATGGGTAATACCTGTTGTTACATGATATGCGACAAGTCTTTTAATTTCAACAAAGAAAAATGTGTTTTTTTTTTATCTAATGAGTAAAGCAGCGATTTCCTGCCTTTCATGAAGGATATTGTTTTATTCTCAAGAAAATAACAAATTCTTAAAGACTAAGCCTTAACTCTCAACGGAGTTGTCATCTACGCAATCATTTTTTTTTAATAAAAGCACTAGATATATGATCATTTATGACGGTTGACAAGTCTCTTAAGTCCAACAAGGAACACTGCATTTTGTTATTTTTTTTCAGAGACAAAGGACGTAAAGAAATACAAAATATTAGCTTCAGATACCTATCCGGAAAAAAATACTTCTAGAAGAGAACTTGAAAAGCCACCTAAAGACTAAATGGAAAGTTTCTCCAGGAGAAGAAGGGGGAAATAACGAAATAAAGCACATCTTGAATAAAAATCTAGGTCACCATTCTGGTCAAGAAGATCTTGATATGGAAATAATGAAATATGGACGTAGACATGATAAACTGTGTGCAGAATACGTCTTTCTTCCTCAAAAATCTTTACTTCAGAAAAATAGCAAATTAAATTCAAAGAAGAGTTGCGTCCAAACAGAAAAAGGGAGGACTGAGAATTAAGAAAATGTCACCTAACAACGTCAAAAATTATACAAGAAAAAAAAAGTGGTTTAAAGAAAAAAGACATGGAAGTAGAAAACAAAGTTATGAAGACCATTTCATAAGTTTTGGGAAGCTTAGGTAATATCGGGAGCATTTACCGAACTCTGGCAGAGTTTTGAAGATATTTAGACAAGTAAGAAATAGGCGAAACAATACGTATCTCTCTTTTCATGGTAGTCTACATGTCTATTCCTTTCACAGAAAAAAAAGATATTTTAGAGATAAAACCTAACGTAAATTTACTAACGACATCAACGTTATCATTAATTTGTAAAACGATAAAACCAATACAGTATCTGTTGTTTCACAGTAAGCGACAAGTATTTGAATTCGAACAAAGAAAACGTCTTTTTTGAAGTTTGTCAAAGTTAAAATTTTTAAAAAAATATTAAAATCTAAAAAAAAGTATTAAAAGATTTTACTGCTTCTCATTAAGAACATTAGTTCACTCTCAAAAAAATAACAAATTCTTAAGAACTATGGGTATTAACACTTTACGGAGTTTAACGTAATCATTGATTTGTCAAACCCTAAAAGCACTACGTCTGATGGTACATGACAGTTGACAAGTCCTTTAATGTGAACTCTTGAGTGTTACGTCATTACTCTTTCATATTACTTTATCTCACGTTAAACGTATGAGACAAAAGTTTTGCGTCACCGACATGTGTCGGATAAGAATATTGAAACTTGACATTGACATTGTCACTAGCAATATCAAATCTGCTCTTAAATCGAAAAATGCCGGGCAAAACATTTTCCGATAGTGAACAAGTGTTAATATTGAAATGAATTCAATATTTAGAACGAGAATAAGAAACGGGAGAGAGTTTAATACCTTTAAATGCAGTACCTAACGTAAGTAGGTACCTATTATCGTTAAAATTAAAGACTAGTTGCGGCATATTTTCTTTGGGAGACAAATCTAAGCGGTGTGGTTGAATTGTGGGTGCAAAACGGCAACGGAGAGGTAAAAAACAGGTATAATATGCATATGCGTAAATATTTCGATAGGCAGCTTCATAGATTTTGTATAAGTTACCGCTTTGCTCCCATTTAGTCCGCCAAAACGGACCCGGCGATTCTTGTTAAATGGAATCAAGAAACGCAAAATGCTTAACACCATTTATCCTACTTATTCAGATGCCGTGTAATAAATGTATGTAAGCATATGTGATACAAAGTACTTACAAATAATAATACTTAAAAAAATCTGATAATTATTTTTCTAGAGGGTAGCAGAGGCATTAGGTGTGTCCCTAGCAACAATTCAGAGACTTGTAAGTAAAGATCACGCTGTTGAAGAGTCTACATTGTATAAGAAAACACCACAACATCAAGTCTGCGAGCATATAATAAGGGGACGAATTTATGCAGCAGGTACAGTACAACAATCTCCACGACAGATATCGAAGATTATTGAGTTCATTTTTTTATTACAGGCGAACATGTTAAACTCTAGTCTTTGCATAACCACCTCCAAAATATGGATCGAGTTATAATTCCTTGCAGTTCCCTGGCTTTGTGCTTGAAAAAACTTAAAGTTTAAGTGGACGAAGTGTATGTCTAACCGACTTTATCTAATGGAACAACCAAAAATTATACCTACATAAAAGGATTAGGTTTGAGAGAGTACCGGTTTTTATAGATCAAACATGGGTTTTTAGTAAAGGTATATAAACGCTATTAATTAATGTTAATCTATTTCTTAAGCATCATTCAAAGGAGCATTTAGGACAAGTTGATAAGAGAAAAGTCTTCCTCAGAAGGAACACGATACATAGTTTTGCATGCTGGTCCAGAGGATTGATTTATCTAGAATGCCAGCCTAATATTCAAAGCGGGAAGTAAATCAGGCAACTACCATGACTCGATGAACTCTGCAAATTTCGAAAAATGGTTTTGTGAACAGCTTTTGCCTAATTTGGAGGAACCCTCACCGATAATTATGGACAATGCTTCTTACCACTCCATGCAAGTAGAAAAGTTACCCAATCAAATATGTTCCAAACCTTGCCTAATTGAATGGTTGCGGCAGCATCACATTACATTTTCTCCTTTTGCTATGAAAGCTGAGCTTTTAGGTATAGCAAACAAGAACATGCTGGAGAAAATATATCGGTTGGTATTTTACATTATAATATTTGTAGGATGTCCAAAATCGCTCTTTTATAATGACAATTAGTGAATTTAGTTTTGGTGTTTTTTTTTCCTTTAGAATAGACGAACTAGCATTTCAAAATGGTCATCGTGTATTAAGATTACCTCCTTACATTGTCATTTTAACACCATCGAAATGGTATGGTCCCAGTGTAAGCGATATTGTGATTCGAAAATCAATGCTGTTCATCGAACCACAAATGAGAGCGTTTTAAATTTATGGAACGAGGCGTTGGAAAAAGCATCGTTTTTCAATTAAAAAAAATTATTTACTTAACTTACTAACTCTTTTTGCAGGTTACTCCTGACTTATGGAAAAACTATCTTCGACATGAAGACAGTGAATCCGAGGAAGAATTCGATAATTAATAACATTTATTTCTACAGCGATGTTTCGCAATGTTGTTTACTTCTAGCTATTTGTTCTCCGTTAGAACGTTTGTACTTTGTTTAAAATAATTGGGAGTTTTTTAAAAGATTACATCAACGTATCTTATTTTTTCTCTCAAACTGTTTTATTTATTTCTCTACTACTCATCATGCACATACCAAATGTGCTGCTTTTGCGTTATCTACAGTGCTCCAAAACAATTAGTCCGCCACTAAAAACTTATGTTTTTTTGAACTTGATCACTATTTTTGCATTTTTGAGACCAACTTGTTTATTCGTTTTTTTTTATGTCAACACAGTTGACATAAAAAAAAAACTCGCTTCTTTAAGCTCTCTATGCTGCAGTAAAAATTTAGTACCCACCTTTTAATAGAGATTGCTGTAAAGCAATATTTATTGTAGATGTGTTGTATATCACATTACATAAAAATATTAATAATCGGAGTTCCTTTGAAGCTATCTCTTTAGGCTGCTTGTGATTTTTAACAAAAATCAAGTGAAACGTAGTACTCCCAGTTTAATTAGTTTCATACTTACTAAGTCCTGACGTGGTCAGAAAACCAAATAAATAAATTATTCTTAATTATTACTTACATAAGGCAGGTAATTTATTTAGTTGATTTCAAATAATATATACTAATAAATCACTTATTAAAAATAAAAAATATACTGGTTAACTTATCCATTAACGCCGGTTAAGAAAATACGTGCACTTACCTGTAAAAACGCGTCAATCATATGTATCAAATTAAGACATACCCTAAAATTGTGGTTACGTAGTAAACGATGACGTAACATTCAAGAGAAATTAGAAGTACTATATAAGTCCGTAGATGTGTAAGTACCGATATGGTACTTTATTTTAATTTTCATGACAAACTTCACGAACTGAAAAGCCTTGAGCAAGACCTCAATTAAAGGTAGAAACATTGGCGATTTCTAAAAAGTGAAGTAGCTCTCTTGTCCTACACCTGCTATCCAAACTTTAACATTAGTAAATAAACAACGCTAAGCACAGTTACAGTCCTTTAAATCCAACGAAGAACAAGGCTTTTTAAACTTTGAGGTCCAAAGTAGCAATTTTACTCTCTGCGATAAATTATTAGTGTTTACCGCCAAGTAAATAAAAAAAAATTTAGGACTAAAAAACAGTATGTAAAAATTCTAGAAAATTATATTTTCCCATTTGCAGAACCATAGTTACAAAAGAGCCTTTTTGAACTTTGAGGACCAGCAACTTTACTGTTTATGATGAAAAATGGTAATGCGTAAGGTATCTGATATTTCATGACACTCGACAAGTCTAACGAAGAAAAAGTCAAAACCTTACTGCCTGTCACGAAGGACTGGAGTTTATTCCCATAGGAAGGGGGTTTACCCGAAAGAAGAGGCTGGACTTCTTGAAAGAGCCATCCTTGTTCGGGACGACAATCCCGTTTATCAACGAAGTAAAATTTATAGGAGTCGTCTTGGACAAATCACTCACATAAACCCCACATGTAACTTGTATCGTTAGGTGGGCACAGCTCTCCCTTTGGTCGTGCAAAAACCTGTGCGGCAAATCATGCGGGATGGGACCCCAACAAATTATGTGGCTATACGTGACGGTAATAAGATCGATAATCACGTATGGGGCCATAGTTTGTTATCCAAAGAGCAGATAGAGCTCCATACAAGTTAAACTGTCCTCTCTGCAAAGAAAAATATGTCTCTGCACCATGGGCGGCAACCATGGAGGGCATGCTCGACCTGCTTCCACTTCCAATACTCCTGGAACGAGGAGCAATGAAGGCGACATACCGGCTGCAACAAGTGAAGAACATAGCACCGCAGCCATGCGATGGTGGCACCAATAATGCCAAGGCTGGCTTGGAAGGCCTTTCGGTAATGAACATGGTCTCCAACCTAATGGCATCAAAACGTACATTGGACACTCTACTTCGTCAGGGTTACCTCACGGGCAGATTGGGACGAACGAGGTGAAGATCTACAACTAGCAGGAAGTACTTGGTACGCGGACCGGATCTAAACCCGACGAAAGGGCTGGCTCCGGAGTGTACGGGAAATCGAATGGCATCTGCATAGCAGAGAGCCTGGGCCGGTTCACCACAGTGTTTCAGGCAGAGATACATGCCATTGAATTGTGTGCCCCACACCTATTAGAAGAGGTTGGACACAATAGAACAATAAAGATCTGCTCGGATAGTCAGGCAGCGCTTGGCAGTTTGGAACTGTCAGAGGACCCTGAACACCCTATCGCAGGAGAACAGCCTTACTATACTGGTATAGTCTCCGGGCCATCGTGATCACGAAGACAATTAGAGGGCCGACTCTCTAGCTAGGAGGGCGGCGGGCTTTGCATTCGTAGGCCCGAAGCCAGCACTGGGAATTCCATACTCTCTGGTCAAGGCTGAACTCCAGAAATGGAGGCCAAGCCCAGGACTGGTGGGAGAACCTACCCGGACTATCACACTCAACTAGCAGGGGCAAACCTTGCTGGTAACACTTCGAGTGAGCCATCATAGACCGCAGGTTGCGATGGAGGACTGTATAAGTCCACTCACATTGAATACAATACAATTGCTCCCATAGGAACATTTTTTATTATCATTCATTTTTGAAACCATAAAATCACCACTGGATTCTAAAGAAGAAAAAGGCTTCCTTGAGTTTTTTTGAACTTTGAGAACTGAACGAGCAAGCTTACTATCCTGAGAGAGGGCTAGATTTTACTCTAACACTAATAAAGAGACAAAAACATTTTTTTATAAAAAACACGAGCAAAAGCAACTATAGTTCATTCAAATCCAAGCAAGTTTCTAGAGTTCCTAGAACTCTCGGGGGAGCCTGAAACCCCTAGCAGGTGGGGGATAGGGGAAGGCCTCTCAGATATGAGTGGTAGGAGGGAAATCAAATACCTCCCGCGGACCAACAGGCAAAACAGGAATCCAGATAGCGTCTGATCCGGAGCGGGCGGCTTTATGGTCGGCGTCTGACTCAAAATGAGCGGCCGTATTTATAGATGGGTGTGCATGCGGAAAGCTTGGGAGTGCCCCAGAGGCTTATGTGAGCTTGCTCTGCCGATGGCAAAGTCGTATGAGTTACCAGGAACCAGCCACTTCGGGCCCTCGTCAGGAAGTGGGACATTGCTCCGGACGATCCCCAGTCCGTCTGCGTTGTACCGGGACTGGGAAAACGAAGGCCGGACCTCACTGAACTGGGGTAGGACAAGCTCCGAGGGTATACCCGTTCCCGGTTATTTCGGCCCGCTCCTTGTCGCACGATGGGCTGGACAATCTAGCAAATGTATTGCAAAAATCTTGGGGAAAAAGGGGGGGACAAAAAAGAAAAATATACGGAGAGAATAGATGAGAAGGGTACCTCCGATGATTGTCCCACTGTGGGAGGCATTGGGGGAACACCATCGACACAGCAAACAGGGACCAACGAGCCCGGTGTTGTAAGGCCTATAGAAAACACAGATGAGAGGATCACTGTATATGAGGCACCACGGCTGCAAAAGTTAAAATATTTGAACAGCTCACTGGTAAGACGGAATTCGGTGTGCGACCCAATAAATAAGAAACGGAAGAAAATGGACACATCGACGGATCAGGCACTGGAGGACGTAGATCCATATAAGAAGACTGTCAGTAAGGACTTTCTGACCTTTAAAGGAGCGTTAAAAGACACGAAAAAATTAATAAAGGATCTGGAAAACAAAATCGAGAAGAACACCAGCAGGGACATAAAAGAAATAAGCTTAAGACTAACAAGGCAACTGGCAATATTGGAGAGAGATCACATAAACTCGTGGCTAGAGGGCGTAAAATATGAAGCAGTAGAGAAAATGATGTTTGATCAAGATGTACAGGTGGAAATAAGTACATGTGACCAAAACACACAGACCCCAGAGGATTGGAACGAGGGCGACCAGGAAACTGTGAGTCTGAACAGGACTGAGGTATATAGGGAATGGACAAAATTAGCAGATAAAACGTGGCCTGTCACGCTGTACTTGAACACCGAAATCAAAGTAGGAAATCCTCTAGAAACAAAACAGAATACAGTGAAAGTGGTGCTTATTATACAGGAGAATAAAGAGATGCAACACAGCATACAGGCGCTGTACCGCAAAAGGTTTCCTGAACTCGCGGATCTACAAGTGCTGGAAAACAGGTACAGAAAGTAATTAAAATTAATGCAACGGACACGAAGGAAGCTGTGTGGAACAATTTGGTGAAATTAAAGAAAGAAACAGAAAAGGACATCTGGATTGCGATGCACCACTTAAATGGTTTGAAACTCCCTAAATGGAGAAAAATGGTAGAGGCAATTTTTCATGGCACTGATACAAATGTAACTATATACACAACAGAAAATCACTTGAACTCGGAAAAGAACGATAAGACGAAAAAGACCAGAGTAGAGAAGAAAACTTATGCACTAATAGTGGAAGAAAAAGGAACAAACAACAAACACCTACTAAGGGTGACTTTTACAACTGCAATCTACGCCATGTCTGGTATTTTATCTTCAATCTGAAGTTTTACTGGAACTTGTAAAAGTCGCCCTAAGCAACATAAAAACAAAAATTCAAGGTAACGATGCATGTAAGGTAATACAGTCTATAACCACGACGAGGGAAGGAAAATTACTTATTAGGACGGAGAAGGATGATAATCACATTAAAACGCTTAAGGAGGCAATACAAAATACATCGACCTCAATCAAAGTAGCGCTGAGAAGATCAGATGAGGAGACAAAAACGATACATATAAAAGGCATGGATGACTCTGTGGATAAGGGTGAAGTAAAGAAAGGCATTGAGGCGGAAGTGGGAGAACTGGAAGATGAGACTTGTAGAATCGGAGAACTGAGGCCTTATGCGAGGAACAATCAGGCAGTCACAATAACATTGGGAAAAAAACAGGCAGATCGGCTCATAGAAAAGAGGCAGATCAGGATAGGGATTGTGAATTGTCAAGTGGACAAACATATAAATTTAAAGAAGTGTTATAGATGCTGGGCCTACGACCACGGTGCAAAGGAATGCAAGGGACCTGATAGGTCTGCTCTCTGCCACAAGTGTGGGAAAGGGGGACATCTTGCCAAGGAATGCCAGAACAAGGAGCAGTGTCTGCTATGCGATGAACAGGGGCATAGATCCGGCACTACTAAATGTAAAATTTTCAGACGAGCTATATCCACAGTAAGAAGGAGGGCGTATACGGAAATATACAAAAATTAATCAATGGATAATTCACAACATCTAAAGGTTCTACAGGTGAATCTAAATAGGTGCAGGGCAGCGCATGAACTATTTGTAAGAAATGTAAAATCTGATGGAATTAATATCGTAATAGGACAGGAGCCTAATAAAGTTATGGCAAAACACCAAATATGTGACGTACACTGTGACGCTTTTTTGAGCCTTAACAAGGATCTGCGAATAATAAACATCAACTGAGGTGTTGGATTCGTATCTGCTGAAATGCCTGACTTCGTGGTGTGCTCAAGTTACTGTTTGCCGAACTCTGGAATTGAATGTTTTAATGAACTGCTGAATAATCTACGTACAATGTTCCGTTGCAGTGAAAAAGATGTAATTCTAGGCGGAGACCTAAATGCGAAAACACCGGCCATTGGCTCGGTCTGCTATAACCAAAGGGGGAAAGTACTGGATGAATAGACCTCTGAGATGATCTACTAGTCATAAATACTGGTAACACTCCGACTTTTAGCAGAAATGGTAGCAACTCGGTTTTAGACCTCACGCTCGCAAAGGGACAATCAAAAATAAACCTTACTGAATGGATGGTAGACGAAGAAGCTGAAAACCTGAGTGACCATAGGTACATTAAGTTCACATTGAGAGCTGGAACAAATATTAAACATATAAACTTACCTGAAAGGGAGGGCTGGAAGATCACATTAGAGAGCTTGACTCGCTTTGAAAGGGCTTGCACTTTCAGCTGGGCACGGGATCGGGCCATTACACCGGAATCCGTAAAAGAAGAAATATGCAAGTTAGCTGACAAATATTTAGGGAGACTACATAAGAGGAACAATCGTCAAGAGGTCTATTGGTGGAATAACTTAATTGCAGAAAAGAGAAAGTTATGTAATAAGGCCAGACGTAGGATGACTCGGGTAAGAGCTACGCACGACAGACTTTCTGGAGCATTTATTAAAGCTACAGACGACCACAGAACGGCAAAAAAACTGCTGAAACAAGAAATAATTAAAAGCAAAGAATCAGCTTGGCAGAGGTTATGCGATGACCTAAACGATGATATATGGGGCAAGGCATATCAAATAGCAGTCGGCAGATTAACGCGCAGGAACACGAAGGAGTTGACAGTAGAAACGATCAGAGCCCAAATTGATAAGCTGTTCCCAAAAAAGCCAGAAATAAAATGGGACCAATCGTACGTTCACCCAGCAAGCATACGAAATTTCGATGAAAAGAACTATTCGAGGCTGCAATGAGACTTAAACCAAAAAAGGCGCCTGGCCCTGACAAAATCAGACAAGAAATATTAACTATGTGCGTGCGCAAGAACAGCAAGATCTTTTTAGATCTATTTAATAGCCTAATAACAGAGGGCAATTTCCCGGAGCCATGGAAGACGGCAAAGTTGGTGTTGATTGAGAAGGGCAAACCAAGGGAGAATGATGCAATCTCATACAGACCAATCTGCTTGATTGACTGCATGGGCAAGTTGTGCGAAGTGCTCATAACTAAAAGAGTACACGACGAGATCAAGGAGAAGCAAATGTTGAGTGAATACCAATTTGGTTTTCGTCAGGGAAAATCCGCGATAAATGCAATCGCGGTGGTGCAACACCACCTAGAGGAAATCAAATCAAAGGCGTACAAAAACCGATATAGTCTGGTAATGGTTATGCTGGATATACAAAATGGTTTCAACACGGCTCCCTGGCACCTAATAGTAGAAAGCCTGAAAATAAAAAATATTAGTGCATACTTCATAAATGTGATAATGTCTTACCTGTCAGAGCGCTTTATCCTGAACCCCGATGGCCAGAAATTTAAGACAACGTGCGGAGTGCCCCAAGAATCTGTACTGGGGCCCACATTATGGAATTTATTCTATAACGAAATACTGGAGATGAAAACGGAGACTAATGTGAAAGCTATTGCATACGCTGATGATTTAGCTCTATTGATTTCTGCAAGAGATAATAAAACTCTGGAAAAAAAAGCCGAACACGTCACCGCAGAGATTGTATATAAACTCGAAATGATGGGATTAAAAGTGGCAGGTACTAAAACGAAAATAATCCTGTTGGCTGGTAAACGAAAAATTAGAGAGATCAGTTTTCGAGTTCAGGGAAATGTTGTCGTGGGAAGGGAGAGTGTTAAATACCTGGGAATGCACCTGGATAGAAACCTACGGATGAGTCATCATATTACAAAGGCGGTGGAGAAAGCACACAAAATTACCAACACTCTGGGACGCATTATGAAGAACAACAAAGGCCCCACCTCTGGGAAAAGAAAGGTTCTTATCAGTACTGTTACATCGACAATCCTATACGGAGCCCCAATATGGTGCAAAGCACTACAGTACGAGACCTACAGAAATAAAGTACATCAGATCTCAAGAAGACTGGCGCTAAGAGTGATATCTGCCTACAGAACTGTGTCGTCAGAGGCGGTGACGGCTCTGGCGGGAGTTCCTCCAATGGACTTAGCGGCAAAGGAGAGTACCAAAGTGTACGCAGAGGGCCGCCAAGCAAAGCTACAAGCCAGGGAAGAAATTATGGCCGAATGGGAGGGCCGATGGCGGAGCTATGAGGGCTGGACTAAGACATTTGTCAAGTCAATCAAATCGAGGACAGAGAGAAAGTGGGGCGAGCTGGAATATTATTCCACGCAGGCGCTCACGGGACATGGCGTTTTTAATAGTTACTTGTGCAGGATAGGCCGCAGAGTCGATGACAAGTGTTGGTTCTGTGAATACAGAGATGACCCGGAACACACATTGTTTGTATGCAAAATGTTTGACGAAATTCAAAAAGGAAACTGCAACAAAATACAAAATAGCGATCACTACTGAAAATGTGTCACAACTGCTTCTGAGGAGTGAGGAAGAGTGGACGGCAGTGATGGGAATGATGCAAAAGATTATGAAGATGAAGGAAACAGAGGAAAAAAGGAGGGAATCCTAAGAAAAAAAAAAAAGAGAAAAAAAAAACGCAGGACCACCCTCCTCCTGAAGTAATGCTCGCTGGCGGTTCCGGGGGGATTAAGGGTGAAGAGAGGAAGGGGGTTTTAGTGGGTATTGCGCAGGCGTCGCCGCTGAGTCCCACACTCCCAGGTCGATTAAGATCGAACCACCAACGGCTTGGGGTGCGTAAACGCATTTCCCCAATCCTCTATAAAAAAAAAGGTTCCTAAAGAAACAAAAACTAGAACAGAACAAAGCTGCGAACCATTTCTCTACCATTCTCAAAAAGGCATCACTCTCTGATGCCTTTTTGGGAGCTTATTTTGTTTTAACCTTTGTGTACCTTTAATCCAGCTTAGATTTGAACCGCTTATAGAACTCTGTTCAGGGGCGACCCTACATATAGGCAAAGGAGTCCAAGAAACACGGGCGGCCAAATTTAGGGGCGGATAAAAACTTTTATTTTACGAACAAGTATGAGAAATTTTTAATGTGGCTGAAAGGCTCAATTTGTTTTTTTTTTAAATTTATGTAGAGTGAGGCCTTCCAAAAAATTTGTTTTTGAGAACTAAAATCAGGTTAGCGTATCTCTCTCATCTCTTGAGTTTGTTTTTCTACCTTTGATTTGGAATGACGAGAACACGATGCGGTAGCTGTATTTTCTTTTTATTTAAGCTTTTGTTTAAAATCGTAAATTTTACAAATAAACTTTTTAGCGCCTGGGTTAGCTGGTAAGTCTATTTCTTCACTGCTCTTTTTTTCAATTTCTTTTTCTTTTCAACCAGCTTTCTCTAATGGAGGCTGGTCCACCGGCTTAAGCAGTAATTTCTCTACGTCTTCAGCTTCTTGCGGTTTTTCTACTCTAGCAACCAGTTTGAACAGGTAATTAACATTGAAAATAAAAAACCAGAACGAAGTGTTAATAGTAGGTATCGATGAGGGTTAGACCCCGAAACTAGTATGCAATGGGTTGATCGACAAATTGGTGACCACCTACATTTTACACTTAGTTCTGGTTCCGATAACCTGCGAGGTAAAGAGCAATATGGGCTGCTTCTCGAACTGAGAGCCATCTGCCATGCATTACTAGATCTAATACGTTGGTGGATGTTGCCTGCTCCTGCTCTGTACAACACCTCACCGCCCTTCCGTAGATTTTTGGCTTTAAGCCGCGAACTCCCGGTCTCCAATTTGTCGACCAGCCAAAGCTGTACTGATGAGGGGTAGCCCTCAAACCTAGTATGCAGCTGGGTTGATCGACAAATTGGTGACCACTTATTCTTTACACTACGTTCTGGTTCCGATAATCTGCGAGGTACAGAGCAATACGGGCTGCTTCTCGAACTGACAGCCATCTGTCATGCAGTATTAAATCTAATATGTTGATGGATGTCGCCTGCTCCTGCTCTGTACAACACCTCACCGCTCTTCCGTAGATTTTTGGCTTTAAGCCGCGAACTCCCGGTCTCCAATTTGTCGACCAGCCAAAGCTGTACTGATGAGTGGTAGACCCCGAAACTAGTATGCAGGTGGGTTAGTCACCAATTGGTGACCACCTACTCTTTACACTTCGTTGTGGTTTCGACAACCTGCGAGATACAGAGCAATATGGGCTGCTTCTCGAACTGAGAGCCATCTGCCATGCAGTATTAGATCTAATACGCTGGTGGATGTCGCTTGCTCCTGCTCTATACAACATCTCACCGCTCTTCCATTTTCTTAATCTTGCGTTTCTTCAGTTTCTCCTCGTTCGCTTTCAAGAAAACAGTAACAGTTTCGAGGGTAACAGATACAGTAATTTCGGACTGTCTAACTTCTACCTCAACAGTTACAATTTCCGATGTTTTCTTCTTTATTTCCCTTCTTCGGTTTCACATTTCTTTTCTTAACGGTTTTCTTGTTGGGCTTACATTCTTCTATAACACTGGTGTGTTTTTCAAGGAGTTTTACAATAATCAGGCTGGAAGTATTTCTGAACTCCCTTTTTCAGGTTTCAGGTTTCTCACCCTTTTTTTCCAGTGAGTGTGTTAACCACAATTTTCTTAGGTATCCCTTGTTCGATTGTGACGATTTCTGGATATCTGGACGAATTTCTTCAACAGTACAATCCATACTCGAGCTTAAGTTCTAAATGTGTCACTTCTTCCTCTACAGTTACAGTAGTCTCAGGTTGATCCCCCTCGTTCTGTAGTTACAACTTTATTTGTCTCTTGCTTGTCACCATCTTTTCTAAATATTTTGCGAGTTTTGATATCTTTCTTTTTAGGAACCCCCTTTTCAATCACCATAGTCTCTTGACTTTGCTCAGGCAGTTCTTCCACCTTGTACACAGGGTGCTTCTGCTTCTTCTTTAGTTAGTGTGATGTCTGGCTCTTTCTCTTGCTCCTCAGTGGTAGTATTTTCTGTGTGATTTTAACCCACCCCTTTGATTTGTAATAACCCGCTTCTTGAAAAACTTTTTCTTGGCTTCTGACAAAGCGAAAATGGCAAGTGCAAAATTTAAAGTCCTTTTTATTGTGTTGCTTAGTAGTTTTACTTACTCTCGACTTTAATTTTTTACATTGGTATCTTCTCAATAAGAGCGTTTTTTTTATAGACCTTGTAGCTATTGTTAGGCCACATGGGCGGCTAGTAGTTTAGAATCACTCCTGACTCTGTTGCTTCATGAGATTTAGGTTCTAGGCAATAGGCCTGACAATTATTATATCTCAGAATATCAATATACTAACATCAAGTAGTTACAAAAACAATAGCATATATACACCCGAGACCAATAGTATATTATAGAGGGTATTCACGTTCAATAGAAATCTCGGGAGGGCAAATCGCTCAAGGGTTAGAATACACTTTAGTCCCAGATGTATATAGGTTTATACAATAATATTGTATATGAATTTAGATCTACAATTAAATCACAATAATTTAAATCTCTGGTACACGTTGGTTTGATAACGTAATAATATGAAGCAAAACTTTACAAGGCAACTCGCGAAGGAAAAGTCATTCCCAGCCAATCTATAAGATATCTGGGTAACGGCATATCCTCAACGACTTCCAATATTGATCGATATACTCTGCAGAACATAAGGTCGTAAAATTGGTATTATTTTTCATAAAACCCGAAAAATCACCTTCTAAATTCGCAAGGGAATCGCGAGTGCGATTCGCATCCGTGATTCTATGAATAGGTAAATGGCTGCCCTCGACGTCGAGGTAGGATATACCACGTTGCCGCATTTACTTCTTTCTGATGTTAGTTTACCTAAGTACTAAATTTATTCCGATCATGTTTACCCTCAATGGTTCAGAGTAATCAATATTAGCTCGGTACTATCGTTCCAATTTACTCTGCATCACACCGACAAAATTAGCAAAAATCGAAGTGGCAACAACGCTGGAGGACAGTTTCTTAACTCTAGAAGCTACGGTATATAAAAATCAAATAAGGTCTCCGCATGGGACAACGTATCACCGAGATAACACGTGCGACCTCTTGGGAACACGCATGATAGATGAAGGCAGGTTAAAGAATCATATCCCCGAGACCCAGGTGACCTCCCGATAGCGTCTCCCTTATCTCGAATCTAGTTTATTATACACACTGTGAGAAAGAGATGTGTGCCGTGTACAAAACAAGCTGCGCTATAGCGAATGGATCGGGGCTATCGCAAGTTAAAAGGGCTGCGGTTTTAACGACATCGACTAATTGCCCTTAATTACTTGTAAAATTACCTTGTGGCGCAAAAGATGTTGCCAGCCAGTGCTCGTAACTTCCAGAGAGAAGGAAATAAACCCGTTCCTGGCCGGAGCCGCTTCCAGGCAAGATGCGCAAAAATAAATAAGCGCGATTTGAAACGTATTATTGTTTAATTACTGGAAGGGAGTAAGAAATATAGAAAGTTGCTAATTAATTTAGGAAACTCCCAAGGAAGAAGCGTGGATTAATTTCGCCAGTATCTGGTTCGAAATACTTAGTAGCAGCTACGCGGAAATTGTGTTAAAGAAATGAAATTTAGTCTCCAGGTTCGGAAAGGAAGTTATCATCTCTCACTCCCTGGATGCACGCTGCACACACAAAGAAAAACTATAATGGATTCGCATCGGCCTCACCAACAACAGTAATATCTTTTCAAATGGAAAGCAGGAGTATGTGCGTCCAGGGCAGATCCCGTATCCTGCGAAAGAGCAACGGGTGAATCACGGGGAGGATGTGGCCATTTCCTGGAAAACGTCACGTCGTCGTTGCACCCTCATCGGCGATGCGTTACGCTGATCACTTTCCCCTTTTACGAAATCCAGGGAAAAGGACGAGGTCATCGTTTAATAATAGCTTGTGTGACTAATAGTTATTGATAACCAGTTTGGGAAAAATACTCTCGGAAAGTCAAGCAGGATGTTTCATACACTTTTCTGGAAGAAGGCTTCTTAGAAACCGCGTAGACCATAATTAGTTTTTGAATAATGGTAAACAGCACTTAATGGATTTATCGTTTTTAGAATGCAATTGCATTTAGCGCTATTACCAATTAGATTATGCAAGTTTTCTTTATTTTCTGCGAAGTTTGTTAAAGAATTACGTTTTTAGCTCTTTTGCAGAAAACTCTAATTGAAAATATGCGCAAAGGCAACAAATAGAAAACGATTTAATTTACGATTACATCAACTTACAAAATAACTTCTTTGTAGGGAAGAATTCTTCGATAAAACCCAAGTGAAAAATAAAACATTTGCTAAACTCATGCAAAGTTTTGACGATATTTTTTGATGATTTTTCAGTTGCCAAAATATCCAAACAACGAATCAACACTAAAAATGAGATACAGATGTTTGGGGAAATAATAATGAATATAACAATATGCACCAAGGAGATCAGGATAAAACTCTGATTGAAAAAAACCCCAACAGCAAACGTGCAATCATCAAATGGTTTAAATCAGAAAAAAAATTAAGAAAAAAGTCAAGGAAGATCAGCATTGGAAAAAAAAGAGTTGAGAGGGAAGAAGTCACATGTAAAAGCTGTAAAGAGACAAAAATATAAATAATTCAAGAAAAATATTCTAACAAAAACATAAAATTTAAATTAATGAAATAAAATTAAAACGAATCTTACACTCAGAGAACAATCACTACCCAGCGATTTTGGTATTTAGAGAGAATCGAAAAATAAGTAGTTGCCTCTCTTAAAGAGAAAAGTGGGAAGATGTAAAAGCTTAGATGAAAAAATAAAGTGATGAAGAAGAAACCATCTGAATATTTTTTCAAGGAATATCAAAACCGGCAATAAGAAAGACGCCTAAAAAATAGAACTAGAAAAATGTTCTAATTAAGATGTGACAATAATAGTTATTTATGTATTAAGAGCGAAAAGTACAACTTTTTTGCTCGGAGAGTGAAAGCGGAGAGCGGCAATCACTCGAGAGCAAAAAAGTTACTTTTTGCTCGTAATGCATACAACGTTTTTTCTGCAAACGATCAATTTCAAATAATGTGAATCACAACTGACCATAACTGAAGACACAATCTGAAAATTTAAATCAAAGTGACAATGACGTTTTTAATAATTGGTTGAGTGGTGGTAGTTGCTATTGACAGCAAGCAAAAAAATCTTTATCGCTTGCTGTCCTGGGCAACGCGCGGAAAAGTAAACTCACATTCTGATCCTCAAAAAAGATTAGGTTTACGTTTGTCTAATGAAAGCGTAAAATGCGTCATTATTTGACGTTTGTAGAAAAAGAAAATTTTAGCTTCTTTGATAATTTTACAAGATTTTAATTCTCGTGACACAGGTGAGAGAGAAGAAGAATCATCTGACGATGCAATCAGGAATTAACAAGAGTGGAAGGAAGAAGTCTAAAAAGAGGAAAAGACACAAAAGTCAATAAGGGACTTTAAAAGATACACGACAATGAAGAAAAAATCTGACTCTCAGAACTAGGGATTCAACAAGTCAAGTAGTTTGACAAATTTGAGAAATACTTGACTTGACTTGAAAAACTAAGTACTTGACAATTAGGTAGTTGACTTGACTTGATTTTTTATAGTTAAGCTTGACTTGAGGTCAAGTATTTTCAAACTATTTGATACTTGACCGAAAATGGTGAATGAACTAGACGAACTCAAGCATGGTTACGTAATTTCGTATATAGTCGATTTGACTACATTGAACTATGATCAGATATTTATACCGAATTAATTATTTACCCCCATTTGCACCAAGCAAATTTAGGTAAACCTAAAGTTACGGACTTAAAAGTTAGATAAACCTATTAAAACTTAGATAAAAAATAATTTTCTTTCAATGCTCAAATAAAGCAACATTTTTATCCCGAAATAAGGAATCAAGTTTTAATTGGCTATTTAAATTGTTCATATACTATTATTGCAAAATTTGTATAAAAACTGAACCGTCACATTATCCTTTTGTTTTTCCAATTTAAGTAGCTTCAGTTTTTACTATGGATATTTTTTCAGGATTTTTTTATGCACTAATTAGCGCTTATTTGCAGTTAGATAAATGCAAATTCGTAGTTTCTCAAAACTATTAAAACTCTTTTCTTTTAAGGGTACATTTGACAGGAGCACCAATTTCCCAGAAGAAGAATTTCAGACACTACTAGTAGAATATGTAGTACAGAAATATCTCCCGTTCAATTTTTTTGAGGATTCAATAAGTGAAAAGGTGCTTAGGTTTTTAAACACAAAGGTCAAATTATCGCGCAGGAACCAAATGAACTCTTTGTGCACTAGAAAATTTGCTGAAACACAAACTACATTTGATCTGAATAATAAGGCAAACAGAGATGTAGCTGATGAACAGTTGATAAATAGTATTCAGGCGGCACGAGACAAAATAGTAAAACAATATATGAAGACGAATTGGATGTATTGCGTGGTTTCAATTTTAGATCCGCGCCATAAAACTGTTATATTTTCTTATTCAAATTGGGGAAAGCAGTTAGAAAAGATGCTGTTTTACATTTCGAAAATATTTTTAAAACCAGATATTTTAAATGTACTAGTACTCCACTCCTTTCCATTCAATCATCGTCAAACTCAAATGACGAGAGTCTAGCGAGAGAAGAGTTTGACATAGATGTGTTAAGCTTATTTAAGAAGGCTTCCACTCCACAAAGCAATGAAGAGAGTTGGCGTCTCGAAGTAGGTAAATACGTGAGTAGCCCAAGAGCTCAGACACTCTACAACTCTACAGATTATATACTCGATTGGTAGAAGAAGCACCAAAGTGTTTATCCGAACTTAGCGTTAATGGCAAGAGATTTTTTATCGACGCCTGCTACATCGGTGCCAATTGAACGAGAATTTTCGAGAGCCTCACTGAATTCAAAATCAAGGAACAGATTAAGTAATAAATCTATTAGAATCCTTATGTGTCTAAACTCATGGCAAACAAACGATATGGAATGAATTAATAATTAATCCCTAGAATATAGTTGAGGTTATTATGTTTATGTTGTTATAACAATAATTATAATAATATTAATAATTTTATTATGTTTCTCTCAGAAACCTACTTTGTTTCTTATTTTTCTAACTGCTATGTTAAGAAGTAAGATACTGCAGCATCGATCAAGTTTATTTTGAAAGTTGACACAAAAAACTAATTATACACAATATATTATCCCTACAAGTGCCAGTATTTTCTTGTGAATCTGCATCCGCGATTTTCCAGAAATTAAGAAATGAAGTGTACTATCGTTTACTAAGTGACTATCAACTCATGAAAACAATCATTACATTACGATAACTAAAATCAAGTAGTTTTTCAAACTACTTGATTTGTCAAGTACTTGAAAAAAAAACAACTTGACTTGACTTGATATTTAAAGCCTCAAGCTTGACTTGAGCTTGACTTGAAATTAAGTCAAGCTCAAGTCAAGTAGCTTGAAAATTAAGTCAAGCCGTGAATCCCTACTCAGAACATAAGGTGAACTCTGATGTTCACCCTCTATTCAGTAAATTATAGGAAGTATATACTGTTCCAGTTTTTTTTTGCATCTCGTTAGCCTTGGAAATATGACATATTTCACACAGTATGTATAATGGACACTGACAGTGATTGATAAATGGGTTTAAGGTTATGGATATGTTTACTTTTCAGCCTGCATAGATGTCACTCTTCCAATTATTCCAGATTTTAAGGCAACTAATTTATTCACAGTTATTAACTCTGGTGATAACTAATTTATGTGATTTTAGCGGTTAATTTAATTATTGAACTTCAACGGTTATTAGCAATAAATGAATATAACAGACTTTTCTTCACTTTTCACTACTTTCCATTCAATTCCAAAACTCTAAGCTTACTGTCATTCATCATCACATAATATACACTAAGGTACCAAGATTCGTGAATTTATTTCTTTTTACGTTTATTGAGCTTTCCGAAAAGTGAGTTTTTACAGTTTTACAATTTACCATGAGGTCTCAACATTATTTACATAATATTATGTTCAACAGTACCATTCTGAGGAAAAAATAAAGAAACTACGATAACTTAGTCTGTAATTATTGTAAGTAGTAAAACAATGATTAAATCAGCAGTTATTTCCCATAGTGATACATTTTAGTCGTCTTTATTCAGTTCTTCAAAATTGTTAGTTTTTTTTACGTTTACCTACATATTACTGGTGTCTCATGGTCTGCTTCATCGTTGTCGAGCGCTTGTTCTTATATAATGTTTTGTACAGTTCCAGTAGGTACCCACCTAAAAATAAAGAACACGTAAAAGTATATTGAAAACCCATCTATTTAATAAATTAGATTCTATAATTTTCTTTGCCTTTTAAACTGGAAGTGCTACTAAATACTTTTGTCTTTACCAAAGCAACCAGAATATTACCAAAGCACTATTTTTCTTACGTTTACTCTTACATTAGAGTAGTTTTTGAAACCTTATACAATTTATTTTGTTAATGGTTGGCACGTAGGCTTCTAGATTCTTGGACCCTTGAGGTCCTTTTTTTGATTTGATTAAAATAAGGTACAGCGGGTGCTTCTAACTTCGTTGTTTATTTTGACGTTTCGACACAAATTGGTGCCTTCATCAGAGTAGTACAACATATGGAATACTTAATTTAAAGTTATATTTGTACACTAGCAGGAAGGAACGGTATAAAAGGAATAGGTGAAAAAAAGACAATATAAAGATTACTACAAGTACAAAATAAAATGTTGAAACATAAACGTATTGAGGGATGATTAAAGTTAATTTATTTTGTTAGTTATTTATAAAACTAAGGTTCCAGTATATAATAGCGCAGTAGCACTGAGTGAACGTGATGATGTCTTTTGTAAACCCAAGCGAAATATAGTATACTCGTATATGAAAAATTAGACTTTTGCAAAATAATTAATGACTACCTGGTAATAAGTAATTTGCTTGCAGGTCGTGTAGGAAAGTGCTTTTTGGCACCCCCCTACACAGGGCAATTTAAATTTGAATGGCTTTTTGGTGTTAGTGTTAGTAGCCTTCTATTCCAGGAAATCTTCTGGATGTGCGTCGCTTTGCAGCTAATCATCGAGAGTCAGGAGACTTTCAGCTTTTCTGGATGAGCATCTACTACCAGTCAAGATGTCTTCTTCTATGATTTTCCTTTTCGCCTGGCGCACTTTTTGTAATGCTTGCGTCTCAAGGTTTCAAGCCTGACGTTCAGCCCTTCAATAGGTGGCAGCTGGAAGGTGAATTTGTGCGAGGGCCGAAGAGCGGAGTTAACTGACATGTGAACTGTAGAACTGTCGTCATATGGGTATGTTTTGTGACTGTCGTGTAGACGTTTTTGTGGGTCGAGGGTGCTGGTATCGGAGATGGTAAATATTATGTCCGCTCAAAAAAACCGTTTTTTCTTCAAAAAAATACAGTGTAGGTGATTGCTACGATAAATGTCGAAACGTTTCTTGTCAATTGTTTTGCTTGTCAAGACGAATATGAAACGTTGCCAAATGTTAGGTAAATGAAGAAAAAAAAGAAATACCTCAACTAATCTAAACTGCCCTATCTCAGCAAACCAATGAACTTATAGCTTGTAGCGGCCCAGTAGGTTATTAGTTCAACCAAACTGAACTAACCTGAACAAACCTGAACTAACCTGAACAAACCTGAACTAACCAGAACTAACCTGACCTAAACTAAACCAAACTGAGCTAACCTGAACTAACCTAACACACTTAATGTGTAGCAGGCAAAAGGCTCTGTAGCGGCCCTTATGGGCCGCTGCAACAAGAAGCAGAGGCGGCCCCAACGGGCCGCCATAGAAGACAAGTAAGGCTGAACGGAAATCAAAAGAAAACATAACTAAATTAACCTAACCAAAGAAACAACAAAACTAAACTAACCTGAACTAACCAAAAGCAAAGTAAAACTGAATTAACCTAACAGGTCGAAAGTCGCCCTTCAGTTAAACCTCACAGGTTTAACTGAACTAAATAAACGAAAGGAAAAACATAACTGAGCTGAAACACACATTTACCACTACTTAATCTGAAAGAGGTAAGGTTAGTCTATTACATGCAGTAATTAAAGGAAAACCAGCTATTTCGAACGTAATCAATGTTATTTTAAATGTAATTGAAGTGGCCAAAATAAGTAAAATTTTCTTAAATTATTTAAAAAAAGTGCATTTATCCGCAATTAATATGAAAGAGGTAAGCTGAATCTATCACCTGCCGTAATTTTTTTCAAAGAAAACCAGTTTTTTTGAGCCGACATAAAGTTTACCTTTCCCCTGGTATCTACCTAGTTTATTTTGCTGCGCATATCCTGGTTAATAAAATTATTATTGTTGCATTTCACTATCCTATATTAAGTAAAACTACAAAAAGCAATTAACTATAGTACATAATAATGTTATACTTAAGTCATTATTAACAGCTTATGAATGAAGAGGTTTAGTAGTATTTCCAGTCCTCAAATAGGTCCAACAGCCAATACGAGAAAAATTTATACCTGTCTGCGTACTTACCTCAAAAATATTGCAAATCTTTTCTTGAAAAGCAATTTTTTATAAATAATCGAATTTTCGTGTCGATTGTTTTCGGCATTTTGGAATTCTTTTACTCTTTAATCCACTTAAAATGTTGATACTCGTATTGAAAATTGACAACAACGCAACTTCAATTTGACAAAATGTTAAAGCTTATTGGAGACAATTGCGGCTAAAAATATCAGTTATTAATTAGTTTGACTGTATTGGTTAAAAAGAACATGTCAAGCAGCTTTCCAATTACCGATTTTAGTTATCACCTTCCAGTACTGTATTTACAGAATCTGTTAAGTAAACGACAATTGCCATCGATGTTATACAGGGTAAATTCCATGGCAATGTAAGATGCAGAAAATAATGGAATATGGTATAGAGTGTATCATTCTACTTTATGCCTGAAGCGTCCGGGCCAATATTAAAGTTTTGAGCTTTAATACGAGAATTTTGAGTTTTTTTTTAAGTGTGCAGCTTTCCATATTTTGATTAATCCTAAAATTAGCTAATAGTTTCTAAATTCAGCGTCTGTAGTTATACAAGCTATGGGGTTTGTCCAGTTTTCACCATTAGGTTTCGTTGTCTAAAGTAAGTTTTTCGTTCATTCATCATCCTGTAAAACAAACTCGGAAAGAGTTTTCAAACTGGGCTTTAGAAAAACATCATATTTCACACTTAAATCTGGTTCTTAAATTTTAAGCTTCGAAATCTCAGAGTCAAAGAGTTCCCTTTGATAATATAATAAAAACCTTTTGATATTAATATTTTGAAATATACCCACATATATGTTTAGTTTTTATAAATTTACTCCATTTTTTGAAACTTCGCATCGACATTCAGCAATTCAAAAAGATCGTGGTTTGTACTCTCAGTTTTTCATAACTCTAATCCCTTTGACTCCAGAATAGTAAAAGTCTGAATAACTTGGTTTAAATCCTACCTCTTTCTTATTTACATTTATAGGTCTCGATGTATTCTTGCTCAAACTGCAGGTAGTATTTCTGTTTCTTTGCTTCCTTCAATTATTGTATTCATTACTTGTATTTTTGTTTCGTCTTGTTAGCTTCGTTGACACCTTTGCATATGTCTATTAAAGCAGATTCTTCAAGGCAGAAGTTGCAACACTCCAATTCTCTCGTATCAACTCAAAGGGTTTTTTTCTTGATTGGGGTTTGAGATTTATCAGATCTTCCACTAAATGAAGAATGTGATCAGACCATAGCAGCGATCGATCATGGTTACAATTAGGCTTTTTCCTCATTAGGCTATTTCTATGTTCTCTATTTACTGAGATCCAGAGATAGACTTTCTGAAATGTTAAACCGAAATTTGAAGTTGAGGAACGTTGTAAGAATAGTGATGTGACAGACTTCATATAATTCACAATTTCAATAGTCGTGATGACTTGCAAATCTAATTATGCAAAAAGGCGACAATTTTTCGACCCTAAAACTGTAATAAGAAGAAAAATGGAAATGTGCCTTTAAACGTGGTAGATCGTCTTTATTTATTTGACCTTGTTCGAAGAACCAGAATGTCATCCCTGTAGATGAATTCTTTGAAGGAGAAAGAATAATTTTATAAACTATATCTGAACCACTACATTTACAATCCATCCTCGAAACCTGCAACCTCGTTTTGCATAATTAATTGAAGCAACCTTGCAAGGAATTCGACCAGAGTAAATTCTACATTACCCAAACCTTAACTATTCTTATTGAGAAAATCCTCACCATTCTTAATAAGAAGATTCCGGCCTTCTCTCCGAAAACCAAAGTCTGATTTGGTTAATGCTTTCTCATGTGTAACTAAAGTATAATGCCTCAATTTAGCAGGCTGTCGTCGGCATGCACTTTTCCAGTTACTACCTTTCAACGAGCTGTCTGTTTAAAAATATAAAATTGCGGCGAAACAATTTTCCAGAGCAAAACTGCCCAACTCTTTCCAGTGGGACCGGACTCAAACTTTCAGCGTTTCCTTAAAGAAACCTCTACGTGCGTCGTTCAATATGGATGAAGTCAATTTAGCCCTTCCAAGAAGTATAGCTACAGAGGCATAATGTGGCTATAAAAGGTGATATAGAGTGAGGTTAATGAGCACTTTCAGTGGAAGTTGATCCACGTAAGTTGCCCCACTGTGCTCTGAGGACAAGCGGGACAACGGGGGTAAAAACATGTCATTTTTCTAAGCGGTCTTTTTCTTATATAAACTCGACTAAAGTTATTAATACGAACTAACTGGTTATGTCAAAGCCAAGCACTGCCGTCGTTAGAGTCGGAATACTAATCAGGAAAAAGTTCCGGGGACCGCGATTCTTGATTGATATGGACGGGGAATGAGAATAGGCCAAATTAAACTTCTTCAGGCATCAACCTCCACTCAACTTACATAACTTTAGCTAAGAAAAAAAAGGCAATTTTTCGTCCGTATGAAGGCGGTGGTAATGTGAACGAGGCCTCAAAGGCCATCAGGAGGTCGATATCTTATCGCGCTTTCCTTTCTAATTACGTCTAGTGTATCTTACTTCCCGTGGAAGTTGAATAACCCCGGTATGTCGGCACTTTACAAAAGTATCAGTAAAAGTGTAAAAATGACGGTGGGCGTTAAGTGATTATATTGTTTACAAAGCGATTTTCAAATGTTTGCCTCGTTGGTACAAAAGTATAGGAAGCACAGAAAAGGCAATCGCCTCGAGCCAATAGGAGAGGTTTTCACCTGTCCAATCAATAACAGGAGGAGCGTTCTAGCCATTGCGCTCACCTGCTGCGCCAGGTAAGTGAACGCGCATGAAGCGGCCCACGAACGCCCCGTATAGATCCTTACCTGCGATTTCACCTGTTTCAGGTGGGCGTCGCACCTTACGGCCAATAAAATGCCGGATTCTAAGGCTTTTCCTGCAAATCCGAGTTTGCATATTGCCGCAAGGCATCGCCACGAGGCAATATTTCCAATACAGTTCTATATGTCGGTGCAAATGAGGGTTATACGAAACCATAAGGCATTGGCATTGCTACCGCAAATCGAAGAAATTACATTAATTTCACATTGAATTTCGTTTCTCGACGATGAAGGAAACCTATTAAAGGTAAAGTAATTTCCCAAACCAACCACGCATTCATGGCTTTTAAGACTCTTCCACTCGAAAGAGTTAATTGTGCGTTAAAGAAGTTGAAAGGAAACCGTGTGGTCCACGTGTACGCAGCCTTCTCAATACCGCTTTGTTTCCGTCTTTAAGTTGTTTACGTGCCTTAAATAAGCTTACTGATGTGTTTAGGAGTTTATAATACTTTGTCGATGTGGGCATATACGTAACGAGCACGTGCTTCGCTTTAAGGTGAGTTTTGACCTTTAAATTGAATAAACTTGGAGCGTTAAACGTTTTCTGATTTTGATCTTCTATATTTTCTGCACCACCTGCAGGGGGCCATTTTCCCCAATAGAGCATAATCACAATAAATGTATCTGGGAAAATGTGAAACTAAATCTACAAGCATAAACAATTTTTCTTAATACCACATACACTTCATAGAGTAGCTGTGGATTTATGGTATTAAGTCCCTGGTGCCAATATTTCTTGTTGTATTGGTCAAACGAATGTTATTACTTGACAACATGAAGTTTAATCATATTCTAGATACACTAATATCTGCTTGACTTTTGCAATTCAATGTGTTATTGCCCATTTTTGTTCCCATTTAAAGTTAGGCCCTTTTATGAAGAATTACAACTCAAAAAAGTCAAACCATGTATATTTTTGTTGTGCCTGAGCCTCACCTGAGCATCAGTAACTTTTTTTCTTATATCAAGACTTTTCCATTATTTCAGCTAATTCATCTTGATTTTAAGGTTGTGATCATTCGTAAACATTACGCACTTATAGAGAGCTATGGTTGTTTTATTTACAAAAATAATGTAGCATAATTAGGAAAATGATCGATGATTTTCTATTTCAAACAGAAAGTACAGATTCTTCATGTATCGATGGTACTAAGTCCTCTACCTGCCCCAAATATCTATATTGCATAGAGACCTTCACTTAACAGACACCAGCATGACTACACAACTTGTTTCTAAAGTATTGTAGCGTTTCTTTTTCACAAAGAAAACCTACTGGCTTCCCTTTCATTCTTTCATAAAACACCGGTACAATACCATTTTATTTCCAAAGAAATATGACTACCTTGGCCGCCATGTTTGTTCACCTTGATTTTCGTTTCTATGCGATCCTTCTACTTCGAGTTCTATGATTAGAAATCCTTTGAAAGTTGACTTCTTTTGGACATTGACATGTGTCAATGGGTTGATTAATTATTTTGCTATCTGTACAGCATTGCCAAATTTCACCAATATTTTTACTTTGATTCCCATATTTTCTTCATGTGCTCTACTAATACTTTCCTTAAATTTATGTTTTATTTAGCAACAATGGCAAGATTTTCGTATTTCGCGGTTGATTTTCTCCTTCTTTTAATTTCCCCCTTTTGACACTATAATTTCCGTTTTTTGACCAATTCATAGCCCAGGTGGTAAAGGTAAAAACGTTTGATAGTCCCTTTTAGCTATATTGTAACTTAAATTGAGTTGCGCCCAATTAACAGGTCTAGCTTATATAAGTATACTAGGCTTCAACTCTTTTTATGTCATTTTGAACCACGACCTAGCTACCCACCTACCCAATGCTGCCGTTCGCATAGTATGTGACTTTGCTAACTTTTATTCTTTTTAAAATACGTCACATATTTATTTGACGCCCAACATGTGGGGTCCCTACTGAAGTATTTTGTTGAAGTTTAAGTGAGCTTATTTGCTTTTCATCTCTAGACCTGTTTGGTGATCATTCCATAAGTATTAGTTTTGCCTTTTGTTTTTCATTGCGTTCTGTAACGGTTTGTTGAAATTTGTTTTAAAATTGGATTTGTGCCTTTTTATATTTGATAGAATTTGTATTGATGAATTTAAATAAGATTTTAAATTGCTTATTGAATATGGTAGTGTGATCGTGGTCAGTGATTGAATCTCAACCCCTTTTTTGATTTCCGATACTATTTAATTCTGTTATTGTGACTTTATCATATTGAAAATGATAACTTCTGACTGACTTGTATGACTTATGTGAACTTAGTTTGCTCTCTGTACATAAATCCTCTTTCATTTATCTTCAAAAATATTTTTGGTTAGGTACTGTTTTAACTAAACTTTTGTCCTCTTGTAAACTCTAGACAAAATGGACCCTTTCAATTGCAATCATCTTTTGGATTATGAGTTAGAATTTGAACTGAATATTCGCCGAGTTTATAGTAACCGAAATGTAAATGATGAACGTGTAATCCTTAGAAAGCTTTTGAAAATGGAGTCTGAGAGAAATAAACCAGGATATTTAATTGATAGTGCACAGTATGAGGAGAAGTTTGATTTTAAGTTTGAGGAGAAAGGCATTACTGACTCAATACTATCTGTTACTGGACTTATAGTAGATTTTGAAGGTACGACAACTGATTCTACCTTTTTGAGAATTCAGTCACGTTTGGCACATCTTGTTAACCGAATTAATCTCGTGAATGTACCAGCAGATAAGGATGCTGAATATTTAAAAAATGAGTCATATGCTACCTGCCTCAAGCTTGAATCAGATGTTGAGGATAAAATTATTGATCCGGATGCAAATGCTTCTATGTGCAACAACTCAGCTTTACAGTCACCTCCCATAGTCAATCTAAATCCAGTAGTTACATGTACAGCCAATAAGCCTCCAATTTCTACTTGGGATATTAAATTTAATGGAGACCCTAAAAAAGTTTTCTATTTTATTGAAAGAGTTTCTGACTTAGCTTTATCTAGAAAATTCTCAAATCAAGATCTCTTTGATTCAGCTGTGTAGCTATTTGTTGGTGATGCATTTGTGTGGTTTTGAAGCATTAAAAATAATGTTCATGACTGGGATAATTTGGTGTCTTTGTTAAAAAAGGATTTTCTTTCTCCCTATATGGATGATGAACTTTGGGAGCAAATACGTGATCGAAAGCAGAAGCGTGGTGAATCATTTATTATTTTTGTTGCTCAATTAAATAATCTATTTAATCGCTTGACTCAAATCTCTGCTGAATGT
The DNA here is from genome assembly GCA_951812265.1 of Taphrorychus bicolor. Lineage (NCBI taxonomy): Eukaryota > Metazoa > Arthropoda > Insecta > Coleoptera > Curculionidae > Taphrorychus > Taphrorychus bicolor. The sequence continues at coordinate 59,182,468 of OX638297.1, read as the reverse complement.
ACAAAAATTAAATATCTAAAAAAGAATCTTCTTCCAGAGTACATAACCCAATTAGCACTTGAACAGATTAATTCCATTGATGAACTAGTAACTCTTGGTAAAAAAAAAGAAGAGGCCAATTCTCTAAATAAGAGGGGAATGTCAGGTATGTCTCCTTTGAGTCATTTCCATAGTCATGATAAAGATAAAACTAATCATTCAAATAATAGTAAAGGTATCGCTGATTCTCGTTTTGTTTCTGAGCCTAAATCAAGTTTGTCTGGACCCCAAAATAGTGAGCTTTCTGTGGATGAGAAGAAACAACCAATTAAATGTTTTAATTGTGGAGTTCCGAACCATAGATATACTGCTTGTACTGAAAAACGAAAAAAGTTTTGTTATCGTTGCGGCAAGCCTGGATTTATTGTTTCTTCTTGTCCTGATTGCACAAAAAACGCAAAACCTAGTGTTTCGTGGTGGACGTAACACTAGATTAGGAAAAACACAATCCACCATATCTTCTAAAATTTCTTCTAGAGCACCCTTATCTAGGTTTCTCAAATCTGATTGGGAAAAGTAGCTCTCTAGAGTGTCTGATATTTATAGGGTAAATATCCCTATTTAATCTGAAAACTTGCCTTTATTTATTAATGTACCTTCGGACAACCATCCATATATTAATATTAATATTTTTAATAATGACTTTGTGGCTTTATTGGATTCAGGAACAAATTCTTCAGTAATTGGCAATAATGGAGTGAAAATTTTGGAAATGTTTAATATTAAAATTAATTCAGCTTCTGATTTTATTGTAAGTACAGCTGATGGTACTTGTACTGAAGTGACTGGCATAGTAGATCTACCGATATCAGTTGGAGACACTTTTGGGTTATTGAAATTTTTGATAGTTCCATCCATTACTCATGATTTTATTTTAGGTGCAGATTTTGCGAAACAGTTCAATTTAATCATGAACTTTAAAAATAACAACTGGTCAATTTCAAGAAATAATGCTAAAATTTCAGTTATCTCAAATTCAAAAAAATGCTTTTTAATTTTGAACTTAAATCAATTGATAATCTTTTAGAACATGACAGAAAAAGAGCTCAATTAATTATTGATTTCTTTAAAGAAATTGATAGTGAAAATCAACCTGGTAGAACTAATAAGTTAACCTTGAGCATTGATACTGGTGATGCTAAGCCTTTTAAATGTAAACTATTTTTAATGTCTCCTTATATGCAAAAAACTTATGAACGATGAATTAGATTCTATGCTGAAATTAGGTGTAATAGAAAGTTCTAGGAGTCCTTGGAGTTCTCAAACCTTTTTAGTTAAAAAGATAAACGGCGAATATAGGTTTGTGTATGACGGTAGGCGTTTAAATGCAGTTACTAAGTATAAATCTTGGCCAATGCCTCACATTGATAGAATTTTGAGCAATTTGAGAGGTGCAAAGTACATTTCCTCAATTGATCTCCGAAAAGCCTTTTGGCAAATTCCGTTAGATGAGCAATCAAAAGAAAAAACTGGTTTTTCTATAATTGCACAACAACGTTTAGTAGAATCAATTTTCGGTCCTGAATTTGGGCCACATATTTTTACTTATCTTGATGATATTTTAGTGTGTAGTCCTACCTTGGAACATCATTTAGACCTTTTAAATACCGTGAAATATAAATTGAGGGATGCTAACCTAACAGTTAATTTAGAAAAATGCTGCTTTTTTAAGACTTCATTAAAGTGTTTGGGTTTTATTGTGGGAAACAACTCCTTGTCTACTGATCCAGAAAAGGTTGAGGCGATGATTTTGTAGGAATGTGTTCGTGATATAGAAGATTTTTTCAGAATTTTTCATCTCTTGTCAGTCCATTAAATGATCTTCTGAAAGGGAAAAAGAGGAAACAACCAATTGAATGGAATGAGTTTGCTGAGACTGCTTTCATTAAAATTAAAGAACTTTTGGTATCCAGTCCCATACTTGCTCAACCTGATTTCTCTCAACATTTTTATGTTCAGTGTGATAGTTCTGATTATGGCATTGGAGGTGCTTTAACCCAGATTCTTCAAGGATAAGAAAAGGTTATTGCATACGCTAGTAGATCTTTGTCACGTGCTGAAAGAAATTACGCTGTAACTGAACGAGAGTGTCTTGCTGTTGCTTTCTGCATAGACAAATTTAGACCATATATTGAAGGTTGTTGTCGCTTTACAGTCATTACAGATCACCATTCTCTTCTTTGGTTGAATAATCTCAAGGATCTTGCTGGTCGTTTAGCCACATGGGCTGTCAAACTTCGCCAACACAATTTTGACTTAATTCATAGAAAGGGATCTCAGAATGTTTTAGCAGATGCCTTGAGTCGAATTCCTGTACCTATCTTAGAGGACAATATCAATGAGGAAGATAGGCCTTCTTTTACTAAAATGTCTGCATCAGTTCTGACTATGGATATAAACTCTAAAACATCTGATAAATGGTATATCTCTTTGAAAACAAGGATTTTAGAGCATCCAGAGGATTATCCTCAGTGGAAAGTAGTGGATGAAAAGATTTATAAGGTAGTATTTTCTAGATTCTTACCACATGAAATAGGCAATGATTGGAAATTAGTAGTACCTAAGGACCAACGACACACAGTGATAGATTCATGTCATAGCCCTCCTACTTGCTCTCATCTAGGGTTTAGAAAAACTTTATTTCGTTTGCAAGATTTTTACTATTGGCCACAGATGCGAATGGATGCGTTACGTTTTGTGAGAAAATGCTTGGTATGTGGTGCACAAAAACATTCAAATCAAGGAAGAATTGGTCTTATGGGAAAATCTAAAACTGTTGAAAGACGTTTTGGAAGTATTGCCATTGACCTAATGGGTCCTTTTCCTCGTTCAAAAAAGGTAATAAATGGCTTCTGGTTATTCAAGACTGGTTTACTAAATATTCCCTTATTTTCCCACTCAGAGATAGTAATGCACCCAAAATAATTAATCTCTTGGAAGATAGAGTTTTTCTAGAATATGGAGTTCCGAAGTTAATTTTCTGTGATAATGGACCTAAATTTATTAGTGAAAATTTTAAGAGACTTTGTGAACGATATAAGGTTAGGATATCTTATAGCCCTGTGTATGCCGCCCAATGTAGCTTTGTGGAGCGCAATAATAAAACCATTGGTACTGCTATTCGAAGTTATATAAATAATCATAATGATTGGGATTTATATGTTCCTCAAATTAGGTAGGCTTTGAATATTGCTGTTCATGACGTTACAGGTTTTACACCCTCATATTTAAATTTTGGTCGATATGTTCCATTGTGTGGTGACTATTATCAAGAGAAGCTTGATACTGATTTTCAAATTATTCCTGGTGATAGAGGGACATATGCTGAAAGATCGCCGTTGCATCGCCGAAACTCCGCCGTTGCCGGTCCCAAGCCCGGATGAAAAAGGAGGAGGGGGAGGAGTATCAACCTCGTTAAAAAACCATGGTTCAGCTGGCCCGGCTGATAGTACCATGTGAGGGCTCCTGGCGAGGATACACGTGAAACCCGGTCAACGGCTTTGGAAGCGGAAGAGTATTGTTTATTTACATACCAACGGTGAAGAAGGCGGAAGAACCAACACTGTTTGCCAAGTTGCAAATATGCAGCGTCTGACCCAGAGTGGGCGGCTGCAAACAGCGTCTGTTTCTCCATGTTAGGAGCGGCTGAACAAAACACTCGCCAACCCGCAAGGCCAGCGTGGCGTTTGAATGCCAAAACCTTCCAAAATGTACTAATGTCGAACTACAAAACGAAAATACCCCAGGCAAGTAGAGCGAATAGCTCAGAATCTTGCACTGAATTACCAGTCAGCCTCACGGATTCTGGGGGAGGCAAAATTTCGACCGAGAGGCTTAGGGAACAGCAACAACGAAGCACAAAAATCTGGATTGCGTCATATAATATCAGAACGATGAGATCGGAAGAACAAATGGAGAGACTCAATGAAGAACTCACGAATATAAAATGGGACATCCTGGGTCTAAATGAGACAAGAAGGAAAGGAGAACTGGCCACACATCTAAAAACCGGACACCTGCTATACCAAAATAACTCAGAAACCAACGACCATGAAGGCGGAGTAGCAATACTAATAAATAAACGCCTAAAACACCGAGTGATACAGATGAAAGCCATATCAGACAGAGTTATATACGTGACGCTGAAGATTAACAGTAGATACAATCTACAAATAATCCAAATCTACGCCCCAACCAGCACGGCTGATGACGAAATGATAGAACAACTTTATGAGGATATAACTACGGCGAAAACAAGCGAAAACGCCAAGTATGTAGTGGTCATGGGAGACTTTAATGCCAAAATAGGGCAAGAAACAGAAGAGAACAAACCATGCTTGGGCAAATACGGTCTGGGAAATAGAAATACACGAGGAGAAAGACTGATAAATTACTGTAATAACGAGCAACTATTCATAATGAACTCCTTTTTTAAGAAACCCCCACAGAGAAGGTGGACTTGGAAAAGCCCTAATGGTAATATCAAAAACGAAATAGATTACATCATAACAAACAAAAAAGAAATTTATCAAGACGTTACAGTCCTGAACAAATTCGACACGAATAGTGATCATAGACTCATCAGAGCAAACATAGTCATCAACACAAAGATAGAGAGAAATAAACTGATATCGAAGAAACACCGGTACCCCACAACAGAAGCGATCAATAGAAATAAAGACCGATTCCAGGACATACTCAACAAAAAGATGAGGGATAAAACTAGAATGAGAGAGATGGGACTGGACGAACTTGCAGAGACCATAAAAAACAATATACAGACAGCAACAAAGGCAATTTGCGCTAAACAAAAAACAAACAACAATAAAATAAGCCAGGAAACTAAAAACTTAATCAGACAGAGAACACAAACAGACAGAAAATCAGAGACGTACAAACAACTGAATAAGGAAATAAATAAAAACATCAGAAAAGATGTAAGACGATACAACACAAATCTGGTAAAGAGTACAATAGAAGAAAACAAGAACATGCAAGTTTTGAGATCGAAATTATCACAAGGTAGGAGGAAAATACACAAACTAAGGAATGAACAGGGCACACTGGTCAACAACCGAGAAGAAATCACAGCCGTTGTACAAAACTTCTACAAAAACTTATATAGGTCAAAACATCGAAACCACCAATACCACAAAAGAGAGATCCAAAACATAGGATCCGAAGAAATTCCAGACATAACCACGAGCGAGTTAAAAAATGCACTGAGCCAGATGAGAGACGGAAAATGCCCGGGTGAAGACAGAATCACGAGTGAAATGTTGAAGGCGGGAGGAGACGACCTACTAGAAATCGTGAGAATACTGCTAAATAAATGTATAGATGAGGGAGGGATCCCAGTAAAATGGCAAACAGCGGAAGTCATATTACTTTATAAAAAAGGAGATATCAATAACATAGAGAACTACCGTCCTATTAATCTGCTATCCCACCTATATAAGCTGCTCACGAAAATCATAACCAACAGACTTACCAATAAACTCGACTCCTACCAACCAGTGGAACAAGCTGCTTTTCGAAAGGGATTTGGCACAACCGACCATCTACAGACAATAAGAACGCTGATAGAAAAGAGCACGGAATATAACCTACCAATACACTTGGCCTTCATAGATTACCGGAAAGCCTTTGACTCTGTCGAAACCTGGTCAATCCTGAAAGCTCTGGATAACGCGAGGGTGGACTCTAGATATTCAAATCTCATCAAACATATCTGCGAGAATGCCTTTATCCAAATCAAGATAGACGAAGAAACAACAACAAATAAAATGCCAGTCGAAAGAGGAATAAAACAAGGAGATACAATCTCCCCTAAATTATTCACATTAGCCCTAGAAGATATGTTTAAGAACTTAAACTGGCATAACAAGGGCATTAACATAGATGGAGTGTATCTGAGTCACCTGCGGTTTGCAGACGATATAGTCATCATAGGCAGCTCAGCGGACGAACTCAAAACCATGGTAGAAGAACTACAGAGAGAATCCCTGAACATAGGACTCGAAATGAATCTGGACAAAACAAAAATAATGAGCCCTGAAAACATCAGAATAAAAATAGACGACAAACTTCTAGAAAACGTGTCTAACTACGTATACCTGGGCCATAAAATTCAATTGGGCAAAGAAAACCAAGGGGCTGAAATATCTAGAAGAGTAGGACTTGGTTGGGCGGCATTTGGGAAACTGGGATTCATACTCAAATCTAGAGAAATACCAATTAATCTGAAGCGAAAGGTCTATGACTCGTCCATATCACCGGTTCTCACATACGGTCTTGAAACAATGGCTATTACACGCAAGATGGCGAACAGGCTCCAGATCACGCAACGAGCCATGGAAAGATCCATGCTTGGAATCAGCATAAGAGACAAAGTACGAAATGAAGACATACGGAGAAGAACCCAAGTAATGGACGTACTAAAAACAACAGCCCAACTTAAATGGCAATGGGCAGGGCACATAGCAAGACAAACCCCAGATAGATGGACGCACAAAATACAAACTTGGCGACCAAGAGAAACAAGAAGAAGCGCGGGAAGACCCCAGAAGAGATGGCGAGACGATATCCAAAGGATAGCAGGGAGAAACTGGATGAAAACAGCGGAAAACAGAGAGACATGGAGAAATTTGGAAGAGGACTACATCCAGGAGTGGATGAATGCAGTCTGAGGAAGAAGAGATGCTGAAAGATTTGTGGAATTTAGAGATTTATTCAAAGAAATACGTGAAAAACTGAAATCAGCCTATGACAAGAATGTGCGTTCTTATAATCTCCGCAAGAGAGATGTCAGATTTAATGTAGGAGATAAAGTTTGGAGACATAATAAAATTTTGTCAAATGCAGTGAATAAATTCCCTTCCAAGTTAGCTCCTAAATTCACCTTCTCTATTTTTCACAAGAAATTGTCGCCTGTAGTTTATCTTTTAAAGAACTTGGATGGGACCAATGCCGGAAAATAGCACATCAAAGATTTAAAAAAAATATCTTGGTTCTTCGGAAGATTTAGGTGACAATGTGGACAGTGCTAGTGAAACATAAACTTTCATGTTTCCTTTATGTATCTTATCTTACCTCTATACTACCTCTTACCTCTTATTGCCTGTTACCTTGGTTGGTAACCTTACCTTAAATAAATACCTCAACCTTAATGGTTAGCTTATCTTTTGTACCTTACCTTTGTTAAGTATATTTTTCTTTTTTGGTCTTATATTAATGAGTATCTCTTACCTCGATTGGTTGCATCAATTTCAACTAATCATGTTTTACCTCAGGTCTCTCTTTCCTCGATTAGTTGTATTATTTTCAACCAATCATTGTTGTCTGATATTGAGGACAGTTTAGTAGTAGTACTTATGTGGCATACTACTCAATTTTTGCCTTCTAATTTCCTGCCATGATAAGCAGTGAAATTTATGTGTTGATGTATGAGTGCATCTGAATCAACAATTTATCTGGTTGTTGAGTCGCTCAGCCCAAGACTTTTGTTAGTGGGACAATTACCAACATATATACCTTTTAAATGAATATTCTTCATTGACTTTAGATACGTTCTTGACGAATAGTTAGTGTGAACTGAATGGTTCTTTAACTTCTAAAAGTCTTTAGAGTGGGTTCTATTTAATTATAGAAATTGTGAATTTTTATTTTGGCTAATGTGATTATAGCATCGAGTACCTACTGACTTTGACCTTTTTCTCAATTTTGACCTACCGATAGAGACAACTACTTAATATGACTTCTGTTTCAGACGTTTCATACGCGAAAGTTATCAATTGTTATTTAATCACATTGCCTTATCACACTGTTTAATCACACTTTTGCATACTGTATGTAGTTATATGTATTAACATTTGCAGTTTTGATTTGATTTTTATTTAATTAGTGAAACTTATTTGTAAATAAGTACTAAGTACCTACTTATTTGCACATTTCTAGAAAGTGCTTTATTATGTAAGTAAATCTGAGTATCACAAGGATTTTGGTCCAGTATTGTAACTTAATTTTACGTTTATTTTTATGATTGTAATGTAGAATATTTCTGATTTTGTTTATAATTATTTAATTAATCTTTATTAACCTTAGCCAGTTTTTTTATTTTTTTTAAAAAAAGGTCAACTAACGTCGACCTTTTTTTCTTTCGGAGAGAGGCAATGTAGCGTTTACTTTTTCACAAGGAAAACCTACTGGCTTCCCTTTCATTCTTTCATAAATCACCGGTACAATACCATTTTATTTCCAAAGAAATATGACTACCTTAGCCGCCATGTTTGTTCACCTTGATAATCGTTTCTATGCGATCCTTCTACTTTGAGTTCTATGGTTAGAAATCCTTTGAAAGTTGACTTCTTGTGGACATTGACATGTGTCAGTGGGTTGATTAATTATTCTGCTTTCTGTACAGCATTGCCAAATTTCACCAATATTTTTAGTTAGATTCCCTTATTTTCTTCATGTGCTCTTCTAATACTTTCCCTAAATGTATCTTTTATTTAGCAACAATGGCAAGTTTTTCGTATTTTGCGGTTCATTTTCTCCTTCTTTTAATTTCCCCCTTTTGACACTATAATTTCCGTTTTTTGACCAATTCAGAGCCCAGGTGGTAAAGGTAAAAACGTTTGATAGTCCCTTTTCCATCTTGATCACTGTCCAGGGCACATCGGACGTCAGCCTGTCCCTAAACGGCTACAGCCTAGCCATGTGGCTATTGTATAGTACACATATTTTGGGGCAAGAGTTCCTTTAATTAATTTAAACTTATCTAAGCCTTTCCTTGTTTATTTATTAGGTCCAATGTCTGAGTAGTCCAATGTTTGAGTAATAGGACTCAATACCCTTTTTTGGATCTTGCAAATGTATTCCATTCATCTTGCACGTGTGCCGAAAATGGAGCCGTTAGTGACGCTGATGGCTCCTAGGTTTTAAACCGTCTGGGTTTTGGAGCCCCTTGGCCGAAAATGGAGCCGTTAGTGACGGTGATGGCTCCTAGGTTTTAAACCGTCCAGCATTACCACACATGATGCACTGATGCCTACCTCAACTAGCAAGAAAGCCCTACAAACTGGCCAAGTATTCCAACCAGTAGGAGTAGATTTAAAAACCAAGTGTACCTGCACTAACCTTAGGTAAGAACTAACACCATAGTAAATAAATGTGCCTAATTTTAATAATTCCTGTTGGTTTTACTTTGGTTTGATCATCTAAACAATATGAAAATCAATAATTGCTATGATAATTTTCTCAATTTTAATATTATAGCTATAACTTGTAACTTAAATTGAGTGGCGCCCAATTAACAGGTCTAGCTTATATAACGATACTAGGCTTGAACTCTTTTTATGTCATTTTGAACCACGACCTAGCTCTCCACCTACCCAAAGCTGCCGTTCGCATAGTATGTGACTTTGCTAACTTTTATTCTTTTTAAAATACGTCACAGTATCAACGAAGTAATTCGTTCAGCCATCTCTCTCGACTTCAAGAAATCGTATATTTTATCTTTGTCAATCAACGACATCAGCGATGACATAAAACGCGTACGTCTGGGCTTGTATCTTTCTGTGATGAATGGCAAATGTGCCACAATAGAGAACCTTATCATACGCCGTAATGAAGAAAGAGATGAGCAGAAAAAAAATGTTTGCTCATTTTGGAAACAGTCTGCTCGGCGAAGTATGTCTTTGTTGGTTTCTACTATTAGAAATTCTCTGGTATTCTAGACTTCCTAGGTCTTCTGTCTGTGACAACATGACACCTGTTAGCTGTCAGTTTCAGTTTGGGGATTACAGGTTGCCAGGGATTTGGGATTTTTAAGTTAGTACGTAAATCTTTTCCTTTTAGAAAAGCTTTCAAAAATTATAATTTTAGGCACAAACGCAGGAAACGCTATAAAGGCTCTTGGGTCGATTCAATATTAGGTATTACGGATTTTCGATGTTTTTTTTTTTAATTCACAAGAAAGAGGACATCAAATTAAGTAGTTTTAAGGAAAAAAATTTGCGGATGCACCATGTTTGTTCTAGAAAAAAAAAGTTAATATATTATAATAGAGGATGAGGTGAATTATAATACCTAATTATATACGCATTAAATAGCCGTTTTTTCTTCTAAAAAACAGCGCATATGATAGATCAAACCTACCTCTTTCATATTAAGTACGGGTACTTCAATATTTTTTTGTAAAACCAAAAAAGAAAAAATTAAAATGAAAGTGGCAAAACACGCCATTTTCGAATTCGCGATAATTACGAAATGCAAAAATGTTTTCTCGAGCAAACGAATAAGCAGCGTTGCCAAATGTTACGTAAAATAAAAGAAAAATAAAGAAACAACTCCACAAATCTAAACTGCCCTATTTGATCAAAGACAAGTAAGACTGGACTAACCAAATCAAAGAAAACATGACTAAAGTAACCTAACCAAAGGAACAACAGAACTGAACTAACCTGAACTAACCAAAGGCAAAGCAAAACTAAACTAATCTAATCATTAGAGCGCACACTTAATGTGTGGCAAGCAACAAGCTCTGTAGCGGCCTTAAAGGGCCGCTGCAACAACAAGCAAAGGCGGCCTTGACAGGCCAACAGGAGGCCTTAAAAGACAAGTACAACTGGAATGACCAAACTAAAGGAAAAACATAACTAAACTAACCTAACCAAAACAAAAACAGAATAGTTTTATGGAAAAGAATTTGCGGATGAACCATATTTGTTCTAGAAAAAAAGAGTTAATATATTATAGTAGAGGATGACGTGAATTATAATACCTAATTGTATACGCTTTAAATAGCCGTTTTTCTTCTAAAAAACAGCGCATATGATAGATCAAACCGACCTCTTTGATATTAAGTACGGGTACCTTAATATTTTTTTGTAAAGCCAAAAAAAGAAATTAAAATGAAAGTGGCAAAACACGCCATTCTCGAATTCGCAATAATTACGAAATGCAAAAACGTTTTCTCGAACAAACGAATAAGCAGCGTTGCCAAATGTTACGTAAAATAAAAGAAAAATAAAGAAACAACTCCACAAATCTGAACTGCCCTATTTGATCAAGTAGGCGAACCTGCAGCGCTAAAACCTACAAGCTTACTTCAGTTATGACGACATTCAGATTGAATTTGTTAATACGATAAAAAGGCAATAATGTACTTGAAATAAAACCTTGAACCTAAACAAAACTTGAACCTAAACAAAACTGACCTAATCTGAACCAACGAAAGCTAACCTGAACTAATCAGAACCAACATGAATTAACCAGAACTAATCTGAACTAAGTAGAGCTAATCAAAAATTGACCTGAACCAAAACTGAACTAACCTAAACTAATCTGATATAATCAAAACTAAACAAAACGAATCTAAAAAGGAAACTGAACTGACCTGAAAAACAACCGTCATAAAAGACAAGTAAGACTGGACTAACCAAATCAAAGGAAAACATGACTAAAGTAAACTAACCAAAGGAACAACAGAATTGAACTAACCTGAACTAACCAAAGGCAAAGCAAAACTAAACTAACCTAACCATCAGAGCTCACACTTAATGTGTGGCAAGCAACCAGTTCTATAGCTGCCTTAAAGGGCCGCTGCAACAACAAGCAAAGGCGGCCCTGACAGGCCAACAGGAGGCCTTAAAAGACAAGTACAACTGGATTGACCAAACTGAAGGAAAAACATAACTAAACTAACCTAACCAAAACAAAAACCGAACTGAACTAACCTGAACTAACCAAAGGCAATGTAAAACTAAGCTAACCTAACCAACACGTCCAAAGGCGCCCCTCAGGAGGTGCCTTCCTTTAGGTCAGGTTTAACGGAAACAACTAAACTAAAGGAAAAACAGAACTAAACTAACCTGACCTAACCAAAGGAAAAACATAACTAAACTAACCTGAACAAACTTAACCAAAAGGAAAGTAATACTGAACTCGAGTTTTTATTTGTCTTTGGGTCGCCATTGCGGGATCCGATAGATAACTACCTTCTTCCGAAAAGGCCTAGTTTCTGGATATTGAGGGAGAAACTGGCAACCCAGCTGCTCTAATAAGTGACAGCGACAGCTAACGCGAACTTAAATATGAATGCGCCGTGGGGCATTAAAATGTAAATAAACCGTTCATTTTTTTTTGGTATTTTTTATTATTTTTTTTTGTACAAATATGAATATACCGCAAATTTGTTTTGCTTTAAACTACTTAATTTGACGCCATCTTTATTGTAAATATCAAAAAACCTCGAAATTCCGTAGTACTTACCTAATACTGACCAGCACCAGCCTTTTCTCATATAAATAATATTACGAGTGTTTGGCGTCCCAATAAACTAAGTAGTAGGTGGATTAGCGGGATGGGGACAAATAACGACAATTCAGCTTTTATCAATTACCAGTTGGCAATTGATAAAAGCTGAATTGTCGTTATTTGTCCCCATCCCGCTAATCCACCTACTCCATATAAATAATAAATGACATATAATTATAACGTAACATCAGAAAGTGCAGCCCGAAAAATCCGGCCCAGTGGCAACAAAAGCGCATGCGCGACTGCCGAGCTCCGCCCCTTAATTTTGAAAAATCGACGATGCCAAGCTTTATGTTTTATTACGTTTTCGCCGAAATATAAAATATTATCTAATAATATATTATATCAATATAAAAAATACTAAGAACTATTTTTAGTTTCTAAAATGTTTGAGCTGTTAGTTAACTTGGCAAGTTAGCATGGTGTGGTGTAAGAAAAAACTCATAATTTATTTAAAATAATCTTCTGTTCTATTCCTTAATATAATTTAAACATGATAATGGCGTAATGCTTTCAACGTCATTTGCTGTTAACTTAAATTTTTAATTCTTTTTTTGGCGGGTACGCGCGTAACATTTACACATTAGTTGATATTGATAATAAAACCATATTAATAATTATAATAATGTGATTTAATTTAATTAATTATAATCATAATACCTCAAAAAGACCCAATACTCACAGAAAAAGTCTAACCATCCTATAAAATATTGGCGCCTTTCCTTGCCTTGGCTTACAAGTCAGGTATCAAGAAATCAATACACAATACGCCCGATGAGTATTTATTATTCATTACTAAGCTTAATAAAATATGCACTGGAAAAATTGAAAAATATGCACATATTTATGCTAAATATTTAAAGAAATATGCAGTTTTTTTGTCGAAATATGCCGTAAATATGAATATATGCATATAATATATATTATATTAATATAAACTTCATATTTCCAAGTTTTTTATTCTCATAATAAAATTTCGTTTGTTAAAAGATATTAATTGCTTAAGTGCTAAACGTTGTCGAAGTCAAAAGTAAACAATATTAATTACTGGTAAATTATATTATTTAGTATTGTTAGTCTTATTTTATTATTTAGAAAATACAAAATTCTTTACAAAAGAAAATTACCGGTTAAAAATTGATTATAATAATATGTTTTTTTAAAAGTATCTACAAAGGATTTCTCGGAGAATTTCCTTAGTAGTGTGTCTCTACAAGTGGAAATTGTTCTTTAATTTCTTGGGCTACCAAATTTAATCCATGGGCCAAACATGTCAATGTTTGGCGTGTGTCTCATGTCATTAAATTTGGGTAAAAATATTTAAGCTTTAGAGCAGATTTTATCATATAAGAAGCCCCACCTGACAAAAATTTTTCAAACAGTAACAAAGCTGTAAATTTTTCGTCGAACAAATTTTGTTTTATAGCCGGTTAACCAATCAGAGCAGTTTAGCTGGGCGACGGTTGTTAAGAAAATAAAGATATTTTTGCCGCACCTAAATCATCTGTAATATTTTATTTCGAAATTTTAAACCGGAGACCCGAAAAGTTGTCAACAGATGTGAGTGAAAATACAAGTATTTTTGGAAATGGCAAAAAAATGCAAAAATATGTTATTATTTAAGAAATATGCAGATTCAGGTAAGTAACGTTAAAATATTCAAACTATGCAAAAAAATGCATTTTGCATATTCCCCGAAGCTTACTGATTATACTAAATTGTTTTAAAATAAATACGATCCTATAATCAAAAAAACAAATCTTCGATCTTGCGTTATTAAATTTTTTTTTTCATGTCAAAAAGTAGTCAGAGTTGACCTAACCTCAAACTTTTGTTCTTTTAGAATTTTTGTTAGACTGCTCTGTGCGCTGCGACATCATCACCACCTTGCTTTCCCTTTGTTTTCTCATTGCGAATAGAAGGATGAGAATACTCCGAGAGCGCACTAGGGCGTCCGGCCCTAGGACAAATTTTTTGGTGGGCGTGTCCTCCGCATACGTCTTGCGTAGAAGAATGTGCGCATTAGCAAGCAGTGAGCCTAATCTTGGTTTCCATTGGTCACTAGAAGCTGCACTTTTAATCCGTAGGGAAGGATTGACGTTCGTAGTACATTAACTAGTACGAATATGCCTTTTCTTGGTTGGCTGTCTTTGCTGAGAATGTGGTAAACAAGTTTCTTTTACAGGGCTCTTGAGTTCTTGAACTTCTTTGACCTTCTATGTCATTTTTGTTAGGCTTAATGGAAACTGCTGGATTCCTTGGAAAACGTGTTTTTTTCATCATAACAACATGATGCCACATTGCACATATAGTGAACTTCCAACAAGTCCAAACTCCAAACACCATTTGCGTCTTCCAACTTCAACAGCTGCAGTAGAACTACCTGGCTTGACTCCTGGGAACCACATAACATGCTCAGATTTCAATTCCATTTTTAAAAGTATATTGGATATATGCGGGGTGATTCACGTTACTCGACACGGAAGATTATGGCTAAACTTTTAGATTTTAAAAAAGTTTTGTATATGGAATGGATGAGGGTCTATTGGAAGTACATTTTAAAATAATTGTCATTGTATACAGGTGGTCCCAAAAATATAAAATTGATTAAAGCTGTATTTTTTTAAATGAGACACCTAGTATATTAATGTATTTTTAGTTTTATTAAGGTTTATGGCATCTAAACCGTAGCGTTCTTCAGATATTCGTGATTTTGTTAAAAATGGAGCATCAAATTAAATGTTTAAAATCTCAGCACTTGGTTTCTTTTCAAGCACCAAAATTGGCTGGTGGGCTAACAGTACATTGGATTTTTTGTGGTGTGTATTAAATATAAACTACTACGCACCGAGTGTCAATGAATGAACACCAAATTATTGCAAACTTCAAACAGTAATAACTCGTTTAATTTAAATTAAACACCCTGTATTTTATAGTATCATTACATGCAGAATTTAGTTTCCTATTAAAACTATTAAACATTCCTATAGCTTGGTCTTTGCGTTTTCTTGGAAAATTGATTTTTTTCTGAATTTGAGCTGACATAAACGAATTAAGTAATCTACTTTACTTGTTACAATACCTGATTTTGAGAAAGCAAAATTTATTATCATTAGTACTGGGTGTTCACTAGAAAACTTCATTTAGGAGGCTATAAAATTTTGACAGAAAAGGATGGCATAATGAAAGCAAATGCACTTTTCTTTCTCCATTCTTTTCCTTTGACATTTCACAACCAACTAGGCGAAGTTTTCTAACGAACACCCCGTATTTGTCAGATATTAATTTATGAGTTACAAAATTATGATCATGAAGATTATTTAGCAGTCATCTGAATGTTAAAGTGTCTTTATTTAGCATAAAATATCAAATAAAACAATAAAACATTATATTACAAGAGTTCTTAGCAAACTTAGCATCTCTATTACAAAAAAATTAAGTGCAATAATAGTGGCAATTTGAAATACAATAAATAATAAGTCAACACAAAAGTAAAACAAACCAAAACAAATAGTTATAAAATTTGTTCAAAATGACGACCGTCTGATTCTAAACACAAACGTATTCTGTTTTTAAATCCTTCACTCACATTGCGTAACATATAGGGAGTTATGCTTCTGAAGGCCTCTCGGATTCGTTCCTTCATATTTTCTTTTGTGGTTGGTGGCGTATTATACACGATTCTTTTCACATATCCCCATAAAAAGAAATCGGGAGGCGTTATGTCAGGGGACCTTGGTGGCCAATGTTGTGCTCCATTCCTTCCAAACCATCGATTTTGGAAACAAACATTTAAGAACTCCCGGACTTCACGATGATAATGAGCAGGTGCCCCATCCATTTGCAGCCATATGGTTGTTCTTATATCTAGAGGAACTTCTTCCAGTAAAATTGGAAGCTGATTTCTCAAACACTTGAGAAAGGACAATCCGTTTAAATGTTCGTCAAAAAAATAAGGTCCAATCACATACTGTCCCATTATGCCCCCTCCCCCCATTCATTTACTGACCACCTATGTTGGTTATTAAGAACTCTAAATTCATGAGGGTTAAAATCAGAATAATAATGAAAATTGTGTCGGTTAAAAGAACCATCGTTATGATAAGTACAGTCATCACTAAATAGAACTGATTCAAAAAAATCTTCTTGTTCTCCAACTTTTTCTAACACCCACGTACAAAAGTCCACTCGTTGGCCAAAATCGTTATCGGAGAGTTCTTGATGTAGTTGTATCTTATAATCGTGACATTTATGTTTTTGAAGAATCCTTGATACGCTTGCTTGGCTAATATTTAAGTTTTGTGCAATTTCTGGTTGTCCGACATGGGGATTTTCAACTAACTACTAACTTCTGTAACTGGTTTCGTTTTGGCAGTCGTTTCATACTGAACACTACCAGTTTGCCTAAATTGAACCAACAGTCTTACAAAAACGGCTCTATTCGGTCGAGTTCGGTTAGGAAACCTTTCAGCATAAACCCTTGATGCTAAAAAACAATTTTGCAAGCATTCTCCTAGAATGAAGATCATGTCGACTCGTTCTTCTGTTGTGTAAACCAGCATTTTGATTAAAAAAAAAGCTCCCTGTTAACCACCAATTATAACAGTAAAAAAATATTTAACTTTAAATTAATATGTGACAACTAGACATGACAATAAATGTCAAAATCAGGTAACACCTGAACATACCTGAACAGGTAAATTAGATTACTACATTCGTTTATGTCAGCGCAAAGTCAGAAAAAATCAATTTTCCTAGAAAATGCAACGACCAAGCTATAGGAATGTTTAATAGTTTTTGATAGGAAACTAAATTCTGCATCTAATGATACATCTAATGATAGATGTATTTTATACATATACCAGTCAATTTCGATGGTTGAAAAGAAACCAAGTGCTGAGATTTTAAACATTAAATTTGATGCTGCATTTTTACAAAATCACAAATATCTGAAAAACGGTACGGTTTAGATGCCATAAACCTTAATTAAACTACCTTTACTTTTGTCCGTAGATACCGAAAATACATTAATATACTAGGTGTTTCATTTAAAAAAATTAAACTTTAATCAATTTTATACTTTTGGGACCACCTGTATACAATGACAATAATTTTTAAATGTACTTCCAATAGACCTTCAGCCATTTCATATACAAAACTTTTTTAAAATCTAAAAGTTTAGCCATAATCTTCGGTGTCGAATAACGAGAATCACCCTGTATATAGTAACGAATAACACAGACCTGCAGTTTCACATTTCTGTTCTATAATATATCGAGGTTGAGGTTAAATATGTAAAGTAAGCGAGTACAGAGTGTCCCATTATAAAAGCCACTCATTTTCAGTTTCTTAATTTTGATTTCAAAAAAAAGTTTTATATAAAAGTTAAAGCGTTTTAGCAAAAAATTTGAACGTTTTATCGGAGATACAGAGTGTCTCAGAAAAATGTGGCAGACCAAACATATATATTTTGTAAATGGCACACCTTAGGCAGCAGGTCGAGGCGATTTCAACGATATTTGTTTTGATAAATTTATCTTTAGTATCTATACTAAAAACGTAAAAATGCAAATTTTCATCTGTTGAGACCCTTACAGAATTTTGTTTACTACAGAAGCAGGGACTTACATATTCAATAGAAATATTGATTAGGGGGTATAGATTATGTGTCAAAATGAATGGTGGTCATTTCCAACATTTGCCCACATATCAAGTTTTTAATATCACTCGTTCAGTTACTTATTGCTTTGTTAACAATAAACGATTTTTATAATTTAGGGGGACTTATTTGAGGAACAACTTATTACGCTATAAACTACAGCGGCGTTTTATGAGTAATCTCAGTTAATTGTGACTGTTGACATTTGACTGTTGACCTTTGATTGTTGACAAACATTTTTACTCTTTTTGTGAACTGCTAACGATAAAACTATCAAATCATATATTTTTTAAATTGTTTCAGTGTGCTCTATCCACTCTTTGTAGGGACAAGTTGTATAGTGCGGAACGGAAAAGCAAGAAAGTTAAAGTGACTGGCGTGTATAACGGGACATCCTGTACAAATAGTAGATATATACTTTTTAATACTAGTTTTCCACAAATTCTATTATAAACCAATATTTTTTTTGCTACCAGATTCAGTTAAACCGCAATCCCGCTTAGATAGATCATTCAAACCCAATCAAATCAATGTGATCTTTGTTCATAGTTTATTTAAAAGCCCATGTCCCCTATAGATAATAAAAAAGTGTATATTAACACTAAAGAGAAGCTGACTTTTTTATTAGGATAGTCTATCTAATGTTTCAGCAACCATCTAATACAGCACCTTCACAAATTAGAAATTATTTTTTCCGTTATATCACATGCCGTTATATTACAATAGATTTGATATCACCGAAGATCTGGAAATTAGTACAAAACTATTGATCCATGAGGTTTAGACTTGCTTCAGATCGTAAGGTGAAGAAACAAAATCGTTATCGAAAAGACAGGGTTTGCTAACATCCAAAAAAAATCAATGTATGGGCCGGAATAGTTGACAATCGGGTTAATTGTAGGAACAAATAGCCAAACTTCGGTAGTAAAAATTCTCAAAGTCCAAAAGCTTGTTAACTTTGTTCCATAAAAATAAAAAATTATCTCGATGCATTGGTCTACGATGACTCTGTAAAAGACTTCAGTTTTGCGAGCCCATGAAGGAACTACTTTTTTGTTAGCTTTTTTGCCACATTGAAGTTTACTTTCGATTCTGAGGAAAATGATTTGAGCAGCTGTTAATGGTGATCCCAGATATATATTGTACGGTGGATAATTTGGTAAGGATCAGTAAAACGACTACGGGATGCGAACCGTTATGATTGTCGACGTTTCGGCTCTAAAACAGAGCCATCCTCAGGACACTAAAATTGTGAAAAAGGCATTCCATAAATGCACCGAACTACGGTAATGACATTAAATTGAAATAACACATACCACAATCAAATTTAAAAAGCATTAGAAAATTTACATAATACAAAACCAACCTAACAAAGAGCATTAACAAATTAAAACAAATATATTAAAATACAAAAAACACAAAATCTATACTCACATATAACACTTGCCACTCCTTGTGCGTCAGACTTAAAATGGCTTTCCGAGGACATATCGTATATAAAGCGAATATATTATTATTGCCGCTATAGTGTGTTAATGTGGCTTGGAAAATGGAGGAGACGTAGGCCGTATCACAGCCAAAGCAGAATGAAGTAGAGCCGATCAAGTCGGCATTTGCATACGAAGAACACAAAAGAATGGGATACGCAAGCTAGATGTAAGCATTTCTAGAGGGGTGGGATGTAGAAGGTCACCATAGCATAAGAGTTATTTATCTTTTTGGGTCTTGTATTAAAGGGATGTTGTTCCGTGTGTCCTCCATGAGCATTCGTTGAGCTATTATTGTTTCTTTATTATTTGTAAAATGTTAAAGTAGCTGTTACTAAGACCTTCAACACCTTGCTTTTTGTTAATGCTCTTTAGATTTTCCTTTATTTCGATCATCTCATGTATAAGCCTCTTTTGATAACTTTTTTGGCGACCTAAGATCTTAACGTTATCAAAATTAAACGAATGCATGTATTTATCAGGGTGTTCTGTTAGTGCGGTCTTTTGCTTACAATTAGTCAAACTAATTGGTCGAACACTTCTCCTATGAGCCTGAATTCTAGTCCTCAGGTATCTCCCAGTTTGACCAATATACACACCATCACAATCACCACAACTAATCTCATAGATATACCCACTCTCATAATCCTTATGAATCTTATATTTCAATTTTAAAAAATGTTTTTTATTTGTGTTTTCATTACTAAAAGCGACTGTGATGTTCTCGTCGTTTAATATTTTTGCCAAACGCTCTGAAAGATTCTCCACGTAGGGAATCTTCAAATAGATCGTGTCCTTTTTCTTTTGAGGGTTGGTTGTAATGCTCTCGGCGCCACTAAGTACCCTATCAATTAACTTAACAGGGAACTGATTGGATATTAAATAAAGTTTTATCTCATTTAAGTTTTTAGAGTGGAAATCTGCGTGTGATAACTTTAAAGCTCGATGCTTCAAGTTATTGATAATATTAATTTTTTGTTTGAAAGAATGTTTGGAATTGAAATTGAGAAAGCGTTCTGAAAAAGTTGGTTTATGATACCAATCAGTTTTAACCGTATTATTCGGTGTCCTAATAAGTAGAACATCAAGAAAAGGAATGGTACTAGATGATTCGCACTCAAGGGTAAATTGTAATTTAGGGTGAAAGTCATTAAACACTTCTAGAAGAATATTTATACCCTCCTTGGGTACAGAGGTAACTATGTCATCAACATATCGTTTGAAAAATGGCAGCTGAAAGGGTAAGTTATCAATATATGTTTGCTGCAATTTCGATATTACTATGTCAGAACAGATGTTTTAGAGCTGAAACGTCGACAATTATAACGGTTCACACCCCGTAGTCGTTTTATTGATCCTTACTAAACAATCCACCGTGCAACGAAAATGATCGTTATCAGGATTGCTACAGTGGACAAGAGAAGGTCAATGCGTAGACTCGAAAGTTAGTGACAATATATACACGTGATACAAGTGCTCTGAAGATTTCGGATGATGTTTTACTGAACCATCGGCGTAGGTCCTTGAGCCAAGATTTCTGCCTTCTCCATGTTGACCTCTTCCCCTGAAATTTTCCCTCGATAATCAGCCGAATTACCTCATATCTATCTCTCCTCATTATATGTCCAATATACCTGAGTTTGCGCTCTTTGATTGTTAGCATCGTCGCCAGTGTTCAGAGATTCCCCGAAAATGTGTTCCGAGTACAGACTAAAGAGCAGCGGAGATAATATGCATCCTTGTAGCACTCCTTTTCTTATGGCTATTTCCTCCGACATTTTGTTCTCTACCATTACTTGAGCTGTCTGATGCCAGTAGAGTTTTGTAATGATTCATAAATCACCCTCGTTTACACCTGTTTTTCTGTTAGTTTTTTATGTTCCACACAGTCAAAAGCTTTGTGGTCGTCTATGAAGCAGGCGTATGTTTCTACGTTCATGCCGCGTGCTCTCTGTGTAAGTATGTTAAGCGAAAATAGAGCCTCGCGCGTTCCTAATTCGTTTCTGAAGCCTAATTGAGTGTCGTCAACTTGCTGTTAGTACTTTTTGAATACGCGGGTGTGTATAACTCTCAGGAACGTTTTTAGTACGTATGACATCAAATTTATCATGCGGTAATCATCGCATTTGGACGCGTTAGGTTTTTTGGATCAAGTGAGAAAAGTTGATCTCAGCCATTCCGAGGGTAATTTTCCAGTTCTATAAATATCGTTGGACAGGTCTGTCAGGCGACTTAACCCTATACCGTCTTCGTAGATTAAAAGTTTCAAGGTTTCAGCATGTACCTCATCGGGCCCCACAGCCTTTCCATCTTTCTGTATTAGATGGCGTGTTTACCTCTTCTTTACTGATATTCGGATTAGTCTCGTTGATCTCACTTGCTTGGAGGGGTTGTTCTGGTCGCTCGTCGCTAAACAGTTTTGTAACTTACTCTTTCAGGCACTTCACTTTTTTGTCAGTCCCACGAGTATTATGTAGTTATTGTCTTTCAGTATTCCGCTGGTCTTTTTGCCATTACGTCCTGTCATTTCCTTGATCTTTTTACGAACATTATGTATGTCGTGTGATTGATGTAGTTGTTCGATTTCACAGCATCTCTCCGCCAGCCAGTGTGCTCTTGCCTTTCTGCACTTTCTACGAATAATCTTGTTTTACTCTCTGGATCTAGCCGCTTTTTGTTTTGTGCTCTCTTCGCTCGTCCATCATTTTTTAAATCTAGTCTGTCATCCAGGGTTTTTTCGTTTGCGGTTTTCATTTCCTACCATTTCTTCTCAATTATTGTGCTCGGCTCGATCTTCTGCATTGTTTTTCAAGACTTTGCGTGGCTGTCATCTTCATCGGGTGGTTTTGAGTTTTGTTATGTCTATACGTTTTGATGGTATACGACGGTTAACATGTTTGAATCGACGAATCTTGATTTCCATTACGACTGGATTGTCCGAATTATTCTGACCGAATTCTGGAATATTGTATTTATTAATATGTTGCCGATCTGATTTCTGACTCGATGTTCTTTACAGTCGGCAGGAGACTTCCACATATACAGGCGGCGAGGATGTGGTTTAAAAAATATGTTTACCACAGATCAGTTTTGTTGCTTGTTGCTAAATGATCAGCCTTAACCTATAAGTAACAATTTTTTGTACCTCAGGCACTAAAAATAGTTCTTTAGGGATTAAAAAAAATAATCCATTGAGGTAATAATTCATTTATAGACTGTTGTTGCATGGCAGTCTACACCATGTGCCAACGTTTTTTGTTGAATATATTAATATTCAGTGTTTTATTTTTCACACAGTTTTGATTTAAAATTATCCATTTTGAAGAGCAAAATAGTCTTTTAAACTCTTAGCAATACTTTATTCCCTTGGTGCATACTATACTAATAAATATCTCAGCAACATTAAACCTGCTCAACAAAGTTACTAAAAATCACTTCTCAGGACCGGAAATATAGGAAAACGCAATTATCCTGGGTTCAATTAAGTATACAAAATTATCAATAGAATCAGATATTATTTTGACGACCGGAGCTTTACACTTCCAATTTGACAATAATTGAAAAGGAAATGGAAGCTCCAGAGACAGCGATCATTTAAATATGATAAGTAAGCACTTCTTAAAAAAAATGTTTTTTCGTAAAGCTTTTCTTTTCCTTCCCACCGTGCATTAAACTCTTAACAACAACAATAAGCTAATAAGAGCAGGTACCACTTTTTTCCCAAAGCTTAAGGAATTGTAAACTTTGGCTTCAGAAGTAAAAAATTTTGGTTTTTCATTTGGTACTCCATCTCTTCAAAAATATTCTTTTATTGCACTAATATAACTCAATAAATTTGCTAATTTTATGTTTGCTTTTTAAACTTCAATAGAAACAAAAAAATTCTTAAAGAAAGAACCTGTCGCTTAAGGTTTCTAGTGATATATAGTTGATATATGTCCTAACAGCCCCTTTCCTGCTTAAAAAAACTGTTTTTGACATTACACTCAAAATTATGGAATATTCAAAAACGTATATGAATTTCAATCTCCAATATTTTCCTTAAATGTTATTCGATATTATCTTTTTTTTACCCGTTGAAAGAGCATTCCTTGCTTAATAATACAGAGTACAAACAATGAAGAATAAATCAATATCTTACTGGGAGAGACAATACATTTAAACCCATGTCGTAATCACTTCTTTTTAAAAAAATCTGTGGCAAAGGAGAAGAGTTTAAAATTTGGCTTCTCTGTCTGTTTTAGGTACTGCATGGCTCCCCTACAAATACGTTTGATCGTTGTGTTTCAACTTTAAAATTTTTTGGAGATTTTAGCTTTTTCGTAAATGTCTGTCGAAATAGTAGATTATGTCACTAGGAGTAAAAGTGGGTCTTTTCGTGCTGAGCCCAGAGATTGACGGCCGAAGCGAAGCTGAGGCCTGCAACTGGGCGAAGCACAAAAAGACCTTTTACTCCGAGTAACATATACTATTTTTTTTTCAAGCATGCAAGAAATAAGAAATCTATTTCAAAGTGGTTCAGTTTTGCAATTTTCTCTCATCCTCTTTAAGCGGGTCTAGGTACTTACCCAATTGTGTATATTATTTGTAAAATACATAGAATATGTTAGAATGGTGGTTTTCAATGTTCAATGGTTTTAATGTATTAATTAATAACCAATGATTATGGTAAACTAAGAATTTGTAGCATTATTTTCAATACTAAATTAATAAATGTCACATTGACAGGTAAATATGATGACGCGCATGACATTTAACAGACGAATTCAGAATTCGAGAACCTATGCGATTTCGACTAATAACGGTTTCAGATGGTGCTCTTGAGTGCTCTGAGAGTATTTCTGTCCTTGGTTTTTTCAACAAGAATGTAAAGATGGCAATACACTCAGATCGGTTTATTTGGTGTCATCTATTATTAAAATAATTTTGGTGAATGAAAATCGTTTATATATGCGCCACCATGACACTAGCGGTGACTTTTGACTTTACTTTTACTGCCTAGGACTTTTTTGCTACTTTTTTGGTCTCAGGATTTGAAAGCCCACTTTAGGTGTGCGTATGGAGAAAATAAATGACGTACTTTTAGTCCGCTTGAAAAAAAACATGATTTTTGTTCACCAACCCAATTATCCTCTTACAACGTTTGTTTGAAAAATGGCATCAACATGGGGTTACAAAAACTAATAAATAGGGTGAAATGAAAACCGCTTAGTTGGTATCAAAAATGTATCAACAATTGAAAAATAAAAATTGACAATTAGCAAACAACAATTAAAAAGGATTAATAGCGCGCGTTTCCACCTCTAGCATTTCTAACTGACAGGCACCGGTTTGGCATACTTAATATCAGGTTTCGGATAGAATCCTGCATATCATCTGCAGCAAATTTTTTAATTCTGCTAAGGTTTGTGGAAACCGATTCAAATCCCTCACTTTTCTACCCATTTGATCCCACAAGTGCTCTATGGGGTTAAGGTCTGGGCTTCGAGCTGGCCAATCCATAACTGAAATTTCCACCTCGGTGAAACACTCCCGCACAATTCTTGCTCCATGTGGCTTGCATTATCGCGCATGAATAAAAAATCATTGCCTACGAATGGATCAAATGGTACAACATGAGGATTTCATTGATGTATCGGTCAGGTGTCAACCGTTCTATAACGACAAGTTCCGTTTTTTCTTCTAATTAATTCCACCCCATACCATAATCGAGCCACCTCCATAACTGACAGACGTCTTAAAGTTGCATTGAGCGTATCGCTCACCCGGTCTACGAAAAACTTTAAGACGTCTGTCATTGCTACAGAGACAAAAACGAGACTCGTCGCTGAACAGATCCTCATTGGTCTTCACCCCAGGGGAAGGCATACTCCTAGCAAATCTAGTTCCTAGACAACTCGAGCCGTTGTTGCTTGTGTTGGGTTGCACAGCTGGTTTTCTGCTAATCTCCTTAAAACTGTTTGTTTGCTCAGGCGTCTGTCGTGAATTGCAGCAAATTCCGCTTGGAGTTTAACGCTAGAAGTGAATCTGCTTCTAACAGCCTGTAGTCTTAAAAATCGGTCCTGTTGTGGTGTAGTAATTATTTTTCTTCCTTGTCCCTCTCTTCTTTTATTCGCCCCGGTTTCTCTGTATCTAGCCAGAATTTTGGAAATAGCATTTTGGGTTTTTTCTAAATCCAATGCAATATCGGACTGGGTCCTTCCTTGCTCATGTAAGCCTCTAGCATAAGCGCATTCTTCAGCGGTTAAGAATCTATTCATTTTATTTTAAAACAATTGAAAGTGTGTCTATCTAACCGAAAGTATGATTGTCAAAGTGACAAATGTACCTCTAGCAGGTCTTTGCATTGTGAGCAAAAGTCTTATTGTTGGTCACAATCAAAAGTTAAAATTTGTAAAAAGATTTGTTTTAACGAGTTAAATTTGTCACATAACATAACCATTACTCTTATTAGTAGGGGAAGTCATGCGGTAACTAATACAGATAAAGAAGCCCAGGTTTCAACTCCTCTTTATTGCAACAGAATTTTTTAAAAGTAATGATTTCGACATGCTTTTAAATTTATTGCCTCTCCCAATCATCATTGATTTATTTTTCATTGTTTGTTCCCTGTATTATTAAGCAAGGAATACTCTTTCAATGGGTGAAATAGTTATTTATGTATTAAGAGCGAAAAGTACAACTTTTTTGCTCGGAGAGTGAAGTTTGCCACTCGACGCGAAGCGGAGAGCGGCAAACACTCGAGAGCAAAAAAGTTACTTTTTACTCGTAATGCATACAACGTTTTTTCTGCAAACGATCAATTTCAAATAATGTGAATCACAACTGAGCAAAACTGAAGACACAATCTGAAAATTTAAATCAAAGTGACAATGACGTTTTTAATAATTGGTTGAGTGGTATAGTTGCTAACTCACATTCTGATCCTCAAAAAAGGCTAGGTTTTCGTTTGTCAAATGAAAGCGTAAAATGCGCCATTATTTGACGTTTGTAGAAAAAAAATTAATATCGAATAACATTTAAGGGAAATATTTGAGATGTAATTTGATACACGTTTTTGAATATTCTATAATTTTTGGAACGAAGTTTAGGTGGAATGCAAGTTAACGACTTTAAAACATTATTTTAAGAAAACATTTTTGTGAAAAAAATTAAGTGTTTTTATGGCAGAAACATACTTTTGAATCTTTATTCTATTAATTTATTGCAGAAAGGACATTCGACAATGTTTCGGTTTTATAATCCTGATTATTTGGGGATACGTAGGGGAGGGTGGGCCACAGTGAAGTATGGGCCACCGTGAGACATTACATTTTTTTTTTGTTAATACGATCGCGATTTGTGCTGCCATCTCTTAAATGAAAGAATAGTTACACCTTCACATATTCAGAAATACATCGGCTTATTTCAGTTATTCACGTTGATGCTTTAATGACGTTCGTGTTCTCGGCTGTCGAAAGTAAATAGTTTGTGAACATTATACTGTGTATTTACGTTTTAAAAAAGCTGAAATTGGTAATTATTTTTTCTCTGTTAATTAGTATAATCATTGAGGTACACTATGCTATATTGAGATTTGCTCTGTTTTAAAGAGTTTTTATTTAACCTACAAAATCATTTCGGCATGTGGCTTGGGCCAACTTGAGACAAAATTTATGGGCCACAATGAAACATGTCTCATTGTGGTCCATAAATGCAAATTACTGTCTCCATATAACTCTTGCTTTTTTATGCGATAAACTGAACTTGTTACTGCATATTTAGTGCATGCATAATAATTGCTCATCGTTCAATCGATTTCCTTTTAGGTAGAACAATGTCAAGGGGAAGAAAGAGAAAGACCGTCAAGGGGACGTTTTCAGAAAACTCAATGAGACAGGCTATGTAAGCAGTTTTGAAAGGTGATATAAATGAACGTAAAGTTTCACTTAGAGACGCTGCCTTACAATATGACGTTAAGTATCAGACACTCTTTAGATATGTAAAGAACGCACGGGAGAATCCAAATGTATCTATTCGTATGACGCCGAACTATCAATGTCGGCTAATATTTTCACCAGAGCAAGAAATATCTTTAAAGGAATATATGATAACCGGTTCCAAAATGTGTTATGGAAAATCCACTAAAGACTTCCGAGAACTGGCATACGAGTGACTATAGTAACCTTACCACATCATTGTAGTAACAAGCAACAACCTCTTGACGTCTCCGGGTTCTATTCATTTAAGTCGAATTATAACGCAGCAGTAGACTCTTGGTTGCTTCGCAACTCTTGGACTCCAAGGGATGGAAACCGAACATACAGGACCTGAAACTGCAGTCAGAAAGGAAGAATTTCGGACACGAACGCTCACAAACACGAACGCTCGCAAACAACGGACAGGAAAGCTCCACCAACATCAAGAGAATTAACTCGATCTAATATGGACGAACCGTCAACGTCCAATGTTAACCATACTACCTCTAGCTCCGATAATAACACACTATCAGTTAATCAGTTTATTTCTCCAGAACAGTTGAAAAGGTAACCAAAGCAGGGACAAGGAAGTCGAAAAAGCCACGTACCAAAGGACGAAGTTACATTGCAACGGACATCCCTGAAAAAAGTTTCTTTGAGGCGAAAGAAAGTGAAAAAACAACGCAAGATTTCCTTAAAAAAAGTTCACTTTTACGAAAAAAGAAGAAAATAATAAGTGACGAATCTTCATCAGAAGATGAAGTTGCAGCTTCAAGCTTTGTCGAAGAGCATTCAGATGAGGACGTACAATGGCCACCGCCCCACTTCTGGGTTTGAGGAATTGGATAGAGTCCCCATAGTTGGTGATTTCGTGCTAGTGCATTTCAAAACAAAAACGGCAGTATTTTATTTAGGACAAAGTTACTAAAGAGAAAGATGATGAAAATGATGTTGAAATTAACTTTTTGAGAAAAAGTGTGAAACTTGAGCGTCACTTTGTGTTTCCTGTTATTCCGGACGTGGCATTGGTGTCCCTAGACAACATAAAGTTGATCCTACCTCCACCCACTAGCTTGGAAAAAACAAAAAGGCTTCAGTCATCCTACAAATTTGAACTAGATTTCACATTATTCAACATGCGTTAAGAAAATGTTGATGCTTCATTGTGGCCTACTAGCTGTTTCACAGTGGCCTATCAGTGGCCCCACACTGGTCACAGTGGCCCATCATTGTGATTAGTTGTCCATAATGAAACAGCTGAAATTTTTTTTTGTCTCTTTCCTTTTACGATTTATTTTGAATGCTTCTGTAAATTGCAAATGGGATTAACTTTGGAATATATTGAAAACATTTTTTTGTCTCATTGTGGCCCACCCTCCCCTACTCGTTTCGTTAAGATCAAAGTACTATCAATATTATGTAATGCTCAACATTCAACTTATTTAACGAAGAAGTCAAGCAATCTCATCTGGGAACAAGTGACTTATTCAGAAATCTTGTAGTAGAAAGTTTTCTTTGACAAATCATATTCGCCATGTAAACCTAGACGCCACGTACACTTAGATTTATTACTCAATTATTATTGTACTGTATATGCCCCCCCCCCCAACTTGGAGACAACTTGGGAGACTTTCCTTGCTTCCTCTGTGGATGGACACCAAGTTATCTGCCTTAAATCCTGCAGAACTCGCCCTTAGGTCATATCTGGCTTTCATCCGATTGCTGGCAATCTTTATCTTTGTTATCACGTTTCGATGGATTTAATTTAATCTCAAATTCAATCTTTCTCAAAATTCATCAGAATAGTTCTGGACATCTTGCACGGTTTCTTCTGGTGATCCGTACACCAAATCTACCGGAAGGCGAAGTTTTTTACCAAATATAACCTTGGCAGGGGTATGTCTTGTCGTGTTATTCTGCACCTCTGTAAGCCATCATTAGAAGAGTCAGAAATTTGTCCCAATCCTTCTTGTGGTCCGCTACCATTTTGCCGAGGTATTTTTCTAATGTTTGATTAAAACGCTCGACTATGCCACATGATTGTGGATGGAGCGGAGTTGTCCTTGTTTTGCGGATTGCCAGAAGTTCCGTGATGTTGTTGAAAAATTGCGATTCAAAATCCCGTCCCAGATCCGAATGAAACTCTAATGGTTCGCCGAATCTACTGAAGAATTCGTCAACCAAGACCCTTGCCACGGTGTTAGTTTCCTTGGCTTGGTAGTGCGTATGCTTCAGGCCACTTACTAAAATAATCCACGGCAACTAAGCTGTACCTGTTGCCGTCGTCCGTTTCTGGGAAAGGATCTGCCACGTCGATCGCAATTCTTTTAAATGGGGCGCCAGCATTGTATTGCTTCATTTGCCCCCTAGTCTTTCTTTGGGGTCCTTTTACGGAGCAGCAGGTATCACAATTTCTCCACCAATCTTCGCCGTCATCTCGGTAAATCATCCAGTAGTACCTTTTCCGAATTCTATCCAGGGTCTTATTCACCCCAAAATGATCTTAGACACTCCGTTGTGCATTTCTCGCAAGATATCTTTCCGTCTACTTTCTGGTACGACAAGCTGGAGCGTGGCACTTTTCCTGTTCGGGCTTTCCCAAGTCCTCTTCAGAATACCATCCTGAATCGCCAACGAATTCCATTGAGCCCACATAGCTTCTAGTTCCGGGCTCTCATCTGCTAGGTCCTTCCATGGACGTATTAACCCCACAGCATTATCGGTTGTTTGTGCGACCTCCATTTATTCAGTGGTACAATGTTCGTCGACGTCAATCCTGGTTCTCCTAAGGCTGCTTGGTCCTTCTCGTTGTTCTACTCGTTGGCAGTGTCGACATTCCCCTTTACAAGGCCTGCGTGATAATGCATCTTCGTTAACATGACATCTTCCTGGACGATGTTTAATTTTGCCAGGCATGGTGAGGCTTCTTCCAAGCTATCAAATCATAAACATTCTGGGGGCTTCCCTGGGGCCAGTCAGCGTTGGATTCTTCACACTGACTGGTCTTAGTTTTCAGGCTGATGCGTGAGTCCGCCAGTGTCGTCGTGCTGGGGTCTAACACCTTTCCCGTCGAACGCGACAATCCCTTTTAAAATGGCCCATTCTGTCGTAGTTGAAACAAGATCCGGGTTTCCGTAGGTCGGCATTTCGGTCCATATTCCTTCTTTAACCAATGTCTTGTGCCCTGCTCGTTGGTCGATATACAATACAATATATATAACAATTGACGACTGAAATTAACAGACGAACCGAAAATTCGAGAACATATGCGATTTCGACTAACAGTGGTTTCCGGTAGCCGCTCTATAGAGCTCTGAGTGTATTGTAATCCTTTGTTTTCTCAATAAGAATGTAATGATGGCAACAGGTACACTCAGACCGGTTTATCTGATGCAATATAGAGCTCAAGTAGTTTTGGTGAATGAGAATTTTTATAAATACGCCACCATGACAGCAGCAGTGACTTTGGAAATTACTTTTACTGCCTAGGACCTTTTCATTACTTTTTGTCTCTGAGAATTAGAAAGCGTCTGTATCGGGATGACAAATAACGTCTTTTAGACCGCTTGAAAAAAATACACGTTTTTTTCCTCATGTCAAAATGCTGATAGTTAAAAAAACTGCTAATGATGAACACTTAGAGCACCCATAGTCAATTTCACTCTATTTTCAAACCAGCAGAGTAAAACTAATCGAACTACAACAGCTTTCGCATCGGTAGAAAAAAACGGACCAACCTGTCTCAATTTCAGGGGGCGATAATCGGAATTTAATGGCGCGGTATAAAAACAATCACACCGCTCGGGAGTGTTAATTTAGGTGTTTGGGAAGTGGAGTAATGATGACGTCATTAAAAGGAAATTACGCCCACATTGTGCTGGCGCGAATGCTATAGAGCCCAGCACACTCAAATGAGCTATAGTAAAAATGGCAGACTTTGACCTGACCCATCATGTTCTCTATTCATGGCTACACATTTCCTAATAAATAATCATTAAAAACACGTGTGTGTGTTTCTACTGCCTGGGAGTATAATTACACAAAACATCAACAAGTGTTCCCATCAAGGAAAAACAAAAAAAAGCTACCGACTCATCGGTGCAGTTCACACGAAAGCAAATTAACGTATGAGGCCATTAATAACTTCTTGGCTTAATTAGTGATAAACTGTTCATAAAATCTAATAATATAGAGATGGAATTTATTTCGGACATACGTTCGGTTACTGAACCACAGCAAAAGACAGAAGTAACGTGCAATGGCACCAAAACAGGAAATCGAAACTCTTCCATCATTTGACCCCCAATTTGTCAGCATTGAAAGTAAATCAGATAGTAAATGCCCTAGTCGGGAGCCATACTTACACATGTAACGTTAAGCGTATTCAGCTCTAATGCCAGACAAGCAGCTAGCGCGGAACACGGGTCTTGACATTAATTACCTATATCCGTGTTCCAGGGCGATTGAACACAACCTGTCAATTAGACAGCATTAGTTTGGACTGCATTGATCTCCTCCGCTTTCCAGGATTCGAGGTACGGTGGCAGCAGTAATTGCACTTGCTAAAACCCCCGATGGACGATGATTATTGCTGCGTCGCTTTGGGGTGCGTTCATAGCGAGTTGAAAAAAAAAGGAAGCAATTTCAAATTCAGCAAGTAACGTCGATAATAAATTACCTTTTGAAAGTTTTCAATATGCGGGAGAGCAGTTAGAGTAATTAGGATACCTATAATTAAAGCAAAAGAACATTTGAGTTGCCATTAAGGAAACCCGCTTCACCCTTTCTTTTTCCGGCCCTCTCGGTTTTCTTTTGCCCCCACCGTTTATTTCTAATTGCCGTGGCGGAAAGTTAAAAAGAAATAATGTTTCTAATTAAAGGAGCATGGCTGTGCGGGGTTGAGGAGGTCTCGATATTAAAACGTCAGAGGGCATTCTTATCTTTGAATCTTCAATTTGTTTATGTCGCAGCATCAAAAGTAATGGTATATTAGAGAACTGTCTTATATAAATATTTGTTATAAAAAGAGCCTCACTGTGCTTTTAAGTCACTAA
Source organism: Taphrorychus bicolor (assembly GCA_951812265.1). Taxonomy (NCBI): domain Eukaryota; kingdom Metazoa; phylum Arthropoda; class Insecta; order Coleoptera; family Curculionidae; genus Taphrorychus; species Taphrorychus bicolor. The sequence continues at coordinate 59,149,953 of OX638297.1, read as the reverse complement.
ATACTTACTTAAGGATAGACCCCTTCGACGGTCGATTTTTAGAATCGAGAATGTTTCCATTTTTTTAGAAATCACTTTTAAGTTAATTTCAATCAAATTCGTTTGTTACGTTCTTAGGGGATTGCAGTCAAGCCATTTCGATCAAAAACTGCAAAAAAAAATTACGACATTTTTTAGAAATTGTCCAAAATGGGGAATATTACGTCTTTTTTCCTAATTTTCCACTTTGACCGCTTGTAACTTTAGAACGAGTGGACCGATTGGTGTGAATCCGGTTTCTTGTTGTTTTTTTTTATGTCCTTTTTCACTTCTTAGCAAAGAAAGACCCGTAGGCTCAATAGTTTAAGAGATATCCCCCTTCGGAAGTTGATTTTTAGGCACTTTTAAAACGTGTTTTGCATTTAGAAAAATAGCCATTGGTGGAACTAATTTCAGTCTTATTACGTCGTTCCGATCAAAGACAGTAAAAAACACCAAATTTTAATTTTGAAGCGTTTTATGTCAAATTTCACTTATTTTAGACCAAAAATATACTTTGTCAAAAACATGAAGTTTGAATCAGCCTGATTTTGTTCCAAAAATTGAATTTTCTCTAAACAATTTTAGCTTTAATTTTAAGATACATTTTTACAAATTTGCTTTTTGGGCACTTTATGTTGCAGAGTTAAAACGGTTTTTAGTCTAGTTCTCACTTGAGTATTTGCACAAAATCCAAATTTGCATTTTTGCACGATTTGAGTAATCTCAACCGATTTTGGCCAAAATCTGAATTTACGCATTAACTAAAAATTTTCTCATTTTTACCCATTTGAGTGATTCTTTAACGAGTTTTGATACTAATTATAACCCCATATTCTCGAAAAACACCAAATATTTATTTTTAAATGTTTTTGGTTAGGTACATTTCGCTTATTTTAATAAAAAAATTGAATTTCTCCAGAAACAAAAACCTTGCATGTTTAGACCATGTGTTTCGTCTTTACTCCGATTTTAGCTTTAATTCTAACAAACATTTCAACAAATTTGCATTTTTAGACACTTCGTGTATGTTTTAAACGATTTTTGGTCTAGGCCTCACTTAAATTTTTGCATAAATTTCAAATTTCATTGTAAACAATTTGAGTAATTTTAAGCGATTCCAAGGCAAACCCAAACTGAATTTTTTACATCTCCAAATTTATTTTTTTTTCACAATCTTTGAGTTATTTTTTCACCGATTTTTGGCCCTAATCCTAACTTGACTTTCTTTAAAAACACCAAATTTTTGATTTTGTGGCGTTTTTAGTTTATCCTCTTTCACTTTCCACCAAAAAAAATTCACGTAGCTTCAACAGTTTGGGAGATAGACCCCTTTCGGTGTTAGATTTTTAGGAACTTTTGAAACGCGTTTTGGAGGCTCTTAGAGAAAAGTCTACTTATTGGACTAATTTCACTCTTATTATGTTTGTAGCATTCACAGGGGATTGAAAACGCTTCATTGCGGCAGCAAAAAAAAATCTGAAATTTTTTAAATTCACCAAAGGATTGTGTGTTTTCTCAATTTCCAACTTTGACCTTTTTACACATGTTGAGATTTTTTTATCGAGTTTCGGTACTAATCCTAACCTCACACTCTCCAAAAACACGAAATATGTTTTTAATAGTGACAGCGACATAGCGTTTTTAGTCACATTTCGCTTATTTTGATAAAAAAAATATTTGCTCCGCAAACAAAAAAGTTTAGACAATGCCCTTTGTGTTTAACCCGATTTTAACTTTAATTTTAACAAAAATTTTTAAAAAGTTGCATTTTCAGACTCTTCCAGTAAGTTTTAAGCAACTTTTAGTCTAGGGCTCACTTGAATTTTTGCATAAATTTCAAATTTCATTTTAAACGATTTGAGTAATTTTAACAGATTCTGGCACTAATAATAATATGAATTTTTCTAAAAACAAAAAATTCGTCTTTCTTTTATACTCTTTGAGTTACTTTTTCATCGATTTTTGGTATCCTAACTGGCATTCTAGAAAACACGAAGTATTTATTTTGAAGCATTTTTAGTAAAAGTTCACTTATTTTGATCGAAAAATTGAATTTCTAGAAAAACAAAAAAGATTGTTTGTTCAGGTTAGTGTTTCGTTTTTAATCAATTTTATCTCTAATTCTAACCCGAAATTGTCCAAAAACAACAAATGTGCATTTTTAGACGCTTTGTTTATTTTTCTAACGATTTTGGCCCTAACGCATATTTGTTTTTTTTCCAAAAATTTTACTTGGCATTCTTAAATGTTTTAAGTTCTAAGTAATTTTTAACCCACTTTAGCTTTAATCCAAACCAAAATTTTTTTTTAGACAGAAAAAGACCCCTTTTCTGTGTTCGATTTTTGGGAACTTTTAGAACATGTTTTGGAGGCTCTTAGAGGACAGTCTATTTATGGGACTAATTTCACTTTTATTATGTTTTTTGCATTGACAGGGGATTGTAATCGCTTCATTCCGATCAAAACCAGAAAAACAAAAATTCTGAAATTTTTTTAAATTGATCAAAGGGCTGGAGTATTCCCAGGTTTTTTCTCAATTTCCAACTTTGACGTTTTTAGCTTTAATTCTAACAAAAATTTCTACAAATTTGCATTTTCAGACACTTCGTGTAAGTTTTAAACCATTTTTATTCCAGAGCTCACTTGCATTTTAAACGATTTGAGTAATTTTAGACGATTCTGGCTCCAATTATAATATGAATTTTTCCAAAAACTCAAAATTTGTATTTTACCCTCTTTGAGTTATTTTTTCATAAATTTCTGGTAGTAATCCTAACTGGCATTCTAGAAAAGCACAAAGTATTTATTATAAAATGTTTTTTTGTAGTTAAAAAATTCTCTAATTTTGATCCAAAACTTGTAGTTCTCCAAAACCAAAAAAAAATGCTTGTTAAGGCAATTTCTTGTGTGTGGTTTTTATCCAATTTTATCTCTAATTCTAACCTGAATTTGTCAAAAAACCACACACATGTACATTTTTAGATGCTTTGTGTATTTTTTAACGATTTTGGCCCTAAGCCTTTGCTTTTTTCACAAAAAAATTTTATTTGGCATTTTTAAATGTTTTAAGTCATTTTTAACCAACTTTAGCGTTAATCCAAACCAAATTTTTTTACAAAAAACTTTTAGTTTGAATATTTAATCCCTTTTAGTCATTTTAATTGATTTTGGCCGTAAACCCAACCTGAATTTTTTCACATCACCAAATTAATTTTTTTACAAGCTTTGAGTTATTTTTCACCTATTTTTGGCCCTAATCCTTGACTTTCTTTAAAAAACACCAAATTTTTGCATTTTTGTAGCATTTTTAGTTTATCCTTTTTTACCTCCTACCAAAAAAAAGTCTCGTAGGTTCAATAATTTGGGAGATATACCCCTTTCGGTGTTCGATTTTTAGGAACTTTTAGAACGTGTTTTGGAGGATGTTAGAGAAAAGTCTAATTATGGGACTAATTTCACTCTTATTATGTTTGTTGCATTCACAGGGGATTGAGTTCGCTTGATGCCCATCAGAACCAGCAAAAAAAAATCTCAAATGTTTTTGAACCAAAGTGTTGGAGTATTTCCTGTTTTTTTCTCAATATCCAACTTTTTACACTTGTTGAGTAATTTTTTTAACAAGTTTCTATTCTGATCCTAACCTCACATTCTCGAAAAACAGGAAATATTTTTTTAAGAGTCATAGCGATTTTAGTCACATTTCGCTTATTTTGATAAAAAAATAAATTTTTCCAAAAACAAAAAAATTTTGCATGTTTAGACAATGCCGGTCGTGTTTAACCCGATTTTAGCTTTAATTCACAAGTTTCTACAAATTTCCATTTTCAGACACTTCGTGTAAGTTTTAAACGATTTATAGTCTAGGGCTCACTTGAATTCTTGCATAAATTTCAAATTTGCATTTTAAACGATTTGAGTAATTTTAACCGATTCTGGCACTAATTATATGATTGTTTCCAAAAACTCAAAATTTGTATTTTCTGACACTCTCTGAGTTATTTTTTCATCAATTTTTGATAGTAATCGTAACTGGCATTCTGGAAAAGCACGAAGTATTTATTTTTAAATGTTTTTAGTAAAAAAATCACTTGTTTTGATCAAAAAACCAAAAAAATGTTTGTTTAGGCAATGTGTGTCGTTTTTAATCAATTTTATCTCTACTTCTCACCCAAATTTGTCCAAAAACAACAAAAATTTGCATTTTTAGACGCTTTGTGTATTTTTTAATAATTTTGGCGCTAATGCTAAATTGCTATTTTTCCGAAAATTTTACTTTGCATTTTTAATTGTATTAAGTCATTTTTAACTAACTTTAGCATTAATCCAAACCTAATTTTTTTTACAAAATACTTTTAGTTTGAATATTTAATTCCTTTTAATCATTTTAATTAATTTTGACCGTAAACTCAACCTGAATTTTTTCACAACTCCAAATAATTTTTTTTACAAGCTTTGAGGTATTTTTCAGCGATTTTTGGCCCTAATCCCAACTTGACTTTCTTTAAAAACACCACATTTTAATTTATGTGGCGTTTTTAGTTTATCCTCTTTCACCTCCCAGCAAAAAAGTCTCGTAGGTTCAATAGTCTAGGAGATGGACCCCTTTCGGTGTTCGATTTTTAGGAACTTTTAGAACGTGTTTTGGAGGCTGTTAGAGAAAAGTATAATTATGGGACAAATTTCACTCTTGTTATGTTTGTTGCATTCACAGGGGATTGAAATCGCTTCATGCCCATCAGAACCAGCAAAAAAAAATCTCAAATGTTTTTGAACCAAAGTGTTGGGGTATTTCCTGTTTTCTTCTCAATATCCAACTTTGACCTTTTTACACATGTTGAGTAATTTCTTTATCATGTTTCGACTCTAATCCTAACCTCACATTCTCGAAATACACGAAATATTTTTTTAATAGTCACATCGTCACAGCGATTTTAGTCACATTTCGCTTATTTTGATAGAAAAAAATTAATTTCTTCAAAAACAAAAAAGTTTGAATGTTTAGACAATACCGGTCGTGTTTAACCCGATTTTAACTTTAATTCTAACACAAATTTTTACAAATTTGCATTTGAAACGATTTGAGTAATTTTAACCGATTGTGGCACTAACTACAACATAAATTTTAGCAAAAACTCAAAATTTGTATTTTGTACACTCTTTGAGCCGACCTGAGTATATCTCCAATTTTATTTTTTACAAGGTTTGAGTTATTTCTCACCGATTTTTGGCCCTAATCCTATATAGCTTGACTCTCTTTAAAAACACAAAATTTTCATTTTTGTGACGTTTTTAGTTTATCCTCTTTCACGTACCATCAAAAAAAGTCTCGTAGGTTCAATACTTTGAGAGATAGACCCCTTTGGGTGTTTGATTTTTAAAAAGCCTACTTATGGTACTAATTTCACTCTTATTATGTTTGTTGCATTTATAGGAGACTGAAATCGCTTCATTCCGATCAAAAGCAGCAAAAAAAATTTTGAAATTTTTTTGAAATTGACCAAAGGGTTGGCGTATTTCCTGTTTTTTCTCAATTTTCAACTTTGACCTTTTTTTGGCTAAGCATTCCGGTGTTTCTCAACTTTGGCAAAGTTGCAGTTAATTTTTTTTATATCGGAACAAGTTCGGCTATAAATATTAGATAATTTAGCCGAATTATATTTTAATTCCCGGTAAATTTTTGGAAAAAAATTGAGGCTCTTAAAAATACCAGTGGGTGAAAAAATTTCTTTTTTTACTTAACGATCCACGTGTTTCATACACAAATGTTCAGTTAAAATTTTGTCATTTCAGAACAAAATTAGTCTCATAAATTAGGTGGGTTTACGCTAAAATACACTGCAATTAATGCAGTATAATTTAGCGTACGTTCTGGGAAAGAAATGGAGACTTTTCGAAAATACCGGCTGAGAAAATGTCTTTTTCTTGATTTAATGATTGCGGTCAGTTTTTAATTAAATTTTTGTTATTTCAGAATGGAATAAGCTACATACTTTAAATGATTTTGTGAGACAAATTCCTGTGTAGTTAGTAAAATCTTAAAAAATTAAATTAAGGTAAATTATTAAAAAATTGTAGACGCCGACAAAATGCTTTTTTGTAACTTGACGATTATGGTCTCTTAACTTTAGCAAATTTTCAATTACGATTTCGTTACTTCTGAACAGAATCAGCTACGAACGTTAAGTAAATTTAAGTTAAGCTAAATTCTTTAAAAAGTGAGAATTAAAAAATAGCAGCGGTTGAGAAAATGTTTTTTTTTTTTTTAGTCGACAATTGTGGTGTTATAATTTTCGCAAATTTTTTGTTAAATATTTGCTGTTTTAGAACAGGAACAGCTAGATACGTACGAAAGGTAATTGATGCAAAATTACAGTGCAGGTATAGTTACATATTTGAAAAATTAAGATTCTTTGAAAACAACAGTGGCTGACAAAATGTTTTTTAATAACTTAACATTTGCGGTGTCCTAAGTATTGGCAAACATAAAAAAATTACGTTGGGGTTAAAGGTAGATTCTTGAAAAAAATGCGGAGACTTAATGAATACCAGCGGTTGAGAAATATGTAGAATAATGATACCGACCCAAATGTCAACCTCACCTGGTCGTGTGATAACCATACATAGTTATCCGGTGCACCCTGCTAGATTACAGACGCGGCTCTGACGACCGAATGATAGCCGGAATAAGCTATCCACCTCTGGCCTGTCAACGGTTACGGGCTGAGTAACAGGCGGAGGAAAGGGCACTCTTTTGTCCTGAGATTGAGAAATCAGTCTCAAAAGAAGAAGAATCAGAAGATCGCTGGCACCTCTGGCCTGTCAACGGCTACAGGCTGAGGAACAGGCAGAGGAAAGGGCACTCTTTTGTCCTGAGACTGAGAAATCAGTCTCAAAGGAAGAATAATCAGAAGATCAATAGCACAAAGATGTGTAAAGCCAAGGTATTACCACCGCATTACAGATCCTTAATGATATTCCCAGGACATCCGTCCAAACTGTTATCGTGTTGGAAGAACAAAAAGAAAAGCCTCCAGTCCCGGGCATACCTTATAATGGTCAGGAGGTGCAAAGAATCCCGCGGTTCCAACTGGATAAAATCTGTAAAATAGCAACTTGGAATGTAAAATAGTATATTATTAAACGAGCTTTTTATGCCATTATTCCCTTAGGGGGACGTTTGCGTCACGAGCCGTAGGCGAGGGGCGCAAGTCTCCCGTGGGAATAATTGCCATAAAAAGCGAGTATAATACTATACTTTGTCCACGGCCATTGTCTATTAATTACAAATTATACAATCGTATAGGTAGTGTAAAGAAAATCATTGAAATGTAAAAGTGACATTCGCGTTTGACGGCAAAACTGGTGCCACCAGTGCATTTTTTACGCTGCGGCGTTTCATATTGCATTGTTGCCTACTCCTACTTGTTGCCAAGGCAACATATATAACTTAAATGGCGAGCGGGAATAATGATATTATTCCCGCTGTTTCAACTCATATATCCCTCTGACGCTATATGAGCCTTATTTAACTTAACCTTATTTAACTTAATTAAGAAATGAACAGAATGAGAATTAATATTTTCGGCATAAGCGAAGTACGTTGGCCAGGTAATGTAATGATTAAATCAAAGGGTAAAGTATTTTACTACTTAGAGAAAGACAAGAACGGCGATCATAATCATAGACATAGAGTTGGCATGTTAATCGATGAAAACTTACAAAAATCAGTAAGGAACTTTATACCTCTTTCTGAGAGAATTATGCTGATACAACTCTATGATGTACGCATAAACGGTAACATTATACAGGTTTATGTACCAAAAGCCGAGAGGCCAGACGATGAAATAGAGGAATTTTACAATCAACTAGATCAAATCTTAATAATAACAAAACCTAACGAAATAAACGCAATTCTAGGGGACTTTAACGCCAAAGTAGGTAAAGGCAGAGTGGCATCGGTAGCCGGGAATTATGGTCTCGGAGAAAGAAATGAAAGAGGTGAGAAGTTAATACAGTACTGTGAGGAAAACAGTCTGGTAATAACGAATAAAAGGTCCAATTACCTCCTAGACCTGTATACACCTGGAAGTCATCATAGATTACATCATTATTAATAAAAGATTTCGAAACTGTGTAACAAAAGTCACAACAATGCCAGGGACGGATATTTAATCCGATCATAATCCGATATCAAAATACGACTCGCCAAAATTAAGGAAAAAGAAACATAATTAAATCCTCCGACCCAAAAATACTTAGAAATGAACAAGCCAAAAGATCATATGAGGAATGTTTGAACAATAAACTCTCATACACAAATAATATAAACGACACAGAGAAACATTGGCATCAAATCAAAAAAGTATTTGAGGAATCAAACTAAAAGTTTCTTCAAAGAACTGAAATAAATGCATAGGAGTCATGGATGACAGAAGAGATCCTAGAATTGATGGAAAAACGCAGAATATGCAAAATCAAAAATAACAATAACGAATTTAAATATCTACAAAGGAAAATACGAAAAGCAATAAGAAACGCAAAAGAAAAATGGCGTATTGAATTGTATAGAAGCGGAAAATCTTAATCATTTTGGGGGCAGCTTTATCCTTCATAAAAAATAGCTGGACAATTTGATAAAAGACCAACAAATTTCATCAGAGACGATCAAAACAAAATAATAACAGACTCAGAAGAATACCGAAAACCTGGAGGACATATGCAACTAATCTTTTTAACGATTGGGACCAGAGTTCACGGTCCTAATTGCGATGAAATTAATGAAAAATAATAGTGCTCCAGAACCTGATAACATGTACTCGGAGTCAATTCAATTAATTAACGATCAAAACATGAAAACGATATTGATGCTTTTTAACAATATATGTGATATCAGACATTTTCCTGAGTATTGGCTCCGCTCGACTTTTATCACGATACCAAAATCAAACAACGCAAGGACTTGTAAAGTCACCTTATCAGCCTAATGAGTCATCTTCTAAAACTCTTCCTTCGAATGCTGCACACAAGGCTTTATAAAAAATTTGAAGAAGTTAGTGGAGATAGCCAGTTTGTTTTCAAGAAAGGCTTCGGAACCAGAGAAGCGATTTTTAGCTTACAAACATTAATCAATTATCAAGATCAGAGAAAAGTGCTTATATGTGCTTTATAGACTATTAAAAGACATTTGACAACGTTAAATGTGATCTCCTGATGACATTTGAAAGACATAGGACTAGATGATAAAGACAAAAGGCTTATACTGGAACCAGAAAGCAGAATTTCGAATAAATAGCTCAACAATGGAACTGTTTGTGATAAGAAAGGGTGTAAGACAAGGTTGTATCTTGCCTCCAATGCTTTTCAACTTATATACAGAAAGAGCGTTTACAGAGATAATTTGATTCCCGTAAATAATATCAGATATGCAGACGACACTGCAATATTCGCAGATAATGTGAGTGACCTTCAGACACTGCTTAACCTGGTTAACGAAGCAAGTGAAAAGTAGGGTTGCAAATTAACATAAACAAAACCAAAGTAACGATAGTGAGTAAAAATAATTCCCCAAACGCTAGAATACGTTTAAATGCAGAAGTTGTTGAGAGAGTCGCAAGGTTCAGGTACGTAGGTTGTATGCTGAATGAAAAATGGGACCCAGAACAAGAGGTAAGGAGTAGGATAGAACAAGCAAGAACAGTCATTATAAAACTTCGAAAATTCCTTTTCGGCAGACATTTAAATCTTAGATACAGAATGCTGAAAGCGTGCCTGTGGTCAGTCCTACTTTATGGGGTGGAAACATGGACATTAAAAATATCGACAATAAATAAGATTGAAGCTTTCGAAATGTGGACCTTGCGGCGAATGCTTAAAATAACTTGGACCGAACATATAGGAAATGAGAAAGTACTCCAAAGAGTTGAACTAGGAGACCGGGAACTCTTGGCATATATAACAGGAAGAAAAATTTCATACCTGGGAAACAAGCTACGTGGAGAACGCTACAGTTGGATCGCTGAAAGAATACCGATCCGATGAAATTATGCGACACGTATGTTAGATTTGCCTGCCTATTTTACACCCAATAATAAGAAAAGAAATAACAGATAAAATATTGTCTGGTGGTTACGCAATACGTCCTCGACAAATAGCTTTGTCAGATTGACGTGTGTCAGTATGACGTGTTTTTCCTCAATTTTGAAATCGCAATTTTTCTACCTTTTTTTCACTGATAAAGTGCATTGATTAGCCAAATCAGTTCTTTTTAGGACGACAGGTTTTAAAGCCTTGTTGTTGGTGAGAAAAATGTAAACATGCGAGTTTGTGGGTATCTTTCCAGTCACGGCAACGGACCAATTTCGATCTGCATTGTAACGCACAAATTATTCGCTTTAATCTGTTAAAGTCTAAGGTAAATCAATTGTGCAGGTTCCTGATTTTTAGATAATGCCAGGAAACAAACATCAAGTTTCAAGCGCAGCAACAAATACCTACACGTACCTACTTTCAAATGGAGGAAAAAGATGACGAGTTCTTGGAATCGGTTTCATCTGTTCAAGAGAGGAGAGATGTACTAAGAAATATCTGCAATTTTTCATGCTGCTTTTCATTAATTACAAAGAACACTTATTCTAGAGTGTCGCTGTTGTAAGTAGTACAACAGCTACTACAAGAGTAGTAATTATAGAATAATGGCGTATGCTACCAAAAAGGGAAAAGTACATCATCCAGCTGTTTCGTCAAAAGGAAGAACCTGCATGCAAATATTGGGATTAAGAGCCACTTTTGAGACCCTCGGAATTACGAAAATAGCGACGTCTAAATAAGGAGGGCCTCTATCTAAATGCGAATGAAGAGTTGCGAAAGTGAAAGTTAAAGAAACTATTGATATTAGCGATTGTAAAATACAGATATCAATCATGAACCGTTTAAAGGTTTAGTTGTTGCAAAAGAAACCCTATATTACAAAGTTACCTCACGATTACATCGCAGGAAACGGAAGAAAAAATACCTATAGGCCACAGCCAGAAATTACATTGAGGAAAAATTGGACCTCCAAACCACTCCCTGGTTCAAGCGATCAACCTCCATTAATCGATGCTCAGACCACCAACCACCAATGCGGTGAAGCAAAAAGCACGCAAGACGTAGAAGAACCAAGTAAATTGCAAAGCTCAATACACACCTAAAAGAAAGGACTATTAAGACACAGTTGGAACCACACACTAGTCCTATCAACATAGACCAACACAGAAGATATCAAATAGACATGCCAAATACAATCAACCCCACTATGACAGAACATGAAAAAATTATCGGAACTGAGCACGAAGGGATGAAATGGTCCTATGGAGGCAGATAATACTAGAACGGACGAACGGAAGAGCGTAATTATATTTCTTTTTGTATTATTTGTTTTATTCATGAGGAATATCCATAATACCATTTGCCGTTTATTTAAACTGAGTCCAGAGTACAGATAATGCGGGATTGGAGTCACACCCGTTTATAGGTTAACGTAACTCGAAACTCAACCCAGAAAATTTTGATTTCATTTATATGAAATTTATAACCTTGCAATGACGTCACACCGGCATTCTCTTAGCGATCCAACTGTATCATTTTCAGCGCCCCATTCTTCAAGACAAAAATCGAAGGTGAAAAAAGGGGAATAGGTAGAAAAAAATTATCCTGGCTACGAAACGTCCGACCGTGGACAGGCATACAGAACTTTTAAGAACTGCAATAAATAGAAACATCTAAAGGACGGACGCCAATGCAAGAGTAATGTAAGCCGTCAAAAGAAGAAGAAGAACAGATCAAAGTCAACCCTCTTGTTTTTTGACGTCATCTTTTACCTGCCATCAAAGAAAGTCCCCTAGGTTCAAAAGCTTGGGAGATATATCTCTTCGGAGGTCCATTCTTATGCACTTTTAGAACGTGCTATGGATGCGTCTAGCAAAAATTCACTTACTGGACTAATTACACTTTTATTATGTTTACAATTTTTTGATGTCCTCCTTCACCGCTCACCAAAAGAAGACCAGGAGATAGACCACTTCTGTAGTCGATTTTTAACCACTTTTATAACCTTGTTTTTTGCTGCCATTTTTAAAAAACCACTTAAGGGTTTTTGTTTAACAGGCAAATACAGGATGTTAGATCACTAACATCGGCAAACATCGGATCAGACCATAACTTAGTAATGGGAATAATTACCATGGTAAGGCCACCCACCAACAGAAAGAAAACGGACAACCCAACAACAAAGTTCAATATCGAGTAACTAAAACCTCACTGGATCTGTACAAACGGCGCATATCCCATAAAATTGAAAGGGAACCCATCCTCCAGCAACACACCGAGCATGGGGCATCCTACTAAACAACATAAACCAAGCCGGAGGCACCTACATAGGAAGCACTAGGCTCCTATGTTGCTTGGCAACAATCAACACGACGACAAGACAAAGAAATAACAAACCATGGTTCAAACCAGAGGTGAAGATACTGGACCGTGAAAAGGAAAAAGCCCACCTGACATACGTAGCCAACAAGACCCCAAGAAACCACATCAAGTACATGGAAACAAGAAACAGAGTAAACAAACATATAAGGGCAATAAAGAGAGAGCATTGGGAGAACTTCAGTAGAGAAATGGAAAGTGATTGCTATGGAACCCAAAATCGCATATGGAAAATGCTCAGAACAACAAAGAGGGAAATAAGTGAGACAGTACAATTAAATAAGATCTCAGCAGCCGAATGGACCATCTATTTTCAGGGCCTGTATACAAACCGGGACGAACAGGAATAACGAATATCCAAGGAGCTGGGGAGGTTGAACCGAGGCGAAGCCATAGACATCGAGGATGTAGAACAATACACGATGGAGGAAGTGATATCCGAGATGAAACACCTGAAAAACGGTAAATCTCCAGGCCCGGACAACGTCCTCAACAAACTGCTGAATTGCGGAAGAACCGTTCGACGATTAACGCAGTGTTCGTTATCAGGTAGGTTATAGAAAAGGCAATAGAGTATAAGAAACCAGCATACCTGTGCTTTATAGATTTGACAAAGGTGTTCGACAGGATAAGGCTGGAGGGCGTTAGGAATAAGCTGAACCGCATGAGAACACCCCTAGGCATCACGAAGATGGTTAGAAAACTCAACACAAACAACACCACAACAGTACGATCAAAATTAACAACATCAGAAAACATAAAGCAAAGCACAGGAATACGACAAGGAGACAGCCTCAGCCCACTGCTGTTCAACATCATAATGGACACAATAATAGAGCAAGTGCGCAAGGTAGACCAGGGATACAAGATGGAAAACCAACAACTTAAGATAATATGTTACGCAGACGACGTAACGCTATTCGCGGACACGGAAGACGCGCTGCAATGGCTCTTACAGGCATTTAAGAAAGAGGCCGGAAAGGTCAACATGGAAATATCAACCACCAAAACAAAAAGTATGGTGATCAAACTACAACTAAACAAAAGAACAATAGACCAGACTTCTGAATTCTACTATCTGGGAACAACAATATCACCTTATTGTGAACTGAAGACTGGTGTACAAAACCAGATAAACAAGGCAGCCAGGATAGCAGGAGCTCTACAGTTACAGGATAGCAGCTCTTTAGGTACAACCATATGGAAAAACAAATGAATATCATTCCCTACCAAAGTTAGAATATATAAAGTATGTGTCAGCCCCGTAATGACGTACACGGCAGAAACACGAGCTGACACAGCGAAGACAAAAAGGATGGCACGAACCAGCGAAATGAGAATACTAAGAATGATCACAGGGAACACACTTAGGGATCAAAGAAGGAGTAGCGAAATTAGGGAAGAGTGCGGGCTACAGAACGTGGTTAGATGGATCCCTGCCAGAAGACGCTCCTGGAACGAGCACATATCCAGGACGGAAAACCAAAGACATGCAAAAATCGCCAGAAATAGAAAACCAGCATCCAACTGATCACCAGGACGGCCTCACAAGAGGTGGAAGGACAGCTGGTCGTCGACATACGAAGAGGAGCAAATGGATGAGTAAAATAAGCCTTAAGACTTCCGAAAAGAAAAAGAAGAAGAAGAAGAGACTTAAGGGGTTGGTTATTCGAATTAAGTTTGTTACTTTCTTAGGGGACTGCAAACGTGTCATTCCGATCAAAAGCATCAAAAAAATATCCCACTTTTTTTATGAAATTGATCAAAGGAGTAATACGTTTTTTCCAACTTCCAACGTCGAACGCCTGTAACTTTATAACGAATAGATCGATTGCCGTAAATTCAACTATCATTTTCGTTTCTTGATGTCTTCTTTGAATATCACTAAGAGAAGTCAGGTAGGTGCAACATTTTCGGAGATAGAATACGGTAGTCGATTTCTAGACACTTTTAGAATCAAGTTTTTTTGCCATTAAGGATTAATTTTATTCGAATTAAGTTTGTTACGTTTTTAGGGCATTGAAAAAAAAAATATCGTTAATGCTTGAGCTGAAGTGTACTGAGTTGTTATAATGACTTTAAAGGTTAAGTAGGTATCTTAATGGCACATAAATCAATAGCCCCAAGCTAGGACAAAGGTCACAGTAATTCCAGATAAACTGTCAGAAGGTTGTAGGGGAGTTTTCCCTTTGGTTTCAGGTTACTACTGAAAATGAATAACAGCCCACCGAAGCGTCACCGAAATTAAATTGCATTTTTTTTTCGGGAACGTCAAGACATATAAAATGTTTTGATTTATGGCACCTCTTGAGGAGGCCCTTTGTTGTCGACGGGTCGAGGAATCAGAGAGAGAGTACAATTAGGTAGATAAATGTAAAAAGTGGAATAATTAAAGAGTACAAAGCTTCAAATTTATCACATTAAAAATGGCGTTCGGACCGGTGACGAGCGAAGAAAGTAAAACAAAAGGGCGCGATTGTGAAGGGTTGACGTTGATTCTAAATGGTGACCAAAAACAATGAGTCGGTTTTATTGTTTTTGATAAAATGCTTATTAGCACGTAAAAAAATCGAGGTCTTTGTTTCTTTCGTCGGTCTCCCTTTAAAGTATTTAAAATTAACGATATGAGATATCTGAGAAAAAAAAAAACTTGCAAAACAACCTCGCCCTTCGTGAGTTCCAGGAGGACTGGAATCGTAACAAATAAAGCGATTTATTTTTATGGTATAGGGCTCTGTCAGGCATTTTCTAGGGTTATTTAAGGTTTTTGCTATACACAGCTACATTATTATTTCTTAAAAATTTATTTAGATATGACGATAGGGGAGAACTTTTTTTAGCTTAATAATTATTATAAGGTACATATAATAATGTTATGCTACGTATCTTGATTATAATCTGGAATTCACTGAATGTCAATCTAAAACCTACCTATAAATAGCCATAAAAAACCTACTCAAAATTCAAACCCATCAGAATCCTCAAAACGGTGAAAAATAAAGTTCTAAAATTTTATTGCACGTTGCATTCGGAGGTTATGTTCCGCGTTTAGTGTAGTATTACTTTTACAATTTACAGAATACGAGCAGTAAAATTTATTGCTTCACCTTTACGGCCCTTGGAACTCCTAACTGCCGTCCTCCTGGAATCTCCAATCTGTACTTTTAAGAAGATGTGCTTGTTGTTTTACGGTTGTCGAAGCCGAGCGATTATTTATATCGGTAGGCAATAGCTGGTTTCTTATCAGCACTTTTTATTGGGATAATTAAATATTTACTACTATACATAGTCGTTTATATTGAAAATATAAAATAGTCATATATTTTAGCAATATTTGTGAACTTAGATAGTTGGAGAAAAAACTCGGAGTGGAGAATACTTCGGTTCCCAAATTCGTCACCAATTCATGCCAAAAGCTTCAAGAAAAGACAGCACAGGACAAGTGCGACAGTTTAAAAAAACCTTTTGTCGAAGTAATATTAAAAATTTAGTCAAACAAATTAAAATGCTTTTTTTTTATCAAAAATTACGTCAGTGGTACAAGTAGTACTTTCTTAGATTTTAAGAGACCTTCTAAATTTCTGCACGAAAAAAAATTTCTGCACGAAAACTAAATTTCTGCATGAAAAGTAAAAAAAGTTAGTCGAGGAAGAACGGCTTCTTCCTCAACTAATTTCTTAGCTGTGTTCTCAGCAAAGTGTTGCCAAACTATGTGTGATAACTGATAAAAGTCAATTTTTTTATCTCAAGTGAAATTCAAATCATTTGATGGAAATAAAATAAAAGGAATTTCGATTATGCGGGTAAGTTTACATCTTGCTTTAGGTCTTTTCTTGTTAGTTTTGCCTTCAAAGAATTGATAAGTGACACGGCAGGTATAGTTACTAACTAGATAGTCGAAAGTTTAGTGTTTTCATTGCAATAAAATAGTGTTACGCCCGACCGTCGGTCCACAGAGATTCGGGCCGAAGCGGCAACGCCGAGCGCCGACCGCGACCCCTGGAACCCATCTAGACTAATCGAGAACCGGTAACAGTGGTCTCCGTTCTCGAAAGTACGAGAGTGTGTTCAGCGAGCCTCGTGAGATGGAATGAAATAGATAGTGCAGCGTAGTAAATAAGCGGAAAAGCGAACAATGGGAATTGTTAGTCGAGAGTAATTGTGTTTTAATTGTGTTGTAATAGTTAAAAGTAAATAAAAATGTGTAGTTAATTGACGATAAACTATTGGAACCCGTATCCCGTAACAACTGGTGTCAGAATTAAGACAATTATCGTCAAATTTGTAACTGTACGGACAAAGGATTCGTCGCGCGCGTAGAATTTTGCGTGATAAGGACAGTACAAGAACTATGGAGTTTTCTACATGCCATATACTCAATCTGCGACAAAAATCTTGGATGAAAAACTGGCAGCACTTATGGAAATGCTGACGAAGTACAAAGAGGAACAAAGGAATTTTCTGGAAGAACAATAAAAACAAAGGCAACTTGAGAAAAAGGAACAAGAAAAACAAAGCAGCTCGACAAAGAGCAACAAAGAAATTTTCTGGAAGAACAAAGAAAATAAAGGCAATTTAAGAAAAAGGAGCAAGAAAAATAAAGGCAACTTGAGCAACAAGTTGCTCTGTTTCAAGCATTAACGGGTGTTCGTCACGAGTTGCATGCCAGGAATTCAGGAAGCAAATGACTTCATATGTCGACCAATTGCTTACAGAAGAAATATGGACCGCAATGCCGACCTACAGAAACCCAAATCTTGTTTCCACTGTGGCAGAATGGATCATTTTAAAAGGGACTGTCGCGTTCGACGGGAAAGGAGTCAGACTTCGCTATGATGACCATCTGGCGGACTGACACATCACCCGGAAAACTAAAACCAGTCAGGGTGAAGGGGCGAACGCTGACTTGCCCCAAAGATGGCACAGGTTCATTAGGATTGGACAGCTTGGAAAAAGTCTCACCATCCCTGGCAAGATTGAACATCGTCCAGGCAGATCTCATGGTAGCGCAGATGCATTATCACTCAGGCCTCGTAAAGCGGAATATTGACACTGCCAACGAGTAGAACAGCAAGAAGGACCATGCATTCTTAGGAGAACCAGGATTGATGTTGACGAACATTGAATGCGGAGTTAATACGTCAATGGAATTTGGAAAATCAAAGACCTGATTGGAAGGACATAGCAGATAACAGCCCTGAAGCTCAATGGGATTCCTTGGCGATTCAGAATGACTTACTGAAGAGGACTTGGGAAAGTCCCGACGGGAAAAGTGCCACACTCCAGCAGCTTGTTGTACCAGAAAGTAGACGGAAAGATGTCTTGCGAGAAATGCACAATGGAGTGTCTGGAGGCCACTTTGTATTGAATAAGACCCTGGATAGAATTCGGGAATTTACTACTGGGTGAATTACCGAGATGACATCGAAGAGTGGTGCAGAAACTGTAATACCTGCTGCTCCGTAAAAGGACCCCAAAGAAAGACTAGGCGGCAAATAAAGCAATACAATGTTGGCGCCCCCTTTCAAAGAATTGCGATCGATGTGGCAGGTCCTTTTTCTAAAACAGACGACGGCAACAGATAACATCTTAGTTGATATGGATTATTTCAGTAAATGACCTGAAGCTTACGCACTACCAAATCAGGGAAACTAACACCGTGGCAAGGGTCTTTATTGACGAATTCTTCAGTAGATTCGGCGTACCATCAGAGCTTCATTTGGACCAGCGACGGAATTTTGAATCACAACATTTCAAGAGAATCATGGAACTTCTGGGAATCCGCAAAACACGGACAACTCCGCTCCATTTACAATCAGATGGCATGAACGAGCGTTTCAATCGAACCATAGAACAATATCTCTGCAAAATGTTAGCGGACCATCAGAAAGATTGGGACAAATTTCTGCCAAATGATGGCTTACAGAGGTGCAGTGCATAACACGACAGGACATACCCCTGCCAAGATTATATTTGGTACAGAAATTCGTCTTCCGGTAGAGTAGGTGTACGGATCACCAGAAGAACCGGTGCAAAATGTCCAAAACTATGCTGATGAACTTCGAGAAAGATTAAAGGCAATCCATCGAAACGTGAGGACAAAGATAAAGATTGTCAGCGATCGGATGAAACCCAGATATGACCTAAGGGCGAACTCTGTAGGTTTAAGGCAGGTGACTTGGTTTGGCTGTATAATCCACAGAGGAAGAAATGAAAGTCTCCCAAGTTGTTTCCAAGTTGGGAGGGTCCATATACAGTCATCAAACGGATCAACGACGTGGAATACAGGATCCAACGTACCCCTAGAGCAAGAATGAGCATGGTTCATCTTGAACGGTTAAAGACTTACAGTCGTAAAAATTTCTCTGATCGGGACGATCAGAACTAAGATGGCAATGTTACGCCCGACCGTCGGTCCACAGAGTTTTGGGCCGAAGCGGCAACGCCGAGCGCCAACCGCGACCCCGGGAACCCATCCAGACTAATAGAGAACCGGGAACAGTCGCCTCCGTTCTCGAAAGTATGAGAGTGTATTCAGGCCGGGTATATTAATCAGCGAGCCGCGCGAGATGGAATGAAATAGATAATGCAGTGTAGCAAAATAAGCGGACAAGCGAACAGTGCGAATTGTTAGTAGAGAGTAATTGTGTTTTAATCGTGTTGTAATAAATAAAAGTGTGTAGTTAACAGACGATAAATTATTAGAACCCGTATCCTGCAACCAAAGTAATAAATTGTAATTATGTTTAGCAGGGATGTCTGAAATCCCATAATGCAAAATGTTAAAAAAAAATATAATGTTATGTGCTTAGATATCACGGCTTAAGAAAACGCCTCTCTTGGAGTTAGAAAAACATTCTTTGAAAAAAAGGTGCTCACTGTCTGGATAGAAGAATAGAGAAATATAAATATACAAAAGGTTTTGTTTTCAGATTACTTTAAACATCAACCCAGAAACATAAAGTTGCGTTATTTTAACAATCCATTTCTCAAGCTGGTTTTTTTTTAGAAATTTTTTGTCCTGGTGTGCAGTTTTTTGATTCTTTATACAGGGTGGTCTATTTAAGTGAAGCAAGACTACTATTTAGAGAAAAAGCAAAGAAAAGTTGGAAATAAATAAAAGGACGGTGTGTGTTCAACGGTGTGTGTTCAACTTAAGTTTCTTCATCAACGTTATTTTAGGGTCAACTTGTGCTACTTAATTTTGTAAAATATTATTTATTTTTATCTAAGAACATTGGTTTTTTTTGTTTATATTAAATAGTGATTAATATGCAGCAATGAAAATTTAAGGTTTCCATTATAAGAAATATGGTTGACCTTAAAATAATATTGATGAGGTCACTAGGTCACAATGCTTGTTGAGAAAAAGCTGCTCGACATCAAGCAACTTTTATTCGAAACTGAAAATTAATATTTGTCCGGATATTTACATGCTTCAAGTTAAATGAACCACATTCAATCTAGCACGTCTCAACGTTAGAATATTTTGTTTAGCATATTAAAAGATGTAAATTTGACATTTTAATTATCATTTTCATTTTTATACTGAGAACAGAAGAGAGAACAGATGAAAAAGGCCTTTTAGTAGATTTAAGAAGCGAAAAGATAACCATCATCAGTATAGGCGACCGAATAAGCTGGAGCGAGGAATTAGAAAATTGAGAACAGAAGAAAATCAGCTTGTAGAGAGGGACGTAAGTGATTAATACCAAGTTAATGCCAAATCGGAAAATTTAGTTTATTTCAAAAAAATGCATATATTTTATTAAAAAAATTGTAGCTAATTGTTCTAGTGAATTTTTTTCGTTTATTACATATTACATATTCTAATAAATTTGCTTTTCATAAAGAATGTGACAATTATTTTATACCATCTTATCCAGTTTTAGCAGATGAAAATATCTTTATCATAAAT
This sequence comes from Taphrorychus bicolor, assembly GCA_951812265.1. Lineage (NCBI taxonomy): Eukaryota > Metazoa > Arthropoda > Insecta > Coleoptera > Curculionidae > Taphrorychus > Taphrorychus bicolor. The sequence goes on along the minus strand of OX638297.1, from coordinate 59,129,549 downwards.
AGACCTTTAGATAACCTCATCTGAAAACATATTTTAATTTGTATTAAATGTCTATATTTTTCTCTTTATAATTTTGTTATTTTTTTATATTTTCTCTACGCCCAATTTTATGATCAAAGCTCGCCTTAAACTGGCCTATTTCTTGTAAAAGATTTGGGACAATAAATTGTCAAGTATGCAATGTTGATAACAATTCAATAGCAGCGGTCTTGTTACGAAATTGTATGGTTTTCAGAGTGACAAGTTACTATTTCTGAGCCATATTTTTCTTTCGTACATTTGAGAATAAGAAATTACCTAATGTACGAGCACGTCTTTTTCTGAGCCTCAAATAATACAGTTTATTAGGATCTTTCTTATGAACTTTTGATTTTTGTCCCAACCAAAGACTTGACTACTTTCTGAATGTTGAACTGTTACCTATTGATCAGCTCGTGACATATAATTTAAATAATTTGCTTTCTGAGTCACTCAATCTTTTTAAAACTCTGCTAGATTTTGTTTTTCAAATTGACAGTTTGTTATTTCTGAACCACATTTCCTTCCTGCTATCACATTTTATAGAATTATTCTGAAATCAATATTCTTTTAATATAGGAGCAGTTTTTGTACATTTCAGGCTTTATTTAATCCATAATTTCTGAGCATGTGCCAAAAAATTAGCTTAACCAATTGCCTTTTCTGAGCCATATTTTTTATCCACCTTTCCCCCTGACATGTGTACTCTATGACTAGTTTTCTACATATCAAGATATAAGTCTTACTTTCTGAGCATGAGCAGAGAAATTAATACCAGAACACTGTAACGAAGTTACTAATTTTCTTTATCAGTTCTAGGGGATCACAAAAAAATTATGAGATAAAAATAAACGTGGACTGTATTTCGGAACGTAAATAATCCGGTGTCAAGTTAAACATACGAGGTTAACAGTTTTTGGTTAATAGGAGATGCTAATATCTAATGTAAACTATTTTCGGTGAACCTCGTATGAAACTAACACCTTTGATCTCGGGACCTGCACTTGGATCCCAGGGGAGAATCGAAGGGTATTGTTGTTCAGCTATAAAAGACGGCCGCATGACAGTTTTCATTCATTCTGCCTCCGACTCTTAAAGAGTCAAGGGATTCGATCGCCAGCGGTCCTGGAATCAACATCTAGAAAACTACCGAACCGATAACAAAAGAGCCCCAATTTGAGATCCGAAATTGTAAGCCAAATAATACTGTATACACTCACCTTCATTCACTACTCTGTGCCTTGGTACTCACTTTTTGGGCCCCTTTTATATAACTTGGCTTTGGTGTTTAATAGGCCCCTTTTTCTCTTTCTGGCTTTGGTGTTTACTGGGCCCCTTTTCACTCTCTGGCTTTGGTGTTTACTGAGCCCCTTTTTCTCTTTCTGGCTTTGGTGTTTACTGGGCCCCTTTTCACTTTCTGGCTTTGGTGTTTACTGAGCCCCTTTTAGTTTCTTGGCTTTGGTGTTTACTGAGCCCCCTTTGTGTTCTATGCCCTGGTGCTCACTGGGCCCCTTCTATTCTTTGGTCTAGGTGTTTACTGGACCTGTTCCTATAAGTCTTTCAAGCCCTGGTGATTATCGAGCCCCATTTTTTTTATATGAACATTAACCTCACAGAACACTTACCGACTGCTAAATAACATATCATATTTTACTGAATCCCAAATCTGAACCTCTCGATAAACCGTAGATGTGCCCGTTAATTTCGTTTCATGAACCGCCAGTAGTGGATCTATAAATTATTTCGCTGTTTTAAAAGTTTAGTTTCATATTACCGTACTCACTGTATTTGGTGATTTTTATTAAATTGGTAATTATTACGTACCACTAGTTGCATTATTCTTTTGGGCTCTAAACTCAATAGCGGAACCCCGAATTCTGGACATTATTTCTCCACTGTCTAAAAGCATACCCGAAAGGCATTTGTGGCCCCTCTACCACTTAAAACCTATAGGGGGTGGCGCCCGAGATATATTTGGAAATTGCATAGGATGTCAAAATATAACATCTCCAAACTAACACGGTTACAACACATCTTATTTTGAGCATCAAATTATACAGTTTTTCTGAGGTTTTCATTGTTCATGATTTTCATGATATATGCTCAAGCCAATGACTCAAAGAATTTACTTTTTGAGCTGCGTTAACGTTACTGCTTAACTAAATGATCCGCTGGTGACACATATTTGAAATAATTTAATTTCTGAGTCACTCAAAAATTCTAAAACTCTGTTCATTATTAAATTTCATCTAGCCAGCTATGATTTTTTGACAGAAAGAAAGAGAGATATAAAAGAACGTCGTAACTTGACTTATTAGCGGCCATCTTGTCTTTTCTTTATCCTTGTTGGTAAACTTTCCCGTTTCCCACATTTTTGTTAAAGTTTTCAAGCTTTATCGAGAAAAATTTTGTTAAAAAAAGTAATTTTTATTGCTACAAAGCAAGTCTGTTTTGTGTTTGGACAATATGGCTTTCGCCTTACAACATAAAGTTTTTATGCTGAAGAACTATTATTGAACTGGAATCAAAGTGGATGGCGAATAGGTTTATTCTATTCGAAACTGCATGGAGGATTTCCAGGCCGGATTTCCAAACTTTCCTGTAGTCTATATGCAGTTCAAGAAAACTTTGGAGCATGTTCTAGAATTGCTTACAGAAACAGGTAGTTTACAAAGAAGACCAGGCACTGTATCTCACAAGAAACGTACCGATAAAGTGGTTGCACAGCCATAAGAAATAATGCAAAATGCACGTGGTACTTCTATACGACAGTTACACCACCAAAATAGGCCTTTCTGTAGGTGCCACCAGTGCAATTTTGCAAAAAAAATCTGCAAGTGTTCCCATATCGCTTCACAGTAGTGCAAGAATTGCATTAAGCTGACTTTCCCCAAAGACTGCAATTTTGCAATTGGTGCAAACCCCCATCAAATAATTGAGGAAGGACTACACCCTGAAAAAATTGGAGTTTGGTCCAATTTTCTTTGAAGGTAGCAGATCACTACGACACTTCAAGTACCTAACATTATCTTATTTATTTATTGTTGTAGGCACATTAACAGCAGAAAGATACCGAACGGACATTTTGGAACCATTTCTCGCGCAATTGAATGATGATGAACTTACTTTTTTTACTTAGTTTACTTAGTTTTATTTCCAACAAGATGGAGCACCTTCCCACTGTACACAACAAACAATTAATTATTTGCAGACATCTTTTGTTGACCGGCTTATTAGTCGAAGAATTCAAGTAGTGCGGCCTCCAAGGTCTTGTGATTTAACACCTTGTAATTTCTTTTTGTGACCTTACATAAAAAACAATATATTTAAAACTCCTGTTGAGAATTTGGATGATCTTCGACAACGAATGCAACAGAAATTTATTGAAATTAACAATAACCCAGTCATGTTACAAAATGTTTTCACATGCATTAGAAACAGGAGTTTAAAGTGTATTGAACAAAGAGGCCCACATTTTGAACACCTTTTATAAATGTGGAGTTTTTTTACCAACTTTTACCAACAATTATTGTTTTTGTTGTTAAGTTAGTACCATAATTTGTAATAATTTTTTTTTAAGTTTTCTTGCTAAATTATGTGGTTAGTTGCCTATGTGAACAGGGCCACAACTATTTTTGTTACCCATTTCAGTTGCATTTGATCCTTATCATACTTGTCTCTGACAAACACCCATTTGGTACTGGGTTGATTCACTAATGTTTGCATCACAAGAACGGTGTCAAGAATGAAGGGGCAGGAGGCCAGGTAGGTAGTTCAGTTATTGTTTTCATTTTCAGTGCAGTAATTTTATTTATTTTTTTATGTCTTCCTAATGTGGGTTATTACCAACCGGATACCTGTATAAGCTACTGGATTTGGCTAGGACTTGGAGAAAATATTGTACATAAAATTGTTCATTAGTTTCATTTAAGTTTTTCTATTTGAATTGTGAATTATATACATCAATTATTTATTCGATTTACTTCTATTTTTACACATTTAGAACTGTTTAATAACTAAGGTCAATTTATTGTTAAACAGTAGATAAGTGAATAGAGACATATGACTTTTCAAAACTCAATAAAAAAGTAAAAATAGAAGTGAAAAAAGAAAATATCAGCTTTCAATTTATTTCTTTCAAAACAGCAAAAATTCAGCTTAGAGTTTCTACCAATCATATTGAGTGGAAATCAGATTCAAACTGTCATCAAACTGGTTTTCTCAGTTCTCAGTTCAAATCACCTGTAAGGCTCAGTCTGATCCAGAATCAATATTTCCATAAAGTCCTGTTGTGACGAAGTGTGTGACTCGAATTTTATTATTCATATTCCTATTAGTACAGACACAGTAGGACTTTTTGGAAATGGTAAACCTGGATCAGACTCTAGAGCTGATTTTCATCCAACCAGATTGATGAATGATAACAGGACATCCAATCGGGTTGGTTGAAAATAAGCTTATAGTAATAATCAACCTGGTCTGGATTGCAATTTCCGACAAGGACTTTTATGATCATAGCAATTGAGCATTGTCGCTTTTTTTAACCAGCCAATTTATAAATTATTAATTTGAAACACGGTGGATCATCTAGTCTAACACTATTAATTATTTATCATTCTAAATTTAAGTTCTGTCAAAATTTTTAAACAAATTCAGTTTATAAATATAAATTAGAAATATGAATGGAGGGCCTTGGATTATTTAGTAGCTATTGATGCAATTTAGCACACATTAAGGTACTTTGTCATTATAAAAAAAAACTCGTCCAGTATCACCGTCATTGCCCGGTCTAAGGAAAATGATGCCGATTACTGTAAATATATGTAAATAAAGTAGCTATTTTGTAGTTCTTGTGATGTCTATCCTGGCCGCGACAGCGTTAGCTTTTCTACTATTTTTTTCTAACGCTACATTTCTTTTGTGTTATGATAATCCTTGTTTTTCAGAGCATACAAGCAACAAAAATCTTCGTAATTAGCATTGCAATTTGCTCTTGGGTCAACAAATAACCGATTGAAAAATTTAGAAGCAAAAAAAGCGACATTTTAAGAATAGGTTATGATCAGGTTTGATAAAAACGCGTGGAAAAATGCGCATGCCTGAAGCCTAGAAATTGTCCCCGATTAGAACAGGTTCTATTACCTAACAAATTTTTCATAAAATTGAAGTTTTATTTATCACAAAGGTTTTTTTTTACCAGCCACGTATGTTACGTTGACCAAAGACTTGACTACTACATATTTTAAAATGACAAAAACTTTTTAAAATCTTGGAAGTGTCACATTACTGGTCTTGGACGGGAAGTAGTTACTTTCGGTCGTGGTACGAGGCTAGTACCCCTCCTTCTCCCTCCCTCTCTCCCCTTCTCTATCTTTCTATCTCTGGAAACCTGGTTCCTGGCTCCGGGCCGCGGCTTTACTGCTGGTCATCCGCGGTTTGTTGCGACAAAGGCTAGACATGTAACTCAAACTTCACCATCACAATACCTTGACAACTAGGACACAACACGCGCCAAGCGTTGGGTTTCATAACTATGTCTCAATTTCCATAACTTGATGCCAAGACTCACCAACACGGGTATCCCATTGTCATTAAACCAATGAGAAAAAACATTACACAAAAAGAAAGTAAGTCCGTCAGTCACCTCTCCCATGTGAGATTGTTTTGTGCTATTACTGATGAAGATGCCATAGGGCATCGAAGTTTGAAAAAAAGACATTATTTTTTTCTCATCACATCAGGACCACATCCCAAGAACTACCCACCGTATAATTTTTCTCTCTATAATGCAAATCTTCAAACCGCTTCTTCACCTCATGTTCTCCTTTTTCTTTAGCTCTAGGACATTCCTTTCGTTACAGCATCAGCAGTTCTTTTGCGGTTTCAAATCACTGTTCATTAGCCGTTACAAGGTTGATGGCCGGGGGGAGGCCATGGGCATACGTTGATCCATCGAAAGCGTGTTATGTGTTAGCTACCCTAACTAATTGTACGTTTTTGTTACATGACTCATATTTTCTTTTGTATAATATTGAATACCTACTTATTTTAATACGCTTAGGTGAATGCAAAGCCTTTTTAGTTTCGGCTTTAAGCACAGCCGTCTTCAGGCGCGTTGCCTTAAGTGCAACTTTGGCACTAAACCTAATAGGGTTGAAATGCCCTTAAGCCGCCTCTGTGGGTGTTTAAACCTCCCCGGCTATAAAACTTTTAACTACGACGGGTGTAAAAAGATATAAATACACTTTTCGCCATCAAGATTGCGCAAATTGGTAGAGGTAGTGTGCAAACGACAATTTCTTTTTCTCATTTCCTCGCGTTGCTGCGCCTTATTCCGTTTAATATTTTTAACGCTTATACACCTTTATTTAATGCCCCGGGGGTCCGTGTTTAAATTCTTTCGGCAGTCGTTTTTAAGGTGCTTATTAAATTTCACTGCTTAATAATTGCATTACGCCGGCTCGCCTGAAGGAAAATCTATTGTAGAAGGATCTTTCGCTTAGATGAAAACGGAGAATGAATGGCTGCGCGCTTCGTACCTTACGCAGTTTTTCTTTATTTTTCGCCGGCACGGTTTCGCGATTAATGACGGTAATTTACTTATAATTTGCGCGATTATGTCCCGAAAATACCAGGAAACGGTGCTTCGGATTTGAGTTATTTACCGCGGACGCCACTGCGACTGAAACGAATTGAGACATAGTGCATAAAGTGATTATCTCGCTTCCTTATTTGTACACTCGAAGCACTTCAAGTTGATGCAAAAACATCATCAATCAAGACCGGGTAAACGTCCACTTGCTTGACAGGTTCGCAACAATGGACCCTTGTTTGGGCCAATCAACCTGCAACACACCGGCCTCCGTACGTCCGCTTCCATCTTTGTTTCCATTATGTGTGCCCTTGCAACTTTCAGGTGCCGCTTCCTGCTAAAGTGGATTTTTTTGTTTGGACAAAGCAGAGCTGAAACTTCCCGAAACGTTTTATCAAAAACTTTATTCAAATTTGCGGTCTTTTAAGGACACCGGGGTCAGTCCATCTTCCGGAATAAAAGTACATGGAAGCGTACTGCTTTGACAGGAGCGTTCCATTTATCATTCGCTTGGCCGCTTGCTCATCGCTCACGTTCGACAAACTTTTGATAACGGTTAAAGTATTACAACTCAAACGTCAGTTTCACCTACGGCGCCGGTTAATAGTTTCCAGTTTGCCGTTTTATTGAACGCAATTTCGGAAATTTTGATTTGGGGATAACAGCATGATCGAGCTACGCTCGATTGGAGTTTGGTTTGGGTAAAATTTGTGTGGGTCTTCTATTATAAAATTTAGTTTAAATCCCTTGAAATACACTGATACAAAAAACTGTTTTTCTCCAAAATAAAACAGCTTTTTAACAAAAGAGCGGATTTAAAATAAATAGTCATAGAGTATCTATATACCTACATTACATATAGAAAAATAAGTCAAGAGAAAATTTATTCGGAATAAAATCAATTACTTTTGACATCATTTTAAGTCACTCACTCGATTAGCAGTTTTATTTTTACACTTCAAATGTGTACCATCAAAATAATGGAAAGAACAAAAAAAAACAAGGAACAAGGAACTTAAGACAACAAGAGTTTAAGACAAAACAGAAGCCACACAATTTAAACAAAAAAATAAGTTCAAAGTGCTCCATGCTATTAAGTCCTATTTTAAAATGACAAAAAAAAACACACATGTAAAAGAAGAAAACTAAAGCAATAAAACAAGGGGCGAATAGTGGTTGCCAATACTGCAGAAATATTACATAGGAATATGGATAAGAAAGAGTAAAAATTTATTAAATGATTACTAAGAAACAAAACTTAGCGAAAAAAAAAGGAAAGAAAAAAGAAAATATCAGCCAAAAAAGCTGAAATCGCTTAGGTCACTTAGGGGATTTTGCCAACATTCTCCGAAGACTGTTTTTGGTGTATGTTATACAGGAGTGTTGCGAAGGAAGAGAAGCAGAAGGAATAGGAGAGGAAGAAAATGGTGTCTGATTGGTTAAAGTTGTTAAAGATAATAGGAGTACAGCTAGAATAATACAAAGTGAGAAGATAATTCATTAAGTGGTTTATGGGCAGTGTCCATCGCCAAACACCCCAATAGGGTATTTAGCGGACCTCATTCTCCTACCTTGGAGGCTTAGTTAAGCGGAGTAGTATTATTGGAGGATGTTACATAGGAATGGTTCGAAGAGGCAGGATGAGGAGAAAAAGGAATAGTAGAGGCAGAAGATGAGATCTGACTGTTGAGAATTGTTAACAATAATATGAGTACAGTTAGAATGATTGTATTGTATTGTATTCAATGTGAGTGGACTTATACAGACCTCCGCCGCGACCTGCGGTCTATTGTGGCTCACTCGCAGTGTTACCAGCAAGGTTTGCCCCTGCTAACTCCACTAGTTGTCACCCGTTATGCCCAGATCCTCAACGAATCTGATGAGTCTCCCGGGCGATACTGCGTTTGCATCTTGAGGTTCAATGATTGTGTTTCCGAACAGTGAGCAACTCGATCTGGCAATAGCCGGGCAGTCACATAGGACGTGCTCAACTGTCTCGTCGTCCTCCAAGCACAGCCGACACTCTGAGTCTGTGCCTGTGAAATCTTAGATGGCTGCGTCCTGTGTACAGTGCAGTGGCCACTCTGATTTATCTCCTATTTAGTCTGAGGAATGTTTGGGCTTTTGCACTCCCTATTCCCGTAATAAATCTTTTGGATTGTGATAGTCCGGGTAGGTTCTCCCACCAGTCCTGGGAATTGGCATTGCTCCATTTCTAGAGTTCAGCCTTGACCCGAGAGTATGGAACTCCCAGTGCCGGCTCCGGACCTACGAATGCAGAGGCCGCCGCCCTCCTAGCGAGAAAGTCAGCCCTCCCATTGCCTTCGTGACCACTATCCATAACATTGTGACGGTTCTTCTCCTGCGGTAGGGTGTTCAGAGGTTCTAAACAGTTTTGGAATTGCAGCTCAAAGACATAAGCGCTAGAAGCGCTCCCCGACTCTCCGAGAAGACCTTTATTGATCTATTGTATCCTTCCTCTTCTAATGGGTGTCGGGCACACAATTCAATGGCATGTATCTCTGCCTGAAACACTGTGGAATCAGCCGAGGCTCTGTGCTATGCAGATGCCATCCGATCTCCCGTATACTTCGGAGCCAGCCCCTTCGTCGATTTTGGATCCGTCCGTGTACCAGGTACTTGCTTCCAGTTGCAGATCTTCACCTCGTTCGTCTCTGTCTGCCCATGAGGTAACCCTGACGACGTAGAGAGTGTCCAATGTACGTTTTGATGCCATTAGTTTGGAGATCATGTTCATTACCGAAAGGCCTTCCAAGCCAGCCTGGGCATTGTTGGTCCCACCATCGACTGGCTGCGGTGCTATGTTCTTCACTTGTTGCAGCCGGTATGTCGCCTTCATTGGTCCTCGTTCCAGGAGTATTGGAAGTGGAAGCAGGTCGAGCATGCGCTCCATGGTTGCCGCCCATGGTGCAGAGACATATTTTTCTTTGCAGAGAGGACATTTTAACTTTTATGGAGCTCTGTCGCCTCTTTCGATAACAAACTATGGCCCCATACGTGATTATCGGTCTTATTATCGACCCGTATAGCCACATAGTTTGTTGGAGTCCCATCCCCCATGATTTGCCGCACAGGTTTTTGCACGACCAAAGGGAGAGCTGTGCCCACCTAACGGTACGAGTCCCATTATGTGAGTGATTTGTCCAAGACGACTCCTAGAAATTTTACTTCGTTGATAAACGGGATTGTCGTCCCGAACAAGGATGGCGCTTTCAAGAAGTCCAGCCTCTTCCTTCGGGTAAACCCCCTTCCTATGGGAATAAACGCCCGTCCTTTGTGACAGGCAGTAAGGTTTTGACTTTTTCTTCGTTAGACTTGTCTAGTGTCATGAAATATTAGATATCTACCTGTTGTGCGTAGGCTTTACCATTTTTCATCATAAAGAGTAAAGTTGCTGGTCCTCAAAGTTCAAAAAAGCTCTTTTTTTATCAAACGGACTAAAAGTACGTCATTTGTTCTCTCCATACGCACACCTAAAGTGGGCTTTCTAATCCTGAGACCAAAAAAAGTAGCAAAAAAGTCCTAGGCAGTAAAAGTAAAGTCAAATGTCACCGCTATTGTCATGGTGGCGCATATATAAAACATCTTATTGCCATCTTTACATTCTTGTTGAAAAAACAAAAGATAGGAATACTCTCAGAGCGCTCGGGAGCAACACCCGAAACTGTTTTTAGTCGAAATCGCATAGGTTCTCGAATTCTGTTAAATGTCGTTAGTTGTCATCATATTTATCTGTCAATGTCATTTTTATTATTTTAGTATTAATAATAATGCTATAAATTGTTAGTTTACCATAATTTACCTCAACCACCTAAACCATTCGTTATGATTTAATACCATTAAAACCATTAAAACCATTGAACATTGAACACCACCGTTCTAACACATTCTATTTATATACACCACTAATTGGGTAAGTACCTAGACCCGCTTAAAGAGGATGAGAGAAAATTGAAACACTGAATCACTCTGAAGTAGACTTCCTGCATGCTTGAAAAAAAAATAGTATATGTTACGCGGAGTAAAAGGTCTTTTTGTGCTTCGCCCAGTTGCAGGCCTCAGCTTCGCTTCGGCCGTCAATCTCTGGGCTCAGCACAAAAAGACCCACTTTTACTCCTAGTGACATAATCTACTATTGTTATTGTAGTTCTACAAATGGAAATATATAATTTTCTAGAACTTTTACATGCTGTTTTTAGTACTGAATTTCTTTTTATTCACTTGGCGGTAAACACTAATAATTTATCACAGAGAGTAAAATTGCTACTTTGGACCTCAAAGTTTAAAAAGCCTTGTTCTTCGTTGGATTTAAAGGACTTTATCTGTGCTTAGCGTCCTTTATTAACTAATGTTAAAGTTTGGATAGCAGGTGTAGGACAAGAAAGCTACTTCACTTTTTAGAAATCGCCAATGTTTCGACCTTTAATTGAGGTCTTACTCAGGGCTTTTTCAATCAGAGAAGTTTGTCATGAAAATTAAAATAAAGAACCATATCGGTACTTACACATCTACGGTATATAGTACAATTTACGAACGAATTAGACGAAATACCACAGGACCACAAAACGGCTTAAGAGGAACCCAACATCACTTTTGGGGTTCCTCTCAAGCCGTTTTGCTATCCTGCTATCCAAACTTTCACATTAAAGGACTTGTCAACTGTCATATACCATCAGACGTAGTGCTTTTAGGGTTTTACAAATCAATGATTATGATATTAATGTTCTTAATGAGAAGCAGTAAATCTATTAATACTTTTATTAGATTTTAATATTTTTTAAAAAATTTCAGCTTTGGCGACTTTGCTCAACAAACTTCAAAAAAGACGTCTTCTTTGTTCGAATTCAAATACTTGTCGCTTACTGTGAAACAGATGCTGTATTGGTTTTATCGTTTTACAAATTAACGGTAACGTTGATGTCGCTAGTAAATTTACGTTAGGTTTTATCTCTAAAAAATCTTTTTTTTTCTGTGAAAGTAATAGACATGTAGACTACCATGAAACCAGAGATACGTATTGTTTCGCCTATTTCTTACTTGTCTAGATATCTTCAAAACTCTGCCAGAGTTCGGTAAATGCTTTTTTTTCACTTGGGTTCACATGGGTCGGAGACCATGTTCCAGCACCAACATCCAGCACTTCTTTCAACGTGCTGGAGATTTGTTGGGATGGGTGGTTTCTTATAAGGATAACGATGTCGTCAACGTATGCTTGGACTTCGACTCCCCATGGTTCCAAAGTAGCCAGAAGGTCGTCCACTAGTAGGGACCACAGGAGAGGTGAAAGGACTCCATCCTGTGGACAGCCTCCCGCTGTTGTGAATCTGATACAGTGATCGTTTAATGATGTAGTGATTCCTTCTCGCTTTACTGGAGCTGAGGAAGAAGTCTGTAGGTGTAGTATTAAAAGCCCCTTCGATGTCTATGAACATCTGCGACACCCTTTGAATCCGGGTTATCTTGGGTTTTCACCACCAAATTGTAGAGTGCTAGGTCTGTTAGCCCGGAAGGGGGTACGTTATTATCGCTCCCTCCCTTATGTATAAGTCTTAATAAGCTTTCCAAGCTTTTCAGCGGAAACGAGGTTAGACTGATTGGTCTGAGCGATTAAGGATCTTTTCCCCCACATCTTATCTTTGGTATGTAGACGACCCTATCCCTAAACCAGCAGTTTGGAATAAAGTTCCATGCAAGGCTCGCTCTGAAGAGCTTTGTTAGTAGAGGTGCGAGTTGACCCAGGACCTGTTGCAGTAGTGCCGGGAACATTCTATCCTCCCCGGTGTACACGCTTCCATGTACTTTTATTCCGGAAGATGGTCTGACCACTTTTTTGGAGAGCTCCCAATCTGCTCTGTTGTGTCGTTAAAATCGTCCCAAGTGGCTTGTGTTAGTCTCCAATTTATCTGCCGGCTACCCGGAAAATGACAGCTTGCGAGTATCTCTAACGTTTCACTACCAGTGGAGGTGTAGGTTCCATCGGACTGTTTTATCGATCCAAGCTCCTGACACGGCGCCCTGGAGAAAATCCAAATGGATTCGGGCTCCTGTTGGCAAGTCTTCAAAATTCGCTTTTAGCAGCCCTGCTCTGCTTGTTGTAGTTAGTTAGAGCTTGTCTGTAAGTGTCCTAGACGACGGTTATTTTTGCTTTATTAAAGATTCGTCGGACGCTTTTCCTATGATTTTCCATGGGGTTATTCCACCATGATGTTTGTCTGTTGTCTTTTTTTGTTCTCGTTGGACAGTTGTCTTCATAGGCCTGAAGAGCAGCTTTTGCCAGCCGATCGGCTGCCAACTCTATGTTGACAGGACTGTCAACATAGAGTTGGCAGTTAGAATGACACAAAGTCGGAATAAAATCTATTAAGTTGGTTTTCATTGGAATCCATTATATTGATAGAAAGGCAAAGATATTATCTATGTTGACAGGACTGTCAACATAGAGTTGGCAGTTAGAATGACACAAAGTCGGAATAGAATCTATTAAGTTGGTTTCCATTGGAATCCATTATATTGATAAAAAGGCAAAGATATTTAAATATTAAATAAAAGGAGAGTAGGTAGTAAAGTGGTTGCAGCTTGTCCGAAATTTACGTCATATATTCTGGGGGGATGTTCAAAAATTATCTGAATTTTGAAAGGAGAATCTGGGAAAATTTTTGATTCCACAAATAAGTCTCAATTGTGCCTAATGTATCTTGAATTAGAACGTTCACATATTGGTATAAAGATAAAATCTACAGATTATCGTTTCTCTGCAAGAAATCTTTAAGACTTTCACCCATAGGGGACATTTCATCTATTTTAGGGACTCTTGTAAAGCCAAAAGTAATAGAATCTTGTAAATATTTCAATTATTGTTGTGGTGGTTAGCAGGTATAGGAGAAAATAAAACACCCTTGCGATTCGAAAAACGGCCAAAGTTTCGACGTATAATTTATGTCTTCTTCAAGGCTGTAACATATGTATAAGAACACTCTAAGTAAACAGGAAATAATCAACATAATACACATATACAAAGTGGATCTACACAACTGTGCCGATAACAAAAAATATCACACACATATCACTAATATACACATGCATATGCCAATATATACACTTTCATACACATATTACTCTCTGCCAGTTGTACAATACAGGCAGAAAAAACCAAAACAGTAGAAAGAGCAAAATTAAGAATTATTAGGCCGTTCAAAAACATTTTAAAAAATCCCTTAAATTATTTATAGGTGTATTAACAAAACAATGACGATAACAAGAAATAAACCAAATTTCACACAAAACATCTTAGATAGTAGAGGCCTTATCTAATTTTTTAAAATGTTTTTGAACGGCTTAACAATTTGTAATTTTGTTCTTTCTACTGTTTTGTTTTTTTTTTCTGCCTGTATTGCACAACTGGCAGAGAGTAATATGTGTATGAACGTGTATATATTGGCATATGGATGTGTATATTTAGTGATAAAAATCTTATTCACTATACCATTTTTTTGTTATCTGCACAGTTGTGTAGATCCACTTTGTATACGTGTATTATGTTGATTATTTCCTGTTTAGTTCGTTAGCGTATTCTTATACATATGTTACAGCCCTGAAGAAGACGTGAATTATACGTCAAAACGTTGGCCGTTTTTCGAATCGCAAGAGTGTTTTATTTTGTCCTATACCTGCTAACCACCACAACTGTAAGTACTTAGGGACGCGAACCACCATCATCATTTCAATTATTTCGAACAGTGATATCACCGTGATTGACGAGATGGTTAACACCTCTGTTAGACGATAAAATGACAACGACGGCTGATACTCGCCATATTTGTTTGATGAGTTACTTGATTGTAGGTTGCAAAACATAATATTATGAAAAAATTATCCGGAATTCTCTCTAATTTAACCTTAACGGGGAAAGAGGTGGAAATTGGTGGTTTTGGTGTTGGTGAAGGAGTGGCAAAAAAGTAGAATGAGAGTGACAAATGAGGATTTATAAACTATATAAAGGCGGAGAAAATGATAGACTGGAGCTTAAGTTTAAGGCATACCAACTTATCACAAGGCATGGCAAGTTGAGAGGATATTTAGCTGGATTTAGGAAATGTAGGGGAAGTACTCGGTGGCAGACGATGCTCATGTCTTAAGAAGGAGAAGAAGCCCAGATTTCAGATCTCCTGTGCTATTGAAAAAATGTGCTATTAAAGCCAGAAGCTACTGTCAGTTCCAATTAATAAGGCTTGCTTCAATAGTGTTGAAGCCTGATGAGAGTGTCCTCATCGTTGTTATATTGAGAAACCACACAAGAGACGATGCTTAATGCCTTCCCCTTATGCCAAAGGTTTCAAAGAAGAAAGCTAAATGGGAGAGTAGACAACTAGGATCACTGGAAAAAAAGTAGACAGAGAAGTCCAAAAAGGGTCCAGTCATTCTATAATAATCTGAAAAGAGAGCAATTTATTTTTTTTTATGTTTTATTACCAAAATCGCCTTGTTGATGACCCCCTTTAAGGGAGAGGATCCTGAATTTTCCATATATCACTTTTATCTATATATCTAACGTGCTGGAAAAGTGGTTGAGCAGTTTTGAGACAAACAGTCCGCTTGCTGAGTCTCAATGGGGGATAGAAGAGCACACTTTCTACTAAGTGGACTATGAGGTTCTTTTGCAGAAACTGCAGCAATATGGGTTCGCAGAGTATCCAGCTTCGCTATCCTGACCCGTGATTCCAGATAAGACCAGGACACCAGTGTTACAAGGATCAATCTTGAGGTCAACTTTGCTGGCCTAAGGGAAAGCATGCAACAGGTAGCATAGACTTTCTTGTCTTTGAAAAGAAACTATCAACATTGCCAGTTTTTCCCGTTTGTTGAGGAGGTACACGATAAATTTTTCTTCAACTCCACACTATTTAGCTGCATCACTCTCCTATCCTTCTGTTTGCTAGTTTTTCGAACCTTGCGTCGCTTTTGTCACAAACCGTTTTTCGTCTCTGGTTGTACTACTGTCCTCATAACCTACACATTTTTTCAAACATAGTTTTGTCGTTAAACATTTTTTTCTTCAACTTTAAAAGTACAGAGTTTAATTTCGCTTTTGAACGCCCAATGACTTAACCCAATTTTCTTAAAAACATCTTAAGTATTCTTTTAAAATATGTTTTAGCCTTGCTGAAAATCATTTTTAAAACAGGTAACGTTTCGTCCACAAAATATTTTTTTTTGCGACTCTAGGGTGTTTATTTAGACCAATAAATACACCATCTTTATCTCAATACCTTAGTTTTTTATGACAGAATAATTTTTGGCGCAAAAACAATTTTTTTTGTTCAACTCTTCTCAAATTATCAGTATTCATTTTTCTACAATCACACCATTTTTGGCTTGTTTATAACATTTTACGTCTTTCTCACTTTCACAAGTAAACTGTTCCTCCTATTTACCACCACGGGCACCAATAAATCACGAAAGCATCATTGTTCCTCAAAATGCTACCCCCGTATAGCCTGAAATCATCTCGACTAATCCAATATCTGAATCATTTATCTTCATTTACAGACTCCTTCATTAACTTAAGTTTTAAAATTGCTTAAACAGGTCTGTTTGTCCCTTTCTAATCCTCCTTTCTCTTATTTAAACCTACTATAGAGACTTTTCTTATTTCGACGGAAAAGCTCAATTTACTTTTACTAATTTACAATTTACTAAATAACTAACACTAAACAGAAAAGTTAAGAATCTGACAAAATGTCTATAAATGGTATAAAGCACCAAGTCAAAGCGGTATTCTTACCCTCAAAGCATCCTGACTGGATATGAGCATAATGGGCCCACAAAGAGCTAACGGTGAGTTGTCGTTGATACATTGATGGTGTCAGTAGCAGTCAAATGTATTCAGTATTCGCTTTATACCGCATTAAATTAAACAGGGAATCCGAATAAGATGTATGTTGCCCCAGCTTCGTGATGAATGGGGCTTTAACTTGGGGTGTTTACCTGAAACAAAACAACAAGCATTAAGAAGAAGCCGATGAAACTCATTAAGCGCATTAAAACTTTCTTAACCTAGCCAAGGGTGCATGTTTGAAAACTTTATCGGAAAAGAAAATTATATGCAAATTAGTAACCGAATAGTCGCTGAATATTTTTACAGTGTTTATAATTTCCTTTTTGTGCCCTGATTACCATAACTGAATGGCGAATGTTTTAAGGTTGAGGTTTATTTCCTTTTGGTCGTGCTGAATTTTTTAAAACTCCGCTCGTCGTTCTTTTGGTGGTCGCTCATCGAATTATAATTTCGAAACCGACTGAACACGAGACCGGTCTAATTTGCCTCGGCTCGGATAAACTTCCTCAAGTACGTCTAATTTTCGAAACAGGACACAAAAGATTTATTCAGTCCAGAAGCTGGAAATAATATAGTTTTAAAAAACTTCCTTGCAAGCGATCGAGAAAGACAGTCTTTCCTCGGTCGTTTTCCACTCGAAAATGAAAACCCTCGGCATAGCTATTACGCCACCCCTTGGGGCAACTTTATAACTAGAATTAAAAAGGTGTAAAACTTAATTAGGAAATAAACTCTCTGCGCCGATTATGAAAGCCCGGTGAAATAATGGTAGGTAGCAAGGGAAAGAATTGGTCGGAAGCGAGAGGAAAGTTATATAAAAAGAAGTCAAAGACTGTAGATTAGAATAATGGAAAGCGCCTTAATGACGTCGGCTGTGCGTTATGATATACTCGAGGGCATATATCAGCTTTAATTTTAACTCGTACACCACATAATAGTTCTTCAATTCTTTGAGTTATATCTTTCTATCTTTGAATAGTTTTGCCGACAAGTGTATCACATCTCACCGTTCTTTCGCAGATTTTTGGCTTGAAGCCACGAACTCACGGTCTCCAATTTTTCGACCAGCCAAAGCTATACTGATGAGGGGTATACCCTGAAACTAGTATGTAGATGGGTTGGTCGACAAATTGGGGACCACCTACTCTTTACACTTCGTTCTGGTTCCCATAACTTGCGAGGTACAGAACAATATGGCTGCTCCTCGAACTGAGAGCCATATGCTTAATTAGATCTAATATGCTGGTGGATGTCACCTGCTCCTGTTCTGTGCAACATCTCACCGTTTTTCCGTAAATTTCTGGCTTTAGCCGTGAACTCACTGTCCGCAATTTGTCAGCCAAAAAATTACTGATGAGGGGTACACCCCGAAATTAGTATGCAGATGGATTGATCGACAAACTGGTGACCACCTACTCTTTACACTTCGTTCTGGTTCCGATAACCTGTGAGGTAAAAAGCAATATGGGCTGCTTCTCGAACTGAGAGCCATCTGTCAAGCAGCATTAGATCTAATACGCTGGTGGATGTCGCCTGCTCCTGCTCTGTACCACATCTTACCGTTCTTCCGCAGATTTTTGGCTTGAAGCCGCGAAATCACGATCTCCGATTTGTCGACCAGCCAAAGCTGTACTGATGAGGGGAGACCCCGAAACTATTATGCAGATGGGTTGATCGACAAATTGGTGACCACCTACTCTTTACAGTTCGTTCTGGTTCCGATAACCTGCGAGGTAGAGAGCAATATGGGCTGCTTCTAGAACTGAGAGCCATCTGCCATGCGGTATTAGATCTAATACGCTGGTGGATGTTGCCTGGTCCTGTTCTATACAACATATTACCGTTATTCCTTAGATTTTTAGCTTGAAATCGCGAACTCACGGTCTCCAATTTGTCGACCAGCCACAGCTGTACTGATGAGGGGTAGACCCCGAAATGAGTATGCAGATAGGTTAATCGACAAACTGGTGACCACCTACTCTTTACACTTTTTTCTGGTTCCGATAACCTGCGAGGTACAGAGCAATATGGGATGCTTCTCGAACTGAGACCCATCTGCCATGCAGTATTAGATCTAATATGCTGGTGGACGTCGCCTGCTCCTGCTCAGTACAACATCTCACCGTTCTTCCGTAGATTTTTGGCTTTAAGCCACGAACTCACGTTTTCCAATTTTTCGACCAGCCAAAGCTATACTGATGAGGGGTAGACCCTGAAACTATTATGTAGATGGGTTGGTCGACAAATTGGGGACCACCTACTCTTTACACTTCGTTCTGGTTCCCATAACTTGCGAGGTACAGAACAATATGGCTGCTCCTCGAACTGAGAGCCATATGCTTAATTAGATCTAATACGCTGGTGGATGTCACCTGCTCCTGTTCTGTGCAACATCTCACCTTTTTTCCGTAAATTTCTGGCTTTAGCCGTGAACTCACTGTCTCCAATTTGTCAGCCAAAAAATTACTGATGAGGGGTATACCCCTTAATTAGTATGCAGATGGATTGATCGACAAACTGGTGACCACCTACTCTTTACACTTCGTTCTGGTTCCGATAACCTGTGAGGTACAAAGCAATATTGGCTGCCATCTGTCATGCAGCATTAGATCTAATACGCTGGTGGATGTCCCCTACTCCTGCTCTGTACAACATCTCACCGTTCTTCCGTATATAACAATAAACTATAAAGATGAAAGCTGGAATGATAAGGAATGTATAGACAGTCAGAGATACTAGGGTAAAGTAAAATATGTTAGAAACGCCACAAATAGTGGAAAAACGCGATATTTTCAATAATAGAACAAAGAGAGATGCAATTGAGAGAAAAAATTGCAAAATATAAGCCAAGTAACTAAATTTTACGAAGCAAACAGTACAAACAACCGGGAGGATAAAGAATATTAAACATTAACTAAGTCAAAACCTGTTAAATAGGTAAAGAGAACGGACAATGCACAACTGAAGAAGAACAAGTAGCAGAAGAAAGAACAAGTAAAAGAAAGTAAACTTGAAAAAGTAATCATCAAAATATCCTAATAATTTTACTAAGCTGAACTAACCTGAACTAATTGTTTCAGGTAACAGAAAATTAAAGAAAAACTAAAATTTTAAAAAGCCTAGCTTTTAAACAGTGAAATTTAAACAAAATATTACAATACATTAAATAACCGACATTAAATATCCGACAGAGAAAATAACCGACAGAGAAAAAGAATTTTCGAAATACTAAAAAGGTGAGAAAAAAGTCAACAATTAAACCTAAATATGCTCAAATAACAACAATCTTAAAAGAATTAGATAAAAAAAAACGTCGTATAGAAGGCTGTAATGATATGAACAACCAAGGCGAATGTGAGACGATGTAAGATTTTTAATTTAGCAAATCATTAATTAAGCTGAATTTCAAAACAATCGAAATAAAGTTTTTTTGGTCATTTTTATGATTCAATATCTCCGCAATGGCTTAGTTTCGTCAAAAATGTAAATGGATTTTAAGAGTTCAATTTGTCTACACAAAGTTTTACTTATACAGGTTGGCCTGAGAAGTGTAAAGTCATATAATGCAATATTTTTAAATAAGACACTGTGTCTTTTTTACTAGATTTTGATGAAAATTTTATATCATTTTCGGCAGTTGTTGGGATATCCTGTATTATCCATTCAGGATTTTTTGGTAGCTTGGTACCCATAAAATATTATTTTTTTCAAAGACAAATTTGTCTTTGAAAGAGATGTGTTTGTCAATAGATAATACGTGATACCCGTACAATATAATTTCAGTTTATTAATAAATTTATCTTAAACTACTGTTGGCAACAATGTCAGATTTTCGGGCTTCCTGACGAGCTATAAGAGCTATCAGAATCTAGTAAAAAATAGAGGGTGTCCTATTTAAAAATATTACATTATTTGACGTCACTCTTTTCTGCGCCACCCATTATATATAAAAATATTTTCCTAAACTAGACCCCTCTTTACAATATAATTTCCCGTTGAAACGAAATCTTTTATTCTGCTAGTTCTCGAGCTATATCGTTGCATTAAGTCAAAAAAATAACCCTGTATTTTTATATGGGATTTAGTTTTCCAGAATTGCGCCTACTTTCATTTTATACAAGGTAAAAAGTGAAAATTGTGAAAAAAGCGAAATTTTAAATAAGAGAGCAAAAAGGGTAAGAAAAGAACATTTTCAAATGTTAAAGTCAAGTAGAGTGTAAAATTGTAGATGATCCAAACTACATCACTAGGGTATATGAAATAACAATGATGGAAAGAGTGAGAAAAATCAGGTTTTGATAAAATTTTTATTTATAAACTAAACTAAAATTATAAACATAAAAACAAAAACTAACAAAACAGAAGGAAATAAAGAAACAGGAAAAACCAAACAGCAAAGTCATTCGAGATATTAAGCAAGAAACACTTGCCTTAAATAACAAAAAACAGAAAAAAAGTCCCCAAAAATAGACCACCGCTTTGAGACAATCAGAGAAAGATAAATAGACCTAAAATATGATAAACGTCACAGTAAAGAATATATATATGGTAGTGGTGATATGCGCTCTGAACATTTACAATTGTGGTGGTTAACAAGTTTAGAAGAAAAGGAAACACCAATGTTAATCGAAAGACGCCCAACGTCGACGTTTATATGACGCCTTCTTCCGGGCTAACTTGCAACAACAAAGATCATGTGAGTTTTTGATTTCACACCTATGATGACATTTAAGCAAAGAGAACAAATTGAACAACAACATTTTCTACACAACAGCAGGCGATTTTTTTTTCAGAGATCCACAAATTACACGGTGTTATTAGTTTTGCAGTGGGTAGGTAGGCCAAACGGCTTTACAAAAAGTTTTATTTTGTCCTAAAGCTGCCAACCACCAGAACTGTAAATGACCAAATTAAAAACGTGACGAAATAACTGAAGAAAGGTGACTGGGGGTTCGAAGGAACTAGCTAAGAGGAGAACAAAAGGAATACACTAAATCGATAATTGAACCCAAAAGAGAAAAAACACAAATTTATCGCAGAATAATTTAAAAAAATAACCAGGATAGCCAAACGACTAGAAATTATAATCCGAAAGTCCAGAACGTTATGAACTGTCAGGCTGTCATAGACATCGAAGGAATAACAAAAAGAAAAAAAAATATGTGAAAAATCACAACTCGAAGGAGAATAATGCTCAACAAGAATTGAATAAAAATTGCAATAAAAAAAAGTAAAGAGTGAGAATAAGCTGGGGGGGGGGGGGGGATGGAGGTAACAGCTATTACTAGAATTGGTCATTTCAAGCGTCATAGACGGGAGGTAGATTGTAGTAGCTGGTCGTAGTGGGGTACCCATCTCTTACTCAAGGCTCCAAGCGCCACACCCTGTGTTGACCCAGAGGCTAATTAAGTAAAGTAGCCAGCTATGGCAAACACTGTTGTTGGGCAGCAAAGACAGCAGTACGATGCAGCGGTGGCGAAGACGGACTTCATATCCAGTGCTGTAATTGATGTGGGAGGCTCAGCTGTAACAGTTTCCAGCGCCTTACACACTGCGGTGAAGAAGGGAAACGGAATGCCCACTACGCTATTTATTCCACTGTCTAACAGAGCTGAAGTAAATTCAAGAATGGCCCTCAGTCCGGGGCACCCCTTCAGGGGAGAGAGGGTGCGAAGAATTCCTCCGTCGGTAACAGCGAATAAAGTTGTACAAGGAAAAGACAAAGATCGCTACGTGGAACGTGTGTAGCTTATATATGACCGGAAAACTCGCCTATCTAGAACAAGAAATGCATAGGCTGCAAAATCAAGATCCTAGGCCTAAGCGAAATAAGATGGCTTGGTGCCGGAACCCACCGAATTCCGAAGAGCCTCCTTTATTACTTTGGGGGGGGGGGGCGACGATCCTGGTCGCCAATATCAAATGGCTATACTTATTTCCCTTGAACTAGAACAGTCCATTATTGATTTTGTGCCCTTAGGAGGTCGAGTGATGCTTTTGAGACTACTCACTACCCACAGAGTGATAAATATATTCCAAGCGAAAGCTCCAACTTGTGATAAACCTGATAAGGCAGTGGAGGAGTTCTACTCCACAATGGAAGTCGGGAGTAGTACTACAGACGAGATAACCGGAAAATATGGACTGGGAACACGAAATACTAGAGGAGATCGTTTGGCACAATTCTGCATAGAACACCATCTATCAATTACTAACACTTTTTTCAAACAGCACCCTCGACGGCTTTGCACCTGGAGGTCCCCGGCGGATCGCGATAACTAGAAACCAAATATATATCATCCTTATTAAAAACTACCTGTTGAAATTGGTAACCACAGCGAGAACGTATCCGGGTGCCGACGTACGACAACAGCGACCACAACCCCTTGTGATAGATTTTAAGCATCGCTACTTCAAAAAGTTTCAGCGAAAAATCAGACCGAAGCGAATAAATATCAAAAAGCTTGGAGACTCTGCGCATATGAGGTAGCGACAACCTGGAGATGCGTCTACAAACAGTCGATAATCGTGACGGAAGTGGTGTGAATGGAGTACGCTGAAGGAGGCCCTTATTTCCAGGAGCTAGACATAGGCTACACGCTCTGCCAGGCAGCGATGGATGACGGATGAGATCCTACTACTTATGGATGGCAGAAGAAGAGAAAATGCCAGAGGCGAGGATCGTTACGAAGAACTGAATCGAAAGGTGAGAACAGAGTGCCGTAAGGCAAAGGAGCGTTGGTTAATAGAAAGGTGCATTGAAATCGGGGCACTACAAGATAAGCACGTCCTGTTCAATCTCCACAAAAAAATCAAGGACTTTACCAACACGCAGCGTAAACAGCAGCAGGATGTTTTGAGAGATGCCAACAACAGAATTTTGGTGGCCGCTGAAGAAAAGAGAAAACGAAGGGAGGAAGCCTCCCCAATAAAATTAAAAAAAAACAAAACTAATCGCTCAAATTATCAACCGATAGATCAGTAATCTGACTACTCGATAATATACTAAATAACTACTAACCACGCTACAAAACGAAACCAGCATAAATACGCCGAAAAAGCTCACGTAATATGCATAATTTTGAAGCCACTTAACTCAAAGTGCGATGGCCCAGTACCTAGCATTGATACACACGAGCTTTATTAGGCGTTAAGCCTGTAGCCACTGAATAAATTAATAATCTATCCTGTATGGCACCACAACGATAAGATAAACAATACGCAATAACAAAAATAAGCGGTGATATATACAAGAAAATGAGTACAATACCACACAAATTAAATAACACGGCATAACAATCATGGGCCAAAACCATAGTTTTAGCTTAGAAACATGCCAACAACCAGCATCGGTCCCATTCAAAATATTGAGTTCATAAGTGTTTTTAGACCTGACTTTTCGAACTACACAGAGTACATAGCGATCAGCCAGTTTTTAAAAATGCATTCACGACTCCCTAAATTGTACGCCCGCGAGTTTTTTGCATAAGCGTATTTAATTTTATCCTGAACTACTTTATAAACTTCAGGTAAATTCTCAAGTTCCTTAACATAATCATTACAGTCCACAATAGTAACTTCCGTTTCTTCACCCTCACATTTGTAATAATCGCCGCACACTGGCACTTTGTGTCCAAAGACAATAAAATTAGGCGCAAATTGCGTAACCTCATGAACAGCAGAATTTAACGCACTTTGAATTTCAGGTATGAACTTATCCCAATTATTATGTCAGTCTTTAATATAAGAACGAATAGCAGCTCCCAGAGTACGATTGGATCTTTCTACAGGGTTAAATTGGGGATGATAACGGCAATTGTACCAAACCTTGGGAATTTTCCACTGCTTCACAAAGCTGTCAAAAACTTTGCCAGTATGTGCCTACGCATTGTCCAGAATCACAACTCTCGGGACACCAAACATGAGAAAAACCTCGTTGGCTAAAAAGGATGTAATCGCAGTTGCGGTGGCTTGCCGAAGTGGTTTCATAACAGTAAACTTAGAAAAATGATCCACTGCCACAACCAACATCCTATTACCCTTACCGCTACGGGGAAGAGGACCCATACAATCTACCGAAATCGCTTCAAAAGGGAAGTAAGATTTTTTAGACGAATTCATCATCAGCCCAAAGCCAGAAAAATTATCCATTTTGGACTTCTGACATATATCATAACTTCGGACGTAATTCTGTATTTGTTGACGCAATCCGGGCCAATAATACTCTTACCTCGGAAACCTTACTGATTGTTTTAAAAAACCTAAATGAGCGGAAGTAGGAGCATGGTGACATTCTTGAATGACTCTTAATCGATCTTCAGCTGGCACTACCAGTTTCCATTCTGAAATATTCGTTTTCATAGGGTTATAATTTCCGATGTGCTTGAAGATGAGTTTATCCTTAACAGTGAATGAGGGAAACTTGTGTGGCTCAGCCACAATTTTATCCCGAAGGCTGACATACTAACTTCTTGAGAAACAGTGAGTAAATTAATGGAGGGAGTGATTGCAGACCTACTTAAAAAATCAGCCAATGTATTAAACTTTCCAGGACGGTATGAGAGCTTAAAATCCAACTGTTAAATTTTCGTCAACCATCTAGCTAATTTCCCTTGAGGATTTTCCAAATTCCTTAACCAAAGCAACGAAGAATTATCAGTAATGACGAAAGATTCATATAACCTTCGACATAGCACCTGAGTTTGCCTAACGAAAACATTGAAGTCAAAAGCTCCTTCATAGTGACTGACAGGTTTCGTTCTGACCTGTTTAGAGTTCGACTTGCATACGCTATGACAACCTCCTTTCCATTAAGTGTTTGCAAAAGAACTGCTCCAACCGCAGTATTACTGGTATCGCATTCAATGGTAAAATGGGAAGAAAAATCTGGAGCTGCAATAACTGAAGAAGTAACCATGCAGTGCTTTATTTTGTCGAAAGCGCACTCAGCTTCAGAGGTCCACTGTAGTGTTTGCTTTTTGCCCTTGCCCTTCAGCAAGTCGTTAAAGGGTGAAACTATGGCACTAAAATTAGGGACAAAACAGCGATACCAGCCACAAACACCCAAAAAACATTTAAGCTGTGTTGACGCTTCAGGTTTCGCATAATCTACTATTGCTTTGACGTTATCGGGACAACTTCTCAAGCCATCTTGATCGATTACAACACCCAGATATTTAAGAGACTTGCGAAAAAAACTTACATTTCTCGAAATTAATAGTTAAATTAGCGTCAAGAAGGCGTTTATGTACCTCATGTAAAATTTGGACATGATGCTCGAAAAAAGTACCCAAGCAGACAATATCATCAAGGTATTTAAAAACATAAGGCTGCAAGTGAGGACCGAAAATGCTGTCCATTAACCTCTGTTGGATTTGAGCCGCATTACATATGCCAAAAGATAGAATTGTAAATTGGAATAAGCCACGGAACGGAACACTAAACGCCGTTTTCTCGTTACTACTTTCATTCAAGGGAATCTGCCAAAAAGCACTATTTATATCAATCGTAGATACAAATTTAGCGTTACGAAGCATAGGCAGACAGCCATCTACTCTAGGTAACGGATAACTATCTTTTTTGACTTGTGGGTATCAAAAACCTACAACCCAAACACAACCTAAACTAGCAAAACAGGCGAATTGTAAGGACTTTTGCTTGGTTCGACGACACCTAACGCAAGCATTTTATCAAGTTGCCTGTGTAAATATTCTAACATATATGGTGAAAGAGGAAACCGTCGCTTCTTGAAGGGGGGCGCATCGCCAGTTTCTATAGAAGCTTTAATTTTATGAGTCCCATCAGTGGGAGTGGGAGAAAGAGCCTTAAAGTCCTCAATTATCCTTTCAGATATCAATTTTTGATTTTCGCTCATATTGGCCAACAAAGAAAAACAATGATTATTAGGACCATCGGTAGATATAGAATTAAAATAAGGGCTAGGAATCTTGTTTTTTTGTCGCCAAGACCTGTCCCCAAAACCAATAGACAGCCGAAAGGCTTCACTAAAATCCACTCACAAGTAAAAACCACTCTCCAATGAAGGAACTACAAAAACCTTAATTACACGAATTTCGGAATTCAATTGAAATGGTATTAAGCAATAACAAGATGAAACAAGATGTCCTGGATCTTGTTTCACGCCATCTCCAGTTTTGAAATAATTGAAATTGCTATCGAAAACTTTCAAGTCATAGTTTTCTAAGAGATACAAGGAAGGTCTACCCATACAGGTTAAGTTTTGTTCCGGAGTCCAAAAGAGCCATAATCTGGTCATCAAAAATTTTAACTTTAAGAAAAAGTCTGTTGTCTTCTGGTAAGCGTAAAAACAATCGAGAAATAGATCGACTAGTATAGAAATTCTTAACTGTCAACTTCCAAGCTTCCCAATCGAGAAAATCATTTCAGGGGTATTGTGAGCGAGGGCTAAAATCGGCTGCACTAAATTCTCAGAATCGTAGTTACTACTAGAAGTTATTGTATTAATAGAGTGAACTCTGTGAAAATGCAAAGGAGTTCTGTGCTTAGAAATATCTAGAGTTTGAGATGAATGAGCAACTTGAACAACCGCCTGTTCAAGTTGCGGTATCAGTTCTTTTTAGGCACACAAACAGGACACCACTTAACTGTAAAGTCAGTTTTGCCGCATTTATAACAAAACAGATTTTTTTGTTCTTTGCAATTACTATAAGAATGGCCTTCCTTTTGGCAATTCCAACAAGTCAATTTTGTAAAGGAAGCTACCCTAGGGGTATTGCAATTTTGAACTTTAGCCTGTTTCCTTGGATTAATGCCGGACATAGAAATATCCAAATTAGTTAAATCGGTTTCTAAAGAGTTAAGATTTGTTCTAAAACTGAGTTGATTCATCAAACCGCTTGCATAAAGATGTCAACTGAGATATTGAAGAGATGTCGTATAAAACTAAGACATTGACATATTTAGGCAACAAATTACTTCTAATAATCTTTAACGGCTCATCCGCAGTAGGTGGCTCAGACATACGTGCAAATAACTTCTGCATAATAAATACATACAGGGACGGCATCTCATTTCGAGCCTGAAATCTAGCTTCAATTTGATCTAATAATGACTCGTCAATCATAAAGGTGGCAGAAAGTCATTCTTTAAAGCAACCACTATATCATTCCAATCTGAAAATTTACTTTTATTAGCCTTAAACCAAGTCAAAGCTGCGCCCTGAAATAACTCATGAGTTAACTAAGATCACTGTTAGACAATTGAGTATTATCAACGTTTCTTGAAATTGAAAATTTCAAGAAACGTTTCCTCAACTCTTTCTAGAAACGCTTTCACACTTGAGCTGCCGTAAAAAGTTAAACCCCACTTGTAAATAGGCACAACAGTTTTATCTCTGACTACAACTGAGGCATTGCTGACATTGCGTGGAGTAGAATTAGCAAAACTACAGTGAGTATAAACAGAGTTAGAGCTATTCGGTACAACATTATCAATTAATTTAGCCAAAAGTTCATAGCACGTAGCTAAACTATTGTCTTTAAATTCATTGTAAGTTTCCCCAGAATTTGAACCTACTGGGATTGTAAAAAGTCTATCCATGTGGCTCAAGAACCGCAACCTATTCTGAATTATATTGTACACTGAATCACTCCCAAGTTAAAACCACTTTCTAATGAAAGAACTACAAAAACCTTAGTTAAACGAATTTCGAAATTCAATTGAAATGGTATTAAGCAATAACCCAGGACATCTTGTTTCACGCCATGTCCAGTTTTGAAATAATTGAAATTGCTATCGAAAACTTTCAAGTCATAGTTTTCTAAGAGATACAAGGAACGTCTACCCATACAGGTTAAGTTTTGTTCCGGAGTCCAAAAGAGCCATAATCTGGTCATCAAAAATTTTAACTTTAAGAAAAAGTCTGTTGTCTTCTGGTAAGCGTAAAAACAATGGAGAAATAGATCGACTGGTATAGAAATTCTTAACTGTCAACTTCCAAGCTTCCCAATCGAGAAAATCAGTTTCAGGGGTATTGTGAGCGAGGGCTAAAATCGGCTGCACTAAATTCTCAGAATCGTAGTTACTACTAGAAGTTATTGTATTAATAGAGTGAACTCTGTGAAAATGCAAAGGAGTTCTGTGCTTAGAAATATCTAGAGTTTGAGATGAATGAGCAACTTGAACAACCGCCTGTTCAAGTTGCGGTATCAGTTCTTTTTAGGCACACAAACAGGACACCACTTAACTGTAAAGTCAGTTTTGCCGCATTTATAACAAAACAGATTTTTTTGTTCTTTGCAATTACTATAAGAATGGCCTTCCTTTTGGCAATTCCAACAAGTCAAATTTGTAAAGGAAGCTACCCTAGGGGTATTGCAATTTTGAATGTTAGCCTGTTTCCTTGGATTAATGCTGGGCATAGAAATATCCAAATTAGTTAAATCGGTTTCTAAAGAGTTAAGGTGGTTTGCAGATTTGTTATGAAACTGAGTTGATTCATCAAACCGCTTGCATAAAGATGTCAACTGAGATATTGAAGAGATGTCGTATAAAACTACGGCATTGACATATTTAGGCAACAAATTTCTTCTAATAATCTTAAACGGCTCATCCGCAGTAGATGGCTCAGGCATACGTGCAAATAACTTCTGCATCATAGATACATTTCGGACGGCATCTCATGTCGAGCCTGAAATCTAGCTTCAATTTTATCTACTAATGACTCATCAAAATAAGGTGGCAGAAAGTCATTCTTTAAAGCAACCACTATATCATTCCAATCTGAAAATTTACT
This sequence comes from Taphrorychus bicolor, assembly GCA_951812265.1. Classification (NCBI taxonomy): domain Eukaryota; kingdom Metazoa; phylum Arthropoda; class Insecta; order Coleoptera; family Curculionidae; genus Taphrorychus; species Taphrorychus bicolor. The sequence continues at coordinate 59,100,308 of OX638297.1, read as the reverse complement.
TTTATTAGCCCTAAACCAAGTCAAAGCTGCGCCCTGAAATAACTCATAAGTTAACTAACATCACTGTTAAACGATTGAGTATTATCAACGTTTCTTGAAATTGAACATTCCTCAACTCTTGCCAGAAAAGCTTTCACACTTGAGTTGCCATCAAAAGTTAAGCCCAACTTGTAAATAGGCACAACAGGTTTAGCCCTGATTACAACTGAGGCATTGCTGACATTGCGTGGAGTAGAATTAGCAAAACTACAGTGTGTATGAACAGACTTAGAGCTATCCGGTACGACAATATCATTTGATTTAGCCAAAAGTTCTTAGCACGTAGCTAAACTATTGTCTTTAAATTAATTGTAAGTTTCCCCAGAATCTGAACCTTCTGGGATTGTAAAAAGTACTGTGGCTCAAGAACCGCAACCTATTCTGAATTATATTGTACATTCAATCAAAAGTCGGACCGTTAAAATCAGAAATCATGATTTCTAGTTCGATTAATGCTTTATTAATTATGTCACATTGCTTTTTGATATGAAAATTAGGATCAACGGTAATTTCTCGTAGAGCACAAGAACCTAGTACTTCTCTAGCTGTAGACCTTTTAACAAGAAGTGATTTACGAGTGGCTCTAACTTCAAAAAGTGATAACATGTAATCGAGTTCATCTTCAGACAAGCAAGAAACCTTAATCGTGCCTTCCATTTTAACACAATACTTATATACAGAAAATAGTAAAAAAATATAGATAACCAAATTTATCACAATAATCCAAAATAAGTACCCTCTAAATGTTGAATAATAATGGAACGCAGCAAAATTAAATTACAACAAAATTCAATGTCAATGAGTGGCAAGTAATCAGATCTGTTCCGACAGTACTACAGCATTAAAAAAAAATATTCAAATAAATAGTTCCTGTAACGACCGAAGTGTACCGTTACACTCTTTAATAATGTTCGACCCAAAAAGTCTCCTAAAGGTGACGCTGTTAATGAGTCTGGCCCTGGAATCACGAAAGAGGAAGTAATACGCTCTATCAGGCTTCAACAAGCGACAAGGCCGTGGGACCTGACCAGGTTCACGCGGAAACGCTCAAACTCATTGTGGATGCACAGGGCTTTGATGGGGCTCACCTCTCTTTTTAACTCTATATATCAGACTGGAGGAATACCAGTGGAGTGGCTACCCAAAAAACCGAATGCTTCCCAGTGCGATGTATCATCCACACAAGTATATATGCCAGATGCGGGGGACAGATTGGTAGCACGCACTTCGGATTTAGGCACGGAATGGGTACAAGCGAGGCTCTCTTTGCACTCAACGTTCTGACGCAGCGGTGCAGGGACCTGAATGTAGATAAACACGCATGTTTTATTGACTAGCGTAACGCATTGGACTGCGTTTCGCATCAGAGACTTGCTCAGATCCTCAAATCCATTGCGCATCCACCTGCGCATTATTACCTAACTATATTGGAACCAGACGGCGGAAGTCAGAACAGAGGGCGAAACATCTGAAGAGGTGGAGATTCGGAAGGGAGTGAGACAGAGTTGTGTTCTTTTCAATATTTATTCAGAAGCGATTTTTCGTGAAACATTGGAGGATTTTAGAGAGGGCATCAAGATCAATGGCATTTGCGTTAACAACATACGCTTTGCTGATGACACGGTCGTGCTTGCTGACAGCCTACTGCATCTCCAGAGCATGATGAGTCGTATTGTTGAATATAGCATGCAGCACGGACTACAAATGACCGTTGCCAAGACCAAGATTGTTATATTCGCCAAGACAACAAAACTAGCAACCCTCAGAATTAACAACGCGGTTGTACAACAAGTCTCGGCTCTAAAATATCTTGGAGCGCTCGTCAAGGAAACCAATGACCCAAAGTCGAAATTCTTGCAAGTATCGAAAGACCAGACGCTCATTTACATCAACGAGGAGCTTTTTCGCTTGCCCTAACCCGAGTCTGCAGCTGCGTTTGCGAATGCTACGCTGCTATATCTTCCCGGTCCTTCTATATGGATGTGAAAGCTGGACCTTTAATGAAGCACTGGAGCGTCGGATCAACGCATTCGAGATGTACTTATATCGACGCATTTTGCGCATATTCTGGATAAACCGAATAACCAACGAAGAGGTACTCAGGCGGATGAATAAAGATAAAGAACTATTCACAACAATAAAAGAAAGAAAACTGCAATACATCGGTCACATCATGAGAAGAGAGCGATATGAAATACTCCGCAGTGTTATTGAGGGAAGGATCGAAGGCAAAAGATCTGTGGGCAGACGGCAGAATTCGTGGCTCAAGGTTATAAGAAGATGATTTGGTCGGACGTCTATTGAGATATTCAGGAGTGCAGTTTTGCGCACCATTATAGCTAGTTGAAGAAGCAGCCAGAAGAAGAAGGAGCTGATAAAGGACTAAAGAAATGTAGCAAGTTTTAATTAATTTATTAAATTTTACAAAACAATACGTCGAAACAGAGGAGCAAAAACAACAATGAAACTTAAAAAAAAACCGTTAAAGTTATTAATAACGAAATTATTAATTTGAATGAACAAAGTACAATAATTGAAGCAAAAATAAATGTAACCAAGTAAAACATAACATAACATTTTTTTGACATGTAGTGTATATTTAGGTTAAATTTAGAGGCACTTAAAAACATACATACTCTTAAATAGACTTCAATGCATAAACTAATTTTTTGATATTTTTGACATTTGAAACACCGCTTTTGGTTTCTTAGGCTGTAGATCCACAATTTGTTCTTGTTAATTTATGGTTTTTACAAGATTTCGGTGCCAATTTCCTATAATGTTCATTTTAGTAGTAGTTTTTATTCGCACTTACCCCTAGACTTTAATTCATCTTATTTTACCTAAAAATACTAGTCACTTGTTCCTGCCACGCCCCTGCCGAGACAGAGACACGCGATATCCAGCTAACAGCGCGAGTACTTAAGTCGAACATGTGTGTGGATTCCTTTAATGCCTGCTGTCATAAAAAGTGGTTTAAGGTAGAATTACAAAGACAAAGCACTCGTTGTGAAACTCAGTCTTGTTTAATACGTCGGTAAATAAGCTATCAAAATTAAAAAAAAACTACGAAACGTATGAGAAACCGTAAATCTTCTTTCTGTTTTATATTACGCGTTATTAGCTGTTAAGGGGCCGTTTGAAATACTTTTTTTTTCAGACAAAGAACTCTAAATCAAACCGAACTAGATTTCCAGGCTATTTTGGTATTTGAAAAATTATAGTTAATTCTGGAAGACGATTAGTTCGGGCTTAAAAAAAAGGACAATGCCTTGTTGCAATATCGGTTTTCCTTTTAGCAATAATAATGCAAATAAATTAAGCTTAATCCCCAAAGCCACAAGCAATTAAAAAAGGACAACCGGACAGTTTAATATCTTCGGAAACACGTGTTCTGAGCTTCCAATAAGGGATTTGTTTTATAAATGTTAATTGCCGTTTGCAGCGTATGGGCGCGATATATGGCAAAGAAGTGCGGTTCCAGCTTTATACTCTCCACCCTCGAAGGATTTTTTATCGGATTTAAAACCTCAATTTTATTACTCACATTTATCGACGAAAAAATTAACTTTTAAGTTTATTAGATAAAACAAAAGACGTTGCCTGAGAGCTTGTGGGGCACGTCCCTAGGTAGAGTATAAGTTAGGAGCTAAACTAAACTTATCACACCTCGAGGAATTACAAACATGGTCAACATCTAATCTAGCTCCAGGTCAAAGAATAACTACCCAGGGGTTTCAGAGTTAATTGGGGGAACGGTGTTACTTAGGCTAACATTTACGTATTGCTCCCGAGGGATACTCACTTGTTATATATAGGAACTTGACCAATTTATTTACTTATATACACTTTTATCTTACGCTCCTTCTCTGGAAACAATTAAGTAAGAGAAAAGGTTTCAGTCAGGTTAAAATAACTTTTTCTCCCGGTTGTCACAAAAACTCAACCTTTCTGTTATTACTGTTATAGACGATGACACATGTTGTGATCCGATATCATGAAAGATTCGAACTACGAAGTTGCTAATGGCTGTTGGGTGTATTTTAGGCAGGACGGTATTGAAACGAATTGATTGGGCCTTCTTTTGGGGTTAGCTCGCGTGCCCTTGTGGCTTTATAACCGTAAGGGTTGCATTTGATCAATAGATAAGTTTAGATTTAGAAATTTGAATGGGTCAAGCTATCCTTTGTCCCACGCAAATTTGTTTAGATTGGACATAGATTGCACTTGGTTTTGTCAGAGTGTCTGAAATGGTAATATTATAAATCTCTGTCCCATTAGCTCGTTAATGAGTCAAAATGTTCTTCAGGTTCTGTATTAGATGTTGACTTCACTAAGCCTTCGTATAGCCAGAAATGTCACAATTGTTCATCTACTTTAGTCGCAGACGAATGTGTTGTTGTAGGCTTTTAAACCTCAATTTACTGCCCTTTATTTTTTTTTGTGAATAGAAACATTCACCTTTTCTCTTTTCTGATATTGACGAACGTATGGCAAGTATAATTTTAGCTGTTCTCAATCACCATTGGGCAATTGAACAAACAACACTAGACTACTCTTTCTTCATCTTGCAGCACTTTAATACTAGCTGCCTCTCGATATGTCAATTTGATGTGATACCATTGAGATATTTTTGACGATCAGCCTAACTTTTACCTTTACTTTATACCATTATTACTAGCAAAATTCGTTTTTCAAGATTATCATGTTAATTTCTGTTTCCTAATGCGAAGTGTTTTTTTTTCCAATTGTGGTCTTATAGTCTGATCATTAGTATTGGTTGTCTTTCTTTCTCTCCTCATTTTGTTCTCTTATATTAATTATTTCATACCTTTTTTATAAATTTTTTTTTTTATTTTTCAAACATGTTTAAATTTGATAATTTTAAAACCTTGTTTTCATTCACTACTTTGCAGAACTTTGTGATTTGATTCACAGGGATTTCAATTCCCATTTTCTATTCACATGTTTGTTCTTTCCTATTAATTTTTCTTTTTAAGTGTGTTATATACTCATTTTCCTATTGTGTTATATTCTTCGATTTTTGAAGCTAAAATGTTATTTTTTTATTTCTTGTCTCGGCTTGAATTTGTTTTTGTTTCTGGTCTACTTGTCCTATCCAAAATATCAAGATCATGGTAATTCGTCTTTCATTCTGCCACACTCTTCGGTAGTCCAAGACTTTTCTCGTTTAATTGTTGTGTTAGTTTCATCTTTTTCTTCTTCTCTTGTTAAATTTTTTATTCTCAAAAATAATACTTTCGTTTGGTTGATGGTTTACAAGATTTAAAACTTAAAGGATTTTAGCCATTAGTCCATCATTACATAGGTTATTTCTACTGGGACTGACGTATACAGCGTTTTAGTACTATTTTTGTACCACTCTTTGCTTGTATTTTTATTTTTAATTGGTTGCTTGCTTTAAAGTCGTGACTTCCCGAAATCTCTTCATCATTTTCTGGTATTTCAGGCTCGACGTTTCTTCATAATTTTACTACCATGTACTGCTAACAAAGAAAAATTTGTTGTTAAAATTGATGGAACGTTTTTGGCGCTTAATCCATCATTAGCCCTTAAAACTCAGTACATAGAGAAGAAATAGAACTTACTCAGGTTGAAATATTCGAATAGAAGGGTTCAAGGATCTCGGCTGGCTATATACCCACTAGATACACTAAGCAGGCTTTTCGCAGAGTCACTGGCAAAATTAAAAATTGTCAAAGACTGATTTGTTTCTTATTTTTGTTGAATTTGTGACAACCTTTTACCAGTTTCCATCGAAATGAAATTTTTTCTTTCAATTTTAATTGAACTAATATTATATGATTTACTCATTGGTCTTTTGGTGGCTTGACTCTGGTTCTCAGCAGTTTGATGTACCATCAGCTGCTGATGTCCTTCTGTTCTTCTTTTCTTTATTTTTTGATGAATATGATAATGAAAACATGAAACCGAATTTTTCATATATTTTTCAGAAATGTAGTAAATCATATAATATGTTGTTCCTCAATGCTTAATAATCATCAGTTACATATTTGCAGCTGATTGATATCTGTTGGATTAGGTGATAAGGATCTATTCGCAGAACAGACCGATAGTTCACTAATTCATCAGGATTTTTTGTTTAATTTATTCTTCAGCTGCTTGACACCAATTCTACATGTATCTCGCTACTTTTTTCTTCTTAGTCAATCCTTTTTGGTGGAGTTAACAATAAAACTTCAGAAATCCTTGTTTGAAATGTATTAACTCAGACTCAAGATTGTAATAATTTGTTTCAACTTTTGTTATTCCTTGTGAATATTCGTACTTCCATTCGTTTTCGTTGCTGCAACTTTAATTTTTGCATTAGATATGGAAATTTTCTTCTGTTATAGCTGTAAGTAACTCCAGAGCACCATTTTCAAATGCCCAAAAATGTCGGAAATGAAATTTTTCAGTTTCTTAAGGCTCGTTTTAACTACTTCTCTTTGACTCTGCTTTAAAAAGAAGACTTACTTAGTTGTGACACATGTGGCGCTTTGGATAACGGTGGTTTTGCATTTCAACTGTTTTCAAATAAAATTTTGTGTTTTTCGTACTTTAGAAGTTAAGGCCTTTAAATCTTATTATCTGCTGGGGTCTAGTAGTAGGTAGAATTTTAGATGATGATGTGTTTTTTAAGCTTCTTCTTCTTCATATGGCGCCCTCTCCTTTCGAAAGTTGGCGATCTACATAGCTAACATTGTTCTGGATACAGCGGATCAAAAGATTTCAATGGAAGTGCACCCAAGCCATCTTCTGAGGACTTTCAGCAAAGAGTTCTGACGTCTTATCAATAGATAGATCTTTTCCCTTAAATCTTTCCTTCAATTATTAGTCTCAGAATTTCATACTTGTTGCCTCTCATAATGTGGCCTATGTATGTAGTTTTCATTTCTTTGATGAGGGCCATTAGTTTCGGCTTCTTCATTCGTCTAAGTACTTCTTCGTTCGTAATTCGTTGGACCTATCATATGCGAAGCATACGGCGATATAAGTAGGTACATTTCAAAATGCCTCAATTTTCATTTCAGTTGTAGGGTCCAGGGTCCAGCATTCACATCCGTCCAGCAACACACTGAGCTCCAAACTCAGATCAGGACTAGTAAGAAATCTTTTCATGTTTATGAATGTTCCTGGCTTGCTCGATTCTGGAACGGATCGCTCATTTCGGATCAAACCACTCGTTGACTATGGTACCCAGATATTTAAAACCCGAGACTTATTCGATCTGATTGTCGTTAATCAGAATTGTTTCAGGAGTGTGTCTCTTGGAGAAGACTAGCAGTTTGGTCTTTGATATATTCATGTCCAATCCGTACTACTCAGTATATTCAGTTATTCTATAAATCATATTCTGCAGATCTGATATGTTATCGGCAAGGACTACGGTGTCGTCTGCGTATCTGATGTTGGTGATGTATATTCAATTTATTTTGACACCTCCCATGTCTTTTTACCTCCTAATTTTCTTGTGCGTATTAAACCAGTCATATTTCTTTTGTAGTTCTTCAATTTTTGTACATTTCTCAGCCAGCCATTTTTCCTTTGCCTCTCTGGCTTTCTTCCTTACAACTTCCATTCATTCCTTCTTCTTAATGTTTTCCTTAAAACGGATTTTTAAGCGTATCTAACATATTCTAACCTTAGGCACAAGAGTAAAACTCGAAAAAATCATTTACTCGACACATACACAATTAGCTAGAATTATATAAATAATTCAATTTAACGTAGATTTAATAGAAATAACACACTAATTAAAACCCAAGTTTCAAGTCTTACTGCTTGGTATATTTAGTTAGTTGCCCATCCAGAGCGGAAATTCTGATCCTCAAAAATGGTTAGGTTTTCGTTTGTCTAATGAAAGCGTAAAATGCGTCATTATTTGACGTTTGTAGAAAAATTATTTTAAGTCATGGTTATGCTGAAATGTTTAAGAGATCCCTCAGTTTTTTGCTTCAAATCACAATAACGCAATTGCTAGAGCAAGCCCACAAGTTCTTTGTCTTCTTTGCTGGTCTACGGAGACCCAGGGCTTCAGCAAACTTGTTTTACAAGTTGTCCAAAACAAGTTTGTCCGCTGAAATGTTTAAAGAGTCTCTCACTTTTTTTCGTTTCAAATCAAAATATCAAGTTGTTCGTTGTAGGACCTAGGAATTCTGAATTGATAAGGAAATAAAAAGGGAAGAAGAAAAGTAGTATTAAGCAGTTTACGAGATAAATGTATTCTTGGTCAGGAACGAGTTTAGAATTAGGAGAGTGTGCACAGGACTGAATAACTCAGATATGTATTACATACATTTCTTAGCAATAACTTCTTGCGACGTACTTGTACTTTTTAGAGATTCATTGATGAGTACTAACTTGAAACAAAATCTAGAGCCTCCCAAATTCATTGCTGGGTTGAAAAAAAAATGTTCTGAAGTTCTGCAAAAGTTTTTTAGGTGAGGAAAAAACTTTTTTTTTACTATATATATCCTATATAGACCGAGTTGCGAGTCCTTATACTTTGCATATACACTTATGATGAAGTTAATCAATGAAAATGATCAAATTTTAGAACATTTTGAATTGAGATCACAAGTCATCTTCAATCAGGGTTTACCCTTTAGTCATGTGTCTGCGCTGATCGATATTGAGTAATACAAAATTTTGACGTTTTTTTTTTAAGTTTTGTAATGAAGAAGGAATCAAATTAACTCTTTATGTTAATCTGTCTTCAAAATTCCAAGAAAAATTCAAGCAAAAAAAATTGTGGATGATTTATGATGAAACGTTGATCGCTTATGGTAGTTCAGTTTTACTTTCTCTTTGGTAAAGTTAGTTTAGGTTAGTCCAGTTCTGTTTTTCCTTTTATTATGTTAGTTCAGTTTTGTTTTCGTCAGGTTGGTTTAGCTTTTCTTGTTATTTCGGGCGCCACTGATCCATAGCGCAGCAGCCCTTCAGATTTGCTAAGGCATGTTCATATAAATTAGGTTTCATTTTCCATTTCATTATGGTAGTTCAGTTCAGTTTTTTTTTGGTAGGTTAGTTCAGGTTAATCCATTTCTGCTTTTTTTCTTTGGTAAGATTAGTTCAGGTTAGTTCAGTTCTACGTGTCCTTTTAGGTGGTCAGTCTAGGCCATGACGCAGTAGTCCTTCGGCCTCTGCCCACAAAATTAAATCACCGGCATTTTTTTTTGCTTCAAACTACTTGATCTGATGATCCTTCATCATACATTTCAAAAAACATTAAAGTTCCAAAATAATAAGAATTTCCATGTGTCATTCAATAAAATTAATTACAAACTTTATTTGACAGAATTAAAGTATTAAATTATAAATATATAGTATAAAAATTAAACAATAAAAAAAGTGTTATATTGAAATTTCCATTAAATTGTCTTGTTACTCCGAATTCCAAATTCTTACTGTCTTCACAGTTCGCGTAGACCTATAGCACAGTACAATCAACGCTAATGATCAAAACTTTGGAGAATTTCAAACTGTTGTTATAAGTCACCTTCAATTAGGGCTCATCCGAAAAATGACAACGTTTGAATTGAGTGTTCTCTAATGCATTTTTGACTTGGAATTCTTTTTTTTTACTAACAGAAATATGTTTTTAATGCTACCGGAAACACAATAACCCAACAAGTCAACATAGGTGACTTCGATGACCCTGAGATTTGTGTCTTTTGTTCTCTAGTTCATATGTGATTGATTATAATGACCGATAGCCAGCACTGGTCTCAGAATATTCGACGATATCCGACTGCATCTCAAGTGTCTTCTTACATATTTTCATTCGTCTAAGGGATGATATAGCCCTAAAATAAAGCTGTATTAGTTTCTTCAACTCACATTTGTTTACATTGTATTGCGTCTGGAACGTGAATGCATCCAAAAACATGCAAATGGTTAAGATCAACTTTTCGTCCCTCGTCTCTCAGATGTCTTCCGAGACATTTTGTTTCTCCTAAGAAATGATTCAGCAAATAGACAGTTGTATTAACTATTTCAGCCCACATTTTTTTAAGCCTACGGGAATCGATCTCTTTGAGATTGATTTCACTTCCTGTTCTCTGGAGTTCACTTCCTTGGGTAAGGTTCTATTGTAACTTCCTGTCAGCACATTTGGCTCTGGAGTATAAGGCACACTACGCTCAGGTTTAACTCTTTTCTTCTTGAGTAAAAACGTCAAACTGGATAAGGAGAACGAGTGAAAGGTTCATAATTAAGGAGAGGAGAAGAAAGAGGACGATCGCCAGCACTTAGCTGCTGTAAGCCTGCTTTTGACTCTTTGCCATTGCGGGTACGGTTTTATTGTAACTTTCTGCCAGCACATTTTGCTCTGGAGTATAAGGCACAGTACACTCAGATTTAACTCTTTTCTTCTTGAGAAAAGACTTCAAACTGGAGGAGGATCATGAGTGGAGGGGTTATAAGTAAGGAGAGGAGAAGAAAGAGATCGATCGCCAGCACTTAGTCAACTAAACTTAGTTAGTTAATATCCGACAAAGATAAACTCTGTGCTGTTGTAAGTCTGCTTTTGACTCTTTTTGTTTGCGGGTACGGTTCTATTGTAACTTCCGGTCAGCACTTTTTGCTCTGGAGTGTAAGGCACAGTACACTCAAGTCTAGTTCTTTTCTTCTTGAGGAAAAACTTCAAACTAGAGGAGGAGAATGAGTGGAGGAATTATAAATAAGGAGAAGAGAAGAAAGAGAACGATCGCCAGCACTTCGACTCAGAATATCCGACAAAGATAAACTCTGTGCCGTTGTAAGCCTGCTTTTGACTCTTTGCGTTTGCGGGTACGGTTCTATTGTAACTTCCGGTCAGCACATTTTGCTCTGGAGTGTAAGGCACAGTACATTGAGGTTTAATTCTTTCCTTCTTGAGAAAAAACTTCAAACTGCAGGAGGAGAACGAGTGGAGGGGTTATAAATAAGGAGAGGAGAAGAAAGGGAACGATTGCCAACACTTAGTCTCAGAATATCCGACAAAGATAAACTTTGTGCTGTTGTAAGCCTGCTTTTGACTCTTTGCGTTTGCGAGTTCGGTTCCATTGTAACTTACTGCCAGCACATGTTGGTCTGGAGTATAAGGCTCAGGAAAGTACACTCAGGTTTAATTCTTTTGTTCTTGAGAAAAAACTTCAAACTGGAGGAGGAGAACGAGTGGAGGGGTTATAAATAAGGAGAGGAGAAGAAAGAGATCGATCGCCAGCACTTAGTCTCAAAATATCCGACAAAGATAAACTCTGTGCTGTTGTAAGCCTGTTTTGACTCTTTGCGTTTGCGGGTACGGTTTTATTGTAACTTCCTGCCAGCACATTTTGCTCTGGAGTATAAGGCACAGTAAACTCAGGATTAATTCTTTTTTTCTTGAGAAAAAAACTTCAAACTGGAGGAGGAGATCGAGTAGAGGGGTTACAAATAAGGAGAGGAGAAGAACCAGCATTTAGTCTCAGAATATCCGACAAAGATAAACTCTGTGCTGTTGTAAGCCTACTTTTGACTCTTTTCGCTTCCGGGTACGGTTCTATTGTAACTTTCTGTCAGCACACTTTGCTCTGGAATATCAGGCACAGTGCACTGAGATTTAGTTCGTTTCTTCTTGAGAAAAAACCTCAAACTGGAAGAGGAGAACGAGTGGAGGGGTTTTAAATAACAAGAAGAGAAGAAAGAGAACGGGCGCCGGCAGTCAGACTCAGAATATCCGATAAAGATAAACTCTGTTCTGTTATAAGCCTGCTTTTGTCTGTTTGCGTTTGCGGATACGGTTTTATTGTAACTTCCTGCCAGCACATTTTGCTCTGGAGTATAAAGCACAGTACACTCAGGCTTAGTTCTTTTCTTCTTGAGAAAAAACTTCAAACTGAAGGAGGAGAACGAGTTGAGGGGTTAAAAATAAGGAGAGGGGAAGAAAGAGAACGATTGCCAGCTCTTAGTCTCAGAATATCCGACAAAGATAAACTCTGTGCTTTGTAAACCTACTTTTGTCTTTTTGCGTTTGGAATGTGAACGCATCAAAAAAGAAGCAAATTATTCTTATTTACTTTTTGTCCACTCCATTGTATGTCAGGTGATTTTCGAGATATTTTCTTCCAAGGGATGACTCTGCAAATAAGTAGGTGGATTAGTTGCTTCAGCTCATATTTGTTTAGGAGTATTAAAATTAGCTTTCTTGAAGATGGATCTCATTTCTAATTAATTCCTCCAGAATCATACCGTCTTCGGGTATTATTGATCTTTTGTACCTTCCTGGCCACCTTATCTGGAGGATAGGACATAGTGTACTCAGGTTTAATTATTGTTCTTGAGAAAAAACTTCACAACTGGAGAAGAAAAAGAACGAGTGGATGGATTATAAATAAAAAGAGGAGAACAAAGAGAACGACAGCCAGAACTGGTCTCAGGATATTCCACAAAGATAATCTGTGTGCTGTTGCGTTTGGAATTAAAATGCATGCAAAACACGCAAATGACTAAGATCAACTTTTTGTCCCTTCTCTTTAAGGAATGATTCAGCAAGTAGACAGCTGTATGAGTTGGTTTACCCCACATTTCTTTAGGGCTACTAAAATCAACCTACTTTGAGATTGATCTCACTTCTTCTCACTTCCTCCGTTATGGTTTTATTGTAGCTTCCGGCCACCACATTTTACTGTGGAGAATTGGGCAAGGTACTCTCATGTATAATTCTTTTATTCTTGAGAAAAAAAGTAAATAAGATGATATAAACATAAAACCTGTCCAAACAACGACATACTAAGGATGCATTGACAAAAAGCTGGAAGCATCTAATAAAAAAAAGCAGATTTAAGATTTCGTAGAAACATGCGTAAATAAAATGCATTATGCAATACTATGCATTTTCGTAAATAAAATCAGCTAAAGCCATCATCAATCTAACAGCGTGTTCGCGAGTCAATATAAATCTTAACTGCAAAATATCCAACTCTTACATAACAAAATCAGTACATAGACTATAGAAATGCACACACCCTTAGGTGAGACTATAAAACATGATATTTTATATGACCAATGCCAGACGATTGCAACAAGACCACTCATGGAAAAATTTGCATTTCTTTATCTACTCCTTACAGAAAATTCTTCTTATACGAGGACGTATTTACTAATTAAGGCAAAAAAGCACATTTGCTGTGTTGAATGATCCTCCAGCAACTAACATTCTTCTTTTTCTCTTCATTCACGCGAAGACTTAGTGAGTCTATGGTTTCTCGCAAGTAAGATGTTTAATCACTGATTACCCTGACCAAAACTAGAGCTAAATACATTGAAGAAAAAAATTTCAAGTTGGTGTGATTTGCTCATAGAGTACTTGGTGTCAATAGCTCTATTAAATCAAACTACCTTGCTATCGATCACACCCTTTTATTATAATCTCACGTGACACATTTAAAAATAATGGTGACCCGCCCCTGTTTCTTCAATAGCGTTCCCTTATATTACTTTCCTTAATGGATGAGTTGTTTTTGAGAAGCGGCTTCAAATTAATTATCGGCAAAGAAGGGACGTTGTGTTCGTCAGTTTTGTTTTTATACGTCTACGGTTTCCGACTACCTTGAGCCCCACTTGTAAAAATATATCACATCAACAGCTGATAAAAAAAATTGTGTTGAGAGATTGTCGAACGAGTTAATGTCGCACCGTTTCCAGTAAAAAAAAACCTGTCTTCTTTATCAAAGTGTTGTCTGGACTTGGTTCCTTCAGAAAGGGTTCATCGACCAACTAACTACTTTCGAGGCATAAAAAGTGGGTGCTATTCAATGAGATCCTTGAACAATCGGATTAACGAAAACCGAATGCACGTTTACATGTGTCCTCGTCTATAGAAGATATATGGGTCTTTTAGAGTGTTCTAACAGCAATGTATCTCCACCTAATTGCCGGAGCTGGTTTATGCACTTCTCGAATTGGATTGCGGTAAAATACGCTCCGTGGTTTCTGGTAAACTTCGCTAGGGACCTGTCTCTCTCTGTATACAACTCTATTACTAGAGGTAATATATCGAATCCTAACGGGCTTTACATATATTTTAACCCATCGAATCTGCTTAATAGAATTATTCGAAATCCACTCGGAGGAATTGCTGTTGTTTGGAAGTTGCCTTCGAAACGGGGACGTTTCTTGGAGAATAGAGATTTGTGAGAGTCGTCCTCATAACGACAAGGAGCCACGATACAACCGATGAAGCACATATGCTTCAGTTGTTTTTTATTCACCTTCGAGTAAGTGGTACAAATGGCGGCCTGAAACGAAATATAAATGACCGTTTTTATGTGACGTGTACCCGGCCATGATGTTTCCGTCAAGGCTTTTTTCGATTTTAATTGCGTGTTTAAATTATATGCGTGTGCACACAACCTCTTCGTCTTTAATTCGCCTCGAATTTCTGTCTCACGGTATGCAAAAGCCGGTCGATGTTCTATCTCTGAGAGAGAGCAACCATCACACACTGGCGCATCTTTACGACTTCTTGGTCATAATAGAAAAAAAAAAGATAAATTATCGCGCGTAAAAGGAGTGGTCACGCGTGGAATTTTGCGTGGTAAGGACAGTTCAAGAACTTTGGTATTTTCTACATGCCATATACTCGGTCTACGACAAAAATCATATATGAACAAGTGGCAGCACTTATGGAAATGCTGAGGAAGGACAAAGAGGAACAAAGGACTTTTCTGGAAGAACAAGAAAAACAAAGGCAACTTGAGAAAAAGGAACAAGAAAAACAAACGCAGCTCGACAAAGAGGCACAAAGAAATTTTCTGGAAGAACAAGAAAAATAAAGGCAACATGAGTAAAAGTGGAAAAGAAAAACAAAGGCAACTTTAGTGAAAGGAACTAAGAAAAAATCAAGCTGCTCTCTTTCAAGCATTAACGGACGGTCGTCGAGAGTTGCAAGAACTTGTCTCAACCAAAATGACTAAAGTCAAACCAGCCGTAGATCAACTCAAACAAGACGTGGATCAAGGCAAACAAGAAGTGGATCAAGTCAAACATGAAGAGAGATGAAAATGACGGAGTTAGAAGAACGGTGGAGGATCTGGAAAACACGTCGCAGTGGGCCAACTTCAACCGCTGAGCGGCTAAACATTACTATTATCCATTCAGTTATTTTTGGCATCAACCCATGCCATGAAATTTCCCCAGTATAACATCGATTGCGTTTGTTTGTTTACGTGTTCTCAAAACAATTTCTCAAAAAGTGTCATTGAAATTTAGTTGTTGCCGATTTTTTACATATTATCAAGTGCATTTTCTACATTATGAAACTTTATTTTGCAACTAAAATAAATTATAAAATTGTAAAATTAGTTCAAAAGAAATAGGTAAAGGCACAAATTAAAACGTTTCTAATTTTGAGTCAAAATTAAAGTAAAGTAATTTGAACGAAACATGATGAAACAAGAATAATAGAAAAATACGCAAATAAAAAACAATACGAAAAAAACTTGAAAAAAAGAAAAAAAAAGGACAATGAAGAGAAAAACTATAGACGGATATAAAAACGGTAATTGTTACACTAGAAAATCAAGGCAAACAACCCCAAACAGTAGTAAATTTGTTTTTGGTACTTTGTTGGTTATTTAGAGGAGGAAGAAGCATCTAAATTGCCGGAATTTCTTGTTGAAGAACTGCCACAGCAAATATAGAAGAGACAATACCTGTCATAGAAAAAGAAACACTTAAAAAAAATTATAAAAAATTAATATTAAAGAAATAGAAAAGCCATAAAGAGAAAAAAATGATGAAACTGTTACTAGAGAGGAAAAATAAAAAAGCCTCAAACAACGGTTACAGTTGAGGGGGTTTTCAAGACATTAGAATATGCTCCTGAACAACTCTTTAAACAAATACAAGAGACCATTGTTACTGAGGAGGGTGTTGATGAAGGCTTGGGTAGTGTTTTCTAAAAAAGAAAAAGTACGTCAAAGAGAAACGAGCGGAGGAACCTGGAAAAAAGCCACTCACTACTAGTTATTGTTGAAGAAAAATCTGAAAAAAAAATTAGTTTTTGAACACGAAATAGTGAAGAAACAGATTGTGAAGAGGAGCGTAATTATTCAAAAGAAAAAGGGTGATAAAGAGGAAAAACCCGAAATTGTGTTACTGTTGAGGAGGATGGGAAGTTTCCAGGAACTACTGGCACTATAAAAAAAAAACTGAAAACAAAATCTTTTTCAAGTAAAGTCGAAGTATACATAGTGTTCGACGTTTTCAATCCTCTGGTTCTGTATTGTTATATTTACCTGTTCTTGGCTCATTATTTAGCTTTGTCATAGTTCATTTTAAGTGCTACTCAAAACTGCTAAAAATGACGTAAAGAAAAAGACGTTTAATGACGTGAATATAACGTTATGTATTCCGTGAATATAACGTCGTGAGTCACGTGAACATAACATCGTGCTTATAACGTCAGTTGTCCGAGACATTCGACCGTCTCTCTAACGTCAATTTAACGTCAGTGCGACACCTCACCCAGGTGACAAACTGCCGTATTAAAGGCGAGAAATTCACGTCAGCATGCTACTTGGGGATACTCATTTTTTCTCTTAATCAACTGAACAGAGCACATATACTGAATTTAAATTTTTTGCCCTATAAGCCCACTGCATGTTGTGATATTTTGTTATTGTTTAACGGTTATAAAACTTTATTAATATACATGGCAACAAAAAACCGAAAATGAGTAAGGCATATGGTCACTCCTGAATTCAACCAACATCCCAGGTAGCACGATGACGTGAAAATGACGGCAGTGTTACAGTAGATTTAACGTCGAAATAACCTAAAACATGACGTCGTAGTGACGTCAAAGTCACAGCCGACTGACGTCTCCTTACTGACGTGAAACTGTCGTCAGCTTCGTGATGTGATAGTAAGCTTTAGTTTACTGACGTGAAACTGACGTCAGCTTGGCTAGACAAAATCACGTAACTCTGACGTCAGTGTCACGTCAGGAATTTTTTTCGCTATAAAAAATTATAGTTGTATTCTAGAATTTAAACTTTATTATTTTGATTTATACGGCAAAAATTTATGAACGAGTAAATTGACAAGAAGGACATCTGTCATAGAGGGCCCCACATAAAGGGGCAAATCGGCAAATCCCCATCGCTTTGCCTTCCTCTCTAATATAAAATTATGAGAGAACCGCCTTGCTTTATAAATGTTTTAACTGTTATTAGTAAATCATTAATATTTTATAAATATGAACTCGATGACTTAATAATGACGTCTTATTCACGTCAGTTCTATGACGTCAGTTGATGACGGATTTAGTTCGTTTGTAGGCTCCAGTCTCAACAGACCAACGCGACCATAAAATGACGTCATTTTGACGTCAGGGTGCTACTGGGGATTATACCTGCATTGTTATTGATACTGATGTGAACGATAATATTGTGGCAAGTTAACTTTTTTAATATAATTAAGATATCTTCTGCAAACCATTTTACTTAGCCTTTTGTAACACCTATATCATATCATACACGCTGCTATGATTTTTTTTACTGTTTGTAGAAAAATAGATGATAATATGTCCCTGGATTAAGCCAAAAAAACTCATAGTAATAATAATAATTAAAAATGTAGATGACTGCTGATTGAGTTATTGGTTTGAGGATATATTTTTTCCATTGACGCTAATAAGATAGAATATAAAGAAAGAAAAATTGGAGATATATTTGACGTTATTTCAAGATAAATAAGTTTTTTCTCTTTCGAATAACACATATGGGTTATGAACGTTAAAAGAAAGTTATTTTGTATGTTATGAAATATGTTAGTGAAAGAAATTTTTAGCATTTTCGCAGCAAACTCTAGTTTAAAATATGCAAAAAGGCAATATTTACTAATTGGAAATTGAAAACTTATCTGCTTTCAATATTTCCAAAAATATTGCAGCGTTTAAGAAGGAAACAAACAGAAACAACTACTCCGTGGGCTAATACTCCTATCGGCATTGAATTACACTGTTTGTGGTATTTTTTGTTTACTATTTTTTCCTTCTTAAACGCTGCAATATTTTTGGAAATATTGAAAGCAGATAAGTTTTCAATTTCCAATTAATAAATATTGCGTTTTTGCATATTTTAAACTAGAGTTTCCTGCGAACAAGCTAAAAATTTCGTTCACTAACATGTTTCGCAGAAAATAACTTTCTTTTAACTTTCATAACCTATGGTATATAGAGCCAATCAGGTTTCTTTTGTTATATATTCACTATTACCTTGCTTTTTAATACCTGCGATAACTTTGCCGAAAATAGTTAATGCGAAGATATTAACTCGCTCAGCATCACCTTAGTTGAGCAGATTTCCAATATTTTTGGGGTAAGTATGCTTACATCTAGACAGTTTTATGTATTGGCTGTGGGGCCTATTTGAAGACTGGAAATACTACTTAATGGCTTCCTGCTTACTTTATTGCTAATAATTTTAAAGAATTATGTACCATATCTATTTGTTTTTTGTCCATATAGTGCAATAATAGTAATGTCATTAATGGAGGCAGGTAAAGCAAAATAATGTATGCAAGTTCCAGCTGCCCCAACACATCGTCTACTTGACAGTATATGAGTCAGTAAGCTCTGCGACGCGCAGAAACTGATCGGCTGAAAAGGGATTCAGACTCAGCAGATTTTCTGTAATCGCAGGCTAATTTGATAGATACTAAAACCAAAGAGCTATTCAAATTCAAACTGCCTTCAGTAGGGTTGAGTCATAAAACGCTTACATATAGAACATAGGGATTACCAGGTACCAGGTTTTAAAAGCCAAATTTACAAAATAGATTTCACTTGAGTGAACAAAGAATGCACTCGGTGCACCTGTCCTCTAGTAGAGCTGAAGAGAGAATTCCTAGAAGAAATTATAAACGATTTTAAAACTTACTTTTCCAAATGTAAAAAAATATTCTTGTGTATACTCTGGTTGCTCTTGTTAATAAAACTTGTACGTTTAGTAGCATTTCCAGTTTAAGAAAAAAAATTAGAAGGGAATTAGAGAATTATCAAACTAAATTGTTAATTTTTAGGTTGGTGGAACTATAAAAAGTATCAAAACTACAAGTTTAAAGTAGCAGGAAAATTCTTAAAGCCCATCAGAAAAGAAAAATGTCCTGCAAGATATATCCTGCTGTAAGATGTCAGATCAGGACTTTGACGTGTTTTAAAGTGGGAAGAGCGAGATGCATAGAAGACGTTTCTTAGGGAAAGCTAGAGGACTAACAGCCAAAGACACGAATTCGTCACAAACCCAAGCAGGGTTTTTCTGGTATGCAGTATGGACTGTCCCAAATTTACATAATCATTTGTAGACAGCTTCTAGAAGGTAAGACCGTTTCGAGGAACGTTTTCTTTACTTCTTTGCAAACAAGATTAAGATGATAACATTTTGAAATTTTTAATTCAGTCAATGCCGATAACAAACAATGCATCCTGAAGAACAGAATAAAGATGGCCAAAAAATCTCACTATTGGAAATAAATGCTTGAGGTAAAAATTGACTTTTGAAACTCCATCAGGCTCCAAGGCTAATAAAGGCTTCAAGGCTTCATTAGCTTTGGAGCGTAAATTTTTTATTTTATTGTATTTTGGCAAACAGAAATCAGAACTGTATAGAAAATAAAGATTGCAAAGATAACAAGATATAGTTATTAAGCATAAAATATTTTACATTATATAGACACATGAAGCTAACCCATGCAGAAGTTATTTAACTCCAATGAAGAACCCTGTTAATGGCTAAGAGAATCATATCTGGGCGGTTTATCGAAGTTGGATTTTATTTTATTCTTAGGATGGGCAAATTAATTGTATGGTAAAAAGGTCATAATCATTCATAAGTCTGCAACTGGTGCTACTAAAGCATGTTTTTTGTGATTCGTCATTGCTTGATGAAGATTTGACATTTTTAAATGAACACCTCCTACCTGAGATCACTAGAACTAACAGTTTCAATTAAAGTATTTTTGCGTTAAAATTAGTTCTGTTACTATTAAATGAACATGAGCACCATATGAGAGGAGCATCATATATAAAATCACAGTTGGACGGCAAACTCAACAGTTCGAATCCCCAGCTGCACAAAAAGAAACACGTTTGTGATTTTTGGGTGCTATGTATATTCAATGTTATATTATTGTATTGTTATTAATAAATATGCATTAATAAAAAGTCTTGCAAGCATTTGTCATGAAAATTGGTGTCTTTTTCTTTAGAATTCAGCTATATCCATTTCCTAATTTGTTTGAACTATAATCAAGCATTGAAGTGGAGCAATGAAACAATTAAGAAACAATGGGTTCAGTTTTTAAAATATAACATGTGCTCACAGTCAGCTTTGAGCTCAAAGTCAGCATTATTGTTTCATTTTCATGCTTTCAATTGCCGCAGCCATATATCATTGACCTTGTCCTTCCATATCTATATTTCACTTTTAATGGTCCAAAAAAACTTTTTATAAATATTGTCACTATAGTAAGTGCTTATGTAGAATGCTGAACACACATTCACACCAAAAACTGAATCTCTTCTACTATCATTTCGCAAGATTTATTTTAAAATATATTAATAAAATATAATATACCTACTAGCGAAGAACCTCGGCCCATTATTAGATTCTCAGTTATTAACCATTATTATTAAAAACTTAAACAAATAAACCTATTTGGAAACTATGTGAACAAAATTGTAAGCAATAATCTTAACCTCACTCCGATTAATAATCACTGTCACTGTCAATCATGTTATACCGGGTGAAATATGTCAGATTTCCAACGCCAACTTGACGACAGAAATAAGTGAATAAATTATAGGCCTCCAGTTTCCGACGGCACTACTTCTTGAAGCATTTATAAAGACCAATTTGAGGAGGCAGCAGTTAAAAATGGATAGACAGATTCGGACAAGGCTACTGAACTTTTAGTAGCTTTGAGAGGAAATGCTGCAGACATCATGCTTGCATTGTCGACCACTGAAAAGTGTAATTACAATGTAATTGCCGCGGCGTTAGAGCGGAGGTTTGGTAATGCTTATCGCGAAATAATCTCCCAGACAGAACTATGGATGAGGCAGCAGAAGCCAGGCGAAAACCTACAGGAATTTGGAGAGGACATTGAGCGTTTGACAAGATTAGCGTATTCTGCGGCTCCCTCTAATTTCCTTGACCAGGCATCAGTCCAGTAGTTTATCGAAGAAATTCGCGACAGTGAAATGAAATGCTCAATCTTAAAGCAATTCAATCCTAAAGCAATTGTTGGACGAGCAGCGTAGTAGCATGAATTCAGGAAGCAAATGTCTTCATATTTCGACCAATCAAGGAGCGGTGCATAAGACATTCGTTACAGAAGAAACATGAACCGAAATGCCGACCTACAGAAACCCGGATCTTGTTTCAACTGCGGCAGAACGGGCCATTTTAAAAGGGACTGTCGTGTTCGACGGGAAAGGAGTCAGACTCCGCAATGACGACAGTCTGCATATTGGACTGCAACATCAGCCGGAAAACTAAGACCAGTCAGTGTGAAGAAGCGAACGCTGACTGTCCCCAAGGAAGCCCCCAGGGTCATTAGGATTGGACAGCTTGCAAGAAGCCTCATCAGGCTTGGCAAAATTGAACATCTTTCAGACAGATCTCATGGTAACGCAGAGGCATTATCGCGAAGGCCTTGTAAAGCTGAATGTCGGCATTGCCAACAAGTAGAACAACGAGAAGGACCAACCATTTTTAGGAGAACCAGGATTGACGTCGACGAACATTGGACCACTGAACAAATGAAGGTCGAAAAAACAACGGATAATGAGGTGGGTCAATGGAAGTTGGAAAATGAAAGACCTGATTGGAAGGACATAGCAGATGAAGTAAAAAGAGCCCGGAAGTAAAAGTTGTATGCTTGTACGAGAAAGTAGGCGGAAAGATGTCTTGCGAGAAATGCATAGTGGAGTGTCTGGAGGCCTTTTTGGAGTGAATAAGACTCTGGAAAGAATTCGGAAAAGGTGGCCAACTGGGTGAATTGTCGAGATGACGTCGAAGAGTATTGCCGAAATTGGGATATCTGCTACTCCGTAAAAGGACCCCAAATAAAGACTAGGGTGCAAATGAGGCAATACAATGTTGGCGCCCCATTTGAAAGAATTGCGATTGACGTGGCCGGTTGTTTTCCAGAAACGAACGATGGCAACAAATACATCTTAGTTGTCATGGATTATTTCAGTAAATGGTCTAAAGCTTATGCACTACCAAATCAGGAAACTAACACTGTGGCAAGAGTCTTGTTTGACGAATTCTTCCGTAGGTTCGGCGTACCATTAGAGTTTCATTCGAAGCAGGGACGGAATTTTGAATCGCAACTTTTCAAGAAGATTATGGAACTTCTGGGAATCCTCAAAACAAGGACAACTCCACTCCATCCACAATCAGATGGCATGGTCGAGCGTTTCAATCGAACCATGGAACAGTACCTCTGCAAAGTGATAGCGGACCACCAGAAAGATTGGGACAAATTTGCCTCTTCTAATGATGACTTACAGAGACGCAGTGCATAACACGAGAGGACATATCCCTGCCAAGGTTATATTTGGTAAAGGACTTCGTGTTCTAGTAGATTTGGTGTACGGATCACCAGAAGAACCGGTGCAAAATATCCAGAACTATGCTGATGAACTTCGAGAAAGATTAAAGGAAATCCATCGAACCTGGAGGACAAAGATAAAGATTGCCAGCGATCGGATGAAAGCCAGATATGACCCAAGGGCGAATTCTGCAGAATTTAAGGCACGTGACTTGGTTTGGCTCCAAGTTGTGAGGGTCCATATACAGTCATCAAACGGATCAACGACTTGGCATACAGGATCCAACGTACCCCTAGAGCAAAGATGGAAGTGGTTCGTTTGAACGTTTAAAGACTTATATTCGTGGATATTTCTCTGATCGGGACGAGCAGAGCTAAGAGGGGGGCAATGTTACCCCCGACACACAGACACACAGAGAATATGGCCGAAGCGGCAACGTCGAGCGCCGACCCAGACCCCGAGAACCCATCTAGAATAAACGAGAACCGGGAACAGTCGCCTTGTGTCATCCTTTTATATGATATGGTGAGTGTCTCGACCGGAGAATTTACAAAGAAGCAAGTTTCTCGGGTAATCGGTCAGTAATCACTCATCATCCTTTTATTGTTAACAATTCATAGCCTTCTAGGTGAGATTTTCTATTGAACACACCGTATATGAGGTGTCCAGTAAGCACATGATCAAAAGGGTACTGCGACATTCTTTGGTTCAAAAGAAAAGGATATTAACAAAATTTCATTCCAAAAAAGTTTCCGATTCCTGTCACACAATTTTTTCAAGAAATTTGACTATCAATGTCAACGAAACCGGAAATTTTTTCTTAATGAAAGTTTGAACAAATTGTTTTATTTTGAACCAGAGAACGCCGAAATACCTATTTGATGAATTGCTTAATGACTTCCGTCCTTATCTAGACAGCTATGAATTTTGACAGAAAAGGCTGACATACTGTCTGTTCCTTAATCCTTTTCTTTTGATATTTTGCAGCCAACTAGATGACCTTTTCAAATGAACACCCCATATATACATGATCTCCACAATGAAGTGAGTCTAGTTAATATTGAAAATCCTTTTTTTTCCCTGTATTTCCTTTTCATATCTTTCCGTAAAGTTAATAGCAATCATAACTAATATAATAGTCCAAATTTTCAATTCTATCAAAATAAATAAAAAAGTTATTCAAAATCACTAACTAATTGTCAGATAGGAGGCGTATTGAGGATATTTTAAAAGGTTTTCAAAAACAAAGTAATATACAAGGTTATTCGAACTCGCCGGTACGAAGTCTAGATTCGGTTAAATTGAGCAATGATGCACATTTGATTTTGCAAAATTTTGACTCCTGCTGAATATATGCGACAAAAACTAAAACTTACCAAATTTTTTTTTGTTTTTTCTGAATTTATTTTGAAAAGTTATTCAAAAATTAATTGAACATTATCTTGTTGATGGCCAGAGAAGTCGACGTTCAACTTTTCTGGGGCATCATCGACTTTAGTTTTTCCAGTATGACTCGTAAATTCGAATGGCAAAAAATTGGGAGCCTTTACAAAACCAATGATATGTAACATGTCTTTTACATACATTTTTAACATATTTTTCTTAGAGTTTATGACATTTTTAACGATTCAAATATAACGGATATACGGGTTATTCAAGTTCGGCAAATTAGTAAAATCGGGATAAATATGCCCAATTTATTACTCAACAAGATGTTGCTTTTTTAATTTACAAAAATCTAACTACTTCCGGAAGTATTACAAAAAATTGAAATTTGCTATAATTTGGTTTGCTGTTTTTTCTGGACTTATTTAAAAAGATTCTGAAGAAAAAATTTACTTTCTTGTTTGCACCTTTTCTTTTCTACAAAATAGTTTAACCAGGTAAGAAAAATAAAAATTTCTAAAAATATAAAACTTTTATTTTTTTACACATTAGAAATCTAATGTGTAGGAAAGTGCCAATAGGAAAATAAAAATCATAATTTTTCAAAACTTTACAAGTTTAGAATAAAATAAAACCAATTATAACAAATTTGGATTTTATTGAATTATTAAAGTAAGTAAATCGATAAAAAGGTCATAAACTCTAACGTAAACATGAAGTATCACACATCATTAAATTTGTATTTAAAAGGGTTTCAATTTTAGTTTAAATTTTCAAACGTAACAGCAATTTAAAAAATTGGACTTAATAATGCCACAGAAAAGTTGAAACGTCGGACTAAAAAGGAAACAACACGGTAATGTAGGTTAGAAAAAGTGCCTATGAAAATGTGCAATTTATTTTAGAAGATTCGCTTCAAATAAGTTATTGAAAAAACAAAAATAATTTTCGTAAATTTCTGGAAACTTTAAAATATCATTATGGTCTGGACGTAAATGTGCAATTTTGCCCCAATTTAACTGAATCTGTATCTCTTGCGGTTGGATCTTCTTACGGTTGACGAGATCCCGATCAAAACTGGCAAATTTTAGTACACTTGTATGTAATTAAAAAAATTCCTGTATCATAAACTATATATTTTTTGCCTCAGACCACTTCGCTTGTTTTCAATGGGACCAAACGTATCTGAAACACATCTCTAAAAAATTGTTTTACGTTTCAATCCTCCACCGCTCTTTCATTTCTGTTTTCCAAAAATGTAATTGCCAAAGTTCCAAAGTTTCTTTCCACAAACTAAATAGTTATAATAAATTATTCGATATATGCAATTCTTCAATGTTAGTACATCGATGATAAAAGTAACTCAAGTAACATGGCCTGGGGTCAATCACACTAATTTAGCTGTTTTCATCATCATCATCAAGGAGCTGTGCTATACGGCATTTAAAGTCCAGAACACACGCTTAATTGATCTGTGTGACTCCTCTCCATCTGGTTAATTGTTATATGAATTAAAAGTTAGCGTAAATTGTTGGGTAGAACGGTCCGGCTTATAAAAAGGTCAACGTGGAGCAATAAAATGGAATTGGAATAAATTCTGAGTCAAGTGTTAATAATTCGTTTGTTACAGTTCCAACCTTTTACCATTAACGTTGATTGGCCTTGGTATGCACTTAATGGACGCGGTTGTTTGTTTAATTTGTATGCCCTCCAACAACCTATAAAAAATACCTATTTCTGTAGCAGCGAAACAATTAGACAATGCTGGTGCTAGGGCTTCAGGGGAAAGCCCAAATGTAGGTAATTGCAAAGAATCCTTTGTAATTTACACATTTTTGCTAACGTAGGTTCCGATGGCTGACGTGTTGATTGTGTTGTTTGTCCGCTTGTTAGTCAGGGGATGTTTTTGCTTTTTCGCACAGGAAATGACCGAGGAAACCTTACCGGTACGTTCCGCCCACTTTTACGTCCCTCAAACTTTAACTAATTACTCTTTCATTTAAAACCAACTGGTCATGTATCAAAGAGATACTTCCAGAGATCCAAATCCATTTTGGGAATCTGATGAAAACATTAACCTAATTTTATAGAAACTGATTATATTACGTGGCGCTCTCGGTGCAAAAACGTGACATTTTTATAAAAGGTTTATTTTAGGTCCAACAGATGTTTTGCAGATTCCATTTTTAAAGAGGTAATGAGTCCGTGAGAACAGGAACAAAAGCCAAACATACACATCTGGATTTCAGTGAGCCGTATCGAATTCGCCTTTGGATTATTTATCTTTTGCCAGCTTATACGTGAGTTATCGTGGTCTGTTCCACGCTAATTGCAAGTAGTTTGGAAAATTCGCATGGCACATGAGTTCAGGTGATGGCGTCATTGTTTATCACTTAGTTTTCAGAGAAATGGTCCTCGATTTGACGGTAAAATTAAATTTTGATCCCAAAGTTGTCTCGTAATTATAGTGACATCTAATGGTTAGAACGTTATAGGTTTTGCTATTCTTGGACCCTTGTTTGTTGTGTAATATCTGTTTACATGGGTCAGGTTTCCTTTGGGGAGACCATGATAAAAACTTCAAATAGAAGTCGAAACGTCACCTTAATTTTTATTTCGATTTAAACTTCTTCCTGCCAAGGAGGCAAGGCAGACACGGAAAGAAAATAATGACAAGATTAAAAGTAAAATACCAAACCATCGTGTAACTAGGAGTAATCGTGAACGATTATGGGTTTTGGTCCCACAGTATAGAACCGAAGGTATCTGAACACAAGAATGGAACCCAATGATCAAAACACACACACTTTTTTTCTGTCTTTCTCACATTTAACTGAACAATCTGGTCACCTAACCTGAACTAACCCAAACGACTTCTAACCTGCTTACCCCGACTCGTAGTGTAAAGACCACTCAGAAGATGCATCGTCAGGTCTGCTAAACTTTCACCAGATATGGTGATCTTTTGCCCACTTTGGAGATTTCTTGATAACTTTGAAGAATAAAAAACCATCCTTGATGGTTTTTAACAATATTCATGATTTCTTCGAGATTCTATGTTAATTTCTTTTATATCCACAGTAGTTTCTGGTCGTCTTCCACAACAGTAACAACTACAATTTTTTTCTTTTGGAATACCTTACTATAGAAATATGGTCTCCGGTAATTTTTCTGGTAACTTTTCAACAGTATAAGTTGGAATCTCTTTCGCAATGACCGCGGTTTTGGGTTTTTGTGCCTTCTTCATCACAGTCATAAATTCGGTTTTCTCTTCTTTATCGCCCGTCTTCCTTTTAATAATTACTCTCCTCTTTACAACCCTCTTCTTAAGTAGCTTTTGTTAAAAAACTGTTATTTCTGCAACAACTTCTAGTATTTCCGATTCATCAGGTTTTTCTTCAGTAAAACTCTAGGGTGTGGCCCTTTTCCAGCCTCCTCCAGTATAGCAACTTGTGCTGGTTCTTTGACGTCCCTTTTCTTGGTTAGAGTAAATTTTTAATGTGGTAGTTTCGTAGGAACAATTTTATCAATAATGACATTTGCTCAGGAACTCCCTTACAAACATATTCTAGTGTCGTTGGAATCTCCTCAACCGTAATCATTATTTGAGGCTATTTACTTTTTCTCTATAGTAATAATTTTAGTTTTTTCCTTTTTATCTCATTTATATTTTTTATCATTAGTTTTTTGACGACTTTCTTTTTCGGTATCTGTTTTTCTATTACTCTTATTGTCTTTTCTATTTGATGTGCTAATTCTTCACAAGAAATGCGGCGATTAACGTATTTCTTCCTTCTAGTAACTACCAAAATTCCAAAATTTGCTAGTAACATTTACCATTATTATTTTGGATTGTTTGCCTTCCTGCTCTATTCTATCTATTTCCGTCTTTTATTCTTTGTCTTTTTTTTCTTTGCTCGAGTTTTTTTTATCGTACTGTTTTTTTTTATTTTCCTTATGCTTCGTTCAACTCTTTCGCGATTAGTTATTAGTTTTTCCTAAAATAGAACTTTTACATGGGTCAAATGTCGATTTTTATTGAACAAATTTTGACCCGTGAAAGGACTTTTTTGCAAATTTCTGTAATTTCTGCCCATTCTAGAATTTTCTTTTTGTCGTTTCTTATTTAAAAACTTTATTTTTACTTTTCGTAATTTTCTATTTTTATTCATTCTCATGTTTTCTGCAATTGTTTGCTTTTTCTTTCATACATAATTAATCTTAGTTAGATTTGTTATCAGATTTTCATTCTTTCGTGGTGAAATTGACTGAAGAAATTCTAATTGCAATGTAAATTGATTTGCAGTGAGACAATTTTGGCCCAAAATTGTGTATTTTAAAATAGTGATAACTAATGATTCAAGTTTTTATACAGTTTCGGAAACATAACTCTCTAATGATCCAAAAATTGATTTTTATTGAGAATTTTTTTTTTCAGGAAAGGAAACCTTTTTAGCCAAGTTTTGAAGCATTTTTATGATTTTAGCTCAAATATAGAAATATTGTAATAATTTGTACCTCTATATAATATTTTGTAGTAATTTTTTTTTCTACAATTTACTGTATTTCGCTGCTTTTATAACTTTCAATTCATTTTTTTCTTTCTTATCTTTCTTTAATACTTCATACTTTTTGATTTTTATCTCTTGTCATGTTTTGTTGAATTTTTTGTTCGTTTTTTTTTATCGATCTAAATTAGACCTTTTATTGTGTTTTTATTCTTCCAAGGTTTTTTTGACCTAAAATTGAACTTTTCCAACGAGTGAACGATTGTAATGTAAACTGCCTAATTGAGACAATTTTGGCAATAGAGTGAGTTTTTAGCGATTAATGTTTCCTGATTTATTTTTGGCTTGTACTAGAAGTTCTGTAATCAAAAGCAAATCGATTTTTATTGAGAGAATTTCGGTACGAAAAGGTACTTTGTTTTAACAAACTTTTGAAATATTCAAGATGATTTTTTGAACTAAAAATATTTTAAATTTGTGCCGCTAACTATCTCCCACTTTTGGATATATATTTTTTTTCTATAAAGTGTGCTGGAAATTCTAGATTTTTTAAGTTTCAATTCAGTTCTTGGTTGAGGTTTTTACCTCCTTTGTCTGAAGTGATAAAGTCGGTTTACCCCTCTTTGCCACCCTTCTTCTTTTTAATAATTTCTCTCCTCTTTACAACCCGCTTCTTAGGTACTTTGTAATCAAAAACGGTTATTTTTTCAAGATCCTCGAGTATTTCTTGAATTTGATATTTTGATTTTTTGTCAGGTTTTCTGCAGTTATTTTTTTTATATTTTGTTTCAATTGATCTACATTGAACTTTATATTGGATAGTTTTCCTTCGTCTTCCATTCTAAAAATTTTCGTCTTCTCTTCTTTGTGTTTTCTTGAATTTGTCATATTTCTCTAATATCCATTTATTAAATCATCATTATTATCACAATCATCATAAAACATCATTTAAAATCTTTATTATTTTTTTTTAATTTGCAATTGAGAATAAGTACGGGGGTGTTCATTATAAAATTTCCTCTAGCAGGCTATGAAATTTTGACAGAAAAGGATGGCATAATCAAAATAAATGGACTTTTGTTTTTCCATCCTTTTCTTTTGACATTTCACAGCCAACTAGATGAAGTTTTATAATGAACACCCCGTATTAACTAAAAATAAGTAAGTAAACAATTGAAAATAATAACAAAAAATAATAATTCTGTGTTATGTTTTCTAAAATTCTTTAAATCAAACCCAAAATTGTTTATTGTAAAATAATAAGACATATGTTTTTTACGTTTTTATACAGTTTTGGTCCGAAACAGAACTACTATAATGAGCCGAAAATAGATTTTTATTGAGAACATCAAAAAGAAAATGTTTTTAGCCAAGTTTTTAAAATGTTTTAATGGTGTTGGCTCAAAATTAGAAATATTGTAATAATTTGTGCCTCTATCTATCTTTTTTTTTGACTTATTTTTTTCTACGATATAATGATATTT
Source organism: Taphrorychus bicolor (assembly GCA_951812265.1). Classification (NCBI taxonomy): domain Eukaryota; kingdom Metazoa; phylum Arthropoda; class Insecta; order Coleoptera; family Curculionidae; genus Taphrorychus; species Taphrorychus bicolor. The sequence continues at coordinate 59,070,282 of OX638297.1, read as the reverse complement.
CTAGAATTTTACGTCAGTGCTTTTGTAGTTTTTAAATAGTTTTTTTTCTTTTTTATCTTTCTTTAATTTTTAATATTTTTCGATTCTTTTTATTCTATTCTATTTTCTATCTTATATTTCTTTAATACTTCATATTTTTAGATTTTTATCTCTTGTTTTCGTTGAATTTTTTGTACGTTCATGTTTTTTGTTGATCTGAATTAGACTTTCTATTGTGCTTTCATTCTTCCAAGATCTTTTTTAATCGAAAATTAAACTTTTCCAACGAGTAAACAATTGTAATGTAAACTGACTCATTGAGACACTTTACGCAATAAGAGCATTCTTTAACGAATAATGATTCCTGATTTTTCAAATTTTAAACATTTTAGGCTGTAATAGAAGTTTTGCAACCGAGAAAAAATAAATGTGAATTAAGGGAATTACGGTCCAAGAAGAGACCTCTGTTTAGCAAAAATTTGCAAAATTTTAGATTGTTTTGGTCCAAAATTAGAATCATTTTAAATTTGTGCCTCTAACTATCTGCCAATTTTGGATAATTTTTTTTCTGTAATTTTCTGGCAATTTCAGATTTTTATACTTTCAATACTTGGTTAAGATATTTAGCCTTCAAAACCTGCTGTTATTTCTTAAACATCTTCGGGTAGTTTTTAAATTTTATATTCCGATTCTTCAGGTTTTTCTTCATTAATAACTGTATTGAGTGGCGCTCTCCATCCTACGCTACTGTAATAACTTGTGCTCGTTCTCTTTTGAAGTCTTTTTGTTCATTAGATTTCGTTTTTTTTTTTTAATCCCGTATTTGTTTAGGAAACTTTCTTTCGAACATGTTCTAATACCTTGGGCACCTCTTCAAATGTACTCGCTGTTTGAGGTTTTTCACTTTTTCCTATATGAGGCTTTTTACTTTATCCTAATTTGAGTTTGTCCACTTGATCGCTTTTCTATTTCTTTATTGCCGGTTTTTAAGATTTTACATCTCTCTTTTTAAATACTTCTTTTTCTCCTACGTTTTTCTGTTATTTTGGGTCGTTTGCCTTTCTCTACGATTGTAACTATTTCCTATTCCTTGTCTTTTTTCTCATTGTTTATTTTTCAATTATTCTTAGTCATGTTTCAATCAACTTTTTGTTCTTTCAATTTTCTTTCATTAAACCAAATTGGATATTTTATTGGGTTTTCATTTTTTTAAGTTAACATTATGTTTTTCGCATGTCTTAGAGGAAGAGCCTGCTGTCCGATGGCGCCACTTACATATATACACAATGACTTGAGCAAGAAAAAAGACCACGGTACTTTCGAACTCGTATTTCTATCTGGTTTGAGGTATACCATACTGATGAGCTCTAATAAGAGCGAAACCGGTCTATGGTTCCTCTGCCTGATAGAGAAATGAGTTTGATACTCTGCTGAACGTCGCTTCCGGACGGTATAGGTACGAAACCTTGGCTATCTGTCTGTGGGAAGCGACAACTCGCCAGAAAACTGGCTTGGTTTCACTTCACGTATGTCTGGCATGCCCTAGTGGAAGCACCTGCCGTCGTCCGATGGCGCCACTTGCATATATGCACAGTGCCTTGAGCAATAGAGGAAACCAAGTTAAACTCGAATTCGTATTTCAATCAGGATTGAGGTATACCATACTGATGAGCTCTAATAAGAGCGAAACCAGCCTATGGTTCCTCTAATAGAGAAATAGTCCCTCTGATAGAGAAATGAGTTTGATTCTCTGCTGAACGTCGGCTCCCGACGGTATAGGTACGAAATCTTGGCCATCTGTCTGTGGGAAGCGACAACCCCGGCAGGAAGCTGGCTTGGCTTCAGTTCACTATTATCTCGCATGTGGAAGCACCTGCCGTCGTCCGATGGCGCCACTTGCATACATACACAGTGCCTTGAGAAAGAGAGGAGACCAAGTATTTTTCAAACTCGTACTTCTATCAGATTTGATATATCCATATGGTATACCATACTGATGAGCTCTAATAAGAGATAAACCGATCTATGGTGCCTCTGCCTGATAGAGAAATGAGTTTCATACTCTGCTGAACGCTGCCCACAGGCAATATAGGTACGAATCACGGCCATCTGTCTGTGGGAAGTGACAAATTCGGTAGAAAACTAGTTTGGTTTCACTTCACGATTATGTTTTGTGTTCACCAGAACTGTTTTTCACGATTATTGTTTCTTGATTTTGTATATGATTTTAGCCCGAAGTAGAACTTTTACGAGTTGAAAGTCGATTGTTATTTTGGCCCGTAAATCATTTTTCTGCGAATGTGCTAGGGTTAGAAGCAGAAAATGTTTAAAATCAAGATGAACAGATAGTTGCTTCCGGATAGCCTGAAGTTAATAGATGTGGTTGTTACGGCAAAGGATTATGTGTCACTGAAATATTGAAGCTTAGAAGGTTTGTACATCTCCATTTACTGATAATCAAAATGAGGGTTTGTTACCAATGGTACGCGTTAATATGGTTGGTTGAGTTAAGAATGTTTTTCTAGTAGATTCCCATAGGACTTCGCAACTCATTCTTGTTACGAAGCTCAGTGACATCGAACAGACAGTGCCAGGAAGGGACAAAAAAGAAGTCCTCAGTGTTGCTACTTACCACCTAGCGTCGTTGTTTTCTGTTTTATGTTTACTTCCCGCTATAAATCGTTGCCATTCCGATATAATCTCACAGCTGGTAGTAGCGTCTAAATCAGCCATGTAAGGCAGTTTCGCAACAGCAGCACTCGATTCTTTCGGCGCCTTAATAAAAACTCTCGTATGCATACTTTGACAAACATAAAAAAATTTATTATTCGTAATTTAAATTCAACTGCCGGAATTAAAGGAATGGAATAGGTGGAATGCGAACGGTCCCGCTCTGGAAAACTAATTTTCCCCCTACCGTGTCACATATATCACGTATCGGAGCCAGCTTCGCACAAAACTGTCGATTGTTATTGCTTTTACAAAGAAGACTTTACTCTGACATATTTAAAGTCGGATTACTTTTATTATTTTCGTTGGGTCACGCCGATACCTTTGGCAAAGACGACGCGAGCAGGACATTATTGGATAAGGGAATTCTTTCTATACGATTCCTGCTGCCATTCAGAATTTAATCAAACGGCCGATGTGTTAGGGAAACAAAACGGGAATGGGAAATCGTGTATAATTCAATCTGGAAATTCGTATATGTGTCGCCTTCGATTTGAAATCGAGATAAAAGGAAACAACCGGCAAAAGAATAACAATTAAGGCCTCGTTTTGTGCCTCGCTAATCCATTTTAGACTGTATAAATTTTGCCAATGGGACCCTCCACTATTGGCAGTGGCACTTAAGTGAGTCTGCCAAAAACAGCGAAGGTTGGATTACGCCTAGGAAGGTAACAATGTAACATGCCATTAGCAAGAAATTTGAATTGGCATTGTTGAGGCAACGGCGATTTACTAAGGGGATAGGCCAGAAGCAGAGGCGTTGCCTAAGTTTGTAATGAAAGAAGTCTAACTGACTGTGGATAACTGTGAATTAGTGCTAGACAAAATATTTTGCTTAACTAGTCGGTTTTCAATTGTTTTCTATAATATAATGATTGCACTAAGGCTTAGACAGAGTCGTAGGTGTTAGTTTGCTTCTGGAGCGCCCCTGGTGTCCCATGAAATAATGTCTTCTGCAAGCCTCCCGCTTGCTCCTCAACGACCAACAATCACTTATCATAGGCGCATTGTTACACCTAAGATGCTATAATACAACTCTTTAATTTCTTCAGCCGAACTACGATTATTTGCAATATATTTTAATATTACACTATATATACTACTAGTACATAAGCAGCAGAACTCCCAATCACCAGCGGAGGTGAGGCTTCAGCGCAGCACCTTCAGGAGACGATTTATTAGAAACCTACAAAGTTGGGGCTCAAGGCTTGGGTACTCCAAAATTGGAACCGGATAATGCAGCTCGTGGATTGTGGACCAACAGAGCACCGATTTGGTTAAGTGGCTGGACGGTTTTGGAGGGTTCAGGTCGACAAGCCAAACCAACATTTAGTGATTTCAATAAAAGCTGTTGCTAAGGGAATTACGAGCAATGGTAAAGTTTACCTACAAAACCGCAAGGTGGCGAGTACAACTACCACAAACGCTTCTTGCAAAAAAATAAATCAAAAATCCAACGAGCTAAAGAACTCCCTTTGTAGAGGTACTCAAAGACAACTAATGTCAAATCTTTATGAAATCATAACAGTCAAATCTGGATACATGGTTCCCAAGATAGAACGGCTCTAAGTGGTGGTTAGTTTATTCTATTCGTTGTTTGTTGTTCAGGTTAGTTCAGATTTTGTCTGTTCTACGAGTAGGTTCAAATTCCACAACCCAATAAATCACCTGAAAATATAGGGAATAAAACGTCTAAGAACTGGTATTCGAGAATTTTTGTCTGGTACTTATAGCAAAAGCTGGTAAACTTTTCTTAGCAATTATACAATTTAAGTGTAAGGGTGCTGTCGTTCAACTTTTTCACTCCTCGATATTAACGTTTTGTTTTTCGGAAGCTCAAATATTCTTGAGAACGTTTGTATGAATTTGAAGTACATTACCCGTTACTAAATGTAATTATTTCAATTTCTTGCTTTATAATTTCGACTCCGATGAACAGGGTGGCGGCTTTTCAATGAATTTATGAAGAACTGGTGAAATTGTTACAGATAAAGGAAATCTGATTACACTTCTCGACTTCGATTTTTATGATACATTTAATGGTATTACTATTTCCGGGTCAGCCAAACTAGTCAAATATATCATAAATATAAGGTTTTGCAGGTATAGGACAAACAAAACTCCCTTGTCGTTTCTACGTTTTATTCAAGTCTTCGTCAGGGTTAAAAGCAAATGCAAAAACACAATAAACAAATGAAGAGTGGCCAGGCAAAGATATAAAAATAAAAATACGTTTAAGAAAATATTTAAAATGTTTTGTTTTTAAAAACATGCGGTCTATCATAATATATATATAGAACCTCAGCTCTATACTAAATCTTATTTTTTTTAAACAAGTTAAAAAGATATTTATACCAAATCTACAAAACAAATTTGTAAGTAAAACTCTAATCTAAATCTAAATCTAAAAAAACATTAAAAAAGAAATATATTCAATAAATTTATAATAATACTTTAAAATAATTCGCAGTTTGAAAGAGTGGATTTATATCATAACTTTAAAAAACTTTACTACTAAATAACGTATAAAAAACTCGAAATAAAATATTTCTGTTTGACTTTTTGTTCTATTTCTAATAATAATCAAGATACAGCGACATGTAAAAAGTGCAGTTTTTTAAAAACGTCTTGTATACGGAAAACGAATCAAGGTGGCCGGGAAATAATGACACCATAAAATTTATTTTGAAAATCGGAGTTGAGAATGTGCAATCAACGGCAGCAATGCAAATGTGCATGAGGCAGCGCCGAGCGCCAACCGCGATCCACAGAACCCATCTAGAATAAACGAGAATCGAGAACAGTCGCCCCTGTTATGGAAAGTACGAGAGTTGTTCAGGCCGGGTATATTAAACAGCCGCGCGAGAGGTGATTAAATGGATAACGCAGTGTAGTAAATAAGCAAAATAAGCGGGCTAGCGGACAGTGTAAATTGTTAGTAAAGAGTAATTGTGTTGTAATCGTGTTGTAATAGTTAAAAGTAAATAAAAGTGTTTAGTTAATTGAGGATAAATTACTGGAGGCAGTATCCCGTAACAACTGGTGTCAGAAGTGGGATAAATTTCGTGAAACTTGTGACTGTACGGAGAAAGGAGTCATCGCGCGCGTGAAATTTGGCAGGGACAGTGCAAGAGCTTTGGTATTTTCCACATGCCATATACTCGATTTACGACAAAAATCATGGATGAAAAGCTGGCAGCACTTATGGAAATGTTGAAGGACAAAGAGGAACAAAGGAATTTTCTGCAAGAACAAGAAAAACAAAGGCAACTTGATAAAAAGGACCAAGAAAAATAAAGGAAACTGGAGATGAAGAAACAAAAAAAAACGAAGTCAACTTGAGATTAAGGAACAAAGAAAAAATCAAGCTGCTCTGTTTTAAGCATTAACGAATGGTCGTCGCGAGTTGCAAGAACTTGTCTCAACCAAAACGACTGAACGTAGAACGTCAAACAAGACGTAGATTAAGTCAAACAAGACGAGGATCAAGTCAGACAAAACGTGGATCAAGTCAAACATAAAGTAGAGATGAAAACCACGGAGTTAGAAGAACGGTGGCGGATCTGTTGAAACACGTCGTAGTGGGCCAACTTCAGGAATTTGGAGCAGACAGTGAGCGTTTGACAAGATTAGCGTATCCTGCGGCTCCCTCTAATTTCCTTGATCAGTTATCAGTCCAGCAGTTTATCGAAGGAGTTCGCGACAGTGAAATGAAATGCCACTTGCGGTTGACTCGTCCTTCCAGTGCACATGAGGCATTAATTTGGGCACTGGACTATGAGGCGTCAAGAATAATCACGAGCCACAGAGTTAGAATAATTGAGGTACAGGAAGAGCCGCAGCCAAACTCAATCTTACAGCAATTGTTGGACGAGCAGCGTGAACTCAGGAAGCAAGTGATTTCATATTTCGACCAATCAAGGAGCAGGGCACAAGACAATGGTTACAGAAGAAATATGGACTGAAATGCCGACCTACAGAAACCCGGATCTTGTTTCAACTGTAGCGAAATGGGCCATTTTAAAAGAGACTGTCCGCCACGACGACAATCTGGCAGACTCACGTGTCACATGACAATCAGTGTGAAGGGGCGAGCGCTGATTGAGCCCACGAAAGCCCCCAAGATCATTAGGATTGGGCAGCTTGGAAAAAGCCTCACCATCCTTGGCAAAATTGAACATCGTCCAGGTAGATCTCATGGTAACGCAAATGCATTATCACGCAGGCCTTGTAAAGGGGAATGTCGACACTGCCAACGAGAAGGACCAAACATTTTTAGGAGAGCCAGGATTGACGTCGACGAACATTGGACCACTGAACAAATGAAGGTCGAACAAACAACCGATAATGCTGTGGGGTTAACACGTCAATGGAAGTTGGAAAATCAAAGACCTGATTGGAAGGACTTAGCAGATAAGAGCGCGGAAGTAAAAGCTATGTGGACTCAATGGGATTCCTTGGCGATTCAGAATGGTTTACTGAGGACGCCCCGATGGGAAAAGTGCCACGCTCCAGCTTATCGTACCGGAAAGTAGACGAAAAGGTATCTTGCGAGAAATGCACAATGGAGTGTCTGGAGCCCATTCTGGAGTGAATAAAACCCTGGATAGAATTCGGGAAAGGTACTACTGGGTGAATTCCCGAGATAACTTCAAAGAGTGGTGCAGAAATTGTGATACCTGCTGCTCCGTACAAGTACCCCAAAAAAAGACTAGGAGACAAATAAAGCAATACAATGTTGGCGCCCCATTTGAAGGAATTACGATCGACGTGGCATGTCCTTTTCAAGAAACGGACGATAGCAACAAATACATCTTAGTTGCCATGGATTATTTCAGTAAATGGCCTGAAGCTTATGCACTACCAAATCAGGGAACTAACACCGTGGCAAGGGTCTTGGTTGACGAATTCTTCAGTAGATTCGGCGTACCAATAGAGCTTTATTCGGACGGAATTTTGAATCGCAACTTTTTAAGAAGATCAAGGAACTTCTGAGAATGTGAAAAAATAAGGACAACTCCGTTTCATCCACATTCAGATGGCATGGTCGAGCGTTTCAATCGAACCGTGGAACAATACTTCTGCAAAATGGCAGCGGACTACCAGAATGATTGGGACAATTTTCTGCCCCTTCTAATGATGGCTTACTGAGGTGCAGTGCATAACACGACAGGACGTATCCCTGCTAAGGTTATATTTAGTAAAGAACTTCGTCTTCCGGTAGACTTGGTGTACGGATCACCAGAAGAACCGGTGCAAGATGTCCAGAATTATGCTGATGAACTTCGAGAAAAATTAAAGAAAATCCATCGAAACGTGAGGAAAAAGATAAAAATTGTCAGCGATCGAATGAAAGCCAGATATGACCAAAGGACGAATTCTGCAGGATTTAAGGCAGGTGACTTGGTTTGGCTGTATATTCCACAGAAGAAGAAAGGAAAGTCTGCCAAGTTGTCTCCAAGTTGGGAGGGTCCATATACAGTCATCAAACGGATCAACGACGTGGTATACAGGATCCAACGTACCCCTAGAGCAAATTTGAAAGTGGTTCATCTTGAACAGTTGAAGACTTACAGTCGTGGAGATTTCTCTGATCGCGACGATCAGGGTCGAGATTCGGATCGAAGCGCCAACGCCAAGCGGCGATCGCGACCCCGGGAACACATCTAGAATAAACGAGAACCGGGAACTGTCGGCGCCGTTGTCGAAAGTGCGAGAGTGTGTTCAGGCCGGGTATATAAACCAGCAAGCCGCGCGAGATGGGATCGAATGGATAGTGCAGTGTAGTAAATAAGCGGACAAGCAAACAGTGCGAATTGTTAGTAGAGAGTAATTGTGTTTTAATCGTGTTGTAATAGTTAAAAGTAAATAAAAGTGTGTAGTTAATTGACGATAAATTATTGGAACCGGTATCCCGTAACACTATTATTGTTTGCTTTTACCCCAAAAAACCATCGAAAAGACGTCACTTTATACATATTCCACATAAAGAACTTATGAATGACCTTTTTCACAACATTACTCTTTTTAATATCATTTTTTTTTAAATTATGTTAAATAGGTATTGAAACTTAAATAGGAATGGACAGAATAAACAAAACAATTTATGCTGTCACTACCGTAAATGGCAGTGCAGTACGTCAAGTAGCTTGATTTTGTTATGCGCTGTTGCGCATAACAAAATTTTTTTCCTGTAAGACAGAAAAAAATTGCAAATTGCCATATTCATTTGAAAACGTCATTTAGGAAGCTATTAAGTTTTGGCAGAAAAGGATGAGGTAACCAAACTTTTGTCTTTCATCCTTTTTTCTAGCATTTCGTAGCCAACTAGATCACTTTTTTAAATTAATGAACCCTTTGTGTAGTATGTTATACTTATAACTGCTAACCGATAACAGACTAACCGATATAAATTGAAATGTTAATAATACAAGTGGCCTGTAAATTGCTTGGTTTTCTCATTCGGGCCGTTTAGTTAGGCCAGTTCAGTTATTTTATTTTGTTTTGGTTAGTTCTGTTTCGTTTTTTTTTGTTAGTTAGTCCTGGTTAATTCAGCTATAATTTTCCTTTGATTAAGTTAGCTTAGGCCGTGCAGTTATGTGAAGCAAAGCGATCTGTGTGACAGAACGGTCCTCTGTTTTCCTGTAGAGAGCATCAGGGCGGCTTTGCGTTTCCATGTGGAACCCTTTGGTTAGGTTAGTTCAGGAATGATTCTTCTTTATTTAGATTAGTTTAGGTTCATTTAGTTTTGTGAGGGTTCAGTGAGGCCAAGCGGCCCATTAGGGTCAGTTCAGTTATGTCTTCCCTTGGTTAGGTTAGTTCAGTTATGTTTTTTCTTAGTTAAGGTCAGAAAATTTCTGTATTTTGTGTTCTTTCAAAAAACATTTTAATTGTACACTATTTGATACCGTGCAAGATTCCTTACTTCAACATTAAGATACATTTACGCATTTGGCAACGTTGCAATATTTGTCCCTGGTGTCATAGTTTAGAAGCTTTCATGATTTTGATGATCACTTTTTCGTTCAAAAGTGATTTATTCGAGATTTTTTTTTATATTAAACTGTTTTATATGTCCTAAAGAACTGTTTAAAAGAGGATAGAATATTTTAGGATATTAAAAAGAGAGAATATTAAAAATTTGATCTGACCTTTGTTAAAGGTTCAACAGATATCTGACCTGTTGAAGTTTATTATCCTGAAAGGAAAAAAACTGCATATGGCTAGCTTCATCTATGTTGAAATACTGGAAAGAACAAGGTGAATTCCTCTCTCGCAATGATTGAAGCAAATCTCAAGACAATCGGTTTAAAATGGATATTTGAAATCAAGGCATATGGAACTGATAAGAGATTTAATAACTATAACTCTAAAAGTGTTAACAATATAAGCACCCTTAATCGGAAACTTATTAGGTAATGTTAAAAAAAAGAACAATTACAAGATTGGCAGATTTTATGGGAATATAGATAGTTATTAATTCTTTAGGCAAGTAGTGAAACCGTAATATCAGCTTTTCAAGTCTAATATATTGGTAAATGTGAAATCCAGAATTACTAGCGATGAATCCTATGAAATGAAACGCCCTGCTCGCATCCAAGTCACGACTTTTTATTCACAACTACAACGTATGTCACAGGTCATACCTATAAGTAATCAATACCTAGATGACGCATTAATACTCCTTATTTTGGCACTCCAAATTAACATCCCCACTAGTTCAAAAAAATATCAACTACAACATAAATAGCAGATGTACTATATATAATCATTATTCAGCACTTACAATATAGGCCCAAGACCCAAAGTATTTAAAAACTTATGGTGCTTGTTTGCACGAAGGGGTTTTGCAACAAACTACTCTCCACAACACACAATGATCGACACATTGATGTCCCACATCAATGTGCTTGGAGCGTTTGTGGTAAACTGGATTTGAACTAAGCTTTAAAGCAGTTTGACTGTCACAATAGAGCAATATACAATCAAACATGCCAGTCAGCTCTCGCAACAAGTTACCCAGATATATTGCCTATCTTGAGGCCTCTGAGACAATCTGAGACAATGCAACTCTCTTTTGTCTGTTGCTTTCCCACGAAATTGGGGCACCTGGCAACACAAAACGGTAGCCAGTATATGACCTCCGATCCGTGATATCACTTCCCCAATTAGAATCCACATAACCAAATAAATTATTAGAATTTTTCTCAAACTTGAGGCAATAATCTTTCGTTCTTTTAAGATATCTCAGGACCCTCAGAAGTGCCTGGTAATGGGTTTTATCATGATCCCTATTGAATTGACTTAAATAACTGACACAATATGTAATGTCAGGTCTTGTCGCAACGCTAAGATACATAAGACCACCTACAATTTGTTGATAAGGAATAACTAAATTACAACGCTTACTCTTAACAAGATTTGGATTTTTTTCCATAGGTGTGTCTACTGTTTTACATTCTAACATGTTCCGTTTACTCAACAAACTATCAATGTATCCGGTTTGATCTAAAGTGACACTTCCCTGTTCCTTATTGACTAAAGCTCGTATTCCTAAAATTTGCCTTGCCTGTCCGAGATCTTAGTTCAAAATTACTAGATAAATCCTGCTTTAAACTACTTGTCTCATCAGAGTTATTTGAAAAAATAAAGAAATCGTCGACATACAAGCAGTTATCAGTTAATTTTTCTTTATTTTATTACTTTATCATATCAGTTCAGTATAAGAACTATCCCTGCACTTCATAAATACACAGGGTGTATATTGAGATTTTGACAACCCCAAATCAATTAATAAGGATTAAACTTTTTTATACCACACCCTCGAAGATTGCTTTAAACCGTAGATGGCTGTATTTAATTTCAAAACTTTGTTTTCTTTGCCTACTTCTATAAAACCTTCGGGCTGTTGCATATAAACAGTTTCATCCAACATTCCATGTAAGAAAGCAGTAGTTACCTCTAAATGTGTTATTTCAAGATCTAAATTAACACTCAAATCGATTAATAAACGTAATGTTGAATGCTTTACTACTCAAGAGAAAGTTTCTTTATCATCTATTCCCTCTTTCTGTGTAAAACCCTTAGCAATGAACCTAGTACGGTAATATTTATGGTTTTCACTGTTAATTTTTTCTTTAAATACCCACTTAAATTTTACCAAAGTTACCCCTTCATGTAAGTCTTCATAAGTCCAAGTATTGTTTTTTACTAGATTTTTCACCTCTTCATTCATCGCCTCGTGCTACATTCTTGCATCGGACCGGGACAATGCTTCCGTCACTGTTAAAGGCTCCTCGCGAAGTAAGTAGCCTTTACCACTAGGCATGAGGTCTGCAGAGCACTAAGGTAGTGGTGCGAACTCTCCTAGAACGCCCTGGATCATCGGATGGGGAAGGCACATTTTGCAAAATTGAGCTTCTTGGATTTTTTATGTAATCCCTGTCACTATCGTCAAGGTCAGGTGAAGAAAAACTTTCTGGATCTTCAGGAGTAATGTCTTGATATGCAGATGCTTCTTTTTTAGACATGTGCGAAACAGGAACCTCAGCATCACGCTGTATTTGTGGCATCTCCTGTTGGTCCCCCACTGAAACTGGACTTTCCAAGTTCTCTTCAATCCCCATCACTTCGAGACGCTTAGATTTCAAGTTTTCATAAATGATTACATCTCGACCGGTATTTAGTCTGCATTTAGAAACGTAATTTCCTCCTTCCTGTTGAAATTGTTTTCGTGTTTAAAGATCTCAATGGCTTCCCTCGTTAGTCTCAGATAGTAGCGCTGTGATTGATGTAGGATATCCACCTCATTAAAAAGGATGTTGTGAACTTCAGAGAGAGCGTGCTCTGCTACTGCTGACTTTTGCGTTTGCCCCAGCCTGCAACTCCTTTTGTGTTCTGTGATCCTCGTGTTGACACTGCGTTTTGTGGTGCCAATGTATACAGAGCCACATCTGCATGGAACTCTATACACTAATGTCAGGTCACATACATTGATAGGGGATCTCTGCGGTCTTTAGCCGATCTCAAGCTCTGTTGAATTGTACGAGTGGGTTTAAAAACAGTCTTAACCATGTTGAATGAAAGCCTTGAACGAAGACAAGGATATTCTTATTCTACCAGCAGATAAAGGAAACACAACATTAGTAATCTCAACTTCGGATTACGACGGAAAAATCAGAACACTGTTGGATCCCACCACCTACAAGAAGCTAACTCGTGATCCAACCGCCCGTATTCTAAAGGCTACCAACAATTTAATCAGGGACGTGGCATCGGATGAAATAACTAAGCTCAAAAAATCGGAAGCCTTGCCACCGAAGCTGTACGGTTTGCCGAAGATCCACAAACCCGATGTGCCACTGAGACCCATCGTGAGCACCATAGGAAGCCCGACCTATGAAATTGCCAAGCACCTGACAAAACTGTTGCAGCCAAAAATAGGAAATACTGACAGCTTTATAAAGGACTCCACTCATTTCGTCGAAAGACTGCATTCTTTGATTCTTTCGCCAGGGGATATTCTCTTTAGCTTCGACGTTGTTTCGCTCTCCACGATGGTACCCATTAAGGAAGCCATGGAACACATTAATCAAGAATTTCGTCAGGATATTGCTAAGCTGTTCCAACATTGCCTAACCACTACATATTTTCAATGGAAGGAAGAATTCTACGAACAAACTGATGGTGTAGCGATGGGCAGCCCTCTTAGTCCAGTAATAGCCAACTATTTTATGGAAATTTTCGAGGCCAGGGCGTTGGCTACAGCAAGGAAGAGACCAAGGTGCTGGTCTCGATATGTGGACGACACCTTTGTTATTTGGAGCCACGGAAAGGGCGAACTTCAAAACTTCCTCTTACACCTAAACTCTATTAACCCAAAAATCCAATTCACTATGGAGATAGAAAAGGAAGGACGCCTACCGTTTTTGGATGTTTTGGTGGCAAGGAGGCCGAATGGAAAGCTTGCACATACCGTGTATAGAAAACCAACACACATTGACCAATACCTCAACAACGGATCAAACCATCATCCAAGACAAAAAAGGGGAGTCATAAAAACTCTGTCTGTGAGAGCCAAGAGAATTTGTGAGCCAGCTGAATTGGAACGAGAAATGACGCATCTGGAGAGAGCCTTTGGTTGGAATGGATACAGCAAGCAGGAGTTCAATAGAGCCGTGCGCCCAAGGAATGTAGAGCGACAGGAAGCAACAACGGGAGATAATGTAGAAAGGCGCGGTTGGGCTACTCTACCATACATCCACAAAATCATGGACAGGATCGGCAGGCTACTGGAAAAGCACAAGGTTAAGACTGTCTTTAAACCCACTCGTACAATTCAACAGAGCTTGAGATCGGCTAAAGACCGCAGCCATTGAGATCTTTAAACACGAAAACAATTTCAACAGAAAGGAGGAAATTACGTTTCTAAATGCAGACTGGAAGCGAGTTCTGCGACATACGTCGAGCGCCTCGAAACCCCGCGCCACCACCCCCACCCCGGCCCCACCACTGCGACGCGACGGCGGCGGTACGAATACCACGGAGCGTGCTACAGTCGAATCAGTCATCGTCGGGAAGCAAGGGAGATCACTTCGCCCACTGATCAGTGGGCGAAGTCTGAGACATTATCAAAGGCCTCATCGCCTTTGATAATGTCTGCCGCGGTAGTAGACGAAACGTCAGGAAGCAATTCCATTGGAACACGGCTTTATAGCCTAAACCGGAAAACACTCTAGATAGTATTATGACCGGCCGTGAAAGCCTTCACAGTCTGGTATTATCATTTGTTACATTGATAAATCTATCGTTAAAACTAGTTTAGCTTTCGCCTTTGCTCTTAAGGCAGTATCCACTTCTGTGCCATCCAAATATTTCGTTAGGCTTTGTAGCACGAAGAAATTTTCGATAGCAATACACCACCCATCATAGTTTATATAACGCAAACATATACATAATACAAGAATATTTTATCTATATAAGTTCTTAATACATGTGTATATCAACAAACTCCCCAGTTCTAATCCATGACGAAATGAAATTTCATCGGCATCAGTGACACGAGAAATTCAGCATTCATGTACGATTCACTTCAGCATCCGCTACATCAAACCATCCCAAATTTTCCATGACAAATGCACTCGTCCATTGAAGTGCAGATTATATAAAACGTACCTAATTGAATCATATACTCCTGTTGCTCTCGTCACTGTAAGTGATCTATGACGTTTATGCCCCGCTAGGTCCTGCTCTGTCTGTAAACGATTATTATTTTGCACTGTTCGATTTCGAAAAGCAATTAAGACGAAGAAAAGTCCCGTATTCAGTTCGGACAATCGAGCAAATAGAATACAATCACTTAAAGATATAATAAATCGTTCGATAAACGATTTTCACCTATACAGACTTTTTCCAACAAGAAAAGTCCATTAAATTGAGCACGTAGACGTAATAAAACCATCGCAGTTCCTACAACGACGGCCCGGATTTTTCCTTCCTTTTTGTCACCCGAAGACGCTAAAGACCCTTTGATTGAAAAACGTTTTTTAACCACCTTTGCTCGTCTACGTAATTGCTTCTTTTGGAAAGATGTTTTTCATTTGATACCTTTAAGTAAGCGCAAATAAAAGGAGACGCCTTTTTCCATTTTTTTCCTAATTGTTTTCGAGATTTTTGGCAAACAATGGGATGATTAGTACGCCGGAAGAGGGGCATTAAATGGCGTTGTATTGTTATTCTGAAACAGTAGGTGGAAGACTTTATTTCTTTAAATTTCTTTTTATATACTGAAAGACAATTATTAGGGGAGGTTACCTACTGTTGCTCCAATAATAAGAGGTAAACTACCATAAAACAAACGAAACGCTTTGTCTGCAGGAGTACTTTGATGTTTTATAGACTAATAGATCTATTTCTGAGTGGATTTCATTATTCAGTACGATTCCGTGAATTACTACTACTTTACGACTTTCGGACCGCAAACCTCTAAACGTAGAGTCCGAAACTCAAAGTGAGTGCGCGATACGTAAACAGCTCATAAAATACGAAACGGTCAATAAATATCGAGGGTATATCAAAGTCGGAAATTTAGTTCTGCTACATAACCAGAGCTATACGAGTTTGTTTTTATTATTACACCGAGTTGAGGATGTAACGTTACATTCGTGGCTCCTCCTAATGAAAAATCCTCGCCTTTCTAAAAGGTGGTTTTACTCCGAAGCTAAAGCAAAAATAAACGGAACAGGGGCCAAAAACAACTGCCTGTTAAAGGATTAATGCAGATTTTCATCAAATAAGCTCAAACAAAGCGAAACGGTTGTGAGAATGCGTCACCTGCAGCTTTTATACAAGATGGCACCATATTTTAAGGTCAGGTTTTATAGCTTTCTACCTGACCCAGGCTTCGTAAGTTACCTCCTACAGAGCTGCGGTAGGATAACATTTATTTTACACACCTTTGGTCTTAAGGCGTGCACATGTTTGAATTTTGTAGTTTTGAAGTGGTGCCGCCAGTGGCGTTGATTCGTGGAAACCTGTTTCTTTTTCGAAATAATTATTCAATTTTATTCATTGTGTATCAATTTAATATGCGTACCTACTCCTAGGCTTATATTTTGTTTGGAGACAAACCATTTCTTTCCTTTTAAGTGCTTTAGTGATTGGGCAAGCCAAGACAAAACCGCTTCTTGCAGTACTTGCACTTATGGTTGAAAAAGATACAATTTATTTTGGTCTAAAAAGTCTTTTTAAGTCCGGAATTATTTGGCAAAAAGTCTTTAAGTCACTAATTATTTGGTATAAAGTCAAATTCTCTTTTTATTTATTCTTTTTTTATATATATTTTTTACGAATTTAATATTGATTATTTTGGAAACCTAATGCACTTTTTACGATCTTCAAGAAATTACTTTCATTTTACAATTTCGACGTTTTGTTTTTTAGATCAACTTGGTTTTTTTTTAATACGGACCTGCATCTTTTTTCATTTTTGACTACACTCGCAAAACTATAATGAGGTATAACACTTGATAGAAAGAGTTATCCTAATAGGAATTATTTCATACATTTTAAAAACTGGGCAGTAGGCGTTGACTTTGACTTTGAAAACAAACAATTGAACCGTGCTTAACGTAACATTTCGCAACATACTATTTCGGCCGACCGTCGCACAGTAGGACTAGTAGGAGATTCGACTAGGTTAGGGCCCAAAATTCGATGAGAAGATCTCCCCAAGTGGGTTTAAACGTTTTGATTTTTTTTTTATTAGTAAAGACAAACAAACAGGCTGCAAACTCCAGCAAATTACTTTATTTTAACTTCACTTACTTTAAAGATATAAGGTTGGGAACTTAACTGACTCAATTTTTAGCCTTCTAATGAACATTTAACTGAAATTTTTCTTTACCTTCATATGGGTCCTTATTATGTTGATACAAACCAATGAGTACCTTAAGTATTATTAAATAGCTTAGAACTGGTGCACAATCTTACAATTACCTACTTTATACTGAGTGTTATTTTCTTACACGCCTTTTGAACAAAGATATGAGTTGTGATCATTGTGCACTTATATATTTTGGCTTATAAAAAAAGTTTCGCATAGTTCCGCTGTAAAATTATAAGAATTATTATCCGTATGCATCAACGTTTAGTCTCTGACAAGTTTTAGCTGCCGACGTCTGCAGCTGGACAAACGTTTGGCGGCAAAAGCCTACTGCGTCTCAATGTTTAATTCACTTTGACGCCGGAAAGTGTAATTTGACAGGTAATATTAAAGACGAAAGACGCGAAATGTATTTTGTGCTGAGAGAAAAGTGGTTTCAATCATTTATTAATAGTATTTTGCGCAACTAGTGTCGAAAATTGCACTTATCACACGAGTATGACGGTTTCGACACGAGCCGTAGGCAAGTGATACAACTTCATCTCAAGAGTGGAAAGAGTGATTTTCGTACATGTTGCACACTCTACTTTTTCTACGACTGCGACTTTTGCTTCAAAAATTATCATTCGTCTTATAAAATATATGCAAGGCATGTGTAAAACAATCAGAAGCATGTGCAAAGTAGATTTTGCACACGCTTCTGTATGGATGATTCGGTTTGCAATATACAATTTTCAAAGGTATTTAGTAATACGCATTTGTTCATTTTCGAGGCAGTCGTAGAAAAGCAAATTATGCATCTCAGGAATTACTTAGAAATGTAAGTATCAACAATCTCTTGTGCTTTATTTCTTCAGACCCTTTAATAACATCTCTCAGAAAACTTCCAATCAGGAAAGGGGCAACTTATTGTATACCTACCTAGTCACGTTTTGGAACTCTTGAAAGAGCCTGACTTAAAGTTCAATCCAAGCAACCCAGAAGAATCATTTGATGAAAGTGATTAATATAATACTATTGGAAAACTAAATAATAATTGTTGATTACTATTAGGTTTTAACTATGCTTCTAAAGTCTCAACTCCTTTGCGAGAAAATGCATCATCAGAATAGGATTTTTTACTTTTAAAAAGCTGTGAAACTTAATCTGTTGTATAAAGAAATAACTTAAGCTTTCTTATCTTCAACAGTGCCAAAATTATTTTCCATTAGCAGCTTAACTTTAACAGTTTAGATTTTACAACGTTCTGGAAGTTAAAAAAATCTAACTTTCAGGCTGCATTTTTTCGAAAACAGATCACTTTAGGACTACTGTTTCATTTTAGAAATATATGATTGAGAACTGACAGTAGTTTTTCGTATTGTGGTTTCAGAATAGTTGTAGTTATTTAAATATTTTCATAATAGTATATTATTAAAAGAGCTTTTATGATAGCCATTATTCCCTTAGGGAGCCGTTTGCGTCACGAGCCGCAGGCGAGGTGCGCAAGTCTCTCGTGAGAATAATGGCCATAAAAAGCAAGTATAATACTATACTTTGTCCACGGCCATTGTCTAATAATTACAAGCTATAAAATCTATAGTTAGTGTGAATCAAATTATTGAAATGTCAAAGTGACACTCGCGTTTGACGGCAAAACTGATGCAATCAGTGCATTTTTTATGCTGTGGCATTTGATATTGCATTGTTGACACAATTGGCACACTGGCAAAATGAATAAAAATTTTTATATCACGTTCAGTTTTGCATACAATGAGCAATATTAGGTGTACTGCAATGATCAAGCAATTCTTTGTGTATTCTTGTCTATGTTCTTTGATCTAAATTCAATAGATTGAAAGTTTATTAAAAACTATTATCAATAAATTAATTTATGTTTGTTAATAATCACTCTGTATAATTACACAGAGTGTCCCATAACTATAGGGATACATAGTGTATGGAGATATCCCGTGTGAAAATATGATATTTTGCATCAATATTTTTACGAAAAATAGAGAGTGCGCAAAATATTTTTCATTCCTTTTAACCATAATTTATTTATAAAAATGTACTTACGTTTTTCACGATTAAAAGTAAGAACGGTTTATACAAAACTAAGTTTTTCAGTTTCGCGTAGATGTTCGTTTTAATAGGCCCCGCCATTAATAATTTCATCTCGTGAACGGTAAGAGATACCTACCGAAATAAACTAAGAGTGCCTTTTCGTTTAAATATTTATAACTAAAATTCCATGATTTTCAATACAAAATTGAAACAACTTCCTTCAATAAATTATGGTTACATTCATTAGACATGTTGCTTGTAGGTGGCGCTCCCTTGACGCTTAATCAAAGCCGATGTTTACATCTTTTCTATAGTATAAAAATACGGAGTCCACATAATTTCAATAATTTATCTTAAATGGCTCTCATAGAACTTTCGATTTTGGAAAACAAAAGTTTTTTGTACATCTCTCAATTTTATTAACTAGCAAAATATTTGTTAGAGGCAAGTTGATGCCAAATGTCTTATTTTGAGGAACTATCTTCACCCTCCACCCCATTTTTTTTTCACTTCGCAACAGTCAAAATAAAACTTACATCATTTGAATTTCCTTAAAGTGTGATACAAAGTAGAATCTAGAATAATAAGCCTTTCTAATATTAGGCATAAAAAAATCAGGACTGAATTTGAAAAACAAAATTTGATGATGATTACTTAAAAACGCAACGTCAGATTTCTATTTTTGGCATGGCATGTGAAAGAAAGTTAAAAAGTTCCTGTATAAAGTGCTCTTACTTTTTATGTAATATTAACCATAAGGTGACTAGTTGTTAAAACAAAATCTTAAAATTTGCTTTTTTCGCATAACCCCGGAACGAATATTACAACTTTTAAAACATCAACTTACTAAGTTCAAAAATTCCAAACTTCTCTCCTATTTAACCGAAATTCTATGTATCACCATTTACAAGATCCCTCTGCTGGACATCATAATCTTGGACGCCCTGTATAGTTCTTAGAAAATTACGATTTTTGTCCAATTCTGTCCGCTTTTTGTGTACTTGCATCCAGCTGATTGTACCTCTAAGATACATCCTTAAAATATATTATAGCCTGGGCCCAATTAAGGCCACAGAAATTCGTGCCGAAGCGGCAACGCCGAGCGCAGACCGCGACCCCGGGAACCCATCTAAAATACACGAGAACCGAGAACAGTCGCCTCCGTTCTCGAAAGTACGAGAGTGTGTTCAGGCCGGGTATATAAACCACCAAGCCGCGCGAGATGGAATCTAATAGATAGTACAATGTAGTAAATAAGCGAAATAAGCGGACAAGCGAACAGTGCAAATTGTTAGTAGGGAGTAATTGTGTTTTACTCGTGTTGTAATAGTTAAAAGTAAATAAAAGTGTGTAGTTAATTGACGGTAAATTATTGGAAACCGTATCCCGTAACAACTGGTTATTGGATAGTTTTCAACTGGGTTAATTTTCATCAAACTTGTGACTGTACGGACAAAGGAGTCATCGCGCCTGTGGTATTTTGCGTGGTAAGGACAGTGCAAGAACTTTGATGTTTTCCACATGTCATATACTCGATCTGCGATAAAAATCATGGATGAACAACTGGCAGCGCTTATGGAAATGCTGCAGAAGGATAAAGATAAACAAAGGAATTTTCTGGAAGAACAAGGAAAACAAAGACAACTTGAAAAAAGGAACAAGAAAAACAAAGGCATCTCGACAAAGAGGAACAAAGAAATTTTCTGGAAGAACAAGAAAAACAAAGACAACTTGAGAATAAAGAACAAGAAAAACTAAGGCCACTTGAGATAAAGGAACAAAGAAAAAATCAAGCAGCTCTGTTTCAAGCATTAAGGGATGGTCGTCGCCAAATGCAAGAACTTGTCTCAACCATAATAACTTAAGTCAAACAAGACGTAGATCAAGTCAAACAAGACATGGATCAAGTCAAACAAGACGTGGAACAAGTCAAACATAAAGTAGAGATGAAAATGACGGAGTTAGAAGAGAAGTGGCGGATCTGGAAAACACGTTGCAGTGGGCCAACTTCAACCGCTGAGCGAATAAACATTACTAAACATTACTAAACTCATTTTCGACAACACTACTTCTTGGAGCATTTATAAAGATCAATTTGAGGCGGCAGCAGTTAAGCATGGAAGTAAAGCAGTATTGTGGCAAGTAAAAGACGGCCAGGAAAAAGTAATTGAGTAGTTCAGTAGGTAGCAGCAGTAAGGTGTTGAGCAAGCCAGAGAGAAATTATTGCGTTACTACAAAGGAAGTGCTGACTATCGTGAAGTCTGTGGACGATTTCCATCGGTATCTGTACGGAAGGAAGTTTTTGATTCCTACAGATCACGAAGCGCTGAATGGCTTCTCCAAATAAAGAATTCTGAGGGCGAAATCGCAAGATGGATAGAACGCCTTCAGCAGTATGATTTTAAAATTGAACATCCTTCAGGCAAACCTCATTGACAGATGCATTATCACCCAGGCCTTGTAAAAGGGAATGTCGACACTTCCAACCAGTAGAACAACGAGTAGGACCAACCATTCTTAGGGGAACCAGGATTGGCGTCGACGAATATTGGACCCCTAAACAAATGAAGGTCGAACAAACAACCGATAATGCTGTGAGGTTAATACGTCAATGGAAGTTGGAAAATCAAAGACCTAATTGGAAGGACATAGCAGATAAGAGCCCGAAAGTAAAAGTAATGTGGGCTCAATGGGATTCCTTGGCGATTCAGAATGGTTTACTGAAGAGGACTTGGGAAAGCCTCGTCGGGAAAAGAGCCACGCTCCAGCTTCTCGTACCAGAAAGTAGTTGGAAAGATGTTGTCTTGCAAGAAATGCACAATAGAGTGTCTGGTGGCCATTTTGGAGTGGACAAGACCCTCGCTAAAATTCGGGAAAGGTTCCACTGTTTGAATTCCCGAGATGACGTCGAAGAGTGGTGCAGAAATTGTGATCCCTGCTGGTCCGTAAAAAGACACCAAAGAAAGACTAGGGGGCAAATGAAGCAATACAATGTTGGCGCCCCATTTGAAAGAAATTCGACGGACGTGGCAGGTTCTATTCCAGAAACGGACGATGCCAACAAATACATCTTAGTTGCCATGGATTATTTCAGTAAATGGCCTGAAGCTTATGCACTACCAAATCAGGAAACTAACACCGTGTCAAGGGGGTCTTGGTTGACAAATTCTTCAGTAGATTCGGCGTACCATTAGAGCTCTATTCGGACCAACGACGGAATTTTGAATTGCAGCTTTTCAAGAAGATCTGGGAATCCGCAAAACAAGGACAACTCCGCTTCATACACAATCAGATGGCATGGTCGAGCATTTCAATCGAACCATGTAACAATACCTCTGCAAAATGGTAGCGGACGACCAGAAAGATTGAGACAAATTTCTGGCCCCCCTAGAGATGGCTTACAGAGGTGCAGTGCATAACACGACAGAACATACCCCTGCCAAGATTATATTTGGTAAAGAGCTTCGTCTTCCGGTAGATTTGGTGTACTGATCACTAGAAGAACCGGTGCAAGATGTCCAGAAATACGCTTATGAATTTCGAGAAAGATTAAAGGAAATCCATCGAAACATGAGGACAAAGATAAAGATTTCCAGCCATCGGATGAAAACGAGATATTAGCTAAGGGCGAATTCTGCAGGATTTAAGGAAGGTGATCTGGTGTGGCTGTATAATCCAAAGAGGAAGAAACGAAAGTCTCCCAAGTCGTCTCCAAGGTGGGAGGGTCGGTACACAGTCATCAAACGGATCTACGACGGGGTATACAGGATCCAACGTATCCCTAGAGCAAAGATGAAAGTGGTTCACCTTGAACGGTTAAAGACTTATAGTCGTGGAGATTTCTCTGTTCGGGACTAAAAAGCTAAGAAGGGGGCAAGGTACGCCCGACCGTCGGTCCACAGAGATTCGGGCTGAAGCGGCAACGCCGAGCGCCGACCGCGACCTCGGGATCCCATCTAGACTAAACGAAAACCAGGAACAGTCGCCTCCGTTCTCGAAAGTACGAGAGTGTGTTCAGGCTGGGTATATAAACCACCAAGCCGCGCAAGATGGAATCGAATAGATAGTGCAGTGTAGTAAATAAGCGAAATAAGCGGACAAGCGTACAGTGCGAATTATAAGTAGAGAATAATTGTGTTTTAATGGTGTTGTAATAGGTAAAAGTGTGTAGTGAATTGACGATAAATTATTGGAACTCGCCCAATAAACATTTTGCATTCTCTTAAAGGCTTATAAGTTTTATAACGAGTATATAAGGGTGTGTATGGAACAAAAAGCGCCCCTAAAGGATTTATGAGATTGCCAATGAACACTTAAAGTTTATAAAAGTGTTAGTACAACACCATAACTCACAGGGTTATAAAAAAGTGATGAAAAAATTTCAGATACTTCCTTATAAAACTTCAACGGTTGGTTACCAAAAGTTATATAGCAGATTTATATAAAGCGCTCCATCACCAAACTGTAATCTCGAGATATATAATAGTTGAATACATTACCTTTATAAAAATTGTAAGTTTGAAGGTGATGGAAGGATGCATTATAAAACTTGTGTGATTAGAAGACCAATATATCATCATTATATATCCTTAAGTTACATTGTGGTTACCAATAAACCCATTTTAAACCTATATCTTCCCGCCAAAAGAATGAATTTGTTGTAATTAACCAAAAACATGTTTAAACAAAGTTCAGTCAGCTCAGTGGAATCAACAATAATAAGTGTTGTTGATTTGTGTAGAGATGAAGCATCACACTTAAAAGCAGACTCTGATGAACCTATGTCATGTTCTGAAAATGAGGAACTAATTTTTAATCAGGATATCAATAATTCTTCACTTGATTTTTCGCCAGGGTTTGTGAATTAAATGAAGACGAATGCAGAATAAGTAATTGGGTGAATGAATTTATTGACGATAAAACTGAAGAGGATAATCAATGTAGAAAAAATTAACGGTTTCGTACTAAGTTTAAAAAATGGGTTTTTATTTTAATTTTCATAGTTTAATATCACACAGCGACCCTTGAAATAGCTATAGGAAATTATAAATGTTTGGTTGCCAAGTATATTGCCTATGGATACCAGAACACTTCTAGAAACTCCTAAAGCAATTTTGATAAAAGAAATTGGCCCGACACAGTAACTTTATTTTTAATTTCCACAGAGTAACGTAATTATTGTTGTATTTCATTTCAATCAAAATTCGGTAAAAATGAGGTTAGGAATGACAAAGGACAATTTCGGAGTGGCTACTGGGCTATAAGCTCGTAAAAATAACGTTTTCGATAGCACCGCCGCCAACTATTTCAATTTTCCGATTCGACGGATCGACGTGTTAGACAGTTTTGTCGTTTGTCTCTAATATCCCAATTTTCAGTGTTTAATAATTGATTAATCATTGCTAAACCAAAAAAGTAGAATAAGTCAAACCCTCAAATCTATTCGTTATACGAGACATTAGACAGAGCCTATCATATACCACTTTCCCAAGGAGCATGTTATATAACGGTTTTATAGTAGACACTATTTTACCAAAGGTGATGTAGTGGACTCAAGTAGTTTATAAAGGTGTCACCTTTAGTCCGCCATGTTTACTGGTTAATAATTTTAAAATCCGGAAAAGATTTGATCTTAGTCCTTAAACAACACACTGGCTTTCATATGGTATAAGAGGGTTATTTAATGAGTTTTTAAGTTAAAAGGAACAACTTTCATTCAATAAACTTGTCTTTTACTTTGGAGTATACGATTGGGTATGCGTTTTGACTGCCACTGATTAGGCCAGGCTCAAATAAAACTCATATAAATAATCCCAAACTTATATATATATTTAAGGCCCGTGAGTTGTACTGAGGTATCTCGCATAAATTCACAGTAAAACTTGGATTGCAGGAAAATTTTCATCCATGGAATCGCAAAACTACCACTCATTAAATATTGTTGCTATAATATCCGATAAAACAGCACGCCTTTCAGGCACATTATTTAGGAAGACTCGAGAATGAGGAACAATAAAATGATAACGCAAGGCAAAGTTGTGGTAACCAATTACTGTGACGAAAATAAAAATGAGACGGTCGCTATTTAAAAGTTCAATGTGTAAAAGAGAAAGCATGATATTTTTGTACCCGCCTACTGTCATTTGTCAAACAACAAGCAAATATACACAACTAAACCATTACTTTACCAACACCTTTATAGGCAATGTTTATAAGGGTCACGGAAGAGTTGTGAACACTCGCAGTTAATTTTCAGTTATGTAAGGGTGGCCAACAAAGTTATATAACAGTATTCGAAAATTGTTCATAATAATAGTTATAAATCCTTAAGTCCTATAGCGTTACTAAATCAATGTTACCGCAACCTCTATAAATTGCCCCATTTAAGATCTTTAAGCGGCTTTAAGGGTGTGCAAGAGGTAATGCGAACTTTTTTATAAAGCTTTTAGTTATATACTCAAGTGATGCGCGGTTACTGATGATGATGTGCGGTTACTCAAATATAACGAAAAATGTTTATTGGGATCGTATCCCGTAACAGTACATATCAAAAAAAGGTCTTTACAAAGAAAAGTTATAGCTGTTTTAAATATATGTGAGCCATTGGCGACAATGGTAACTATAGCCACGTGTACTGGCGTACAAGTTCCAATAATGTGTAATCACTCAAAATAATAAAAATATCTTATCACCAATGATGAGCTTGCTTTGGACGATTTTAAAATTAATAAAAAAAATGGTCAATTCAACCAAAGATTCAAACACGAAATAGCTATGTTTTATGTCTATCGATGTCCACTGTCTAAAGCATGATTGAAAACTTGCGCAGAAGGTTCAAAAATTAAGACCGACTAAGGAAAAGATAAAAGTTGGTTACCACTTTGTTTAGTTTAGTTTAATTTAATTGATAATTGGTGTGTATAAATGCCCTTACAGAAACACAGACCTTTAACATTTTCTTCATTTACTTTAGTTTAATCTAATTTAACTTGTGTATAAATCCACCTTAAACTTTCATCTTTTAGAAATGTCTGTGAGTCAGAAGATTCAGTATTTTTGTCAGAGAAATTTCCCTTTGCCACTCTTCCAGACAACTGTTGTAGTGAAGATGATTTCCAATTCGCCAGTACCGGTACTTCCACGTCGACAATTTGTAGTAATATACATACTTATGTAAGCTATTGTTAAAATTCTTATACTAACTCATAATAAATGGTGTAACTCATTATAAACTATAGTAAATGGTGTGCATACTATGAAGAGAGTATTAGAAAGGCCTACAATAGTTGTTTACGTTATAAGTCCGGTAAATATAGTTTTACTTCCATTTACTTCCACGTCGACAATTTGTAGTAATATACATACTTATGTAAGCTATTGTTAAAATTCTTATACTAACTCATAATAAATGGTATAACTCATTATAAACTATAGTAAATGGTGTGCATACTATAAAGAGAGTTTTAGAAAGGCCTACAATAGTTGTTTACGTTATAAGTCCGGTAAATATAGTTTTACAGTAGGAGTAAGGTGCTTCCGGACGAGGCGCTAGTCGAGCCTGAAATTTCGAAACGACTACTGTAATACATTACCGGACGTATGATGTACAACATTTTACTTTATACTTATTAAAAACAGGAAAAAAACAATTTTATGCGCGGAGAATGTATTTTTGACAAATCCGCCAATTTGACAAATAGTTTCGTTACGGTATCCTGTACCGGTACAGGTACAGGTACCAGTACAAGTTACCATGGATACAATGGATTTATAGAAGATGTGCCGTACCCAATACTGTAAAATATCTTTACTATATCGAATCCGGGTAAAAAGCTATTTACCGGATTAAAATCAAGTACGTAAAAGTGTTCTAAATGATACAGTATGAAGTAAAGAGATTGAAAAGACAAAATACTTCAAGTGGAAATCTAAATGGATATGTTGACTGACGACACAAGGTGAATAAAATAAGATTTTTAATGTCAATAAGTATTTTTGTAAGAAGTACTTCTTTGTGGAACCTGATCATTTTAAAAAGTTGGTTACCAGTCCCAGGCCAAATTTTGTATAAAAAACTCCTGCAAAAAAATTTTCCTTGTCAATTCCTCTATCAACTGCTTTGCTGAATCAGGCATATGTGGACTGTTCAACTAAAGTACCAAACTTAGGGCCGTATTCCGTTTTACTAATTGATGGATGGAAGAGCACATCTTCCAATTCAAAGTAAATATCGATCGATATTTACGATCGATCGTATCGATAGTAAAAAAGTTTCATACTACATCCTCAGGTTCACTCTTTTTGCATGTTGAAGACATGACAACCCTGTTAGAAATAGGGAAAAGTGTACTCGAAATTTTGTAAAAAATCTACTAATCTTGCCAAGAGTAGGTTTAGTACTGAAGTTTATTTCAGTGTATGAGATAATGCTAGCAATATCAAGAGAACTTGCCGGCTGAGTGGGCTGTGGTATTCTAATTACAATAGTCATGCGGCCAATTTACTTGCAAAGTATATTGCAACAAAACCTGAAGCCCATGTTTGCATCACCAAAATTAATAATGTTTTAAAAGAATTCAAAACTTCAGATCTTGAACGGCCATTAGTCGATCAAGGTGGATAAGAAATTGCCTTGTTTTGTTACAAGCACTAACTTTAATGTTATGAGACAAGTTGTTGCTGGAAATTAATCAAGAGATAAAACAAATTTTATTTGATTACTAAATTGAAATATCATGTAGCACCTGTATAAAGTTACTTGATCCACTGTGTGCATTAATAAATATGGCCCAAAATCACGTTTGTCAGATGTTTCTTTCTATGTGCTGGTTGCAGTTAAGTAACAATTCTGGATACATAGAAGAATGATTGTTGTTACATAAAATTGAAGTTTTGGTAAAATGGTAAAATATAGTCTTGCATGGATTCTTATTTCACATTCAACTTCAAAGGCACCTTCAGCAACCTACTAACACTAGAAATATCACTACGAGTGTTTGGCGTACCAATAAACTAAATAGTAGGTGGATCCCGTTTCGACCATATATTGTGGTCTTTATGAAGGCTCTTGATATGCCGAAGTCCTGTAGTCTTTATCAAGGCCTTTTTGAATAGAATATATCGGTGGTCGAATGGTCGACCACCGATATATATGGTCGAAACGTTGGCAATTGATAAAAGCTGAATTGTCGTTATTTGTCCCCATCCCGCTAATCCACCTACTACTAGAAATATCCTGTACTCCTGTATCACTCATTGAATACCATTAAACCATAATAAGGGGGTACATGCTTTCTTGTTTCTAGCTAAAAACTGAAGCTTTGCTAAAATGGTAAAAAAAAGTCTTGCATGGGTTCTTTTTCCTCATTCAACTTCAAAGGTGCCTTCAGCAACCTACCAACACTAGAAGAACCCTGAACGACTGTACCACTCATTGAATACCATTAAATCCCAATAAGACTGTACATGCTTTCTTGTTTCTCGCTAAAAACTGAAGTTTTGATAAAATGGTAAAATATAGTCAAGCACGGATTCTTATTTCTCATTCAACTTCAAAAGTGCCTTCAGTAACCTACCAACACTAGAAGTACCCTGTACGCCCGTACCGCTCATTGAATATCATTAAAGCCCAATAAGACTGTACATGCTTTCTTGTTTCTCGCTAAAAACTTAATTTTTGGTAAAATGGTAAAATATAGTCAAGCACGGATTCTTATTTCTCATTCAACTTCAAAAGTGCCTTCAGTAACCTACCAACACTAGAAGTACCCTGTAAGTTGTGAGTGGTACTCACGTACTACTCACTGAATACCGTTAAAGCCCATTAGGACTGTACATGCTTTCTTGTTTCATTCCTTGGCAGTCAGCACTCATTTTATTTGAACACTGGTGGGCAAAAACCCCTGGTGCATCCCTTGGCCCCTGGTAACTTATATGTTACAGTAGGTACCAGTTGAAAACAACGCTAATGTCGGGTTGGGAGTGTTGAGGTTATTGGTAATAAGAGGTGAGGCTTCAGTTTAGAGAAGAAAAATTTGGCAATTGTAAATTACCTAAGAAAAGGAATGGATCCGAAAATAAAAATATGTTTCTACTCCTTAACTTTTTCTATGACTTCTATAATTATACCTATAAAAAATTAATTATCTACGTGTAGAAAAATATGTATTTTCCAATTAACTATCTACGCTCCCATTACTGTTCACAACTGCCCTATGCCTTAACTTGAATCATTTAACTTAACTCTTTGATACCTTCTTAATTGACTAAATATTTCTCTGATTTTGAATTCCTTAGCCTAAGAAGGCGACAACTAAGAAGACATATCCTGATAGTTTTTAGAAAATACTAAATAAGGAATAATTTCTTCCATTACTCTCAGATAGAATTAAATATACGAGTGTGGCTGTTTTATTGAACACTGAGATTTTATTCTTGGAAACTTGCTATTAACTGAAATTGATTTGAGGCGCATGTTTGACCAAAACCAAATTACTATATCAACAAAAAAAAATAATTCGACATATTTCTTGCATTTTATTTTGAGCATTTTCTAAAGGGTAGCCTGTACACATAATAATTTTTATCTTTAAGAATCTCTGCTCCTCGACGGACATTTAACAAAGTATGAGAAAAGCCAGCCAGGCCTTTAATGGATTGTTGACTCAACTGACCGATGCAGGTATCAGACGGACGAAACTACCCTTATTTGCATATTGGCACTGTTTGGGAATAATGCCACAAACTTACGCTGTCGGACTTGCGAAGGTAAACTCCCAGTTATTTGAATATTGATGTCAGAGGCAGATAACTCAAATCCACACCGAGTGGTCCAAAACTGCAGATATTCAAATGAACATGTTTAGTTAAGATATCTAGAAAACACCACTACCTTGTAAAAACGACAGAAAATGTAATTGTGTCGAACAAATTTCCAATGCCCGGATTTTCTTATTTCCAGAAGAAAAATCTCTTAACGGAAATTCATTGTAATGTTTGGCCAAACTCCCCGAAAGCAGAGCAAAAGAATTCCACCATTCTTAATTGCAAAGAAAAGCTACTAATTGTCTTTGTGTTGTTTTGTGTGGGCCATCTCAAGTGGAAGAACGAAGCAAAAACATTTTTTTTTTAGTATTTTTGCATAAGCTTTTTTTCAAGCCCAACAAACATTCATAACAATACGTAATTGCACTACTACCTGATATGTATATGTTTTCTGGTTTTATAACTTTGCGCTGCACTGGTTGAAGGAGCTTTCTCATCTCTTGGTTGGTGAATATATTTAGACCCGAACCCCGAAAAGAAAAGAATGATCTTACGCCAGATTAGTTCGAATGCAGCTTCGGAAAGCTCCTGTCTCCCTAAATGAGCCAACTTTTGTAGCTTTCCGCCCGACCTCCAACAAATGAACTTTTTTCTTCTTCGTTACTGCGGCAGACAAAGTCCCACCTATACATCACCGGAATCGGTTACAGCTTGTTGTTCTTTTCTCTTGCGAAAAGTTTCCAGTTATTCAAGCGATACACGAATTTATTTTCCAAAATGGGAACGTCAACAAACCGTTTAAAAAGTTTACTGCAAGGAATCTCCATGGCGCAACTGGGGTACTTTGAACTGTATAAACATCATATGTCATAACTTGGCCACATTTTTCTTTCAACGATTGTTGCTAAGGGCCGGACGTAATAAAAGTTACAAGGGGGAGTATTTAGTGCAAACTGGTAATAATTGACAAGGACAATTTTAAATCATTAGCTTTGATAGAAGAATGTGCATGAATCAAAAATATTAAAGCATTGCTTGGCTTTGGGGAAAGTAAATCGATTTATAGCCCCTATGTATTAATATTTATTAATGTAATGTTGCAGAGATAAACAACAAAACATATTTGAATTTTTTTATAAGTCGGGTTAATTCAGATTAGTTCCTTAAAAGTTTCATGTGAGTTGAATTTTCTGAAGAAATTGAAAATGTTATACACGACTCCGAAGACATTGAGACCAAGAATGCGACAAGGTTTTTTTTTAACTCTCTTTTGACATAATATATTCTTTGAAGCTATTCAGAAAATCATTAGAAAACGACAATGAAACTAATAAAAATGTTTCGACATTCGATCTAGTAGAATTCTGTAAATTAATGGAATTCGGAAAATATAATGTTGTTTTTTGAATACCCGATATTTTTGTAGATATTAACGATAAGTATGGAGCAGACATTTTTGTTTTATTTTCTAACAATTTGTCTTATCTTTATTTATCACTTTGAGCTCGAAAGTGGTAGTTGACCAAAGAGGGGGAGGGGTGCTACATCTTTTTTTCTCAATTTTCAATTTTGACAGTCTGTAACTTTAGAACGAGTGGACTGATTGGGGTGAATCAAACTGTATTGCTCTTTTTGATGTCTTCTTTCACCTATTGCCAATGAAGTTTTGTAGCTGCAAAATTTTCGGAAATTTTTGGAGCTCTTTTAAAATCGACTTTTGTGCGATTTTTAAAAAAACACACCTTTGGGGCTCATTTTGTTTAAATCAAGTTCGTTTCATTCTTAGGGGGTTGCAGACATTCCATTCTGGTCAAATACCGAAAAAAAAAACATTCTACCAAAGGAGGGGGTATTACGTCTTTTTTTGAATTTGAAAACTTTAACATCCAAGATTTTTGTCAAATTGATAAAAGGAGGGATGCTGTTTGTTTTCACAGTTATCAACTTTGCCCTCCTGTAACTTAAGTTTTTTTCTTCTCCCTTTAACTTAAGTCCCATAAATACAAAATTTTTGGATATAGATCCTTTCGGTTGTCTATTTTTAGGCACTAGAATCGACTTCTTTTGCCATGTATACAAAACCCACTTTTAAGACTGGTTTCGTCGATCTAAGTTTGTTGCGATTTTAGGGGTTTGCAAACGTCACATTCTAGTTTTCTAAAGTTTATTTCAAATTTATGAAAGGGAAATGTAATATTCCTTTTCACAATTTTCAAATTTGACCGCCTTTAGAACGACTGGACTTTTTGCAGCGAATCCAACTGTTTTTTGCTCCTTTGATGTCTTCTTTCACCTCTTACCAACGGAGCTCTGGTAGATGTATTTGCTGTGTAACTTGATTCCTGTTTACGTTCGATTCATCTATAGCCTTTTATATGTCCTTACACTTACACTTTAAGACACTTTACACTTTAAGATGTGTTAATGAGGGCTTTGTTTGACTTTTTAAGCTTTTTTTCCTCAAAGCCCGTCTAGTATTGGAGATAATCCCTTGAATGTTTGAATATGGATAACTTATTATCCTCTCTGTCAAAGAGATCCAATTTGAAGTCAAAACTGTCCTATTTGTAGTTTATGTTGGTTGATTAGACTAACTCCATATAAAGAGCCTTCAGTTTCGTTATTAATAATCGATTTTGGGCAAAATTCGTTTAAAGAAATAAAATAGAAAGATTAGGAAATTTTAGGTAATGGATTAAGCGTCAGTCTCATACCTAGTTTCTGATTCTGATGCAATGGAGCATACGTAAGGCAAACTTTAGTCAGTTCCAGAGAGTAGCACCTTACAAAATAACTTTTTGTGGTACTTATGACTAGGTAACAAGCAGCATTTGACGTCTCATATATAGTACGAAATCTTAGTGAGGTTGTAAATTTAGAACAAAAACGTTTTTTTTTTTTTAGGAAGGTGCCGAAGTTTTGAGTACTTTATTTGGCCATTCTCAAAGTTAGTCAATGCGAAGATATATTCTTTTGGACCCACGGATTAATGAGCAAAAAATTTGAAGTCTTCACAGTTTATGGGAAGCAAGCACCAAAAGACACTTTTAGGACAATTACTAGAAAGCTCAAGCAACTTATAAATTTCCATTATACACGGTGAGTTATCGAAGCGTGCCGCAAGGCTTAACTGCCACGGAATAAACTTTTCGGAAAGGGCCAGAAACACTTAAAGTTTGTTTACTTCATAACATATCAATTATGACACTTTTACGTACTTGATTTTAGTCCGGTAAATAACTTTTCACAGTACTGAGTACCGTAATGAAATTTTACAATACTCAATACCATTATGAATTTTGAAGAAATTTTATTACAGTTCTCAGTACCCTATTACAGTACCGAAGACCTTAATAAAATGTCATTATAGTACCGAGTACCCTAATGAAAATATACCGAAGTACCGACACTATACCAGATTTTTCAAAAATATTTGGGACGCATAAAATTCCTACATTTTTTTTATGTTTTCATTAATTTTTCTTGTTTTTAAAAGTATGAAATAAGATCTTTTACGTCACAATTTTTGTAATGTTTTACATTACTCGTTTTGAAATTCCAGCAATATCGGTAATCCTTAGAACAGGTCAACTTAACACCGAAATTGCAAGTTAAAACCTTCAACCCTCTAAGCCCCTAAAGTTTTTTGTAATGCGAATGGAAGCTAAATGATACCTCAACTAGATCTGAACATACCGTCAATAGATAGGCGTATCTTTGATTAACTTCGAGGAAATAGTAACGATCTTATTTATGAAGAATGAGCGATCAGGAAATGAGCCTGTTCTAAGGCTGGAAGCTGCAAAAGAAGTTGAATTGGGGCTCCAAAATATGCATCAAAACAACGATAGGAAAATACTCAAAAACAAAATACAAATAAGAAGAGAGAACATAAGAGTAATGTAAGATGAAGATAGAAATACGCAAACTGAAGGGTAAGAAAGAAAAGAAATTTAAACCGTTAATATTAATTGAGTTAGAGTGGTTAGTAGAGTGAGAAGAAACTTTTAAAACAAAGAAAAATAGTTTTATAAAAAAGTATTTATAAGATAGTTTTATAGTAATTGGATTAAAATTTGTCACTAAAACTAAGTTTAACGCAAACACTTAATATTATTACCTCCATTAAAAAAAAGTAAAATAGCAAAAGCAATTTAAACCTGAGTGCTTTTGTAAACGCAATGTCGAAAAGAAATGCTGCGCTCAAGGACCAGTTGAGTTAAAAAAATATGATAAATAAAACGTAAAAACGTAAACGAGCAAAATAAATTACAAAAGAACGATACAGAAAAGAATAAAAGACAAAAATGGAGAGTATCCACCCAGCTATTGAAAAAGATCTTGAAGGTTATAAAATGAAATAAGAGCAAAGTTAAAGAACTAGAAAGATTAAAAAGAAAAAGGCATAAAATATACCTGTTTTAGGCTTTGGGTATATTGTCGCAAGCAACACCATTCCAGTTAGTTGGAACGAAATTGATTAAAACTATATGCACTGATTCCTTACTTTTTTTTTTTATTGAAAACAACTCACCCGCATATTCTATAGCGGTATGGTTTGTTTTTTGTCCTGGATTGTTCGATTAATATCCGATTACAAGCTTTTTCTTATTCGTCCATAACCAAAAAATCTCAAAATTCCATAGAAAGATTATACATCTGTCATAAGCGACGTCAAACTGAAAAAAAAAATGTTTAAAAAAGAAAATTGAATATTACTAAAACCTTGAACTAAGCTTGCTGCAATATTAGCGCTCAATAGTCAATTGATTTAGGTGTGGGACGGCTAGGCAAATTAATTATTAACCCTTAATTGCAACACCGATACACAATCAAATAAACAATTCGCCTGGAAATTGACCTAGTTGATGGCCTCTAGGTGAGCTTGTATACACAAAGCCTTTGATGCAAGGTAATATAGGTCCTATTTCAGTTATGTCCTGTCTGGGTAAACTAGGGCTTGTTAACATGATCAATTCGCTTGGAATGTGGATTGTAGTCCTGCTTCAGTTTCAGATCTATTTAATTGCTTTTTCGGTTTCATAGCTGTAGAGCCTGAGAACAACTTCAATTAAAGATGCTTTTTCCCCCTGACACCTTCAGTTCCAGCAAAATAATAAGAAACTAAATTATGTAATCAAAAACACAAATATTAAAAGAAAAGAACAGACACACGCAGTGATAATGCGGCTTGATTAAGTTGCAACTGAAAGGAAATGAAATTCTTACTTAAAAATTATTAACGCTAGAGAGTAAATATCTCGGTAACGATAGCTCATGAAACCCTGAAATTGTACTTTCGCGGCGGATTAATCGTAAAACATTAATTTGATATTGAGTCTTATTGTAAACAAAGTCTGGGCGACTATAGGGGCTGATGAATTATCTTTTTATTATCCTCTCTCTCGCAAGGAAACAAGCTATATTTCTTTTCTAGGCCACTTTACGGCATCGTATATACCCGATAATTTACTTGTTGTGGCTTTCCTGATATCCGTAAACAATGTTTGTTAGAGGACGCGCAATTTGTTAAAAGCTTTATTGAAAATTCATTTTGAGGGCCCTCTCGTTAACTAATTCAGACAAAAAGCTGCACCGAAAGAAAAATTGCTTTTCATGTTTGAAAAGTCTAGATCTAGACCAGAGATCAAAGCCTAGTGCGTCACATATATTAATGAACCAATTTGGAAGCAATTCGTGAAACGTCGTAACCTAAATAAAACAAAGAAGCTGTAAAATTTAAAATATAAAAATAGGACTTCTTTGTTTGAAGGCTGATTAATGGTGCAGAAAACACTCTCGGACCGCCTAAAAGTTTTACATAGTAAATATAATGAGCGTTCATATATTTTCAGCATCGCTTTGTCTGCTTCGATGTCATGCGGGTTGGCTGCAGGTGTGGCCCATTACCTTCACTTACGAACAATTAAAGCTGTCCCAGGTCTTTATTGCCGCTCCAGAGCGAAGAGGAGCCACTAGTAGTAATAAACACCGGTGGGTACTTTTATAAATTGAATGCCCGCAGAAACACAATTGCTTTATATTAAACTTTATTGTACACAAACAGGGTCTCGTCTGGCTGGAGGTTAATGAATTACCTTAGGAATTAAGACAATGTAAGGGTTTAGTAATAAGTTCGCCATAGATATAGCAATTACCAATACCAAGACAATAGGGTGAATAGTTATCTGTCACCTGTTGGAATACTACACTCTGACTACCCTGAGTGCTACTCGAGAATTATTTTTTACTCAGACAGCTTGAAAGATTGCCCCCTTCTTTTAGTATACCATAAAGTAAGAATCTTCAGAGTTTTGCACTGAAAAATTGCAAATGCTTCCAGCCGGATAATAAATCTCTGGATGACTAGAAAACATTAATTTATTGTTCTCAAAATTAATATGGAAGAATTAACGTTTTTCATGGCATCATCATTTGTGTAGTCATATGTATTTAGGGTACTGCTACAGTGCAAACTAAAGTTCCTCAGAATATTGTTTAACGTGATTTGAATTTACAATAATGTCCAAGAAAAAGTTGAAAGTGTAGTCTCTTTAGTGCTGCTGAACAATCTGATAGTAAAAAAATATTGTTGAACTCTTTGACTTATTCACGATTTTGGGGTGCAAAAAAAATATTGAATAAATCGGCCATGAAGAATCGCTGGAAAATATTTTCAAGTTCTAAAAAAGACCATTAACTTGAACTTAACACTTATCGCGAAAGATCCGCTCAGATGTAAGCTAGTGGTGGAAGACAATCCCATAGAACAGGTGATGCAATTCAGATATCTGGGCATAGACATATGCCCAGATATCCCAACTCACGACCCAGTTAAAGACCTGAGGAGCCAGATTAACAAAGCATCCGCACTATCAGGATGCCTACGAGATATAGTCTGGTCAAACCCGTACATGCGCAAAGATAGCAAAATTCAAATATACAAGACTTGTATCAGACCGACCATGATCTACGGTACAGAAGTCCGGGAAGACATCAACAAGACGAAACACATGCTAAGGGTGGCCGAAATGAAAACACTGAGAACAATAGTGGGGAAAGCAAGAAGAGACAGAGTACGAAATACAGAGATCAGAGAACAATGCGGAATAAAAGATATTGTGAGATGGGGAAGACAACGTAAGAGGCAGTGGTACAAAAGATGAGAGAAAGGTAAAAGATGTAAAGATAGTTGCCAATCCACCTCTCAGGAAAAGATGCAGAGGCAACTTCAGAATTAACAGATCGACAGATCTGCAAGAAGTAGAAGAAGAAGAAGAAAAATGACCATTAGAGGGCGTAAATGCCATTTTAAATTTTTAAGTTGCATTTTCTATAAATTTCGCATAATAAACTAAAAATATTTTTTTACACTTTTAAAGAGAACCAGTTTCGTAAAAAAAATCAGTTATTTCGAAAACGAAAATGGTGGGGGTATTCAATTGTTCTTGCAATAATCTGCTTTAACTTCTTAACGGTTTTAGTTTTTTAGAGTCGCCTGTGCTGAACCCCCAGAAATTACTCGACAATGCTTTAAGGTCAAAATGGACATCAGAAAATTTATTAGTCCCTCAAATAAAGACACTAGCAGATTCCGATTTTTGTATTGCTTCTCAAGTTAAAATGCTGCTAGGAGGATGTCTGATGGTTTTTTCCTTAAATACAAAATGCTTATCTTGGATGGGTAGTCGTAGCAAAAAAAAAATGCAAGTGGTGCACTGTTTTGGCAAAAACATCTGAGTTTGACGAAAAGAACTTCCCTAATTATACCAATTTTTCTCAAGCTTTCGTAAATAATCTGGCAAAATTGATTCAAAATTTTGGAACATTGAAAAAATGCCTAAGAAAGCGACTAGAATACCTGAAGAAGTTCTATCTGAGTCTATTTTTATTAATACTAGACTCAGTACAGTATTTACCAGGTAAGGACTTTATGAAGCTAAGAACAACAGTGACAATCCAGAGAACTATTTTCACATTAATCAAAAAGGTTTCCCAAGAAACATTGAACTTCAAGCAGACACCCTGCTCTTATAGTATCTAAAAATATTATTCGAAGACTCGAATAGCATTTGACGGTATTTGCTAAAACAGTACCTGCCATTCCCTAAACGATATCTTACTAAAAGATTATCAACTTATATGACACGTTGGTTCGTTTCCGAGGAAATTTGTTCAAAGTGCAGATATTGAGATATAATAACGGCAAATCAAAGTCAACCTCCAACATCGCTTATTCTTAAACCCAGAGAGAAGAAGGACAAGATTCTGTTAAATGCATTGAATACTCTAAAAAGCTCGTTTAAATTATAAGTTCTGTGGCCAGAAATACTATACCTAAAATGCCAATGAATAAATCCACTTTTTAATGTAGTTCAGATTTTTGATCTCCTTGGATTTATAGCATTCTGATCACTTTTAAAATTAGATTGGAATATAAACACTGATGAAGAGATCCTGTCCTATGGAGAACATTACTTGACAATATTCCATATTTGTTGAAAATAAAGATTCCTGGCGTTCAATTTGTGCAAAAATAAGTCTATTGTTTCTTATTATTACATGGGTTTGCAGATGCTAACATGAGTGCTTCACTTTAACGTCGCTTGATAACTTCTAATTTCGTAGTAGTGCCGTTGAAAGTCCTATCCCTATCTTAAGCTCGGACTCTGTGCTATTTTGCCAAAACTTTGTGAAATATTTGGAAACAGGTTTGCTTTGAATCCATTAACCCGCAGAGTGGTTCTTTATTGGATAAAATCGCATTTAAGTCGATGGCCTACCTTCGTGTCTAACAGAATAGTCCAACCGCGTTGAGACAGATTAAATTATCAGATAACTAAGCTTCATTTGCATTTGCGATGAATGTCGCTGAAGACTTCGTAAATTCAAATTTATCGTTTAATGCTCCAGAAATTTTACATTAGGAAAACATAAATTATCTGGATTATAAATCAATATCTCAAATGATTCTAATTCCTATTGTTGTCCTTGAAAAAAGAAAATTAATATAATTTAGTTATTAATGCAATTTGGAGTTGGATTAATGCGGTTTGGGAGTCTGCAATAAAGAATGCTAAATACCAGATTCGTAGATTAACTGGAGACACCTCATTGTCAGGAACTCGTTGCAGTTCTCACTAAAATTGAAGCAAATTCTGACTTACAGACATGGCTCCTAGCCATTTTCTTATTGGTAAAAGGTTGATGGCTTATCCAAATAAAGATGTTTTTGAAGTTCCAATAAATAGAAACAATGTTTTCAAATTTACCAAATATTCTGGAGGATTTTCCATGTAAACATGAATAGACTTCAACACCAATCTGAATGGTTAAAGGCAATCTTATGGTAAATGACTTAGTTCTTGTGAAAGATGAAGACATTCTACCCTTGTTCTCGTTTTAATAATTAAAATATGTCGCAGCTCTGACAACAAACTAATTGGTGCAAAAATTCAAACTGCCAATGACATTTTGACACGTAGTATTACCACAGCATAATGCATATTCTTTCTTGCTTTTTATGATTTCAATGGATTGTTGACTAGTTGCTCCATTGACGCATTCTTCCTGCAATTGTTTGGTTATTTGACAGATTTGTTCCAAATAGTTTGCTTTTTGTTGACCCTGTGTAGTATTGTGTTGTAAATGTCTTTCACTAAAAGTTTTGTGTTTTTTTTTGTGATTACTGTCTATAGATCTCTTTCTTTTATTGGTACTATAGCTACAGAAATCCTAGATAACTCCTAAATCTTTGAGGCGGTAAGTTCATTTTTTAGTACTTACTTTTGGGTGAAACCTCATTGTAATGAATAACAATTCTAGGCTAAATTGTTATTCGCAGTAATTTTATCGTGACTAGTGCGAGATTCTCTCTCCAACAATGAACGAATCGGGCAAAAAAGTGGATGAGGCTTCACCCAAAAGTAAGTAGTAAAAAATACAGAGATACTATAGCAAGACTATGGTATCTCCATTGGTTCATAATAAATCAACAAAGTTTTATAAAAAATCTCAGCCCTGTTGAGTTTAGGAGGTGCGTTGTAATTGGACTGAGTTCAGTTTAAACAATAGTGTTCAATATATAACGTACTCAAGCAGTGTAGTTTTGCTCATTGTGTTTTGGACTATGAAATAACTCCATTGTCTCCAAGATATAGACACCTTTTGGAGTTTTTGGAGATATCTCTAGCGGGAACTTGAGTCTAAATATTCACTAAATGGGGGGGGGGGGAACTAAATATCCAACAGGCAGTTTTGTTGACCCATTCTGACTACCCTGACTGCGCTCATCGACCATTGGTTTTGTATCCAGTTGAAAAAGTTGGTCAGCCAGAGAGTTATCAGTTTTATTAGTCTTGCACTAGACGCCTGATCTACTATCTCAAAGACTCAATTTAAATTTTTATTCCTTGTTTTGGTGTACTCACAAGGCACGTAAGTATCTTCAGCATTTGGCACCATCTGGCAGTATAGGAGAGTTCCAGAAAACTAAGAAAAGTGACGTTTTTGGTTGCGAATACTCCCAAAACCTATTGTGCTTATTCATGGGAAATCAGACCAATCAGAAATCGTAGCAGATACTTCTCACCTCAAATACCCTTTAGGTGTTCCAAGAATGATGCACGTACAAGGCTTAAGATTTTTCCAAGGTTGGAAGTAGAGTTCAAATGCAAAATTTTATATTTAAATTCTCGATTTGAAATTGATAGAAGGCAATTTTTTGCAAATTGGCTTTGATGAAATTATGAATTGAAATTGTGAAATGAGTAACTTTTAACATCAATCCCGGCAACATTAGTAACATAATATTCTTCTTGAAGATTTAAAATGAGCACAGACTCTGCCTTCTTGAGTCTGTTCCTAAGTCTTGGAGCAACCAAATGTCTATAGAAACTCCAATCATTTGTCAAATTAGCCGTCTCGTCTTAGCTGACTATTACGACCGTAGGGACTTCATAAAATTCCAAAAATATGAGATAAATTTGATGAGTATAAGTTAGTGAATATATTTATATATACATAAATGAGACCATTTAAAAAGGTTAAAAGCGAGGCCTCATAACTTATAATGTCTAAAAATTGATTATCAGAAATCTAAAGAGTTCAATCTAAGTCGAACAATAACTAGGCACACCTAATCCTAATAGTAAGCACACTAACAAACAAAATGTAAATTCAAATCTGACTCAAGTCTAATCACAATTAAGAAAAAAATAACTCTTAAGAAAATTGTAATTAAGGTAATGTTAAACGACTAACTGACTAAAAGATAGAAAAGTCTAAACAATTTAACTCTTAATATCTACAAGGTGATTCACGTTACCCGACACGGAAGATTATGGCTAAACTTT
This sequence comes from Taphrorychus bicolor, assembly GCA_951812265.1. Taxonomy (NCBI): domain Eukaryota; kingdom Metazoa; phylum Arthropoda; class Insecta; order Coleoptera; family Curculionidae; genus Taphrorychus; species Taphrorychus bicolor. The sequence continues at coordinate 59,029,026 of OX638297.1, read as the reverse complement.
TAGATTTAAAAAAAATTTTGTATACGGAATTGATGGGGGTCTATTGGAAGTACATTTTAAAATTATTATCATTGTATACAGGTGGTCCTAAACGTATAAAATTGATTAAAGTTGAATTTTTTTAAATGAGACACCTAGTATATTAATGTATTTGCGGTACCTATGGACAAAAGTAAAAGTAGTTTTATTAAAGTTTATGGCATCTAAACCGTACCGTTCTTCAGATATTCGTGATTTTTTGAGAATGCAGCATCAAATTAAATGTTTAAAATCTCAGCACTTGGTTTCTTTTCAACCACCAAAATTGGCTGGGGGGCTAATAGTACATTTGATTTTTTGCGGTGTGTATTAAATATTAACTACTGTGCACCGAGTGTCAATAAATGAACACCAAATTATTGCAAACTTCAAACAGTAATAACTCATTTAATTTAAATTAGACACCCTGTATTTTATGGTATCATTAGATGCAGAATTTCGTTTTCTATCAAAACTATTAAACATTCCTATAGCGTTTGCGTTTTCTTGGAAAATTTATTTTTTTCTGAATTTGAGCTGACATAAACGAATTAAGTAATCTACTTTACCTGTCACAATACCCGATTTTGAGAAGGCAAAATTTATTATCATTAGTACTGGGTGTTCACTAGAAAACTTCATTTAGGAGGCTATAAAGTTTTGACAGAAAACGATGGCATAATGAAAGTAAATGGACTTTTGTTTCTCCATTCTTTGCCTTTGACATTTCACAACCAACTAGACGAAGTTTTCTCATGAACACCCCGTATTTGTCAGATATTAATTTATAAGTTACAAAATTATGATCATGAAGATTATTTATCAGTCTTCTGAATGTTAAAATGTCTTTATTTAGCATAAAATATCAAATAAAACAATAAAACATTATATTACAAGAGCTCTTATAAAATTTAGCATCTCTATTACAAAAAAAATAAGTGCAATAATAGTGGCCATTTGAAATACAATAAATAACAAGTCAACATAAGAGTAAAACAAACAAAAACAAACAGTTATAAAATTTCTTCAAAATGACGACCGTCTGATTCTAAACACAAACGTATTCTGTTTTTAAATCCTTCACTCACATTGCGTAACATATAGGGAGCTTCATTCCTTCATATTTTCTTTTCTGGTTGGTGGCATAATATACACGATTCCTTTCACATATCCCCATAAAAGGAAATCGGGAGGCGTTATGTCAGGGGACCTTGGTGGCCAATGTTGTGCTCCATTCCTTCCATTCCATCGACTTTGGAAACGAACATTTGAGAACTCCCGGACTTCACGATGATAATTAGGAGGTGCCCCATCCATTTGCAGTTACATGATTGTTCTTATATCTAGAGAAACTTCTTCCAGTAAAATTGGAAGTTAATTTCTCAAAAAATTTAGAAACGACATTCCGTTTAAATGGTCGTCAAAAAAATAAAGTCCAATCACATACTGTCCCATTATGCCCCCCCATACATTTACTGACCACCTATGTTGGTTATTAATAACTCTAAATTCATGGGGGATAAAATCAGAATAATAATGAAAATTGTGTCGGTTAAAAGAACTATCGTTATAAGTACACTCATCGCTAAATGTAACTGATTCAAAAAAAATCTTCTTGTTCTCCAACTTTTTCAAACACCCACATACAAAAGTCCACTCGTTGGCCAAAATCGTTATCGGAGAGTTCTTGATGTAGTTCTTGATGTAATTGTGATATTTATGTTTTTGAAGAATCCTTGATACGATTGCTTGGCTAATATTTAAGTTTTGTGCAATTTCCCGTTGTCCGACATGGGGATTCTCAACTACAGAGCCAATAACGGCTAATTCAGTTTCTTGGTTTTCTGTAACTGGTTTCGTTTTGTCTCGTCGTTTCATACTGAACACTACCAGTTTGCCTAAATTTAACCAGCAGTCTTTCAAAAACAGCTCTATTCGGTCGAGTTCGGTTAGGAAACCTTTCAGCATAAACCCTTGATGCTAAAAGACAATTTTGCAAGCATTCTCCTAGAATGAAGATCATATCGACTCGTTCCTCTGTTGTGTAAACCAGCATTTTGATTAAATAAAAACTCCCTGTTAACCACCAATTATAACAGTAAAAAAATATTTAACTTTAAATTAATATGTGACAACAAGAAATGACAATAAAATTTGCTTTAGTGAATGAAATTTTTAGCTGTTTCGCAGGAAACTCTAGTTTAAAATATGCAAAAAAGCAATATTTACTAATTGGAAATTGAAAACTTATCTGCTTTCAATATTTCCAAAAATTTTGCAGCGTTTAAGAAGGAAACAAACAGAAACAACTACTCCGAGGGCTAATACCCCTACCGGCATTGAATTACACTGTTTGTTTCAAAGCTCATTTTATAAAGCAAAAAAAAATAAAATGAATTAATAAAGTAATAAAAAATCTATTAATTCATTTTAATTTTTTTTTTGCTTTATAAAATGAGCTTTGAAACAAGCAATGTAATTCAATGCCGGTAGGGGTATTAGCCCTCGGAGTAGTTGTTTCTGTTTGTTTCCTTCTTAAACGCTGCAATATTTTGGAAATATTGAAAGCAGATAAGTTTTCAATTTCCAATTAGTAAATATTGCTTTTTTGCATATTTTAAACTAGAGTTTCCTGCGAAAACGCTAAAAATTTCGTTCACTAACATATTTCGCAGAAAATAACTTTCTTTTAACTTTCAAAATTTGCTTTGTCAAAATCAGGTATCACCTTAACAGACCTGAACAGGTCAATTAGATTACTACACTCGTTTATGTCAGCGCAAATTCAGAAAAAATCTATTTTCCAAGAGAGTCCAACGACCAAGCTATAGGAATGTTTAATAGTTTCTGATAGGAAACTAAATTCTGCATCCAATTATACTATAAAATACAGGATGTCTGGTGCCTAATTTAAATTAAACGACTTATTATTGTTTGAAGTTTGCAATAATTTAGTGTTAATTTTTTTACATTTGGTACACAGTAGTTAATGTTTAATACATACCGCAAAAAAATTCAATGTACTGGTAGCCCACCAGGCAATTTCGGTGGTTGAAAAGAAACCAAGTTCTGAGATTTTAAATATTAAATTTGATGCTGCATTTTCACAAAATCAGGAATATCTGAAGAACAGTACGGTTTAGATGCCATAAACCTTAATAAAACTACCTTTACTTTAGTCCGTAGGTACCGAAAATAAATTAATATACTAGGTGTTTCGTTTAAAAAAATACAACTTTAATCAATTTTATACTTTTGGGACCACCTGTACAATGACAATAATTTTAAAATGTACTTCCAATAGACCCTCATCCATTTCATATACAAAACTTTCTTTAAATCTAAAAGTTTAGCCATAATCTTCCGTGTCGAATAACGTGAATCACCCTGTATAAAAATAAATCGGAAAACTTAAAGTTTAAGACAAATCTGAAAAAGTTAAAAGATCTACTGTTTACCTAGTTAAAGGGAAACGAGGTCATAGAATTTCTTAAAAAAAAACAGATTTTTAGAGATTGTTTCACTCATTGATATTATTGCTATGAAGCAAAACAGGTATTAATAAGCGGGAATTCGAGAATTTTCTAAACAATTACAGCGGTAATTTCACGTTGTCATGGAATCAACCATAAAACGTTAATCAATGTCGTTGTCTGACTGACTTATTTAAGGTGACGTCCAAATATTCTAACACTACTTATTTATTTCTTGATAGTATTTTTGATTCAAGAAATAATCTCACTAAATACCGCTCGAGCTTTAATATGAACCAGACAATTTTTCACTCTGGCATGTTTTCCTTGCAAATTTCACTCGTGAAAAACTTAAGGGACTCGTGAAATTATGGAAAACATAAGCTCTCGTGGTATTACCCCCAACAATAAAAAAAAATTCTTTAATTACCTGAAAACCACTACAAATGAAACTAAATTTCCTGCAATTTCTCTGACATGATTGGCATTAATCTTGCTAAAATATAATAACCAAACTTTCCTCATATATGGTTATACTTCTAAACTACCCAAATATAAAAGTCCGGGAATAATGCCCCTGCTGCTGACCACTAGGGAGAATTCCTGGGGCTTATCACATTATGTTAGACGAAAAAGGAAATAAATTTATATGTACAAGAAATTCCATTTTAAACAAAAATTAAAATCGTATAATTTTTGCAATTTTACTAATAATTCCATACAAAGCTTAACTTTTAGGCGATAAAATGTTTTCAGCTGCTATCACCATCGGGCGCTGTTTCCTGGATCGGTCGGGTCCAGCCGTCATCAGCTGGAGACACATCACGAAAGCAGGAATCCACATTGCTGATACGAAAGGCGAGAACTCGCGCTATTCGGCTTAGTTCGATGGCCAAAGGGTGTCGCCACTATTGGAATTTCTCTATTGGGACTTTAGAGGACGAGTGGAACATAGAGCCAGGGGCGGCTCGTCGAGATTACATTCAACATCATCTTTATCAGAGAATGTTACACAAGGAAAAGTGGTGCCAACGACTACCACCAAGCTCTCTTTCTGAAGGTTACAGTAATTTAACATTATTGTTTTAATAAATTTAAGTTTGGTAGGGCTACTCCCATCGACAGGGGTAAAGTCGTGTTATCTATGCTCTTTGTCGATAACGAAAATAAAAAATGTATGAAGCACCGATGGTGGATAATGTATAGCCGAAACGTTGACATGATAAAGGTTATTTTTATTACCACACTAGCTGGAAGTATCATTTCTCGCTTAGAGCATCTATCCTGCTCCCTACATAAGAAGAACGGTATATACGAGGTATATACCAAGTATAAAAACAAAAACGTACCTTAAAAATACCTATTATACAATTGTCATATGTCCACTTTGCAGTACGAAAATACACCTATGAGTATATACCATGATACCAGGTATAATTCACTCTTTTAACGTTTAGAATTTGACTTGGGAGGAGGTTATGACACTTGTTCGGGCAACGTTTTCAAAGTCCCCACGTTGTTATTTTTATTGTGTTGAAATTTTTAGTGTTACTGTTTTTTTATGTAAATCTTTTTCTAAGCAATTTTACGTCAGTACCAATAACAGAGTTATTTTCCAAGAATTTGGTAACAATATATAATACTGTATTGTAAACACAGAACTGGATTGAGACAAAATCAGTCAGGGTGGGTGGTTCTGAGTAATTTTAATCGATTTTGGCCCTAATTCTAATTTGCATTTGCTCTCAAACTTCAAACTTGCATTTTCAAACAGTTCAGAGACATTTTAAACTGATTTTAGCACTATAACCGAAAATTATCCAAAAACTTAAAATTTTAATTTTTAGATACTTTGAGATAACTTTAACTGATTTCGTGCCTTATTCCTAACCCGAGGTTTCAAAATACTCTATATTTGCTTTTTTTAATGCTTTGAGTCATTTTTAACTGGTTTTGCCCGTAATCTTAACCTAGATTTCTCCAAACACTCCAAAATTATATTTTAAGTAAGTTAAGTTTTAAGTTTTTTTTATTTTGGTCTTTAAAATTTTAATTTGCATTTTCAATTGATTTGAGCCGTATTTTACCGAAGTTGGCCTTAATCCTAACTAGACTGTCTCGAAAGATAGCAAATTTGCATGTTGGGCCATTTTGAGCAGAATTCAATTTATTTTACTCTTCTTCTTCTGGTGCCGTACGCTTCTTAGCGCGTTGGCGTAAGTGTTCCTTCCTCGGCTCTTCTGAATAACGTGGCGGCATTAGCGATGTTACACCAGTTCCGGATATTGCGTAGCAAAGAGTGTTGCTTCCTTCCTGATCCTCTTTTTTCCTCGATTTTTCCTATCAGTATAGTTTTTAGTAGATTCTACCTAGGACCTCGGAGAATATGTCCAAGATAGGATGTTTTTCGTTGTTTTACGATGTTTAACAGTGGTCGGTCGGTGTTTGCTCTCTGTAAGATTTGCTCGTTGGTTACGTGTTCTATCCAGGGGATTTTAAGTAGTCTTCTCTAGTTCCATATTTCAAAGGCCTCTACTCTTTGAAGGGATTTGACCTTTAGTGACCAGGTTTCTACTCCGTATAGCAGTATAGGGTATAGCAGTATATGTGCACTTTACCACATGAAGGCGGAGCCCCAGTGGTACCTCCTGTCGCAAAAGGTAGGTATTGAACTTGATAAACGTGTTTCGAGCAGTGGCTATGCGTACTTTTATCTCTTCGTCGTTGTCCCATTTGTCGTTCAAAGTTGTGCCCAAGTATTTGAACTTATTCACCTTCTCGATCTGATTATTGTCGATATAGAGTTCTTCGTTGTCGTGGGGTTGCCTGCCCACTATCATCAGTTTGTTTTGTTGATATTGAGGTTAAACTCATTTCCTTTTGCGTTTATGGCATTTACGATGTCTTGTAGATCTTCAATATTACCTGCTATAATGCAATAATGCAACTTTTATTTACTTTTCTTCAAGTAACAGTACATAAAGAAAAAAACTGCAACAAACTTCGAACCAAAACTGTACATCGTTTTGTGGTAAGTCATTGTCACCCTCAGATTCCCTCCTTTTCTTACTTTTCTTACCCTTTGGCTCCTCTTCTTAACCTAACACCATATTGCATCGTAGGTTTCACTTTTGACGCTCTTTTGCTTTGAGTTACCGACTTTATTCTTTAATTTAATCATCCCTCAATACGTTTATGTTTCAACATTTTATTTCGTACTGTAGTAATCTTTATATAATTTTTTTTTCCATGTATTCCTTTATACCATTCCTTCCTGCTATTGTAAAAATTTTATCTTTAAACTAAGTATTCCATATGTTGTAGTAATCTGATGAAGGCACCAATTTGTGTCGAAACGTCATTAAACAAAGAAGTTAGAAGCACCCGCTGTAACTTATTTTAATCAGACAAAAGGACCAGAACCCAAGGTAACAACCAACCATATTACCTGCTAAGTTCGCCGTATCGTCAGCGTATCTTAAGTGGTTGGTGGGAATACCATTTACCTTTATTCCCCTTGGATTATCCTCCAGTGCTAGTTGAAATATCTTCTCCTTGTATATGTTGAACAGAATTGGTGTACACAGTATGCATCCCTGTCGAACTCCCTTAGCTATGGATATGTTGTAAGTGTGATGTGAATAATAAGTTTTGCTGCTTGGTTCCAGTATACTTTGTGTATTATTTGAATATCTTTTTCATCGATGCCAGATTCTTGTAGGATGAGAATTAAGAGGTCGTGTTTCACGTTGTCGAAAGCCTTTTGGTAGTCGATGAAGCATACCAAAACGGCTTTTCGTTGGTCATAGCTTTTCTGTGTAAGCAGCTGTGTACAGTACAGGGCCTCTCGCGTACCGTTTTTGAAACCAAACTGTGTTTCGCGAGACCTTTCTTCGCACTTTTTGTATATTCTCTTGAGGATTATTTTTAGAATTGCCTTTAGTACATGAATCATAAGGCTAATAAATCGGCGGTCTTCGCATGTTTTTGAATTTGGTTTTTTGGGGATAGCAACAAAGGTGGAGGACGTGGAGGTTAGCCAGTCGTTTGTGATCTCGCCATTCTCATATATGTGGTTAAAAAGTCTGCGCAGTTCTTTAGTTTCAGCCCTTTAGCTTGTATATAATCTGGGCCAGGTGTTTTTTTTATTTTTAGTGCCGAGAGTGCACATGTGACCTCTGCTTCTAGTATGGGTGGTCCCGTGGCTTAATTTGGGCATTTGCTAGGTGTTAAGGTTCGTGCGTCTTCGAACAGGCCCTGTATATATATTTCCCAGATTTAACATATATCCTGGGGGTCCCTTAGAATCTGATTATTTTTAGTGATTTTTGAGGTATTTGCCTTCTTAAACGTGTTGGTTATCTCATGTAATTCTTTGTGGAAGCTGTCATGTCTTTCGTGTAGTCTTTCCGCTACTTCTTCACATTGTTTCACACCGTTACTCTCTTCTCTAATTGCACTTCTTCAAAAATGTTTCAAATTTGCATTTTTAGGTGCTCTAAGTAATTCTTAAATGATTTTGGTTCTAATCCTAACTTGAATGTTTCCATAAATGTTTAATTTGCATTTGCTAGGTACGCTAATTTCAACAAAAATACTTTAGTTTGCATTTCTAGACGCTTTTTTTTATTTTTGAACAATTTTAGCCTCAATTCAAACATGAGCTTGATTTTGGCCTTAATCCTTTCTCAGAAACTACTAAATTTGCACTTTGATGTATTTTAAGCTAAATTGCATTTATTTCAGTTCAAATGTAATTTTAACAAAAACCTAAAATTTGCTTTTTAGGCAATGTGGGTCTTTCTTCTAAAATTTTAGCTCTAAATTTAACTTCAGGTCTTCCAAAAACTATATGTATAATTTTTGACGCCTTCTGTCACTTTTTACTCGATTTTGGATCTAAACTGCTGGTCAATTGCTTTGTAACACTCAATTTTTGCACTACATTTGAGAGAGCATATCTCTGAAATGAACCAACAGATTCCTTCGAACGAAACGAATTTGAGCAGACCTGTCCTTACGCTAATTTACGTAGTATATTTAAAGGAGGTAAGTTATTCAGGTATATATAACAATATTATGCAATTTGCTTCCACTTTTCGTTTGTACAACTTTCTAAAAAACAACAAAACTAAGTTCTTGATACAGGACTTTGAAAAATGATGTAATTTCTCGGGACATGTTTGGGTTTTTATCGATATATTGCCTAGTTGGATCGATGCAGGAACATCACAGGGATTTATTCGTGCACTAAAAATATACGTATACCAGTAGAAAAAAAAACGTTAAAGTTGTACCATAATTTTTAATCTGATAAAATCGACACCCATGATCGCTATTAATCATAAAGGTTTTTGTTGCTTTTGAAATGGTTTTGTATCATTTCTGAGCAATTTCGGAATAATCTGTTATTGAATAGAGAATATTTGTACTGAGAGTATTGAACTTGAAATATTTAGTACGTCATGTTGTACGTCCTGTAAGTTGTAAAATGGATTTAATTAGAATCGTTACACTTCTCAGGTATAACGAAATCTCGGTGAAAAAAAAAATTCCCTCGAAAAGACTGGGTTTAACAATTTCCTAGCCGTCAATTTCAAAAACGAGAAGATCTTTTATAAATAACGTCGATCATTTGTGTATACAGGGTGGTCTTTTTAACTTGAGACAGCGAGATATCTGGAGAACCAGTAGAGCAAAAGATTTTGTTTCAACTGTAATCTATATTTTACACAAGGGCTTATTTTATGGAAATATTTTTACATAGGTACACAGTGTGGTCCAAAAAAGTGTGGAGTCAGACTACTGTAACATTTTTAAATAGTAAATCCTTAATTTTTTACTAGATTTGATAGATCTTAAAGATCGTACTTGTTCCTGTAACTTTGACAGCGTTGCCTGCAGAAGATTAGGAGAAATTAATTAAACGCAAAAACAATGAACCTTCTCAACGGCTTCATCAAACTTGTGTCTCTTATTTTAACAAATATTCAAAATGGTTTCCGTCAACCTGAATACTATTAAGAAATCTCTTTTTAAATGATTCGCGGCACAAAAGGAGAGTTTCTCTGCTTACATTTCTACAAGCATCTCGGATGCGTTCCATTGTGTTTTCCGGTGTAGTGGGTGCCACTTGATAAATTTTTTAGTCTTAGTAGTAGTGTTAAGCCCTACAAAAAAATGCAGAGGCGTTAAATCAGGTGACATAGCAGGCCATGCGATGGGGCCGCCTCTTGCAATCCAGCGATCATTGTATTCCCAATCTAAAACTTCACGGGAAGTTCTCCCGTAATGGACCGGACACCTATCGTGTTGAATCCAGAAGGTTCTCAGTTGCTGAAGAGATAGATCTTCAAGTAGAACCGGTAAATGTTGGTCTAAGAACTGTTGGTATTTGGGTCTATCCAATGTTCCTTCAACAAAATAGGGGCCAATCAACTTGTCACCAATAATACCGCACCATGCATTTACCCAAAGGCGTTGATGTTCAAACTCTCTTAACCAATTCGTATTTTCGACATTCCACTAATGCGTATTATGGAGATTTACATCCCCATAGTTAGTAAAACCGGATTTGTCGGAAAATAACACATTTAGGAAAAAGTTTCTATTCGCTACGATTTTACCTCGCGCCCACTGACAAAATATCACTCTATTTTCAAAATAATTACCATGTAGTTCCTGATGTAAACTAATATGAAATGGATGAAGCCCATGCTTTTTTAAGTTTTTTAGAATCGCGGTTTTTGAAACTCCAGAGTCACGAGTCAATCTGCGTGAAGAAACTGCCCCTGCGTGAAGGTTTACCGCAACGACCCCTAATACTGCAATCTCGTTGTTTTCACTCCCGCTTGTGGCTGCTCTTCTTCTTTTTTTTTCGGCTGCATACTCCCATGTTTTTTTAAATTCTTTTAAGAACGATAAAAACTTGCTCGGGAAATAGCAGGTCTGTTTGGGAAACTTTTAACGTACAATGCAACGGTATCAACAATACTTCTACGGCATTCACCATAAAGCAAAGTCATCTCAACTTTTTCTTCCATAACCAAACGTTCCATGTTTGATAAAAAAAAAACGTCAAATTTGAAAGCTGAATATTAATAGTACTACTTCCTCATAGCAAGCTCCGAATGTAGGAATTTATTATAATTTACAGGTAAAAAGTTGATTTAAGAGTACGTGATATGCCATATCAAATACTTTCGGTTATTAATTAATTTCTCTTAAACTTCTGCAGGCAACAATGTCCAATTTTCAGGGCCAACTAAGAGCTCTTAGGTCTATCAACATCTAGTAAAAAATACAGGGTATCCTATTTAAAAATATTACATTATATGACATTACACTTTTCTGGGTCACCCTCACACTGTATACAGTGTGTCCAAAATTGGTTTTCCATGTATTGGGGTCTCGGAAACTATAAGAGCTACGAAGTCGGTTAAATGAGGAAAGTTCTAGACAATTATATTAGTAATGTAATGACAAAAACGGGGTGGCTGTAACCAATCGGGTTTTTGAGAAATTTTGGGAAAACCAAAATGGTGTATTTTTAAAAAAAACTGTTATAAATCCTTTATTTTAGAAGATCTCGAGAAAATCGAAATTTGTGAAAACATTTATTAAGCAATTTTTTGAGTGGATATACCTGTAAAGGTAGAATGTCGATCCAACGTTTCGGTTTTCTGGAACCATCTTCAAATTCTGTTTTTCTTATGACGGCCATATTGGATTTTTACACTTGTTTACAGGCGAAAGGGGACTTTTTCGAAAACATGGTGTATTTATCGAACTAAGCAATATATCGAAGAAAAAACCGAATATGTCCCGAGGAGTAACATCATTTCTCATACTCCTGTATAAAATAAATAGTTTTTTTTTTGAAAGTTGTGCAAACGAGAAGTGAAAGCAAAATTACGTTACCTTATTTTCAACCCTGTATAATTCCATCTGAGTAACTTATCTTTTTTAAACATACCACTTAATTTAGGACAAGTACGGGTTTACTCAAATTCGCTTCGATTAAAAAAATCAATTAGTTCATTTTAAAGATATGCTCTCCCAAACTTGCACTTCGTCAAAAATTTGAAATTTTTGCATTTTTGGTATTTTTTAATTGGTTTTGGTCCCAATTTTAACCTGAATTTTTTCGAAAATGTTTAATTTGCATTTCCCAACAGCGCTAGTTCTAACGTAAGTTTCTCCAAATACTCTTGCATTTCTAAACGTTTTGTTTAATTTTTTAACCGATTTTAGCCCTAGTACCAACCTGACTTTCTGACAACTGACTTGACTTTCTCCAAAAGCTCTAAATTTGCATGTCTTGACGTTTTGGGTAATTTTTAATCCATTAGTCCTAATCCTAACAACCAACTACATTTTTTGAACATTTGCATCTTTTAGACGCTTTGAGTTATTTTAGCCCTGATCCTTACAGAAATTTTCCAAAAACTTAAATTTGTATCTTAATGCTCTGAGTCGTATCTCTTCGTAATTTGCCCTTTAATGCGTCTTGAGTAAACTTTAATTTATTTCAGCCTATAATAGTTATTTATGTATTAAGAGCGAAAAGTACAACTTTTTTGCTCGGTGAGTGAAGTTTGCCGCTCGACGCGGAGCGGAGAGCGGCAATCACTCGAGAGCAAAAAAGTTACTTTTTGCTCGTAATGCATACAACGTTTTTTCTGCAAATGATCAATTTCAAATAATGTGAATCACAACTGAGTGTAACTGAAAACACAATCTAAAAATTTAAATCAAGGTGACAATGACGTTTTTAATAATTGGTTGAGTGGTGGTAGTTGCTATTGACAGCAAGCGATAAAATCTTTTTCGCTTGCTGTCCTGGGCAACGCGCGGAAAAGTGAACTCACATTCTGATCCTCAAAAATGGTTAGGTTTTCGTTTGTCTAATGAAAGCATAAAATGCGTCATTATTTGACGTTTGTAGAAAAATGTAATTTTATCAAAACAATTTGCAATTTTTAGACGTTGCGGGTAAATTTTAATCTATTCTAGCCCTAATTCTAACGTGAATTTATCCTGAGAGTTCAAATTTAGATTTTTTGACATTTTGTGTAATTCGTAACCGATTTTGGCGCCAATTCTAACTTACACGTGTCTAAAAATTCCAAATTTTTATTATAAACGCTTTAAGCAATTTTTTACAGAATTTGACCCTAACCCTGAGTTCTTCCAAAAACTTTCAATTTTGCATGTTTAATTATATTAAATTGTATTCAGATTATCTGAAGCCAGTTCTGCGTTGACGAGCCAGAGGATAAAAAGTATACGTGTTGTAAAACCCGGACCAGCTCTAGTGTTGTTTGTATAAACTGCGGGAATAGTTGGCACAAATCATGCTTTGAAAGAGACTTTTCCCATATAGTGTGTGAAAAGGGAAAAACCAAAACAAAACGTTGTAAATTAACTTCTAGTGATTTTATAAAAAATTCGATATAAACAATTACGTGTACAAAATTGAAAAACTAAAATGTCAACTGCAGGATCTCCAAGACAATTTGCCTATTAGAAAATAACAATTCATTACTACAACAGAATTATGTAGCATTAGGTACTACAAGAGAATAATGCAGCAAGCATAAATGATACTATCAGACCCGAAGCCAACAAAACCCATGATATCCGGGAACAAGAAGTTTTGCCAGTCATTACGACATCAATTGAAAACGCATTAAGAAAAACTTCTTGGTTCCATGACTTTGGATCCAAATGTCCTTTTGATCATTTGTATCCAAAGATGTTTGGATACATCCAACAGATGTTGGATTTACAAATGTCAATGAAAGTCAAGAAAGTTAAATCTGATAATGGCACCGAGTACTGTAGCCAAGAAGTTAAAAAACTTTTCAAACAAAGGGGAATTAGACATCGGCCTTGAGCTCCATATACACCACACCAAAAAGATGTAGCAGAGCGCTACAATAGAACTATAAAGGAGAAGCTAGGTCTATGATGGAAGACAGCAACTATGTCCAAAGAATGTGGGCAGAGGCAGCAAATACTGCTGTGCACTTAATGAACCGTTCTCCTACCAAGAAAATTTTAGGCAAAACTCCATATGAGCTCTGGTATGGGGATAGACCGAATTTAAAGCATCTCAGGGTTTTTGGAGCTTATGCCTATGCACATATCCAAGATCAAAAGAGAAGTAAACTTCAATCAAAAAGTCAGAAGTACCTACACTTTTCTGGGGTACTGCGACAATAGCAAAGCATATCGATTATTTGATCCTTCCAACCATAAAGTAATAATATCAAAAGATGTCAATTTTATAGAAGTCCCATCTACTGACCACCAAAGTCAGAATGACCCAAGGCAGGAAGTACCTGACCTAGCAACCAGAGGAAATAAAAGAAAATCTTGAAGCTGACGAAGCACCAGAGGTTGACTTTATAAGTTCTGATGAATCCTCGGATGAATTACATGTTCGGAATTTAGGAACAGATTTAGAAGAAGAAGATGAACAACCACCTAGATTGTATCCTAAACGAGAACGTAAACAAAAGATGTTTTCTGATTATATAACATATCAAACTTTCATTGAAGGACGAGAATTTTGAGATGAACCAACCACTTATGAGGAAGCTCTGAAAAGTGACAATTGTGACCATGCTGATATCTTTAGGAGGACCTACTATAGTGGCGGGGAATTTCAACTCAAAGTCACCGGACTGGGGCTCTCCACTTGAAGACAGAATGGGAAATATTTTAACAAAAATGACGACGGACAGAAATATACTGCCACTAAACACAGGAGAGCCTACCTTTGTAAGGAAACATACGAACTCACATATTGATATTACATTTGCAACCCATAACTTGGCAAAACGTATTAAAAACTGGAAAGTGATGGAAACAGAGAGTTTGTCGCCTCATAGGCACATTTTCTTTGAAATACACTGTAAAAACAATGCTAAAGATACATTAAAATGCTACCCTACTTTCAAGAAAAACGTGTTTGAACGGGGGCTGGAAGTACAAATGAACTCCACAAGCCTGGACAGCTTTAAGTATGAGGACTTGACCAGAAAAATAGTAGCTGCATACAGGAAATCTGCACAAACGTCTAAAATAGAGGAACGAAGAAAACCCTGAACCATGGAACCATGGAAACCCATATGAAATGGCCATTAGCAAAAAAAAGAAGCAGTCAAACTGCTCTTCTCTGCAACCCCATCGCTACTCCCGAAAAACAATACCCGGTGAGATATAGTGAGACAGCTGAGACACATATGGCAAGCAACAAACTGAAGGCGAAAAAAGCACCAGGACCAGACAAAATTCTAACTGAAGCCGTCTTGAGCTCGGTCTCTAAGTATCCCGGCAAGACATTAGAGGCACTAAACAATCTCCTCGAAAATGGTATCTTTCCGGAGGCATGGACGAAAGCCAGACTGGTTTTAATACTAAAACCAGGGAAAACCATTGAAACGCCGAGCTCCTACAGACCTCTATATTTAATAAACGCCCTCGCAAAACTCTTCGAACATATCATCAAGGCCAGACTGGAAGCTGAAATCACAGCATCTCAACCTCTCATTGAGAAACAGTTTGATTTCAGGAAAGGAATGTCAACATTAAATGCCATAGATGCGATCATAGAACGAGTGAGGGAAATCAAGGCACGGGGGAGGAAAAGGGCTGAGCGTTGGTGCGTCTCACTTTGGTACTCGTACTCGTCTTGTAACAGTGTTCCTTGGCATGTCATTATCAACGAACTAAAAAAAAGGAAAGTTTCAGAATATCGTACAAACCTGGCCATAGATTATTTCAGAGTCCGAAATATTATAGTAGATAAAAATTACAATTTTGACATGATGGCAGGCATACCTCAGGGTTCAGTTTTGGGCCCATTACTTTGGAATCTCCAGTATGACAAAATACTCAAGGACATATGATTGTATAATGTTGAGGTGGTTGGCTAAGCAGATTACATAGCCCTACTAGTAAACGCCACAAATAAATATGAACTAGTTGAGACTACCAATAGGTCGATTAGAAAAATAAGAATGTGGCTCAATGAGAGGAACTTACAGCTCGCTCCAGAAAAAACGGAGATGGTTATTTTATGCGGCAAAAGAGACCGAAAGGACGTAGTATTCAGGATAAGTAACACAATGATAGCTCCACAAAGATCCGTCAAATATCTGGGAGTGGTTTTCGGAGACAACATGAACTTTGCAGAACACATAAAGCACGTGGCCCACAAGGGCCAAGCTAAGCTCAACTCGCTAGAGAGGCTAAATTTATTGTTCGTAGTAATCCAGTCTATTATACTCTACGCGGCTCCTATATGGAGGAATATAGTTAAAATTCAAAAACACAGGGAGTCTTTATTGTCAACTCAAAGAAAAGCGCTCTGACGAGTTATTAGCGGTTACCGCACAATGTCCACCTTAGCTGCGCAAGTAATTGCAGGCATTCCCCCTGTAGACCTACTGATAGAAGAAAGGATAATGAAATACAGGAATGGCCGTACCCTACGGGACCTCAGAAAGGAAACCTTGGATAGGTGGCAGAGCAGATGGAAGGCTGAAACTATAAAGGCCCAATGGACAAAAAAACTTATCCCAAACATACGGACATGGGTAAAGTTTAAACATAGGCGTGTAAACTATTACACGACACAAGCTCTTAGCGGTCATGGCAGCTTTTACTATTACACAAATCGAATTGGCAAAACACGTAAGAACTGCCCTTAATGCGCAACTGATGAGGATGACGCAGCGGAGCATAGCCTCTTCTTCTGCTTTTGGTGGGAGGTTCAAAGTAATCTTCTGAGCCAGCAGCTAACTTTGGTGGAACTAATGGCTGCATCCAGGGACAAATGGATCAAATGCGAAAGATACATAATGGAGGTAGTAAGAAAAAAAGAACAACATGGTAGAGAGGCAGCATAATATAAAATGCAAAACCTCAACTTCTATCCCTCCTGGAGCAGTGATGAATACTCTAAAGAGTGCTGCCGCTGCTACTGAAGAGGGTTCTTCTAACGATCAAGCGGGAAGGGAATTTAGTAGGTAGTCTCAAGCAAATTGCTTAGAGAAGTCCTACACTCGGAGGCCGAATAACATCGCTGACATCAATGGCCGTCCGGCTAGTGCATAAAGGAATTTACCTAATCCGCTATATAAACAAAAAATAATGTCTGGGAGTTGGTGGATAAACCGATTGATCCTAATAATTTAGTGAAAAGCAAAGTGGGTTTACAAAATCAAGAAAAATGCTGAAAACAGAATAAGCCAATATAAAGCCCGACTTATTGCCAAAGGCTTTACTCATAAAGCAGGAATAGATTAGGATGAAACATACTCATCAGTAATCAGAGTTCAATGAAAACTTTGCTTGGAATTTCAGCTGCAAAAGACCTAGAAATAGATCACCTGGATGTAGAAACTGCCTTCTTGCATGGTGATTTATCAGAGGAAATCTACATGTTGCCCCCGGAAGGCTTATTAACAAATAAGAATAAAGTGTGCCCTCTATGGTCTTAAGCAGTATTCACGAGTATTGAGTGGCAAGGTGATAGATGTTCTCATTGCTGAGGGATATAAACAAACCCGAAAAGAAGCATGCATTTTTACAAAGCAAAACGGTACAAAGTGGTGTATGTTGCCTTATATGTGGATGATTTTTGGTGGAAGTAAAGGACTTGGGACCAATTTCACACTTGTTGGTCATAAAAGTGGAGAGAGAGATAGAAAGAACTGTGTCATCAAATTAAATCAGACTCACTATCTGATGTCAATCCTTGCCAAGTTTGGAATGCTGGGACTCCACTTGAACCTAATGTTAAATTCAGCCAGGACGGTGATCTAATACATGACGTTCCATACCAACAGTTAATTTGTTCATTAATGTACGGGGTGTTCATTATAAAACTTCATCTAGCAGGCTATGAAATTTTGACAGAAAAGGATGACATAATCAAAGTGAATGGACTTTTCTTAGTCCATTCTTTTCTTTTGATGTTTCATAGCCAACTAGATGAAGTTATATAATGAACACGGGTTATTTGTGTGTGGCAACCAGACCAGACATCGCGTTTGCCGTGTCTTTGCTCAGTCAGTACTATACGAAGCATACTAATGAACATTGGGTTGCAGCCAAACGTGTACTTCGTTATTTAAATGGAACCAAGGACTTAAATCTAACTTACCAAGGACCTGATCTGAAGGAATGAGGAAATGATGCCATGGATCGGAAGTCATCCACTAGATATATCTTTAAGGTGTGTGGTGCTGAAATGTGGTGGGGTTGCCAGAAGCAGAATACAATTGCCTTATCATCGGCGGAGGCCGAGTACATGGCATTGACTGAAGGTGCAAAGGAGGCTGTGTACTTAGGTGCGTTGTTAAAAGAACTTACATCAATTCTTAGTATGCCTTATAAATAAGGGTGTATTATTATATAATGACAATCAATCTGCACAAAAATTAGCTAGTAAACAAAGTCTCTGCCATCGCCAAAACTGGGAATTTCTGTATTAGGATTAGATTTAAAATAAAGTTTGTACATTTATCCGATTAAGGGGGAGTGTTGGATTTCTAGTAGTTAATCGTATAAATGTTGATAGTTGCTAAAACTCTGTATTGACTCAGCCAAGTTGCAAAGGCTCTCTAATAATATCAGCTCTTTGAGTTTTGATGTAGGACATGACATTGACTTTTAGTTAATATCGATATTTTTCTCTCTTAGAACAACTGTAATGGTGGGTTTACACACCAAATAAAATAAAATTAGAAATAAGAATTGGTTTCATGTATACCCCTATTAGCGTTCATGCACCAAATAAGATTTATGTTATTTGGTGCATGAAC
This sequence comes from Taphrorychus bicolor, assembly GCA_951812265.1. Taxonomy (NCBI): domain Eukaryota; kingdom Metazoa; phylum Arthropoda; class Insecta; order Coleoptera; family Curculionidae; genus Taphrorychus; species Taphrorychus bicolor. Next base: position 59,010,695 of record OX638297.1, on the reverse strand, counting down.
GCTACGCTTACATAAGCTAAAAATTCTAAATTACTGTCAAAATCACGAGACGAGACATGGGTGTGATCTAGTGGATTATCATAGAATAGAATTGTATAAGTCAAATCCATACTACATTGGTTCAATCTGTATAGCAAACTTCCGACACGTTTTAAAACACTAAATCCAAACAGTTATTGTAGAGATATTAAACGTGTACTTTGAAGGGATGCCTTCTACAGTGTTGAAGAATTTTTTAACTTTAATTTCTAAGCATTAATAATGAAGTTGAAATATTGTGACGTATCTTATATCCAATATGTGATATTGTGGATTAATAAACTAAAGTAAAGAATTTTACCGATTTTGCCTCTAGTCCTAACCTGACTTTTTCAAAAAATACCAAATTTGCATTTTAATGCGCTCCGAGCCAAATTTCGTCTATTTTTGTCCCAAAAATGTAATGTTAATCAAATTTAACCAAAAACAACAAATTAGAAAATTTGAGTCAGTATTGTCCTAAAATTGAGTTAAAAACATTAAAAACTGCTTCCTGAATGATGCCATCATCAGTCATGTTTAATCTTTCTATATTAAATCTCTGAAAAGATTCCAAATAATTTCTACATTTAGAAGCTTTCTATCATTTAATTAAATTACGTTGTCCCAACTCTAACCTGCACATTATAAAACATTTCAAATTTTCATGACAGATTTGTAAAACATGTTAATTTTTAATAGATTTTAACACCAATTCTAATTCGAATTTGTCCGAAGACTTCAAATTTACATTTTTTTTTTACGATTTGCGGAATTTTTCAATGATTTTGGCCCCAGTTCTAATATGCATTTATCAAAAAATTGAAAATTTTGATTATAAGACCCTTAAAGTAGTTTTTTTACAGAGATTGGCATAGTCTTGAGTTTTGCAAAAACTTTTAATTTTGCATTTTTAATTGCTTTGAATTGTATTTTATCCATTTCGTAAATTTCAGTCCAAATTTTATAAATTTCAGTCCAAAAATGCAATTTTATCAAAAACAACAAATTAGAAATTTTGGGTCAGCTTTGCCTGCTTTTGTCCTAAATTGAGACATAAACAACAAAATTTGCTTTGTGAACGATCTAGGTCATTTTTAGTCTATTGTTCCATCCTAATTTTTTGCAAAGGCGACAAATTTCCTTTTTTGTATGTTGACGTTTTGTGTCAATGTGACGCTAATCGTCAATTGAAATCTTCTCTTTTATTGCTTTGAATCGTATTTTACCCATTTTGGCCTTAATTCTAACTTGCTTTAACAGGCAAAATACAAAATTTGCATTTTGATACGTTTTTACGTATTAAATTTCGTTTGAGATAATAAGTTCTATTTATTTTAGTCAAAAAATTCAATTTTATTAAAAACACACAACTTTGCATTTCTATAGGGCGAGAGTAGATTTTAATCGATTTTAGCCCCAATTCTAACTCAAATTTAACAAAAAATTACATATTTAATTTTTTGTAACTTTTAGCCGATTTTGGACCCAATTCTTAATCCACATTTCTCCAATTTTGCATTTTCAGACCTTTTAGTAAGCTAAAAAGTACTTTACTACAGAATATGGCCCCAATCCTAACTTAACTTTTTGCCAAACACTCTAAATTTGAATTTATAGACGACTATTTTAACCCTAATTCTAAATTTTCTTTGATTTTGTCGTCAAAAATAAAACCAAATTATTGTCATACAATTTTAGAATATAACACCTCTCATAAAAGCACCTCAAATGTTTCATCGCAGAAGCTTTTTGGTGTAAACTAGAGTCACTTGTTAGAGTTTTGTCTTGTCAAGGAAAATAATTTTGCTAAGTACTGCACCTTAAAGAGCAAAATACGGGGTGTTCATTATAAAACTTCATCTAGCAGGCTATGAAGTTTTGACAGAAAAGACTGACATAATCAAAATAAATGTAGTTTTGTTTCTCCATCCCTTTCTTTTGACATTTCACAGCCAACTAGATGAAGTCTTATAATGAACACCCCGTAGTTTGTTTTAAGTAAGATTTAAGCCGAAGGTGTCATCAGGACAAACGATTGAAATAAGTGTCAAAAAAAAACTACTGAGAGAGGTATGTTCTGGAAGCAAACTTTTCCATTTTAATAATAATAAGCCCCTCGTTAGTAACGGGTGTCTAAAATATTAAATATTAGGAAAATTTACTCAAGTATGTATTAAACTTTTATACCACACATCAAGTTAGTGTACATTAATATACAGTTATATATTAATATACTTTGTCCACGACCACTTCATAATATACTGATATTCAGCTTGTTGACAAGAGTTAAATAGGGCTCATATAGCGTCTTTTAGCGAATTTAAGTTATATATGTTGCTTTGGCAACCAGTAGGAGAAGGCAACAACGGCTCGCCTACGGCTCGTGACGCAAACGTCCCCCTAAGGGAATAATGGCTATCATAAAAAGTTCGCTTAATAATATACTATTGTCCACACTACTTAATAATATACTGATTTTCAGCTGGTTGACAAAATTTAAATAGGGCTCATATAGCGTCAAAGGGATATATGAGTTGAAACAGTGTTGCCTTGGCAACCATAGGTAGTAGTAGGAGTATGCAACAATGCAATATCAAATGCCGCAGCGTAAAAAAATGCACTGGTGGCACCGGTTTGGCCGTCAAACGCGAGTGTCACTTTCACATTTCAATAATTTTATTTATACTACCTATAGATTTAATAATTTATAATTATTATTAGACAATGGCCGTGGACAAAGTATAGTATTATACTCGTGAATAATGGCTATCATAAAAAGCTCGTTTAATAATATACTATTATACAATTAGCATTCAGAATACAAGTCGTTGTTGTGTGGGATGTTTCAATTTTAGAAACTTACCGAAGATGAAAGTTAATTAATATTTGCAAATTATATAGATTTAGCGTCGGTTCTAGAGAAATCCGTAAGAGTTTCGTTCCACCTCAAGCGATTAATTGTTTGTTTCCTTCCTGGAGCACGCGGAGCGCAAACAAATGAGAACATATTATGTATAACTCTCCGGAACAAGAACATTCCAATTCCGGCAAAAAGGTACATTATTAAACCCGCTTGTGTGTACCTTTGTTCAGAAGGTAAATGTTTGCAAAGTTTATGCGAATTCCAATAACACTAAAATTCCGAATACTTACTTTTAATACACTGATTTCTTTTGGATCCCAAAATCTTTGTATATTCAAAATGCTATTGACTATTTTGTTTTGAATTAAACTCAATTGAAAAAATTATATTAAATTGAAAATATATGTATATTTAAGCTCATGAATGTTGGAGGTGCATTGCAAACTAGTACCCCGGATGCAAAAATAAATTAAAATCCAAAAGGCTCTGGCACGGCCCTTGAGGGGGAGAGAGCATCTGATAAATTAGAAATTTAAATTCCAAATTAACTCGCTGTGTAAACAATTGTATAAATCTGGAAAACAAAGCTAAGACGGCACTAAATGAGGAGGAAGGTAGCTCGTCGCCGAATTATGCCCGGATTATACATCACCCAGCCCAACTCACTTCTCCATCTACCTTGCCTTATAAAGATAACCATAATAATTAAATTTCCCCTTTTAAGTGGCAGTCAAGCAATTCTAAATCTGCTGCCGGAGTTTGTTACCTATATATAACAATGACAAACTCAGATTGCTATTTAACCACATATAACCAACCCCCCATACATACGGGTTACACAATTATCTCAGTGGCGTCTCATTAGAAAAACTTAAATTCTCCAAGAAGTAGTGAGTTGAAGATGGTAACGAATCTGTTCTTGTCAAGAATTTAAGTAGAGACTGGAAAGCTGAAACGGAGATCTGGATGTTGAGGTGGGATTCTGTGCAAAGGTAATTTGTTTTTGACGAGCCGACACTGCTAATACGTTCCAGGCAAAATTGTTTTGCGGAATTTAAACTTAGCTTCCGCAGATGTAAGTCTCTCCTGTATAAACCTCTGTCTGAAATGAAACTTGTGTCACTTTTGTCCCGACGTTCTTAAGTAAATATTAAATATGTCATACACGTACCGTGGATCCGATCCTGATGAATGATAAGGTGGTAAATTCACTGGAATACTTTAGAGTATTTTGAGTAGGAAATAATCCTTTTGGCAATCCCCGACGGTTTGAAGAGAGCGGATGAATTGTAATGGGTTTAGGGTCCTTATTTAGACGATTAGGTGATGCCAGGAGGTGACAATAGGAAGTAATGAAATAGAGTCAAATTAACTCAATATCAACCTCAAGTTATAGTAAGGTTTTTTTCAAAAAAGCATGCTGTTTTTATTTTTTCAAAATGTGGTTGAATTATTTCAAATCTCAGGTAATTTATGGTTTACATTTCTTACATTTCTGTATCGCTTTACACACATAAACATCAGAATCTTCTTCTGTTTGCAATCTTTCAAAGAATGTTTCATATTCCCGTATGCTGCTTAAACTATTTTCACACAAAAAATAAATATCTACGATCAAAGCAACTTGCTTTTAATTGAAATATTTTCTGCTTTCCATATAACGAAAATAATACTTTCTCTCATAAAGAAATTAGTTTTTTTCAGAATTAGTTACTTTGTTTGAAACATTGGTGCATTAGTTCAACACACATTATCTTATATAAATTCTCTTAGTTGGAAAAGACCTAAAATGTGATGTGTTGCATCAAAACAAAACTTTTTTTTGAATGAAACTTAACATTTCCTTTGTTCTAGAAAAGGTTCTTGCAAATAATTTCAATAATTATTACAAAAAATTCACATTTTTCTAATAATAATTTTTCTATTATTATTCTTTGTTATGTTTTCTGCATTTTTTTGTTTTTTTTCTCTGATATATATTTATCAATATATATTTGTTTTCATTGATCTAAATTCGACGAAGTTCTGCAATAAAGATCCTGTCACCAACAGAGTTAGTCACCAACAAAATACCGAAACAAAATTTATTGGTGTTTGAAATTGTTTGCGTTCTCTTTTACAATAATTATTTCTGTATTCTTTCTTGTCGTACATTTTCTTTGTCTAAGTTTTTCTATCTTACTTTTTTCGCGATTTTTCAAATATTCGTTCTATATTTCAAATATTTTCTATATTCGTGTTTTGTTCTTCCATTTTTCTTTTCTGTGATCTACATTGGATTTTTAGATCGAAGAGAAGATATTAGTTTTTTTTTTTTTGAGAGAATGTTGACACAAAATGGATTTTTTTGTAATGACTGACCAATTGGAATGTATGTTAATTTGTAATACATTTTGCAATAAGAAAACTTTGGTACAAAACTAGAAATATTTTAAATTTAATTTTCAGAAGAACAGTAGCGGGAGAAGGACCTAAAATAAAACTTCTACGCTTCCGCCGAAATTGCCGACGTTTCTACGTTTATTTTACGTCTTTTTCAAAGCTATTCCACTCAAATTGCAGAAGTTTTTCGTTAGATAGTAAAGATTTTTATTGTCTATCAGAACAACCATGGGGAGTAACGTACATTGAAACAAAAACGGACAAAAACTGGACAAACATAAGAGAACCGTCTTTGCAGTGTGTGCACGGGTTGGGTACCTACTACACACTGCTAAGCACGGTTCTCTTATAGATAACTCCTAAATCTTTGAGGCGGAAAGTTCATTCTTTTCTACTCACTTTTGAGTGAAGCCAAAAAAAAGTGGACGAGCCTTCACCCAAAAGTAAGTAGTAAAAAACGGTTCTCTTATGTTTGTCCACGATTTGTTCGTTTTTGTTTGAATGTACGTCACTCCCCGTGTTTCTTCTGATGGACAATAAACATATTTACCATCTGACGAAAAACTTCTGCAATTTGAGTGGACCAGTCTTGAAAAAAAAAAACGTAAAATAAACGTCGAAACGTCGGCAATTTCTGCGGAAGCGTAGAAGTTTTATTTTGGGTCCTTCTCCCGCCACTTTTATCCTAGAAATTAAAATCTTGAGGACTCTACACCTAAACCACTATAGTTTAAATTTGTTCATTTATTTTCAAATATTGGATAATTTTTTTAGGTTTTTTTCTTCTAATTTTTATTTTAACTTAAAATTTTGTGGAAATAATGGTTACTTAAATTTTGCCAAGTACTCCAAATTTGTATTCTTACATACTTTAAGGAATTTTTCACGAAATTTTAGTTCTAATTCTAATCTGAATTCCTCCAAAGGCTTCAAATTTGCATTTTTAGAGGCTTTTTGTAATTTTGAAATGTTAATGCTAACTTGAATTTGCTTATAAACTTTTATTTTACATTTTTGACGCTTTTAGTAATTTTTAATTGATTTTTGCCATAATCTTTATTTAAATTTGATCTCAATTTCCAAATTTAGAAACAAGTATTTTTACACACGTTGAGTCATTCCTTAAAATACATATTTTGACCTTAATCCTAACCTGACTGTTTAAAAAAAGCCAAAGTTGACATTTTTTTGGTGAAACGAGTTGCTTTTAAACAATTTTAGCCCTAATTCGTGAAAGTAAGCTTCTTGACACCAAATTTGCATTTTTAGACGCTCTGTGTAATTTGTTAAGCAGGTTTGATCGCAATCTTGACGTGAACTGGCCTAAAATCTTTTAATCGAAATTTTTTGACAGGTTGATTAATTTTTAAGTAATTGTAACTGTATTCTTAATTTGAATTTTTTTAAAGCCTCTAAATTTGTTTATTTACCATACCTGCATCATTTTTCACGTATTTTGGCTTTAATCCTAACCTGACCTTTTAAAAAATATATAAAAACTGTTATTTTTAGGTAAAATGAGTTTTTTTTTCGAAAAATTTCAGTTCTAGTTCTAATCTAAATTTCTCCAAGACTTCAAAATTACATTTTTACGCTTTTAGTAATTTTTAATTGATTTTGGTCATAATCTTAATTTGAGTTTTTCCAAAGCGTGCAAGCTTTTATATTTACTCTCTTTGAATCATTTTTCATATATTTTGACCTTAATCCTGGCCTGACTTTTTCAAAAAACATCAAAATTGTCATTTTTAGTTATAATGAGTTCTTTTCAAACTATTTTAGTTCTATTTCTAATCTAAATTTTTGTTGTTTTAATTTTAGTTCTTTGATCTAAATTAGATTTTTTGATTGTTGTGAAAGAATTTTGGCAAAAAACTTATTTTTTTTTAAAAACTGACAAATTGGAATTTATACTCATTTGTTATACATACTGTAATAAGGAAAATTGGGTGCAAAACTGGAAATATTTTAAATTTATTCCTTTATCTGCAATTTTTGTATATTTTTTTTAGTTTTTCCTTTCCTTAACTTAATTTTTATTTTTATCATAATATTAATTTTGTTGAAATATTTTTAATTTGAATTTTGCAAAACACTCCAAATTTGTTTTTTTACACAGTTTATTAATTGAAAACGAACGAATATATTTGAAAATAATTAGCGAAAAAGAATACAAACTTAATGGATTTATTTTGAAAAATTAGAAAACTATTAGATATTTTGAGAACGATTTACGACTTCAAAAAAATACATTAAACCACCATGTTTCTTGGAAAAAATGAGCTATATAGAATTTTGGAAAATAAAAAACATGTGTATGTGTCGCGAGAAATATTTGAGGTTTCTAAATTTGGACTGAACCTTGGTTTTAATTGAAAATAATTAGGTAAAAATGAATATAAGCTTTATGGGTTTATTTTGGAAAATTAGAAAATTATTAAATATCTTGGGAACGGCTTGAGACTCCAAGAAAAATGCATTAGTCTACCATGTTTGTTCAGAAAAAATGAGTTACCCAGAAGTAGAAACTTCGTGACCGATTTTGGAAAATGAAAAATTGTGTAAATATCTCGAGAATAGTTCGAGGTTTCAAAACTTGGACTGAACTTTTGTGTGACTATGAATTGGAAATAATAAATGGCTTAAACAAAATGTAATGGTTGTCGTTCGGGACTAAGACGTACCTAACCAAAAAAAAAAATAATAAAAAAAACGGTTTATGTAATTAGTTATTCACGTCAACCAAGCGAATAGATTAGTATTTTTCTCAAAATAATTTTATTCGAAATTTTTCTTCATTTAAATTGTAAGGTTCACAAATTTAATTATTTTGTCTGAAAAAAACGTATTTACTTACCCGTAGGTATAACATAAAATAATCATTTTACAGAAATTTGATAAAAAAACATATTTTGTTCGTAAAAGAAAACAATAAGAAGATTATGTGAATCTTTGGAAAAACAAAATTGATTGTCTTTTCCACTTGATCAAAATGAAATTTGAAGTAAGACAATCGTTTAAAGTAACAATTTTCTTCTAATAAATAGATTGCACTTATCCGTTGAAGAAAAATTTGCTTGATCTGATGAAACATCTTTTAAACAAAAACAGTAATTTTAAAAGAACGAATTTTCTTATATCAAACAAATATTCCTATGTGTGTTTCATCAGCATGTTGGTCCTTCAAAAACTTATTTTCGTCTTTTTTATGGTTTTTGAATTTTGTTTTAATTTATAAATAATAATTTCAGTTGTTAGAAAGACTCAGTAAACGCTAACTCCATTATTCATTAGAACGTTAGTGCTATCCAACAAGCCATTCTCCTCTTTGTTTATTATTTATTTTTACTTATAATTGTTATTTAAGCATCAACTTATTACAAAGCTTACTTTAGAACTTTGGTCTCACGGATCTGTTTTATTCATAATGATATAATTTATAATACAATTTGTAGGGGTTCTAATGAATATGCTAAACAGCATTGAAACGTCTAGAAAGAAATAAAAAGCTTGAAAAAAAAATGTTTTTTTCTCACTAAAACAAACGACCACCCTCTCGTTAACATTTGTCTAACTGTGGGTCAAAATCACCTAAAACGTTTCAAAAATTTGTTAAAATAAGTCTTCCTTCGGACCATAATTAATTAATTATATCAATGAACATCGAATTTTTCCCCGTTAAAGAACTTCTATTTCGGGCCAAAACTGTATAAACAACTTTAGAAAATTAAAGAATCATTATTTGTCGAAAACAGTTTTGTGTCAAAATTGTCTCATGTAAATCAATTTATAATAAAACTGTTGACTAGCTAAAAAGAATGAAAACCCAATGAAAAGTCTTAAATCGATAAAAGTAAACGAAAAAAAAAAATGAAGAAAACATGGCAAGAATATGAATAAAGAAATATGAAGAATAAAAAAAATAAGAAAACAAATAAGTAAACAACTACAAAAGCACTGGGCTTAGAAACATGAAAAAATTGAAAAAGTAAAGAAAAAAGAAAGTCCAAATGAGATAGCTAGAAGCACAAATTTACAATTTCGCTTTGGGCCAAAAGAGTCTAAAAAATTTCAAAACTTTGCTAAAAGTATTTTTTATTTGGACCAATATTTTTTCTATAAAAGTCGATTTTTGGCTCCTCAGAGAATTCTATTTCGGGATAAAACTATGCAAAAACTTGAAAACTTATGTATCATTAAGTTAACCAGCAGAGTTTTGTGTCAAAGTGGTATGTGAATTTTAAGTAAAAATTGCCTCAAAAAAAAAAACAGTAAATATCCAAATTAGGTGGATGGAACAAATTATATATGACAATAAAAATGTAACCGAAACGTGAAGAAATAATAAAAATAGAAAAATATGAATAATAAAATTGCAAGAAAAAATAAATATTTGAAATGAAAACGACGAAACGCGAGCTTAGCAAGTTTTGATTATTTAAAAAAAAATGCATATCCAATGAATGAATTAGAAATGATAAGCAGTTAATTACAAAAGCCACCCCCCGCATGACAGTTTTCTAACTGTTGGTCAAAAACTCCTAGAATTTGTCAAAAATATGCTAAATAGAAGTCTCTTTTCAGGGCATAATTATATCGATGGACAACGATTTTTGCCTCTTAAAAGGATTTCTATTTCGGAACAAACGAAAAAAACTTGAAAATAAAGAACAATTAATCGTCAAGAACACAGCTTTGTGTCTAAACTGTCTCAATGAAAATCAATGTATGAAGAACAAAAAAATTATAGAAAAGAAAAAATTAATTAAATACTACAAAAGCAACGAGTTTACACACCTGAAAAATTCAGAAAAGTATAGAAAGAGAGAAGGTCAAGAAGAGATAGGGAGAAGCACAAATTTAAAATATTTCTCATTTTGAGCCAAATCGTCTAAAAACTTTAATTTCTTTGCTATAAGAATATTGTTTTTCGGATCACAGTTTTTTCAATAAAATAAATAAAACTGTATAAAAACTTGAAAAATTAGGCATAATTAATTTAACCAACACAGGTTTTGGCTCAAAATTGTCTCAATGCTAATCAATTTACATTACATACCTATTGTCCACTGGTGGGGAAAGCTCAATTTTAGGTAAAAATTACATCGAAAAAAAAAATAAAAGTCTAATTTAGGTTGAAATATATATAAATATACAACAAAACTTTGAACAAAATATATCAAATATTAAGAAAAATATGAACAATAAGAGATCAATAAAGACAATAAGAGATCAATAAAAAATAAAAAATTGAAATGAAAACGACGAAAGCACCAAAAGAAAAAAATTGCTTCAATAGGCCAAAATTATGGAAAAAAAGGGAAGTCTAAGAAGGTAGAGAGTAGAAGCACCAATTTAAAATATTTATAATTTTAAGCCAAAGTCGTGTAAAAGGTTTCAAAAATTTGCAAAAAGGGGGTTATTTTTTACCAAAACTCTTTTCAATAAAAAACAGGTAAAGTTACATTAGCTTAAATCGTTTAAAGGATTTCAAAAATTTTTTAAAAGGCTTTCTTTTTGAATTATAATGAAAAAAAAACATGTTTTACTCGTTGGTAAAGTTCTAATTCGGGCCAATACCGTACAAGAAAATAAAACATCAGCAACCTGTGATAAAGTAAAGAACACAGTTTTGGGCCAAAATTATCTCAATGAATATTTACAAATGTTTGATCGTGGAAGGGCCCACCTTAAGTCAAAATTACCCCGGAAGAATGAAAACAATGCAAAGCACCATTCAGATCGATAAAAAAAAGTTAAAGAACCAACATTTTAACCAATCGGCAACTAGTAAGAATACTGTTAAGCCACAGAGATTCGGGCCGAAGCGGCAACGCCGAGCGCCGACCTCGACCCCGGGAACCCATCTAGACTAAACGAGAACCGGGGAACAGTCACATCCGTTCTCGAAAGTACGAGAGTGCGTTCAGACTGGGTATATAAACCAGCGAGGCGCGCGAGATGGGAGGGAACAGATAGTGCAGTGTGGTAGATAAGCGAAGTAAGCGGACAAGTGAACTGTGCGAATTGTTAGTAGAGAGTAATTGTGTTTTCGACGAGTATTGGACAGCTTGGAAGAAGCCTCACCATCCCTAGCAAAATTTAACATCGTTCAGGTAGATCTCATGGTAACGCAGACGCATTATTACGCAGGCTTTGTAAAGGGGAATGTCGACACCGCCAACGAGGAGAACAACTAGAAGTACCAAGCATTCTTAAGAGAACCAGGATTGACGTCAACGAACGTTGGACCACTGAACAAATGAAGATCGAACAAACAAGCGATAATGCTGTGGGTTAATACGTCAATGGAAGTTGGAAAATCCAAGACCTGATTGGAAGGACATAACAGGTAAGAGCCCGGAAGTAAAAGTTATGTGAACTCATTGGGATTCTGTGGCGATTCAGAATAATTTACTGAAGAGAACTTGGGAAAGCCCCGACGGAAAAAGTGCCACGCTCCAGCTTGTGGTACCAGAAAGTAGACCGAAAGATATCTTGCGAAAAATGCTCAATGGAGTGTCTGGAGGCCATTTTGGAGTAAATAAGACCCTGGATAGAATTCGGAAAAGGTACTACTGGGTGAATTGCCGATATAACCCCAAAGAGTCGTGCAGAAATTGTGATTCCTGCTGCTCCGTAAAAGGACCCCAAAGAAAGTCTACGGGCAAATGAAGCAATACAATGTTGGTGCCCCATTTGAAAGAATTGCGATCGACGTAGTAGGTACTTTTTCAGAAACGGACGATGGCAACAAATACATCTTAGTTGCCATGGATTTTTTCAGTAACTGGCCTGAAGCTTATGCACTACCAAATCAGGTAACTAACACCGTGACAAGGATCTTGGTTGAGGAATTCTTCAGTAGATTCGCCGTACCATTAGAGCTTCATTCGGACCAGAGACGGAATTTTGAATCGCAAATTTTCAAGAAGATCATGGAACTTCTCGGATTCCGCAAAACAAGGACAACTCTGCTCCATCCACAATCAGATGGCATGGTTGAGCGTTTCAATCGAACCATGGAACACTACCTCTGCAAACTGGTAGCATACCACCAGAAAGATTGGGACAAATTTCTGCCTCTTCTAATGATGGCTTACAGAAGTGCAGTGCATAAGACGACAGGACATCCCCTGCCAAGGTGATATTTGGTAAAGAACTTCGTCTTCCGGTAGATTTAGTGTACGAATTACCAGAAAAACCGGTGCAAGATGTCTAGAACTATGCTGATGAACTTCGAGAAAGATCGGATGAAAGCCAGATATGACTTAAGGGCGAATTCTGCAGGATTTAAGGCAGGTCACTTGGTGTGGCTGTATAATCCACAGAGGAAGAAAGGTAAGTCTGCCAAGTTGTTTTTAAGTTTTGAGGGTCCATATACAGTCATCAAACGTATCAACCACGTATACAGGATCCAACGTACCCCTAGTGCAAAGATGAAAGGGAGCAAAGATCTTGAACGGTTAAAGACACAGTTACAGTCGTGGAAATTTCTCTGATCGTAACGGTCAGAACTAAGAGGGGGGGGGCAATGTTACGCCCGACCATCGGTCCACAAAGATTCGGGTCGAAGCGGCAACGCCGAGCGCCGACCTCGACCCCGGGAACCCATCTAGACTAAACGAGAACCGGCGAACAGTCGCCTCCATTCTCGAAAGTACGAGAGTGTGTTCAGGCCGGGTATATAAACCAACGAGCCGCGCGTAATGGGAGGGAATAGATAGTGTACTGTGGTAAATAAGATAAATAAACGGACAAGCGAACAGTGCGAATTATTAGTAGAGAGTAATTGTGTTTTAATCGTGTTGTAGTAGTTAAAAGTAAATAAAAGTGTGTAGTTAATTGACGATAAATTATTGGAACCCGTATCCCGTAACAACACAAAAATACGAAAAATCAAAGAATTAGAAAACTTACAAAAGAACAAGTAAAAAACTACAAAAGTTAAGAAGCGTGGAAAAATTTGAAAATTAAAAAAAGTAAGTCTACAAAAGGTACGTAGAAACACAAATTTAAAATATTTCTAATTTTGGATCAAAATCGTCTAAAATTAAGAAAAATGTTCTAAATTAAGTTGCTTGTTGAACGAAAATTCTTTCAATAAAAATTGATTTTTGACTCGTTGGAAAAGTTTTGATTCGGGTCTAGATCGTTTAGAAAACTGAAAAAAATCGAGAATGCAAATTAATTCACATTGCAATTATAGCTTGTTACAATTTGATTTCAAATTTACTCGAAAGAATAAAAGCCCAATTTAGATCATTGAAAAAAAAATGTTTATTAAAAAAAACAAACACGTGACAAGAATAAAAATAAAAAATTATGTGAAATAAATTTAAATATTTAAAATATAAAAATTTTGTATTTTTAAAATATAAAAATAAAAAAGAGTTTGATAGTTAAAGGCAAAAATTTAAAATATTTCCAGTTGTTAGTCAAAATCGTGTAAAAAATTTCCAAAACTGGCAGAAAATTTCCTTTTTCGGACTAAAATTCTTTCAGTAAACACCGACTTTTGACTTGTGTTGTAAAAGTTTAATTTCGAGAAAACACTGTATAAATAATTCAAGAGTCATTAGTTGTTAAAAAATACAGTTTTTGGTCGAAACTGTCTCATTACAAATTAATAAACATTGCAATTGTTCTCTCGTTGAAAAAGTTGCATTTTGTGTCAAAATTACCTTAAAAATATATTAACCCAATAAAAATGCACTTTGGTAAAAAATCTAAAATTTGAAAGAACAAAAGATTGAATGCAAAACCCGACAAAGCTAAAAATATAAAAAATAAAAAAAAAAGAGAAAAAGCACCAATTAAGAGAAAACTAGAACAGTTTCAGTAGAAGAGAAAGACAATCTGGCCACCACTGGCCACTCTGACCACTCTCACATCAAGTTAAACGCTATCTAAAGTTTGAACTGAGGATTTGACGTATCGTTTACCTGTCACAATTTTTTTTAACCTTAAGAGAAGCTTCAACCAGAGATGTAAAAGTGGCCCTTAATTCAAATAATGCTAAAACCTCCGTAAAAATGCTTAAGCAATTCTCCAACATAAATCCCCTCACTTTCATAAACATCCCGAAAACTCCCGAAATAAACATGACAGCCAATTAAGATGCAGATTGAAGAAACTGCGCGGCATTTACATGTTGTAGAGGTGTGTTAGTATTTGCTTTGGATCCGTGTGTTTCGAATAAACTCCGGAAAAGGCAGAGTAAATCCCCGGAAATATATGTTAATTTGTCTTGTTCGTTTTGTTGTTTGCTCTTGTTTTAGGTAAACTGTAGGGCGCAGCCCACCCCAAAAAGGAAAGCTCCCGATGAATAATTATTGTTCTTAAAACTGGGGCTCATTAGGAGGCATCGTACGTGTCAACACGTATCCAAAAAATCTTTATAATGAATTTTCTATCTGCTCTTTGGCAAACTTTTCACTAACATTGTACTTGTTGGCATTTATTAATTAAAGATAGAGTAAATATTTGCCAGTCGTTTATGGATTCGCTCGGGAAATTATAAAGAAGGATTATTAAGGAAGGTTAAATTGTGCGGAACCGTGAGCGTCTTCTAAGTTTGTGTTTATTTTCTATGGCACACTTGTTGACACCAATTATGAAGTTTCGTGAAAAATCATCCGCGGATTTGCTTCCGGAGAAGCGGAGTGATTATTCAGTAATCAACTTTGCTAATCAAACGGTGATTATTTGGTAGAAGTGCAAGACAATATAAGTAATCATGCTTCAAGTCAAAAGTGGTTTCACAGGGCCCCTGTATATAATATTATTAACTTTGCAGAAGATTGGTTGGCTAGAAGAGTTTTAGATAAGGCCTAAGTCTTTTTGAATTCAGCAGTTTAGTAGGTGGTTACAAAGGCTGCAGTCAACCGTGTTCACTTTGTGTACTGGAACGGTGCAAAAACTCCTTGTTATTGCATGAAACCAAAGGCAAGGAATAAGATGATGAAGTTAGAAACTTCGAACAGAAGGTAACATTGAACTTTCGACAGAATTAATTGGAAGTGGATTATTCCAATTAGTGCTCCCCGAGCACCGTCTTGCCTTTATAAATATTCCTCCTCGTTGTTTAAATTCGGAACTTGCATAATATTGAATTTTCTCTTGGAGTCAATTAAGTGACAACGCAAAGAGAGACTTGCGGACCACCTGGTTGCGGAAAACACAACATTAATTTACACTTTGTAGGCGAAATTGCCAAGGCGCCAAGACTTGTCCTAGTTGAATCGTAACAAATTAAGCTGACTAATGACACAGCAGGACGCCACATTCCCGGAAAATGACGGAATTCAACTTATTACGTCTCATCATTCACTCGGGGACACCTTTTCGGCTTTCAACAGGACCGGTGACCAAAAGTTATTCTCAGCTAATTTTCACAGGAGTTTCCCGTGATTTGTCAGCAGGAACATCTTTACCGAAATTTATCAAGTATTTTGTAGCTGGAATTCACGGGAACGATTCAATTAAGCAGCTATGGCGGCAGGCAGGGATAATGCGTAGGGTGGAAAGCTATTTTTTCCAGGACACAAAACAGGTGTAAAGCAAGGACGTTACAACGCTCAGGTTGGGCAGATACACTTTATTGCCCGAGCTCCTCGTTTACATTTACCGAATATACGCCAGATTGAAACCATGTGTGCCCTGTGTGTTCGTTTTTGTTCTCTTTTTAGGAGGGTAATTTTTGGCTCGTTCCAGGATCGTTTTTTATTTGAGTAACGAATATAACAACATCAGGTTGAGGTCGCTCTTACTTTCTCCCTTTTTTTAACGTATTTTTTTTCAAGCGGTCTAAAAGTACCTACGCTATTTGTTATCCCGATACAGGCACTTGAAGTGCGCTTTCTAATTCTCAGGGAAAAAAGTAATAAATAGGTACTAGGCAGTAAAAGTTATTTCCAAAAGTCATCGGTGCTGTCATGGTTGCGCGTGTATAAACGGTTTTCATTCACCAAAACCATTTGAACACTAGATGGCACCAGATAGACCGACCTGAGTGTATTGCCATCTTTACATTCTTACTGAAAAAACAAAGGATGGGAATACTCTCAGAGCGCTCAAGAGCAACACCGGAAACCGTTATTAGTCGAAATCGCATATGTTCTCGAATTCTGAGTTCGTCTGTTAAATGTCATGCACGTCATTCGCCCAGTTTCAGGCCTCAGCTTCGCTTCGGCCATTAATCTCTGGGCTCAGCACGAAAAGACACACTTTTACTCCTAGTTACATGATCTACTATTTTTCTATATAGTTATTCGCTTTGGTATGACCAATTAAAAGTAAATTTTTCTCGACGAGTTTATTTTTTAAGGACAGTGTATTGTTTCGTAAGCGGCGAAAGTGTCATTTTTCTGGCGGGGCTAAAAAATGATAATTTTTTTCCTATATTGCTAAAGTACTGATAAGATGTTGAAGGCTTTCACGGCCGGTCATAATACAATCTAAAGTGTTTTGCGGACCGAGAAGCGGCGGTCCAATGAAATTTCTTCCCGACATTTCGTCTACAGCTGCGGCAGATATTATCAAAAGCGATGAGGTAATGGTCGAAATGATTTCCCGTGCTTCCTGACGTGGACTGATTCGACTGTGGTGAACTCCGTGGTATTAATTCTCCAGCTGTAGCACTGCAGTGGACGGACTGGGGTGGGGGTAGTGGTGGCGAGGGGGTTCGGCGCACTTGAAGTATGACGTAGAACTCGCTTCCAGTCTGGATTTGAAAACATAATTTCCTCCTTCCTGTTGAAATTGTTGTCGTGTTTAAAGATCTCAATGACCTCTCTCGTTAGCCTCGGATAGAAACGCTGCGATTGGTATGATATCCACCTCGTTGAAAATAATGTAGTAATCTTCGGAGAGAGCGTACTCCGCTACTGCTGACTTTTGTGATTGTCCCAGCCTGCGACTCCTCTTGTGTTCCGAAATCCTCGCGTTGACACTGCGTTTTGTGGTGCCAATGTGTACCGAGCCGCAGCTGCATGGGACTCAGTAAACACTGGGTGTCGATAGGGGATCTCTGCCGTTTTTGGCCGATTTCATGCTCTGTTGTTTTGAACGAGTGGGTTTAAACACAGTTGTAACAACGTGCTTTTCCAGTAGTCTGTCTAGCGGACAGGACCGGCCAACAGAGCCCACGCTTATGTGCAGCACTCAACAGGCTCCAGAGGCGGCCTTCATTCTTATGTTGGCTCTGAAGCCCACATAGTGTCGTAGCGGCCCTAAAGCTCCACAGCGATAAACAAGGCCCAGAGGCGGCCCTAACGGGCCTACAACGGCAGGGATTAGTACAGGTACAAGGACAAGCATAACTGAACTGACTAAACCAAAAGAGAAGCCTAAGCTAACTAACCTAGCAAAAGGGAAAATGGAACTGAACTAATCTAAAAGTAAAGTAAAACTGAACTAACTTAACCAACAGAGCCCAGACTTGTGTGCAGCAATCAACTTAAAGAACCGCTGCAACAAGGTTCAGAGGCAGCCCTCATGGGTAACCGTGAAGCAAAATTAAAACTTAACTAACCAAAGACAAAACCAGAGGCGGCCCTGACGGGAACCAAAGTAAAAGTTTAACTGAACTAACCTGTACTCACTAAAAGCAAATCAAAACTGAACTAATCTACCCAACAGAGCCCACAATTATGTGCTGCAATCAACCCAAAGGACAGCTACAACACAGGCAACCCTCATGGGTGACCGTGAAGGACAAGTAAAACTGAACTAACCAAAGGAGGAACAGAACTGAAATAACCTGAACTAACTAAATTCAACGTAAAACTAAACTAACAGAGCCAAAATAGTGTGATAGCGGCCCCAAAAGGCCGCAGCGACAGACAAGATCCAGAGGCTGTCGCAGGCCCTGATAAGCAGACGTAAAGGATCAGTACAACTAAACTGACTAAACCAAAGAAAAAGCATAAATTAACTAACCTAACTAAAAGAAAAATAGAACTGAACTCACCTGCACTAACCAAAAGCAAAGTAAAACTTTAATAACCTAGCCAACAGACCCCACATTTATGTGCTGCCATCAAACTAAAGGACCGCTGCGACAAGGTCCAGAGGCAGCCCTCATGGGTGACCGTGAAGGACAAGTAAAATTGAACTAACCAAAGGAGGGACAGAACTAACTAACCTGAACTAATCAAAGGCAAAGTAAAACTGAACTAACCTCACCAACAGAGCACACATGGTGCCCTAGCGGTCGTAGCATAGCCTAAAAGGCCGCAGAGACAGAAAAGGGTCTGAGGCCGCCGGGAAGGGACACGTACAACTGAACTAACCAAACCAAAGGAATTGGACTAACAAAAGGCGAAGAAAAACTAAACTAACCTAACCAAGAAAACCCACACTTATGTGCAGCAATGAATCTAAAGGGCCGCCGCTACAAGGTCGAGAGGCGGCCATAGGGCCACCTTAAAGGACAAGTATAACTGAACAAACCAAACTAAAAGAAAAACATAGTTTTCGGCGATTTTGGCCCAAAATTAGAAATATTTTAAATTTGTACTACCTGTTTTGGAATTACTTTTTTATAATTTTCAGATTTTTTTTTACCTTTGTTAGATTTTGTAGTTTTTAGCTTGCTCTCTTGTAGTTTAATTTTTTTTCTTTCAATTGTTCTTTTAATTTCCACTTTTTTCTATTCGTATTATTTGTCGTTTACTTAAACTTTTTGTTCTTTCATTTTTGTAACAATCTAATTCCTCTTTGCATTGTTTTTATTATTTCAAAGTAATCTTGATCTAAAGTCCAACGAATGAACACTTGTAAATTTCCATTGGGATAATTTTGGCCCAAAAACTAAAAAAAATCGTATAGTATTTGTCAAAATAGAACTTCACAAAAAAGTTGAAAAGAAATTTTTATTGAAAGAAGAAGTTTTCGAAATGGACGATTTTAGCAATTTTAGCAAATTTTTTAAAGCTATTTTAGTAAATTTTTTAAAGTTTTTGAATGATTTTGGTTTAAAGTTGTAAAATATACGTCTCCAATACGTTTGGACAAATTTCTTTCTATAAAAACCTATTCCTGATTTTTTACTTTTGATGCTTTTCGTAGTTTTTCAACAGTAATATGTTTTGTAAAATGTAAAATTTATTGCACAGAAACAACTCAAAATTCTTTAAATTTATACTTTTAACTATCTACCTTTTTTGGACTGTTCATTACCTTTTTCCTTTGAGTGCTCGTCTTTTTAAAACTTTTATTTTTTAAATGCTTTTCTTTTTTTTCATGATATTCTATTCTTATTCTTTGTCGCGTTTTCTGCAATTTTTCCATTCCTTAATTGCAGGTATATTTTAAATTTATGATTTTAACTATCTACATCTTTTAGACAAGAATTTTTTTTTATAGTTTCTGCTTATTTCAATATTTTTTTCCTTTTTGGTGTTTCCTTCGCTTTAAATTTTTTATTTTTTAAATGTTTCTTTTTTTCATATATATCCTATTCCATTCTTAATCTTTGTTATGTTTTCTGCAATTTTGTATTACTTTAATAGGTACATATATTTCTTCAATTGATTGGGGGGCGCCTTATTTTCTTATTATCCGCATGAGTTAATTCTGATTTTTTTCCAATGAATAAACTAAAATGGTAATGTAAATTGAATTGCAGTGAGACAATATTGGCTCAAAAGTGTATTTTAAATTAATGGTTCTTGACTTTTCAAGTTTTTTTAGTCAAATTAAAATTTTTGTAACGAGACCAAATCAAAAAGTTTGGTTAGTAAAAAAATAAAAAAAAAATCTAGAAAAAAATTAGTAAAACATGTAAGAAACAGAAATTAACTAAATATAGCTACAACTCAGTTTCAAGAGTTTTGAATTGCATAAAAAAATACGAAAAGAAAAAATTTATTGCATAAAACTTTAGGTCAAAAAGCAACAAGAAGCTTAAAAAAATAAACAAAATTGATACTAAGTTTAATACTTAAAAAAATATTTTTTTTTTATTGATCTAAATTGAACTTTTTATTAGGTTTTCATTTCTTAGTGTTAAAGTAATTTTGAAGAAAACCATGCTGGAAGTTAATAACTATACGGATAACTATATGAAAGTTAATAATCAACAACAACTGTCATGTATTTTTGATCGATCTAAATTTCATCGAACTTTTCGTTGGGTTTTCATTCATTTAAGGTTAATTTTGAACCAAATTTGAACTTTTCCAAAGAGTGAACTATTGTTGTTGATATTTATTTGTAATGAGACAATTTTGGCCCAAAACTCTTTATTTTTAAAGATTAATAACTCCTGAATTTTTAAAGTTTTTTATCCAGTTTTGGCTAGAAACAAAACTTTTACACGGGGTCAAAAGTTGATGTTTACTGAAAGAATTTTGGTCCGAAAAAGAACCTCTTTTCTTATGATTTTACACGATTTTGGTTAATACCTTATACTTTATAATTGTGCTTCTAACTATCAACCTTTTTTGGACACAATTTTTTCTATAATTTCTGCCTCTTTCAGCAATTTTTTCTTGGCGCTCTCGTACTTTTACATATCAAATTTTATTTTTTAAATGTTTTTTATCTTTAATAGTAATCTATTCCTATTCCTTGTCGCATTCTCTGTATTTTTTTTTATATTTTAGTACATATATTCCAATACTGATGTAAATTGGGCGTTTTATTAGATTTTAATTCTTTCGAAACTTTTTCCGATTAAAAAACTATAATTGCAATGTAAATTGATTAGCATTGAGACAATATTAGCCAAAAGCTGTATTTTAAATTACCTACTGATTCTTGATTTTTCAGTTTTTATTAAAAAATTTGGTTAAAAAAGAAACTTTTTTAAGAAAATTAGTTTTAAACAATTCAGGCCCAAAATTAAAAATATTTAAAATTTGTACTACCTGCATTGGACTTACTTTATTATAATTTTCAGATTTGTTTTACTTTTCTTAAATTTCGTAAGTGTTAACTTGCGCTTTGGGTTTTTTTTCTTTCTTACTGTTCTTTCATTTTTTCATATTTCTCTATTCTTATTATTTGTCGTTAATTTTTTAGTTCTTTCTTTTTTTATATAGATCTAAATTGGTCTTTGCAACGAGTCAAAAATTAATTTTTATTGAAAGAATAATGATCCAAAAATGGACGTATTTTAATAAAAATTTTAAAAAGCTTTTAAATGATTTTCGCCTGAAGTTTTAAATTTATGTTTCTGTCTCTTTTCGACTTATATTGTATATTATTATTTGGATTATTCCTTTTCGTAGCTTCAACAGTAATATGTTACTGCATGTACAATTTGTTGCCCAGAAACAGATTGAATCCGTTTTGACTGTTACTAAAAAAAAAAGTGCATGATCTGAAAGATGAGTCATCATGTCCCCCAAAAGAAAGACACCCCCTCTCCCCCTCTCCCCTCCCTCCAAGAAGTTCACGATACTCAAGAAAGACAACTGGAACGCTGCAAAGACGACGATGATAGAAAAGTGAGTCATGGCCACCTTATTTTCAAGTAGTGACGACAAAAACGAATAAAGTAAGTAAGCGACGTGTGCAATGGTGAGCGTGTAGGTAATAAACAATAAGAAAGTGGGTAGGTAATATCTGGAACCTGGTGACACCTACCGTTTAAAAATTACGATGGCAGGAAGTCCTCTGACGAGCAGCAGCATGATGGTTCTAGGTTGAAACTCACTAATTCAGGTTAGTTCAGGTTACTTCACGCCTCGTTTTTATACTTAATTTTAAGTTTTATAAACTGACACCTCGGGGCTTTCTTCACAGAGACATCGAAACGCGTCTGTGGATAGGTTGGTGGCCCATCACTCCATTCTTTGTATTTCAGTGTTATGCATTAATGTATTAAGTTAAAGCAGGAGATCAATTCACCGAAAACATACCAACACCAGGAGGAATTAGACAGGGTGACGGCCTAAGTCCTTTTTGTTTAATATTCACATGCATAAAATTATAAATGAAGTAACAGATCTTAACTTCGGATACAGACAGGGCAACAAAAGAAGTGGTATGGTGTGTTACGTCGATAATGCAGTAATTATTGCCGAATCAGAAAACGACCTGCAGAGACAACTCTTCCAGTCCTTCCAAGTAAGCCGCCAAATCAACATTTCTATCTACAAAAACAAACGCTTGACAATCGGGAGATTCGCTCAGATGTAAGCTAGTGGTGGAAGACAATCCCATAGAACAGGTGACGCAATTCAAATATGTGGGCATAGACATATCAAACACTCACGATCCAGTTAAAGGCCTGACATCTTCTTCTTCTTTAGATGCCCTGTCCTCTTCGGACGTTGGCAACCATCAGCGCTATCTGAACCTTGTCTACCTCTCGGAGAAACAATGTGGTAGTGCTCATTCCATACCATTGCCTTAAGTTTTTTAGCCAGGATATCCTTCTTCTACTCGGGCCTCTTCGTCCTTCGATCTTGCCTACGAGATATGTCTGGTCAAACCCGTACATGCTTAAAGATAGCAAAATTCGAATCTACAAGACTTGTATCAGACCGATCATGATGTACAGTACAGAAGTCCGCGAAGACACCAACAAGACGAAACACATCTAAGTGTGGCGGAAATGAAAACACTGAGAAAAATAGCGGGAAAAAACAAGAAGCGACAGAGTAGGAAACAGAGATCAGAGAACAATGCGGAATACAAAATATGGTGAGATGGGGAAAATAACGTAAGAGGCAGTGGTACAACCATGCAAGACGGATGGACAAGAACAGACTTCCTAAAATAGTCTTAGAAAACAACCCGCCCAGCTCAAGACCTGCCGAGAGGCCACCTAAAAGATGGAAAGATAGGTGGCAATCCACCCCCCAGAAAAAGATGCAGAGGCAGCTTCAGAATTAACAGATCGACAGATCTCCAAGAAGTAGAAGAAAAAGAAGTAGTATTACGTTAGGCTGGAGATTTTGTGGGCAAGTAACATTCGTCTGCATTGACAGTCTTTAAGAGCAACGCCATAAGAGTAGAAAATCCAAATTTTGTTCGATCAGTAATTAAGGAAAAACTACCCTGCGCCAAGTTTGTGTTTACAACTGTCTGAAATGATAACAGTTATTCGTTGAATAAACCTGGAAAAAGCTCTTGAAGCAGTGGTCTGGATGAAACTAGCAATATTTCACTTTTCTGTCTCCCCATCGCCCCTCCTACCCTTCCATGAGTAGCTCGTCCATGTGAATGTATTCAATCCAACGCTACAGAGAAAAATTATAGAAAACTGAGCAAGGCAAAACCCAATTGCTAAAAATCTGCACTTGTTTATTTCTATCATTTAAGTTTTGCTTGACTTATCCAAATATAGACATGTACTTGTAAAGAAAGTTACCTCGACAATAGATGTCACCTAAGGGCGGACTAGGATGGATTGGTCCAAGTCTTCATTGCTGACCTCGCTTGTAGCTAAATACAGGTCCGCCACGATTTAAAAAATTTCAGGGAAATCAAATGAGTCCCGATACGCCAGAAAACATGCTGCCTCCTAACTGGTTAGTTCGCAGATCTCCGACGGTTCGGGATTGGTTTGTCCTGGTTCTCTCTTGGAGCTTACTCAATATTGCTATAGGTATGAATACATTAGCAAATTGGCTCTTCTCCATTTACTAAGTTTGCGTACCAGAAAAACTACGTTCCAGAATTTCCAGAAGTTACACAGATTCCAGAATATCCAGTGTTTTTTATATTTTTGAAAATCAGTTTTTTTTTTGGTAGGTTAATGGATGATTGAAAATGTTCCTATTTTTCTTTCTCTTTTGTGGATCATTACATTACCCCTTGAACCATCATATTCTCTATGACTGACAGGTTTGGTCACTCACCTGAACAGAGGGTTCTGGTGCCGAATAAATGAAAGAATCTATGGAACCACTGAGCTTATGGTGGGTGGTTTACACATTTTTTTAAAACCGTAACTGTATATTCAAAAAAGATAGCATAGAGGGTAGGCAGGATGGCCGTGTAGCAAAAGACACTTGGACCAAATGGTTCTTAGAGGCCAACTAACGAAAAAAAATCAGTTCAAGTTTATAAAAAAATTTAAAAAGTATGGTGGTCACCAATTTGTCGATCAACTCACCTGCATACTAGTTTTGGGGTCTACCCCTCATCAGGACAGTTTTGGCTGGTCGACAAATTGGAGACCGTGTGTCGTGGATTAAAGCCAAAAAGCTACGGAATAGCGGTGAGATGTTGTACAGAGCAGGCGACATCTACCAGCGTATTAGATCTAATACTCCATGGCAGATGGCTCTCAGTTCGAGAAGCAGCCCATATCGCTCTGTACCTCGCAGGTTATCTGAACCAGAACCAAGTGTAAAGAGTAGGTGGTGACCAATTTGTCTTTCAACCCATCTGCATACTAGTTTTGGGGTCTACCCCTCATCAGTGTACTGCTTTGGCTAGTCGACAAATTGGAGACCGTGTGTCGTGGATTAAAGCAAAAAAGCTACGGAATAGCGGTGAGATGTTGTACAGAGCAGGCGACATCTACCAGCCTATTAGATCTAATACTTCATGGCAGATGGCACTCAGTCCGAGACGCAACCAATATTGCTGTGTACCTCGCGGGTTGTCGGAATCAAAACAAAGTGTAAAGAGTAGGTGGTCACCAATTTGTCGATCAACCCATCTGTATACTTTATAAATAAAG
The DNA here is from genome assembly GCA_951812265.1 of Taphrorychus bicolor. Lineage (NCBI taxonomy): Eukaryota > Metazoa > Arthropoda > Insecta > Coleoptera > Curculionidae > Taphrorychus > Taphrorychus bicolor. The sequence goes on along the minus strand of OX638297.1, from coordinate 58,985,781 downwards.
GTATTTTCTGAATAGAATGTTTGATGTGATGGTTCATGAGAAAGTTTGGGCAAGTATGATCCATGATCAGTGTAATAGCGTCCTTATGTAAATTAACTGGATGGTATATATAGCAGGTAGAGGACAAAAAAAAAACTCTCTATCTTCTATTGAAGAACGCCGACGTTTCGACCAAAATTGACAGGCTGAAAATATAAAAAGACATAAATAAAAAAAACTTCAGAAAAAGTTTTTTCTTAATATGAGGTATTTTTGAACCAACCTCTTCTATGTTATTTTGGGTAGAGCATTGGAGGTAGGACTGCAAATAGCAAATAATTATTGACATTTTTTAACAAATGGGCCCATTTTTTGGCCACAAGTCTGCCATATTTGTGTGACCCATGGGGTTATGTCATTGTCAAAGCACCTCAACTGGCAAATCATAAACTCGACTCATTTGACGTAAGAGTCAAATACCGTCATTTTCTGTCTATTTGGCCGCTATTTCCACTACAAAAGTTGGGTTAAAATTCTAAAAGATAGCGGTCCCTTCATATGTAATATAGTAGCTTGTTGATTCGAACATATAAACTTTAGATTTTATGCATATTGCTAGATATGGTTAGAGACAATCTTTTTATAAAATAATAAATTTAAAGGCCCTCAGGTTATTTATTGTCCAACGAGACAAACCGTATAAACAGTTATGGCAGTTTTCAATAAGTTTTATGAATTTTGCTTATTTTTTGACTTTGTCAGTATCCAGAAACAACAGAAAAGGCCCAACACCACAATCTAGCTCTGACCTAGATCCAGAAAGTACCACTGTCTTTAATTCATTTAAAGGTCTGTTCCAGTGGACTCAAGCCAGTCTCGAACAGTCAGAAACCATTCTGCGCCAGTCATCGTAATGTGTTACTCGCAGATTTCTGATGGTCCGAGATTGACTTAAGTCTTTATTGAAAGAAACAGCACCCCCCAAAAGGCCACCCGTAAACGCTGTTCTAATGTTTACACAACCCGCACCTGCCATTTTGACGTCGATTTGACATCTTCTTGAAAAAAGCATTTTGAATTTGACGCTAATGCCCAGTCTCCATTCTCGGAAAAGAAACGTGTACCGTGTTTCGTTATTATTTATTACGCTATTATGTTATTATTATGTTAAACATTTTTATAAGATGCCAAGGCTTGTCAAAATAGATAAGGAAGAATAGAAAAGGACACCGCTAAATCACTTGCATTATTTGCCAAATCGCATTCACAGTCTTCGAGACTTTCTTAAAAAATGTTTCCTAAGGTCAATATCAAACACTTTACTTAGAATAATTAATAAAATATAATATTTTTACTAAGAATATTAGGACAGACAGCAAATATGAAGCACTTCCTTGGACATACTTAATCTTAATACTTTATCGTCACGTGATCTCTAAATTTTAGGGATAATTCTGGTAATAGTGGTAATGCTGGCAACCCACAGTCCATGAACTCGCGCATGCGCATCGGATATCTAGTCTACTGTTGTAAGGTTTCCCGGCAGTTTTAGCATTCTTTTTTAACCCATTAGAAAAACTCTGACCATATTGAGTAAGCTCCAAGAGAGAACCAGGACAAACCAATCCCGGACCGTCAGAAATCTGCGAGTAACACATTACGATGACTGGCGCAGAATGGTTTCTGACTGTTCCAGACTGGCTTGAGTCCACTGGAACAGACCTTTAAATGAATTAAAGACAGTGGTACTTTCTGGATCTAGGTCAGAGCTAGATTGTGGTGTTGGGCCTTTCCTATTATTTCTGAGATACTGACAATGTCAAAAAATAAGCAAAATCCATAAAACTCATTGAAAACTGCCATAACTGTTTATACGGTTTGTCTCGTTGGACAATAAATAACTTGAGGCCCTTTAAATTTATTATTTTATAAAAAGATTGTCTCTAACCATTCCATATCTAGCAATATGCATAAAATCTAAAGTTTACATGTTCGAATTAACAAGCTACTATATTACATATGAAGGCACCGCTATCTTTTACGATTTTGACCCACCTTTTGTAGTGGAAATGGCGGCCAAATAGACAGAAAGTGGCGGTATTTGACTCTTACGTCAAATGATTCGAAATTATGACTTGCCAGTTGAGGTGCTTTGACATTGACATAACCTCATGGGTCACACAAATATGGCAGACTTCCGTCCAAAAAACAGGACCATTTGTTAAAAAATGTCTAAAATTATTTGCTATTTGCAGTCCTACCTCCAATGCTCTGACCAAAATAACATAGAATAGGTTTGTTTAAAAATACCTCATATTAAGAAAAAACTTTTTGTGAAGTTTTTTTTGTTAATGTCTTTTTATTTTTTCAGCCTGTTGAATATCATAAATATCAATTTTCCGCTTATTTATAAAAAACAAAATACGATTCTTTAGCCAGATACTCGCAAGCTTGAAGATATTTTGTCTGAAGATATTTTGGGTAGGCATAGCATGTCGAAATCAGGAAACATTTAAGAATCCAAAGCGAGCATTTTGAAATTTGTGTCAATTCTCCAAAAACTTTGAGTCTTGAAACTATCGTTTAAGCAGCAAACTCCTTATTACTGAATATGACTTCAAGACGCAATTTAAGAGTACAACATTTCTTCCACTTGCCCAAACTAACTGGGAGGATCTGACTGGTCTGGGTGGATCGTTCATGTATATAATTATTGACCATCTCCCTTCATAGAAGATAGGTGAGTCTCATCATCCTTTTCTAAAGAGTTTTCTCATTGTTTGCGTGCCGTTTCCTCTTTTTTGTGTTTATTGTAGGGAATTTAATGTTAAATGGTTTGTGTATCATATTAGAAACTATATATACCGTTTTATTTATACACATGTTAATGTAATTATGTAAGTTGAAGCATCTTCCCATGTGTTTTTAGCCTTGAAGAAGACTAAATTTTGGTCGAAACGTCGGCATTCTTCAATAGAAGATAGAGAGTTCTTTTCGTCCTCTACCTGCTATATATACCATCCAGTTAATTTACATAAGGACGCTATTACACTGATCATGGATCATACTTGCCCAAACTTTCTCATGAACCATCACATCAAACATTCTTATCAGAAAATACCTTGATTTATAAAGTATGCAGATGGGTTGATCGACAAATTGGTGACCACCTACTCTTTACACTTTGTTTTGGTTCCGATAACCTGCGAGGTACAAAGCAATATGGGCTGCTTCTCGAACTGAGAGCCATCTGCCATGCAGTATTAGATCTAATACGCTGGTGGATGTCGCCTGCTTTGTACTCTATCCCATAGCTTTATGGCTTTAAGTCACGACAGACGGTCTCCAATTTGTCGACCAGCCAAAACTGTACTTATGAGGGGTAAACCCCGAAACTAGTATGCAGATGGGTTGATTGACAAATTGGTGACCAGCTACTCTTTACACTTCGTTTTGGTTCCGATAACCCGCAAGGTACAGAACAATATGGGCTACTTCCCGAACTGAGAGCCATCTGCCATGCAGTATTAGATCTAATACACTGGTGGATGTCGCCTGCTCTGTACAATATCTCACCGCAATTCCATAGCTTTTTGTCTTTAAGCCACGACACACGGTCTCCAATTTGTCGACCAGCCAAAGCTGTCGTGATGAGGGGTAGACCCCGAAACTAGTATGCAGGTATGTTGATCGACAAATTGATGACAACCATACTTTTTACATTTCTTCATAAACTTGAACTGAATTTTTTTTTCGTTAGTTGGCCTCTAACAACCATTTGGTCCAAGTGTCTTTTGCTACAAGGCCACCCTGCCTACCCTCTATGCTATCTTTATTAAAGATACAGTTACGTTTTTAAAGAAATGTGTAAACTACCCACCATAAGCTCAGTGGTTCCATAGGTTCTATCATTTATTCGGCACCAGCACGCTCTGTTCAGGTGAGTGACCAAACCTGTCAGTCAGAGAGGGTTTGATGGTTCGAAGGGTAATGTAATGATCCACAAAAAAGAAAGAAAAATAGAAACATTTTCAATCATCTATAACCCTACAAAAAAAAAACTGATTTTCAAAAATAAAAAAGGCACTGGATATTCTGGAATCTGTTTAACTTCTGAAAATTCTGGAACGTAGTTTTGCAGGTACGCAAACTTAGTAAATGGAGAAGAGCCAATTTTGCTAATGTATTCATACCTATAGCAATAAAAGCACCCTCTGGAACAGATGCCGCAAAAAAATTGGGGGCAAATTTTATCGGCAAGGTGCCGTAGATTTATTGTTACGACAATTTCGGTTCACGTGACGAAGACAACGAATGATCAGAGGCTCCCTTCCTTCCCTAACCTAAGTGATATTGTATACGAAAAAAAAAAGAAAGGGCCTATTTTGGTGCGGGTGTATGCTAATTTATAAAGAAGGTATTTTCTAGGTTAAATCCGCAAAGCTATAAAGGGAGAATCTTTCAAACAGAAGGCTGTTTATACGGAGGGCTTTTTATCCCACCTAGAGTCGGTGGCAAATTGAATCTGCACGTCTCCTTTGTTATTTCCTCATTTCATTCCATTTGCGGCTTAATCTCCAAGTGGAATGCGTCCATCTAATCTGCACAGGTTTTATTCCATTGAAATCCTTTTAAATTTACTGGAACGCCTGCACGGCCACACTTTAAATATCCACATTGTTCAACGCTCCAATTTGCGGTTCGTTTTGCAAAAAAAAATCAAAAGGACAGTTTTTGAAATATCGAATATTACTAGGTCCAGGATATAATCTAAAAGAATACAAAAGCTAGGGGTTCAGATAAGAAGTTAATAAACCAAAGCAATTTGCATTCGAAAGGAAAAGTCTGGAAGATAAAAACTTGTACCTTTACCCTGGGAAAAGACAATAACTGGGCAAGGAAGTTGGGAAGACGAAAAAGCAATTAAAGCCGGTTTACTTCTGACTTGGGCCTCGATTAATTCATTATCGTGATTGGCGATTAGGATCGCAATTTATAAAATACACAGAGTTATAATTAGCAATTAGAAAGATTTCGCGGCTGCTTCAATGTTGTTGATGTATTTTAATTAGGCTCTATGGAAATCCGATTAGTGGAAGCGCTGTGTGTTGTTTTGTTCAGTGGCGCCACATCAAATGCTCCATCATTACAAACCTCTTGTCGTACATACATATAAAACTCCTTTCATTCTCCAATAAACTACGTATTTGGGTTAATACAATAGGCAAGACATGATACGCCAATGGATGATCCTGCTCTATAAGAGCCGTAAAAGAAGCTTGATCTTTGTATTCTGAGAGTGGCTGGGGAGCTGTTTGACTTATTAGGTAAACGGTCGCTACTTTGGATGTTGTTTTAGGTCTTATATTTAGCGGGAGACAAACAAGGTGTATGTTACAGAAATTTGATTTATGTAAGGGCTAAAATGTTTGCTCACTTTATTTCGTTTAAGTAACCTGTGTTATATAAATTACGAACGAACAAACTAATTGAGATTTGGTGCATTGCCTAAAGAATTTCATAAGGCAAAAGTCAAAAGAGAGTGCACTAAAAAAAGAGAAGACAACGAAGCTTTCCAAATTTTCATTCAGTTCCCTCAAGCAATACCATTTTCTTCCAGCATTTTCAGCTCTTTTCCAAATGATTTCAATTAAATTTTACCAACTTAAAAGAGGTTCTTCTATTTCTTCTATTTATTCTTCTATCTAGCAAGCAAATATTTGTAGAGAAATTCACCGAGGGCTTTGACAGTAAGAAGATCTAAAAGAAATTAGAAAGCTCAGAAAGGCACACAAAAAGCAAACAATTAGTGCACGAAGGTAAAACGGCAGAGAAGATTGTATTAGACAGATCTAAAAAATGAAGCACAAATTTATGCCACCGTGGTTAACAATGACACATGAAGTAAAGAAAAAAAAATTATAGAATAAGGAAAGTTTAAGGATAGTAAAACATTGTAGAAGAAAATTTTTATGTAAGAACGGTTGAGACTGCGAGGGTAAAAGAAAGATTAATCACAACAAAGTAATGAAGAGCCCAAAATGAAGACAACTTAAATCACGGGCAAATAATTTATAAGGCACAAAAGACAGAAGAAGCGAGAAGCTTTAGGCATAAGAAAATAAAACAAGTATGATAACCAAAGCTAAAAATATGAAATATAACACTTTTAATAAAAATATTAGTATTGTACCTAAATGAACATATTGTCGACTAACTAAAATTTATAAAAAAAAAATGCAAAAAGGCAAAGGGCAAATTAACTTAAAAATTAGCGCAATGGCTAAATAAAAAAGAAGTAATTGCGCACTCGGAAAAGACAGACAACCTAACTGATGAAACAAAAATTTAAACGAATAAGCCAGTAAATCAGAAATTGAACATAAACAAAAAAGAACGAACGTCTTTAAAAAGATTACTATAAGGAAAATGAAATTTGAAAGAAATTTATTTTCTGCGAAGTATGTTAGTGATCGAAATTTTTAGCTTTTTCGCAGAAAACTCTAATTTAAATTATGCAAAAAGGCAATATTTACTAATTGGAAAATGTTTTCTTTACAAAATGAGCTTTGAAACAAACAGTGTAATTCAATGCCGGTAGGGGTATTAGCCCTCGGAGTAGTTGTTTCTGTTTGTTTCCTTCTTAACAGCTGCAATATTTTTGGAAATATTGAAAGCAGATAAGCTTTCAATTTCCAATTAGTAAATACTGCCTTTTTGCATATTTTAAATTAGAGTTTTCTACGAAAAAGCTAAAAATTTCGATCTATAAGAAAAATCTTATAGTAGGGCTTGGCTAGATAAATATATAAAAATTGAGGAATCAAATAGACGCAATAAATATTTATAAAATCAAAAAACTCACAATTTTATCGTAAAAAAGAGGAATAGAAGAAAAGCTCCAAGAAATAGAAAATAGCCTGAAAAATACAACAATTAATAAAAATTAGACAAAAGGCAGTCGGTGCACAAAAAAATCTCAGAGAACAAAATAGTAAACTAACAAACACTGTAACAACCAATTTTGACAGACCTAAATTATGTAGGGAAGTCAAGCACAAATCCTTACCATCTTGGTAACAATAACTGGTTAAGTAAAGAAAGAAATTTGTAGAATGAGGAAGGTTGAATAATAGTCAAAAATTGTAGAAAACAAAATGGTAAGATTGGAGTAAAAAAAAATCGAGTAAAAAGCGCGGGTAAAAAAAGGCTTAATCAGAATAATCAAATGACGAGCACAAATTGAAGAATAAAGTAGACCTAAATAAAGAGCAAACAATTTATTCAGTCACAGAAGAGAAAGGAAACAAGAAGCTTTGGGCACAAGAAAAGAAAACAAGTAAGATATTCCTCTTTGAATGTCAATTAATTGAAATAATTTGATCTATTCTGACTACCTCAATTTTAATTATTATTGCCCTCGCAGAGCTAAATATTATAAAATATAACACACTTAACTGACTAACTAATAAAAGTTTCTAAAACAAGTACATCTCAAACTGCATTAGAACAAGCAGTTCATCAAACAGAAGACAGCAGAAAGGGAAGGACTTATGAAGCAAACAGTCAAAAATATAAAGTATAGAAGTTGATGGAAAGAAACATAAACCACTGAAGAAGCAAATAGATAACAGATAATATCTAAATATAATAGATAATGATAGCTAAGGAACGAAAAACTCAGTATAATTTTATTATAAAAATGTAACAAAAAATGTAATAGCAAAAACAAATAGTGTAACAAAGACAAAATTTTTAGATTATAACGAAATACAAACGAATTTTTAGATTATAGGGACATAAAGCAGAATTTAAAGAGGTAGCAAAGTTATGCTCGAACGTCTATAATCTATAAGCAAGACTGCTTATGTAGAGAAACAAAAAAAAACTTGAACACTGAAGAAGAAATTATACTTAAAAATAAAACATGTAGGACAAAAGTACCCAACAAAAGATATAGTGGAAGTGGGGTTTGAGAACAAAAAAACTTAAATAACGGTCCAAAATTTGTTAAATGTAAACAGAGTAAAAGAGTAAGAAAAAAACTACAACTAGTAAAAATGCGTAAAAAGATGAAGAAAAACGAACAAAAATAGAAATTATCATACTTGAAAATATAGTCGTGAATTGATTAAAATATATCAGAAGTTTGAGAACAAGGAAAGAGCTAGTAGGGCAGAAAAAGCATTAAAACAAAAAAATTATCAAAGAGAAAACAGCAGATAAGAAGGGACTCATGAGCAAAAGAGTCAAAAACATAGAGGGTTTGGCCAGATAGACATATAAAAATTGAAGAACCAAATAGACGCAATGAATATTTAACATAAATTGAAAAAACTCGTTAAATTTTTTATCGTAAAAAAGAGGAATAGAAGAAAAGCTTCAAGAAATAGAAAACAGCCTGAGAAATATAACAAATGAATACAAATTAGACAAAAGGCAGTAAAAAAAATGACAGAGTACAAAATAATGAACTAACAAACACTGTAACAAGCAATTTTGACAGACCTAAACAATGTAGTGAAGTCAACCACAAACCATTGTGGTAACAATAACTGGTTAAGTAAAGAAAAAAATTTGTAGAATCAGGAAGGTTGAAGAATAGTCAAAAATTGTAGAAAAAAATTGATAGGATTGGAATAAAGAAAAACAGCCCAAAAAAATCCAGTAAAAGCGTGGGTTAAAGGAGGCTTTTTCAAGAGCAATGAAGCATAAGCCAATGAGGAGCACAAATTGAAGAATAAAGAGAAAACAATTTATACAGTCACAGAAGAGAAACAAGAGGCTTTAGGGACAAGAAAAGACAACAAATAATAAGATATTCCTCCTTGAAGGTCAAATAATTGAAATAATTTGAACTATTCTGCCTGCCTTAATTTTAATTATTATTAACCCAGAGCTAAAAAGTATAAAATATAACATATTTTAAACTAACTTAAGACTAAAAAAAAGTTTCTAAGAAAAATAAAGAAGAAGGTCAAATGAACGCAAAAATAAAAGGAGTAACAAAATGAAGAAAAAGAATTTGGGCACTCTGAAAAGACAGCAAACTTAATAGATCGAACACAATCTAAAAGATAGTAAAATAAGCCAATAATATCAGAGAGTGGAACACAAACCAAAAAAGAACGATGTCTTCATTACACAAAAAAAAATTCCAGAAGAAAAATATGTTTATCTGTTACAAATAAAGTAAAACAAGGCTTGGGAGTGAACAAGTTTTGGAAAGAGCTACAATTATGAAATAAAAAATATATTCGTGTACCTTTAAAAACCAAAAATATTTGAGAAAAAGCGGTATGAAAAAAATCAGAAAGTACATCTCAAAGTACATTAGAACAAGAAGTTCATGAAACAGAAAACAGCAGAAAGGAAAGGACTTATGAACAAGAGACAAAAATATAAATTACAGAACTTGCTAGAAAGAAAAATAAACCACTGAAGAAGCAAAAAGATGCATTCATTACATAATAACTAAAAATCGAAAACTCAGTACAATTTTATCGTAAAAATGTAACAAAACATGGAATAGTAAAACAAATAGAGTAAAAAAAACAAAACGACGAATTTTTAGACTAAAGGGACAGAAAGCAGAATTTAAATAGGTAGCAAAATTATGCACGAATGTCTATAATCTATAAACAAAACTGCTTATGTAGAGAAACAAAAAAAAAGACTTGAACACTGAAGAAGAAATTATACTTAAAAATAACAAAAAAAAACATTTGGGACAAAAGAACCCCACCAAAGACATTGTAAAAGGGTCCTTTAGAATAAAAAAAAAACTTAAATAACGGTCCACAATTTATTAACTCTAAACAGAGAAGAAGAGTAAGAAAAAACTACAACTAGTAAAAGGACAAATGCGTAAAAAAAGATAAAGAAAAACGATCCAAAACAGAAATTAACATACTTAAAAATATCAGAAGTGTGAGAACAATGAAATAGTGAGTAGGGTAGAAAAGGCAAAGCCGTTGAAATACCCAACAGAGAATTGAGGAGCAATATAAAAAGAAAACAAAACAAAAAATGGACATATATGAAAATATATTGGTGAAGTTATTAAGTGAGTGGATAAGGTAAGAAAGACAAAGCCGTTGAAATATTCAAGGTTAAGTAAGGCTTCAGAGTTAGTTTAGTTAAAAGAGAAAGAAAGAAAGGTAAACAATATATAAAAAAAAATAATATAAACGAGGAAAATTAAACAATAGTATAAGACTAAAAAAACAAAGAATAAAATTACTTTTTTAATGATTAAACTTACAATAATTCTTTGATGACATGTGACATATCATTCTAAAGCGTTTTCCGGACTTTGAAGCAGTGGTCCAATGAAATGCTATTCTGAAGTTTCATCCACAACTGTAGTGGATTTTATCAAAGGCAATAAGGCAATGGGCAGAGTGATCTCATTTGGGTGTCGAAGTTGACTGATTCGACCATTGAATGCTCCGTCGCTTCGTATTTCTACTCCCATTGGAGCTGTTAGGAGGTTGACATAGGAGCTGGCCCACAGAACTCGCTTACAAGAGCTTGAAGGCATAACTACCTCTTTTCTGTTAAAGTTGTTCTTATGCTTGAAGATATCAATGGCTTTCCTGATTAGCCTCGGATAGTAACGTTGTAATTTATGTAAGATATCCGCCTCGTTAAAAAGATATCGTGACATTCAGAGAGAGTGTACTCTTCCTATGTTAATTTTTGTTTTTGCTCCTCCCTTCCATAATCCTCGAATTGATAATGCGTTTTGTGATACCAATGGAGGTACCTCAGCATGGAACATAAAACCTTGTAAACTCAGGGTGCCGATAGAGGATCCCTTTTCCGGGTGCTGTTAAAGGATCCCTCTGGACAAGGGCCGGTCTAATAAAAACAATTTTTACATTCTGCTTTTTCGGTAGCCTGCCTTTGTTGCCTCTGTTTGGTAGTCCAATTTTTTTTTCAATATCTCCTGTTGTTCTCTTGTACGATGGAGCGTTGACTGGTCAAAATATTCAGCGTCGAGAGGCAAGGAAAATCACTCCGCCTATTGCTTCGATAATGTTCGCCGCAGTTGTGGGAAAAACGTCAAAAGAACATTCAATCGGGCCACGGCTTCAAAGCCCGGAAAATCTTATAGTATGATATCTTATGTACGTTAAAGGAACAAAGAAAAAATCAAGCTGCTGTGTTTCAAGCATTAACGGATGCTTGTCGCGAGTTGCAAGAACTTGTCTCAACTAAAATGACTGACGTTAAACAAGACGTAGATCAAGTCAAACAAGACGTGAATCAAGTAAAACAACACTCGGATCAAATGAAACATGAAGTAGAAATGAAAATGACGGAGTTAGAAGAATAGCGGCGGATCTGGGAAACACGTCGCAGTGGGCCAACTTCAACCGCTCTACGACTAAACATTACTAGGCCTCCAGTTTTCGACGGCACTACTTCTTTGAACATTTAGGAAGATCAATTTGATGCGGCAGCAGTTAAAAATGGATGGACAGATTCGGACAAGTCTACCGAACTTTTAGTAGCTTTGAGAGGAAAGACTGCAGACATCATGCCTACATTGTCGACCACTGAAAAGTGTAATTACAACGCAATTGTCGGGGCGTTAGAGCGGAGCTCTGGTAATGCTCATCGCGAAATAATCTACCAGACAGAACTACGGATGAGGCAACAGAAGCCAGGCGAAAACCTACAGGAATTCGGAGCGGACATTGAGCGTTTAACAAAATTAGCGTATCCTGCGGCTCCCTCTAATTTCCTTGACCAGCTATCAGTCCAGCAGTTTATAGAAGGAGTTCGCGACAGTGAAATGAAATGCCATTTGAGGTTGACTCGTCCTTGCAGTGCAAATGAGGCACTAATTCGGGCATTGGAGTATGAGGTGTCCAAAATAAACACGGGCCACAAAGTTAGAATAGTTGAGGTACAGGAACAGCAGCAGCCAAACTAAATCTTAAAGCAAATGTTGGACGAGCAGCGTGAATTCAGGAAGCAAATGACTGCATATTTCGACCAATCAAGGAGCAGGGCACTAGTTGTTACAGAAGAAATATGGACCGAAACGCCGTCCTACAGAAACCCGAATTTTGTTTCAACTGCGGCAGAATGGGCCATTTTAAAAAGGACTGTCGGGTTCAAATGGAAAGGAGTCAGACTCCGCCACGACGACAATTTGGCGAACTGACACATCAACCGTAAAACCGAGACCAGACAGTGTGAAGGGGCGAACGCTGACTGGCCTCATGAAAGTATCCAGTATCACTAGGATTGGATAGCTTGGAAGAAGCCTCACCATCCTTGGCAAGATTGAATATCGTCCAGGCAGGTCTCATGATATCGCAGGCCTTGTAAAGGGGAATGTCGACACTGCTAATTAGTAGAACAACGAGAAGGACCAAGCATTCTTAAGGAATCAGGATTGACGTCGACGAACATTGGTCGAACAAATAATCGATAATGCTGGGGGGTTAATACGTTAATTGAAAGTTGGAAAATCAAAGACCTGATTGGAAGGACGCAGCAGATAAGAGCGCGGAAGTAAAAGCTATGTGGGCTGAAAGGGATTGGCGATTTACAATGGTTTACTGAAGAGGACTTGGGAAAGCCTCGACGGGAAAAGTGCCACGCTCTAGCTTGTCGTATCAGCAAGTAAACGGAAAGATGTCTGGCGAGAAATGCACAATGGAGTGTCTGTAGGCCATTTTGAAGTGAATAAGAGCTTAGATAGAATTCGGGAAAGGTATCACTGGCTTGCCGAGATGACGTCGAAGAGTAGTGTAGAAATTGTGACACCAGCTGCTCTGTAAAAGGACCGCAAAGAAAGACTAGAGGGCAAATAGAGCAATACAATGTTGGCGCCCTATTTGAAAGAATTGCGATCGACATGGGAGTTCCTTTTCTAGAAACGGTAGATGGCATCAAATTCATCTTAGTTGCCATGGATTATTCCAGTAAATGGTCTGAAGCTTATGCACTATCAAATCAGGAAACTGTGGCAAGAGACTTGGTTGAAGAATCCTTCAGTAGATTCGACGTGCCATTAGAGCTTCAGTCGGACCACGGACAGGGTCGGAATTTTGAATCTGAACTATTCAAGAAGATCATGGAACTTCTGGGAATCCGCAAAGCAAGGACAACTCCGCTCTATCCACAATCAGATGGCATGGTCGAGCATTTCAGTCGAACCATTGAACAATACCTCAGCAAAATGGTAGCGGACCACCAGAAAGATTGGGACAAATTTCTGGCTCTTCTAATGATGGCTTACAGAGGTGTAGTGCGTAACACGACAGGACATAGCCCTGCCAAGGTTATATTTGGTAAAGAGCTTCCGGTAGATTTAGTGTACGGACTATCAGAAAAACCGGTGCAAGATGTCTAGAACTATGCTGATGAACTTCGAGAAAGATCAAAAGAAATTCATCGAAACGTGAGGACAAAGATAAATATTGCCAGCGATCGGATGGAAGCCAGATATGACCTAAGAGTGAATTCTGCAGGATTTAATGCAGTTTATACAGGATCGGGACGACCAGAGCTAAAAGGGGGGGGGGGGGGGGCAATGTTACGTCCGACCGTCGGTCCACAGAGATTCGGGCCGAAGCGGCAACACCGAGCGCCGACCACGACCCCGAGAACCCATCTAGACTAAACGAGAACCGACAACAGTCGCCTCCGTTCTCGAAAGTACGAGAGTGTGTTCAGGCCGGGTATATAAACCAGCGAGCCGCGCAAGATGGGATCGAATAGATAGTGCAGTGTATTAAATAAGCGGATAATCAAACAGTGCGTATTGTTAATAGAGAGTAATTGTGTTTTGTGTTTATGTTGTAATAGTTAAAAGTAAATAAAATTGTGTTGTTAAATGACGATAAATTATTGGAACCCGTATCCCGTAACAGTAGATTTCATGATAACCTAAAAAAATTCCTTAATGATGTTACGTTAGAAGAAAGCATAATTTCTCGATTTATCATAATAAAGAAGTCATGTAGTGAGGTTTCTAATCTCCAGTCACTCTTACGACGTTTTCTGACTTTTTTATAAACGCGTTTTATTTCTAGTTTAAAACCCGAGAGGAACAAATTTTAGTAAATTATATAAAAAAGAAGTAATTTGTACTTATTCTGAGCAACCCAGAAGTGAAAAGAAACGTCTCTTGTTTTTTCGATAATTCTAAAGCAAACTCACTCCAACTGTATTAACTTGGTGGCGAAAAAGATGTTCTTGGCGCCTTCAAATAAAAATACAAATTTTAACGAAAATGACGTTCATCACTGCGACCGACAGCAGGAAATGGCCTGCTGACACGTCGGTGCTAACTGATAAAAAACCGACAACCAGCCCACCTTTCACATTTCACACTTTCTAAAAATAAGTCTTAGGTATATACTTAAACAATTTATTGATGTTGTTTTGCTAAGATAAACACCACTTACCTACCTACTTACTTGTGGCTCTAAAACTTGTTTTAAACTGCAAACAAATTTCTTTTTTGTAGTGTAGAGCCCTTAAAGGGATAAAAGTCAAGTCTAATGGATTTCTAGACAAGATAATAAGATACCTTTAATTTGTTCTAAAAATCAGCAGGTTTACGTAAAAAAAACATTATGCTAGAATATAGGACATAAATCCTCTTTTTGTATAGGTAGAGCAGCTCTGGATGGCTATCAACAAACAGTATTCGGACCGTAAATTCAATTCCCAGCCCCCTCGTTAACAATGCTAATTAACAAAATTTATTAATTGATAAATTTCAACTTCAATGATTACTATCTGCAAATTTTAGTGGGTTTGTTTTATCGTCGAAATCAAGAGCGGGGCCATTTAATGACGTCTATAAATTCACCCCGTTATTGTCCGAGATTCGAATTGATTGTTTTCGGTTCAGCATTACGTGGAAGTCATAAATGGATTTATTAGGATTTACTACGTGTTATCAGGTTTAAAATAAATTAAAATTGATTCTAAATCTCGGAAATTTCCGACCGCATGCTCTGCTGGCACGCAACGTTCAGGTATAAAAGTAGACTGCCAAAATATTTTTAATTTTTATTTTCTGTCTACCTCAACTGAGGTGTTAGTGTCAGCTTTATTAATGAGTTTTGCTTTTTACAAATGGGTTTCGGTGAACGTTTCCTTAGAACATTAAGGCTGATGTATAAGTGCCATTGCTCGTAAAATACTCGTATAAGAAAGTAATTTTAGACTTACCCATCACATTTTTAGGCTGATTTGTGTGGTGGCTACCTACCTGAAACCAAAAATACATACACGTTACGATTGGGTAACCCACATAATGCTGCAGGAGATCAAAAGGATTAGCAGTATCAATAAAGCAACGCAAATAATATCCAATTTACATTTGCAAAATCTAATTTGTCTCTGGAAATTGTGCCGTCCCATTTGTACACGTCGTATAATTATAAATGGGTACAGCCCAAACACCTTTTTGTTAATCATATTTATTATCCGTACAAATGTTGAAACATACGTGATGTTTCTGTAAATACGAACGAAAATTGTTATATTTAGGTTATTTCCACAATATGTTCCGATCCGTGTTTTGAATTTGCGCGTACGCAAAAGTATGCACACACGTTGTTGGTTGAAACTTTTGCGTTCTTAATTATTATTGCTGTGAGCAAGGTATTTTCGAAAACTTGTTTATAAAACGCTCATATAAGTTTACAATATATATTCACCATAAAAAGTGTGGAAAGTCATACTTTCCGGTACGAAACTTACTTTTGGTAACTTACCTAAAAAGTTATCTAAGTCTCTTTAAACTATTAATGCTCATATTCAGCATGAACATTTTTTTTTCATAAATTGCCAATTTCATAGTATTAAAAAATGTCAAAAATATTTAGACAGCCAGACCTTTTAATTTGATTCCCAAAAATCGATGAATTCATCGACAAAGGTTGAATATAATAAACAAAAACTAGAGATATTTTAGAACCAAAATAACCAAACGATAATACAAAAGTGAATAATATATAGGGTATTCTGTTAAAAATTGAGATATCCTATCGTAAAGGGGCAACCTTTCAGTCAAATCAGAATATGGTATTCTACATGAGAAGCAATATTTACGAATCTACAATTTTATACTAGTGAAAAAATATACAGGACAAAATTAACGAGTCTTCTATGAAAGAAAATGACGTCCATCAAATGAAACCTGAGGAAGATTCGGAGTAGTCAGTGGAGTATATGGGGTGATTCATAACTCAATGCACAAAGAACAGGTCTACTTGTAGAAGAAACCAAAACAAGGTGTTTCTTCTTCATTTGAATTTTTTTCTAATGCCTACGGTTGCTGAGACACTACCTTAAAGAGAATGCCATAAAAAGATCTAAACATCTCTGCATTTCAGCAATGCCCTAATACAGAGAAAACCACTTTTCAAAATTTTATTTACCTTATTGACTTAATGGAAGCTTGAAGTGAATGCAAGCTTAACAAGGGATAGTTAAAGGGTGGTTCACAATTAGAATTTTTTGATTTTTTTTTACCTGAATAAACCTGAGCTATTCTTAAATTTACTTGGATTAGGGTCTACATACTTAACAGCAAATTCAATTTAACACATTTTTTTATTTAATTTCACAAAATAAAATAAATTAGAAATCTTCATAATGCGTAGTGATGCCAAGTATATCATTATTGATATAAATTCGTTCAAAACTTATAAAAAGCCCTGAGGATGAAGAAAAAATTACAATTGAAACTTCAGCATTTTTTAACTATAAACTAATTTTATTTTATTCTATACTCGTGAACCACCACCATCCGATTAAAGCAATAAAGAAAGAGCTGAACACACGTAATGACCTATACTGGATCAACATAAAAGCGTGAGAAAAGAAAGAGAAAAAAGTCGACAGGAAGGGAAAAAAACATCTTGAACAGCAAAAAGGGCGAGAAAAGGAGAAACGGGAAAAGCAAATAAACGTCTAGGGCAACAAAAAGCGTGAGAAAGACAAAGAACTAGAAAAAGCATGGGAAACACAACAAATGAATAAGAATTAGACTAAAGACAGTTCCAATAGCATTTACAATTCATGCCGGACAAGAGCTGAGGTAAAATGTAAAACAGAAGGGCTCTAACAATAAGAAGAGTTAAAGGAAAGCCAAATTTTAAAGAACAAGGTAGACACACGAGACAGTAAATAGTTGAAAACATAAAAAATCAGCTAGGAATTAGAAGAGCTGAACAAAATATAGAATAAGCAAACAATGGAACTAACAAATATTGTAGTAAAACATTTTGGCGGACTTTAAAAAAAATTTAGTGAAATCAAGTACAAATCTCTGCCACCGTGTTACCAATGACTGGTAAAGTATAGAAATTATTACAATAAGGAAGATTAAAAAATAATAAAAAATTGAAAAAAAAAATATACTTAAATATATGCGTACCAGTGCAAAATATACCATTCTTTACTCAAATTCGGCCACAGCTTAGAAAAAAAGCCTAAGGAAGATGGAAAAGTTACAATCAAAACTTCGGTAATTTTTAACTAAGTTTTATTTTGTTCTTTACCCGTAAACCACAATTAAAGCACTAAGTAGAGATGCTACCCATATAAAATGGCTTAAACTTGACTAACTCAAGAACATGAAAAAAGAGAGTGAAATAAAATGAAAGAAAAAGAAAAAAATATCTGGAACAACAAAAGGAGACAGAATAAGAGCAACAGGATAAGGCAAAGAAACGACTAGAGAAACAAAAAGGGTGAGAGAGACAAAAAGAGGTAGAGCAGAAGAGCGAAAAGAGCAAAAAAGATGAAAACAACAAAAGGAAACTAAACATCTGGAGGAATGCAAAAAGAAAAAGTTCAATTATGCAGACGGAAAGAGCTTCAAGATGATCTTGAAACTCAAATGGACATCCAAGTAAAGGATCTTCAGAAAAAAACTACATTAAGAAATTCGAGAGAAATCCATAGAAAACTGGATATTGGTACGGAAAAATCCAGGCATCTCAGGCTGATAATAGTACCAAAGGCGCTGCTGTAAGAAATCACCAATATCCGATGGCAAAAGTTCCAGTGAAAGATACAGAGGTCAGATGGGGGTTTTGTCATCGAATTGGTTGACTGGTTCCAACAAGGCCATCCTGAAGCCTGTATCTGACCTCTGTACTCTTCCCAAGTTCCCACTGGCTCAAATTTGGAATTTCTTGGAAAATGCACAGAGGTCGTATTGAGGCTGTGACATTGACAACATTGGAACCAGTTGACCAATTTGATGGCGAAACTTCTTGGAAAGCATACAATCCGAAGATAGAGGCTGCAGCATTGGCCACATTGGAACCAGTGAAGCAATTCGAGGTCGAAACTTCTTGGGAATTGTATAGAGGTCAGTTCGAGACTGGTGCATTAGCCACCATTGGAGTCAGTAAACTAATAAGTAAAAAGCCCCCTAGTTAAGTCTGGCATTGCGAGGTAGAGCTAGTAGGCAAGCTTCTGAGACCCCCTTTATTCAAATCAGTTTAGAAAACTTTATCAATGGAGTCCGTAACAACGATGTGTAACTAAACTTGCGCCTACAGCGATTTAGAGGTTCTAGGTTGTAGCCTGGCGTTTGAAGCTACAACGAATGTGACGGGAGGACATCACAAACGCCAGTCACGCACCAAAAGAGACTTTTAAGTCCTACAACTGTGGAAGAGCAGAACATCAGAAGAAACTCTAAACAACGTTCAAGCCCTGAAATTCACATCAAGTCAAGGATACATTACCAGAAACTCCATGTTAAATAGAGATATTGTTATAAACAACCAAATACTAAGCATGTAGACGCCAGCCGAGATATTATAGGGAAAACACCAATTGGCGACAAGAGGCAAACATTGAGGGCTCCTAAATTAAAGGTTTTTATAGTTAAGAGTAACAGTATGCAGAGCAATGAAAGATTAACAATAGAGACACGATAATAAAAGACCAGGAGCACGAAAAAGACGATATTTTGCAAATTCAGACAGTAAGCTGACAAACAAGTTGTGTGGAAAACTGTAAGTGTTTGAAAGAATCTAAAAACTAAGGTTAGAATTGAGGACACTATTAAACTTATAGCTGTGATGAGCAAAAATCTACAAAACGAGAACCCGGTTGGTGGACTAAATAGAAGACAAATGTTGTACGGACAGGGGCAGATGATAATCTGCGAGTAACTGAAGCCTGCATGGAGGAGGCGGAAAAGCTGGCATACTGTACCAAAATGTGAGTCGACTCTGAAAGGTTTTTGGCTACAGGGATTCGCTTCGTCACCAGATGAAAAAGAATAGATTCAAATTATTATGAAGTACTTCATCAATGGAGACCGTGACAACAATGTATTACTAGACCTGCGCCTAGACCAATATAAAAACTTGACGAAGCCCTAGTTTGCAGCCTGCAGTTTAAAGCTGCAAAAAATGTGACGGGAAGGAATGAGATCCTGGAGGAAATTTGATGATATTTCTCAGTACGCGAAAAAACTGCAAACAGTACAACAGCAGTCAGACACCAAAAGAGATTATTAAGTGCTAGATCTGTGGAAGAATAGGAAGTCAATAGGAACTGTAGATAACGTTCAAGCCCTAAAATTGATTAGAAACGATTCTCAAAATTGACTGAAAACAGTATGACACCTGTAGACATCGTTATGAACACCAGTTGACGACCAGTGGCAAACTTAGAGGCAGTTTTTTATGATTTACCCGTGAACCACCACCATCCCATTAAAGCAATAAGTAGAGACGATAACTATATAAAACGACTTAAACTTGACCAACTCAAGAACCAAACAAGAAAGAAAAAAAATATCTGGAACAACAAAAAAAGAGAGAATAGGAGCAACAGGATAAGGCAAAGAAACGACTAGAGAAACAAAAAGGGTGAGAGAGACAGAAAGAGGCAGAGCAGAAGAGAAAAAAGAGCAAAAAAGGTGAAAACAGCAAGAGGTAAAGAAACGTCTGGAGGAACGCAAAAGGAACAAGTGCAATTACTTATAAACATCAGCAGAAGATTTGACAAGAACAAAACATCTTATTGCAGATCCTGAAAACTTATCGGAAAGAGCTTTAAGATAATCTTGAATTCCAAATGAACATCCAAGTAAAGGATTTTCAGATAAAAACTAGATTAAGAAATTCGGTAGACAAATCCATAGAAAACTGGATATTAGCACCGAAAAATCCAGACATCTCAGGCTAAGGTCCCTAGTACCAAAGGCGCTGCTGTAAGAAATCACCAATGTTCGATGGTAAAACTTCTAGTGAAAGATACAGAGGTCAGATAGAGGTTTTGTAATTGAATTGGTTGACAGATTCCAACAAGGCCATGTACAATTTGAAACTTCTTGGAAAATGCCCAGACGTCGTATAGAAGCTGTGACATTGACTACATTGGTAACAGTGGACCAACTATATGCTGAAGCTTCTTGGGGAGCGTACAAGCCGAAGATAGAGGCTGCAGCATTGGCCACATTGGAACCAGTGAAGCAATTCGAAGGCGACACTTCTTGGGAAGTGTGTAGAGCTCAGTTCGAGACTGCTGCATTGACCACCATTGGAGTCAGTAAACCAATAAGCAAGAAGCCACCGAGTTAAGTCTGGCATTGCGAGGTAAAATTCTACACCATTTTCACATGTAGTTTAGAAAGCATCATTTGTATTTTAGAAAACCTCACTTGGATTTCAGATACATTACTTGTATTTCAGAAATCATCACTTGAATTTCAGAATAGTCAGTTGAATTTTAGAAAGTATCATTTGAAATTTAGAAGCGTCACATGTATTTCAGAAACTATCAGTTGGAATTTAGATTAGTCATTTGTATTTTAGAAAAGTTCAGATGTATTTCAGAATTCGTGATTTAAATTTCAGAAAGTGAATTAATTAAATACTTTTTCCAAAATCGGATTGAAAAAGCATGCGATGCAGCTACAATAGAGTTTTCTTCTTTTTGTATTGTATAAATTATACTTGATCTACACATAAAATTTAACAATGACAACAATTTACTATTGGCAAATATAAAATTTAGTCCAACTGGTAGATCTTTCATTACTAAGACGGCAGCATTAAGAGAAATGCTAAGTTGTGCTAAGTCCAATTTTTTTATGTACGTACATAGAAAATATATTGTGTTGAAGTGGTTTTTGAGTCCTCCACTTTTGCACTGTACTTACCTTTTTGAAGAACTCCACACAAATGCAAATAACAAATTTTGTTTCTACATAAAACAATTGTCTGAAATTCAAGTGATATCTTTTAAACTACAAGTGACGCCTTCTGAAATACAAGTGTTATATTCCAAAATCTAAATTATTGTTCTGATATTCAAGTGTAGTTTTCTGAAATACAAGTGACTAATCTGAAATACAACTGACGATTTCTAAAATCAAAATCACTATTCTGAAATACAAGTGATATATTCTGAAATGCAAGTGATTGCCCTAAAATACAAATGATACTTTCTAAACTACATGTGAATATGGTGTAGATATTCTGCAAAACATTCAGCAGGCAAGACAGGGAGATTATCGTTCTCTTGCTGATGCGTTGGAGTTAAGTTATGGAAGCAAATTCTGCACTCACTTGTACTACAGCCGACAAAAGCATTCTACAAGGAACATGGGGCTCATGTAACAGTTTGAAGCAAAAATCGAATGATTAGTTGGTATGCAAGATTCTGAGGACTCCTTTATTCAAATCAATTTGGAGAACTTCATCAATAGAGTTCGTAACAGCGACGTGTAACTAAACTTGCGCCTAGATTAATTTAAAGGCTCTAGGTTACAGCCTGGAGTTTGAAGCTACAACGAATGTGACACCAGGCACCAAAAGAGTTTTTCAAGTCCTACAACTGTGGAAGAGTAGAACATCAGAAAGAACTGTAGACAACATTCAAGCCCTGAAATTGACGTCGAGTTATTGACGTCAAGGATACATTATCAGAAACTCTATGTCAAATCTAGATATTGTTATGTACAACCAAAACGCCAGCGGAGATATTATATGGAAAACGCTAATTGGCGACAAGAGGCAAACATTGAGGGCTCCTAAATTAAAGGCTCCTATATTTAAGAGTAACAGTGTGCAGAGAAATAAGAGACTACTAATAGACAGAATAATAAAAAACCAGGAGCAAGAGAAGGACGATATTTTGCAAATTCAGACTGTAAGTTGACAAACAAGTTGTGCGGAAAATTGCAAGTGTTTGTAAGAATCTAGAAACTAAGGTTACCATTAAGGACATTTTTAAACTTAGAGCTATAATGAGCAAAAATCTACCCAACGAGAACCGGGTTGGTGGAATAACACGACAAATGTTGTAAGGACAGGAGGCAGATGATAGTCTGCGAGTAACTGAAGCCTGGTTGGAGAAAGCGGAAAAGCTGGCAAACTGTATCAAAATATGGGTCGACAGTGAAATGTTATTGGCTACGGGGATTCGCTTAGTCTACCAAATGAAAAAGACTAGATTCAAATTAGTTTAACGTACTATATCAATCGAGTTCGTGACAACAATATGTAACCAGACCTGCGTCTAGACGAATTTAAAAACTTAACAAAAGCCCTAGGTTGCAACCTGAAGTTTAAAGCTGCAATGAATATGAAGGGAAAGAATAAGATCCTGGAGGAAATTTGATGAGTTTTTTTTTCAATATGCGAAGAAACTACAAACATTACAACAGCAGTCAGGCACCAAAATAGATTATTAAGTGCTAGATCTGCGGAAGAATACGAAGCCATTAGGAACCGTAGATAACCTTCAAGCCATAAAATTTATTAGAATTGCTACTAAAAATTGACCAAAAACAGTATGACAGCAGGAGACATCGTTTGTCACCAACTGGCGACCAGAGGCAAACTTTGAGGCAATTTTTTATGATTTACCCGTGAACCACCACCATCCAATAAAAGCAATAAGTAGAGACGCTAATCATACAAAGTCACTTAAACTTGACCAAGACAAGAACATGAAAAAAAAGAGAGTGAAATAAAAGGGCAGGCAAAGAAAAAACATCTGAAACAACAAAAAGAGAGAGCGTAGGAACAGCAATATAAGGCAAAGAAACCACTTGAGAACCAAAAAGGGTGAGAGAGAAAAAAAGGAGGAAGAGCAGAAGAGCGAAAGGAGCAAAAAAAATGGAAAAACAAGTGTAAATATTTATAAACATCAGCAAAAGATTTGACTAGAACAAGGCATCTTATTTCAGACCTTGATAGCTTATCGGAAAGTGCTTCAAGATGATCTTGAAACCCAAATGGACATCCAAGTAAAGGATTTTCAGAAAAAAACTAGATTAATAAATTACAACAAAATATAACCAGACCTTCGCCTAGACCAATTTAAATACTTGAAAGAAGGCCTAGGTTGCAGCCTGCAGTTAAAAGCTGCATTAATGGGGAAGCTCTATCTTGAAGCAAAAGAGTTTTTCATGTTGCAATTTCTGAATCAAATCTGAATCTGAATTCAAGAATGCGACGAGAAGGAATAAAATCCTCGAGGAAATTTTATGAGTTTTTCAGTACGCGAAGAAACTACAAATAGTACAACAGCAGTAAGGCACCAAAAGAGATTATTAAGTGCTAAACTTGTGGAATAATAGGACGTCCTGTGGAAGGAAGTGTAGATAACGTTCAAGCGCTAAAATTGATTAGAAATGCTACTAAAAATATTACCAAAAACAATGTGACAGCTGTAGACATCGTTATGAACCCCAACTGGCGACCAGAGCCAAATTTGGTGGCAGTTTTTTATGATTAAAAGCAACAGTATAAAGAAGGAAGAGCACGAAAAGAACGATGTTTTGCTAATGCAGGCAATAAGTTGGGAAACAAGTTGTGCGGAAAACTGCCACTTTTGTAAGAATCTGGAAACTGAAAATGGAACTGAGGGCATAATTGAAGTTAAAGCAATGATAAGCAAAAATCTATCCAAGGAACCCGGTTAGTGGAATAAATAGAAGACAGATGTCGAACGAACAGTGGGCAGAATTTGGAGGTAACGGAAGAGTGGTTGGAGAAGGGGCGGAAAGTCCAGTGTGCCAAGCTGTAGCAAAATATGGAACACTATGAATGATTTTTGACTACAGGTTTTGCTTGGTCTACGAGATAAAAGATCAGAATGAGAAGCGTTTGAATATCAAGTAATTGTGCATTCTTCTTGTAAGGAAAGATAGCCTTAAAAACTGATGCCAGTAAGAGAGTTCAGTTTTAAATAAACAGAACTTTGGCTAAAACATTAGAAGGAAGTTTTACTGGATGTAATGCAGAAAAAATGTGGAAGAATGGTGTAAGCTGTCTCAAGTGTGTTTATTGTAAAAAAAAAGTAAGCCGGATTTTGGATTCCTAGAAGAATCAACCACAAGTCCTGTTTGCTGAAATGACTTGATAAGAGGACCTCTGACTGACGATGATGTATCTGTTTCTGAGACTGAGATGCTTTTAGATCAGCGACCATCAACTAGAAAGTTTCGAGAAGTTAATGATAGCATAGGACTATCAGGAGTTATAATGATGTTGGCTACAAAATACAAAGGTCACCAAGCTATGTCCTCATCTAAACCAAAAGTTTCTTTAAAGGTGGTAGACAATGATGTACTATTAAGTGAAACATCATGGAATTCCATTGTCTTTATTGAGTTATTTTACACGACGTTTCGAGCAGTAGAATCTCTGCTCGAAACTCCAAGGTGTTTCACTTAAACCAAAAGTAGACTGACTAAATAAATGAATGGGCCACCCTCACCACCCAATGGCATATGCGGAAAAAAAGTATTCAAGAAGAACATGCCTTGCAATGCCCAGTAATCCCAAGCGACATACAACATGGTTTCTTAAGGTCATAAGCACTTCTATTATGTATTTTTCAGTTGCATATTTCATTGGTCACGAATAACTTTGGTCGTTGACGTTGGATAGGAAAAAAAATGTAAAAATAAATAACATGAATAAGTAGTGAACGAAATTTTTAGCTTTTTCGCAGGAAACTCTAGTTTAAAATATGCAAAAAAGCATTATTTTAACTTTCATAACCTATGGTATATAGCGCCAATCAGGTTTTTTGTACCTTTTTGTTATATATTCACTATTACCTTGCTTTTTAATACCTGCGATAACTTTGCTTGTCACTTTTGATTTGTGTGTCAAAGTTAATAAATGTGTTCGCGTCTTTTTCGGTCATCTCCTAGATGCTGACGACGGAGGTTGAGGTTTGTCGCCTCTAGAAAGTAATTACGCAATTACTCCGTCCAAAAGAGAGTAGTAAGTACTTTTGCTTAACATATACATTTAGTAACTTTGACCCACATTTCAAAAAGAAACTTTAATTTCTCTTTCTTGTTATATTTTTTGTTTGTTTTATTCAAGAGCACTTTGTTGTATTTTATCTTTGCTATTATGTATGTTTTCTATAATATTTACGATTTGAAACAAATAGTATAATTCAATGTCGGTAGGGGTATTAGCCCTCGAAGTAGTTGTTTCTATTTGTTTCCTTCTTTATGTATAACTACAAGGTTTGGGAAATGCCGAAAGCAGACAAGTTTTCAAATTTCCAAATTGTAATTATACATGTGCATTTTCGCATATCTTAATTAAACTCTGGTTCTATATTCTTTGCAAAAAGCTTAATATTTTTTTTTGGCTTTTTAGCGTTGATTTTTTATTACTTTATTAATTCATTTTTATATATTTTTTTTGCTTTATAAAATGAGCTTTGAAACAAACAGTGTAATTCAATGCCGGTAGGGTATTAGCCCTCGGAGTAGTTGTTTCTGTTTGTTTCCCTCTTTAACGCTGCAATATTTTTGGAAATATTGAAAGCAGATAAGTTTTCAATTTCCAATTAGTAAATATTGCTTTTTTGCATATTTTAAACTAGAGTTTCCTGCGAAAAAGCTAAAAATTTCGTTCACTAACATATTTCGCAGAAAATAACTTTCTTTTAACTTTCATGAATAGGTAGGTATCTTATATAACTCTTATTGATCTGCAACTTTTGCTTGCAAATATTTTTGATTTAAAAGAGGTAGAAAATTGTACTGAGTTGTAAGTTAGATTGTCACTCTTTTGTGCCTAACATTGTGTGCAAATAAATAGTTTTCCAATAATCATTCTTTAACTTTAGGCAAAACTCTTTAGTACTATCTGTGCAGACAAGTGGCGATATTGGAAGCTTTCTTTTAGAAAACTTCGTGTTGGACAGAGTGTCCAGGAGGTCACTGTTTTTTTAATCGTAAGAATTGAGATATCTAGACATCTGTTTTATATAACACATCTTAGCAGTCGTACAGGAAATTGTATAGGTTTAGTTCTATTTAAAGTGGTTTTCAGTTTTTGTTTTCAATTAAATGAAAAATTTGGTTTTAACTATACTTTGACATTTTTTAAACGACTTTTAATTTTATGATATATATATACGATGATATTTTAAAGAATATATAACCTGCAAGAGATATTGGGTTTTTATTAGTTTTATCGGTTTCAGAGTTAAGTATTATTTTCAGAGTGATTATAAAACATCCAACAGCCTTGAAGCAATTGAAAAATGCAACTTTACTAATAGTATTCCAGTAAATAAAGATGACAACCTTCTGTGTATTTATGTAAAATAATACCTATAACCGAAAAATCTGCAAAACAAAACTACTTGACTTTGGAAGAAACATAATCTTTATATTCCAAGAGGTTCTAATAAGTTTCTCTTTCCACACTATTGTAAACCACTGCATCTCAGTTATGATAATAATAATAATAATATTTATTTAGCAAAATAGCTATACAGGATACAAAGAACATAATATCAAACCAAACATTTCAAGAACAATAAACCACGCAAACATAACCATAGAATTAACCTAACACATGTACTTTTATTAATCTTTTAAAAAACATTCAAATTAACACAGTCCTTAATTTCAGTTGGTAACAAATTAATATCATGTAGTCCTCGGTATAACACAGAGTTGTGCATTGGTTCGGTATTACACCTATCACCCAACATGAAGTCAGTACGATTCCTGGTGTTATAACTATGTACATCTTTAAAATATTTTACCATATCACATATACATGGTGGAAACATACTGTTTTTTATCTTAAATATAAACACATGAACACTAATTAAGATTTTTTGCCTGACAGATAATATTAAAACGGTGCCCTGCGGAATACCATGTTGCACAATCATTGACTCAGATACACAATTTCTAAACCTTACTCTCTGATATCTGTTTTTCAAATATGATTCGAACCATCTAAATGCCACATTCTTTATTCGAATACTGTTCAGTTTTCTCAATAATATGTTTCTCTCAATAGTTTCAAAAGCCCTATTAAAATCTAAAAATACTGCTCAAACTACGTTACCCTTACCTATTTCTTTTTTAAAAATATCACATATGTTAACGACTATGGTCTCACATAAGATTCTCACGAAATCCGGACTGATTAATTATCAAAAGGTCATTGTTTTTACAATGCTTTTGTAGTTCTTTTTAACAGCTATTTCCAATACCTTTTCGTATATTTTAACTGTATTAATTGGTCTAAATTCATTATAAATACTTGTATCATGGACTTTTGGAATCGGAATCACTATTGATTCCTTCCATTGATCTGGAAATTCTCCACTTGAAAGCGATGTGTTAATGACATTTAACAGACGGTTTCCAATCACCATACATTCATCACATAATACTGTTTTCGAAATTCCACTCACACGCCCCTGTAGAGTTCTATCCCTCTCTAGAAATCCCCCCCCCCCTACATTTTTTTAATCTTTTAGGATATTTTTCATTTAAGTCATGGTTAATTGTTCAAAACGAGACAGCTCAGTAACTATATCATAGGTCGATAAGATAACTTCATCTGAATGGGAATACTTCAGGACACTTTTTACAATATCATTCACACTGTTTATGAAGTACTGATTAAAATTTTTAGCGGTTTTCAATTTATCAGAAATACTCTCTTCTTCAAGTTTAATTGAATCAACAATTTTAGACTTTTCCACATTTCTCTTGAGTTATGTTTGTTGTCGTCAATTATTTCTTTAAAATATGGCTCTTTTTGAACTTAAATTCGTTTAACAATGTAGTTTCTTATCCTTTTATATTCCCCCCAAACTTCATCATTCCTCTCAGTCACCGCTCTCACGTCCCCAAATTGTCCCTAATCTGCATGTTTTTCCTAATATCAGTGGTTATCCACACTTTATCTACATATTTATGTCTAAACATTTTATTTTCTTTAGGGCACATAATATTTTAAATATCTAAGATACTATCAATGAAACTATTAGCCAAACAATTCACATCCGCAATATCATTCGCCCACTCAATATTAAGCAAGTGACTCTGCATTTGGTCGACACTATAATCTTGCATTGATCTAGAGCAAACTATTTTATCTTGTTGTTCGGTTACTGTTTTTTGTTCAATTTGTATCGACAAAATACAATGATCACCTATTCTCGGCGACAAGTGTACTGCAAAAGACAACGCTTTGTTGTTTGTAATGACATAGTCTATCAGGGTTTCGCTACATTCAGTGATTCGTGTTGCAGAATGCACAATTTGTGAGAACCCGTTTATATTTAAGTTGGAAATAATTTTTTCACCGTAAAAGGGCCGTAGAAAGAAGGTTTCAACAAGTCAATATTATAATATTTATAATATTAATACCCCCGAATAAGCAAACACTCTCTATATAGTAATGAAAGTAATCGACGAATCTTGCATTGTCTTTCTGCGGTGGATGGTATAAAACTGTGCACAAATACTTAATCTTACTTAAACAAAACTCGATAGACAGTAACCAAACATAGTGCATTTCACACTGTATAGTTCCAGTTTTATATTTTAAATCATCCCTAACCAAAACCATCACACCCCCAGTTCTACAGTTGTCTGTTAAACAATTTTCCATCTTGTAACCTTCAACATTTAATTCAACAGTGTCTATCTCCGCAGACACATGAGTTTCCGATAGAAAAACCAACCTAGGTTTCCAGTCATTGATAAGAACTAAAATGTTATCTTTATTGTTCAAAAAAGCCTGACAGTTGAAGTATACAATATTTGAACTTTGGCTTATGTTCTTATTTAATTTCTATTGCAAGTATTTATTTTTCTGTATGTTTTCAACTCGTTTCAACTTTTCACAAGTTGCCACATCCCAACATAGGATATGATCGGTCTTTAGATGCATTCCATATTTTTCGTTAGATACAATACAGTTAATACACTTAACAAAAACTCCCTGACATTCCCTAGAATCGTGCTCCCCAGCACATTTGGCACACGATTTTTTGTCCTTACATTTCTTTTGCAATTGAACATATTTGCTGCAATTGTAGCACCGTATAACTCCATAGTCACTGTAAACCGGTTCGAACTCAAATTTATTCTTTGCTTATCTATCAACGAGTTATAAGTATGAGAGTCAGTTTCAAAAATTATGTTAAACCTTTTGTTAACTACGTTGGTTCGTCTCAATATTTTCAAATTAAAATTACTGTTGTTGCTGTTTAAATCATTGTGCTTAATCACTATACTTACATTTTCTCCGTCATCGGTACCATGCTCGCCCTCGTTCACCCCCACAACCTTCGTTCTATGTTGATGTTTCTTCGGTCTATCAACATCGTATCCGCAGCCAAGCTTGTTTTGGATCTCTGACTGGACACTAGATATATCCCTTTCATTTCCACATCTCAATATTAAGCTTCCATCCTTTGTAGAACGCCCCCTGGTGACCCCGGCCCCCAGATCTATAGGATTAACTTTTTCTTGTAAGGCTTTTTTAATCGTCTTTGCATCTTTCTGTGGCCCTTTTTGTATAATTAATAAAACTTTGCTGTCATTAGGTTTGGCTGCAACAGCTGACGCGTACGACGTCAGCTGTCGTAGGAATAGCCAAAAGAGAGGAACTTGACTGAGTTTCTTTTAGTTTAGAAATTTCCAACATGAAATGATGATTTTTCGCCAGTAGCTGATCAACTTTCTGATTTAAATCCTCAGTGTTTTTCAGCCCTGAGACGTACATGTTAGTTAGCAAAATTTCATTTATTCCTTCTATAAGTGTTTGATCGATGCTATGATCTACCCTGATCCTCTTTCTCGATCTCCTTTTCGTACTTGTCACTGCATTGTCTGCATTTCCAGGTTGCCTTCTTCATATGGAAACCACGAAAATCAACACTTTCACATTTGGCATGGTAAAAATGTTGGCACCACGTACATTGTATCACGGTTTTCAAATCTTCAAACATCGACTTGCATTTATAACCGTTATTAGGCGATCCACCAGGGTCGTCATGTACGTCCCATCCCTCCTCCATATCTACTTACTGGTTGGCCTCACCGATCTGTAGCTTGTTTACGGCTTCTATTGTTCCCCTTTCGTTACTAATTTATCACCAAACCAAGTATCAAAATCTTTCACAACTATCGCAGATCGATCTTACATCACAAACTTCATCGCCACCAGCAAAAATCGCACTCTTTAACTACCTTTTTTTGCTTAAATTAACGAAATATCACAGAGCCGTCTATCAACCGTTCAAAAAAAGATTGATTACCTAAGACTCGTAAACAGAATATGCCTCCTCGTGCCTACTACAAACTCTAGAGGTTTTCCAACAAGTACTATAAGTAGATGTCTCCTTCGAACCATCCACTTTTAATTCGTAAAAACCATCTCATGTGCACCAAGATTTCGAATTATTTGCAAATACTCTTAAAACCGCAAAACATTAGTTTGAAGTTTAAACTTCAAACTTCCATAACTCCAAAAAATAATGCAATATACGTCAAATCTGGAGTTTAAATTTCAGGTAGAGTTCAAACTTTACTTATAAAAGTAACACTTTACATATTTAACCGCAAAAGAAGTAGTAAACCGATTGCTTTAAACAGAAAAATAAACAACCGATAGATTTATCCTGTGGAGGCATAGACTCCTGAAGTTGGAGATTTCAACTTTTTTGGAAAATGACACATTTGTTAGTACTTCATCTCGAGGTATAGGTTAATTATCATTAGGATGACTTCGCCTAGAGTCTTGCTCCCCGGAGTCAAGAATTTGGTTCAGTTATGGTTAGAGACATAAAGCACACTCCATTGGAACTGCTGCGTCGTTGTAAATCAATGATATTCCATCGATAAGAAAAATTACTGATAGAAGCAGAATTTTCTAAATAATTTAAACTACGTAAGATTAGCTAAAACAATTCACAAACTCACCAGAGAAAAGACAAGGTGCCTGTCATTTTTAGATGTTGTTGTAGATGGATTAAAGAGATCTCTAAAATAGGAAATGGACAAAAATATGCAATAAAGAGGATACCAGTACTTTGAAGCTAAAAATGAAGAAAATACTTGATGCAAAAGCGATGTACTGGGAAACCTAAATCAAAGAGTTTTTCTGAATGCAATCAGAGATAAAAATCTCAACAAAGTAACAGTTCCCATCGAAGCTAGGAAACGGATTTATTCCCCCTTAACTAGGAACTGATAAACTGGCGTAAATACTGATTGATATTTCCAAACCTAGAAGTACTTTTTAGTCCAAACAAAGCAAGAAAAGAATGACAAAATGTTGGTTCAAAAATTAAACTTGAAAAACCATAAAATTATCTGAAAAACAATGTACCACCGTTAAGACAACTGATATATTATTATGCCGAAAAATAGAAAAAAATCTAGACACATATGTCTGATCATAGAACATAAATACAACGATGTCATCCTTGCTTGAAAGCTCCAAAAAATTTATGTTCAGTTTCCCAAAACAATCTCAAAAGTTTTATACGACTTGCGTGTTTCTTGATGGCTCTCTATAATAGCTTCTTATTTTATTTCTTCCTGGCTTTTAGTAGGCACGCAGCAACTAAATGTACCATTTAAAATCATTATAGGTATCCGTTGCCAAATTTTGTTTTATCTACGACCTGTAAATACGAAACCTGACGTATATTATTTTTACCGTGCTCCTGAAGGTTATTTTTACGACTCCTTGTTGGATGGTATATAATTCAGCCGACTATGGAATACAAACCAGAGGGGGGTTTCAGCATAGAACAATTTATCTTCTCACCTTGCCAAGTTTATAGTTAAACCAGGAATTTACACGTAATGATGCTTAAGGGGATTAATAACATATAGTTTGTCAGAATTTGCACGCTTTATGCTACGGAGTAATGTACGCTCGACGTTACGAGAAGACCAGCTTGACAGGTGACAAATGGCCCCGCGGACGCATTCTTTCCTACGTGTGTGTAATGGGCCTCAGTCAATAAATCAATAAACCTGACAGCAATTTTTCAAAACGACACTCGATTCTCTTCCGCATTTTAAACGAGAAATTACCTTGAGCTAAGACAATTTTGGGCTTAATTCTCAAACGTCATTCGCTACCAACCAAAAACTGACGTCACTTAAATGCGCCCTTTAAAACGTAATTTCAATATATTTCTTCTTTTTTAGGAGAAATAGTGTTTTCTAATAAACTAAGAAGCCATTGAAACGCTACACTTCAAATTTTTAATGAACTTTAAGCCGTCTATCATCATTTTGGTTAACAGTGCCGTTTTGGAAAGGTCCATGTAGACCGCTTTGGTCGCCTCAAAAAGCCCAAAAATTTGAATTTGGCGCGTGCATGTGCAGTGATTCCAACATATTTTCACTGCATAATCACGTTCATTACTACATGATAGTCCCTCCAAAATTAATAAGAAAGGAAAATCGACTCTGACTCTGACATAAGAAATTATTATGTTGGCGACACTGCACATGCATGGCGGGGGGTGACGCGCCAAATTCAAATTCTTGCACTATTCGAGGCGTTTTTCCAAAAAAATAGCCAAAACTGGGGTATTGAAAAAATTACAGGATGATAACTGACCATACGCTCTACAACTTTACTCTTAAAAGTTTTTCGATCAAATCAACCGTACAGGCGCAAGAAAATAAAAACTGATTTCCCATGTTAATCTCCTATGTCCAGGGTTAGAGCTTCACGAGACCACGAGACCGAGACTTTAATATCGACTTCGAAACCGAGACCGAGACTGTCTAGGTCTCGATCTCGGTCTGCGAAACCGAGACCGAGACCGATACTGCCAATCAAGACTCTCGATTGGCAGAATCGAATGTCTCGGTCTCGAACAACATCATTCGTTTACAAGATATTAGGTATTATAGTCTATAGGCGATCAGGTCCTTATAATAGTGCGTTGCGTATTGTTATTCTTAGTATTAAAATACACTACTCTAGTACATAGGGGGTGTTCATTATAAAACTTCGTCTAGCAGGCTATGAAATTTTTACAGAAAAGGATGACATAATCAAAATAAATGAAATTTTGTTTCTCCATCCTTTACCTTTGACATTTCACAGCCAACTAGATGAAATTTTATAATGAACACCCCGCAATTACATCAGTTTTCTATGTTCCTCATTTTTCAAATCGATTCAAAGCGAGTAAGAACCAAAGACGATTGAGACAAGTGTAAACTCTCACTTTCCGCCCTTTATATCTATAAACAACTATCAACTATCATAAATAAGTTCTATAGATTCCTGAGTGTGACTAGCCTGCCAGTTAACAATATGATGAAGTTTTTGTGTTTGCAAAAGTATTGCATTATGTTTATACAGGGCAATTTTTAATTGGTGACTATTGTGACTTACTTCATTCTACCACAAAATAAAGCTAAAAGTAGGATTTGTTCCATTGGCAGTATGTGCACTTTTTCGAAATGCATAGGTATTCTAATCCATAATATAAAACCTGGTTTGAAATATTTGCATATTTTCAATGAAATTTTGTAGCTGTGTCGATAGCTAAGTATATAGGACGCATACGAAGCCCATTGACCGAGCAGCTTCGCGGCGGAGCAATGGTAAGGATCGTTCGATATGATTGGCTGATGTCTGCATAAATGCATTCGTTCATCGGAATATATGATAGTTCAAGTTCAGTTTTCGTAAGTAAAACATCGCTGTCTCCCTGACGGGAAGTGTATCAATCAAAAAGTAGGTCAGCAAGTTGTCTGAAAGTTCGATAAAGTAATCGTTTCTTGTTCATTTGGGTTTAATTGCACTCTTGTGTAATGGATTAAGTGTGCTTTTTGTTATCTGCGCATAATCGATGATGTGCAGATTTTCTTCTCGTGTTTTGCAATTGATAAACGTGTTTTTTTGCAAGTGGGATTAAGAAAAACTAGTCAACAGTTCGTCAGACAAAAGCACAAGTTTGATGTCATTAAGCGGTCATCAGCTCTGAATAGTGCTGCTTAATAAAAAAAAAATAGGGACCCAATTTAGAAAGCTTCTTCTGCTTAATTCTACCAATCAACATGTCTGTTATGTCACGATCATACTCTTTATTAAGAGCAATCTATTCAACAGTACTAAGAAACTTTTTGAAATTTTCAGGAAACATGAAGATACTAAGAATTCTATCAACATTAAAAGCATTAAAATGCTGTCATGTTATGTTACGGATCTGTTCGAGTGGATAAAGAGAGAAGTTGAGCTTGCGGTCTAGTTAGTGGTGATTAGATTTAAAAAAATGAGAGCACGCTTATATTGAAAGAGAGTAAAGAGTGAAGTTGTTGAAAATGTATAGTACGCATATATATTTTATACAAAATATGTTCAGTAGCATCAGTGGCGAACCTACGAGCAGGTCTAAAGCAGTTTTACATTAAACTAACCTGAACTAACTTCATGCAAAAAATCGAAAATTTCTCTGAAATCTGTGCATTATAACTTAATAATTCAGAAGAAAATTGAATATGCAATTCAAACATAATAAGATTTTTCGAGATACTACCTTTTTTTCGAGACCGAGACCGAGACTCGAGTTGCTACAACGAGACCAAGATCGAGACTACGCGAGTCTCGGTCTCGGTCTCGATGCACAAGGCCGAGACCGAGACCGAGACTCAATTATAAATTCGAGACCGAGACCGAGAGTATGTAAGTCTCGGTCTCAGTTTCGGTCTCGTGAAGCTCTATCCAGGGTTCTGTTGCACACCCGATATGTTTCGCAAGTTTGCTAGTACAAGCATCACCAACCCTTGATGCATTTTTGTTAAAACTTTTCGAGCAAAAATTTTTGAAGAAATAAAATTAATTTAAAACAATTATAAATTATATAATTATTGATATAAAATGTAATAAAAATTAAAACTTTCGATACAGGTTACTAGAGAAACGTCATACCTAGGTGTTTTTTGGATATGTTACCTAGTTCAATATTTAGTTTTTGCTATAAAAGTCGTCTAAGGCCCTGATTTGCCCCATGGTAGAAATATTGATAAAATTTTCTTATGGAGTATAAAGAATACATATAGGGGGGGGGGGAAACGTCATACCTCGGGACATGTTTGGTATTTTTTGGATATG
Source organism: Taphrorychus bicolor (assembly GCA_951812265.1). Lineage (NCBI taxonomy): Eukaryota > Metazoa > Arthropoda > Insecta > Coleoptera > Curculionidae > Taphrorychus > Taphrorychus bicolor. Next base: position 58,950,385 of record OX638297.1, on the reverse strand, counting down.
TTACCTAGTTCAATTGATATTTAGTTTTTGCTATAAAAGTCATCTAAAGCTCTAATTTGCCCCATGGTAGAAATTTTGATAAAATTTTCTTATGGAGTATAAAAAAATACATATAGGACAATCTACACATATAGGCGTATCTTCTTCTTCTTCCCGTGCCGTGCTCGTGTTCAAGCGTTGGCGGTCATCATGTCAATCAGTTGGCGGTATGTCTCTCGGTATTCAACTATTCTAAAAAGTTGTTCCACTTGGAGTCCGGTCCACTGGCGAATATTTCGAAACCACGAAAGCGTTTTACTGCCGATCCAACGTCTTCTCTCCACTTTCCCCTGGATTAGCAATTTAAGCAGGTCGTACTTGGGGCCACGAATATCCGAAGGATGATAATTTTCTTTTTTTTTATGATGGGCAGCAGTATGCGATCTGTGCCCCTTGGTAGTATGTGACGTTCAAGTCACCCGTAACATCCTACGATAGCACCATAGTTCGAACGCCTCCAGCTTATTTATAGCATTGATCCTTAAAGTGCACGTTTCACTGGCGTAGATCAAAACCGACCATACGTAGCATTTCATCACTTTCTGACGTGTACTCAACGTTAGATGTCTATTAGTTAAACCGTTTTCCATTTATTGAATGCGCTTCTTGCCATTTCAATTCTGGCTCCGTTTTCCATGTCTGGGTCATACCTGGAATTTATCCAACAGTCAAGAACCGTCAACCCTTTCTATGTTGTCGTTCTCGAGTGTTAGTGTGGTATTCGGCTCTATATTGATTTGGCCCACTGCCATCCATTTGGTCTTGAGAGGGTCTTTATGCCTGAATATTTTAAATTTTTTTTTTTTATTTTACATTTTACATATTTATTATTTAAAAATAATGTAAAATGCTCAGGCCAACCGACATTTCTGGTCGAGCATTCTTTCAAGAAAAACGCCGCTTACAAGTATTTCGAGACGGCAGTGCCTATTTTGGTCCATTCCAATTCCTCCATTATGTGTACTGGTGCACTAAACTCTATTGACATAACTATGTTCTCAACATAAAAAAAAAGGTTAGTAAAATCATATACGAATAATCGTCCATTGTTACGTTATGTTAATAATTGTTTAAATGTTTATATGTTTATATTTATATTTATTAAGAACAAATTATATATTTATTCTGTAGGCCTGCTGTGCAATTTCTTTTTTATATTTGTAGCCCTGAAGAAGATTGTAATATACAATCGAAACGTCGGCAATTTTTTAACGAGAGCTAATTTTTTTAAGTCCTATACCCGTAAACCTGTTCCTATTCATTCGTTGTTATGTTCTGTACACATGTTTTGTGTACTAATTGTTTTTTCTTCAATCTAAATTGAATTTCTGGATCGAAGAGTAGATATCGGTTTTCATTTTTCTTATAGAATTTTGACCCAAATTGATTTCTTTAAGGACTGACCAATTGGAATGTATGCTAATTAGTCAAACCTATTGTAATAAAAAAAAATTGAGATAAAACTAGAAATATTAAATTTATTTCTTTAACGGCACATTTTGGATATATTTTTTTGTCTTTTTTCCACTTTTTCCTCTTTTCATTTTTATTTTTAACTTAATATTAATATTGTTGAAATAAGATTAATTTGAATTTTACCAAACACTCCAGATTTGTATTCTTACACACTTTAAGTAATTTTTAAAATAACCTTAATGCTAGCCTAGGACTTTTTCAAAAAACAATAAAATTGTTATTTTTAGGTAAAATTGAGTTGCTTTCAAAGAATTTTAGTTCGAATTTTAATGTGATTTCTCCAGACACTTCAAATTTGCATTTTTAGACCCTCTGTGTAGTTTTTTAAATCCTAATGCTAACCTGAATTTTCATAGAAACTTTTATTCGGCATTTTTGACGCTGCTGGTAATTTCAAAATTTGTATTTTTACACACTTTGAGTCATTCTCTATGTATTTTGGCCTTAATCCTAGCCTGACTTTACAAAAAAAATGAAAGATGTCATTTTTTTGGATACTTTTAAACAATTTTAGGCCTAATTCTATTGTAAATTTCTTGAAAAACACAAAATTTGCATTTTTAGTGGCTCTGTGTAAGTTCTTAACCAGTTACCGAGCCAGTTACTGATCTTAGTCCTAACGTGAATTTGGCTTTTAAGCCAAATTCATAATTAAAAAAAACTTTTAATCGGGATTTTTTACAGTTTGATTAATTTTTGACTGATTTTAGCCGTAATCATAATTTGAATTTTTTTCAAAGCCTCCAAATTTGTATAGTTGAGTCATTTTTCACATATTTTGTCTTTAATCCTAGCTTGACTTTTTCAAAAAACATAAAACTTAGGTAAAATGATCTTTTGTCGAAAAATTTCAGTTCTAAATCTAATCTAAATTTCTCAAAGACTTCAGATTTGCATTTTTGACGCTTTTAGTAATGTTAAAATGATTTTGGCCATAATCTTATTTAGAGTTTTTCCAAAGCCTCCAAGTTTTTATATTTACATTTTATATTATAATGAGTTCTTTCCAAACAATTTTAGTCCTACTTCCAATCTAAATTTTTGTTTTATTTTTTTATTTGATCTAAATTGGGGTTTTTCATTAGGTTTTCGTTCTTTTGAGAGAATGTTGACACAAATTTGTTTTTTTTTATGGACTGACCACTTGGAATTTATTCTTATTTGTAATATATAATGTAATAAGGAAAGTTTGGCACAAAACTAGATTTACTTTAAATTTATTCTTTTACTCTTACTACTACGCAAATTTTTAATATTTTTTTTTCTTAGTATTTTTCTACTTTTCCTAACTAAATTTGTATTTTTACCTTAATATTAATATTGTGAAATATTGTTAATTTGAATTTTGCCAAACACTCCAAATTTGTATTCTTAAAATTGTAAGAAATGTTTCACGTATGTTGGCATCAATCTTAGTCTGACTTTTTAAAAAACCCTAAAAATGGGTATTTTTAGGTAAAATAAATTTTTTCTAAAAATTTCAGTTCTAATTATTTCTCCAAGACTTCAAATTTGCGTTTTTGACGCTTTTAGTAATTTTTAATTGTTTTTGGCCATAATCTTAATTTCAAATTTTTCGAACAATTTTTTAAGGCAAAAAAAAATAATTGCTTAACATACGAAATAGTTAGGTTGCTTTTAAGTTTCAAATTTTTTTAGTGGCATTTAATTGTTGCCAGTACCCAATATTGTCACGAAAATGATATAAGATGGGGGTTTATGAAAGCGTACTTATTTATGTGAAAATTACTATATTTCGACTGGGCGTTAATTTACGCTTTAAATCTCTAATCTTTAAATGGGTGCCGGGTCGTCGTTACCTCCCCCGAAGGGTCCTATGCTGATTTTCTCACTGAATGGGGGCTTTCAAAAATATGGGGGGTTTATATTTAAAATAAGAAGATGAGATTCAAGTAAACTTCTATTTTCTGTGCCTTAAAATTACCCTAACTACTTAACTGAAATGACTAATATGAAAACAAACAACGTTATAACAAAAGGGTCTTACCTAGGTCAAGTGTAGAGGAGGACCGTATCGTGCCAACCAATTTAACGTACTTCAGGGGTACTCCTATGCGTACCCGTGGCTTCTCTTAGGACAACAAGGACTTCTAGGGCAACTTTCTTCCTTGTACTCGGACGATAACAAATTTTGGAAAAAACACTTAATTACTCTTCGACGGGTGGTCGTTCGTCTATCTGACGTAACGCCCCCAAAAGGATCAACCCGAACTTCCAAAGATCTTGGAGTCTTGCCTACGTGCAAGCCACCGAGCAAGTCCCCGTTGCTGGCTCAAAAAATCCTCGAGCTTACTTCTCTTTTCGTCAGCACTTTTTTCCAATGCATTGCAACGTTCTTTTCCATGACGTCAATCAGCGGTTCGAAGTAACCAGTTGTTGAACAAATTTACGATCTATGATTTATAAATTTGGGTCAACTATTCCTTGGTTACTAAACCGGTCATCGGCCGACCATTTCTAAGGACGCTGCAATTTTATGTCTTTTTGCTTCTTTGTGACATCCCCCCCTTTTAGAAAAAACTGGTCCCCAGTTTTCAAAATCGATCCACCAAAAAAATTCTTTCCCTGAATTAAACGAAATATGGTCCTTCTCTACCTTGTTAAGTTACCTGAACTAACTTAAAAGCTAACAATTTTAATCGCCAGAACTCACAATGTTCATCGTCATTACCAACTTCAAAACAGTAAAAACAAATTAATCAAAGTTCAAAAAAAAAAAGATATTAAATGAGATATAGTCTAAATACCTATTTAGATACATAAAACTTAGATAGGTCTAAACTACCGATTTATAAAAAAAATAAAAATTCGTCAACCCTTTGTGAAAAACAAGACGATTCCAAATGTAGATAAGATAATGAAAATATTTTAAATTATCGAACTAAATAGAGTGTATCTCTAATAATTAATAGAGTTTGACTGTCAGAATGTGTTAACCAAACTTTACTAAAATGTCGATCTAAATTAATAACCCTGCATGTTCCCTCACAAATATTAGTCCAATTGTCCGATTGCTTGCTCACACTTACACTGCCCCATCTGCGCTAGCTGCATCCCTGGATTGCCCCTAATCGTTGATGCTGCTTCCAAGACCGGTTTTAACTATCGGTCTTCTTCTGGTATGTCGGCTGCTAACTCGCAGCCTAGTTGAGCTATTGCCGATCGGTGGGTTGACCATTGAGCCCCGCATCCCTTTGTAAGGTCTGTAAAGGGACCTGCTCTTTGGTTCGTCTGCCCAGGACCTCGGCTTTGGCTAGCTCTCTCCGTTGTAGCTCTGACAAGTTTGTGTCTTGGGGGTGGCTTGGGTTCCAGCTCTGGTGCTCTTGGTGCAGTGGTTTGTGTGGCTTACATAATAGCGTCCATGGGAACATGCAAAAAGATCTGTGTTAGTATATGGTTTCTAGCTCAATATCTTTTATACTATTTTACATCTAACTTATTTTCCTTTACTTTTAACAAAAAAAAATCTTAACAATGTATTTTTACTCTCCCCTTTTCCTAACGCAAACTAAACATGTTATTTAACCTACTTAGTCCTAACAAAATAATTTTTTAGCTTGACTTGCCCGAAATATGCTACCTCATCAGTTGCTTTACTAAACCCTAAGAGGGTTGGTTTTCGTCTTCATTATTATCGTTATTGACGGAATTAAGAATCCCATACGAATTATACCTAACTATCTCCCTAGTATGCGTCTTTATAGTTACAAGTGTACGTTTGCATTTTTTCTTAGGTCACTTAACTATGTTAGCTTTTCTTAGAGCGTCAAGTTACTGTGTTACCTATGAACCGCCTTGACGTATGCTCTTGAATGTGAGTTTATCGACTCCAACTTGAGGGTGTCGTTAAGATATACTTTGTTCAACCGATTCCTTTTTCTTCCTTATTCCGATATTTTTGTACCTGTATTGTTCGTCGTACCGCTTTCAGCTGTACGTCGAAAAATACTAGATCGTACGCCGCCGTTTTTTTTTCTCTACTTTAACCCGGGCTTCTTTTGTCCCCGAAAAAAAGTTTATAGTTTTGTTGTATGTTTGCCTGTTTAGGGGGGGGGGGGGGGAGGAGGGGAATGTGTGGTTATCGTAGTGAGTAGCGTTTCGTTCAGATAGGGGTTATGGGGTACGGTAAGTTTAGTTTCAGTATCATGTACGATTAGCTCCGTCATGTCGGTTAGTCAGTTGAACTGTGGCAACGTTTGAGTGGTAAGGTCCCCTCCCCTTTTCTTCTTCTTCCAGTTTGTAGCACCAGTTGTGCTTCCTGTGGCCCGTTTGCTTTTTCCTTCTGTGTCCCTATAATTTCTAGGAAAAAATGTTACCTCTTTTTCTTCTGTTTTCTAACTTCTGGTCCCTGATTCGCCTCTGAATTAATTTTGATAATATCTTTAACCTATTTCAGGGCTCTCTTTTTGGTGGGGTTTGATTTTGTAATTTATACTTAGCAAATTGTTTGTCCTCTCGATTACTTATTTTTGCCTTAAATTTCTATCCAGTCCTAAGCCTAACCTACAACGATAGACGCCTGAGGCTATACTCAGCGCAGTGTTAGCTCCTTTTGTTTGCCTAACTCTATGTAAATCTCCCTGTGGAGCCCCTTGTTTTTTATATATGCTAATCTTCTAATTTTAAAGTTTATAACTATCCCCGCTTTTCCTCCTTCACTAGTCTACCTGTTTTTGAATTTGATCCTGCTCTATACCTTATTTTCCCTGCGTTAAATGAAAGTTTAGATTCTTCTTTCTTAGCTTTTGTGTGTAGGTCGAGGTTTTTCCTCGTTTTATTTCTAAGTCTAACGATCGCTATTTCTATCCTTATTCTATCGGCACCCCCCTCTCTCTTTTTTTTTCTTTTAACGTTTCTTCCTATTTTACTTATATTTCTAATATTTCCGTCTTTTAGCAGTAACTCTATTTTCTATTTTTCCTACCGACTTCTCGCATAATTTGATTGACTGTGGTGGTTCCACTCGTGTTTTCCCTATTTTGATTTTAGTTTCCTGGTAGCAGTCTCTGTCTCTGGACTATCATAGTTCTATTTTCGCTTCTTTTCCTTACTCGACATAGGTGCTCCTCTAATAGTTCAACTACTACGAACTCTCCTTCCCATCGTGGGTGCCACATTGTACTACCATCGCTTAAGATTTCCTCAAACGGTATTAGAACTCTCACTTTGTCCCCTACATTAATTTTTCGGTCCATTGCCTCGTTTGTATTGCTGGAATCCTTGTAGTTGACGAGCCATCCCAGGCATGTGCCCTTTGCCAGTTCCACGTCTGTACCTTTTGTTATTCTTAACTCTAAGTACGAGCTATCCCTTCTCACAAAGGGATATCTGGAAATGCCTATATTGCCTAGATACGTCATTTCCTCACCTGTTAGAGGAACAAATTCGCCGCCACAAACCTTATTTTCATCTATTTTTTCTTTACCTTTTAGGGCTAATTCTACTTCAAGGGGTTCGCCTTCTTTAATTGTATATCTTTTTGCTGCGCATACTTCTATTATCTCGTGTTCTCTGGTGTCTTCTAGTACTAAACAATTTTCCTCTGTTACATCGGGATCCCATGCCTCTGTGCTATTTCCATTTCTTTTTCTACGACTTTGTCTGGATTCGCGTCGGGTTGCCTCCTCATCTTCTGCATTTCCTATCTCTCCTGAGGACCAGGGGTCGTAATAAGGCAAAATGCGGCTTATGTGTACTATGTCAGTTTTTGCGCTGGCACTTTTGCCTTTTCTTATTTTATAATCTACTTCGCCGACTTTTTGTTTAATATAGTACGGCCCAAAGTAACGCAGTAAAAGTTTTTCGCTTCTCCCTTTTTTCCTAATAGGGATAAAGATTTTCACTTGGTCTCCTACATTAAATTCTAACGGTGTGTGTTTCTCGTCGTAAATCCTTTTGTCTACTTTTTGCTTAGCCAGTATATTTTCTATTGGTATACTGCGTACTGCTAATGCCCTGTATCTAATTTCTTCGGCGCTCGTTTCACACTCCGTGTCGAGTAAATGTGCCTCCGTTGGCAAAACTGGCTGTCTATTGGTAGTTTTACAATCTCTACTACTGTCTTCTCTCCCTTTAGAATACTTAGGTCGTTCGCTCTGTTTTTCTCCTCTATCTCTTGTTCGTTCTGTTTATCTTTCGTTTCTAGTTGATTTGACAGGAATCTCGTTATTCTTCTTGGTGTGTCTACGTTTGGGGTACTAGTGGACTCTTTTCTAATCCCTAGGTGATTTTTTATCACCGCTGTATCAAACGAAAATTCCGCGTTTTCTTCCGACGGGGTTTTCGAAAATTCTGGCAAAGTTTCTCCCTTCTTTGTTTCTGCAGTTTCCTCTAGTTTTGTCGGTAGCAGTTTGATTTTCAAATTTAGATTTTTTGACATTGAATTAATTGTGAGTATCCGTATAGTAAATCAAAAAACTATATAAGCGTGATATGGTATTAAAGAAATATCAACTTGCAAGATATCGTAAAACAAACAAAAAAAAATCAAAATGGTGAGTTCTTGTAAAACCTTTACAATTTGCGAGTAAATTAGCGAGTAAAATAAATAATTAAAACCTTTCAAAATTACTCTGAATAACGGAAAACACAAATTTACAACTGGATATTTGTACCTTTTACCCTAAAACGCTCCGAGTAAACAAACAGTGCTTTAAACAAAAGTTACTTGGTGGTTTAAGAAGCAACACTCTGTATACTAGCTTGGTTCAAAATGAATAACGAAAAAAAAATAATTTATCAAAATTCTCGTCGTCTCAAACGAAATTAGTTTACACTTATATTAATTTGAAAGTCTCAAGAAATTTTAGAAAAAAATATATTTTACTTGCAAAATGTTTAAAACAATGAGACAAGCTATACTTCACTTACATAAAATCAAATCAAAAGCAAAAATGATGGTAAAATGTGTCGAAATATCGCGCCCTTTACTACCCTAAAATTTTCTTTCTAAATTCGTTTTCAGTACTAAATTTCTACAAAGAATGTTGATCTGAGGAATTCTGACCTAATTAAATTATAAGGCAGTAGTTCATAGAAGTTACTTGACCCTGGTTCGTATTAAATTAATAAAAACACAAATAAAATAACAAATCAGCATACTTGCCTTCGGTTTGCGCTCTCCACCATGTCACAAAAATGAAAATATGGGGGTTTTCAAAAATATGGGGGGTTTATATTTAAAATAAGAAGATGAGATTCAAGTAAACTTCTATTTTCTGTGCCTTAAAATTACCCTAACTACTTAACTGAAATGACTAATATGAAAACAAACAACGTTATAACAAAAGGGTCTTACCTAGGTCAAGTGTAGAGGAGGACCGTATCGTGCCAACCAATTTAACGTACTTCAGGGGTACTCCTATGCGTACCCGTGGCTTCTCTTAGGACAACAAGGACTTCTAGGGCAACTTTCTTCCTTGTACTCGGACGATAACAAATTTTGGAAAAAACACTTAATTACTCTTCGACGGGTGGTCGTTCGTCTATCTGACGTAACGCCCCCAAAAGGATCAACCCGAACTTCCAAAGATCTTGGAGTCTTGCCTACGTGCAAGCCACCGAGCAAGTCCCCGTTGCTGGCTCAAAAAATCCTCGAGCTTACTTCTCTTTTCGTCAGCACTTTTTTCCAATGCATTGCAACGTTCTTTTCCATGACGTCAATCAGCGGTTCGAAGTAACCAGTTGTTGAACAAATTTACGAACTATGATTTATAAATTTGGGTCAACTATTCCTTGGTTACTAAACCGGTCATCGGCCGACCATTTCTAAGGACGCTGCAATTTTATGTCTTTTTGCTTCTTTGTGACAATATTCAGTCTATCCAATTGGTGCTACGTAGTTGGAAATTTTTTTTTTTCGAAAAGTTCATTATACTTTTATGTTGGTTGGGAAAATTTGTTAAAAAGAAATAGAAACTCTGTGTCTGTTTTGCGAAACCGATTTGAAAATAAAAAAAAAATTAATTGCCACACTCGGCTTACTTAGAAAAAGGTACCTTAAACCGGGCCCTAACTTCATTGATTTGTTTTGGAAATTAAAGACGTTAATAAATATTTTTTGAACGGTGTGAGGCTCCGCGAAATTCATTGAAAGATTGTGCTACCGCGTTTGTCTACTTTGCAAAATAGCAAAATCATTCAATATCTTAAGAACGGTTTGAGATTACTAACATTTCGATAAACGATTGAAAATTTAACTAAAAATTAATACAAACCTGTGTTTATTTTGAAAAATTTAAATATTATTTAATACCTTAGAATGGCTTGAGGCTCCAAAAAATGCATTAGACTACCACATTGGTGAAAAAAAAAATGAGCTATACACAAACAGAAAATTCGCGATCGACTGAGGAGCGTTTGAGGTTTCAAAACTTCTACTGAACCATTGTTTTAATAGAAAATAATTAGTTAACAATCAATGCAAACTTCATGGATTTATATTGGAAAGATAGAAAATTATTAAATATTTTGAGAACGGCTTGAGACTTCAAAAAAAAATAAATTAAACTACCATGTTTCTTGAAAAAAATTGGCTCCATAGAAACAGAAACTTCGTGATCGCTTTTGGAAAATAAAAAGCATGTGTAAATATCCCGAGAACTGTTTGAGGTTTCGAAAATTGAACTTTTGTTTTAATTGGGAATAATTAGCTGAAAATGAATATAAGTTTTATGGGTTTATTTTGGAAAATTAGAAAATTATTAAATATCTTGTAAACGGCTTGAGATTCCAAAAAAATGCATTAGACTACCAAGTTTGTTGGAAAAAAAATTGTTGCGCTGAAACAGAAACTTCGTAATCGATTTTGGAAAATAAAAAATTGTATAAATATCTCGAGATTAGTCGAGGTTTCAAAACTTGGACAGAACTTTTGTATTAATGGGAAATAATTATAAATGGCTTAAATAAAAAGTAATGGTTGCCGTTCGAGACTAAGACATACCCAACCAACATATTTTTAATTAAAAAAACTGTTTTATGTAATTGGTTATTCACTTCAAGAAAGCGACGTATTTTTTTCAAAAAAAATTCTTATTAGAAATGTATCTTCTTTCAAATTGTAAACGATATCTATGTAAGACAACAGAAATTTAATTATTTTGTCTGAAAAAAAAAACGTATTTGTCTTACCCGTACGTAAAACATATAAAATAATCATTTTACACTAATTTGATAAAAGTATATATTTTATTTAATAGGAAAATAAAATTGATTATCTCTTTCTACTTGAACAAAAAGGAAATTTGAAGGAAGACAGTAGTTTAGAAAACAATTTTCTTCTAATGAATAGAGTGTACTTATCCGGCGAAGAAAAATTTACTTGATCTGATAAAACATTTTTTAAACAAAAAGAGCATTTTTAAAAAAATGAACTTTCTTATATCAAAAAAGTATTTCTATATGTGTAAAGATAAAAGTTTCTTTACGAAAATTTTGGAATTATTCCAGGTATATTGAGCGCAGTAAAATTTTTTTGAATAGTTTTGTTAGAATTTCGAATGCTCTATTTTTTCCTGTTTGATCAACTTAGTATCTTTTAATGTTTTCAAGATACTCATGTTCTTTATTTTTACGTGGCACACCTTGTAGTAATACGTAATTCAGATTTGCCGTACTATCTGAACATATCAAAAATAAAAAATTGCACTATTGGCGAGTTATCAGTTTTTCTGTCAATAAAATAATTTTTGAAGATCGGTTTTTTAATCAGAGTTTAGAATATGAAGATCAAAGAAAGCTAGAATTAATGGCAGCTTGGTGGCCCACCCTGTACATCTAAACAAGTAGGCATAGCCCTAGTTCACAGATGAGTCCGTCCAATTCCAAATTGTTGTAATGCTCATTGAGTAGAAGATTTGCGTCTGGTGTGGTCTTGAAATGTTATACTTTAAGAAAAACCTATTTTTTTAATTAATAAATGTATTAAAAAAACAGGAAAAGATTCCGAGGTATACACACAGCTGCAACAGCTGCAATAATTACGCAGCGAAATTCAACATTTTTCAATAGAATTTTTTCCACGTCATTTAATTTGTGGACATTCAATTAACTCTTTTGGACATTTGAAATGTTTTTATTTATTGTTCGAACTGTAGATCTGTCTAATTTTATAGGAATTAGGCATATACGTGTAGATGGCCCTGTTTGTATTCTTTATACTCAAAAAAAAATGTTTATCAATATTTCTGCAATGGAGCAAATTTAGGCCTTTGTATCAAAAGATACGACTTTTATAGCAAAAACGAAATATATACTGAACTTGGCAAAATAGAAAAACCAACACCAAACATGTCCCGAGGTATGTCGTTAGTCTACATACTCCTGTAAAGAAAGTTGCTTTCTTTACGTTTTAATGTTTTTACGTCTTTAATGTTTTTTTTTCTGCAAAAATATACAGGGTAATTCAAAAGTGCTTTGATAAACTTCAGGAGGTAATTGCTGGCATAATGTTAAGAACAAAAGTTCTAATAAACGAGGGTCCTTAAGAGCATCGTTACGAAGACACAGGGTGTTAAAGCTTTATAAAAAAAACAAAAAAAATAATCGTATCTCCTAAACCTCTAGAAAGGTTTTAATAAAAATTTTGCAGATGTCAATAGCTAGCGAGTAGCCATGTTTCTGTTAAAAATTTTTTTTTGTTCCACCAGTAGTTCGCGTACCGCAATGACGCTTCTTTTTTTTTGAAAAAAAGTATGGTTCGCCACTGGTTTATCAAAAGATTAATTCTACACTTTTGTTCTCTGTTCAATTCTAATCAAAGAAGCTCTCGCGCATCATTTTCAAGTAAAAAAATAAAAATCGTTTTAATGCATGTCTTAGATTCGTTACTTCAACAAGATGGAACGTGTTATTTCAGTTTAAACTTGAAAATCAAAAATATTTAAATTAAATTAACTTAAATAAATTGTTTAAAATGTCCTCCCTCAGCCACAATACAAGCATCTAATCTCATCTGGTCATTATAATTTTTTTTTACTTTTTCCATTTTCTACCTTCGTAACAATAGTAGGACCCTGGTTTATTAGTACTTTGCTTCTTAAAATGATGTCAGCAATCACCACCTGAAGTTTGTCGAAGTACTTTTGAATCACCCTATATATTTGAAAAGTTTTAACAAAAATACACCTCCCTACATACTTCACATTTTCCCGTAGCAAAAAATGTTCTGATTTTTTTCCGCAAAATTATCTGCTCTAATTTCTTTGCAAAAATGCATAAAGTTTTATTGAACCCTATATTAGCAAACCTGCGAAACATGTAACCCAGTACATAACCACCTAAAACGTTCTATACATGGACGTTTCCAAAATGGCATCGCTAAAAAACATCGGTTGAGTGGCTTTAAAGAGTTATTCAAAATTTGAGGTGTATCGTTTTAATTGCTTCTTAGTTTAGATTGGATTTCCCCTGTATATTACTTATTTACGCAGATACAGAAGCTTATTAATTATTGTGTCTCCACCTGGAAAATGTATTTTTGGGACTACCGGAAATCTGCTGTTTGTATTTAAACGTTTGAGTGATGGGTGTTTTGAATGTGCCTCTCCTGTGATTATTATTGCTTTCTATATACCTTTTGAAATATAAATAAATCTAAATTTTGTATCGGATTGAGTTGAAGTAGAGTAACCACTGTCCGAAAAGATTCTGTCAAAGGAAGTGGCAGAAGTGTGAAATTGTTATGTCTGTTTATCTTCCTCATTCGAATATTTGATATGGAAAATGACGTTACGTATATCTGCAATAACAAGGAAATAACCTCTAAACTTTAGTAAAAACAAGGGTACCTGCTGGAAGTATCCTTCGAGTGTTTTGCTGCTTGAACCTCATTATTAAGGGCACTTTTCACACACTACACCACAAGAAGTGTCTTAGTCACAAAAAAACCATCACCTGCGGATGATTGAACCTCGATCACTACACGCAATCCGCGACAATAACAGGTCAACAACACGAGAAGAACTACAATCAATAGCCAACCAATGGAGACAAAACGCAGTAAAACTTGATAACCAATGTTACTTCTTTAACATCTCTTATCAGCGGATTTAATTAATGGCTCCTCTTGAATCTATTTCTAACCTAAATCGTGTTCGTTGTGGAAGCTGTGATGTTGAGAAGAATTCCTGTTATTGATAAACGTGTTTTTATCAAATTTATTGTATTTATTATTTCGCGATGTAACGATTTTTCATTGGTGACGTGTGGATAGTTTACTTTTTTTGTTTGTAGTTTGGCGAATAAGAACTAGGTGGAATAAATCTGGTAAAGATAAGACGGTGTTTGCTTCTTGTGCACAACGTGTCTCTCTCATAGGAACAGATACCTAATTATGTTATTTTAAGTTACAACATGATGTAGGTGAGGTATTAGTTAAACGAATAAAATATACAAATTAGGTTACATCATACAAGGGCAAAATGCATGGGCGAACCACATCGGTCCTAATGTGCATCGGTCCTAATGCCATAAATGACAGAATCACACATGTCAAAGATGTCATTCTCATCAGCTGTTTCATTCATAATATTTTTATTGTGGTTGTTTTAAAACAATTCATGGAATAATATTTCAGTAATGTTCTGACTTATGGACCAACAATTTTTATAAAATAAGGAGCATATAGTATTTCCATTCCAGATTCTGTACTGCATCATTTGCAAGAACCGCAAGGGTATTCCACATGTTTCCAGATGAGCTAGCAGCTGTGTTGAATGGGTAGACTCAAATAAATGTTCCAATGAAGACATTTTCAACAACTTGATACTTATACAAGATACAAGCATTCAAACACTGAAGGCACATCATAATGGGACATGAAAATTCTTCTTAGATCAGATGTACAAACTCCTTTCTTTTATTAAAATAAGAATAGATGTAAGAAAAGAATATTAAAGAGCTGTAATGAGAAAGATCATATAGCATGATTTATTTGAATTTTCAATGGTATTCCAAGCAAATTGGTATTACTATTTTAAACATAAGATAAACTAAAATCTCTTAGTTGTTACCAATCAAGTTAATCCCATAAGTTTATAAACAATTGAAAACATCAAATACCTCCAAAAGCCTTGCATAAGTATCAGTTTAAGTACTGTTTAGTTGAGTATCTGAATCTGACAGTCCGTATATATTATTGACTGAGTTATTGGCCTACTGAAAGTTGTAACTTGGAACTAAATATTCAATGCAAGAAGTAATGCAAAGAGTCATTCATTTTATAACAGGTAAGGGCCAGTATTTTGAATCCCGATCATGAACTTAATCAAGTAATCATCGGTCAAATGTTACAGTCATAATAATATAAGTCATAGATAATCATTGTTTAAATATATTAATTGAAATTCAAACTACCAGCCCTAAGTAGTATATTAATTAATGTGACACAGTAGGTAGTTCAATTTTCATTATTTATTATTTCGAGCAGTTTGATGGATGTGCAAGCTCTAATAGGATATGGCAGTTGGATCCTGAGTTGAATGTACCTATGGGTGGTTGGTAAAGTCTTAATTTTACAACTTGGACCTTTCACCTTTTTTTTTCTTGCCTTGTTTATCAGATGTAAAATGGATGAAAAAAGAAATAAAGTAATTAAATGCAGGTCTTAGATAAACGTCCGTACCTTTTACCTGATCGATTATTGTCAAAAGATAGAATACGCCAAACATGTTTGTCAAAAGTTTTTACTCAAAAACTTTGAAAACTATACTATTATGGCTCCACACCGTTACAATCAGCATGCACAGCTATTAATTCTAAATAACGTTTTGGCGTTCTTGGAGATGGAGAAGATTCAAGTAACAAATGGTGTTCCAATCCATTGTGGGAACGTGTTGCAAACAGCCGTTGAACTATGGGAGAACTACGTTGAAACGAATGAAAAAACGTGGTGTTCAGATGGACAAGGATTATTTGGCTAACAAGTCTATGAAGCAAAAAGTAAATAAAACCAAAAAACTGATTTTGTGAAGAACAAAAATTGGAGATATTATTTACCGTATGTTAGCATGAAATGAGTATGTAAGTATTGCGAACCTTCGAAGACAACTCCTTGAAGAACTAAGTGGATTCTTCACTTGTTCTATTTCGGCCCTTACTCAGTGGTGACAGTGTATAGAGGGTTTAAATGGAAAAAATCTAACAATCTTGCGATTGTTTGTGGTTAATGTTTCTTTCAATGTATTTAGTAATATGTAAAAAAAAATGTATTTTGGGTGTCGTTATATAGTGGTAGACGCCGGCAATCAACACTGCTTTCTTAAAGGGACCAGTTTAATTTTTAAAAGTGGTTCCAAGAAGGGTCATTACCATGATTCTATGAGCAGAGTCAATTTCGAAAAATGGTTTAAAACCCGGTGAGTTCCAAACTTACTTCCAAGATTTTTAATTATTAGGGATAACGCTTCTCACCACTCCGGCCTTTATGAGGGAATTCCAAACAAATCCTGACCAAAATATAAATTAATTGACTGGCTATGAAAGACAAAATTTGGGCTATTCGTTCCCACAAAAGAAGCTTGAATTAGACGAATATGTGAAACCTACTGGACATAATATACTACGTTTGTCACCTTACCATTCTCAGTATAACGCTATAGAAATGTGGTCGCAATGTAAAAGGATTTATGATCAGCAAATTGAACATTCAAAAAGGACTGTAGAGAAAGTACTGGTTACGTGAAGCAATGCTGTAGGACACGTCGCAGCAGGGGACAATTGGAAAAAATCTGTTGAGCATGTGAACAAAATCATCAAGGATGGGAGGCAGTGAAAACTATTGTCTGCTCGGTTGTTGCTCAGCTTATAATTTCGCCAGGGGACCATTCCGATGATTCCGATACCGAGTTTAATACTCCGGAGGATGGCTCGGAGGAAGAAGAGATTTAGTAGAGAGTATTTTACTTACCTTAGTAACTATTTGCAATCCCAATTATCTCTACTTTAATAACTAATTCGTCAAGAACTTACTAAATTATGATCATTGCAAACATAACTTACATGTCTCAAATTTTGTTCTTCATAAAAGCGGTTATATTGGTTCTATTTAATGTTTGCTTTATAGCTTTGTTATCCAAATAGGTATTCTGTCCGATTTAATATCACGCTTTTTTTAATTAGTTTTAATGTAGCTTTTTCCCAATTTTCAAGGCAGTGGGAGCTATTTGTATAACACGTTCTCCACCTCTAAGGACCTATTTGAATTAGTTTGTAAAATATATATATGGTTGTAAGTCTAGTTTAATTATAAATATAAATCATTTTATTGAATTATAGAGAGTCAGTTTCACACATTAACTTCATAATTATTTAGGTTAGTATAATATTCACACCGATAAATCCGGTAGGGTTGCCTGAGCCGAGTTTATTAAGAATTTTATACTATAAATTAAGTAAAGGTGTGCGTATAATTTTACTTAATTAATTAGCTAAGATTTTTCCCCGATTCAAGAGGAAATTAGAAAGCTCATGCGTTATCCGCATGACCGCAAAAGATGGCTTTTACATTATTATATTATGTAACTAGGTAATTTTGATCATCCATTATTCTGAAATCATAAAGACACTAAAAAGTGGCAGTCCTTTTGTTTCTTTTTCAATTTACTTTCTTACGTAGATACTTATCATATATAATTTTATTAGAATCTTACCCATCCTGAAGTTTGTACACTTATCTAAAATATTACTTTTGTAAATCAAAGAGAAAAAGGTTTAAAGTTTTTATTTCGATTTTTAGAATTGACAAAAAATAGGTATTTGCTACGCAAGTTTAATAGTTGATTGTGTTTGAGACCTTATATTTGGCAGCTTTCGTCTAATGTTGGTTATGTTACGATAATAAGTATATCATGCCTATTATAATAACTCTGCGACGTACGTAATTTTTGTACCTTTTGACGTCAGGCCCAAGTTGTAAAATTACGACTTTATTAATACATGACCCACCTACCAAGGACAGTTCTTTAACACTGTTTTCGAGTTATCATTGAGAAAACAAAAGATGGGAATACTCTCAAATGGCTCTTATGTGCCCCCCTGACCAATATATGCTTGGTGATTGATAATGAGTAACCAAAAATTTAGCAGTGTTACGTACTTGATCATCATGGAGCCTATACTTACCTATATAGTTACCTACTATGTTGCATATAACCCTCACTTTACTCAAAGAGACACCCTTCAAGTGCCTATATGACTGATTCTTTAGGTGGAGCGTCTTATTATTGCCAACTGAGAGTTCGAGTCAGAAATGCCATCTAAGCTGACACGTCTCAGCGAATGCAAATCATCAGCTGAGTCAGTACCTGCTGCTAAAACTCAGGACACTGGTGCTGACCTAATATGTAACACTCAAAGGCCTCCATTCAAAAGAAGGAAAGTTAAGGACCTAATAAATTTGGAGAGCTTGAGAGTAGGTAGTTATCCTTTAGCCTCACAGATTTAACTCACATGACTGGTATAGCGAGTTTCAGACAACCTCTGTTATGCTACTCGATATGCCACTCATCTTGAGAGTAGATTTTAGGAAAATGTAAGTATGAAGACGAACCCTTGACAGAGTCGTTTCCCTCTCCCCTCTTTCTAGAAGGCTACTGTCTGAGGGATTGCCAACATCTGAACCCAACAAGTTCACAAAGCTGAGTCCATCAAAGTTGATGTGCATTGAATCCCTCGAGTTTGATGATTACCCCTATGACTGTAGTATGTCTAAGGCCTATACATTTAGAAAATGTATAGGTTTTTATGATATGGTCTCTGTTCATTTTTTTTGTAACTGGAGAATATTACAAGGTTGGAATCTTAAATGCCTTATTATACTAATGCTTAAAACCTTGAATCCTCAAATTTTAGAATCAAAATATATTGCTATCTATTATATATATCATCATATATATGTGATGTTATCTCTAGCTGCCTATGAAAACAGCCTAATTTCTGTTTTATACCTAGTTCCTCCATGGTAAAGATTAAGTAGGTAGACATACATATTATGCGGCCTTACTATACCACATAGCACACCCATATATCCTATGACTATATACAAAACATTCATGTTGTATAAGTATATTCGGCTAAATATGCCCTGCATATGCAAAAAAGTGATAATATATACTTTCTGCATATTCCCTGGATCTAATTTTGGCCACTGGGTCCTAAACATGCAGAATATATGCATCTTCGGATATTAAACAATATGAGATATAGTGTAGAATAGTTAGGCACCTTAATAAATTAAACAACAAAAATATCTAGATAGCCAAGATTCAACGCATCGTTACACGCGCTGGTGCATGGCAGGTTTGCTGGAGAAGTTTCCTTGCAAAATATAAATCTGGACATAGACCAGACCCAGTTTTATAAGCTACTGTTTTTAATTTTAATAAACTAATTATTTTACCAAACTGCAACCCTTATCAGATATCCTCCTTTTTTAATAGAAAAATTATATGTTGTATAAGTTGTGAGGGAAAAGTGACCAGTTTATGCTGTTAAAGGTAAGCCCCAACGCCTTAAGAAATATTTAATATTTTCTATTGGAGACGATTCATTCCTTTGTTGGAGGATGACAGGTACATACAGTTAGTTATTCACTACCGATCTGGCAAAACAACATTTAATTTTTCTTTGCTAGTTTTATCAGTTTAATATTGTTATAATAATAAAAACACTGTCGAAAGATAGTGGGATAGTACGTCGATGGTAAATGTAAAATATACTACGAAATAGTAAATATAGTAAGAACATATGTTTGACATTCCTATTCATAAACTCCTGGAATGTCATCAATGTCACTTGTCTATTTTTAGAACAAAAAAAAAACATTAGGACAAATGCAGCCATCTCAAATGCATACTTCTGACTGAACTGACACTTGCAAAAAAGTTCGAATTAGATTAGTGTTGTTTTTACAGTCAGTTGGGAAAGAGGCTCATATGCAAGGTGGCAATTTCGAAACTGCCACCTTGCATATCTACAATCTAAAGTGTTTTCCGGGCTTTGAAGCAATGGTCCAATTAAATTTCTTCCTGACGTTTCAACTACAGCTACGACAGACATCAAAGGCGATGAGGCAATGAGCGAAGTGATCTCCCGTGCTTCTCGACGTTGACTGATTCGACTGTAGAGCTCCGTGGTATTTATTCTCCCGCCGTCGCGCTGCAGTGGGGGGACTGGATTGGGCGTAACGATATCAGAAAAAAACGAAAAACGATTTTTGTAAATGTAAGTTTTTTTCGAATATCTCTGGAAGCAGTAAAAATTTTTTAAACTTTAAAATGTCATTACTTTCCTCAATTTAACCGAGTCATCTCTTACGGTTTACGAGATCTCAATAAGGGGAAATCTTTCGTTACGTAATATTTAAGGTACTTTTTCGAGCCCAATCCCGAGCGATGTAACGGTTAGTTTGTACTTGCTGAATTTAACGGTAGGTGTGACGAAGACAAAACTTGAAGGATTTAGAAAACCGTACTTTTTTAAAAATAGTAGATTATGTCACTAGGAGTAAAAGTGAGTCTTTTCGTGCTGAGCCCAGAGATTGACGGCCGAAGCGAAGCTGAGGCCTGCAACTGGGCGAAGCACAAAAAAGACTTTTTTCTACAACCGTCAAAATATGACACGGTTCGCGCATTACTGACAGTATGCAAACTGACACATATTTTCATTGTTATCTTTCTCGCACGACGCCCATAGCAGCGTAAAAAAAGTTACTGGTTGCCATAGGACACGTGCGACAAAGTCTTTCGCGCACGCCGTCAATACAGGGGTAGCAGAAAAGAACTGTGAAGCTTAATCATTTATAAAATCGTTAAAGATGTTGCATATTAGTGGCAGCTGGAGTTCTATACCGTTGTAGAAAAAATGTTGTTCCTAATTCTTGTGCAAAGTGTCTTTCGCGCACTTGGCTGCTGCCCGAACGACGCGAAGTGGAACGGCAGTCGCGTGCGCGAAAGTGTTACTTTGCGCACTTTAGGAAAACAACTATTTACTTTAAGTAACATATACTATTTTTTTTCAAGCAGGCAGGAAATAAGAAGTCTAGTTCAAAATGATTAAGTTTTGCAATTTTCTCTCATCCCCTTTAAGCGGGTCTAGGTACTTACTCAATTAGTGGTGTATTTATTTGTAAAATAAATAGAATGTTTTAGAATGGTGGTTTTCAATGTTCAATGGTTTTAATGGTAATAAATCATAACCAATGGTTTAGAAAGTTTAGGTAAATTATGGTAAACTAAAAATTTGTAGCATTATTATCATTACTAAATTAACAAAAATCACATTGACAGATAAATATGATGACGCGCATGACATTTAACAGACGAACTCAGAATTCGAGAACATATGCGCTTTCGACTTAAGCCGAGTTCGGTAATTCCATCTTAGCGCTCCGGACACAGACCATCTCCTAAAATCTTAACAAGCTAGAGTGAGATCCCGAGCGCTCGGGATGTAATTACCGAACTCAACTTAGTAAAAACGGTTTCGGGTGGTGAGAGTGTTCCCATCCTTTGTTTTTTCAATACGAATGTAAAGATGGCAATACAATCAGATCGGTCTATCTGATGTCATCTAGTGTTCAAATAATTTTGGTGAATGAAAATCGTGTATATATGCACCACCATGACAGCAGCGGTGACTTTTGACCTTACTTTTACTGCCCAGGACTTTTTTGCTACTTTTTTGGTCTCAGGATTAGAAAGCCCACTTTAGGTGTGCGTATGGAGAAAGCATATGACGTACTTTTGCCCGCTTGAAAGAAAATTTTTTTTTGCCGATAACACATGCTAACTCTAGTGAGTAGAAAGAATGGTTATCATAGAGTTAATGAGTGGTTTTGGGGGGATTGTAGGCTCCATGTAAATTGGGAACACACATAGAATACTTGTGTAAGTCCTTTATTCTTGTAACGCCATCTATGGAAGTAGATGAAGAAAGTTGTAGCAAATTACAATAAATTAGGAAAAAGCATCCTTAAATTTGAGAAAAAATTGCTTGCTTTACAAGAAAAAATTGCTTGCTTTAGAAGAAAAAACTCTTCACTTTATTTCCTTTCATACTTTTTTTGTTACTCCATATGTAGTCGTTTTCAGGAAGATATTAATCTAGCCAGCCATGGAAATATCGGTTTTGTAGTGGCAGCCCTTCTTCCAATAATTTTTCAACTGAAATCTGGGGATATTCTTATCTTCTATTGGTATCAATGACATTGGGTCAATATTTAATAAATGGCATGACGCTTATGTTCTATCCTTGTTTTCTGCACGTATTTTGAGGAAGAGAGTATAATATTACGTCCTTCGATTCCTTGGAAGCACCTTCTCTAATTCTGATATTTCTTTTCTTCTTATTTCAATTTTTGTGAGTAATCTTCAGATAAGTACCCTGCCTATCATCATCGAACAGTCCTTTATGGGACTACTTTTATACTCAACAACTCATATAGTAAAAGCAGAAAATGAAATAAGCCTCCGACCTACCAAGGATTTGATCCCTTGGAGAATGATGCTATTTTTTAGTAATATCCTTAACTGCAGTAGCAGAGCTGCAGCTGCATGCCTCGACTGCTTTTTGACTTTGTGTGAAGACTGTAAGCAAATTGCTTGATACTTGAGAAATAGAAAATGCCACTTGCAGACAATAAAACCAATGAAAAAAAGCCCAGTGTCCAGTATTCAAGTCACATCCTCAGGGTGCTACTGAATGATTTTACATTATCCATCTCAATTAGGGGAAAGGGAGGCACATTCGTCCGACGACTAAACATCGTGAGGGAGAAATGGTAAAATATACAGTTTCAACATTTTGTCGTCAGAACCTCATTAATTACAAGTTTGGTTAGTAGTTGACATATAAAAACAATTAGGTTGGTTTATGCACCAAATAAAATAAAATTAGAAATAAGAGTTGATTCATGTATACCCCTTTTTTCGTTTTATTAATTAATTAGCGTTATTATTAATTAATTATTAATAACTTAGCGTGCATGCACCAAATAAGATTTGTTATTTGGTGCATGAACGCTAATAGGGGTATACATGAAACCAACTCTTATTTCTAATTTTATCTTATTCGTTATTTTATTTTATTTTGTGTATAAACCGAAGTATAAACCCACCTTAAGAAAATTAAATGTGACCTTAGTTATTAACATTATAAAATCAAATGACAAATGCTTGATAGTGCCCTCCGGTGAGGGAGATTCAACCAACGTTCGAGGCAGTTATAGCCAGTACTAAAATTTGAGAATAATACACATTATACAGGGTGAGGAGTCATAATGGGAGGACGAAAATGAAATCTCATATTCTTTGGTCGATTTTAAGGGGGGCTTGTCATACATTTGTGTTACCTATCGAGCTTCGTTAAAAAGTTACAGGGTGATGAAGTTAGAATTTGAAAATGCATATGTCTCGATTAATCCGAAAAGGTAAGAGATATTTTAATGAAATTTGGTATATTTTGACTGCTATGAAATGCGCACACTTTGCAATAAAAAAATTATTTTTGTTTCCGCCAGTGGCGTGCGTACCAGCACGTTGACGCATATTATTTGAAGAAAAAATGGTATGCCACTGGTTTTTCGAAAAATAAAATTTAATTTTTCAATCCCCATTTATCTCTGAAGAAATAACCCCTCTTCAGATTTTTTAGTTCGACGCACGGTATATGAGTAAATTAATAAAAATCATTGTTATACCGCCATTATAAGTAGTCTAAGAACAGCATTAAAGTTTGACGTGTTTCCAATTTCAAATTCAAATTTTTAGTACCACGCACGCATTATAAAGCAAGTCTCTGAAATTGTTGCGTCAAAAATTTGAAGCAGGTGGCTATTATTATCGTAAGAGGTGGAAATTGTTAGCATTTCAAGACGTTCATTTTGTAAAAATGGCTCAATTTAATAGTGTATACCATTCCCTCATCAAACGGTGCCATGCTTGCATTAATGTTGATAGAGCACACTTTGAGCCGAATCTTTGATGTTTTTATCTTTGTATTAGATTTTGTGTGATCTATGTATTTGATTGATTCTTTCCTCATGAATTAAAATCTTATCTTAGTTTGTCTTATCTTATCCGCCACAACAATTCTGAAGCAAAAAGCTCACTTAACTTTTTTTTCGTAGGAAGCATGCAGTTTATGGGTTGAATTATGTTGCATATCAATAGGTTTTAATATTCAAGCAATAAGAAATGGAATTTTGATATTTTAGATTTTTTCTAATTTTGACATATAAAGTGGCACTTTTCAATACTGATGACAGTGACGTAACGTCCTACTTTTCGTAACTAGTTACGAAAAGTAAAATCTTTCGTAACTAGTGATGAAAAGTTGGTGTCACCACCAGTTGCAGGTTTCGGCTGTGGCACACCATTGCTATAGTTTTACGGTATTAAGTAGATACAAAGTGGTTTAAAAGTAAATATTGAAGTTTAATAATAATAGTTCTCTCTCTAAGTAGGTATTTGTAGTCAAAATTAGAAAAAATCTTGTATGAAACACGTGACGAAAAACCTTTTTTGTGTATCTAATTCAAATTGCGCAAACATTCATTCGTTACACAAAATCGGACTTTTCGTAACTGGTTACATAAATAGCTATTTCATCAATCTTAAATGCGTTGGGCGAGACTAGGCGATAGGCAGAATCATTAAGCAAGCGATGTGTCAATTGAAACTCAAGATCATGTCTTCGATCATAGACATTGTCTCCTCTAACGAATTTGGAAAAGGATGGATATAATTCAATGTTAGTTGACATGATCTCCAGCAATGTTGCCTTATTTGCGGTTTATTGTAAATAACGTAATAATCGTTTTTCGGCTTATCTGTGAAGATTGGTAAGCGTGCTTGGTAAATTAATTAAAACAGACCAATAAACTATTCATATTAACTACAGGTGTGATAAAAAAATTCTTGTTTTTGCTCAATTTAATTTTAAATCTTATTATAGAAAACGCAAGCAATTGGTGAAGTGCCGCGCGGTCGTGGAGTACGCAGAATTATTATTAAAACGCCTGGAACTAACGTCAACTGTCAACGAAAGTCAACCTTTACCTCGAAAGCTCGAAATTAGAAAATCGGCGGGTTTTGTGCTTTTATGTACTTTTTCCAAGATTTTCTTATGCGCTTGATCTAGATTTGTGTTTTTTATTGAACTAATTGTGTTTCTTCAACATAAACAAGATGCCAAAAAGTCTTAGTAAAGACTGCAAAAAACTTGTAGCTTCCCTCTTGAGCTATTTTGAATTGGAGAAAAAAAACGGAGGACCACTTTTGCCACTCGCAGCAGTACGTAAAAAAGTCGCGGATACCTTGGGTCTTCATTTAACTACGGTTTCAAAAATTTCTCAAGAAAGTGCTCATGGCAAAATTGTAAGCCCTAAAGGGATTCTTGTCCGGAAGAAACCAGTAACCGATCCAGGGAAATGGGATATTTGTGCCATTCGTAACCAAATTTATGAAATGTATAAGACCGTAAGTAACTGTAGATTCTAAATTATGTGACAATAACTTATTTAAAATGTATATTGATTTATATTGTTGCTTATTGAAGTAAAGATTTCCTTTTTAAAGAAATAGTGACTAGCCCTAATGTCAGGGACTTTATCATTGATTATATGATCCTAGCAAACTTTTAAAGTTGGTGAGGCCTAATTGAAAATATTAAAAATCATACGTAGTCATAAGTATCATAAGTATCAAAGGAATTAAGGAGATGATTACTCACTGAGGGCGAGCTAGAAATTTGCAGGGCCTCACACCTAACCCCCACATGCACCAGTAGCATTTTCTCAGGGTTACGTTTTAATCATGGCTAATAGCGAGAGAGAGAGAGAGAGAGAGATTTACCTTACCTAAATTTTAAGTTAACCACAATTAAAGCCTGACCCTGATTAAATGCTATTGGGCTATTGGTGCATATGATTGTTAGAGTTTCTAATGAGGGGTTATCCACCGGGCACAAGACATGTATAAACTGCATCACAATTCCACACAATACCGTTACAATGATCTACATTGGAAATACAGCAATAACCATCACAATTTTGGAAATACCTCTCCGTACTCATGATAATATTCTACAGTACTTGTCATAATATTGATAATAACTTTATGTATTCATGACAATACCCTGCAATATCACTATATTCACAATACCTTGCAATGCCATCACAAGACTTAAAAAATACTATATTATGGCAATACATGTACAAACATTGGCAAAGTGGATTCCCCTTTGATTTCTAAGGTGCTCTAGGGTATCTGCCTGGAAGGATTCTGGGTCTTTAATGCCCATATTTATAGTGGCAACTTGAGCACAAGCATGTGCTTAATCAAAAATGTTTGATGTAAGTCAATGTATTTTAAATGGAGACTATATGTCCAAAGTCAGACTTGAGGCTTACTCGGAGCCAAGTCATGACTATAAATACGGGCATTAGAAACCTGAAATTGGTACAAATGGAAGGGTCTTGCCAAATTTAGTTTTATTTGATTTGATTAAACTGATTATACAACTCACAATGCTAATTTTCCCTATAAGAGGAGAGAATTAATTTTTCTGTCAATAGTGCAGCAATGCAGCAACTGCCAGAAAATTCCAATAACTGCTTCTGTGTAGTCAGGTGTAGGTGTGTGAAACCTGTCTTTTCCAAAAGAATTTAAGTAGTGGATAATTAGGAATAGTTTTTTTTAAGCTTAACTGGAACTGGACTCTAGGGAAAGTTGCTAGGAAAGTTGATAAGTATATTAGCTGTAACTTTGTGTTTTTAAAGATGTTGAAATGAACTGAAAATCATATTGCATAGTTAACTGGCAAATTTTTTCCTAATTGGAAGAAAAAAGCAAAATACCAATGATCTTAACCTGCAGTTGGTTTTATATTTTTTAATGCAACTGTATATTATTGGATATTTGGGTTCTATTCAAAATTCCAAGAATATTTTACAATGCACCTAGATACCTATCTTCAAATGTTTCTGAGAAAATGGAGTCTGTATAAGCTGGTCATATAAACACAAAATTGAGCATAAAATAATAAATAAGAAGCAAAGTAAATTTTAAGACAAGTGGAGCATTTACTTTGCTTCGTATTTATTATTTTATGTTTGACTGGCTTAAACAGACGCCATATTCTCAGAAACAGTTGAAGATAGGTATGAGGTATGCTTTATAAAATATACTTGGAATTTTGAATAGAACCCACATATCCAAAAATATACAAGACATTCCATTAAAAAAATATAAGTTAATATTTCTCGAAATCATTGGTGTTTTGTTTTTTCTTCCAATAGGAAAAACTTGCAAGTCAACTGTGTAATACGGTTTTTGCTTCATTCCAATATATTTAAAAACAAAAAAGTTACAGCAGTTTGCATCTATAAAACTTTTCATAAAGTTTTTCCAAGAGTTATTTTTTGGCTCACCCCCGTAAAATTTTTGAACAGTGTTAATGTTATTGGTTATGCTATAAAAACTTCTATATGGAGATATTTATGATGTTTAAGTATTCTCAAAAACCAAAAAATTATATTTTTTGAAAACCATTTCAGATATTTTAATGAAATATTACTTGTCAATAATAAAGGAAAACATAAGGTTTGCAATACAAAAGCTTTGTTTATTGTTACTGGCGCGCGAGGCTGCTTGTCACTGACTATTTTTCAGCAAAAAAGTTGAATGTTCCTGGTTTTTCTAAAAATAAAAATTATTTTTGAATTATTTGTTCAATTTGGAAGAATAAAGCCATTTTAACTTTTAACAAAATTAGACACTGGTAAACAAAGCTTTTTGTATTGCAAAACTTAGGTCTTCCTTTACTATTGGCACCTGCAATATTTCATTAAAATATCTGAAATGGTTTGCAAAAAAAATAAAATTTTTTTCTTTATGAATATTAACATCAACACCATAGAAAAGGGTTTTTTGACTACAGTTTATTTAGCAAGATAGTGTTACTTATTGAAGTAGAACATCCCCTTAAATTTTATCATGAAAAACCTGGTCAACTTCGTATATTTTTTGGATTTATTATGTTCTAAAAAAAATTATTTAACTAGCATTTTCCTGAAATCTTGACTAATTACTCAAACCTATTGTTAGATGCCAACTGGGATGCAAACCATGTACCTATCATCATCATCAGTTTATTTCATACAAAACATGTCATAAGTTTACACAAGTATCAAGTTTCTGAGCAACTGTCCCTAATTATCCTTTACTTAAATCCTTTTTCAAAATATAGGTTGTACACCCCTACACCCGACTACACAAAAGCAGTCATTGGAGTTTTCTCGCAGTTGCTTTGAATGCATGCAATCATCCTTGCAATGAGGTCGTTCCTACAAAAACGTAAAAAAGAATATTTTTTAATTGAATTTTAGGAGAATCTGTCACCGCCCAAAGCATTTTGCAGAGATTAAGAACAATGCAGCTCTTTGCGGGATCGAAATCATCACTTATAAGACTGATGAAACAGATTGGCTTTAAGTGGCTTCAAGACAATCCGCGCAGGGGTTTAATGGAACTGCCAGACATTGTTTCTAAAAGAATACAATTTTTAAAATCCTATACTAGTTACAAAGCAGGCGGTAACTATATGTTTGTATTTTTAGATGAGACGTGGCTTTTTCAAGATGGAACATCAAGCCATTCTTGGCAAGATGCGGATACTCGAAGTGTTAAAAGAATGAAAACGGAAGGGAAGAGGTAAGGTGTAGTGTTTTGTATTAATTGTAATTGTTACTCGTTTGCTCTCATTTAGTCGAGTAGGGGAATATGGGGCTGTTTGTAGCTTCAGCTAACCCATTTTTTCAAAATTTGTTTATAGGCACTTTATTTAGTTTATCTTTTATAGGTACATTGTAGTGCATGCTGGAAATAAAGAAGGATTTATTCCTGGCGCAGAGTTAGTTTTTTCATCCAAAACGAAAGGAGATTATCATGGAGAAATGAACAAGGATATTTTTTTGTGTTGGTTTGAGAATCAACTGCTGAAAAATTTGGAGGAACCCTCAGTGATTGTGATGGATAATGCACCTTACCACAGCACCTTGTTGGAGAAAACGCCGACTTCTTCATCAACAAAGGCAGACATTCTTGAGTGGCTTCGCTCAAAAAACATACCGTGTGATGACAGGCTGTTGAAAAGTGAACTTCTTGACATTGTAACAAAGTATGCAGTATATTTTGCCAGAATAATATCATTGAATTACGTTTCCATTTTTTTTTTATTTTAATAGGCACAAACCCCCAAAGATCTATGTCGCTGATCAAATGGCGTTGCAGTATGGACACCAAGTTTTACGACTTCCGCCATACCATTGCATATTCAATCCCATTGAGTTGATTTGGGGAGTTGCCAAAGGTCACTACAATCGGCATATTGGGAGAGATGGCAGAACCACAGAAGTGTGTTTGGCTATGTGGAAAGAGGCCTTGACCGCAGCAACACCAGAGGTTTGGAAAAATTCAATTCGCCATACAGAGGAAGAAATACAGAGGTGGTGGGATAGGGAACAATTTATGGATGCTTCGGACATTAACCCAGTTGTAATAGAAGCAGGGTGTAGTTCGGATTCAGACTTAGAAAGCTTGTTTAGTGATAAGGAAAATGAAGATGTTTGAGGTTATAATATTGTTGTATTGTATTGGATATTGGTTCAGTAGTTGAAATTGTTATTGTTATATTGTTCACTTGCATGTTGCAGGGTTGAGGTATTAGAAAATATGCATCTTTTTTAATATTTTTTTAGGATTAATGATGGCCTGTTAGTGTTCCTGATGTTATACAGATGACTGGTATAGCGGGTTCGAAACAAAAATGAAACACCTCTATGCTGCTAAGGGTGACTTTTACGAGTTCAAATAAAACTTCAGATTGAAGATAAAACCCCAGATATAACCTACATCGCATTGTTTATCTGTCAGGTAAACAATGCAATGTACATCAAGTCTGGTGTTTTATTTTCAATCTGAAGTTTTACTTGAACTTGTAAAAGTCGCCCTAAATTGGTCGATATTTCCAATTGATTTGGTCTTTCTCCAGGTGAAAGTTTAACACATATTAAGTGTTACACTTTTATACCGTCCTGCCGTGTTTGCTATGCCCCGTATTTGTACTTTTAAGTTGGTCGATCTATGAAGAATAAAAAAATTGAGAAGACTTTTGTTTTGTTGACTTAATATTGCACTCAGGAAAACGAAATATATAATTGAAATATCGACCATTTTAACTTAATTGATCTAATCGTCTTATTTTTGTCTGAAACCCGTTGTGCGAATCATCTGTATTCTTATAAATTAGTTTAAGTAATTATTTTTATTATTTTATAAAATAATTGAAACTCTGTTTTATTTTTGAAGGACTTCTCAGGCAGCGCTGAGACATCAAAAAGAAGACATGATGCGTGATCATAAAACGGAAAGAAAATAGTTCCTAAAAGCCTAAAAAAATTGATAGGTGTAAAAAAAGTTAATGATAGGAGTTATTTATTTTATTTTTGTAATTATATACTTACATATTATTATTTATGTCTCCCTTTGCTGTGTGTAAAAATTTGTTCTGTGTGAGCCTTTGCTTCAACCGGTTCTTTGCTCTTTATGAGTCTTTCCATTGTATGTTTTGGACGCTAACTCTTTTTTTAGGTATAACACTAACTCGGATGCAATTTACCAAGATTCCCAAGCACCATTCACTAGTCAAGGGGCAAAGCCCCGGTGAGTATTTATATAATAATTATAATTGTCATATGCAGAACAGTAATTTTGATTTATATTTTATGACGTGCTATTTTGAGTAACTGAGTGGCTATCTATACTGTACACTGTGTGGACTTCTGGACTACTGCATTTGTATGACCTAATAAAGGATGTATTTTACTCTGATGATTATTGGAATTACCAAGTAAGCACGTAAGGCTTTAGGAATTAACTTTAGGATTTTCCCTAAATCTGTTCATAGGTAAATTCAAGAATCACACAGCAGTGTTGAGAGATGCGCACCAACTACCGTTCAGAAATTAAATTAGTTCCACAGCTGGTGCAAGTGTGTAATTCCTGAACTGGCCTCTGCGCATATATAAGATGATTTTGGAATCTGTTCTATGAAATTTTCATGTGGCTTAGTCAAAACTAAAAAGTTATTTTAAGTGTGAGGAAAATCTCACTTTCTAACTTTGCAGTCTTTTGTGACGGTTGTAAAATTAAAAGCAATAATTTGTTGTTATTTTTATTTTTCCAAAATATACAAAATATATTCCTACATTTAAAAAGTAAACCTGAAATTATTTCTGGAGAAAGAGAGTGTGTTTTTTTTATCAAATAACAAATTATTAGTTTGTTCTAGGAAAGTATTCAAAGTTTCTATGAATAATTACAGGATACTACACAAGAACAAATACTATAATAATAATTATTGAGGCTGCTAGGATTTAAAGAAACTACATATTTACTGCTAAAATCCCGACTACCACCCTCTCCTATATGGACATGAGACATGTAAAGAAAAACGAAGTTAAATTGTTCCAGAATCTGTATACTGACTAGAGATTGACTTTAAAAGTAGCATTAATATAATAATAATATGGTCTATAATATCAGTGTACTTTTTAAGATTTTAAACTTGTTTTCTTCCACTAATAATATTGGACTATTGAAAAACAAAACTGTTTATGTTGTTATTGAATGTCAGGAATTAGAAAAAGTTCTAATAAAGAATGAAATTTAAAATCCTAAGCGGAAATGTGCGTCAAGACGTTTAAACTGTATCAAGATTTTTTATAAGTTTTCCAAGTCGAATTAATAGTAAAAAGGCCGTATGGCGTTGGGCGGAGCAAAAAAATAGGACGATTGATCGAGCAAGCCTTATAAACTGGCTTATTTGCACTATATGGTGTAAATTGTTTTTTTTTTGTGCAGTAAAATTGGAAATAATCTGACAATTTTTGATTTACCGACTAGAAATTGCTCCTAAAGGGGTTTAATACGAAAAGCTTTTAACTAAAAACCTATGCCAATAAGTCACGTGATAGATGTAGCCATCCATAGTTGTCTTAACAATGTTGTACAAATTAATAATAGCTTTCTCTCTACAGCTGACACATTTGAGTAATTCTGATGCTTTGAAATCTTGTATCAAAAAGCTAGGCATGCTGCAAATCTCATATCTCTTATCCATTTTCAAAGTAATTTTAAATGTTTCGTAACAAACTATTTTACTAATGTTTCGTAACAAACTATTTTACTAATGTTTGGTAAACATATTCATTTTGTGACCGAATATTATGTGTTCTATTGGTTTTTATTAGTTATTTTTTTTTCCAAATATCTCGAAAATGGTTACAGATAAAAGTTTGTTGTGTGCTTTATATCCTTTGATGAAGACAGTTCAGAATTTGTAAAAATATTCGAGCTATCATAAAAAAAGTGACCATTTTTGATAGGTATCTTGGTAAGAAGTAGGTACTGCTTAACTGCTACCCTAACAGCTATATAGTTTAGGACAGGAATTTTAGATAAATTTTTCATAACCTAACCATATCATGGTCCTACCAAAAAAACTTCCTAGGAACAATTTCAAGGCTGTAGAACAGAAATTGCGATAATAATATGTATTTGATTCCAACATAGAATAAAAAAAAACTAAAAACATCTTTTAAATGCAAACAAAACAGATTTTTTGTCAGCCTTGTTGAGCTTGATTACTCTATTTTTTTGGCTCACATCTCTCGATACTCATTAAGCATATGTGACAATATTTCTCGGACTGTAAAGATGACACACTGTTGGGTAAGATATTTGGGTTATAGGTCATAGTAAATGGCCACTGGGTCACAATCAAATCCAATATAAATTGGAGTTCAAGTGAATCCCATTAGAAAACCAACCAAACTTATCCTTGCATGCATTGCATTAAAATTATTAAAATTGTCCAACAGCTAATATACATGGTTTTTCAAGTGTTCAAGGTCTACTTTTTACTACTTCCTCTTCTTAGGGAAACCTAAGAGCAGGAAGATTTTAGATATTAAAGTAGGTCTCGAAGTAGGTTTACAGAATCTATTTCTTGATGATCATTTGATATTTGTAAGATCTAGGCAATCAGAGCATTGACAATTTTTTATTATGCTGTTCACAATTTTAATCAATTTTTACAGTCTGAAAGTTTCTCTATGAAGCAATTATAATTTAGAAAGCCTGTATGATGCCATCAGTTTGTTACAATTCTGCTTTAAACTTTAGATATAAGCTAGGTACCTTGATTAGAATATGTTAAACTATTTGGGTTATTTTGAAGAATCACGAACAAAAACTTGTCTGGATCACAGACTTCCATATGGATATATTATGTGGTCCTGATTCCTAATTCACCTTTATTATTAGGTAGGTATTTTAGTCAGTAATAACCTACTATTTTTACCCACAGTTTAAAGTTGAATAGTAGCAAACTAGGTTGATATCAACTTTGTTAAATGTTAAATTCGACTCGCTGCACAGAGAGACTGTTGACAAACATACAAAGCAAGTAACAATGAGATTTTTTAAACCTCCTTTACTGTATGTACTAAAACTTCATCTTTGTATATGTGGCAATAGTATACCTTTCAGGAGCATTTGGAAAATCCTGTAGCTACTTATATGGCTGATACGAACAGAACCTGTTAGCTGCTTTGATAGCCACTAATATTTTTACAATTTTTGTCAATATGTAAATTTGCTTCAAGACTCTAAGCATCCATCGGACCCTAGAGCATAATAATATTAGCCTAAAACAGTATAAATAGTATGAAATGGGCCAGGTTCCAGTGTTTTATTGATGTTCATTTAGACTTCTGTCCAGAAAGTAAGTTTGTCAGTATCCTAACCCCCCTTACCCTAATATAGCATTTATGAACAGAATGCCCATTGTGTTTTAACTATGTTACACCTATGTTTTAAAAAATTTGTCTACTTAAACATATTTTTCCTAAATAAACGTAAATAACAGCAAAATTCACTTTCTCAAAGACTGTACTTGGCTGAAAGTGGCAAAATTCTATGAAACCATCTCCTAAAGCACAAACCTTTGACTTAAGACCCTGTAACTAAGAAAACTCCTTTGCAAAATATGGGCACTTCACGGACGGTCAATTACAATGTTCTAAAGCCTGCAAAAATCCTAGAAAAGCAATCTTAAAGATTAGGAATGATAAATTTAAAATTTAACATACGAATACAAATAGTAGATCGACTGTACATAAAGGTTGCGGGTCGTGGTTAATGCCTCGCAGATAAAAATAACGAAATTCAATTTGAGATAGCCATATTTGGGGAATTTCAATATAGTTCTACTTGGTTTCATGCACAAGCTGGCAACAGCGGCGAAGTGATCACGATTTGGATTAGTTTCCTTAATGAATTCTACTATACATTACAACGGTTTTTATTTATTTACTCAGAAACGATGCGTAGTACTGAAAAACTTAAAGAGGACATTTTTATTCCGAGATGGATGGAGAAGTGAAAAAATAGATTTAATTTTTTGAAAACCAGTGGCGTACCAATTTTCCTTCAAGTAATATGGGTCGACATGCTGGTAAGCGCGCCACTGGCGGAAATAAAAATAATTTTTTGTTGCAAAATTGCATTGTCGCAAAACGTACAAAATTTGAATAAAATATCTCTAACCCGTTCGGAAGAATCAAGATATATGCATTTTGAAATTCTAACTTCATCACCCTGTAACTTTTTAACGAAGCTCTATAGCGAACACAAATGTATGACAAGCCCACCTTAAAATCGACCAACGAATATGAGATTTCATTTTCGTCCTCCCATATGACTCACCCTGTATATATTTTTTAATTCTTTACCCTTAAAATTAAAAAAAAACTAACAGATGTCCTTTGGGATGGAAAATTAACATTATTAAAATCATACTTCTTAGGTTACATTAAAAGACGACAAATTTAGGTTAAAAGTAAGAAGAGAAGAAGTTCTCGCAGTTTTTGAAGAATTTGGTTTGGAGAGCTTTAACACCAAATCAGAGCGGGATGTTATAGAAAAATCCTCGATTGATGGATAAACGAATTTATAAGTGAATCCTTTACGGCGTAAAGGTATTTAATAAGAAATTTATTGCAGTCTACAATTTCTATAACTCGATTGACATAACATAATGTAATTTTTTTTGAAGGAAAACTTAACCAACACAAAA
Source organism: Taphrorychus bicolor (assembly GCA_951812265.1). Classification (NCBI taxonomy): domain Eukaryota; kingdom Metazoa; phylum Arthropoda; class Insecta; order Coleoptera; family Curculionidae; genus Taphrorychus; species Taphrorychus bicolor. The sequence continues at coordinate 58,915,651 of OX638297.1, read as the reverse complement.
CACTTAGTTCTATTACGTCATCATCCGTAAAAAAAATGCTCTGGATCACTGAAGTCATCAGAATTGTCGTCTGATTCTAGCACAACGGATTCGCTACTTTCTGAACTGTTCACACTTAATTTTCTATTTGTGGTTTGAGCAATTTTAGTCTTTTTGTAATCAGAAAATCAGCTTAGACTGGACTGCTTTCCGTCTTTCTCTTTCACCCTCATGACGATCCTCCTCGGGGGTTTCGGTTAGGATTCTGGATTTGCCTTTTCTCTCGGTTGTCTTTGTTTTCGGTGCGCTGATCCTTGGAAATGGTCTTGCCATTTCAGGTGTGAGGCCACATCCAGACGTTGACGGCTGTTCTTAATCTATGCGAAAGTTCTTCGCTTAGAAATTGTTGCCATGAATACCAATAGGTAATCAATGTTTTACCTGTGTCACTTAAAAGGCCAGTGACAGACCGTGGGGTTATACTGAGATACAATCACCTTCTAATTTGTATCCACTGTCTTGTAGATGTATACTCTACACACTCTATATAAATACTCTTCTTCTCGAAAAGCCAAACGGTTTAAAACATAGATTCCTGGTTTTTGAAACGCACTAATTATATATTTTGGAGTAAATTCGTTTTGGAAAGCTGTTTTTGTTGCATGACCATTTTGTTTTATTTTTATTGCTTTTGCTGGATTAGATATCATACAATCATTAAAGGCTACAGCACAGAAGGGCGCATACACTCATCATCAAATGGCTGGAGTTTATGGGAGGTGTGGGGCGGAAAAGCTAGAATAACTATTCCATTATCTTGGCAGTAGTTTATTGCTTTTACTGTGGAATGTGATTCGTGATTATCTAAAAGCAATAATATCTTGTTGCCCAAAGAGCAGTTTGTCTGGCTAATGATGTGTTCCAATACGGATAAAAATAAGTCATCAGTCATCCATCTGGATTGATTTCCTAATGTCATGCTGGATGTAGGGGCATCAATTAAGTATTCGTTTGGAGATCGTATTCTAGGAAAACATAAACTGGTGGCAAGGCGGTACCTACAGCATTTATAATTCTCACAAATGTGTTCAGTTTTCCCCTCTCTGCTGATGCTATTTGACTCAATTGTTTTTTTCAAGTGCTCACTTCCCTTAGTCGATAATATATTCACAGGTTTTAGAACTGTGGCAACGCACCTGTCTCATCCAAATTAAAGATTTGTTCGGGTTTAAAATGATCCTTCTCTAACACGGACGTGTAAGTTTCAAAAAATGCTGACACACTTCTTTTAATAAACTCTGTTGCTCTTGCCTGACTCGTATGTTTTGGTTTTCTCAAAGAAATGGTGTTCCCTTCATAATGCCTTTTAGCCATTCAATACCAGCTGTTTTGTTGACCCTCCATTGCTCAGGTATTTTGCAGTCTGATAAAATATTAGAAGAATCATAAGCCAATGTCCTTATTGTCAGTCAATCCGTAATTCATATCCGAAGAGGTTTTTATGTATTTTACTAACTCCTCTTCTTGAGTGTTTGTAAATACTTGGGAAACAGTATACTTGAATAAGTAGTAAACTTTCAAAATAATTGTCTTCATTTCCAGAGATTATAGATATTTTCTGATTCTTTCGGTGGAGACTACCCCTGTATTTTTTTTAATTCTCGAATGTAGTGTTACTCTTTTAATATTAAAGTGCCTACTGGCTTGTCTTTCTGACAAATTTTTGCATATTACTTGTCCAATTGGATTTATCATGTCATTTTCGTTAAGGTCGGTCCTGTTTGTTTTTTTCCTATAATTGCGCACCATCTAAAACTAGAAAATATTTTGTTTTATTTAAGCTAATAATATAATATTAATGTTTATAATGGTAAGGGGCATGCCCCGTTCTTATGCTGTTGAATGTGCTTCAGCCCTCCTTGATACTATGGTACCCTAAACTATATTCATTATAAAGTTTGTATTTAATTTCACATTAATTGCAATTGCATAATTTTTCAAATAAAGTGGAAATATTTGAGGTCGGAAATCTTACCCTAAAATCACTAAAATTGCACTTTATTTTTTTCCCGCACTGGTCGGCTTCGCACAAACGTGAAACTATAATGGCGGCTCACCTGCGTTTAGACAGTCACGACAGAAAATTTTCAGCGGGAAATTCGAATTGGGGAGCTAATTAGCGTGTATGGTTTAATGTGCTTCCTAATCCCCTATCCATGAATGTGCCAAAGAAAGGACGAACTTATACACAGTGAGGTTAAACAAGGTGACACCTTATCACCACTACTTTTCATCCTCGTCTTAGAGAAAGCCGTGAGAGCAGCCGAAATAAAAACCGAATTGCTAACAACTAAAGTTCCTAATTTACTGCTAGCATACGCAGATAACATTCATCTTACAGGCGACTCCATCGTATTCGTAAAAGATATTTTCAACAAGATCGATCAAACAACAGGTGAAGTGGGACTAAAAGTCAACGAGGAAAAAACGAAATACATGTGTATACACAGAACGGGACCAAGAGATAGAATAGGGCAAAACGTCACATAGGGCAAAATAGTTTTGAAAGGGTAGAACTTTTAAATACCTTGGAGCTACAATAACTGCTGATAATGACGTTAATGAAGAAATCAGAGAAATAATTTATTCTGCAATACGCACTTTAACAATCTTATGAAGTCGAAGAACCTGACCAGAACATCAAAACATAAAATCTATAAAACCATTGTCAGGCCAGTAGTAACATATGGATGTGAAACGTGGACAATGACCAAATCAAACGAAGAAAAACTCAGACGTTTTGAACGAAAACCTCTCAGGAACATCTTCGGAGCCCCCACGATCCGACGACAAATCGATACCGTATTAGAACAAATACTGAAATAAAGGAGTTCTACAAAGATAGCGATATCGTGCAAGAGGTTAAATCCCAACGACTAAGATGAACAGGCCACGTACATAGGCTGGAGGATGAAAGACTTGTGTGGGAAGAGGTTCCAACAGTAAAAAAAACCACTCGTCCGTCCCAGAATGCGTTGGAGAGACAACATCAAATCAGACCTACAGAAAATGAATATCCCTTTCGACCAAAAATTGATGGAAGACCGTATCAATTAGAAATGTTAAAATAATTGTGCAGTCAGCCAAGACCCACCCAGGGTTATAGCGCTAGATGATGATGATGATGAATGACGAACTAACCTAAACAAAAAAATGTAAATTTGAATTTTTCTGTTATGTGATTGTGTGTGAACCAATTTGAGGGTGACCATTGTGATCTCAGTAATAAAGAGTGCTAACTATGTAAGAGTTAATCTCTCCGAAGCACGCATATAACATTTGGCAAAATTACACTAAGTGTTTATATATTATCATATTCCTATATATCATATTATGTATACTCGTTTCTTGCTATAGTGATTTCTAAGGGCTGGGCCTCAAACTGGGACTCTTAAAATTTACATCCTGGGTTCTAATATTTGAACCACCATATATTTTAAGTGTATTGTATAATGTATTGCCACAAAGACTCTTAGTGTGCCTTTGAAGTGGATCTTCCATTCTTACAAGAAAGCCAGCAGCATGGGTATGTAATTATCTTCTTCTGCAAATATAATTTTTATTATATTAGTTTAACAGAAACCAAGCAGAAACCTTTTATTTTATGTCATGTCATAGATTATTTCTCATAAGTACTCATAACTCATTTCACTAAAAATTCCAAAACAATATACAAGTTAGCTCGAAAGTTTGTACCCAAATCACAAATTCTCAAGTGCACCTTTTTTAAGCCAAGAATAGGTCCTAGAGCCCACATTGAGAAAAAAATATATGCAAACAACTAATTGACATTGACCTGCCTTATACACTTTCGAAATCATATTATGGTAGACATTCTGTAGCGGAAGGTAAAGTCTTAATGTCGGATACTATATTGTAATCAATAAAAAGTACCAATATGTGTGTTTGTGTGCTATAATTTTTTAAATCTTCCAAAATGTGAACAGGTTGGTTGTGAAGTTTTCATAGAATAGAATAGAACAATGAAAGTAGCTGGTGCTTTATTAGTCCAGCATTCTTGTCTCCTGACAATTCACAGCCCACTTAATGAGTTTTTCCATTAAACACATTATACTTGTTTTGCTTTGTATATAAAATAAAAAGTTCTTGCTACTTCAACAGCATTTTTATTCCAGGAATAGTAAGTTACTTGGAAAGGGGTTCTTAATTTCAAACTAATAAATAGCCTTTATGTGTTTCTAAAAGTTACTTCAAATTCTATGTATACAAGTTGAAACATTTTCAACTGAGTTTATAAGAAATGGGAATTGGAACAAATCTTATAAGTTCTTTTTTTACTACTTACTTTTGGGTGAAGCCTCATCCACTTTTTTGGTAGTATATAATGCAGCTGTGCCTCGTTATACATTGGCACCACAAAACGCAGTGTCAACACGATGATTACGGAGCACAAGAGGAGTTGCAGGCTAGGACAAACACAAAAGTCAGCAGTACCAGAGCACGCTCTCTCCGAAGGTCACGAAATCCTACTCAATGAGGTGGATATCTTATATCTATCGCAGACTAACGAGAGAGATCATTAAGATCATTAAACACGACAACAATTTCAACAGGATGCAGGAAATTATGAATATTATGATATTGATACCCTGTATATCGTATGAGAGGTATTGGTATTACACAACTCCTATTATTTTTACTCAAAAAATGTTAATTTTCTTGGGTTACTTTTTTTTAACAACCTGTAGGTATTATCTACGGTTTCAGATAATGTAATATGTAAGAATTGTAACGACCTGATAACTTTTTTTTAGGAAATAAAAGGATCATTTTTTTAAATAGTGATAAAAAAAGTAATAGATTTTTTGTCAAGAGTAAGAATTTATAAAAAGTCGGTTGGTTATTTGTGAACTATGGGAAAACAGCAACGCTCCTTTTAGATGCTAAAATTTAATACCCAAAGATTATCAATGAAATAACAGAAGAAATGAACAAGTCTATTACTTAATTATAGAAAGTTTTATTTAAGTTATTGTTGTGAACTTTTATTTTAAATATATTAATAAGCGAAAACATAAAAACATTTAGAATAAAAACGCCAAAACCTGTCAAGTTTGTACCAAGACTTTCTAAGTGAAACTTGGTATAAAAAAAGTATTTTAACAATATACTTTTTTTATAAAAAAAACAAAAATTATTATCTAACTTTAAAAATTCTAATGCAAATGATCGTAAATGTTTAAATCATACAGCATACTACTTCTTACTACTACTTAAAAAAAAACACACACATTTGGAAACAGTCTACTTATATCTACCTATAACTAGCATATGAAAAAGATAAAAATAATCTTGAATATGAAACCAAAAGAAAAAGAAATATGTTTTTAAAACTTATTATTCTTTTAGTATACTAATAACCAAAAATATTTAATTGTGGTGTAACCTAGAAGTATTTGAAACGAGCAGTTGTTTGATTACACATAATATTTTTAAGTCACTGGCAACATTCCTGCGTAGTGGAGTAGTTATTGATATAAGCTGCAATATCTTCAAATTTTTTTTCCGAAGCCTTTTCCGATGCTGTTTGATTACGCTTACTTTTAAGATTGCGATTTGCACCATGTTTCATTAATACTTTGACGGTCTCCATTGATCCTTTAGCTGCCGCAAGATGCAGTGGTGATTCTTCTTCAGAATTTATTGAATCAACTTTGGCTCCGTAGTCTAACAAAATTTCTGCCATTCCTGAGTGTCCATTGGCACAAGCAAGAGAAAGAGGGGTCTCACCGGATGAGTTTTCCGTCTCAAGTTCGGCTTCATATTCGATTAAAAGAATCCCAATTTCGATATGTCCATTCAGACTTGCAGCATGAAGTGGAGTATTGCCGAAGCTACATGCCAAATCCACTATTGCCTTTCTTTTTAACAAAATTTCCACAGTTTCCAAGTGGCCGTTTGAAACAGCAAGATACAGCGAAGTGAGGTGTTGCTGATGATTGAATCTGGTGACTAGACGGTTAGGGTCTGCTCCATTATTAAGCAAATGTAAAACTACTTCATGGTGACCCTTGCTGGAAGCGTTTAGCAGTGCGTTGTAGCCAAATTCATAAGAGTTGATATCATCACCACTGTTTATGAAGTATTTTACTTCTTCTAACAGCCCCAATAAGGCCGCCTGACGCAGTGAATTCGCTTTGGGCTTCTTCTCAGTACACGCCATATTTATCTCTGGACCAAAATAGTCAATTCTCATGTACAATTCGTGAGAAATGGTCTCCAAGAAAGTCTCGAAGTTTATAGCGCACGGAGAAATAACGATTATAATCTTATGATCATTTTCATCAGCAGTTATACGGTCCATTAGTGTAGTAAGCACCTTTATATCTTTAGGTGAAACTTTGGGACTATTATAATCTATGATCATCAACTTAGGTAGTTTTCCCAAAATTTTGGATGCTCCAGATAGTGCGTCAAGCCACTGTTCCCATGTGAAAGGCATATTGGGAACGTATTGGCTTTTTAGAGTCTCCCCTAATGTATTGAAACAGTTTAAAATAATGTCTACTCCCTGGAATGGAATAGACCACTGGGCAATCAAAATTTTCTTCTTCTTGTCAGCAAGAAAACTTGTTAAGTCATAACGTACATTCTGTTTTAAGTTCTTCAAGCAATTTTCATATAGTTTAGATTTTTGCTCTAACTTCCCATAGAATGTCGTCATTGTAGTGCTATAAGCTGTGTAACTGTAACTACGTATTCACAAAAAATGTGTTTCACTCACCACTTTATTAAACAAAATATTGCGCACGTAAAAACGAAACCACTTTATAGAACGAACACGAATGCCTGGTCGCTGTTCGACTTGGCTTGATTCAAGGTTGAAATAAAAACATCTCCTATACGAACCTATACGAACCTATACGGGACGGAGCCCCTCCCAATATGTAGCTAGTCCACCTAATCGGTTTGTGATTGCCGTATTTCTATAGATAAGAGCATTGATAAGAGGTACTGCTTCCTTTGCAGAAATGCGTTGCGCCAGTGTTGCGAGGTAAACCATTTTAAAATCACCAGAACTTGAAGCAAAGTTGCCAAATTTATCCAATAATCACCGGATCAGTTAATTTTGTTGAGGTTTATAAAAGGATGGCAAAAGTTTATTTTAATCTGGGTACCTTTACCGCAAAAAGTACCTTAAAATGTCAATATACTGTCTTCCACTAAAGTTGAAAAATAGGTATATTGTAATTAAGAAGTAATTACGTTATTCAATTAGATTCTATAATTTCGTTACACACTATGACAAAATGTAAAACCTATTTTTTTTACTCAAGTATTCTATATATATTTCAATATTTCGCTATTTTTATAAACTTAATTAATACTTTTATATTCCCATTAATTCGCTTATAATCAATATACAACTTTTGCTTACTCTAGCTGTCTTAATAACCTAATTCAGTCAGGCCTACGTCTCAAGATAATTAAATACTGGTAAAAGTGAAATGGTAAAACTGGAGACCAAAGTCGATAAGAGGAATAAGGGACACATGCCTAGAATACAGGGGGGCTCTGGAATGTAGGAGGGAAGAGAGGGTGAATGTTTGAAGTGTGCGAGATTGAGCAAAAAAGTAGAGAATGGTGCCGGCATCGAAAGGGAGTGGTTCTGTGAAAGTGGCGGTGTGTGATACGTAGTTGGGGGCCCAACCGAAGGGGGGTGTTAAGTTGGTAAGACCTAGGCAAAGTTATTTTTGTTGTTGATAATGTATATGCATATATTGATGAGGAAAAACCTCGGCGACACCTCGAGTGGTGAGGATAGTACTATGCTTCTGGGGTTGCGGATACATAAGAGTTTTGGGGGTACCTCTTATGCTCCCCAGTCGACACTAGCGGGTATGTAGTGTCAGCCGGATGATCGTACCTGCTGGTTAGAGATACTCACTGCTAAGCGGCTTCTGAGTTCTCGGGTGCGAGCCTCAACTGATTTACTAATCAATTTTAGGGGGGGCACTAGCTAGTTGTCAAAGATCAGAAGGTAACAAAGTAATTGGTGACTTATATTGAGAGCATTTATATTATTTATTTTTACATTTCCCGGGTCCATGTTACAAGTGTATATTAGTACTAGACAGTACATGGATTGATGGAGTTAGTAGGGCAAGAGAGGCCCGACGCGGGGGTACTTCGGACCCCTTGTGAGTAGTATGATTTATTGCTATTTTGATGCAGAACAGTAACTGTTTCATTATTTTCATGTGCATATTTCCCGAGCCTTCTCTATCGACGTCTCTATTTGAATTATACTAAAACGACCGATTGATGGCATCGTTATGACCCACAAAAGCATCAAAAAGTAAGTTTATCGTGTTTGTTATGATTTTTATTGAAATCGCTTGCTGCTTATACTATTAATAGGTCACATGCTACCGGGCTAAAATAGCCAGAAAAGACCGAACTTTACAAAAAGAATTACAACAATTCCGGAACAATATAATATACAACCAAACTAAGAAGCAATTGGAACACCCCACATTTTGAATAAATGATGCACTTTTAAATGATCTAAAGCCACCCCAAGATTGCGGAGCATTATAGTGTAAGATCTATGTAATCAGTGTTCATCTGAAAACGTCATCTAGTTGGCTGTGAAATGTCAAAAAAAGGTTGAAAACACTGGATATAGACTGCTTTAAGGGGTTATGGACTAAGATATATGTTTTGCAAGTTTCCTAACACAGGGTTCAACAAAACTTGAGGTGTATTTGTTAAAACTTTTCAATCATATATTTGTGCAGAAAATAAAGTAAACCAACTTTCGATGCAGGAGGGGAAGTAGAGCATAGATAAACCTCATACCTCGAAAAATGGTTTCGTGTTTCTTGGCTATTTTTCCTAGTTCAATAGATATTTAGTTTTTTCTATAAAACTGGTATCCTTTATTACTAAGGCCACCATGGAACAAATATTGATAGTATTTTCATATAGATTACGAAGAATATACAAATCATACAAGTCTACAGTGGCGAAGAGTAAATAAAAATTTGCAAATTTCGAAGAGTTAATTTAATCTCCACAAACTAAATTAGAAAAAAGTATGATATATTTTTTAATTTCGCTGCCTAATTATTGTTCTTCTTAATATACACTCGGGTTCATTTGAAGTGCATCGCTCTAATTAATAAACGAATTTAAACCGCCATAAAAATTTTTTAACATACATTTTAATGAAATTTTTTGTGTTTATTGATCATTCTTTTCTCTAGAGAATTATGTATTTTCATTTAATTTTTTTATTTCTAGTTAGATGCCTGCGGTTCATTTACTTCTTCAATGTTGGTTTACCTTTTCCTTAAGGAGGCTCTGTATGACAGGAGAATTCTTCATGAGTTCAGAACACTTTTTTTTTTAATATCTGTCGTACGGCAATTTAAGAAAAAATTGCTTTTGTACTGATACGCATTTTCTCAATACGGTTTTAGTAACATTTTGATAAGTTGGCCATGTCAAAACAATGTTGGATGCCATTATTACAGGAATAGCTGCCATATGGCTGTCATAGTTGACGTATTTTTAAATTGTCGAACTGCCGAGATTAAGCAATGCCACCTAGACAATATAAGGCCTGGAAGCGACCGAGCGGGAGAGCGGTGAAGTCATCATATGTGGTACGAAAATTCGACGACCGTTTCAACGCTCAAAACCCGAAGGTTTTGGAAAGCTTTTGGGTGAATACTTTGGTAATTGGGGTTTAGATTTTAGATGGACAAAAATAAAACCATTAGTAATATATATAAACAATACACACGTAAATAAATAAACAATTTACCTATACCAGGGTACACTTAAATTAATATAATGCTTAATACTGTATATTATTATTATACAGTGTAGTGGTTTACTAACAATAATTTTTAATACTTCTGAAGAATAAGTATACTATTTTCTCTTTTTGGCTGAACTTGTTATATAGAGGGGATTCTGAAATTAGCGTGCAATAATGTAACAGCTTAGGTATTTTAGAATAAAAAAGATAAAAATTTTATATATAAAGACAGGTTTTCAAACATTTCGTTACAAAGATAGAGGGTATAACTGTTTAAATTAATTTCTTTTTTTCCACATAGATAGCTCGTTCAGTTTCGAAGATAATCACTTCAAAATTGAAATGTGATAAGTCGAATCATTATGCTCTACATAGATACTTACCATCTGATTTTCAAAGGTGCCTGCTTTGGTAATAGGGATTTAGATGAAAAAAATAAAAACATTTGATCATTTTAAAACATTATATTAAATAAAAAAAAACAAATTAAATATACATGTGTACCTCAGAAAACACTATTTGGTTCATTGCACACACTACCTATACTCTGTTCAGCGAGGGTTCAATATTACGTCATAAATTGTGACGTCGTACAAAAAAACACGTCTGTCGCTGATAAAATGTCAGTTGAACAAAATGTCAATGTCATTTCGGGTATTAATTCAGAAGGAATATCGGCATCAGCTTTACCATAGATACCCGCTATGACTCACCCGGCCATGGATGTAGATCATAAGATATGGACAAAATCGACCCAAGATATTCTGAGTAATTTTGTGTGCTTACTATACCTAGTAGTGCTCGCAACCTGCGTTGTAAAACTAATAAGCAGAATCATTTGTCGTCGGGTCGCCAAACAAATTTTTCCTTCGAATGCACCCTTTTCTGCGGAATTGTTCAATACGTGTCCGCATGAATTCATTCATTTGATAAAAAAAACTGTTAGGCATTTATTGTATATTCAATTCTTGAAATTTTTCTTAAAATTTCATTAATACAACATGTGATAATAAGACATGCAACATAAATAACTTAAATTGAGTACATAATCTAAGCGTGGGCATTTTTTTAAGACACCTAACAGCGTTTTTTGCTTTTATCTGTGTCGCATGCATTGATTCCGTCGTTGATTCCGCAGTTGATTCCGTCAAACACCTCGCTAATTTTGATTAAAGTTTTATTCATTTCCACAGAAGCGGATCTAGCCTTTAGGTAACATTAGGGGAAGATATTTTTGTGGACCAGTAGGTGGTTGTTCAGGAACAGGGGCTTTTTTTCAACAATTGAAAGTTCCCTCGGGACGTATGTTGATGGAATTTCTTCCGCCACTTCGTCGATTGTAACTCCTTGTTTTCCACTATCTTGGAAATTTTCTCCGGTTTTTCTTCACACAGTGGCTTCTTCTACATGATCCCTTAAAAGCGGTTCTTTCGTTTCTATTTTTAGTTCTACAAAAGCTGGACGCGGATTTTTAAATTTTGACAAAATTTTTAAGCGTCAAACTGACTTTAGCTGGTGGTTTTATTATTAATAAGATCTAATAATACGCCTGTTTTTTTGCGATCTTTTTCTAATGAAATGAGATGAGTAATGTGACGTCATATTGAACCCTCGCTGAACAGAGTATACACACTTTGTCTTATACTAGAGGAATTCCTTCTTTTGCAAACAAGAATTGGTTGATTTGATTCTCGATTTGATTACAACTAGGCCTAGGAAACAAATATAAAAATCTTTGATGGATTTGGATAACATATTTGTAACAAACTATAGCACAAACCCTACACAACAAAATGTTTAAAAGTCCTACTTGGAATTAATCTTGGGACATCTAATAGTAACAGTAAAGCTTCTAAGGACTGGCCAGTTCTTTCGCATGAAAGTACGTATGTTACTTTCCTCTGAATTTCATGTGAATGAAAATGTAACTCACATACCTAAAATAAAAAACCCAATAAATTCTGCTGATTTTTTGAATATGAGAGGTATTTTCGGAATATGTTTCTATACTTATGCTTATGTAGTGTTGTATGAGGTTAGGTTAGGTAGACTTACCCTGCTATGTTTATTTGGTATAAAATTATCCCTTCTAATACCGTGAATCCACTTTTCTTTTAAAATAACATCTTCTGGAAATCTAATCACTGAATTTCGCGGAACAGTCTTGTAATTACTTTTGCATCTCTACACAGCAACCGTGAGGCATGGCCATGGTTTGCTAACTTTTGAAACTTTAATTCCGAGCTAATTCAGCTAATACTAAAATACACGTTTCTAGAAAAGACACAGAAATATTAATTATACAAATCTAGGCAAAAAACAACTTGAATATGCACGAAAAATTGAGAAGTTTTAGAAAACTCAAACATTTCGCTGAGGACAATTGCAGGTCGAACGGGTGTTAAAAATACCAAGGTGTTCACCACTGTTCAAAAACACAAATTTAAACCTTATCGTACAAGGAAGGTGCATCAGCTTCAACATGGAGACGCTGCTAGACGATTAATATTTTGCAATTGGTTTGTGGAATGCAATACCGATATAAATTCTCCCTTGAGTGTCCCTTTAATTGGTCTGACGAAGCGAAAATTGACAGTTCCGGAATATTTAATAGGTATAATTCTTATCAGTGGTGCATGGAGATCCCCACATGACAATTTCTCACATGACAGTTTCTAAAAACTGACAGAGTCGGTTTGGCTTTAATGTATGGGTAGCTATATTTCGGGGATAGATTTGTGTGTCCTCACTTTTACGACGGAAATCTAACAGCAGGAACTTACGTACATATTTTACGCTCGTACCTGCAACCATTTTGTGAAGACTTACAGCTTACCATTGGTATGAATATCTTTTATCACCAAGATTGTTGCCCTTTTCACAATGCCGCGCTTTTCGACTAGCGAACTATCAAATCAGGAATTTGGAGAAAGATGGATGGGAACAAACGGTCCTATCCGATGGCCTGCCAGATCTTGTGACCTTACCCCCTTAGTTTTTTCTTGTGGGGAAAATTAAAAGACCTAATATTCAAAGGAAGAACAATACAAAGTAGAGCGAAGTTAAAGGCAGTGATTCGTCAGGTCTTTAGAATGGTCAGCCCTGTCGAATTAGTAAATAGTTGTCGACGAAAACGATGTTTCAAGAAACAGGTGCATAGTTTGACCAGTTTAGTACATATTTGTTGTTACTTTGAAATATTAGAACTAGTTACTTTGTTTAGATATTTTTAGTTGTGTAAAAATAAAATAAAAATAAACTGTTACCAACCTTGCAGTCACTGTGAAAGCTAACTTTATATTTTAGTTGTTGTCGTGGAAGCACACAAAATAAATGATATTACTTTGACAGCTGATCCCAAAGCCAACTTGATTATAAATACAAAAAATTTAACATTTCACTTATTTTCGAAAATAACTATAGACATACTTATATCATTGAAAATGGTTTAAAATGGACAATTTTTTAAAGTCATCGCTGAATATGGTTTTTATTTAAAATAAAAAAGTTATGTCGATGTTTGACAAAACGGTACTCTACAGCAAAAAACCAAGCAAGCCACTGAATTCAGGTCGAAAAGATGCCCTAAGAATGTTTTTGTTTCACTTCAATATTTTCAGAAACAAAAAAGTCATGAGGAATTTTCAAAAAAGATATCGAAATACGGTTTTTGCCATTAATTTTTTCTCAAAAATCGACCTCTATAGATATGTTCCTATCTAGCCGCGAAATTGGTTTTTCCTGTCAAAACACTCCAAATCCGAACACCCTGTACAGGGTGTCGCAAATTAATTGCCCGAATAGAGAATGTGCGCTAGTATTAGCGCGAGAAGAAAACCGACATCGCATCTCCTGTTCTTTTTTTTAAGATGCATTTAATTGTGTTTTCAGATTTTTGCGATTGTCATTTGCTCTTGCATTAAAGTCCATTTTTTTTATTTCTGCCTACCTTGAAAATGGTTCGCTTAACGCAGATATAGCAATTCTGTTAAAACACTATATGGGAACTTTTTAAAGCATAACTCATTGGCCTAGTCTGATCTTTTGTGCTTCTTCATATTTTAATGTTATGATATAAACAATTATTTTTTTAAATTACCACCGTAGTGACTATGACGACTCTTAAAAAAACTTTTTTTTAAGATTTGAACGATATATCATAATGGGCCTAAACAAACAAGCTTCGATAAATACGAGTATTAACGGTGACTTTTACAACTATCAGTAACACTTCAGTTTGAAGATAAAACACCAGTAATGACGTAAACTGCATTGTTACCAACAATGTAATCTACGTCATTACTGGTGTTTTATCTTCAAACTGAAGTTTTACTGATAGTTGTAAGAGTCCCCTAAGTCACTAAAAAGATATAATTTTTGTTTTAAGCTTCGATTTTTTTTGCCTTTGGTCGTCATGAATTTGCTTGGGAAAATAAAAAACTCTAAAGTAGGCTATGAGCGGCAGCCGGGCGACCATAATGCTATTCCATCTGACATTAAGGGTGACTTCTACATCACCAGTTTAAACCTCAAACTGAAGTTTAAACTGAACTTGTAAAAGTTGTTCTTAGTCGCATTAGTTTGACAACTTTGAGAAGCCTGAAAGTAGAATAAGTGTTGCAAAATAAACTTTGAATATTCCGAGTCTATTGAACCATAGTATGATTCAATGTTATACTTACTCTTATCAATAAAAATTGCATAGCAGCGGCAGATCCATATTTTGAAATATATCCAGAAAGGCGACAACCTAAGAACATTCAAAAGGATAGAACCTAATCTAGGAAATAATGTATCTTTAGAAAATAATGTCGGTCATTTTTTGCCATTTTGTCATTAGTGTCACTTCTTAGTTTTAATAATTAACGTCCCAGGATGGGATGAAAAGTTTTCGGCCTCGATGTGATTGAAGCAAGATAGACCTAATAACGCAACTTGTTTATCTAGTGGCGTGTGACATTTCCATGAAATTAAAGTTTCGTGTTAATACGTCAAATAGTTTTGACATTTTCGTTTTATTTGTACTCATAAGTATTTTATTTCCCAAGTATGGAAAAGAAAGAAGTGCGTGCTGTCATAAATAGTAGATTATGTCACTAGGAGAAAAAGTTGGTCTTTTTGTGTTGAGCTTTCGAGTGACATATACTAATTTCTTTTTCAAGCATGCAGGAAATAAGAATTCTATTTCAGAGTGATTCCGTTTTGCAATTTTCTCTCATACTCTTTAAGCGTGTCTAGGTACTTGCACGATTAGTGGTGTATATTATTTGTAAAATAAATAGAATGTGTTGGATTGTTCAATGGTTTTAATGGTATTAAATTATAACCAATGGTTATGGTAAACCACAAATTTTTAGCATTATTATCAATACTAAATTAATAAAAATCACATTGACGGATAAATATGATGACGCGCATGACATTTAACAGACGAACACAGAATTCTAAAATTATACGATTTCGACTAATAAGCGGTTTCGGGTGGTGCTCTCGAGCGCTTCGTAACTAGTTACGAAAAGTAAAATCTTTCGTAACTAGTGATGAAAAGTTGGTGTCACCACCAGTTGCAGGTTTCGGCTGTGGCACACCGTTGCTATAGTTTTACGGTATTAAGTAGATACAAAGTGGTTTGAAAGTAAATCTTGAAGTTTAATAATAATAATTCTCTCTCTAAGTAGGTATTTGTCGTCAAAATTAGAAAAAATCTTGTATGAAACTCGTGACGAAAAACCTTTTTTGTGTATCTCATTCAAATTGCGGAAACTCGCTGCGCTCGTCCCGCAAACATTCATTCGTTACACAAAATCGGACTTTTCGTAACTGGTTACATAAATAGCTATTTTAAAACTTATTATTCTTTTAGTATACTAATATACAAAAATATTTAATTATGGTGTAACCTCGAAGTACTTGAAACGATCACTTGTTTGATTACACATAATATTTTTAAGTTACTGGCAACATTCCTGCGCAGTGAAGTAGTTATTGATATAAGCTGCAATATCTTCAAATCCTTTTTCCGAAGCCTTTTCCAATGCTGTTTGACCACGCTTACTTTTAAGTTCGCGATTTGCATCATTTTTCGTTAATACTTTGACGGTCTCCATTGATCCTCTAGCTGCCGCAAGATGCAGTGGTGATGCTCCTTCAGAATTTATTGAATCAACTTTGGCTCCATAGTCTAACAAAATTTCTGCCATTTCTGAGTGCCCATTGGCACAGGCCTTTCTCTTGCCTGTCTCTCTGCCTGGGGTCTGACCGGATGAGTTTTTCCTTTCAAGGTCGGCTTCATATTCGATTAAAAGAATTCCAATTTCGTTATGTCCCGCCCGACATGCAAAATGTTTTGTGCTTCGCCCAGTTCAGGCCTCAGCTTCGCTTCGGCCGTCAATCTCTGGGCTCAGCACGAAAAGACCCACTTTTACTCCTAGTGACATAATCTACTATTTGTTTAAAACGTCAAAACTAATATTTATATTTACTTATTTATTTTACTACTAATTTATTATTATTACTAATATTAATTACTAATAATTTATCTAATTGTGTAAATCTGATTAATACTAATAATTTATCTAATTACTAATTTCGTATTAGTATATCTATAATAATTACTCTTACTAATTACTGGATTAATTTCCAACTGATTTCGTCGAAAATATATATGTTATTTGATTCATTAAAAGACTGAATAATCGATATTTTTATTTTTTGTGCCATCTCTATACACGATACAAGAGGGAGCTCCAATCATATATTACCCATTCACTTATTTTTGTTATCTAGTTTCATTTGAAACCTTCATTTTTTTTGTATACCGCTCTCCTTTTAGCACGTGTTGAGTAGATACGATAAAAATGTCATAGTCAAATTTCCAACGCCTGCTTGATGACACTAATAAGGGAATGGCTTATGTACACTGTGTCCGAGATAAGGCGGGCCCTCAGGCGGGCCACTATGGGGATCTTGAAAACGGAAAGAGATACAGATTTGGTTAAATAGGAGGACAGTTGCGTAATCAAAATCCTAACACAACGGCGTTTATATTATATTCAAAATAAGCGCAGGCTATTTAATGACAAAATTCTAAACTAATCTTAGCCACACTGTTATCAGTTTGATTGGCGGTGATAAGCAAACGCTTTTACATTGATTCGCAAATTTTGTACCTTAGGCAGCGGACGTGTGGTTTGTCGAGCCTAAGATACCAGGGTCACCGAACAATCGAATGGAGTTTGTTACCTCAACTATCTTGAATCGAATTTTAACTGACTACCCTCTCTAAGTGAGAATAGCCCTGATGAAGACGTCGTCGGAAAAATAGTCGAAACGTCGGCCATTTTCGAATAAAGAAGAGGTGCATTATTTGTCCTAATCCAGCTAATGTCACCAACAATTTTGAAATATATTTATAATATATTCATAAATTGTCTCTTGTAGGCTAAAGCTCCAAAGCAGAATGTATAGTTTTGTAGCTGTAGGTGGTAGTGAAGAAAATCCTAAAACTGCAAAACAAATTTGTTCTTCATAATTAGTAAACTGGCTGCGGTGTTGCCTTTCTTACTAGTTTTAGTAGTTTAATTTATTTAATTCCCGTTAGAATTTACATAAGGGTAAAGATAATAATGTTAACAAAATACGAATAATGACAGAAAAATATTGTTTTAATGAGGATATATCATCCCAAAGAACAAACGACATTGAATTGTTGATTCTTACTCATCATTTCCGTATAAGCACAGAAAATTCGGTATGTCTGACTTCACTGTTTGTATGCCCCTCAAAAAAGCTTGCCAAAATAGCTGTTCTGGAATGGTCAATAAGAATTCAAGGACGGAAGAATTGCTTTAATGCTTCAGATGGTAAGACAAATTCAACTCCACAATATGCGTCCCAAACAAGCAATCACTCACAAAGTTATGGTCTGGTAATACCAAAGATTGCCTCAAAATCCAAAATCGTGTTTAAACTAGGTCTTAAATTTCTGTTGGAATCTCCTCCCCCCGCACCATCCATCCTTTTACTTCTATCATTATTTTGCTTTGGAGCCCTTCGTAACTAAACTAAGAATCAATTGAAACGATACACCCCAAATTTTGTATGAAATTTAAAACTGTCTATCTCTAAAGCCACTCAACCGATTCTCGTTGGAGATGCCATTTTGGTAAGATCCATGTATAGACTGCTTGAAGTGGTTATGTACTCGGCTATATATTTTGCAGGTTTCCTAATACAGGGTTCAATAAAACTTTATGCATTTTTGTAAAGAATTTTAAGCAGATCATTTTGCGGAAAAAAAATCAGAACATGTTTTGCTACGGGAGTATGTGAAGACGCGTCATACCTCGGGACATATTTGGTGTTTTTTGGATATTTTGCCTGGTTCCGTAGATATTTAGTTTTTTCTATAAAAGAGGTATATTTTAACACTGGGGCTCCAATTTGCCCCATAATACAAATATTGATACAAATTTCTCATTTATCGAATAATCGAATATCCAAAATTAAGTGATGTGGAACAAGCCTGATTATTGTAGCTATTTATGATACCTCAGGACCTTTTTCTGACCTTCTTTATATCTTCATTAGTTTAAAAAAAGTAGGTATTTCTACAAGCGTAACATTTCCGCACCATAAGAAAAACAAATCTCCGGTCTCTCCCTCCATTCTCCTCCTTTCATGAGCATTAGAAAATTTTGGAATTGGACGTAGTGGTCTGCGAACCAGAGCTATGCCTAATTGTTTAGATGTACAGGGTGAGCCACGAAACTGACATTCATCCTAATTTTTTTTAATCTTTACATTCTGAGTTTTGACTGCATGAAACTAAACTTCGAAAATTGTTTGTATTAATAGAAACAGAGCGAATTAACCGATAGTCGCAATTTTTAATTTGATAATGTTCAGGAAGCACGGCTAACCTGAAGAATGGCGTATTACGAGATGTCACACGTAAAGATGAATAACATGAGGGCCTTGAAAACACTAAAAGATACTAAGTTGAATAAATAGGAGTAGCTTAGAACAATCCAAAGCTCAACAAAATTGTTTTTAGGAACTTAAAAACTATCACTGCGTTCGAGAATCTTTGAATAATTCCAAATCGTTGAAAAAATTCATCTAGGCTGACAGTCAAAGCAATGCCCACTCTTTAAGAGGTATAGTTGTAATATTATAAAAAGTCACTGATAAAATTTAATAAGAGCAAAATTATATTAAAAATAACAAAGCAACAAAATTAACAGCGTATTAAAAATATGGAAACAATAATAAAAAATATTTTTTTGTTAAATGGTAATTTTTGTGGATGATCTGAAGGGTTTGTAGCTCTATATTTTTTAGTACCGGGAAATGGGGTGAGATTTTTCAATTTGAAAGTTATTTGTGTCACATTTCCAACATTTTCTTATTTTTATTATCCTTACAGGTAATATACTTAGGTTCAAAACATAACTCTCTAACATTTGTTTTTTTTTATAATTGCTTGAAAAACCAGTTGACCAATCGTAGACCTTTTGATCACATCAATTTTACAGCATAAAGCAGCAGATCTTTTAGTAGAAAATGATCAATCTGACCCTGGGTAAATTTGGTAAAGCTGTTTTTCAAATTTTCACAAACGGGTGCGATTAATCACACTTATTGTATTATTGTTTAATTATTTGAAAAAAAAAACATTACAAAACATAGAAATCATGAGAAATATCAAATAAAGAATATAAAATTAACGTTCCTTTATATTAATTTCTCCGCAGAAATGGTATTTTTGAATTCTATCAGAAATCTTCTGAAGTGTCGAACCTGGAAGTAGAGCAACTAATTCCTTGAAGGAAACCGTAAATATATCGTTTTCAACTATTTTTAAATCCTTTTTCGATTCTACTGATTTCAGGCTTTGAATTTCGATTTGTTCTGCTTCTAAAACCTCTTTTTCCATGCAAACATACCGAAATACCGTCTTTTTCCGAGTACCAAATAAAAATCTCACCAGCAAATATTTTTCCTCGGTAATGCTTTCTAATGTAGGATTGAAGTATTCAACCTCCTCTTCATTTTGTTCTTCAGCTGCTAACAATTTTCTTTTACGTGCAGTTTTTCCAGAAGCGCAATTGTACCTCAGTTTCAAAAAATCGGTCTTCATTAATAGCGTCTTGCGGTAGTTTGTCAAATACTCGATTGGGATTGAATGGTACAATGCCACATGCTTTGAAATCAGAAACTAAATTTCTTTTCACAGCTCTTTTCTCTGCATCTGGTTTCTTGGGTGGTACCTTATCCATGTTGTCAAGTGTTTGCTTCAACAGCTTAGGAAATTCATTTATTGGAATTCCAGAAGTTTTAGAATTTTTAATCTTCCAGCATGTTAAAACTTTTCTTCAACTTTCTTTAAAGGGTCTGAAGAATGCAACATACGTAAAGGCTGAAAATTATTGGTAGAGTTGCATGGCAAACATGTAAATTTTATATTGTTTTTGCTGATATATTGATTTCGCATGGAGTGGACATGTTGATAGGCTGCTCTGTGATATGTCGTTAATTTAAGCAAAAAAACGTAGTTAAAGAGCGCGATTTTTGCTGGTGGCGGTGAAGTTTGTGATGTAAGATCGATCTACGATAGTTGTGAAAGATTTTGATACTTGGTTTGCTGAGAAATTAGTAACGAAAGAGGAACAATAGAAGACATAAACAAGCTACAGATCGGTGAGGCCAATATGTGCGTCGATATGGAGGAGGGACGGGACGTACATACTGACCCTGGTGGATCGCCTGATAACGGTTATAAATGTAAGTCGATGTTTGAAGATTTGAAAACCATGATACAATGTACGTCGTGCCAACATTTTTACCATGCCAAATGTGAAAGTGTTGATTTTCGTGGTTTCCATATGGAAAAGGCAACCTGGAAATGCAGACAATGCAGTGACAGGTGCGAAAATGTGGGTGGGAGATCGATAAAGAGGAGCAGGGTAGATGATAGCATCGATCAAACACTTATAGAAGGAATAAATGAAATTTTGCTAACTGTGCTGAAAAACACTAAGGATTTAGATCAGAAAGTTAATCAACTACTGGCGGAAAATCATCATCTCAAGTTGGAAATTTCTAAACTAAAAGAAACTCAGTCAAGTTTATCTCTTTTGGCTATTCCTTCTACGTCGTACGCGTTAGCTGTTGCAGCCAAACCTAATGACAGCAAAATTTTATTAATTAAACAAAAAGGGCCATAGAAAGAGGCAAAGACGATGAAAAAAGCCTGTAGATCTGGGGGACGGGGAACCATGGGGCATTCAACAAAGATGGAAGCTTAATATTAAGATGTAGAAATGAAAGGGATATATCTGGTGTCCAGTCAGAGATCCAAAAGAAGCTTTGCTGCGGATACGATGTTGACAGACCGAAGAAACATCAACATAGAATGAAGGTTGTGGGCGTGAACGAGGGCGAGCCTGGTACCGATGAAGGAGAGATTGTAAGTAGAGTGATTAAGCAGAATGATTTAAACAGCAACAACAGTAATTTTAATTTGAAAATATTGAGACGAACCAACGTAGTTAACAAAAGGTTTAACGTAATTTTTGAAACTGACTCTCATACTTATAACTCGTTGATAGATAAGCAAAGAATAAATTTGTGTTGGAACCGATGTCCGGTTTACAGTGGCTATGGAATTATACGGTGCTACAATTGCAGCAAATATGGTCATTTGCAAAAGGAATGTAAGGACAAAAAAACGTGTGCCAAATGTGCTGGGGACCACGATTCTAGGGAATGTCAGGAAGTTTTTGTTAAGTGTATTAACTGTATTGTATCTAATGAAAAATATGGAATGCACCTAAAGACCGATCATGCCGTATGGGATGTGACAAATTGTGAAACGTTGAAACGAGTTGAAAACATACAGAAAAATAAATACTTGCAATAGCAATTAAATAAGAACATAAGCCAAAGTTCCAATATGGTATACTTCAACTGTCAGGGTTTTTTTAACAATAAAGATAATATTTTAGTTCTTATAAATGACTGGAAACCTAGGTTGGTTTTTTTTGTCGGAAACTCATGTGTCTGCGGAGATAGACACTGTTGAATTAAATGTTGAAGGTTACAATATGGAAAATTGTTTAACAGACAACTGTAGAACTGTGTGCAATGAACTATGTTTGGTTACTGTCTATCGAGTTTTATTTAAGTAAGATTAAGTATTTGTGCACGGTTTTATACCATCCACCGCAAAAAGACAATGCAAGATTCGTCGATTACTTTCATAACTATATAGAGAGTGTTTGCTTATTCGAGGGTGTTAATATTATAATAGGCGATTTTAACTTCGACTTGTTGAAACTTTCTTTTTAGGGTGAAAGAATTATTTCCAACTTATATATAAACGTGTTCTCACAAATTGTGGATTCTGCAACACGAATCACTAAATGTAGCGAAACACTGATAGACTACGTCATTACAAACAACAAAGCTTTGCCTTTTGTAGTACACTTGGCGCCAAGGATAGGTGATCTTTGTGTTTTGCCGATTCAAATTGAACAAAAAACAGTAACTGAACAACAAGATATAATAGTTTGCTCTAGATCAATGCAAAATTATAGTGTCGACCAAATGCAGAGTCACTTGCTTAATATTGAGTGGGCGAATGATAGTGCAGATGTAAATTGTTTGGCTAAAAGTTTCATTGATAGTATTTTAGATATTTTAAATGTTATGTGCCCTAAAGAAAATAAAATTTTTAGACATAAATATGTAGATAAAGTGTGGATAACCACTGATATTAGGAAAAACATGCAGATTAGGGACCATTTGTACGTGAGAGCGGTGACTGAGAGGAATGATGAAGTTTGGGGGGAATATAAAAGGATACGAAACTACATTGTTAAACAATTAAAGTTTAAGAAGAGCGATATTCTAAAGAAATAATTGACGACAACAAACATAACTCAAGATAAATGTGGAAAAGTCTAAAATTGTTGATTCCCGGAAAACATTCAATAACACCTGTCGAAATTAAATTTGAAGAGGAAAGTATTTCTGATGAATTGACAATCGCTAAAAGTTTTAATCAGTACTTCATAAACAGTGTGAATGATATTGTAAAAAGTAAGTGTCCCAAAGTATTCCCATCCAGATGAAGTTATCTTATCGACCCGTGATATAGTTACTGAGCTGTCTCGTTTTGAACAATTAACCATGACTGAAATGAAAAATATCCTAAAAGATTTAAAAAATGAAGGGGGGGGGTGAGTGGAATTTCGCCAGTATTATGTGATGTATGGTGGTTGGAAATCGTCTGTTAAATGTCATTAACACATCGCTTTCAAGTGGAGAGTTTCCAGATAAATGGAAGGAAAAAATAGTGATTCCGGGTCCAAAAATCATTGTAAAAACAATAACATTTTGCTAATTAATAAGTCCTGATTCCGTGAGAATCAGTCATGTGAGACCGTAGTCGTTAATATATGTGACATTTTTAAAAAAGAAATAGATAATGGTAACGTGGTTTTATCAGTATTTTTGGATTTTAAAAGGGCTTTTGAAACTATTGACAGAAACATATTATTGAGAAAACTGAACAGTATTGGAATAAAGAATGTGGCATTTAGGTGGTTCGAATCATATTTGAAAAACAGATATCAGAGTGTGAGGTTTAGAAATTGGGTATCTGAGTCAATGACAATGTGCAACAGTGTTCCGCAGGGCACCGTTTTGGGTCCACTGTTTTTTTCTGCTGTACATAAACGACATTGTTGAGGTTGTCAAGGGGTGCAGTTTGAATTGTTTCCAGACGACACGATGATCTATTTGGCGGGGAATGACATAGTTAGCATGTAACAAACTGTTAACCAGAACCGAAAAAAATATCTTTGAATGGCTCTGCGTAAATAAAATGTGCATAACGTACTGAAATCAAAATTCTGTTTATTTGGTAAAAACACCGTATAAGGAACATTAGGGTTGAAACTATAAACGTAGTTATAAATGACACCCCAGTTAATCACGAACGGAAATTTGAACTTTTGTGCGCATGCTGACTGTGTAACCAGAAAGTTTTATAAATCGGGTAGGAAAGCATTTTTCACTGGAGACAAAAATTTTATTGTATAATAGCATAGCTGCACCTCATCTTGATTATTGCTCTACTTTACTTTATGGTTTGCCATCATATAAGATCGAACAATTACAGATTGTCCAAAATAGGGCTATGAGATCAACATTAAAATGTAATCGTTATACCCCAATACCCACAATGCTGACTGTGCTAAGAATGTTATCTGTCAGGCAAAAAAATCTTAATTAGTGGTCATGTGTTTATATTTAAGATAAAAAAACAGAATGTTTCCACCATATATATGTGATAGGGTAAAATATTTTAAGGATGTACATAGTTATAACACCAGGAATCGTAGTGACTTCATGTTGGGTGATAGGTGTAATACCGAACAAATGCTGAACTCCGTGTTGTACCGAGGACTACATGATTTTAATTTGTTACCAACTGAAATTAAGGACTGTGTTAATTTGAATGTTTTTAAAAGATTATTAAGAATACATGTGTTAGGTTAATTCTATGGTTATGTTTGCGTGGTTTATTGTTCTTGAAATGTTTGGTTTGATATTATGTTATTTGTATCCTGTACAGCTATTTTGCTTAATAAAGATTATTATTATTTTCCTCACATAGACTTAGAACACAGGGAGTACATAAGTTGTCCCTATTAACATTTTTTTCCCTCGGGTCGCTTAGCGTGTGGTAAAAAGCAAGTGACAAACCAATTATTGAAGGTTGGCATATCAATTCAGCCCTGTGAGATTCGAATATATCGTGCTGCTAATGAGCAGCATAGTTGCATGGGCTACCCTTGGGACCACCTTGTGTCCAAATGTCCCATAAATTTTCCGCCTCATATATGACGTAAGGTGGCAGAAGTGTACCTGAGGTTTTCGGCGGGATCGTTTTCGCTCGTTTGTTCTAGATTATCAAAGTATTTTTTAATCAGGTCCAGATATACTTCTGCACGGGTCTTTTTAATATTGCTTGCTGATCTTTTAGCAGCAATACCTCGTTGTCTCTATTGACCCAGTCAATTCCAGGGATATTCTCTCTAAATCGAAGCACAAGTTTGCCACTTTTGTCTAAAACACTTTTAACGATCATTCTCAAATCCATGGCGCTTAGTGGATATCCCGAGTCTGCGCATGTTAGCACACTGTTAATAATGGAAGACACCAAGTTATACTCGAACTCTTATTTCTATTAGGTTTGAGATATACCATACTGATGAGCCCCAATAAGAGCGAAACCGGTCTATGGTTCCTCTGCCTGATAGAGAAATGTGTTTGAAGCTCTGCTGAACGTCGTCCCCAGCAGTATATGTACGAATCTTGACCATCTGTCTGTGGGAAGCGACAACTTCGGCAAAAAACTGGCTTGGTTTCACTTCACATATATCTCGCATGCCCTAGTGGAAGCACCGGCCTTCGTCCGATGGCGCCACTTGCATAAATGCTCAGTGCCTTGAGCAATAGAGGAAACCAAGTTATACTCGAACTCGTATTTCTATCAGGTTTGAGGTATACCATACTGAGAGCTCCAATAAGAGCGAAACCGATTTTTGCCTGATAGAGAAATGAGTTTGATACTCTGCTGAACGTCGTCCCCAGACAGTATAGATACCAATCTCGGTCTGTGGGAAGCGACAACTTAGTTTTGGATTCACTTCACACTGTTAATAATGTTTATTTCTTCATCATATGTAAACACAGATTGCCCAACAGTCTTCCTAATTTTCCTCCCATGGTATTTGTTGTTTAGCGTTCCGTAAGACAATCTATGTTCTTGTTGCAGCTTTTCTGAGAGATAATCTATTTTCAAGTACGTCATGCAACGCTTGATTAACTTGTTCTTCAGTAAAATTGCCATACGATCTATTACCTAACTTTCTTTTGTACGTTCTACTCATTTTGATTGATATTCATAAATCTGCAAGAAATATTACAAATTAATTTTTGGAAGGAACGGAAAGGGGGGTTAGATTGATTACTTCATCGATGTCACCCCATTTAATATCATCAGCCATATTGAAAAACACTAGTGCTGATGCAAAAAGTTTGACGTCACTAAGAGTAACAAACTTACCTCTGTTTTTTCTGTAGCGTCAAAAGCACTGCATGAAAATAAGCCAAAAATTATGACTAATTTCAAGTCAAGCAATCTTCCTTTCGATGCTTCCTGTGCAGTAACAACAAAGTACGATAATTTCAGCCAAGCCTAAAGAAATTAATAACCGCCACGAGTAACAATGGTTTCTCACTATTGCCGGTTGTATCTGCATATATATGATGCAAAAACAAATAATAATTCTCGCCCCGGCAGATCAATCTCAACCCACTTTAGCCTAGTTGCAGCACCACGAACTTGCAGCACTGCATCTACTCGTCCTGGCATACTATCTATCAGATTTCTAATAAAATATTGGAGAATTGCTTCCCAAGCATTCAATATCACTTGCGTTCGTGGCTATCAAGTTAGACAAATCTACAGTGGCGAACAAAAAGTAAACGTTTTACAAAAATTTTTGGATTTGGTGCAAGCGATATTGAATGCTTGGGAAGCCATTCCCCAATATTTTATTAGAAATCTGATAGATAGTATGTCACGGTGAGTAGATGCAGTTCTCTAAGTTCATGGTGCTGCAACCAGATACTAAAAAATATAGAGCCACAAACACATCAGATCATCATTCATCCAAAGTTAGCATTTAACAAAATAATGCTTTTATTATTGTTTCCACATTTTTAATAAGCTGTTAATTTTGTTGCTTTGCTATTTTTAATATAATTTTTCTCTGATTAAAATTTCGTCAGTGACTTTTTATGATATTACTATACCTCTAAAAGAGTGGACATTGCTTTGACTGCCAGCCTAGATGAATTGTTTTTCAGTTAACAGTTGAAAGTTTTTAAGTTCTTAAATATAATTTTGTTACGCTTTTGATTGTTCTAAGCTTTTTCTATTTATTCAACTTATTATCTTTTAGTGCCTTCAAGTTCCACATGTTATTCATCTTTACGAGTGCCATCTTGTTATACGCCATTCTT
The DNA here is from genome assembly GCA_951812265.1 of Taphrorychus bicolor. Lineage (NCBI taxonomy): Eukaryota > Metazoa > Arthropoda > Insecta > Coleoptera > Curculionidae > Taphrorychus > Taphrorychus bicolor. The sequence goes on along the minus strand of OX638297.1, from coordinate 58,888,719 downwards.
CAGATTAGCCGTACTTCCTGAATATTCAAATTAAAAATTGCGACTATCGGTTAATTCGCTCTGTTTCTATTAATGCAAAGAATTTTCGAAGTTCAGTTTCTTTCAGTCAGAATTCAGAATGTAAAGATTAACAAAATGAGGATTAAAGTCAGTTTCTTGGCTCACCCTGTACATCTAAACAATTAGCCATAGCTCTGGTTCGCAGATGACTACGTCCAATTCCAAATTGTAATGCTCATTGAATAGGAGATTTGTTTTTCTATAGTCTTGACATGTTACACTTTTAGAAAAACCTAATTTTTTTTAAACTAATAAAGATATAAAGAAGGACATAAAAAGGTCCCGAGGTATCATTAATAGCTGCAATAATCATGCATCGAAATTCCAAAATTATCCATACATTTTGTTCCACATCACTTCATTGTGAATATTCGATTACCAATTCGATATTTGAAAAAAAAATTACTTTCCGTTCGCCATTATAGGTCTAACTTTGTAGCCATTACGCCTATACGTCTAGCTTGCCCAATGCATAATCTTTATATTCATTCATTCATATGAAATTTTTATCAATATTTGTATTATGAGGCAAACCTGCAAAACATATAACCGAGTACATAACCACTTAAAGCAGTATATACATGGATCTTACCAAAGTGCCATCTCACATCAAAGAAAATCGGTTGAGTGGCATTAGAGATAGACAGTTTTAAAGTTCATTCAACATTTGGGGTGTATCGTTTTAATTGTTTCTTGGTTTATTATATACCTAGAATTTGCTGAATTGCTCATACTGAGCTATTTATTTATGTATATATACTGTATATACACTGGATGAGCACCTTGACTCCTGCATCACTGTTTCCATTTCAACATTGAAACCTGATGTCACTCTATCATAGTTCGACAACAATACTATTGGTGTTTTATATTTTATATTTTATACACATGGCTCTTTCACCTATATTCGGCCAGTTTCCCCTGGGGTATGATTTTATGATTGTCCTGAAAGGTTCGTCCATATAGGCTGATGCAAATGTATTTTCAGAAAATGTTTTCCATTTCCACCACAGTTTTAATATTTGTCATAGCCAGTCGTGACAACAAAATATTTTTCTTAGCAAGACTCCGTTGCGCAAAAATAGTAGGTACCAACTGCATCAAAAGCGATAAGACAAAGCTCAGCAGCAAAACGTTGATTTTATGATATTTTTGTTATGTCAAAGCAGCTGGTGAAAAATTCCCCATCCAGTGTCCGTTTTATAGGGCCCCTAGTTTACTTTTATCCCTCCACATACATACCTATTGTGTGTTTTTACTCTTTTCTTCCATTCACGGTTCACCTATACCTTTCTTTTATGGATATTGTTTCGTATTTACGTATAAATCATCCAGAAAACCGCCCGGAGGATATTTTGCGTATACGATTTTTACCGGTGCATATGGCTATAAAATGTTTACTGATACTCATTTTTTTTCTAAACCGTTATTAGTTTCGTAAAAACCACCAAGTAGGCAAAGCTGGTACATAATAATTGTTTTATTTTCAGTTGTAAAACATCAACTCCTGCCGGAATAACAAGGCAATAAATCGAAACAAATATGTGGCGTTAATATTTTGTGTTGAAATTTGTACTGCTCAATTTTCCCTAATTTTCCACACTAATTGGTCTGCTTTATACACATTTCATGAAAACGGTCAGCAATTTGCTCCGCACTTAGCGAGTATAAATAGATCGGCCCACTAGCTTAAAAGTTGAGAGTTACACCTATCCTAAGGTGGGGCCGACAGAAGTTTAATCCCTAAGATTGTGGCACTGATTCAATGTGACCAGAGCAAAGTTTCGAGAAGAGGCTTAAAGTTAAACTATTAGGACTGATTCCGGCTAAGCCCGAATCCGGTGTTGTTTCAGTTAGAGTCCTTTGGGAGAGCATGATCTCCTGACATCCCTTTTAGACCCCGCATCGGCGTGCCCCTAACCAAAATTTGTCAGTGAAAATTCCCTTTTTTATACCGGATTCAGATTTCCATCGCGACCCATGAATGGAAATTATTCGATGATTGATTGCAGAGGTAAGCATCGGGGGATAACGGTATTATTCATAATCTCTACCTTTATATTCGGGGCCCCTCTTGGAATTTAGAGCAACCGTCTTTTCAGGGTAATGTAGTCGTTAAACATCAGCCTTATAAATTGGGTGCCATGTTTACATGTTTATTGTGCCTATAGATCAAAATAAATGAAGCGTTTTATATTTACAGGGGAAACGTCATGTTAGAATCCGGTGAATTTACATATAGTTTTTCAGGAAAACTGAACTTATATGCTTACTCACTGTTTTCCATATCTGTGCACTTAATCTCCCCCCTAAGCCCAGGCCCGTCTTATTATACAGGTTGAAGAATCTAATTTTTCGATAAAGCAGCAACAATGCCCCCTTTGTGTCTTATTTACGGATAAGATCAAATTGGAGGACGATTTATGCGAACAACAAATTGCAAATTCAAAGAAGAGATACGGGACTCTAATTGAATTTAGATGGTCCCCATAAGGAAACACACTCAGATATTATTTGATAGAAGTGCACAGTCTAATTCGACAATCGATTTTCTGGATGCTGCGTGGGGGACTTATCAGGTACCGGTGACTGGCAGATGGCAAAGAGGGTGACTTGAGGTGGAATACAATACATCTGCATTCAGACAAAAGGGTATTTAATTCCTGTCCGCCACCCCTACGTGTGTAACGCATTTACCTCGCCAGATGTGACACTGGCTTAAAAAATTGGATTGATTTCCATGCGAAAGGCTGCTTTGGCGCACTTCTCTTCAAGTCTGTAATTAGACGGTCCCTGGGAAATGTCTTATACCATCATAATTCCGGAGGTTTGGCAATTAATTGAAAAACTGGAATTCAGGCTCTGACCCGGGATCGTAAAACGGTCTTAACCCGATATCTCCCACTCGGTGGAAAGCACACTTTCCACTCCGTTGGCTATCTTATTACCTTGGAATTTCCTCGAAGTGTTTACCTGCAGACTAAGATAGAGGCAGGATCCCTTGGAAGGAGTCTACTGCGACCCTTTAATGTTTATTAAAAAACCGTTAAAATTACATACTTATGTTTTTTAAATTGGGTTATCAGTTTAATTACGGCACTGATTTGCGTGCGTAAACTAGTATGTAATATTATGTGTGCTCCAGAAGAGTTAACTCCTAAATTTGTGAGGCGTATTATTTATTGTTTCACTACTAACTTATGGGTATTTCGCCCTAATACAATTTTTGTGTGTTTGTTTTGATATTGGAAACCGAAGTTTGCACTATTCCCAGTAAAATTACTTAGAATTTATTCTTAGATTTACCCCGAAAAGGGCCATATTTGATGTTTCGGCAACTTATCTGTTACCTTCTATAGAACTAATACCTAAAACTTTTCTACTTTTCTACGACTGCTTTGAAAATTAACAAATGCGCACTACTAAATACCGTTGAAAATCGCATATTGCAAATAGCGGGCGCAAAGTACACCTTGCGCGTGCAAAATCTATTTTGCATACGCTTTTGATTGTTCTGCACACGCCTTAGATATATTTTATAATACGAATGATCATTTATGAAGCAAAACCACAGTCGTAGAAAAAGAATAGTGTACAACACGTTCGAAAATCGCTCTTCACACTTTTGTGACGTTGTATCATTGGCCTACAGCTTGTGTCCAAACCTTCACACTCGTGTGAAAAGTGCAATTTTTGACACTAGCTGCACAATAAACTATTAAAAAATGACGAATTTAAAAAGCTACCTGTTTAATTGATCTTGAGTTAGGAGTAATAAATAAGGTTAGACATTTTATTAGTCTGAAGAAAACAACAGATAATTGTGATCATTTACTCTTGTCACTTCGTTCTGGCTCCGATGACCAGCGAGATACAGAGCAATATGGGCTGCTTCTCGAACTGAGAGCCATCTGTCATGCAGTATTGGATCTAAAATACGCTGGTGGATGTCGCCTGCTCCTGCTCTGTACAACATCTCACCGGTACTCCGTACATTTTCGGCTTTAAGCCGCTAACTCACGGTCTTCAATTTGTCGACCAGCCAAAGCTGTACTGATGAGGGGTAGACCCCAAAACTTGTAAGCAGTTGGATTGATCGACAAATTGGTGACCTCCTACTCTAAACATCAGATAAGTTGCCGAAGCGTTAACTAGGTGTTTCGTGAGTCCCTTTTCAGGATAAATTGAATTCTGAATCCTTTTTTCTACGACTGCCTCGAAAATTAATAAATGCGCACTACTAATTACCGTTGAAAATCGCATATTGCAAACAGCATGCGCAAAGTGCACATTGCGCAAGCTCTCATACAGAAGCGTCCACGGCGAAAATTAACTTGGCACACGCTTCTGAATGCTTTGCACACGTCTTGCGTATATTTTGTAATACGAATGATCATTTAAGACGCAATATCGCAGTCGTAGAAAAAGTATAGTGTGCAACTATACTCTTGACACACTTGTGACGTTGTATCAATCGCCTATGGCTCGTGTTCAAATCGTCACACTCGTGTGAAAAGTGCAATTTTCGACACTAGTTGCACAATATATTATTACCTAGAATAATGCGAAATTCGGCGAAATGAAGCTTTTAAAGCAGTAACCTATATAAAATGCAGGATTGTGCACAGTTCAGGAACGCTGCTGTTTAGTTTGGCAATTTTCCTATGCAAATATTGTAAAGAAGACTTTCCGTTTTTATAATATGGGAATAGCCTATTGCTTATCACAATCGAAGGCCTCAATGTTAGATTGTATTTTAACAATTTCTGGTTTCCTCCAGAAAGCAAAAAAAATTGAGAATAATTGGTTTTCGAATCAAGATTGCTCGCCAAAAGAATTGTTCAGCACTTGTTCATCCACGGTCATATTGGGGAACTTGTCTCTGCAACATACCCTCGAGATGCCCATGACAAGAACAACCTGCGAATTTGAATAAAGAGTTGCAAAAAATGCATAATCATGTTATGAACGACTATATTGAACTGCCATTTGCGGTATCTGAAACAGGACAAAAAAAAACTTTGGATTCAATCCAATCGGTCTATCATTTAAGTTGACAGTTATTTTAAGATATCTCTAAAAAACAATTAACTCCCTTTTGGTCAACTTAAACAAAAATTTCAAATTTTTTTTATCCTCTTTTTCATCAAGGAGACGATTTAATCCCTTGTGAGCGTAAAAAAACTTATGTCTGTTTTACCTAACTTATCTATTTAACGTTGTGTGTTTAAAGCTAATTTTTTTCCTCGTTTAAAGAGTTCAAAATTATACAATTGAAAGGGTTTATCTCCAAAACTAGTAAACCAATGAGACTGACATCTCAAAGTGGGCAACAATAAAAAGAAAGAACCTTTGGACTCATTTAAATCGGTCTCTTATTTCTCAAGTTATAGAGATTTAAAGTTAGAAATAGCTAAAAAGGAAGAACTACCCTCAAGCTCAAAATAATTTTGAAATTTTCAAGCAGTTTTTCGCCTTAATGAGAGGTAGTACCATAAATCAGTTTTTTAACAATGTCTGTTCAAAAAGTTTTTTGGAAGGTCCAACATTCGATCTACGAAAAATTACTAAATTAGTTGGATCGTTTGCACCATCTAAAGAAAACCTATTTATTATCCTCCTTATACCTCTTTATACCCCCATCTAAATAGAAAGAAAGAACCGTTGGATTGGTTCCAGTCGCTCTGTTATTTCTTAAGTTATAGAGATTCAAGTTAATCTCTAAAAAGAAACAAAATGGGTGATGACCCTTCTCGATCACCTTATTTTTTTTTTTCATTTTGTAATGCTGTTTTTTATCCGAATCAAATGACATCGATCCTCTCTGAATGTAGAGAAGAGTATTTTAGTAAAACTTGTACCATATGTCAAGATTATAATGATATGTGTTTAAAGCTGATTTCGAAAGGGTCCAAAAATTGACCATAGAAGGGTTTATTTCCAAAACCGAGGAATTCACTCAAATCGGTCTATTATTTGTCAAGTTATAGAAATTTAAATTAGGAAAGCGCTAAAAATGAAGGAAATCCTCAAAAGTTCAAGATAATTTTCATTTTTTTGAAGCAGTATCAAAAACTGCTTAATTCGATAGTTATGTTGTACCTTAAGTTAGTTTTTTAAAGATGTGTGTTTAACGCTGATTCAAAAGGGTCCAAAAATCGACCACCGACCAATATCTCTGAAACTGCTGAACCAATGGGAGTGCCGTTTCCAGTATCAAAAAATAGACAACAAAAAAACTGGACTAGATATATATAGATTTGGACTCACTCCAATAAGTCTTATTACTCAAGTTATCGAGGTTCAGACTTGGAAATCACACCTTCTCCTTTGAACAATTCAAAGAAAATTCTGATTTTTCTTATGCTGCTTTTCATCTGAATAAGAGTATTTCAATTCACTCTGAACGTAGCAGAATTTTCATGAAAGTGGTATCATAAGTCAGTCCTAGGGTCTCAGGGCCAGCTTCAAAACTACTGAACCGATGACACTACCATTTTTGGTATCTACAGAAGAAGATTATCATAACAACTAGCTACAGCTAATTTCAGGTTTCCTTCTACTATGCTTTCCTATATGCCAATTTTGGTTTTGAATACTCTTGCTAGTAGAATGCGAATACATACTTCCACATGGTTTGAATTTTATCTGAAATTACTGCAAGACAGCCGCACGCGAGCAGCAAGAGGAGAAATAATTTACCTGGTGCTGGAGGATAAGATCTTGTGAACTTGTTGAAGTAGTCCAGACAAAAGGTAACAATCATCGAATTCCCTCGTCAAAGAAGTGACAAAAATGGTAAACTTTAATTGCAAAAACCATATGTCAATCACAAACAGGAGTGTGATTCTGGCGTTAGGACCAGAATGTGATCGAGATACGATGATTTCCTGAACTCGGAGAAGGACGAAAAAAGAAAAATTAATTGGTGGGGCATTACAAAATCGAATGCTGATCCGAGAGCACCAATCTGGTATCTCCTCGAAGAAGACCTTAAAAAGACTGAAGAAAATGGTTCAGAAAAGCAAGTCACTTTAGTACCTTTAAAGCAAAAGACCGATCGTTTTAGTACCGTGCAAGGGAAAAAAATCGAAATGCAAGAATACTGATCTTTGGATTTACAAAAGCGTTCTGTTTGTGATTGTTTAAGACAACAACCTTTTAATGTCTCACTTAAACAGTGTGGTGTGAATCAGTTAAACAGTGTGCATCACCTCAACACTTTTCTTAAGCAGTCTGGTGCGACCACCACACTGTTTAAGTAATTAAAAGGATGTTACAGCAGTTACATATTAAAGCTATTACACCAAAACTGACACAATAAAAAATACAAACTTCCCACTTTCTTAAGGTTTCAAAATAATGCAACAATGAAGGTACATTATGACAAGCTCTTCACTTTTTAACATGAAGGTCGGCAAGGAATAGGCAGTAAGTTATAAGTGCGTGGTAGGTACTCGTATTAGGTCGGTACGTGTCCGGTACATGTTACGTCAACTTTACGTACACAAACATTACGTCACGCCAACAATCGCACCAAGTTTTTGTCATAACAACCAATTGATTGTTGATTAATTCAGCTGTCATACTGTTGACAAAGATAAAGTTGTTTATAGAGCTTCACGAGACCGAGACCGAGACCGAGACTTACATACTCTCAGTCTCGGTCTCGAATTTATAATTAAGTCTCGATCTCGGTCTCGGTCTTGTGCATCGAGACCGAGACCGAGACTCGCGTAATCTCGGTCTTGGTCTCGTAGTAGCAACTCGAGTCTTGATCTCGGTCTCGGTCTCGAAAAAAAAGGTAGTATCTCCATTGTTGTTTCTTTTGACATGTGCAAACTTGTAGTAAGCATGAATAAATTCGTTTGTTTGTTTGTTTATATCATTGAATATTTAGAATCGCCTCGACAAGAGCTAAAAAAAAACAAAAAAAATTTTTTAAATGAATTTTATATTTATTTTTTTTTAAATAGTGACGAAACTACTATATGCAGATGAAAATTAGGTGCGCCACTGGATGCTACGTCACAAAAACTACTGGAAAGCATTCTTACTTTTCATGAAACTTAAAAGACAAACAAGTTTCCAAAATGTTAAATCTAATCTCAGAAATCGCCCTGTGTCTCAAAAACCAAATGGTTATGGGAAATTCTGCTGGGCCATCTTTAATTTCACCAGAAAGTAGCACACTGTCGCGAAAATTTCAATCCTTTACCTTTAAAAGTAAGGCAGGACCCCGTTTAGGAGTGCCAAAAATGGGATATCCTGTATATTCCCGAGTGTGCTTTTCAAGCGAAATTTCCTGGTATGATTGAAGTAGAGTCCTTTTGTCCTTTAGAGTGGACATCCAAATCTGAAATTTTAACAGTATGTGCCCTCGGTCAGAAGCATTATTTGTGCCAAGTTTGGTGTAAATCTGATCAGAATAAATACCCAGTCAATCGGTTGTTATCAAATTTTTCTAGAGGGTAGTGTCCTTTAGAATGGACAACTGAATCTGAAATTTTAACAGTGTATGCTCCGGGTCAGGAGCATCATTTTTGCTAAGTTTGGTGAATCTGACTAGAATAAATACCCAGTTAATCGGTTTTTTTGCTGGTCAATAAATTAGACACTTCCCTAATATCTTGCAAACGAATGATGTTGTTCGAGACCGAGACTCTCGAGAGTCTCGGTTGGCAGTATCGGTCTCGGTCTCAGTTTTGCAGATCGAGACCGAGATCGAGACCAAGACATTCTCGGTCTCGGTCTCGTAATCGATATTAAAGTCTCGGTCTAGATCTCTCGTATACCGTATATCGAATATACGTACTCTTTATTCCAATGTCACCAGTTCATGCTTGAAACATTACGTCACGACAACAATCACACCAAGTTTCTGCCGTAACAACCAATTGATTGTTGATTATTTCAGCTGTCATACCGTTGACAAAGATAAAGTTGTTTATGTATTGTATGTTTATTCCTTGTACGGGGTGTTCATTATAAAACTTCATTCATCTAGTTGGCTGTCAAATGTCAAAGGATGGAGAAACAAAAGTCCATTTATTTTGATTATGTTATCCTTTTCTGTCAAAATTTCATAGCCTGCTAGATGATAGTTTTATAATGAACACCCCGTATATGTTACAATGAATTGGCTCGTAGAAAAATAGTATATTGCTTAACGAGTGACGAAAATAGCATTTTCTCTTGCAAGAGAACAGTTTACCAACAAAGACGAAGCCGAGTTTGGTAATGTTCTTGTAGCGTTTTCTTTTGCAGAAAGAAAACCTACTGGCTTCCGTTTCAGACGTTCATAAATAACTTGTACAATACCATTTTAATTCCAAAGAAATATGACTACCTTGGCTGCCATGTTTGTTCACCTTGATTATCATTTCTTATATGCGATTCTTCTACTTCGAGTTCTATAGTTAGAAATCCTTTGAAAGTTGACTTCTTTTGGACATTGACATGTGTCAATGGGTTGATTAATTATTTTGCTATCTGTACAACGTTGCCAAATTTTACCAATATTTTTACTTAGATTTCTTTATTTTCTTCATGTGCTCTTCTAATACTTTCCCTAAAATTATCTTTTATTTAGCAACAATGGCAAGATATTCATATTTCGCGGTTCATTTTCTCCTTCTTTTTATTTCCCCCTTTTGACACCATAATTTCCGTTTTTCTTTTGACCAATTCAGAGCCCAGGTGGTAAAGGTAAAGACGTTCCTAAACGGCTACGGCCTAGCCATGTGGCTATTGTAAAGTACTCATATTTTGGAGTCTAATGTTTGAGTAGTCCAATGTTTGAGTAATAAGACTCAATACCTCCCTTTTTTTCGGATCCTACAAGTGCAACCTTTCATCCTGCAGGTGTGCCGAAAATGGAGCCGTTAGTAACGGTGCTGGCTCCTAGGTTTTGAACCGCTGGAGCATTATCACACATGATGCATTGATCCTCTACCTCAACTAGCAAGAAAGCGCTACAAACTGGCCAAGTATTTCAACCGGTAGGAGTAGATTTAAAAACCAAGTATACCTGCACTAACCTTAGGTAAGAACTAACACCATAGTAAATAAATGTGCCTAATTTTAATAATTCCTGTTGGTTTTACTTTGGTTTGTCACCTATACAATATGAACATCAATAATTGCTATGCTAATTTTCTCTTAATATTATAGCTATAACCCGTAACTTAAATTGAGTGGCGCCCAATTAACAGGTTTAGCTTATCTAACTATACTAATATTCAACCCTTTTTATGTCATTTTGAACCATGACCTGGCTCTCCACCTACCCAAAGCTGCCGTTCGCATAGTATGTGACTTTGCTAACTTTTATTCTTTTTAAAATACGTCACATTCTCGAGCGATAGAATAGTATATTGTTTAACGAGTGGCGAAAATAGCATTTTCTTTCGCAAGAGAACAGTTTACCAACCGAGCCGAGGCCGAGTTTGGTAACGTTCTCGAGCGATAGAAAATTCTTTTTTGACGAGTAAAACACTATACTTTTTCTTCGACCATGCTAACATTAAGTGAATTTCTTCATTAACTTTAAAAACAATCTCTATAGAGTATTTCTTTCAAAAATTAAGGCGCGTCATTGTCAGCATGACTCCTCGACTGTCAATGAGTTCCGTTTGGTCAAGTTTCAACACTTTGATTCACTTTTCTGAGGCCCGGGCAGGCAAAATGTACATGTTTTTGTATGCTATCACCATTTTCCATGGTGTTTTACAAGATTAGACCAGTTGGATCGCAGTTAATTGGCGACATACAGACGAAATTAGAACTTTCGTCACTAGAGACGAAAGTTAACGTTATGGGATTTTCTCTCACTAGAGACGAAAGTTACGTTTTCGGCGAGGGTAAGGTATGACGAAAGTTGTTTATTTTTACATGGTCGTAGAAAAATATTGTTCCCAACTCGTGCGGAAAGTATCTTTCCCGCACTCGTCAACTGGCAGACATCGGCAGACAGCGTGCGAGAAAGTATCACTTTCCGCACTAGTTAGGAAATTAACTATTTTATTCAGGTGTGAAACAACTAGAAGAAGATGATTTAGATCTAGAAGACTAAGAAGAAGGACTAAGATTAAGAAAATACGGAAATCCAACTGAAAAAATTATGAACTGTACCTAAGTAGAAAAGAGGAGATTAATGAAGGAAGTAAATGTGCACTTGAATATAAATCACCATGATTTTCCGGTCATGTAATTTATCAAGTTCATATAAAAAAATAAATTTCATTGAGATCGAAACGTAAGATTCCTCCATTCATAATTTTTAGTTGAAATAATGTGTCTCTTATAAAGCCAATCTTAACAGTACCCCCAATCTGCATCTGCAACACGGCTGGTTGCAAAAATATGTGTTACAGGATACGGGTTCCAGTTATCAATCGTCAATTAACTACACACTTTTATTTACTGTTAACTATTACAACACGATTTAAACACAATTACTCTCCACTAACAATTCGCACTGTTCGCTTGTCCGTTTATTTACTACACTGCACTACCTATTCGCACCCATCTCGCTCGGCACGCTGTTTTATATACCCGGCCTGAACACACTCTCGTACTTTCGAGAACGCAGGCCACTGTTCCCGGTTCTCGTTTAGTCTAGATGGGTTTCGGGGTGGCGGTCGGCGCTCGGCGTTGCCGCAGTGTCACAATTTCTGCACCACTCCTCGACGTCATCTCGCCAATTCACCCAGTAGTGCCTTTCCCAAATTTTATCCAGGGTCTTATTCACTCCAAAATGGCATCCAGGCACTCCATTGTGCATTTCTCGCAAGGCATCTTTCCGTCTACTTTCTGGTACGACAAGCCGGAGCGTAGCACTTTTCCCATCGGGGCTGTTTCAAGTCCTCTCCAGTAAACCATTCTGAATCACCAAGGAATCCCATTGAGCCCAAATAGGTTTTACTTCCGTGCTCTTATCTGCTACTTCCTTCCAATCAGGTCTTTGATTTTCCAACTTCCATTGACGTATTAACCCCACAGCATTATCGGTTGATTGTTCGGCCTTTATTTGTTCAGTGGTCCAATGTTCTTCGACTTCAATCCTGGTTGTCCTAAGAATGCTTGGTCCTTCTCGTTGGCAGTGTCGACATTCCCCTTTGCAAGACCTGCGTGATAATGCATCTGCGTTACCATGAGATCTGCCTGGACGACGTTCAATTTTAAAATCGTACTGCTGAGGGCGTTCTATCCATCTTGCAATTTGGTCTTCAGAATTCTTCATTTGGACAAGCCATTTCAGCGCTCTGTGATCTGTACGAATCAAAAACTTCCTTCCGCACAGATACCGATGAAAATGATCCACGGACTTCACGATAGCCAGCAATTCATCTCTGGTAACGCAATAATTTCTCTTGGCATGATCAACACCATACTGAAGTTCTCAATTACTTTTTCCTGGCCGTCTTGTACTTGCGACAATGCTGCTACAAGTCCATGGTTACTTGCATCGGTGTCCAGAATAAGCTGTCCCTCGTGTCGTTGATAGGCCAATATAGCACATAATGCTGCCTTGAGTCTTCGAAAAGCGTCTTAGCATTCATGGTTTCAATACAATGACATCTTTTTCTCCGTTAACCGTTAACCGATGCAGCGGCTTGGCCATGTTGGCAAATCCCTCGACAAAACGTCGATAATAGGTGCATAGTACCAGAAAGCTTCTAAGTTCATGCTTATCATTGGGCTCTGGCCATTCTTTGATAGCTGCTACTTTATTTTCACTGGTCTGTATTCCATTTGATGAGATGACATGTCCGAGGTACTCCACCTTCTTTTGGAACAGGCAGCATTTCTTAAAGCTCAATCATAAATGGGCATTCTTTAATGTGCGAAATACTTCTGCCAGGTTGCTCAGGTGGTCTTCGAAGTTTTGCCCCATTACTATTACATCGTCCAAATAAACCAGGCACGTTTTCCATGTTAATCCTTTCAAGACTAGTTCCATTAATCACTCGAAGGTTGAGGGAGCATTGCAAAGACCGAAGGGCATAGCGGTAAACTGAAAAAAACCATTTCCCGTTAAGAATGCTATCTTTTCTCTATCCTCGGATGCCACTCTAACCTGTCAGTAACCACTTTTCAAATCTAACGTGGAAAACCATTGTGATCCTGATAAAAAGTTGCCAGGGTCTCGTCAATTCGTGGTAACGGGTAATTGTCCTTTTTGGTGATATCGTTCAACTTCTTGTAGTCTACACAAAACCCAGTTGTTCGGCTTTTTTTTTACAAGAGCAACCGGAGACGACCATGGGCTCGACGACTCTTCGATGACGCCCTCTTCTAGCATGCTCTTCTCCTGGGGGGTTGTCGTACAGGTTGTGCATCCTCGGTGTTGATTTTATGAACTACAAGGTCAGTGTTAGTTGCATTCTGGTTAGTATCAAAGACATTCCCTTGAGTGATCACAAAATGTCTCGCCGATTCGAGTTGCTCCTTTGTCAAATGTTTCCAGTTATTTTCAAATGAATGGAGAATAGTGGACAATAATTCCTCAGAAGTTCCACCAGTAACACTGTTTTCTTTCTCACAACGGCATAGCCAAGTGATTGGATGACATTTTTGCCAGGGACTCCTTTTTGTACCCTAATACTGGTCTCCACAATGTTTTCACTCTAATCGCAATGTTTCGTTTTGTCTCAGTCAGGGTTCTTGCCACTAATATGTTTGAATTCTCCAACTCCGGTTCTACGCTAATCCAACGCACCACCCAGGGTCATTTTCAGGAGTGACGTAAATAAGCTTTACTTGATATTGTATCATTTAGAACACTTTTACGTACTTGATTTTAATCCGGTAAATAGCTTTTTACAGGATAGGATATCGTAAAGAAATTTTACAGTATTTAGTACTGGCACATCTTCAATAAATCCATTGTATCCCTGGTAACCTGTACCGGTATCCTGTACCGGTACCGGTAATGAAACTATTTGTCAAATTGGCGGATTTGTCAAAAATATATTCGCCGCGCATAAAATTATTTTTTTCCTGTTCCTGTTCCTGTGTGAATAAGTATGATGTAAAATGTTGTACATCATACGTCCGGTAACGTGTTACAGTAGTCGTTTCGAAATTCCAGACTCGGCTAGGGCCTCGTCCGGAAACATCTTACTCCTACTGTAAAACTATAATTACCGGACTTATAACGTAAATAACTATTTTTCAGTGGCAGGAGGGATTCTCGTAGTTTCTGCCGCCGTCAAACGGACACAATCCATGGCACTTGGTCCCGTTGCAGCAAACTCTTCATTTCCAAATTTCAACACCTGCTGCCGATTGTCATAGGAATATCCGTATTTCCAAATGATGTCCATAACTAGAATGAACTCGTCCTTGATGTCCGCCACCAATACATCGTGATGAATCCTTAACCTTTCCCCAACTTTCAAATGTATCGTTGTTTCTCCTTTAACTGGGCAAGAATGGTCACAGTGCATAGGGCCACTTTTTCAAACAATGTCCTAATTTGCGTACTCTCTTTATCCGGTCGAATAATTGGCACTTCCGCACCAGTCTCGATGGTTAAAAGAAATTTCGTTTGTCAATGTTGCCTTGCACTATGTGCCTGTCCGCTTATTTCGCTTATTTACCACACTGCACTATCTATTCGATCCCATCTCGCGCGGCTCGCTGATTTATATACCCGACCTGAACACACTTTCATATTTTCGAGAAGGAAGGCGACTGTTCCAGGTTCTCGTTTAGTCTAGATGGGTTCCCGGGGTCGCTGTCGGCGCTCGGCGTTGCCGCTTCGGCTCGAATCTCTGTGGACCGACGGTCGGGCGTAACAATAGGTTATTTTCAAGGTATATTCAAAAAATGTTTTTTTTTTAAATAAATTCAAGCACTATAGTGAAATCTACGCAAAGGTACACCAACGAGTGAGACGTCTCTACTTTCAACGAAGCTGACTACCCTGAACAAAAAATAATGGGTAACCAAAGGACACAAAGGTAAGTAGGAACAAAGGTTAAACATTGCCACCATGCATCAGTAATAAAGCTTGAAGTGACGATTTTTGTCGAACTAGCTTTTAACCAAAGAGCTAGTATATTACATCTGGAAAAACTCTTCTATTTTATAGTCTTGGCCTTCCTCTTTAGCAGTATGTACCTTAAAAATGGCTGCGATATCCGCTTGAAATGACGTCACTTGACGTCCTACGTCAAATCATTTGAAGTTGTGATTCGCCAATTGATGTGCTCTGGCGGATGAAATTTTGTCATGGGTTTCACCAGTGACTGGTCGGAATTTTTAATAAAGAAAATTTAATAAATGGATAAGTCCACCATTAAAAATAGAGGAGTTCCGGCCAAAAAACGGTACCATTTTTAAGGAAATATCGGCATTTGTTGGCTCATATCTCTTAGGTCATTGCATTGAACGAACTTTTGCAAATGAAGGAGGATATTCAGAATGTTGGCGCTTAGTGGGTGGCTAATAATAAGCGATTAGTTAGCATATCTTTTGTTTCCAAACCAACTTATCCCAGATCATCTAACCGTAAATTGGCCACCAATATCAAAGGAAATCGTAAACAATTTTAAAGGCGTCGTAAAAACATCAGGGTTTTTGAATGACGAAAATTCTCTTTGAAATTTAGTGAAAACTCGATAAATTGTCGGCCGTTTCTACGTTCCTGCAAGAAAATCTCTATAATAGTTCCAGCTAACAAACGCACCTAAATATTTTGAAACTCCACACCGGAAGTTTATGCAAATCCCAGTGCTTCATATCACGAGGATACAATCCCATAAATAAAGGTGAACACCGTATAAGGCGCGCATTCGGAACTTTCCATGTTATTACGCGCCATGAAACAAACCGCAAGTAATACGGAAAGTTGCTTTAAAGTTCTGCATCTGGGAATATTTTGTGCACTTAATTTCCGCCCAGCAACGTGTTAGAAGACAAACTTACGAACCGGTTCCGTATATAAATGAGCCGCTAATAAGCCCACATAACAAATAATATTCCAAAGCCATACAGGCCGTTTTCGGTTCGGATGGCAATTATTGTGCAATTTGGTTGGGATTTATGAAAATTGGAAGTTCAGCCGGTGAAATCCCACATGGTCTCAAATTCTTTGAGAGTCTATTCATCGCATAGGAAATCAATAGCTGAAATTCTAACTAACTAGCTGTCAAATGTTAGTGTTTTTGAATAATTTTGAGAAACCTCAAATATCTAATTTTTTCTTGGAATAACTCCTGGGAAAGACCGCTGTTTAATCGAGGAATTTTAATAACTGCAATACAAGATTATCTGACCGATATTTAGAGAAGAAAGGGAAATCTTATTAAAACTTTTTCTTCTTCTAACAGGGTGCAAATTGCCTTTGACATAACCCATAAAAAGCTCCCCGTTTCGTCGAGGTGTTAATGTTTTAAGTTGGCTTTTGTGCCTCGAGGAAAATTCATTCAGGAAATTAAATTTTTCCGTAAAGAAAGAAGGTGAGAGGTGCGTTCTTTCTGTCTGTGACGGTTCTGAGTGACGTCTCTAATGGAAGAGCAGATGGTGTGAATGAGCAATTTGGTTTTAATTTTCGCAGGTGCCACACAACAACGGATCCCGCCGCCGACGGTCTTGTCAAAGCCATTCAAAGGGAAATTCCCTTTTTAATGTTATTTACAATTCCAGAGGCTTTCTCTGTCTGGCTCCGCAATGTATGAAATTAAAAGGAAATTTGAAATTATTTCGCAAACGTCAATCATTCTTATGCAAAGTGGGTGGATTTAGATTGCACACGCAGGCGACTTCGTGCAATTGCTTCCACCTAAACATTGCAAATAATAAGTTCGTTAAGGGCAGGGGGAAAAATCATTCCCACAGGGACTCGATCTGAAAACGTTCATTACGCACGTCGCCCGTGGCTTCAAAGAGAAAAATGCCACGTGGGATCTCCTGGGGTCACGTGACCTATTCATCGGTAAGTATCGGTGCTGATTGACCGTCGGTTACCGCCTGAGGTAAGACACAATGGCCGGTAATAATCTCGAAGGGGAGTGTTTGTTTTACTCTTTTCAAAGCCGGGCACTCGCTCCTATATCTACAGGGCAAAGAAGCAGAGTCAGAAGCTACGAATTTTCGATGAAAATAATTTAGAAACCAACAATTTTACGTATGATAAATTAGTTTTTAACGCAGACTTTTCCTGTCTAACAAGGTAGCTTTCTAACTTTTCACCATTATTTTCCAATAAATATATCTCTCTCTGCATTGCTTTACTATACTTCAGCTGGCTAAGTTATTACCACACTTAAAAGTCATAGTTACTGTTGTTGTCACCTCATTTTTTTAATTTTTTTTTTACTTTTCCGAAGGCGTTTATCTATATCAATAGAAAAAAATCATAGTTTGCGGTAGAGCCTCAAGAAAAAAAAATGGAGCAACAAAAGCGCAATTAATTTGATTACGCCATAACTTTCTGTAAAAAATCATAGAAATCTTTATCATGTTTTCCAATAAACACCTAATATTTCTTACTTTTCGGCACCATCTTGTTTCTCATCTCCTTGTGCTTGTAGTCTTTTGATTGATTACTGGCTTGTTGCCTATTTTGTGACACCAATTTTTGTTTTCTTGTATGTCTGCATTTTGTATCGTATTACCATCTTCTATACTGAAAAAACCATCTGCATCTTGTCACTTTTATTCAAAAAATATATCCTTAACCTGCATCCATTTGATATCATTATGCACTTCTGTGCTTTATCATCGAGTTTTCTTTCTCATGCATCCAAAACATGTTTATATTTCTCACCTCTGGCGTTACTCCACACTAGATATATGCAGATGTCTTCTCCGGATAACCGTATGGAATTATGTTGCAGACATGAGTGTTTGTTGAAAGTTCCTCATTAAAGGATCTACATCATTCATTATTGCTTCTATTTTTGTCGTTGATATTCTCTTAAATGTTGCAAAATTAGTGTTTTGTTCCAGAGTAGAATTTCTTTACTCTTCAAAATTACCAATTATATTATAAATCACAATCCTGAAATTTCCTTCAAGATAGAGGAAACTATTGGGCAAGTTCAGCTATACATATAGTGGAAATGAGGTACTCACCACCATTCACTATTCAGTTTTTACTTGATTACGACTGATTCATTAAAGAAATATTCACGCTCCTGTCACATTCCCGCAAGCTATCCAAGAGGAAAATTTTCTAGTAATATGAAGGTCACATGAATGTAATGTTGCCTCGAAGTATATTTGAAAGAGACGTTATTGTAACAAATGTTTGAAGTAAAATTTAAAAATTATCTATTTCTAGTTGTTAATGTAAAATTCCAATTTTCAAAAGAACATCACATGCCAGGAATATTCCGAAAGGACATACAAATTTGTATTTATTCCGTAGCTAGAGAATGTGTTGATTATGTTATGATCATATTATACGAAACATAATTGGAACTTTCTAAGAATCTGAAAATAAGGTAGCGGAACGCATTCTTCTGAAGCGATATTCACGTTCCAAATGATAATTTTTCACCTGAATATCACATTTGGTCTCCTCAAAGGCATATTCTTGTCAGATGATAAAACCGCAAATGCTCTGTGGGCACTATTGTAATCTTTTCTCCAGTTTGATTGCGACTCGAATTTCCTTGATTATTATATTTTGTATTTATTTTATATGTATATTTATGTATTTATATTTCAAGGGGTGTCAACTCTAGTTGACGCCCCTTGAGCAACTCAGAACAAAAATATTTTTTAATAATTTTATAAGGTATTAATACGCTGAGTGTCCATCTTCTTTGGTCTAATTTTGATTGGTTTAACGTCCGCTGTATATATGCGATAAAGTCTTAATGTTATCATACAAATGAAAATGGTGTCATTTGTTTATTACATTATTATGATCTATTGAAAACAAAATTAATATATTTTTTTCCTCAAGCCTACGGTTGCTGAGGTACTGGCATCAGAAAATGTCACAAAAAAATCGAAAAAACAAAACCAAATTTAAAAAATATACTTACGTTATTGACTTCCTTAGATAACAGAAACTTGCAATGACTGGTAGCACTGCAAGTTTTTATTATACTGCTTAAGGAAATGGGGTTTAGGGAGGGGGGGTCACACTTATTTTTATTTATTTTTTTTAACCCCAATTTAATTTAACTCTTTTGACTACTTATCCTATCCAACCTAGCATGACTTAGCAAATTGTAGTTCTACTAAGAATCGAATACTAAAGTACATATACAATATTCATTTAATTTTTGAATACCAATATTCAATATTCTATTTAATTATTTGAATACTCAATCAGTATTTAATACAGAATGCAGAGGCTTGGTCAAAAAAATGGTTGTAACAATAAGAAAACCTAAGAGATGTAATTCAATACCATCAAAAGTATACCTTGAATTATCGGGTAATTGAGTGCTACCCAAGTCTGGTTAAATGCCAGTGATCAAAATCGATCCTAGAAATCACAGGTCAAACATTAAGGATTACGAACAAAGGATTAAAGGTCAAATCAAGAAAAAGTGTTACTGTTCAAGTTTCTGATATCAGAAATTTAGAGAGGTGAAATGGAGAACAACTACCGTCATGATACAGAAGATTTTTAAATCCGAATCAGAGATTGACCATTCTTTATAATTTTGAATAAAACTTAGGTCACATTACGACCAAAAGGCTCTAAATCTGCGCGTTATTTGGCCGCCCTTTTGCTACCGTTTCAATATAATTTCTACAACCGCTGTTGCAGAGAATGACAGAAGTCATCATAAGATTCCAAACTCCTGGGGTTAAAGGAATTCGGATAATTAGTTAGAATTAGAAGTTGTGAGTTAAGGACAGCAGCATCGGCATCACAGAGGAATATATAGAGTTCCTCAGACTTCTCAGTCGCTATAATTGTTCCCACAACTCCCATTGCGTTGTCAGAAAACCCATAATTCGACTAAGTGCATGATTCTTAAATTCCTTTCGTAATTGTGCAATGGCAAGTAACCTAAAAAGTTGATCTGAGGCGTATAGGAATTAATTTTGCATCAAAACTCCTCATGTTAGGATTATTCGTTCCAAAACAAAATTTTTCCTACCAGATAGAGCATTATGTTATTTGTAATCATGACGTCACAAGTTTTTATCACTCTTAATCCATTCTTAACCCATTCAGCCAGATAAATGTTATGTGAAGTGTGATGGTCAGTTCTTATTTCTAAAACTCTACTTGTTGTTTAGCCTGATATAGTGCTAGATGGTTTTTAAAGGGTAAGGGGCATTTAAATAATTCGTAAATGTAAAATCTAAAGTGTAACCGACTGTGTTACTTACAAGAACAGTTTCAAGGCTTTTTACCAAGTGTTCAAAGTTCTTTTTTTAAAAGAATTTTTTTGAAAACCCAAAGGTACTTAAAGTACAAAGTTTTCAAAATATTTAAGACTAAAAAGGTCTACATGTACAAAAAGGTTTAAGCATTGCCGATCTGTCTGAGAGTCGATGTCTGGGGAAAATCAAACATTGGATGAGTTGACATCACGACTGCTTATTGAAGAAGAGAAGTTTTCATCATCTGCGGAACCCACAAGAGCCTTAATGGGATTCAGAGGTAGAAATCAAAGAATACCTTTTCGAGGAAGTGAAAGGGCGGGACATAAGTGTTTTAAGTGTCAAAAGGAGGGATATTCTAGTGGAAAAGGCAAAAAGAACTGTACCTACTGCAAAAAGATGGGCATGAAGAAGATAATTGTTGGTTTCGCAAAAATAAAGATGACCATAACAAAAATAAAGGAACCAAGAGAAATTTACCTTCAGAGACCAATGCGTTTGTTGGATTTGATACACATATGAGTGAAAATGACTGGTGTATGGATACCGGTGCTAGTGAATATATGTGTTGAGACAAAAATTTATTTCAGGGACTTTTTAAGTGTGTCCGAGACACACTTAAAAAGGAAGGTCAAAGTGGGTAATGGTAAGATGTTGGATGTTAAAGGTGTTGGCTACATTGAGTTAAGGGCGTTTAATAGATGCACCTGCAAATGTATTCGGACAATGATACGAGCAGTCTAGGGGATAGGTCTGTACGCACTAGAGCTATAGCAATCCGTTGTAATAGTTTGTACATAATGCAGTTCCAAAAGGAGCTAGGTAAAGGAAACACTAGTGTAGTCCAAATTGACAATAATAGTGACATTTTGGAACTTAGTGCAGAAGCTGAAAATATCCAAAATAAAATTCAAATTTTAAGATGCTAGCATGAGAAGTTAGCTCATCAAAATATTGGCCACAATAGAAAGGTTCTGAGATGTTCAGTTTGTTGATGAGGAAGAAAATTTTGTGTGCAAATAGTGCTTATCTGGAAAACAACACAAAATGCCTCATAATAACAGTTCCTCAAGAGCTACTGAATAACTCAGCTTGTGCATGCGGATGTTTGCGGTCCAATGGAGACTTACTCTTTGGAAGGGGCTCAATACTTCTTACTTTTGAAGGATAATTTTTCATCTTATGGCCATGTATACTTCTTGGCACACAAATCCGAAGTGAAAAATATTATAGAAAGCTTTATTTCACTGGCTGAGGGGAAAACCGGATAGAAGCTAAAAGTTTTAAGAACAGACAATGGTTCGGAATTTTGCAACCATGAACTTAAGAGATCTTCTTGAGAGGAAAGGACTTTGTCCACAGAACTCTGTGCCATATAAACCACAGCAAAACAGCAGAGCAGAAAGAGACATGAGAACTCTAGTCGAAAAAGTATGATTCAAGATCGTGACAAAACATTTTGGGCTAAAGCAATAAATGTGGTAACTTACACCATAAATAGAACAGCTACAAGTTCCATACCGAACAAAACTCCATATGAGCTGTTGAAAAACAAAGAAGTGAACTTTAAAAAGTTCAAGCAGTTTAGCACAAACATTTCAGTGCACATCCCAAAAGAAACAAGAGTAAAGTGGGATCCAAAGAATAGGATTTGTATTTTTGTTGGTTATGATGAAGAAGTGAAATGCTATAGAATTTGTTTCCAACAGAAAAGCAAAGAGGAAATTAATAGAGATATGGTTTTTCTTCCTAGCAGCAAAAATCTGTTTGAACGAGCAGGAAACTCCAAACATGAGCCTAATCCAAGTGAGGATGGCATTGAAAGTGAGCCTGAAAATTTAAATGATGAAAATAACCTCGAAATTATCCACTCTGAAGAAACGGAGACCCAAGCAGAAGCAAATACTTACAATTTTCGAAAAGACTATAGAAAGCCGCAAAAATTAAATGATTATGAACTTGATTTGGACTTTAGTTTTGTGTTAGCGCGCAGCAATTCGACAATGAGCCAATTACATATGAATAAGCCATAAACTGTTCAAATGGTGCCAAATGGAAAGAGGCAATTGACAAGGAAATTGTCAATTGCCTCTTTCCATTTTTGTGAAAATAATACATGGACTTGTGCGGAAACTGAACCAAGTGACAAGGAGCTGATTGACTGTAAATGGGTGTTTCGGAAGAAAATTGATGAGAGCGGGACAACTAATTTGAAAGCAAGGTTAGTGGCAAGAGGTTTTTTAACGTATAATGTTGATTTGTCAGATGTTTACAGCCCAGTAGCTAGATTGATTTCTATAAGAGCTTTTGTCTTTTTGTACTAATCTTAAAATAAGTGTCCATCAACTTGATGCTTGTAGTGTTTTTCTAAAAGGGGGCATAAATGATGATGTATATATAGTCTTACCTAGTAGACTTGAAAGCAGCCCTAGTAAAGTTTGCAAGCTAAATAAATCCTTATATGACCTTAGAGGTTTACCTAAAAATTGGAATGATAAATTTGATTCTTTAATGACAAATTTGTCTTTTAAGCGTTCTAAGCATAAATATTGTTTATATGCAAAGGTAACCAATAATTATAGGATTTATATTTTCCTATATGTTGATGACGTTTTAATAGCAGGTATTGATGATAAGGAGACAAAAGGTTAAAAACCTTTTAAACATCAATTTCAAAATGAAGGATTTGGGTGGTATAAAGCATTTTTTGCGTATGTCTATTGAACAAGCTTTGACAAATGATAAAATAACAGTAAACCAGAGTAGCTACTTGAAATAAATTTGGAATGGAAAATTGTAATCTTTACAAAACTCCCATGGACTTTAACTATAGACATGATGTTTTCAAACGAGATAAATCAGAAAGTGATATTGAGAATAACTTGATGTATGCTATGATATGCACTAGACCTGACATCAGACTTGCAATTAACATTCTTAGTAGGTATCAATCATGTGCAAGTTAGGATTTGTTTATTGCCCTTAAAAGGGTTTTGCGATATTTGCAGAGGACCTTACATATCGCTTTAATATTTGAATATAATGCAATGTAAGTAGTATTGAAGGATACTCAGATTCGGATTGGGCTGATGATCCGGTTGACAGAAGATCAACCCCTGGTACGTTTTTAAAGTTTTTGGAAATGTAGTATCATGGATGTCACGAAAACAGTCTTCGGTTGTCCTTTCATCTTCGGTCATTTAGGTGCTGCAAAGGTTTATGAAACTGTTGTTTTGTTTTGCGATAATCAATCTGCAATTAAAGTACCTAAGAATGCAATTGAATGAAGATTGTGTCCCAGAATCAAATTACTATGTAGGGAAAATTAGCGGAAATTGAGACAAGGCAGCAAAACAAATAGGCAAGCAAAAGTTGTAGATTGCAATAGGGATTTGCCATTGAGGGTGTTAACAATGAAAACAATACCCAATGACAAATCTTTGTTTTGGTGTAACTTGAGTAGTTCGGGCAGGCAATTTGTTGATACACGTTGACGGTTGACGTTGATAAAAAAGGTTCTGTTTTGAATAAATAAAAATATATAACTAGTTTTTTAGATTTAAAAAAAAGAAGAATAAGTTCACGTTTTAAAGTTGTAATTAGTGAGACTAAATTTAAAAAATTAAATCTGTCCTGTTTCATCATAAAGGTTGTTTTATTGTCTTCCATAATCCTTAAGCATATTGTTTCTCGTACCTTTCTTTGGACTTTTCAGGTAATATCTTTAAACTTGCTTCTGCTGCTGCCTCTACAACATCTACAGCTAATTCTTCAGTCAGTTCGTCGGAAGAATTCGTTTTATTTGCAATTCTTATGACTGGATATAAACTGAAGAAATAATAGCGGGTTGTTGTTATGGTGTTTTGGTGTTCGATTGTTGAATACCGATCGTTGCAATGGTATGTATTTAATCTCTCATGCATTTTTCCAATTTATTAATAGTTTCCTGCACTAGTGCGGGAATGTACATTTTTTGGCACTGGTGCGAGAAAGTACAACTTTCCACATTAAAATGCGTGCTGCAAAATGCGTTTTGCATTAAAAAAAGTGCACACTCCCGCACGCGAATAGAAAAAAGATGTTTTATAGCAATTTCCATAACCTTTTCGATTTGTCAAAACTTAAATTATGACAGAAATTGAACTTGACCATGCATTGCTGAACCCCATAAAATTAAAAAAAAGCAGGAAAGAAAACTTCAAGTGGGATATATTTAAAATTTTTTCAACAGGTTTAATGCTCTTACTAGTAAAATAGTTGGCGTAAACTCACATTTCTTTAGATCTGTTTATCAAACTAGGCTTTTCAGCTTATTAAGTGAGACTGAAATGGCAAGTTTTTGGTGTGCCTTGAGGAAATTCTATTTCAAATAAAACTCCACGTTTTGCTTTTAAATTTTTTGCTCTGAAATGCTCTTTTAATCCTGAAACCTTTTAATGTTTATTTTTTCTTATTTTACCTATTTTAATTTCGAAAAAATCAATGCTTTTTCCACTGCTAGTGGTTCCAATTCGAGACATTTTTGCATCAGTTTCAATTTCTCTGCATTTGGAAACACAAAACATTAAGATCATGATTTCTTGAATGCAAGGCAAGAGAGAAGAGAGATAAAAGCTTTCTAATACAAGATTTTTTGTCTTGGCGACCACTACCTAATGACACCTCATTGTTCCAAATTTACAGTTTCTGAAAACCTGTTATTGATTGATTCATTGAAATTTTATTTTTTGATGGTCGTTGAATAGAATTAAAAACGTATTTAAAAATAGCATACTTAATAGGTTTATTGGTGTCACCTGTTTTACGTCGGCGATTTTTATAATCCACATTAACATAAAGGTGTCTGGGCATTGGCCAACCCAGCCGGGAAGCACATCTTTTTCTATTTTTATGTCCGAATGGAGATACAGGTTACGGTGGCGAACAATAAATTAGCTTTCAATTTTACGGCACCGCAAAAATGTTTACCTTAAGCCAAGAAAGCTAACCTGGATTTTATTTTTTGATGTTTATTAGTCTGGAAATCCTTTTATTCGAGATTAATTTTGAGCGCGCAGAACTGGTAACTGGGTCACACGTTCGAAATAAATCGCATACATCAAACAAATTTTATTTTTAAGTTTTTAATTCGCTTTTTTCCTATAAATACAAAGCAGATTAAAATCGCCATTTGTATTAGTCAATCACTAATTTTG
The DNA here is from genome assembly GCA_951812265.1 of Taphrorychus bicolor. NCBI lineage: Eukaryota > Metazoa > Arthropoda > Insecta > Coleoptera > Curculionidae > Taphrorychus > Taphrorychus bicolor. The sequence goes on along the minus strand of OX638297.1, from coordinate 58,863,154 downwards.
ATTAATCGACCTGAGAGATTTACAGGTTTTTATAATTAAAAGCTTTCTGGAATAGTTTTATTTTTATATCTCAATTTACTTGAACATCTGACCCCTAGCAAACAATCTGCTACGCTCTGGATGTATCATGTATATTTAAATTGGCTGCCTGGATTGATACGTGTAATTGGAGTAGAACCCTTTAAGGCAAAATGGTGTTTGCATTGCAAATGGAAAACTCTACCTTAATCCTGTATGATGTATATGCGCTCATTTATAACCTCTTTTCGTTTAATCGAAATCCACTTGTCATACCGGGGGTAGCCAGCAGCCATTAGGAGGTGATCGGATGCAAGGTCTATGTTAGGGCCTACTATTGTACCCAACAAGACGTTGATACAAGGAATCAGTGGCGATCCTAAACTAGCTACAATATCTACAAAGAAAGAAACGTTTATACAGAACAAACAAATGTGAGAAAAAGAAGTTGAAATTAAGTAAACTTAATAAGAAACTCAGCAACACAATAAGCAATATTTTAAATTATACCCTTGCCTTTCACGCTTTGGCAGCCGCTAACCTGATATTAGTTCTTGAAAACCCATTTCTTCACAGGCCTCACTTTCTATTCATTTTCATAATCATTTCTATTTCGAAAACGTTTGTTTTGCGTTCTCTTTATCAAGTTGAAATATTCACCTCTTTCAACTTAATAAAAGCCACTGTGGGACATAAAAAACACTCCACGTTTGTAAAATTGCTAATGTTGCGAACTTTACAGAGGTTCTCCTCAGGGCTAAAATATAAATATACATACATTTAGCATAACTACAAACAGTTTCAACTACTTAACACAACAAGGGAAGTTTTAAATAAACATCGTTTTTTGTTTAATTTCTTCAATTTTTAGTTGTCCCGTAAATTAATGTTTGAAACAATGGAGGAAAAGTCGATTCTAAACTTGCACAAAAATCGACCACCGAAGGGGTCATCTCCGAAACTACAAAACTGATGAGAATGTTGCTTGTGGGATATGAAAGAGGACATCAAAAGGAGCAAGAAACAGGTGGGTTCACATCAATCGGACCATTCATTGTTAGGAAAAAAGAAAAGAAAAAAAGGAATTGGAAATTGAAAAAAAAAAAGACAGAATACCCCCCCCCCCCTTCTTTGTGTCAATATGCCAAACTTTTCCTATTTTTTTTTATATGAGACTTCAATCCCCCATGAAGGAAACAAACTTAATTCGAGCGAAATTTGTCCCTTAAGTGAGTTTTTGTTTTTAAAAATGGATAAAGATTTGATTCTAAAATTGCACAAAAATCGACAACTGAAGAGGTCTATCTCCGAAACTATAAAACCTATGAAGAGTTTGTTTATGGGAGGTGAAAGAAGACATCAAGACGAGCAATTGAATTCACACCAATGGGAAAATTCTTCTAAAGTTACGGGCTCTCAAAGTTGGAAATTAAGAAAAAACAGGAAATATCTCCCCTCTGGTCAATACGGCAAAAGTTTTGCAAAATATTTTAAGCTCCTTTGAAGAATGGGGCAATTTCAATTCAAAGGAACAAACAGAACAATAACAAGATACGATTAGAATATAAAATAACAACATGAAAGAATAAATTAAATTAAAAACTACAAAAGCATCGAATTTAGAAACATGGTAAAATCAAGAAGGTATAAAAAAAAATAAGTACCAAGGAGGTAATTAACACCAATTTAAAATATTTCTAATTTTGGGCCATATTCGACTTAAAATTTGGCTAAAAAAAGAGTTTCCTTTTCTAAACAAAATTTTGTAAATAACAGTCAAATTTTGATCTGTTAGAGATACTCTATTTCGAGCCAAAAGTTGCATGAAAAATTGAAAAGATAGGTATCATTTAAAAAACACCGTTTTGTGTCAAAATTTGCTCAATGCAAATCAATTTGCATCTATTACATAAACTTACATTACAATTTGTGCCTCGTTGAACAGACCAATTTTAGGTAGGTATAAAGTTTCCTCGAAAATATAAAAATCAATAAAAAACTCCAATTTTCATCGATTAAAAAAAATATATATAAGACAACGCAAAATATTGAAAGTGAAAAAATATAACCGAAAGAGGAGCTCGTAGAGGCATAATTTTACAATATCTCACATTCCCAGAACAAAATCGTTTAACACCTTTAAAAATTGCTGAAACAAGTCCCTTTGAGGCCAATAATATTCTTCCAATAAAAATTAATTTTTTGTCTAGTTGGAAAGGTTCCGAACAGTACAAATTAAATTGAACAAAAATTACTGTTTTTTCCAAGAGGTCAAAAGTTATCTCAGTGGAAATCAATGTACATTACAAGTGTTTACTGGTGGGAAAAAAACCAACCTTGTGTAAAAATTATCTACAAAGAATGAAAACAATGTGTAATTTATATTAATGACAAAAAAAAACAAACAAACTTAACGAATTGACAAATAATAAAAATAGAGAAATGTAGAGAATGGAATAACAATAGGAAAGAAAAAACTACCGAACACACAAGTTAAGAAAAATGGAAAATATAAAAATAAAAAAATAATTCAGTTTTAACTATTTCAAATTAGGAGTAAAATCGTCTAATACTTGAAAAAGTTCTCTAAAAGAAGTTCCTTGTCAAATCAAAATTCTATAAAAATTAGTTTTTCACCCGTTGAAAAAGTTGAATTTTGAGTCAAAATAGCATAAAATACTTGACAAAAAATAAGGAATCCTTTATTTAAAAAATGGTTTTTGTCAAAATTGTTTCAATGCAAATTAATTTACGTTACAATTATAGTCATCGTAAAATTTCAATTTTGGGTCAAAATTACTTCGAATGAATTAAAACTTATGAATAAAAAAGACAATATAGACCAATGAAATTTGATGTGAATGAATGTGTGAAAGAGTGAATGAAGTGAAAAATGACTTCTACCCTTCTCTTGCCCCAAAATGACCAGAATTGACAACAACATGATTTAAGATAAAATTAAAGCAAAAGAAAAGGAACGGAAAAGGAAATGACTACTATTAACATAATATAACAACAACTAATTGATTTTTCAGGGATCCGGTATTAACTTAAATTATTCGAGATCCACGATTTTTAATGTTTGTTAAATTGTGTTGATTCTTGAAATTTCTTTATTCTGTGCTTCTCTTCTTTTTTGCTAATTTAATTCCATCTTAAATCAAATTATTCTCAGTTCTGGTCATTTTGGTGCAAGAGAGGGGGAGGAGGTAACAAAGGCGAAAGGAAGCCTTTATATAATTGTTAGAACAAGTTATATCTGGTTAATTTAAGTTAATTGATTTCACCTCTTAATAAAGACAAAAATTATAGTAAAATGTAATTCGAAATTCTTTTTAAATAATAACGACTGGGATAGAGAAATATTTATGAAGAAGACAGGCTTTAAAATAAAGATCTTTTTTTGCATTAGTGCAAAAAGAGGTTCCATAAGGGCCCACCTTTATATAATTGTTATAACAAGTTACATCCAGTTAATTTGTGTTAGTTGTTTCAGGTTAGTTACTGTTTTGAAAAAGTCAAAAGATACAGAGAATTATGTCGCAAGATAAAGTTTTTGAATTGGTTTTAAGAGAAATAAAAAAAGGCTTATGGAGAAGAGAGGGTTTAAAAGAGAGCATAGATCTTCTTTTTTTGCGTTAGGGCAAAAGACGGGTTCGTCAACCCGAGGATGGCGAAGTTCATTCGAAACCTTCTAGATGTAATCTACTTATGTCATTTCTCAGGAAAAAAATAAGAGAATAAATTCCTCTTTTAGTCTTTAAAGTATACAGGTTAGGCATAGTTTGAAAGATTGTGCAAATTGAAAATAAACAAAACAAATATTTTTTTTCTACTCTGAACTAACTGAAATTCCGATCTCGGTAAAATGAATTCCGGACTGTGCCATTCAATGGTAGGCCCACAGCACCTTCAGTCTTTACACATGGACCCCTTGATTGCTGAATGAGTCACCGTAACCGAGGGGTCTTTACCTATTGCTATTAACGTTCACCGGATACTGCAGCATCTGCGTGCAGATCAAAGCAATCAAGATGCACTTGTTTAGTGTATACACTGTATACGCTGGATACACGGGGATTTCCACCCTTGTTCTTGCGCCCATGTATCGAATTTCCAATTCGATTTCAATGAACGATCGGCCTCGACTTGTTTTCTAGGCAATTTTCATGTCGCCATGTTGAGAAATTGATGGCGAAACAAGGACACGAAAGCCGTGTGACGGTAACTGAAAGAGAAACAAGCGCGACGTTGTTAAAAGCCCTTGAATATCCTCGTCTCTGGAAAAAACTTTTAATTTTCACCGACACAATTCATCTTCTTTTTCTAAAGTCTTGTCAATTTCGCTGTCATCTCTAATATATCAAGGTGGGCGACGTTAAGATACGTGACTGAAATTAATAGACCGTCGAATATCCAGACAACAGCGGCAACGCCATGGCGTGAAAGTAATTTCCAGGATAAACAATTTATTTACATTTTTCTTTCCAGGAATATTAAAAGTGTATAGCCGGCACAACGGAGAAATTATTCATCAACCAATTCTCGAAACAATACTTTTAAAATTTTGATATAGTCATGTGATTTCGCTAGCAATATGTTTACTTTTTGCATCATATTGCTAAACTAACATCATTTTACATTTGATTTCAAGACAAGAACAAGTCCTGAAGTCACAGAGGAAGAATTAACTAAAGTACTTTATTTTCAAAATTTTGTCTGGCATATTTTCTAAAGGTTCGGTGCGATGTTGCCCACTCTCAGGGTCCAACTACACAACCCATATGTTTATATGTAGTGTAGCCAAATGTAGCCGTACAGTACGATCAAAACGTAGGTAGAAATTCTTTTGAATTGGCAACAGTACTGTCAATTCAATGTGTGTCAACCTCATTGTACTGATGTCAACCACAAAACGTAAAAACGTGTTTTCTTTGTGTTTGAAGTTGAGACAGTGTTTGCGAAAGTTTTGTGCGATTATGTGCGACATATGTAAGACTTCTAGTTATAAAAGTGGGACAGAAAGCTTTCGTATCATAGGTAAGTGCATGTATCATGTTTTTATCGATTACCCGACTCGGCGGCCATTTTTTCATTACCCTCGCAACACGCGCCCATTGTGGTCCATATGCATGTTGGAAGTAAACAAAACTGACAATTTATGATTGACTCACTAAGTCTACCTAGTTTGAAGGTCGATGCATAAAGTAGTAAAAAAATTAGCAAACCTCACTCATAGATAAAAAAAAAAACATTATTCGTACATTTTAAAATTAGTATTTAAATTTAGTGTATTTCATTTTTTCCCATTAATTTTAAACACTCAAGGCTTTTCGCAACTTTTTCGAATATGGAACAACTTTTTAACATTTTTTTTAAATATTTAAATACAATGTAAACTCACACCTTAGAAGCCCAAAGAAAAAACATTTCAACAGCAGTCAGAATTTCAAAGGAGTGAATTTACATAATACGGATTGCTCGTTAGAGACAGTCATCAAATCAGTTAAAATCGGCGTTGAAATGTCAAAAGAAAAGGATGAAGTAACAAGTGTCCATTTACTTTGATTACGTATAGTCTTATTCTGTCGAGACAATTTAGAAAAATTGTCAATTTAATTAAAATTTTATTTTTTGGGGCAAATGCCATTTTGCCATTCATTATGGTCAACACTAAATTTTGTCATATATTGAGTTTTGGCAAATCAAAAAGGATTTGTAAATGATCAGTACATATCTTATTTCTATAGAGCAACATCCCTTCACACATAGAAATATTTTTTTGATATAAAAAATTTCGTTCTTTAAAAACACTGTTTTTGTTTAAACTCTCTATTCACGATTTCTGCATTTTTCCCATGTATTTGTTTTCTATGATCTAAATCGACTTTTAATTGTGTTTCATTCATGTTTTTTCTATTTTATTAATTTTTCTATTGCAATTATTGCAGAATTTTTATTGCAGAACTGCCACAGCGTCTCTCCTGTTCGCTGTGGCAGTTCTGCAATAAAAATTCCGGCAATCTAGTTATTTGTTTCTCCTCTAACTCATAAACAAAATACTGAAACAAAATTTACTGCTGTTTAGAATTGTTTGCGTTCTGTTCTACTATAAACATTTCTGTCTTCTCTTTCTTGTCGTAATTTTTTCTTTGTCCAAGTTTTTCTGACTTAATGTTTTCAAATATTTTTTTCTTACACTTTCCAAATATTTGTTGTTACGTTTTGTACAAATGTTTTGTTCTTTTATTTTTTTTTCTTCGATCTAAATTGGATTTTTAGATCGAAGAGAAGATATCGGTTTTCGTTGTTTTGAGAAAATTTAAAAAAAATGTTTATTATTTTAAAGGACTCACGAATTGGAATGTATGCTAATTTATAATACATATTTTAATAAGAAAAATTTAATACAAAATTAGAAATATTAAAAATTTTAAAAATTTCTTTACCTCTAAATTTTGGATAATTTTTTTTTGTTTTTTTCCACTTTTCTTCTTCTAATTTTTATTTTTCACTTAAAATTAATTTTGTTGAAATAATATTAATTTAAATTTTGCCAAACACTCCACATATGTATTTTACACACTAAGTAGTTTTTCACATAGTTTGGCCTTAATTCTAGCCTGACTTTTTCAAAAAACATTAAAATTATTATTTTTAGGTAAAATGGTTTTTTCGAAAAATGTCAGTTCTAATTCTAATCTAACATTCTGCAGGACTTCGAATTTGCACTCTTGACGGCTTTAGTAATTTTTAATTGATTTTGTCCAAAATCTTAATTTTAGTTTCTCCAAAGCGTCCAAATTTTTACATTCACTCTCCTTGGCCTTAATCCTAGCCTGACGTTTTCAAAAAAACATGAAAATTGCCATTTTTAGGTATAATGAGTATTTTTCAAACAATTTAAGTTCTAATTCTAATCTAAAGTTTTGTTCTTTTATTCTTTTTATCTAAATTAGATTTTTTCAGTAGTTTTCATTCTTTTGAGAGAATTTTTTCACAAAATTGACTTTCTTTATATTTTTATATCAATATATCTTACGAATAAAATATGTTTTTTTTATCAAATTTGCGTAAAATTATTATTTTAAATGTTGATATGACGAGAATAACCAATTACATAAAACTGTTTTTTATTTAAAAATATTTCGGTTAAGTATGTCTTTCAGTATGTCTATTCGGTTTTGTATGTCTCTAAACTAACCTGAACGAAACCATTACATTTTATTTAAGCCATTTAAGCCATTTACAATTATTTCCAGTCCAAGTTTTGAAACCTCGAACTATTTTCGAGATATTTACACAATTTTTCATTTTCCAATATCGATCATGAAGTTTCTGTTTCTGCGTAACTCATTTTTTTTTCAAGAAACTTGTTAGCCTAACGCATTTTTTTGAAGTCTCAAGCCGTTCTCAAGGTATTTAATAGTTTTCAAATTTTCCACAATAAATCCAAAAAGCTTATATTCATTTTCAAGTAGTTATTTCCAATTAAGCCAATGGTTCAGTCCAAATTTCGAAACCTCAAACAGTTTTCGAGATATTTACACATGCTTTTTATTTTCCAAAATCGATCACAAAGTTTTATGTAGCTCATTTTTTCAAAGAAATATGGTAGTATAATGTATTTTTTGAAGTCTCAAGCCGTTCCCAAAATATTTAATAATTTTTGGTTCAGTAGAAGTTTTGAAACCTCAAACAGTTCTCGAGATATTTACAATTTTTTTTTTTTCAAAATCGATCATAAATTCTCTGTTTACGCATAGCTCATTTTGTTTTAACAATCATACAGTCTAATGGATTTTTTTGGAGCCTCAAGCCATTCTAAGATATTAAATAATATTCAAATTTTCCAAAATAAACCCATTAAGTTTGTATTCATTTTTAGTTAAGATTTCAGTCGTTTATCGAAATCTTGGTAAGCTCCAACCGTTCTCAAAATAGTGAATAATTTTGCTATTTTGCAAAATATATAAACGGACTAAAACGCTCGTCTAATGAGTTGTTTGTTTTTAACTATTTTTTCCCAACCAACACGAAAATCTAATAAATTTTTCGGAAAAAAAAAGGTTTTGAACTTCGTAGCATCAACTAGACATATTGTATAATGGGTACTGGCAGCAATTAAAAGCCACTAAAAGAATATTAAACTTAAACGCATCACAACGATTTCTTAGGTCGAAGAATTTTTCTTTTTAGAAGACTATAGTCGAAATCGAAAAACTAAAAAAAATATCCAAAATTTGCATCTAAAGGAATAAATTTAAAATATTTCCAGTATTGCGCCAAATGTTCCTTATTACATATGTATTACAAATGAGTTCACATTCCAATTGGTTAGTCCTTAAAAAACAATCCATTTTGTGTAAAAATTCTCTCAAAAGATTTAGATCGAAAAAAATAAAAGAACAAAACATTTGTACATAACATAACAACGAATATTTGAAAAATGTAACAAAAATATATTTGAAAACAGTAAGTCGTAAAAACTTAGACAAAAAAAAAATTACAAGAAAGAGAAGACAGAAATGTTTATAGTAGAAGAGAACGCAAACAATTTCAAACAGCAGTAAATTTTGTTTCGATACTTTGTTGGTGACTTAGAGGAGAAACAAATAACTAGGTTTTCGGAATCTCTATTGCAGAACTGCCACAGCAAAAAGGAGAGACAGCAATTGCAATGGAAAAACAAATAAAATAGAAAAACCATGAATGACACACAATAAACAGTCGAATTTAGATCAATGAAAACTAATACATGAGAAAAAAGAAACAAAAAAATGAATGCAGAAAACGTGACAAAGAATAATAATAGAAATATTATTATTACAAAAATGTGTAGTAAAAACTTTTTCTAGGACAGAAGAAATGTTAAGTTTCGTTCAGAAAAAGTTTTGTTTTGATGTAACACATCATATTTTAGGTCTATTTCAATTAAGAATACAATATATATTGTAAATTCAAAACCCTGTTGGTTTAAAAATAATTATATTGTTTCTTCCATTGTTGTAATTAGCGTCCTTAAGTTGTAAGTAGTTGGTGAAGTTAGCGGGATTAGGACAAATAATGCACCTCTTCTTTATTCGAAAATGGCCGACGTTTCGACTGTTTATTTAGTCTTCATCAGGGCTATTTTCACTTAGAGAGGGTAGTCATTTAAAATTCTATTCAAGATGGTTAAAATAGCAAACTCCATTCGATTGTTCGGTGACCCTGGTATCTTAGGCTCGACAAACTACACGTCCGCCGCACAAAGTACAAAACTTTCGCAATTTTAAATGACTACCCTCTCTAAGTGAAAATAGCCCTGATGAAGACTAAATAAACAGTCGAAACGTCGGCCATTTTCGAATAAAGAAGAGGTGCATTATTTGTCCTAATCCCGCTAACTTCACCAACTATTGTTTCTTCCTTAAATTAATTAACTATTTGACATTTTCTTGCGTGGAAATAAAGTTATTTGAAATAAAATAATAAATGTGTTTCTTATAATAGATATATTTTTCATTTAAGAACATAAGTTTATATTTACGTGTGTTGAACTAATGCACTAATATTTTATATAAAGTAACCAATTCTAAGAAAACTAATTTCTTTATGTGAAAAAGTATTATTTTCGTTATAGAGAAAGCAAAACATATTTCAATTAAAATCAAGTTGCTTTGATAGTAGATATTTATTTTTTGTGTGTTCATTTAAGAGATGAAACATAACACAACAAAGACACTGTCACTTTTCATCTTTTTGTTAAGAAAAACTTCAGGAATATTTATGTAAGTGATGATAGTTGGCAGACGATTTTTAAATTTGGGATTCTGATCTTAGGTTTGTTTTTTTAACAACTTTTAGGAATGACGTTTTGACATATCTGGCCACTAAAGACTTTAAAAAAATTTAAATATATGACAAAAGTTGAAAAATCATAGTACATTGAGATTTCTAACACTTGGTATATTGGAGTAGTTTTTGATTCTAAGCAACTCTAGAGAACTATATTAATTACGTTCAAGCAAATGTATATAAATTAGAACTCCACACAATATTTTATTTATGCAAAGTGGCTCACTTATGATAAGCAAATATCTGGATCCCTATTAATTTTAGAGAAACAATGTTCGGACACTTTTGTAGAAAACTTTTTTTATAAAATCTGAATTAATTAATAAATCGTAAGTTATTATATCAAATTTTTGTTCATTCTCAACTATCAAGACATCTTGGTAGTGACAAAAAACTCTGGTCATGACAAGAAGTTTTTACAAAACAGTCCTAGTCTTGAAATCAAGAGCAAGATTTTGAAGTAGTCAAGTACTTTGGTGATCTCCAATTACCGGTTCTTCGTTTATTTTTCATAAAAATTCAAAATTCTGGTTTCTCCGGATTAGAAAAAAATTTAGAAGCCAAACATGGACTTTTATAAGAGAAAAAAATAATCAAAAATGTCTAAAAAACTTGGATCAAATTGCCGCTTCACTCTCATTTTTATCAGCTGAAAATCCTAGTTTGACTTGGATAAAGAGATCTGGCGAAAATGAGAATTTGAGAAAATGAGAAAATACACTTGTTTAACTAGTAAAGAGCATTGAACCAACTGGTGGAAATACGTGAAGCAATAATATACAGTGTATCCTCGGAGGAGGATTGCTTAAACCGTATATTATTTTTTCATTAGTCGGTAAATCGACTATTAAAAAAAAATTAATTCCAATTTAAAATCTTATTTTTTGGGGTAAACGCCAATTTCAAATTTTATTTTTTGGGGTTCAGCCCTGCATGGCAATTTTTTTAATAATTTAAGTTTTCATGATTAAAAAAGGCTTTGAAAATAGAGAAAACATATTTTTCAATAGAAAAATATAAAGCTCCATTCTTCGAGCCATAAAACAGAACATTAATAAGAAAATTTGTTTATAGTCATCATCTAAGCCTCTATACCAAATCGGCCGACTGTCACTTTTCAACTGCTTGTTAAATAATACTTAAATAATATTATGTCAGTGAACAAAGTTGCCAAAGGATTGTCAAATTAGGGATTTGATCTTTAATTTTTGATTTTAAGCAATTTTTACGAATTACTGTTTGACATATCTGTTACTAAAAAGCTAAAAAAAAAATAAACCTTTGATAAAAGTTGAAAAATCATGGTAAGTTAAGAGTTCTAAAACTTGATATATTGGCCTAGTTTTTGATTCTAAGCAACTTTTACTTAGCTCTTTGTTTACCTATCTTTTATAGAAATTACCGAAAAAAGGTTTTCTGACAAATTCCATGGCTTTTTTGATTTTTCAGATTTTAAACCTTGCCAGAAATTAAGCAAGCAGAGCTAAACTAAAAACATAATTTTTAATTTGGCAATTTTTCACTTTTGACAAGAGTCGTTTATCAGAGGACACTGTACGATTCCAAATTTCATGTGTAACTATAGAACGGTAATAATTATGTCCAAACAAATGTATATTAATTGAAAATCAGCACAATATTTCATTTATACTGGGTAACTCAGTTTAACTTGAGACAGGAAGATGTCTGGGCAATTATTAATTTCAGAGAAAAAAGGTTCAGTAAGTTTTGTAGGAAATTTTAGTTCATTGTCGACTATCAAGAAATCTTGGTACTGACAAAAAAATCTTGTCTTCAAAAGATTTTTACAAAACAGTTGTTGTCTTGACATTAAGGGTAAGATTTTGAAGTAGTCAAATATTTTGGCGATCTCCAGTCACAAGTAAAGACGTAAACTGCTTCATATATCTCTCATAAAAATGAAACAATTGAGGCCTCAGGTTTAGAAAGAAATTTAGAACAAAACATGCATTTTTATAACAACTTGCTCAAAGAACTCCAAATCAATCGTCGCCTCAGTTTAACAACCACTGATATCCGTCGAAGCGAGACTGGTTGACTGATGCACACAGGTCCGCTGTCAACTAATAGTACGATGGGTCGGGGCGTGTTTAATTCATATAAATAGTTGCTCGATGTAGCGTCCTCGAAAGTACACTCCAAAGGTTATCGGGAACAGGACAAAAGAAAATTTCCACAAATTAAGCAGAAACTGCCGACGTTTCGACGTCGGAAGTTTCATTTTTAATAAGGCTATTCTTCGACTAGAGTGGAAATTGTGTCATAAAATTCATACTCAAAAGCCATCAGCACAGCCGAGGAAGAGCGGGCGACGCGGAGTAAACAAACCCACATAAAACTAGTTTTAACACAAGCTTTAACACAAGGCGACATAAAACCAGTTTTATGTCGCCTTGTTTACTCCGCATCGCCTGCCCTTCCTCGCCTGTACTGATGGCTTTTGAGTATGAGTTTTATGACACAATTTCCACTCTAGTCGTAGATAGCCTTGATAAAGACGTCAACAAACGTCGAAACGTCGGCAGTTTCTGCTTAATTTGTGGATATTTTCTCTGTTTCTCTTTCTGCATTCGATTAACGTAGCATCCAATTTTTATGGTTGCATTGTTGCTAATTTTCATGCTGTTATGCCATTTTATTGCCGGAAACGCGTTTCGACTTAGTACTGATGTCTCTGTGAACAAAAATTTCTATTGTTTTGACCTACGGCAAAGAAGGCAAAATAATAGATTATTATGCAACATTACTGATGGTTGATGAAGGCAAAAGATGTGTGTTTAGAAAATTTTGTAGGTTAAGAATATAATTAGTTTATTATAATTTTTGACCAAAACCTACCGATCTACTTGTTATATTTTGTTACAACTTTAGTAAATTTTGCTGTGTTAACCAGAAGGATCAAAATGCAAAAAAACTGCTAACGTGTTACAGGAAACAAAGAAGTTTAAGATAAAAGCGTTGATAAGAAGAATTGGTATAAATATTGATCATTCGCCAAAGCAGTAAAGTTCATTCATACAATTTACTGAATTTACTAATAGAGCAGTATTTTATCAGAACTACTTCCATCGTCCAGTGTTACCGAACGGCTTGCTGATAACGTCACGACAAAAATATACTTTCCTTTAACAAAATTGGTTACCGGAGACCTTGTGTGTGCCTATGATAACAAACAAGAAAGTAAAAAATATCACCCAGTTGTAAACCTCTGGAGATAACCTTTCCTTGTACACGCTCATTTATTCTGTTTATCCGTTACCTTATTTCATCATTCTAAGAAGTTATTGATGCAGTTGTTATTCTAATATTCCGATAAACCTACTACGTTGTCCCGAATTAGGTGCTTCGTTATTTATAGTTTAGTATTAATTAATTAGAGAATATCGAGGACACACTTTATCTTCGACCGTATTATAATATTGCTCCAAGCAGTTATCCCTTCAGGCTGAATTTTTCCCCAAAGGACTGAGCACAAGGTAAAGGAAGTAGGTGTTAATTGACTTGAAATTACCGGGATCCGGTTCTGCTATAAGGGTTTCTCGATAATAAGCCGACGTCGGCAGCAGGTGCGAAGGAGAGGTAAGTGTCAGAGCCAGGGGTGGCGCACCCTTACCTAATAAATGGGGTAATTTCCACACTTTCAGCCACCGCCACAAGGCGTCAGTCGACTTGTCCGACCGCCCCTTATTAGCACATCATGTACCTGATGTTTGAGCGTTTCTGTTTTGTGTTCCCCCCGTCGTTTTCACAAACATTCCTCATGGAAAATTATTGCTCCACCAAGTTCTTGTGGAAATACCGACATTAAAATAAGATCTGCTTAATGCGATATGGCCCTGCCGCCGGTCGTGACGAAATAAAACAGGGACAGTTTATTTCACCCCCTTTCTGATTAAACTATTCGGCTTTAACGTTCCCCTGGTAATTCCATTTAGTTTTACTGCCCATTTTGCCTGCAGCCAATGTACTCAGGTGTCGCCCTTCGGCCGGATTTAATCACGCGGTTGACAAGGTGTATAGTCGTCCCCCTCTCGCAAAAAGGACAATTTATCTCTGTAACTTTTCCTCGCAGGTGACCAAACAGAAGAAAAGTCAAAGTTTTAAACGACTTGGAAGGTAACCAATTTAGTAAACTAAGCGGCACGATAGAAAGTCTATTTGGTCAATCGTCCGCGCCATTCGAAACGTGAAATCCCTTAAGGATACACGGGCAGTCAAGTGCGAAGCGAGGCAGCTCCTGCAATCCAAGATAGCAGGAATTACATCCCGTTCCTGAACGGTGGACGCAAGCAGGATTAGTGGTTAGGTGAAGTGTCGCCGAAAGATCGAAGTTCCACCTTTGGTGGCTGATAAGGGTTTTACGGGGGTTAGAGCAAAGGCCCGCCGTGTTACAGGCTAGAGGACGACTTTAAAGTGCATTTTTCTAATTCGGTTTGTTTAGCTCGATATTAAAACACAAAAAGCAGAATTTTTAGAGCCTCATAAACACACCGCTATAGTTATTTTTGCTCTGCTGCAGTGGTATTAATCAAATTTGACGTGAAGTAGCAGCGGTATTATGAAATGGCAAGTAATATTCAACGAAATTCAATGTCACTGTCATGCTTATAACAGGGACAAGAATAGGTTTCGTGCAGCACGTGACCTGTCATCGAACTTGGTGGTAAAACAACCTCAAAAAATTACATTGACGTAAATGGAAAAAATCTGCCTTCATGCATATAAACCCGTTTTTCTTTAATATTTGTTAAGATATTTACCCTGAAACAAAAGTGAGTTGTTCTATGCCGTACATTTCCCATATTCAGCTCGGAGCTATTGGATAACATTGCCCCATAACTGTACAGGAATTACATAAAATTGGAACTTTGCAGATTTTGCCTACACAGACCTTAATCTGCTTCAGGTACAGTTTAAAAATGTACCTTCAAATCACACTATTGATATCTGAGCATTGCGTGATTGGAGCAACTGTTAGAAGCCCATATTATTTTAACTCCAAATATTTTGGGAATAAGAAATGCTGAAATCAGAATTTTGTTTGTTTCTACTTCACAATGCCTGTCTTCATAGTGCTTAACTTAACCAAGGCCAAGGAGGATACAATATTACTAAGTAGGTGCTTAAGTACAGAATTATACCCTCATGGGTGCTTAACATACAGTTCCAATCATATTATTTTTGCTGTTTTTTTGTAATTTTTTAACTGGTGTAATGTTTTTAATATCTTAATAGCTTTATTGTTGTTGTAGAGTATGGAAATGGCAAATAAGTAGCCAAGTAAGGAAACAGAAGCCATTCCATATAAGTAGTATGTAATGCAACGAAAGGACAAAGATATATTTAAAAGAAGGTAGCAAAAGGGCTTTGTGGCATATATTCTTAAACATATTTACTTCGGTAACGAATTTATTTATATAACTTAAAAATATATATTCATATTCTAGCAGTATCTTTGAGTAAGTGTTTGTTACAATAAAATGTGTCCTATTAAGAGACGGGTTCTGTTTTAAATTCTTCGATAAATAATTATAACCTTGTGTGAGTGGCAATATTTTATATTAAATTGTAGAGGAACATTTACAATTTATTCTAAATATCACTTCTTAAAAATTATTTTGCTTTAATTTATCATTGCACAGTTCAAGTGTTATTTGTTTCTGACCACAGTAATCACCAAATTTTTTCGACAATTATTTCCTCATAGACATATAAATGCTTGATTTATATGGATTTGGTGCAAGATTTCCAAGTCTAGGGCATATATGTCTCAGAATTCACACCTACGAGTGTCTAAATATCTTATTTCATCTTCCAGCCAAGTAATCACATCATACCTTTTCACAATCCACTCCTTTCTAGTTTTTATGGCACTAAAATCAATTGGGAACACCAAACCTCTATTTCCATGATCCTTTGTCTAAATTTGAAGTAGTTTTGAGGCATAAAAAGGTTTCAAATATTTCAAACTGTTATAGGTCCTGTTATTTATTTCTGACCACACCCATCAAATTTTTTTTATAATTATTTCCTTGTAGACACAAAAGTGCTGGACTTATTTGGATTTGGTGCATGATTTTCAAGTCCAGGGCGTATATGACTTAGAATTCACACCTACAAATGTTTAAATATCTTATTCCAGCTTCTAGCCAAGTAATCATGTTATACCTTTCAACAATCCATTCCTTTCCAGTTTTTATGGCAATAGAATCTACTGGGTACGCCAAACCTCTGTTTCCGTGCTCCATTGTCTGAATTTGAAGTAGTTTTGAAGCATAAAAAGGTTGGTGGTAGATCTAGTCCACAAAATATTGCCCTCCTTACCACTTATTTCGGCATAAAGGTAATTCTTTTTGCTTCAATGTCAAGAATGATAATTCTAGAAAGCCTCCAGCAAAATTTAAGTTTCATTCGATTTAAGATAATTGAAAAAAATGTAATTAAATGCAAAGATGTCATTAATTTACATGTATTTTAAATGGGTGAGGTTATGTTGACATACCCCCAGGTTCAAATTGTGACGTCACGTGCACGAAATCTATGAGACGAGTAAAAAGGTAGGCATTTTTGTCTTATTTAAAATTTATTATCTGTCTCGTTTTAAACGAAAGTAACAGTTATAATATGATGTTTGTTCCACTTTTCGGTAAGTTTTCATAGAGGCGTTACTTTCACCGCAAAAATATCAAAGTTGTCATGTGACATTTTTTTGAAAGTTCATAATTAGTTTCCTTGTTCAATGTCGAGTTGAATAAAGGTACCAATATAACTGCGACTCGAAAAAGTTTTACAGCAGAATTTTAGAGGTTAGGGTTTAGAATTCCCTAGGAAACCGTTAATTTTGGGCCCTTGTCACGCTCTTTTCACGCGGCTAATTTATATTATTACACTTTTAATATTTATATACTTTACTATACTTATTTATATTATTACACTATTACAAAACAGCAGTATGAGTAGAAGGTTATTGTTATGCCACGTTTGGCCTCTCTGAGGATGATGTAGGACGACTACATGTTTCCCCATCAAACACAGAAAAGTAAGTGGTACAACACTTTGGAGCTTTTGTAGCGTGTAAAATGTTGAGTCAGTTTAGTGCTCAGTGCTGATACTTTCCCGATTTGGGCGGGAATTTTCCCTTTTGACATGGTATGCAACTCCTCTCCCGCTTCCATGCAAACCCTTAAGGTTTCCCACTTTGCTCAAGTTACACTTATTATAAGCACAAAATAACGCCCTCATCATCAAACTCATCAGCATAATATTTTAACATAGGATGGCCTGACCTACATGTTTTTAATTTTACTGGTGTTTTTTACCTATACAAAGTCGAGGCAATAACTAATAACTCCCTACTTAATTTTTTCAATTTCAAACTCTGTTCCTCTCTTTCAAGTCTTTGTTTGCCTCCCCTATTTTTAAGTAAGCACTACTGACTTCTGTTATTCAATTTAGAAGATCTGGTAGCCTTAGTTGAGAAGTAAGTACGTTCATAAGCAATAATATTTTAGATGTAAAAAATGGAAAGATGCATGAGGACATTCGGCTTTTGGAGCTGTTCGAAAAGCAGACAGGATTTGCAACAATCATTTTAGCGAAGAATCTTATGTAAATGTAGCAAACTTTCGTCTTCGAAGGGATGCTGTGCCACTACGCTATATGAGAATGAAAGATGGAAAACATGAAAAAAATGTTTTGAAAATCAGTACGGAGACTACCGCCAATGTTGCAACTACTTTTAAGACAACAGATAAGGCAATTTCTCTCTCAGATAAGGCAACTTCTCTCAATTCTATCCCATGAATATAGTTCCACATATTTTGTCCACGATGTACAAACAGGTATTATAAAGCAATTAAAAATATTCTATTATTTTAGTGCTAGACTAATGAAAGTCTCAACTACAGTCGAGACCGCGAGTGACGTTATTGTTATTATTCATTCCAGCTTCTGAAAATGTAGACATCATTGCTTTGAATCAGAGCCCCCAACTAAGCGCTTCAGGAAGTACATCAGCACTCGATTCTTTTCTTTTATGCCACTCGCCAGTTCCAAGCTCTTCAGAAACGTCAAGCCAAAAATGTCAAAGTAAAAAAACAAAGGCCTATCGATGTATTGCGAGGTTAGACAAACACTCAGCGTTTCAAAGAAAGCAACTATTGATCAAATTTATTGAAATAAAAGAAGATCAGCTCAGAAAAGTGAAAAAGCAATCCAAGAAAAGATCCAATGGCATAAAAGCACTCTCAAATTTGTCCGATTCGAGAGTGGTTAAAGACATCTTCAAAAACATGCCTCTGACTACTTCCAACTTTATGCTCGCGCAAATTCGCTGCGCAAGAAGTAAAGGTACTACTGGCAGAAGATGGACTCTAGAAGATAAAGTAATGTCATTGGCTATGTATAAAAGAGGCCCAAGATGCTATAATCTTTTAAGGACATTTGTAGCATTACCCAGCAAGAAAACCCTAATTAGTCTATTAAGCAAAGTACCTTTTCATGTTGGAATTAACAGACATCTTTTCCAGCATCTAAATGACAGTATTTCACATCAATCGAACCGGTTAGTCCAGATCATGTATGTCAAGATTTTTTCCATTAAACAAACGTTTTTCTTCCAATATTGAAATTTCTGTGGTTTTTATGCTGAATTTCAATTATCTTTTAGGCCAGAAATATATGTTATTTTCTGATATGTCCTAATCGGAGATATGTTGAAAAACTTAAGGTTTTATGGATAACTAGTCGAAAACATAGCCAAGTACAATTATTGTCAAATGTTTTGACGGCCATAGTAAGAAATATTATATACAGGGTTTAGGAACAGAGTGAGCAATTAATGTGTAATCGTACTGGATAGTACTATTAGATGTCCCCTTCAATATGTATATATTTTTTATTTTTCAGATGATGCATTGTCGTATTTGATGAAATGGACATTAAAGAAAACGTGCAGTATGACGTAGGTGCTGACGCAATCATCGGATTTGAGAACTGTGGTACAATCAAAACCAACAAACCAGCTAACAAAGCATTAGTTTTCATGTTAGTAGGATTATCTGAGAAATGGAAGCAACCTGTTGCTTACTATTTTGCAAACAATGGATGTAATGCTGATGCAATAAAAACGTGTCTTTTTTTAAGTCATACATGCTGCAAAAACATCAAACCTCGATGTTGTAGCTACAGTTTGTGATATGGGAGTCTCAAATGTAAAATGAAACAATTAGGTGTATCGATCGAACATTTCTTTTTCGAGAAAAATTCAGAAAAGATTTTTACCTTTTTCGACCCACCACATTTATTAAAATGTATATACTCTTTATTCCCAAAGCACAATGTTTTTGTTTCTGTCGGAGAAAACAGAATCGTCAAGAAGGTAAGATTTGGAGACTTACGACGGGCTTACGAAGAGGGCAAAAAGTGTCCATATGTTTTCAGAGCCATGCATAAAATCAAAAAACACCAGATTCACCCTGTCATGCAGCACACAATGAAAGTATGCCTTGCTGCACAAGTATGAGATATTTGTATTCTCTAAGCAGTACCGGTAAGTTATATATTTCTAATTATGGATATTTAATATAAAAAAAATTAAATTTTAGGTGCTGTTGAACCAAGAGTCATCGCCACTGCCACTTTTGTTCAGGAAGTAGATACACTGTTTGATAGTTTTAACGGAAATAGGACCTTTGCTCCTTCTTGTAAGGAATTGAAGTGCCTAATATCAGAGGATTCTCCCCACATGGCTTACTGGGACAAGGCGTTTGACATAGTGAAGTCATGGCGTTTCCGGCGTTTAGCAAAAGGAGGAACACTCAAGGAATCAAAACCTCCATCTCAAATCGGATGGTTAACAACTATTAACAGTATGAAGGAGCTGTGGACGTATTTAAAAACGTACAAGAATTTTACATCACTTCGGCCTATGTCACTGCAACAAGACTGTATTGAAAATTGCTTCGGCGCTATAAAAAGTGGATGCGAATGCAGTGATAATCCAACCTCCAAACAGTTTATTAGCAGTCTAAAAACTCAAATCTTAAATGGCTTGACTAGCAGAGCTGTCAATGGCAATTGTGAAGAAGATGACCACTTCCTCTTATCTACATTAAAATCATTCTTAGATGTACGAGAAGCGGATACGGAATCATCGGTCGCAAATACTGCTACTGGAACTACCCAGATATCTATAGACAACACTGAAGAAATAGCGGCCCAAATAGCTGACGATGTCTTAACTGGTCAAGCTAGTACGTTTTCAGTGGTATATGTAGCGGGTTTTATCCTTAAACGCATATAAGTTAAATTAAACGGATGTCCTTATTGTTGTCAAGATCTAGCCTCTAACTCAGTAGAACCTCAGAATGTATTTATGTCTTTCAAGGAATGGTCTGAGAAAGAAAAGCGGCTGTTGTATCCTAGCCAAAATTTGGCCGTTGCAGTGGGGCACTCAGTTCCTATTTTAGAGTCATATCTGGATTTAAATGCAAACAAACCAAACATCAGTCGAAAGAGTTGCCATGTCATAAGAGAAAGTATTGATTCTAGTTGGCTGAGCTGTACAGATCATAAACAATTCGTGTCAGAAGCAATAATCAAAATTGTATGCAAAATTGGAATACCTTGGTGGTGCAAAAGAAAAAATGAAGAATTCAAGGAATCTAAGAAAGAGAAAAGGAGGAATAAAAGGGAAATGAACACTTCTCTGCATATGTAGCGATGTGCGATATTCCTGAACTCGGTCTAGATAGTAGATTTACAATATGCAACCAAATTGAAGAAACTATGTACTAAATGGCAACCACCGTGATAGGGACTGGACAAAGCCACAGGACACAGACGTTTTGAGAAAATTATTAGTTTAACGTTTAGTATTAGCTTAATAATGAAACAGTTAGCTTGTAATACATACACCTGGACAATTCTTGTGCTAAACGAGAATGATGTCTTCAAGTTCCATAAGCAGATTTATATTCAGATAATTCAAAGAAGTATCGTAGTTATAGTTCTTTTCCTAGTGATATATACAGAGATTTGTATCCTTTTCATCTTCATATATTTAAGAGAAGGGCAGCGGTATTTATTCTTCAGGAGTAATAGTATTTCTTGATTATTAATTCATTGTTATTAATATTACATGACTAGTAATACCTGTCACCCGGCATATGTATTTGGACGATTATTATCAGATAACTCCAATAACGTTATTGCTATGCTATTCAGTGTAATCACCAGAACTCAAGTTCTACTTAACTGCACCTATTCCTTAAGAAAATTGGTGCAAACAGCCATAAGAAAGATGATAAGCTTACATAATTTATAATTCAGGGATAAGCACTTAAACAGTGGCTTTATGTTGTAGGTATAGAAGTCATAAAAGTATTTTTTTATGAATATATTATGTATTAGCATAAACACTATCAACGGCCTATTAATTTCCTGTTTTTGACACAATATTCTGCTGAAATTGTATATATGTATATGAGAAGGCCGTTCAACAAGGATTCTTCTCAAATATAGTAGCAATATCAAAAGTTCTGCAAAAAAACTCATTAGAGACAAAGATTATGAAAAAGGCGGGAAAAAGAAACGCTAGTGGCGCCGAAATTTCCCCTACAAACACTTACCGAAAATGTGACTGAGACAGACAATACAGTTTGTCTTTGTCAGTTTAGAATCGGACTGTTTTTAACAGGTAGCTACCTATCTCGTTGTTGTCGCTGCTTATAATTCATTTTTAAAAAACAAAAATTACTAGACCGATGAAATAATCAATTATTTTTAGTTTTTGTTCGTATTTCTCTTACCTTAATAGAAAAAATATTATAAGATTGGATAGAGATAAAGCCAATGTGGGACATAAAAAACACTCCACGTTTGTAAAAGTGCTAATGTTGCGAACGTTACTGAGTGCTTCCTCAGGGTTTAAATATAAATATACATACATTTAGCAAAACTACAAATAATTGCAATCACTTAACACAGCAAGGACAGTGTTAAACAATTATTGTTTTTTCCTTTTTAATTTATTCACTTTTTGATGGTCCCATAGGTGAATGTTTTAAACAACGTCAAAGCAAAAAAGCGAAATCGACCACTGATGGGGTCTATCTCCGAAACTATAAAACTGATTAGGATTTTGTTCGTGGTATATGACACAGGATATCAAGAAAAGCAAAAGACAGGTGGGTTCACATCAAGCGGACTATTCGTTCTAAAGTTACGGTCTGTCAAAGTTGGAAACTGAAAAAAGGAGGAATTTTCCCCCTTTGGGTCAATATGCCAAAAATTTCAATCTCATATGAATGAAACAAAATTAATTCGAGCAAAATTGGTCCCATAAATGGAGAAAAGGTTGATTCTACCGATAGCAGCACAAAACTCGACAACCAAAGAGGTCTGTCTCCGAAACTTTAAAACCGATGAGGAGTTTGAAGTTAGTTGGAGGTAAAAGAGGAAAGAAGCAAAAACCACATGAAATCATACTAATCGGACAATTCGTTCTAAAGTTATTCGCTGTCAAAGTTGGAAATAAAAAAAAAAACAAGAAATACGTCCCTGGTAAGTTTTGCAAATTTTTTTAAGCAGTTTTTGAAGAATTTATATGATATTCTACAAAAATATACGATACGATTAGAAAATTAATTAGAATATAAAATAACAATATGAAAGAAAAAATTAAATTAAAAACTACAAAGAATAGAAAAAAATAAGTACCACGCAACGCAAGTAGGTAACACTAATTTTAAATTTTTGTTGGGCCAAATTCGTCTTAAAATTTTTAAGTTTGGCTAAAAAAGACTTTTTTTTTCTTATTAAAGTGTTCTGAATGAAATTTTTGGCTTATTGGAGAAATTCTATGTCGAGCCAAAACTGTATGAAAAATTAAAAAATTAGGTATCATTAATTTAAAAACACCGTTTTGTGTAAAAATTTCCTTAATGCCAATCAATTTGCATTTATAAAGATTTACATTACAATTTGTCCCTCGTTGACAGTAGGAAATAAAAATATGTAATGAAAAATTACACAAAACATTGAGAGTGAAAAAATTTGTTCCATAAGGCCATTGTGTCACTAATCCATTGCCCTCACGTGGATTCAAGCTCCAATGGGCTGTTTTATGAAACGTGTATCTTAATATACTATTTCATTTTTTTTTTGTGTATACTGTTGCGGCATACGGGTTCCAATAATTTATCGTCAATTAACTACACACGTTTATGTACATTTAACTATTACTACACGATTAAAACATTATCATACAAAACAATTATTCTCTACTAACAATTCGCACTGTTCGCTTGTCCGCTTATTTACTACACTGCACTATCTATTCGATCCCATCTCGCACGGCTCGCTAATTTATTTACCCGGCCTGAACACACTCTCGTACTTTCGAGAACGGAGGCGACTGTTCCTGATTAGGCGTTGCTGCTTCGGAAATGAATCCCTGTGGACCGACTGTCGGGCGTAACATTGCCCCCCTCTTGGCTCTGATCGTCCCGATCAGAGAAATCTCTACGACTGTAAGTATTTAACCGTTCAAGATGAACCACTTTCATCTTTGCTCTAGGGGTACGTTGGATTTTGTATACCACGTCGTTGATCCGTTTGATGACTGTATATGGACCTTTCCAACTTGGAGACAACTTGGGAGACTTTCCTTTCTTCCTCTGTGGATTATACAGCCACACCAAGTCACCTGACTTAACTCCTGCAGAATTCACCCTTTGGTCATATCTGGCTTTCATCCGATCGCTCGATCGTCGATCGACGGTTTATATTTGTCCTCACGTTTCGATGGATTTCCTTTAATATTTCTCGAAGTTCATCAGCATGTTCTGGATCTTACACTGGTTCTTCTGCACCAAATCTCTCAGAAGACGAAGTTCTTTATCAAATATAACCTTGACAGGGGTATTTCATCATTAGAAGAGGCAGAAATTTGTCTCAGTCTTTCTGGTGGTCCGCTACCATTTTGCAGAGGTATTGTTTCATGGTTCGATTGAAATGCTCGACCATGCCACCTGATTGTGGATGGAGCGGAGTTATCCTTCTTTTGCCGATTTCCAGAAAATCCATGATCTTCTTGAAAAGTTGCGATTCAAAATTTCGTCCCTGGTCCGAATGAAGCTCTAATGGTACCCCGAATCTACTGAAGAATTCATCAACCAAGACCCTAGCCCCGGGGTTAGTGTCCTGATTTAGCAGTGAATAAGCTTCAGGCTATTTACTGAAATAATCCATGGCAACTAAGATATATTGGTTGCCATCGTCCGTTTCTCGAAAAGCACCTGCCACGTCGATCGCAATTCTTAAAAAGGGGCGCCAACATTGTATTGCTTCATTTGCCCCCTAGTCTTTCATTGGGGTCTTTTTAATGAGCAGCAGGTATCACAATTTCTACACCACTCTTCGACGTCATCTCGACAATTCATCCAGTAGTACCTTTCCTGAACTCTATCCAGGGTCTTATTCACTCCAAAATGGCTTCCAGACACTCCCTTGTGCATTTTTCGCAGGACACCTTTTCTTCTATTTTCTGGTACGACAAGCTGGAGCGTGGCACTTTTCCCATCGGGACTTTCCCAAGTTTTCTTCAGTAAACCATTCTGAATCGCCAAGGAATCCCATCGAGCCCACATAGCTTTTACTTCAGGGCTCTTATCTGCTATGTCCGGGTTCTCCTAAGAATGCTCGGTCCTTCTCTTGGCAGTGTCGACATTCCCCTTTACAAGACCTGCGTGATAATGCATCTGCGTTACCATGAGATCTGCCTGGACGATGTTCAATCTTGCCAAGGATGGTGAGGCTTCTTCCAAGATGATGTGTCAGTCCGCCAGATTGTTGTCGTGGAGGAGTCTGACTAATTTCCCGTCGAACCCGACAGACCCTTTTAAAATGGCCCACTCTGCCGCAGTTGAAACAAGATCCAGGTTTCTGTAGGTCGGCATTTCGGTCCATATTTCTTCTGTAACCAATGTCTTGTGCTCTGCTCTTTATGGTTGAAATATGAAGTCATTTGCTTCCCGAATTCAAGCTGCTCGTCCAACAATTGTTTTTAGATTGAGTTTGGAGAACTCTGTGGCCCGTGTTTATTCTCGACGCCTCATACTCCAATGCCCGAACTAATGCCTCATTTGCACTGGAAGCACGAGTCAACGTCAAATGGCATTTCATTTCACTGTCGCGAACTCCTTCGATAAATTGCGGGACTGATAGCTGGTCAAAGAAATTAGAGGAAGCCGCAGGATACGCTAATCTTGTCAAACTATCAATGTCTGCTCCTAATTCCTGTAGGTTTCTGGCCTGGCTTTTGCTGCCTCATCCGTAGTTCTGTCTGGTAGATTATTTCTTGATGTCCATCTCTGTCCATCCAATTTTAACTCACACCAGTAGTTACAGGATACGGGTTCCAATAATTTATCGTCAATTAACTGCACACATTTATTTACTTTTAACTACTACAACACGATTAAACACAATTACTCTCTACTAACAATCCGCATTATTCGCTTGTCGGCTTATTTCGCTTATTTACTACACTGCACTATTTATTCGATACCATCTCGCGCGGCTTGCTGGCGGCTTATATACCCGGCCTGAATACACTCTCGTACTTTCGAGAACGGAGGCGACTGTTCCCGGTTCGCGTTTAGTCTAGATGAGTTCCCGGGGTTGTGGTCGGAACTCAGCGTTACCGCTTCGGCCCGAATCTCTGTATACCGGCGGTCGGGCTTGACAATACTACACTGTACTCTCATGCGCCCTTATTGGCCCCATTTCATCGTTAGTCCGATGAAAAAACTACAAAAAAATGGTTTTTACAAATTCTTAACCATTCAAAAGTTTGCATTTACTTCCATGGTTTACTAACCTGGTTTAACAAAGAGTTTTTACTAGAGATCTTACGGTTAGTAGTTTTCAGTACCCGGCGAAACCGGTTACCGGGCAAAATGTCGCACAGTTTACGAAAGTTCGCCCACATATGACTCCACGGTGCGTTCATTAGAAAACTTCATCTCGAAGGGTGTGAACATTGAACAGCAAAGGCTGACAATTAAAGTAAATGGACTTTTGTTCCTTCGTCATTTTCTTTTGATATTTCACAGCTTACTTGATGACGTTTTCAAATGAACACCTCCTATTTATTTTTTTTGCTGGGTAATAAAACCCGGTACAACGGTCACCATTTACATCTCTTAATACTCTATCTGCGGATCAATTAAAAAAAAAAACAAATTGATAAATATAAATTTCGGAGTGTTTGCAAAATATCAATGAGTTTTGTGAAAAAAAAGCTCGAAGGACCAAAAATGATTTTTTAGAATGACTCCATTTCTGCGCTTTATTAGTAATACATTTTATTTCACAAATATATTTAACGTAAAAATTGTATCAATTGCTTTGTATCTAATAGTTTCAAGAAGACTTTTTACTTTTTCTGTTTTTTTTTTTTGAGAAAAATTGTCCGCTTGAAGGAACAAAATATGCAATTTTTAGGAATTACTCCTTTTCTGCACGTTTATTAGTAATAAATATTATTTCTCAACTAAATTTAACGTATATTATTTTCTTGTATTTCGTGAAGTGAAGAATAGTTTGAAGAAGGTTTTTGGTTTTGTGTTTTCTTTTTGAGAAAAATTATCAGTTTGAAAGACACAAAATGCGATTTGGGAATGCTTGATACTATTTGTGGATCTCTTACAAAAAAGAAACAAATTGATAAATATGAATTTCGGAGTGTTTCAATGAATTTCAGGCAGAATTTCAATGACTTTTGTGGAAAAAATGGAAAGTTTAAAGGATCAAGATGTATATGTTAAGAAATACTATTCTTCTATAAGATCTATTACAAACGACGCTTATTGAATTTTCTCAGTTTCTATATGTAACCTTTATGGTGTAAACTCGTTAACGTAGTCTATATTCTCAGTTTGAAAAAAACCTTTTGTACATTGTCTTGCTTTAAAACAACTAATGTTGCGCCATTTGTTTCTTTTTGTTCTAAGTATCCACTTTGCACCAAAAGTCTTCACTGGAGTCCTGGTTTTGTTCTCTTCCACAACATCAATTACCTTGTTAATTCCATTTTCCCCTTCATTGGAATTGGAATATTTTCCACTTATGGCTTCTTCATTTGTGGTGTATGTATCAAAGTCGATGCAATTTAGTTCATAGTTTGCTTGTTTCTTCAGAATTTGGATGTTTTATTGAGGTCTTTAGTCAGGATCTCTCGCTTCTGATTCTACATGGCTGGTTGTAGATGGGGCAGTTTCTATTTGATTTAGTTTTTGTGCACAAAACTTCACTTGAGACAGGAACATAACTTTTTCTTTGTTGAAGTACAATGCCTACTCAGCTTCAGGATTTTCAGCCTTTATAAAAACTCTTCTCTGGCCTATATCAGTAAATGATTTAGAATCAATTCTGGGATCTTCTGTTTGTCTTTAATGCCTGATCCGGTTGAATGCGACACTTTGAATGCTTATGCTACTTGCCGGTTGCCGGACACAATTTGTTATTTACTAGAAGTCTAGAGGCAGGCAGTCCAATAGCAAGTCGATACTAAACCAATTATCAACCAATTATCAATTATGGCTACCTACATAGACCTAAATATGTTTTTCTTTATTCTTAATATTTGTATGTATGAAATGTGTCCTAAAAGTAGTGGATGTTTGGTGTAGAAGTGTTCGAATTCTCGAAGTTGCACATAAGTCAATTTAGGGCTCAGTAACAATGGAAAACCATTTTGTGCCTGTTCAATATTTGAGTATATTTTGTTGGGCGGTTGGAGTTAACTCAAACAAGCTTAAAAAATGCAAATCAATATTAACGACATTCGTACGGGTTGTGTTCATTGTGAATTTCTATATTTGAATTTTGAGGAGCCTATCGCATCCTACTGGAACTTCATAAATGAAGTTTTCAATAAAGTCTCGTATGGTATCATTCACGCATTGCTATTCCACAGCATAATCAGGACTTCTTGTAAAGTTCGGTCTTTTCTGGCTATTTTAGCCCAAGTGATTTCAATAAAAATCATAACAAACACGATAAACTTACTTTTTGATGCTTCTGTGGGTCGTAACGATGCCATTAATCGGTGGTTTTAGTATAATTCAAATAGAGACGTCGATAGAGAAGGCTCGGGAATATGCACATGAAAATAATGAAACAGTTACTGTTTTGCATCAAAATAGCAATAAATCATACTACTCACAGGGGGTCCGAAGCACCCCCGCGTCGGGCCTCTCTTGCCCTACTAACTCCATCAGTCCATGTACCATCTAGTACTAATATACCCTCGTAACATGGACCAGGGAAAATGTAAAAATAAATAAAATAAATGCTCTCAATATAAAACATCTGATTGTTACTGATGTTACCTTCTGATCTTCGACAACTAGCTAGTGCCCCCCTAAAATTGATTAGTAAACGAGTTGAGGCTCGCACCCGTGAACTCAGAAGCCGCTAAGCAGTGAGTATCTCTAACCAGCAGGTACGGTCATCCGGCTGACACTACATACCCGCTAGTGTCGACTGGGGAGCATAAGAGGTACCCCCAAAACTCTTATGTATCCGCAACCCCAGAAGCATAGTACTATCCCTACCCCTCGAGGTGTCGCCGGGGTTTTTCCTCATCAGTATATGCATATACATTATCAACAACAAAAACAACTTTGCCTAGGTCTTACCAACTTAACACCCCCCTTCGGTTGGGCCCCCAACTACTTATCACACACCGCTACTTTCACGGAACCACTCCCTTTCGATGCCGGCACCATTCTCGTCTTTTTCGCTCAATCTCGCACACATCCAATATTCACCTTCTATTCCCTCCTACATTCCAGAGCCCCCCCTGTATTCTAGGCATGTGTCCCTTATTCCTCTTATCGACTTTGGTCTCCAGTTTTACCATTTCACTTTAACCAGTATTTAATTATCTTGAGACGTAGGCCTGACTGAATTAGGTTATTAAAACAGCTAGAATAAGCAAAAGTTGTATATTGATTATAAGCGAATTAATGGGAATATAAAAGTAGTAATTAAGTTTATAAAAATAGCGAAATATTGAAATATATATAGAATACTTAAAGTAAAAAAAAAATAGGTTTTACATTCTCGACTTAGAAATTACGATTTTAGGTATTGTGTTGAGGGGGGAAGGTTTTTCATGTCGGCTTGTGCTGCAGCTAATGGTATAAATAGATGGGCGAATGCAATTGGAAGTATTTAAGAGAGTTTTAATCCTGCCTCCCAAAGAAACATCAGCAAGAGTCCGGTCATTAATTTCTCGGTGAGAAGTACAGTTGTAATCGAAAACAGCTATCTCTAGAGAAAACGATCACGGATCAGTAGCTTTTTTCATAGCTTGCATCATATGTTCTGCAAATCTATTAGATTGTGGCCTTCATGGAGGTCACTCTTAAATTCTGCACAATCGGTCAAAGTAAACTGTGTTACATTTTCTGTGACGATGGTTTCTGGAGCCCTCGGAAAATAGTGCTACTAGCTGATGTCTGCAACGACAAGGAAAATACGGCCTTTACTTGGTTCTACAAAGTTCAAGTTGATCCTAGACCAAGTGCTTTTGCATCTGGCTATGGACAAAGAGAGAGAAACCTTTGTTGGGTTTGGGGAAATTTTTTTTTTGCTTTTTATGTAGTGAGTTCGAAGTTCTTGTGTAATTTGAGTTGAAAAAATGAAGTCTTGTCCAAATTTTCATTCCAAGTATTCTAAGATATCCACGATGAAGCTTACCGAAAGCAATAGCTCTCAGTTTATACCGTGGAGAATGATGTAGTTGACTGTACCTTTATATCATCAAAACGCAAACAAAAGGACTCATCGCAGCCTGACTTCTCTTATAATCCTCACTGTACATACGTTTTGGATTTATTTAGAGATCTACCCCATTGGAACCCAATGCTTCTTTAGTACTGTCGATAATTTCCTGGTCCATATAACCTCTGTGTCGATTCGCTTTAAATCATAATTGATGAGACGGAGTTCCCAACGCTTTGGTCGTGACAAGTACGTTCGCTAAGACCTTCGATGGTCGACATGTTAAAGAGTCCAACCAATAATGGGACGTTCTTAAATGAATTTGTGAAGCGCTCAACTGCAGTGGCAAACAAGAGCAAAAGATTATTTTTCAACTTGACTGTCGTTTTCTTGCGATTATCACAAGGCCTGGTCATCGCATAAGCTGCAATAATGTTTGTAGAAAAAAAAAGGAAGAGATGGAATCTTCGTAAGGCAACATCCTGTTACGAAACGCCGGAAGTCTTCATTCTATATAACTGATAGAACCACTACTTCTCAATGCTGTATTTTTATTTACATTATTGTCAAAAGAATAAAACCCATTTTTGGGTATTTATACAAAATCTTCATAGGTATTCCATTACCACCAGACTACCAAACAATACCAATTAATTACTGGAATACTAATGACTATTTAGAAATGCCGGTTTCTACTTGAAACGTAAATTCTTCATGTCTTCATAGGGCCATACGAAATCAAATCTATTATTTAGGTTAGAATTTATTCTATTTCCGTTGCAGCTACGCCCTCGAATGCGTCCAACTGTACCTAAATTTTACCTCTGCCGTGTAACGAACGAAACGCCGGTGCATTTAGCAAACTGGGCGAACATCACGTGCATGACAATGCGGAATTATAAATTACATTCAAATTAAACTATGTAATTGCGAAACCGGCGAATACATTCATTACGCGAGGGCGAATTTATTCTATTTGGCCGTGTTTTATTTCCAGACTGCCAACTGGACTCGTAACTGAAAATTTAGACCCGGTAGTTTGGTTTGCCGCCCTTTTAAAGTAACTTTCAATCGCTGATATGACTCTAAAATCCCCAAGTTTGCTCCGCTCAGCAGCAACCCCTGTATTCTATCAGAAACGAAAAACAACCCAATCTTTGCCTTCGACAGAAACCCCTATAATTACCAATCAGCCCCGTATTCACCTCAGTTTCTCCCAGATATAAGGTGTACTTAGCTTACATAGTACAGACTCATTACCTTTAATCCAGTAAGTAATTCACCTCTATAAGATAACCGCCGCTTCAAATTACTCGCTTATATTCCGCCTTAGGTTGCGCTTAATTAAGCTATTCAACTAAGCCAAAACATACGCCGTTTGACGTCGTCGACATCAGTGTTGGCTGATATCGTTCATTAAATACCGTGTGATTAAAATTAAGTCGCCTTTTGTGGCCCGAACTGATTTCCAAGAAATTAGCTGACATGTAAGACAAAAGTAACCTTGAAATAGCAGAATGGCTCTGCTGATGACCCACATACGCGCTCACAAAGAGATTTCCAGCTGACAAATAAATCAGCTCCACCTTTACGGTGGAGCTCATTTGTTTTTAAATAGAACTAATCCTGTGAGACATAATTAGAAAGATTTACCTCTGGTTAATACCTTTGTATACACTCCAGTTGTCAAAAGAAAACACAAGATGATTTAGTAAGGCTTCTGGCTCGTTATTTTTGGTCACTGGCTGTTAGTTTTGTGAGGTATTATTGGGAGGCCGTTATTTTTTTTATACTTGGAAAAGTAGGTCTAGTATTTCGACACAAGATCGTCAATGGAAGTATGAATGTTCCTGGAGACAAGAACGGTACACAGATTTACTAGGTGGGTACTTCCAAGTAAAAAAAAATTGAGCAAGTAAGGTGTGAAAACTAGTACCCATAACTTTAGAATTTGAAAATAGCTGAGTTGCTGCCGGGAGGGCGAAAACTGTTATCTACTTTCCCTTGCTTGAAGTTAAATGCAGTAGCACAAGGAAATTGAAAAACCCCGAAGGTGTAAAAGTGCTCTAGCATAATAGTATGCTAACCACATATTCAAAAACCCCTCAATTTCATCAAAAAATCCCGTCGGAATCCACTTCATCTTCGAATTGCTCCTCACTGGTCACATGCCTAGTCACACTGCTACACTTGTTGAAAACCATGAATGTAACAAATCCCAACTTACGCAGGCTTGTTTTATGGTCAACGCAGATACTACAGGTGCTTTGGAAAAAAATTACTGAATAATCGAAAAAATGAGAGCGCTCTTGTTTATCACCAATCACCTGAAATTCCTTTTTTAGCTCTTTTGTAAGATGGTTTCTTTTTCAGCTCAACAGTTTGGATTTGTCTTTTCATGCGCAAGTTTAGCAAAGAGCAGCAAATGTTGAAACGTTTAGTTTTATATAACACAGGCATTTAAGTACATTTATTAGACCACCATTTTGTTTCAATGGTACTAGTAGAAGCAACCTAAAAATGCTAGAGTACCAATCTGCCAAAAAGAGATTCCAACAACAATAATTGCAGATGCCTTTATTGCTTTTACCTTTTTATTTGTTCTTCTTCCTTTACCTCCTCATTTGCTTTTTTTTAGATCTTTCTCTAGATCTCAGATAATCGTTTTGGTATCATGTCGGCTGCTTCCAAAAGAGTGATTCAACTAATCAATTGCAGTTCAAAGAACGGTTCTTGACATTTCATTCAAGGAAAAAAAGAATTAAAGATATTTTTCTAAAGAAGATGCTAAAGAAAAACGTTTCTGAAAGCAGTGACTGCATAAATGTTTAAAGAGTTAAAAAAACGAGAATCTACCAAGTCAGTCGTCTAGCAAAATTTCAAGAAAATAAAAAAAAATTGTCCTAATATTCTTATTAAATTATTCGTAAAGAAAAAACGAGAAATTGTAAAAGTACGGTAACGAGACCAGTCATCTTCGTAAAACTGATTTATGTTTATTCTAACGCTCGTTTTAGACTGGTATATTTCTTGTACAAGATCTGGGACAATAAATTAGATAGTAATTGAAACAAACTTGATAACAATTCAGTATATTTCCTGTAATAAACTAGCCAAGAAAATTTCCCAAAACTATAAGGAATTGACATTAATATGACGCGTTTGACAAGGGATTCACAGATGACATTGCCAAAATCACAAGATACTTTTCCGAATTTTGACATATATGACATAACGCTGGTAAGAGGTTTCCCACGGTGTTCGGGCTACAAACTCCAAAATTGGCGATTCTTCCATTCAAGTGAAAGCTGCCCAACTTATCAATAAGTATTTTGACAAAAGTAGATAAATATTAAAAAGAAAAATAAATTAAAGAGTATGCAAAATAAAAATTAATGAAATATGCAGAAATATCGCTCTTGATTAATGAGTTTTGCCACTATCTTGAGAATGCTGCTCTAGGAACACTAATAGAGTGAAGATATACCATGAAAACATAAGCTTGGAGCCTGAAAAAATTCAAGCGATGCAAACGGATTTTGCACACAAATGCAAAACCTGAAGAAGTCACCTGAACGCCATAGGTGCGCAAAGTAGGCTTGAATGCTTGAAGAGGTCACTCCGGAACACATATGTGTAAAGCGGATTAACAAGAATGTAGAAAACCCAGAGAAAAAATGTTAAAAGGCCACAAGTCTCTACTGCTACAAAAGAAGAAACCTAGAAGGGGAAATTCTCTAAATTAGGAAATATGGTAAGGCCTGTCTAGAATGCGGAACTCTGTTAATTAGTTTTATGGATTCGAAGGAGGACGTTTTATCCAGGAATGGGGAGGATGAAGGATATGGAGGAATATACCTGAAGAATTCCAAGAATACTGAGGCTAGAAATTGTATAGCAGGAATATAGCAATGTAAAGAGGCATAACTAAATGAAAACGCATAAGGTGTACCAAGTAGGTACAGTTGTCTTAAAATTACTGTAAATAAAGCAGACTTAAACTGCTGGTGTCGTTGGCAGCAATATTCAACAAGAACTGCATCTTGGCCAGTCAAATAAGTCTATGTTCTACAGTCTAATTTTTGAGGCTGCCCGAAGAAGGAGAAAGTAAGGGAAGACAAATTTACGAAGCAAACCATAAATTAGTTTAATGTTTTTGCCAAGAAAATTCAATCAGTCTTGTAAGCAGAATGTTCAGTTTACACAAAACATCAGTCGTCTAGGGAAATAATTTCTTTTGCTCAAGAAGACCTGAACACACTTCCTGACGCCCAAGAAGAAGAACAAGATGAATAAGATTGAGTATTTAAAAAGTTGGATAAAGGCGATCAATTTAGAAAGCGTCTTATAAAACCAGAGAAGGCAAAACCAGTACCTCTTCCAGTAACAGCTGTTGAGGTCAAGGCTAAAAAGTTATGATGATATTTATCACTCCTTAGGTAGTAAAGTGCCAGACATCAAATTAAAAAAAAGCATCAAAGATACCAGAAATCGAGGGAGGATGAAGTCATTGATGCATTCAAGTATTAGCTAAGCTTTAGGTAAAAGCCTAAGCAAGAAACTTCTTAGCCTGTTTCACCCAAGATTAGCAAGAAAAAGAAAGAAACTGAGAAGGAAGGAGAAACAGTTCTGCATTACATTGGAAAATAATACTTCTAGAAAGAAATCGAAGGCCGGCGTTAATGGCGGATTCAGAACAATTAAAACAAAAAACAAAGAAAGTACTTGACACCTAAAACCGAGGAAACAATAATCGAAAAACCTGTACCAGAGCTTCGGCAAAGAGAGACCAAAGAAGAAGTTACAAAGCTCCAGGAAAATTCAAATCCGAGGAAAAACACAAGGCATTCAAGTTTAAACTGGCAGACAAATCTCAGGAAAAAAAAGAATGTGGATAAGATCGCCCAACCAGCAAACCTGAGAAAAAAAAAGAAATACCAGTCACGAAATGTAATTCGTTCTCACTATCGATTATGCTGTATAAGAAGACGAAAGTGATCAAACCAAAAAATTGAAACTCCAGAGGAAGCTGCGCTTATCAAAATGAAGGAGTCTACCCCAAAGGGAACTCCATAAGAAGAAGATTCTCCACAGGCAGTTTTCAAATCTAAACCTAAGAAGAAGACAAAAGAAATAACGCCCAGTTTTCTTCTGTCTCAGAAAATTGTAAAAGTTTTTCTAAAGACCAACCAGCGGATCGTGAATAACTAGAGGCCCAAACAATTTAATTGAAGAAAGTTCCCAAACCCGAGTAGTCGTAAGTGATTGAAGTGATTTTATCGTACAACCCAAAGGCGATGAACTGATTTGCTTGATTCAGGAAAAAGTCATTATTAAAAAGAAAACATGTCAAATTCCGAAACCGATTGGAATTGCAGAACTAAATAAAGAAAATAAAGATCTTCTTCCGATGGAGCCTGTAAAAGAAGTCACTGTCGAAGAAAAACCCGTAAATATGTCCAGTCTTCGTCGGAAGGCTCATTAATGTTTCCGCAATAGTCAAATGAATTAATTTAAATCAAAACAGGTATTATAAAGAAGAAACGAAAGGTCTTCTTTTGAAGAGCAGTCTAAGGAAATTTTTAACAAACATCCAAGAAGCCGTTTTCTGATAAGGAAATCTTTTTGGTAAATGTCTTTACTTCACAAATCATCTTTACTTCACATTCACAATGACTCTTCAAAGACTTAAAGAAAGAAATCATACCAAATCGCTCTTCTAGAAAATTTCAAGAAAATTCAAGATTTTTCCTAGTTTTCTTAATAAATTGATTTTTCTTAAAGATCCGCTATTTAATTTCTATCGACCTGATTAAAGGACGCAAAACGTATACGATGTGAGCTAATGGGGGATTTTTTTTGCAGACGGTGCAAGTATTGAACCTGGACCAATATTGAAACAAAGTTAGCTTCTTTAGCTAACAGAAACGTATATTATTTCTTAATACATTTTTTCTAGGCAAGAAGGAAAAGAAGGAAATGCTTTTTTCACTATAAAATTATGGTTGAAAGACCAGTCGTCGTGTAAAAATCAACAATGTTAGTTTCCTCAAAGGCCTGAGGAATGTAAAAACTGATAGTTAATTTTAAAAGAAACGTGTAGATGTTTTTCTAAACAAGAGCCTAAATAAAGTTATCAAACGAACATCCTTTTTTGAACATACCAAGGCGTTCCTCTAGAATATTTCAAGAAAATTCAAGTTTACCTCTATTATTCTTTCTTCTGAATTTGACCTAAAGAATAACGATAAAAAGAAACTATAGAGGTACAGTAGAAGGCAAGTCTTCGTCAAAATTAGTATTCCCATTAGTCTGGCATATTAATGTTTCTTCAAGGGACAAAATTATTTAAATAGAGTGAGGTAATTTAACATTCAAGAAGAAATTAAGATTCTTTTCTAAACATACGAGGTGTTTATTATAAAACTTCATCGAGTTGGCTGTGAAATGTCAAAAGAAAAGGATGGAGAAACAAAAGTCCGTTTATTTTGATTATGTCACCTTTTTCTGTCAAAATTTCATAGCCGGCTAGATGAAGTTTTATAATAACTAAAGAAGCTATTCTAGAAACATTTTTCTGATAATAAGAATTTTGAGTGATTTTCAATCCTGTAAAAAGTGTTAAAGTACGAGAAAATACAGAGTTTGGTACCAGGGACATTTCCTTAGGGAAATACTTTTCCCTACTTACCTTAGGTATGTAGAGAAATGTCCCTGGTACCAAGTTTCTTTTATTATAAACACTCCAGCAGGCCAGTCACCTACCCTGAAAGAATAACTGAACTGATCTGTCCTAACCTGGGAACCCATCTAGAACAAACAAGAACCGGGAACAGTCGCCCTCGTTCCCAAAAGTACGAGAGTGTGTTCAGGCCGGCTATTGAAGGGATAGTGCAGTGTAGTAAATAGGCGAAATAAGCGAACAGTGCGAAATGTTAGTAGAGAGTAATTGTGTTTTAATCATGTTGTAATATTTAAAAGTAAATAAAAGTGGGTAGTTAATTAACGATAAATTATTGGAACCCGTATCGCGTAACAACTGGTGTCAGAAGTGGGATAATTTTCGTCAAACTTGTGACTGTACGGACAAAGAAGTAGTCGCGAGCATGGAATTTTGCGTGGTAAGGACAGTGCAAGAACTTCGGTGTTTTCTGCATGCTATATACTTATGGAAATGCTGAAGAAGGACAAAGACGTACAAAGGAATTTTCTGGAAGAACAAGAAAAAC
Organism: Taphrorychus bicolor; assembly: GCA_951812265.1. NCBI lineage: Eukaryota > Metazoa > Arthropoda > Insecta > Coleoptera > Curculionidae > Taphrorychus > Taphrorychus bicolor. Next base: position 58,826,249 of record OX638297.1, on the reverse strand, counting down.
AAAGGCAACTTGAGAAAAAGGAACAAGAAAACCAAAGGCAACTTGAGCTAAAGGAACAAAGAAAAAATCAAGTTGCTCTGTTTCAAGCATTAACGGATGGTCGTTGCGAGCTGCAAGAACTTTTCTCAATGACTGAAGTCAAACAAGACGTGGATCAAGTCAAACATACAGTAGAGTTTTTCAACTCTACTGTATGTATATGGTGGAGTTGGGGGCTTCAACCGCAGTGGGAAATTCAATCGCTGAGCGACTAACCATTACTAGGCAGTTTTCGACGGCACTAATTCTTGGAGCATTTATAAAGACCAATTTGAGGTGCCAGCAATTGAAAATGGATGGACAGATTCGGACCGATTCGGCTACCGACCTTTTAGTACCCTTGAGATAAAAGGCTGCAGACTTCATGCCTACATTACAAGTTAGAGCGGAGGTTTAGTAATGCTCATCGCGAAATAATCTCTAAGCAGACAGAACTCCGGATGAGGCAGCAAAATCCAGGCGAAAACCTACAGGAATTTAGAGTGGACATTGAGCGTTTGACAAGATTAGCGTATCCTGCGGCTCCCTTTAATTTCCTTAACCAGCTATCAGTCCAGCAGTTTATCGAAGGAGCGACAGTGAAATGAAATGCCATTTGAGGTTGACTCGTCATTCCAGTGCAAATGAGGCATTAATTCGGGCATTGGAGTATGAGGCGTCGAGAATAAACACGGGCCACGGAGTTAGAATAATTGACGTACAGGAAGAGCCGCAGACTCACTAACCCAAACTCAATCTTAGCGCAATTGTTGGACGAGCAGCGTGAATTCAGGAAGCAAATGACTTCATATTTCGAAAAATCAAGAAGCAGGGCACAAGATTTTGGTTACAGAAGAAATATGGACCGAAATGCTGACCTACAGAAACCCGGATCTTGTTTCAACTGCAGCAGAATGGGCCACTTTAAAAGGGAGTGTCGCGTTCGAGGGGATATGAGTCAGACTCCGACACGACGATAATCGGGCGGACTGACATATCAGCCGGAAAACTAAGACCGATCAGTTTAAAGGGGCGAACGCTGACTAGCCCCACGGAAGCCCCCAGGATCATTCGGATAGGACAGCTTAGAAGCAGCCTCACCATCTCTGGCAAAATTGAACATCGTCCAGGCAAATCTCAAGGAAACTAAAGAGGAATGTCGACACTGCCAACGAGTAGAAGAACGAGAAGGACCAAGCATTTTTAGGAGAACCAGAATTGACGTCGACGAACATTGGACCACTGAACAAATGAAGGTCGAACAAACAACCGATAATGCTGTGGGGTTAATACGTCAATGGAAGTTGGAAAATCAAAGACCTAATGGGAAGGATATAGCAGATAAGAGCCCGGAAGTAAAAACTATGTGGGCTCAATGGGATTCCTTGGCTATTCAGAATGGTTTACTGAAGAGGACTTGGGAAAACCCCGACGGGAAAAGTTCCACGCTCCAGCTTGTCGTACCAGAAAGTAGACGGAAAGATGTCTTGCGAAAATTGCACAATGGAGTCTCTACAAGTCATTTCGGATTTCGGAGTGAATAAGACCTTTGTTATAACTCGGGAATGGTACTACTGGGTGAATTGCCGAGACGACGTCGAAGTGCGGTGCAGAAATTGTGATACCTGCTGCTCCGCAAAAGGGCCCCAAAGAAAGAATAGGGGGCAAATGAAGCAATACAATGGTGGCGCCCCATTTGAAAGAATTGCAATCGACGTGGCAGGTCCTTTTCCAGAATCGGACGATGGCAACAAATACGCCTTAGTTGCCATGGATGGTTTCAGTAAATGGCATAAAGCTTGTGCACTACCAAATCAGGAAACTATCACCGTGGCAAAGCTCTTGGTTGACGAAGTAGATTCGGCTTACCATTAGAGCTTCATTCAGATCAGTGACGAAATTTTGAATCGCAACTTTTCAAGAAGATCTGAGAATCCACAAAACAAGGACAACTCCGCTCCATCCACAATCAGTTGGCATGGTCGAGCGTTTCAATCGAACCGTGGAACAATACCTCTGCAAAATGATAGCGGACCACCAGAAAGATTGGGACAAATTTCTGCCTCTTATAACGATGGCTTACAGAGGTGCAGTGCATAACACCACAGGACATACCCCTGTTAAGGTTATATTTGGTAAAGAATTTCATCTTCCGGTAGATTTGGTGCACGGATCACCAGAAGAACCGGTGCAAGATGTCCAGAACTATGCTGATGAACTTTGAGAAAGATTAAAGGAAATCCATCGAAACGTGAGGACAAAGATAAAGATTGCCAGCAATCGGATGAAAGCCAGATATGACCTAAGGGCAGTTCTGCACGATTTAAGGCAGGTGACTTGGTTTGTCTATGTAATCCACAAAAAAAAGGAAAGTCTCCCAAGTTGTCTCCAAGTTGGGGACAAGCGAACAGTGCGAATTGTTAGTAGAGAGTAATTGTGTTTTAATCATGTTGTCATAGTTAAAAGTAATTGTTAGTAGAGAGTAATTGTGTTTTAATGATGTTGTAATAGTTAAAAGTAAATAAAAATGTATAGTTAATTGACGATAAATTATTGGGCCCCGTATCCCGTAACACTATCTTCTCAACAGATGCTAAAAAGACATGTTTAAAAGAAATCGGTCGTATCGTCGTTTCAAAGCCCAGAAAATACTTTAGAATGTATTTTGAGCGGCCGTGAAAGTCTTCACAGTCTGATGCTGATTAAATCTTACATATCGCTTGTTAAACTTCCTAGCATATAACTTTAACAAACGGCTGACCTTCGAAGCCCGAAACTCATCTTATATCCCCTCTCAACTAGCCTCAAGCGACATTAAAATCGAATCCAAAGAGACCTAGAAGTTTCTCTTCGTTCACCCTTCAGACTACTTCGACTTAATATGGCGCCCGCCCCCGTATAAGCAGGTAGTTCCTACCAGGGGGAGAATCGGTGACAGGTGCAAATGCCGACCGTATAAAGGGGCGCAACCTATATAGGGGTAGTTCTGAAAAGAAAGAAAGCGTGACGTATATGGGGGACAAGAATCGATTGCCACTTTTATCATGGGGTAGCAGATTTACTATATCGGTGTGTTCTGTGCTGTTTGCACCGCTTTGCGTTTCGGTATCCGAGCAATTAAGTCCTAAAGTTAATATCAAACTAAATGAAACGTCTAATTTTAGACAAGAGAGTAGAGGAGTTATGAAATTTTCAGTAAATAATAATTATTCCCTGGAATTGTCAGGGCTGGAGAAGTTTCTTAATTAATATAAAGTACCTTTGTATTCTCTTAATATTTACTCTAGAGATGTTAAATTATTTCCTAAACGATAAGGCATCGAGGAGAATATACCCAGTGCCAAACCGTCTCCAGGTTAGGTTTTGTTCGTTTTCTGGGACAAGAACAAATTGCAAAAAAAAGCATTCTTGTATCATGGTTCTATTTCTTGAAACGATGTCATCATTTAGTAAACGACATATTTTTTTTTTACTTTTTCTCAATTCTTGCTGCTTCGGGTTTGATCACAAAGTTCGTTTGCAAGAATCCTACTAACTCTCAGTTTCATTTTAAAGTACAAACATGAATTGACGGACAAAGCTCTAGTGAGATGGTTTGACCTTAGTAGGTCAATTCAGTTCTCAGTGACCATAGGTTATGACTCAGGAACTTCTTCAGGTAAGTATGTAAATTGCATACACTATAACTTTACTTGCGCAGTAGGTCAAGGAAATTTGACATTTTGTGCCCTGTATATTATGACAGACATTATAGTATATTTTAGTTTATATTTTTGACTTTAAACGTTATAAATTTTGAGGCTAAGTTTGCCAGGACAATTATAAGTAATAAAACTACCTGAAGTACAATTTTTTATTTAATTTTAATAAATATGCATTAAAAAACCAATTTTTATTAAAAAAATAATATAAATTTATAGGAAATTTAGTGATTAAAAACATTTTTAGTGTCAACCTTTTTGTTTTAGTGTTATTCTTTTACAGAGCAATAAGATAGAACTAACCCAGACCATGGCTCTGGTACACTTGAGGGAAATCAATACTCATATATTTGCCAAATTTGTTTTTTTTTTTTATTTAGGAATCAAGAAAATAGACAAATTATAAAATTATATGGTCGTGGTAGAACTTCACAATATTTATACAGTGACATCGTTTTTCGGTTTAACCATGGGGGTCTTGGTTATTTAGTAAAATAAAAAAAAGGTTAAATTAGGGCAAAGTTGAGTAGAAGTCTATTAAAATGCCGTTTAATTTTTTAAATTCTGACCAGTTTTAGAATTATTCGTAAAGAATCGACATTTAGAAAAAACGTTTTTATTTTTTCTAGTCTTAATTTAAAGAGATAATTAAAAATAATTGATACTTCTTTATAGCCAGTTTTTGCTCTCTTCATTGTCGTTTTTCCAAATTTAAAATCCGACGGTTCGTTTCCATGCAACAATCGTGAACTTATTTTTTGTTTAAATACGATCCTGAATTTTGTTTATATCGGATTTCGAATGTCTTTGCAATTCTGCATTCGGTGATATGCGACAATTGATAATTCCTTTAACTTTATGTTGGTTAGATTATGTGATGTGATTGTTAAAATTTCTGATAAAGTCGTGTCACGATCTTTTTGGCCTACCCAGACTATAGGATTTTTCATCGGCTTATAGTTTTACTTTAATCGTTGTAGTAAGAACACTTTAATCTTTGTCGTGTGCGAAGATTCACAAAGATCGCGACCCGCAATTTATCTACAAATTTTAACAGTCATATCACAAAATCAGCAAAATCTAACCTAAAAGTTAATTTGTCGCACCGAAAGTAGAATTGCAAGAAGGTTTAGAATCCAATATAAAAAATCAAGAGGATTATTAAAAAATTGTAAGTTGATACTGGTTGAATGAAAAAGAAATTTTAAAACAAAAATAATATTACAATCTAAAGTGGTTTTCCGGGCTTTGAAGCCGTGGTCCAATGGAATTTCTTCCTGACATTTCCTCTACAGCTGCGGCAGACATTATCAAATCCGATGGGGCAATGAGCGAAGTGATCTTCCGTGCTTCTTCCCGACGTTGACTGAAGTGTTGTCAACTCGAAAATTTAAATTCGCTCATTTAGTTCACCAAAAACGCTCCCAGTGAGCGCTCATACCATTGAAAATCCTCGCTATAACCCTGGCGCGATTTAAATGCTCAGTAAGTTTTGGCTTGATGTTCTTGAGCAGTCCGAGAATATCTCTATGCTCTACTGTCTGAATCAGAATTTAAAGTTCGAAATGTTCGCAAATTGCTCTAGAGCAGCAAACCGAAAATGCTGTAACACAAAAATTAAATGACAAATCTTATTACTATTTACTTTGAAGCTTTTTATTCAACATTTTTTGTCTTCCCCAACGAGCTAGTATTTTATATTTGAAAAGACTCTCCTGTTTTACCGTTTTGGTCCCACTTTTTTTAGCAGTGAGCACCTAAAAAATGGCGGCGATATCCGCCGGAACTATAAATTTAAAATTACTCAAAGTTTTTTTTTTTCAACTCTCAATGGTTCTTTTCAATGTTTTTTGTTTCAACTTTCAATGGTGAAAATAAAATTTAAATATTTGTATTTTTAACTAAAAGATATGTACAATAAAATTGTAAATATAAATTAAACATTTTTGAGAAACGTAGAAATAGCTTTTAAAAAATTTAGTCACTAGTAATATCGAAAAAACAACCTAAAAAGTAAAACAGAATTTTTCCAATTTAAACTTAAAATTAGTCAATTTTTTTTGACTATGCGTAACTTTTATGGAACTTTTATCCCCCCCCCCCTTCTGTAAATGTTCAATCATCCTCTAACTGAAGCTTGTAAAAAGAATTTAAAAGAAACTTCAAAGAGAAAATTAAAAATAAATAACAATTTTTGCTTTCTTCAATGTGGCACTTTCACATTGAATTATAAATTATTTTAATTAGAGATTAAAGATTAAAATCAGACATTTCGTTTTTCATCCGTCATCAAATTATTATTTTTTAAATACAGTCTAGGATTTTTTATATTGTATTCTGAATTTCCTTGAAATTCTTCAATTCAGCATGCATTTCTAATCAGAACTCAGAATTGATAATGGTTCCATAATAAACGGAAAGTCGGAATTTAAATAGGAAAATAACACTCTAAATATACCAAAAAGTGTCTATACTTGTTATTTACTTTTAATTATCTCTTTAAATTAAGACCAGAAAAAATAAAAACTTTTCTTTCAGAATAGTATTTTTTTGGGAATATTTTCGCAACCAGTTAAAATTTTCGAAATTTGAAAATTTTTATGGGCTTTTAGTTGCGCAAAGCTGTGAGAAAGACGACTTACGAAAAAATTATTATGACACTAAAAAATATGACGGAAAAATACATTAAAGCAACAAACGTAAAAAGTTACAAAATGAAACCGAAGTAAATGATCGGAACAAAAAAAGATCGAAGAAAAAAATAATGTGAAATGAAGTAAACAAAAAATAACAGCTAAAACATTTTTATGTATGAAAATATACAGGGTGAGTCATAATGGGAGGACGAAAAAGAAATCTCATATTCTTTGGTCGATTTTAAGGGGGGTTTGTCATACATTTGTGTTACCTATCGAGCTTCATTAAAAAGTTACGGGGTGTTGAAATTAGAATTTCACAATGCATATATCTTGATTATTTCAAAAGGGTAAGAGATATTTTAATGGAATTTGGTATGTTTCGACATCTGGGGAAGGCGCATAATTTGCAATAAAAAAAAATTTATTTTCGCCAGTGGCGCGGGTACCAGCACCTCGACTCATATTACTTGAAGGAAGATTGATACGCCACTGGTTTTCGAAAAATAAAATCTAATTATTCACTTCTCCATTCATCTCGGAATAAAAATGTCCTCTTTAAGTTTTTCAGTACGACAAACCGTTTCTGAGTAAATAAATAAAAAGCATTGTAATGTAGCCTAGTCTCGCCCAACGCATTTAAGATTGATAAAAAATCTAAAATATCAAAATTCCATTTCTTATGGCTTGAATATTAAAACCTATTGATATGCAACATAATTCAACCCATAAACTGCGCGACTATTGCCACACTGCTTAAAATGGCTATATCGCAATGCTTCTTAGTTATTTACTCAATTACAGTTCTATGAAAAAAAAATTAAGTGAGCTTTTTGCTTCAGAATTGTAGTGGCGGATAAGATAAGACAAACTAAGCTAAGATTTTAATTCATGAGAATTCAAAAACTTGAATAGGGCATTTTTATTTAGAGATGGATGGGGAATTGAAAAATTTGATTTTATTTTTCTGAAGCAAGGGGCGTACATCACATCAAACTTTAATGCTGTTCTCAGACTACTTAAAATGGCGGCCCAGCAATGATTTTTATTAATTTACTCATATACCCTGCGTGGTACTAAAAAATCTGAAGAGGGGTTATTTCTTCAGAGATGGTTGAGGACTGAAAAATTAAATTTTGTTTTTCGAAAAACCAGTGGCGTACCCTTTTTTCTTCAAATAATATGCGTCAACGTGCGGGTACGCACGCCACTGGAGGAAATGAAAATAATTTTTTTATTGCAAAGTGTGCGCCTTTCATAGTAGTCCAAACATACCAAACTTCATTAAAATATCTCTTAACCTTTCGGAAAAATCAAAATATATGCATTTTTAAATTCTAACTTTATCACCCTGTAATTTTTTAACGAAGCTCGATACGTAACACACATGTATGACAAGCCCCCCTTAAAATCGACCAAAGAATATGAGATTTCATTTTCATCCACCCATTATGACTCACCCTGTATAGGCAATTTTTTATATAAAAATATATCGCAGCAAACAAGGAACAAAAAATAGGAAAAAAAAAAGATTTTAGAAGCAAATACGAACATGCCCATTAAGAAAACAAAAGGAATAAATAAGAGCAATAACCACAAAATATTACAAAAAAATATATTAATTCAAAAAGTAGAAAGGCTGCATTAAATTTGTGAAAAATCACAAAAACAAGTGAGAGTTCTAGAATGTTTTGCGTGGGGAGCAAAAAAACATCAGATAAAACAATTTGAGAAGCAAAAATTTAGGATGATTAACACTGTATTAAGTAACTTTATCGAGTTCAAAACGCGATTTCCCCATAACTCATACGGAGTTTAAATGTATAAAATACGAATTGGCGCGTACTGCGCGTAGCCAAGATCTGGTTTGGTCGCGTGACAAAATCCAAACTCTTATTTTGCTCCCATTACAGGTAGTAACTCTACAGATTTCAAAGTGGACAGTTCAAAGTGGAGGTGACGTCAGCTGACATTTTACGTCAAATAATTAGAAATCGTGATTCATCAATTGATGTACGTGTGACGATAAAATTACGTCATGGGTACTTTAAATATGGCGGACTTCCGGTCAAAAAAAGGGGCAAAAAAAGGGGAATCCGGTATGGGTTCCCTCTGTCTCTATCTTCTAGGTCATTGGTCTACACTTTACATTACCTAACACTAAAGAACGTCAAACGTCAATGTTATCATTTGACATTGTTGGCCCTTTGTTCACATTACTCTAAATAGTGAAGATCCTTGAAAAATCCTCACATAAATTCAAAGCTCCCCCTTCGCTCACGTCAAGGATGAAATGCTCCGAAATGGAGCGTGTCTGCTCGAATTGGCAACACTGATTGACTGTGGTGAGCTCCGTGGTATTTATCCTCCAACGCGCCGTCGCGCTGCACTGGGGGTGGGGGTAGTGGTTGAGCGGGGTTTCGTCGCATGTGATGTATGTCGTAGAAGTCGTTTCCAATCTGCGTTTAGAAACGTTATTTTCTCCTGCCTGTTGAAATTGTTGTCGTGTTTAAAACTCTCAATGGCCTTTCTCCTTAGTATCGGAAAGAAACGCAGCGATTGACATAAGATATGCACCTCGTTGAAAAGGATGCCGTGACCTTCTGAAGAGCCTGCTGAAAGTCAGCAGTAGCAGAGCACGCTCTCTTCGCGAAGGTCATAACATCCTTTTCAACGAGGTTGATATCTCATATCAATCGAAGCGTTTCTTTTCGAGGCTAATGAGAGAGGCCATTGAGATCTTTGAGGCCACGACAACAATTTCAACAGTCAACGTCGGGAAGAACGGGAGAGCACTTCGCCCATTGTTTCATCGCTTTTGATAATGTCTGCCGCAAGTGTAGACGAAAGGTCAGAAAGAAATTTCATTGGATCACGGCTTCAAAACCCGGAAAACACTTTAGATGGTATTTTGACCGGCCGTGAAAGCCTTCACAATCTTATAAACATATTATTCTTGGAGTCCTTCGATAGAAGGAGTATAGGAGAATTCGGAGAATAGGTTAGGTTAGTTATACCTTTTTTTAGTTAATGCGGTTATATTTTTCCTTTGGTTAGGTTAGTTGAGTTATGTTTTGTTTTGTTAAATTACTTACATTAGTTAGAAAAAAGGAAACAGTGAAGCATGCAAAGCCACGTCAAAGAGGCGTTAGGGCGGCCTTTGTTTTTTTTTCTGAAAAGTCCTTTGATTAAGCTAGTTCAGGTTAGGTAAGTTGTACCTTTCTGTTGTTTAGCTCAGGTTAGATCAGTTATGTTTTTTTCTTAGGTTAGTTTAGTTATGTTTTTATTTAGTTATGTCAGTTAGGAAAAAGCGTGAGGGCTGCTTTTTTTAAGAGGGGCCCTTTGACTAGTTCAGGTTAGTTGAATTTGATTTTCTATTAATTACGTCAGTTTAGTTTTGTTTTGATTAGATTATAGATTAATTAATATATTGTTGCGAACTCAGGGTTCAATAATCCCAGTGTAGCGATTTAACACGAAACCTCTATATATTTATCCCACAAATACACACAAGTACAATTCGCCCACTAAATAACTCACTACTTAACACTTTATAGCCTTCTATTATCGTTTGGTACTTTAGCTTACCTACAGCGCGATTAAATAATACTACTAACGGCGGCGCTATTCGCGTTTTATACAAAATCCTAAAAATACAGAAAAGCCTAGAACATTCTTTGAAGAAAAATAATTAATAAGAGTCACATAAAAGAAAGATCGTAAATAACTGCGTTCTAAATAAACAGATCAATAAATCACTCGTGATAGTTCCCATGCCGCAGCGCCCGGATAGACCGCGAAGGTCCAACCTCCAATGTCGCTCCGTCTCCCAGCGCCCGCTCACCGTAACAATATATATATATATATATATATTGATGCGTCAAAAATAGATTAGTCGATTAGTTTGAAATAGATCCAAAATAGATTATATATTGATGCGTCTCGAGCTTAAAAAGTAGATATGTAAAATCGGTCAAAACCTATCCCGGAACAGATGTTAACAGCGACCATAATCCGGTAGACATGGATTCCAGAATGAAGCGCTCCAAGAAAGTGAAACCACAAATATAAAAGTAAGTATAGAAAAATTGAACGACCCGGAACCTCATGAAGAAATAGGGACGAAACTGGAAAAAGAACTGAAGAAGATAGACTCAAGAATGCTACTGGACACAGAGACCACATGGAAGCAGATGAAAGACGCAAGGGGAACAAATTTAGGTTAATCAAATAAACGGAGTATGTATCACCAATATCATATACTCAGACGACACCTTAGTCCTTGCCGATAACATATCAGATCTGAACAGTATGATGAATAGAAAAACTGATTAATATAGTGAGCAATACGGATTGGACACGAATATATCAACTCTTCTCCAAGCTGCTGAAACAATTTTGATTAACGGCAATTAGATCGAACAATTCTCGTGTTTTAAATATCTAGGTACCATAGTCAACGAGTGGTGCGATCCGAAAAGAGGGATCCCCTCCAGAATCGAAAAAGCCAGGAAAACATTCATAAACATGAAAGGATTTTTTACTAGTCCTGGTCTGAGTTTGGAGCTCAGGGTTCGCATTATTAGATGTTATGTCTTCAGTGTGTCGCTGTACGGAGGTGAATGTTGGACCCTGGACCCTACAGCTGAAAAGAAAAATGGGCCGTTTGAAATGTACTTATATCGCCGTATACTTCTCATATCATGGTTCCAACGAATTACGAACGAAGAAGTACTTAGACGAATAAAGAAGCCGAAAGAACTAATGGTCCACATCAAAGAAAGAAAAACCACATACATAGGCCACATTATGAGAGGCTACAAGTAAGAAATGCTGAGAGTAATAATTGAAGGAAAGATCCAATGGAAAAGATCTATAGGTAGATGTCAGAACTCCTGGCTGAAGTACTTCAGAAGATGTTTTGGGTGAAGTGCACCCAAAAACGGTGTGAAATCTTTCGACCTGCTGTATCCAAAACAATGTTAGCCATGTGGATCGCCAACCTTCAAAAGGAGAGTGCGCCATAAGAAGAAGTTATGTTTGTCCTTAATTCATTTAGTTACTACAAAGCGGCCCGTTAGGGTTGTTAGTTCAGATTAGTCTAACGGAAAAAACATCATGGCGGCCTACGCAAGTAAAGTTGTAATGTACGAACTATACAATAATTTTTATAGATTAAAAACATTAAAAATTAAAAACATTAAAACGAAATGTGGAGATCATTCAAGCTCCTAGTTCATATGTTCACAATATTTTGAATATTAAATTATTTAAGTGTTTGATAACAGTAAGAGCAGTTCAAATTCATTAAAACTGATGCAGGAACAATCGAAGACAAACGCGCCGAAATGACAATAACCTTCACCGCGGTGCCTTTTGACTTTTTATATCCTTCTTTCAGCTTACGTCGTTTGCTTTTAACAACTGGAGACTAATGGATGCCCCTAACGACTTTCTACCTTTGTGCGAGGTGAACAGAAAACCTGCTACCTAGCGCCATTATTCTTTGTCTAATCGATTTGCCTCAATATGGAGCATGAGGGCGCTTTTTGTACTCCAAGCTATTCGCTTTCATGTCAAAGATATATCTTGCCCGAGTCGCCCTGTGGCTCGCAACGCAAGAAAAAATAAAAGTCTAAAAGTATTTAATCAAATATTTTCAAGAAGCGACTGCCAGGAGATCCAGACTGGTTTGCCAAAGATATGCACTTAATCCATTAAACTCCGTAGGTCTAATGCAACCTGCTTTGATGTTTCACTTAACATCCTTCGCCCTTTATTCCCTGCAGCGTCTAGCGTTTTACAGGAGTTTCTAAATTATTTTAAATTCGAGACTTGTGCTGGAAGCCGGCCCTGCAACTTCTGTTCGTTGAGACATATGCGCGCATTTCTACGTCCATAAATTTTTTTAGACCGAAACTAAATTAGAAGGTCCTAAAGGGCCAGAACGTTCCATGGACGGTTTTGCTGAGATCCTAAGTAGGAACTACTACCAGGGGGAGCCCTTTAATCCTATCATCAATCCCGAAGGTAGCACACCTCAAGCACATTGTTGTCGGCCAGTCCGCCGTGCATAGGCAGATTACAGGCTCTGATTAAGGTACACAATGGTTTCCGGGGAACAAAGCGCCCCTTTTTGGCTGGGGTGGCCATTTAAATTGGACCCAAATTGGTTCCAGGATTGACAGTTGGCGATGGGCGCTAGAGCGTGCCAAATTCCCGTCTCTTAGTCGGGATCGCTGTTTTTACCGCACCGGGATTATTGGTTTTAGATAATACGTCACGCTGTGGAGGGTGTTTTTGTAGCGGAGAATGTGTTCGGATTTTCGGGACGACTTTTATCGACTGACTTAAGCTGGTCAGTTTTTTATATTTATATAAATTTTATGGAAAGACTTGTCCTAATTGGCAAGAGTCATAGATCCACTAAAAATGCTCCCTTTAAATTATTCTGTGAACAACTTGTTCTGTCTCGTAGTCTTTGTTTAATATTCGAATCGTGCTCATCAAGATTATTTCTGAAAGTGGGTTTATGGGAAAATAAGGTAACCTGAACTTAACCCAATTTTCCTTTCACCGGTTACCCTTTCATTTTTTTGTACTAATAAAGTTGGGGAATTGATATTGTTGCGATTTCGGGGTTCAATAATTCCAGTGTAACGATTTAACACGAAAACACTATTTATTTATTCCACAAATACACACGACTACTAAATAACTCGCTACTTTAACACTTTATAGCCCTCTAATATCGTTTCGTACTTTAACTTACTTATAGCTCGCTTAAAATAAGACTATTCTTTAACCACCGCTCTATGCGCCTTTATATACAATCCTAAAATTACAGAAAAACCTAGAAAGTTCTTTATAAGAATTCTTGAATAATCTCACATAAAAAAACGGTTGTAAACAACTGCCTTCTAGATTAAACCAGCCGAGCAATAAATCACTCGTGTCAGCCATGACGCAGCGCGGATAGGTCGCGAAGCTCCACCAACCAAAACGCTCCCATGCGTTGCCCCGCCTCCCATGCGGCGTTGCTGCGAATCGTAACAATATTAAAACAAAAATACACCTTTCAATTGCATAAAACAATACCGACTTCGATACAGATCTCCTCAATGCCACAATGACATTTTATAACGTGAAGCAAAAAAGAAAACAAACTATGAATAAAAATTTTCAAAACATTGCTAATTCTAAAGATAAACTCTTTAAAGCAGGATGAAATATGTGGGCTGGATTTTCTGATTCCTAAACACTACAGGAATGAACAACTTACTAGGAGTATCGCTTATTTTGGAAATTACGTCGAAAACTATAATGACAAACTCAGGTCCGGGTCAGATTCCACATTACGAAGAATTGGGTGGATCTCATGGAGGATCTTGAAATAAACTGTAAATTATTGACTATTCTCCATTGTCTCAAGATTTTTCCAATCATAATCAGTTTCTTTTCCAAATTGAACAAAAAGTGCATTAGAGGTCTTTTTTTTTCTCAATTTTCAAATTTTGACCGCCTGTAGCTTTGGAACAACTGGACCGATTTGAGTGATCCAACTGTTTTATTTCTTCTTAATGTCCTTTTTCACCTCCCACCACCAGAAAACCCATACGCATAGTACTTTTGGAGATAGACCCCTTCAGTGGTAAATTTTTAGATTCTTTTACAATCGATTTATTAACAATTTAAAAAAAAACTTTTGGGTATTATTTTATTCGAATTAAGTTTGTTACGTTATTAGGGGATACTAGCCGTCACATTCCGACTAAACACAGGAGAAAAAAATGTCTAAAGTTTTTTCCAAATTGGTTAAAGTTGTTACTACCTGTTTTCATAATTTTCAACTTTGACCATCTGTAACTTTGAAACGGCCAATTGTAGTGAATTTGACGTCTCTCGATCTTTCACCTTCCACCAACGGAGGTCCCGTAGGTCCAGTAATTTTGGAGATAGCCCCTTCGTTGTTCAATTTCGCATGTAAGATATTAAGTCATTAAGACGTCTTTTAGACGACATCACTTAGTCCCAAAGACGACACACAGGCAGTTAATTAGACGTCATAGTGACGTAAGTAAGAAACATCCAGAATACGTCGCATGATTTTATATGAAGCGAAATCTGGACTTTAGTGTCTTAAGTATGATGTCATATGGACGTCAGTTTAACCAAAAATTACTTTAAACATTTTAAAGAAAAACCTACAACTTATCCCTAATCCTAACCTAATTTTTTCGAAAACCCCCTTGATTTTGAAGTATTTTTAGTCAAACCTTACACATGTTATATAATTTTTAACAAATAAGAAGATTTGAATCAATTTCGGCTGATTTGGTCCTAAAATTTAGTTTCATTAGACAATGGGTGGTGACAATATTTTGGCCTTACTTTTTAACCTAATTTTTTTTAATAGCGCCTCATTTGCATTTTCTATCTTTCTTAAACGAATTTTGCCCTAATTGCATTTTTTTACGCTCTGAACCACTTTTAAACTATTTTTATTCCAATCGTGGCCTAGATTTTTATGAAAACTTTTGTATGCATTTTTCGACGCTTTGAGTCACTTTTAACGAATTTTGGCCATAATTTTAACTTGATTGCTCCAAACACTCCAAATTTCTATTTTTATATTCTTCATGTAATTTTTCACCGATTTTGGTCGAAATCCTAGCCTGATTTTCTCACAAAATACCAAATTTGCATTTTGCGGGGACTGTAAGACAAATTTTACTTATATTGGTCCAAAAATATAATTTTACCATATATTTGAGGTAGTTTTGCCTGATTGAGAAAGAGAGTCCCATAAAGAGAAATATAACAATAAGCCTACTTGATTAAACACATTCGTAATTTTTATAATATAATCTATTTCAAGTATACCCACGCATCCCCGATATCCCCGGAGCAATCTTGCTCCAATCACAAACATATAACTTTTAACCTAAAAACAGGTATCAGACCTATGATCACTTTTAAAGATCCTAAAAGCACAAACTGGGCTTCGTTTCGGGAGTCCCTCCAGACACAACTGAATACGATCAACATCTCATTTGACAGACCTGTCAACATAGAGTTGGCAGCCGAGCGGCTGGCAAAAGCTGCTCTTCAGGCCTATAAAGACAACTGTCCAACGAGAACAAAGAAAGACAACAGGCACATCCCAGTGGAATAACTGCCGGACAACATCCTCGTGTCGCCTGGAAAGTCAGAGGAAAAACGTCCGACGACTCTTTAATAAAGCAAAAATAACCGGCGATTGGGACCCTTACAGACAAGCCCTAACTAACTAGAACAAGCAGATCAGGGCTGCTAAAAAAAGTCTTGGAGAAGGTCCTGGGGCGGGATTGAAGACCTGCCAACAGAAGCGAACAGAAGCGAAACGAATCCATAGGATTCTCTCCAGGGAGATGCGTCGGGAGCTTGGGGTGATTAAACGGTCCGATGGAAACTACACCTCCACTGGTAGTGAAACGTTAGAGAAACTCGCAAGCTGTCATTTTCCTCAAAAAATGTGGTCAGACCAACCCTCCTAAAACCCACGATTATGGATTTTCAACCATGCAAATCTCCCGGGAAGAATGGACTGTTCCCGGCACTACTGCAAAAGGGCCTGGATCAACTCGCACCTCTACCAACAAAGCTCTCCAGAGCGAGCCTTGAATGGAACTTTATTTCAAACTGCTGGTCCGGGGTGAGAGTCACCTACATACCAGAGATGGGAAGTAGGGAAAAAGATCCTAAATCGCTTAGGCCAATCAGTCTAACCTCATTTCTGCTGAAAAGCTTGGAAAAGCTGCTACACCTATACATAAGGGAGGTAGCACTAACAACGTACCCCCTTAATACGGAACACTATGCATACCAGGCTAACAAATCAACAGAACTAGCACTCTACAACGTGGTGATGAAACTCCAAGATACCCTGGATTCAAAGGGTGTCGCAGTTGGTATTTCCATAGACATCAAAGGGACCTTTAATAATGCACCTACAGACTCCCTCCTCAGCGCCGTTAAAGCGAGCATGATCGAACCAACAATAAGGAACTGGATTCGCAACATGTTAGAATCCAGACTGATCACTACATCAATAAACGATAACATTATCAGATTCACAACAACGGGAGGTTGTCCACAGGGTGGAGTCCTTTCACCACTCCTGTGGTATCTACTAGTGGACGACCTTCTGTTTATGTTAGAACTATGGGAAGTCGAGGCCCAAGCATACGCGGACGACATCGTTATCCTTATAAAAAACCACCCATACTAACAAATCTCCACCACGTTGCAAGAGGTACTGGCGGTTGTACACAGCTGCTGTTCAAAGGAAAACCTAGCAATAATAGGAAAACGCTGATTGTGCCATTTACCCGAAGGAAGAGGCTAGACTTCTTGAAAGCGTCATCCTTGTTCGGGACGACAATCCCGTTTACCAATGAAGTAAAATCTCTAGGAGTCACCCTGGACAAATCACTCACATGGACCCCACATCTGACTCGTACCGTTAGGAGAGCGTAGCTCTCCCTTTGGTCGTGCAAAAACCTGTGCGGCAAATCATGGGGGATGGGACCCCAACAAATTATGTGGCTATACGTGACGGAAATAAGAGCGATAATCACGTACGGGGACTGGAAAGGCAGACAGAGCACCATCAAAGCTAAAGTGTCGTTTCTGGAAAGACAAATATGTCTCCGCATCACGGGGGCAATGAGAACGACGCCCACGGCAGCAAAGGAGCGCATACTCGACCTGCCTCCACTTCTAATAGCCCTGGAACGAGAGGCAATGAAGGCGACATACCGGCTGCAAAAAGTGACGAACATAGCACGGCAGCCATTCGATAGTGGGAACAACAATGCCCAGCTAACTTGGAAGGCCTTGCGGAATTGCACATGGTCTCCGACCTAATGGCATCAAAACGTACATTGGACACTCGCTACGTCGTCAAGATTCCCTCACGGGCAGACTGGGACGAACGAAGAGAAAATTTACAACTGGCAGGAAGTACCTGGTATACGAACGAATCCAAAACCGACGAAGGGGCTGGCGGAGATCGGATGGCATCTGCATAGAAGAGAGCCTGGGCCGATTTACCACAGTGTTTCAAGCAGAATTACATGCATTGAATTGTGTGTCCGATACCTATTAGAGGAGGGAGGCACAATAGATCAATAAAGATCTGCTCGGATAGTCAGGCAACGCTTCAAGTGCTTGTGTCTTTGCGCTGCAATTCCGAAACAGTTCGGAACTGCCACAGGACTCTGAACACCCTATCCCGTTCCATCGTGGTCACGAAGGCAATGAGAGAGCCGACTCTCTAGCTAGGAGGGCGGCGGGCTCTGCATTCGTAGTCCCATACTCTCTGGTCAAGGTTGAACTTTAGAAATGGAGCAATGCTAAGTCCCAGGAATGGCGGGAAAACCTACCCGGACTATACACTCCAAAAAATTTATCACGGGAACAGGGAGGGCAAAAGCACAAACATTCCTCAGACTTAATACGAGACAAATCAGAGTGGCCACTGCACTCTACACAGGACATAGGAAGATCTCACATGCACAGTTTCGGACTGTCCGAATAGATGGAGTGTCGGCTGTGCTTGGAGGACGACAAGACAGTTGAGCACGTCCTATGTGATTGATGCGAACATATCGAGATACTCACTGTTCGGAAACACGATCATTGAACCTCAAGATGCAAACGCAGTACCGCCCGAGAGACTCATCAGATTCGTTGAGGGTCTGGGCATAACGTGTGACAACTAGTTGAATTAGCAGGGGCAAACCTTGCTGGTGACAATCGAGTGAACCACAATAGACCGCAGGTCGCGGTGGAAGACCGCATAAGTCCACTCACATTGAATACAATACAATACAATACTCACGCATAAAATACTGTACAAGTGTTTAATTAACATTCAGATACAAAAGGTCCACTCAAAAGGCATAAAGATTTTAGAAACTGAAAATAATAAATATCTAACCAAAAAGTGTTGTCAACTCCTTTGCATGTCATACTTAAGATGTCCTTAAGATATCTATCGTTAGTCTGCTGACTAATATGACTAAATTGGACCAAAATAATACGTATTTTCGACACCCTACACGTCAGACTAGTTAGCTGGGTTTTAGGCTCTTTTAAAATCGACTTTTTTGCCAATTTTGAAGGGTACAGTATTTGCTGAGCTAGACCTCAGTGCTCAATTTTTAGTCACTTTTAGAATCGACTTTTTTTGCCATTTAAAAGAAAATATTTTTGGCCCTTATTTAATTTCATTCAAATTAAGTTTTGCTATGTTCTTACGTAATTCTATGGGTTTCGTGCGGCACATGACTACATTGGTTGAAAACAAAAAATAAGTTGTATTTGTGTTCACACACACAACAAAATTTAAAGTTAGATCTCCCAAAAAGGCCCTAGTAGGATTTAAAATTAATGTAAAAAGACCAATTTTATTGCAAACATTATATAATTAATTATTAAAGTGAGAATTCTGGCAAAATGACGTTTTGTGCTGGAAACCCAGATGACCCGTTCTGTCCAATCTAAAGTTTTTTCCAAATTGACGAAATGGGGGGGGGGAGGGCTCTAACATCTTTTTTCTCAATTTTCAACTGATTGGAGTGAATTCAACTGTTTTGATGTTCGGTTTCACCTTCCATCAACGGAAATCCCGTAGGCACTATTCGTAAATACATCTTTTTGGTTACTGATTTTTAGCCACTTTTAGAATCAACTTTTTGCCGTTTAAAAAAAACTCACTTTTCTGGTTAAATTAATTCAAATTAAGTTCGTTATGTTCTTAAGGGATTTCAAACGTCCCATTTCGACAAAAAAAAAGTAAAAATAATATTAATTTTTTTCCAAATTGACCAAAGAGTAAGTTATTACATCTTTTTTACTTATGAATGAGGTTAAATAATATTATAAAATAGAATGAAGTAAAAACTTGTGTGTGAGGATCCCCTAGATGTTTGTTAAATTGGCGGATTGAGACAATCCTAGAAACTCTTCGCCCATGTTTCGTTTCATTAAAATTATATTTCTTTAGATTTCAAATTTAAAAAAAAGACTAATGGTACGTTCAAAATTAAAACTGAAAACGTTACGATTTATTTAATTTTTTAATTTATTAAAAATTGAAGGTAAATTTTCATCAGTCCATCTTATTCAGGGTAAAGTTATCTACAACGTTTGTATTTATATAATTTTTGTAGAACTAATAATAACTCGGCTAGATCAATAATAACTGAGGTAGATTGAATTAAAGAAATTTTTAAAATTTTATTTGATTTTGACAAAAGATGTGGAGAGTTTTCAATTGGATTCCTAAAACTGTTGTTCTTTCCCCATTTAATCCACTTCAAAACTCCGCTCGTTTCTGAGATTTCTTCACTCAATATCGAAAAAAACTCTCGAAAACATAAATTCAATTACAGTGTTATGGGATACGGGTTCCAATAATGTATCGTTAATTAACTAAACACCTTTATTTACTTTTAACTATTACAACACGATTAAAACACAATTACTCTCTACTAACAATTCGCACTGTTCGCTTATCAGCTTATTTCGCTTATTTACTACACTGCACTGCAAGGCTCGCTGGTGTATATACCCTGCCTGAACACACTCTCGTACTTTCGAGAACGGAGGCGAGTGTTCCCGGTTTTCGTTTATTCTAGATGGGTTCCCGCGGTCGCAGTCGTAGCTCGGCGTGCCGCTTCGGCCCGAATCTCTGCGGACCGACGGTCGGGCGTTACATTGCCCCCCTCTTAGTTCTCATCGGTCCGATCAGAGAAATCTCCACACCTTTAAGTCTTTAACCGATCAAGATGAATCACTTTCATCTTTGTTATAGGTGTACATGGATCCTGTGTACCACGTCTTTGATTCGAAACCTCTCAACTTGGAAACAACTTGGGAGACTTTCCTTTTTTCCTCTGTGGATTATACAACTACACCAAGTTACCTGCCTTAAATCCTGCAGAATTCGACCTTAGGTCATATCAGGCTTTCATCCAATCGCTGGCAATCGTTATCTTTGTCCACACGTTTCGGTGGATTTCCTTTAATCTCTCTCGAAGTTCATCAGCCTAGTTCTAGACGTCTTGCACCGGTTCCTCTGGTGATCCGTACATCAAATCTACCGGAAGGCGAAGATCTTTACCAAAGACTTACTTTCTGAGTACCAAAGTTATGCACTGCACCTCTGTAAGGCATGATTAGGAGAGACAGAAATTTGTCCCAATCTTTCTGGTGGTCCGCTACCATTTTGCAGGGGTATTGTTCCATGGTTCGATTGAAACGCTCGATCATGCCATCTGAACGTGGGTGGAGGGTGGTTCTTGTTTTGCGGATTCCCAGAAGTGCCATGATCTTGAAAAGTTTCGATTCAAAATTCCGTCCCTGGTCCGAATGAAGCTCTAATGGTACGCCGAATCTGCTGAAGAATTCGTCAATCAAGACCCTTGCCACCTTGTTAGTTTCCTAATTTGGTAGTGCATAGATAACTTCAGGCCATTTACTGAAATAATTCATGGCAACTAAGATGTATTTGTTGTCATCGATCGTTTCTGGAAAAGGACCTGCCGATCGCAATTTACCAACTTTTAAGTAGCAGCAGGTATCACAATTTCTGCACGACTCTTCGACGTCAATTCACCCAGTGGTACCTGTCCCAAGTTCTATCCAGGGTCTTATTCACTCCAAAATGGCCTCCAGTTACTCCATTGTGCATATCTCGCAAGATATCTTTCCGTCTACTTTCTGAAGCCTTTCAGAAGACTTTTCTAAAAATGCTTGGTCTTTCTCGTTGTTCTACTCGTTGGCAGTGTCGATATTCCCCTTTACAAGGCCCGGGTGATAATGAATCTGCATTACCATGAGATCTGCCTGGACGATGTTCAATTTTGCCAGGGATTGTGAGGCTTCTTCCAAGCTGTCCAATACTTCTGATGATACTGATCCTTGGGGCTTCCGTGGAGCTAGTCAGCGTTCGCCCCGTCACACTGACTGTCCCTTTCAAAATGCCCCAGTTGAAACAAGATCAGGGTTTCTGTAGGTCAGCATTTCGGTCCATATTTCTTCTGTAACCAATGTCTTGTGCCATGCTCCTTGATTGGTCGAAATATAGAGTCATTTGCTTCCTGAATTCACGGTACTCGCCCAACATCTTCTTTATGATTGAGTTTGGCTGCGGCTCTTCCTGTACGTTAACTATTCTAATTCTGTGGGCCGTGTTTATTCTCGACGCCTCATAATCCAATGCCCGAATTAATGCCTCACGCCGCGGCAATTGCGTTCTAATTACACTTTTCAGTGGTCGACAATGTAGGCCTGATGTCTGCAGCCTTTCCTCTCAAAGCTACTTATAGTTCGGTAGCCTCGTCCGAAGCTATCCATTCATTTTTAGTTTCTACCGCCTCAAAATGGTCTTTATAAAGGCTCCAAGAAGTAGTGTCGTCGAAAACTGGAGGCCCAGTAATGTTTAGTCGCTCAGCGGTTGAAGTTGGGCCACAGCGACGTGTTTCTCAGATCCTCCACCGTTCTTCTAACTTCGTAATTTTCATCTCTACTTCATGTTTGACTTGATCGATGTCTTTTTTGACTTGATCCAAGTCTTGTTCGAATTGATCTACGTTTTGTTTTTACTTCAGTTATTTTGGTTGAGAAGTTCTTGCAACTCGCGACAACCATCCGTTAATGCTTGTTCCTTTACCTCAAGTTGGCTTTGTTTTTCTTGTTCCATTTTCTCAAGTTGCCTTTGTTTTCCTTGTTCTTCCAGAAAATGTCTTTGTTCCTCTTTGTTGAGCTGTCTTTGTTTTTCTTGTTCCTTTTTCTCAAGTTGCTTTTGTTTTTCTTGTTCCTCCAGAAAATTCCTCTTTGTGTTTCCTCAGCATTTACATAAGTGCTGCCAGTTGTTCGTCCATGATTTTTGTCGTAATTCGTAATTTGTTGATTTCTTGCACTGTCCTTACCACGCAAAACTCCACGCGCGCTACGTCTTCTTTGTCAGTTCAGTCACAAATTTATCGTCAATTAACTATACATTTTTATTTACTGTTTAACTATTACAACACGATTAAAACACATTGACTCTTTACTAACAATTCGCACTGCTCGCTGCTCGCTTCCATCTCGCGCGGCTCGCTGGTTTTTATACCCGGCCTGAACACACTCTCGTACTTTCGAGAACGAAGGCGACTGTTCCCGGTTCTCGTTTAGTCTAGATGGGTTACGGGGGTCGCGGTAGGCGCTCGGCGTTGCGGCTTCGGCCCGAATCTCTATGGACCGCAGGTCGGGCGTAACAATAGTGATAATCGTTACATACGGTAAACTATATAGTAATTAAGATCCTGCACTTATCAATCAAAGTGTTAGAGTAATTAAAGTAAGAGGGGTAATTACATTGCACAGTAGTCCTATAAACAATTTTGTATTCGTTACTTTGTTTTCTTAATTTGGTTCTTCCAATACCACTGCTAATTATTGCCATTTATTTGCTAATTTAAATTTTTTTGCGCAACATTTCCTCGGTTATTGTTTTGTGTGCTAGTCTTTTTCTAGCTGTCTGTTTCGTAGTGCTTCATATTGCAAACTTTCTCCCAAAACGGCACATGCTACATGCCCGATCTAAGTAAATTGAAAACTCAATTCCAATTTGGAAATGGGCATTTTGCTAATAGAATCATTAATCCAAAATGACGTATGTTTTTAAGGTCACTAAAAATTCAAGACAACGTTAGTTTGAACCACTTGAGGTGAATTTTATTTGTAAAATGGATTAAATCCAAACAGAATTTGATTTTGCTCTCGACCCAGGTAGTTTTCACTAACAGATTTATAGCCTAAAAACACCGTCCAATTTCCCTTGAACACCATCCTTTTTTCAAAATTTAGATGTTTCAGTCAGTGTGAACTCAAAATGTCTCTAGGATTAGTAAGCCGTCCAGGCGAAAGTCCAATACTAAGCTACAAACCATATTATTAGCGAAAATAGCATTAAGCCTTGAGGTGAAAAAAAAACTTGAATTTTCTTATCTTCAAATCAATTAACTTAATACATTTTCTCGCAAATTTTCTCAAAATAAGGCATGCATCGTGGTTGACATAGTAGGCGAGAATTTTTACCGCAGGAGGAGCAATCAGATGAATAGTCGTAATATTCCTGCTCGAATTGGATCGGAGAGGTTCGAGACAGTGCCGAAAGATGAATGAGCCAGGTGTAGTCGTCATAAAAGCTGCGGTGGGGGCGATTCAGAGAAAAGTGACTTTTCAGCTCTTCCAGGGCGCCCCAATATGTTACCCTGTAAATGTGTTTTATGGCCTTTGTCGGATCTGCTTTCCGGGATTTACATATCACTTTGGCTAAATTTTCATTTTTTTCCGCCAGTTGTCCTTTCCTTTTCGACTCGTATAGGAACGCAGTTAAAAAGCAGAAAATCCAGTACGATTTTAAGTAAGTTTGGCTGCGTGTTTGACATGTAAACACACTTTACGAGCAGTTAATGAAGAATTACTGCCGACCCGTTAAATAACATAACTGAAAATAACGTAAAATTACCTGAAAGCACTTAAGAAATTATCCATTTGATACATTTCAGAGTTATTAAAGTCTCGTAAAAAAAACCGTTAAATGTCTATTTATAGCGTTTAATGCATGTTCGGCGGCAGAATAAACGCGCTTTACATACCTGAGCGACGTGATATTTATTTTTGGGCCTCCGTGTGTTTCCAAACACTGCAACATTATACGTGTTTAGAATATTCCACCTGAATTAGTAGATTAACGACTAGAGTTATTGTTTCCATATAAAGCCGAAGGCTAGAGCCACATCCAAACCTTGGCTTTTAAGTCCACTTAATAAAATCAACAAAAAGCCCTCTCCAAAGTGAATTAAACTAAATTCTTAGGGACCTTTTCTCCGGGAGTAACTTCCACTTCTGGAGTTATAGAGACAGTTTACTTCCTTCTCGTTAAATCGGCCCTCGGTGCATTATCACACAGATTACCCACCTTGGAAAAGCACTTTGCGAACTGAGAGTTGTTGTTTGCACAATAAACAGAAAGGTACAACTACGTTGAGGGGCACCGGAAGTTTTTATTCATGACGGTGGGAGTTCTTACGGATTTCGAAAGAGTTAATAAAGTTTCGCTTATTTGTCTTTTTGTTGTCAAGGGATATTATCTAAAAAAAGAAGGAGAAAAGAAGTTGGGTGCAAATTTATATGCTTTTATGCGCTTGTGCCATACCAATATGTCCTGGTTTACCATGGCAACGACTGTGGCTGAAATTTTTTCAAGCTTTTGTTTCAAAACTCCTTCAGCTTTTGAGATACGAAGTTGAAATTTCCTACATACAATCCATAATTAATAAGACTCCATTTCACTATTTTAAGCATATTTTTTGTGGAATTCTGCTCAAGTTTTGAATCAAGTACCTGTTCAATTTAGCAACTTGTTTTTGCTTACGTTTTTTCGAACCATCAAAGTTTGTAACATTTTAGCTGAGATATCCTGAATATTCTTACTCGATTACTTGGACTCTGGTGCTTTGAAAACCGATATTTGCGATAATGTCGCCTGACGACATTTTCTTCAAATATCGGCCGAAATCGCTGCAAGGACAAAACAGAGGTGTCTGATTACCAAGATAGTTAGTTCCTTATAGTTTCGATTTCGTTCGTTACCTAATCAGAAATTTATAACTCGGAACGTTTTTATATATGACCTTAAATTGACATCTATCTAAAGATTTTTCTATGTTCGTCATTCGTACCAAATTAATAACCAACACCTCCGATAGCGCCCACAATACTAAAACGACATTTCTTTGCACGGACGAACAAACCTACGGTATTAGACGTAACGAAAACGTCAAAAAGCGATACCCCATTTATCAGAGACGTATTTCTATTTATTGACAAATATTAAAGCAAAATAATCAAAATTTTAAAAAAAAAAGTAGACAATAAAGAATAGGAACAAAATTATATAAAACCTGTTTCAGTTAAGCTAAAGGATTGGTATCCTTTACGTAACGTCACGGTAAAACGAGACAAAAAAAGCCTGAAAGATTAACTGTTAAAGATGTAAGAAACACGTGCCTGGATGAAAAAGGAATATGCATATACAGTATTATACAGGGTGATTCACGTTACTCGACACGGAAGATTATGGCTAAACTTTTAGATTTTAAAAAAGTTTTGTAAATGGAATGGATGGGGGTCTATTGGAAGTACATTTTAAAATTATTATCATTGTATACAGTGGTCCCCACAGTATAAAATTGATTAAAGTTGTATATTTTTGTTGGACATTGGACACCTAGTATATTAATGTATTTTCGGTACCTACGGACAAAAGTAAAGGTAGTTTTATTAAGGTTTATGGCATCTAAACCGTACCGTTCTTCAGATATTCGTGATTTTGTGAAAAGGCAGCATCAAATTAAATGTTTAAAATCTCAGCACTTGGTTTCTTTTCAACCACCAAAATTGGCTGGTGGGCTAATAGTACATTGGATTTTTTGCGGTGTGTATTAAATATTAACTACTGTGCACCGAATGTCACTAAATGAACACCAAATTATTGAAAACTTCAAACAGTAATAACTCGTTTAATTTAAATTAGACACCCTGTATTTTATAGTATCATTAGATGCAGAATTTAGTTTCCTATCAAAATTATTAAACATTCCTATAGCTTGGTCTTTGCGTTTTCTTGGAAAATTGATTTTTTTCTGAATTTGAGCTGACATAAACGAATTAAGTAATCTACTTTACCTATTACAATACCTGATTTTGAGAAAGCAAAATTTATTATTATTAGCACTGGGTGTTCACTAGAAAATTTCATTTAGGAGGCTATAAAATTTTGACAGAAAAGGATGGCATAATGAAAGTAAATGGACTTTTGTTTCTTCATTCTTTTCCTTAGACATTTCACAACCAACTGGACGAAGTTTTCTAATGAACCTGACCCCATATTTGTCAGATATTAATTTATAAGTTACAAAATTTTGATCATGAAGATTATTTAGCAGTCATCTGAATGTTAAAGTGTCTTTACTTAGCATAAAATATCAAATAAAACAATAAAACATTATATTACAAGAGTTCTTATAAAATTTAGCATCTCTATTACAAAAAAAATAAGTGCAATAATAGTGGCAATTTGAAATACAATAAATAACAAGTCAACACAAGAGTAAAACGAACAAAAACAAACAGTTATAAAATTTGTTCAAAATGACGACCGTCTGATTCTAAACACAAACGTATTCTGTTTTTAAATCCTTCACTCACATTGCGTAACATATAGCGAGTTATGCTTCTGAAGGCCTCTCTGATTCGTTCCTTCATATTTTCTTTTGTGGTTGGTGGCGTATTATACACGATTCCTTTCACATATCCCCATAAAAAGAAATCGGGAGGCGTTATGTCCGGGGACCTTGGTGGCCAATGTTGTGCTCCATTCCTTCCAATCCATCGATTTTGGAAACGAACATTTAAGAACTGCCGGACTTGCACGATGATAATGAGGAAGGGCCCCATCCATTTGCAGCCACGTGGTTGTTCTTATATCTAGAGGAACTTCTTCCAGTAAAATTGGAAGCTGATTTCTCAAAAAATTTAGAAACGACATTCCGTTTAAATGTTTGTCAAAAGAATAAGGTCCAATCACATAGTGTGCCATTATGCCCCCCCCCCCCTTACATTTACTGACCATCTATGTTGGTTATTAATAACTCTAAATTCATGGGGGTTAAAATCAGAATAATAATGAAAATTGTGTCGGTTAAAAGAACCATCGTTATGATAAGTACACTCATCACTAAATAGAACTGATTCAAAAAAATCTTCTTGTTTTCCAACTTTTTCTAACACCCACATACAAAAGTCCACTCGTTGGCCAAAATCATTATCGGAGAGTTCTTGATGTAGTTGTATCTTATAATCGTGATATTTATGTTTTTGAAGAATCCTTGATACCCTTGCTTGGCTAATATTTAAGTTTTGTGCAATTTCTCGTTGACCGACATGGGGATTTTCAACTAGAGAGCCAATTACGGCTAATTCAGTTTCTTGGTTTTCTGTAACTGGTCTCGTTTTGGCAGTCGTTTCATACTGAACACTACCAGTTTGCCTAAATTGAACCAACAGTCTTTCAAAAACGGCTCTATTCGGTCGAGTTCGGTTAGGAAACCTTTCAGCATAAACCCTTGATGCTAAAAGACAATTTTGCAAGCATTCTCCTAGAATGAAGATCATATCGACTCGTTCTTTTGTATGTAAACCATCATTTTGATTATATAAAAAAACTCCCTGTTAACTACCAATTATAACAGTAAAAAAAACATTTAACTTTAAATTAAGATGTGACAACTAGAAATAACAATAAATTTTGCTTTGTCAAAATCAGGTAACACCTGAACAGACCTGAACAGGTAAATTAGATTACTGCATTCGTTTAAGTCAGCGCAAATTAAAAACGAATCAATTTTCCAAGAAAATGCAACGACCAAGCTATAGGAATGGTTAATAGTTTTTGATAGGAAACTAAATTCTGCATCTAATGATACTATAAAATACAGGGTGTCTAATTTAGATTAAACGGATTATTACTGTTTGAAGTTTTCAATAATTTGGTGTTCATTTAGTGACATTCGGTGCACAGTAGTTAATATTTAATACACACCGCAAAAAATCCAATTTACTATTAGCCCTCCAGCCAATTTTGGTGGTTGAAAAGAAACCAAGTGCTGAGATTTTAAACATTAAATTTGATGCTGCATTTTTACAAAATCACGAATATCTGAAGAACGGTACGGTTTGGATGCCAACTTTTTTTAAATCTAAAAGTTTAGCCATAATCTTCCGTGTCGAATAGCGTGAATCACCCTGTATGTATTAATATAAAACACTCTCTTTTTTATCGGCTAAAGTATATGTGTACAGGAAGGACATTAAGCTATGCACATGAACCGTTAATTTCGTCCTTTCTTTGTTTTTTTTTTAAGAATATATAACATAATATGAAGGTATAACACAAACATGAAAAAACAGAATTGAGTACGAAAAAAAATACAGTGAAATCGGTTAAATATTAACCAAACTAATAAAAAAAAACAAATTTCTTTTCCAGGAAGGAAAATATACTAGATTATCAACAAAATGAGAAACCGTTAATCCAATGACTGTTACCAAGTTCAAAATGGGAATGATTGAAAAAAAAACTAAACATTTTTGATAAAATACATAACTGTACATAATCTGAAAACACAAATGAAGATGTCTACAATAAAAAAAAGTAGCACTAAAGGAAATAATCGAAAAGTGGTGAGTCTGAAAAATTGTGTAAATGGTTGTCGACAGTCGACACATTAAAAAATTTGAAACGACACAGTTAAAGAAATGTATCAAAAATTGTAAAGACAGATCATAAAACAGAAATGTAGCTATGGAAAGTATTCTAGTGCAGCCAGGATCTAGTAAACCGCAAGAGCCGCTGACATGGAACAAGAAGTCTGAAACCTGACAAATTTATGCTGAAGTCCTAGACTAGCAGTATAATAGTCCACGAGGGTTTTCAACAACGTCAAGTGAATCTTAATGATTATGTGACATTCTGCACGTTCGCCAAGTTGATTCTCCTGCCAACGTTATAATAAGAAAGACAGGCGAAACCTTCAATTGTATTGCTATATTTATTGTTATTATTGGGCCTTCCGCGCCCTCGTAGAGTTTAACTAAATTCCGACTTTAAATTCGGAGTTTAACCAAATTCCGACTTTGAACTCGGAATTTATCTAAATTTCCACTTTAAACTCGGAATTTAACTAAATTCCAAGTTTAAAACCGGAATTTAAGAGAAAAACTTATTGGTCCTTCTACGCCTTCGTAGAATTTAACTACATTCCGACTTTGAACACGGAATTGAATTAAATTCCGACTTTGAACTCGGAATTGAACTAAATTCCGAATTTGAACTAAAAAGGTAACTAAATTCCCACTTAAAAAAAAATCTTGTTGGCCCTTCTACGCCTCCATAAAATTCCGAGTTCAAAGTCGGAATTTATTCCTAAGTCTACGTCTACTAAATTCCGTTTTTAAACTTCGACTTTGAAATCGGAATTTAACTAACTTCCGACTTTACATTCGAAATTTATCATATACGTTTTTGCGTCCTTTAATCTCTCTAATCTCTCTCTAATTTCACTTCTATTCGAAATTTAACTAAAGTCCGACTTTGAACTCGGAATTTTACGAAGGCGTAGAAGGGCCAACAAGATTTTTTTTTCTTTTAAATTCCGAGTTTCTACTAGGAATTTAACTAAATTCCGTTCAAAGACGGAATTTTCTTAAATTCCGTGTTCAAAGTCGGAATTTAGTTAAATTCCGAGTTCAAAATCGGAATTTAGTTAAGCCGACTTAAACTCAGAATTTACTTAAATTCCGAGTTTGAACTCAACCTGAACTAACCTGAACTAAATTCTGACTTTGAATCGAGAATTTAGAAAAACTCGGAATTCGCCAAACATAATTTTCACTTGATGAGGCAATGCATACAATCCCCAACTTTGAAGCTTGCTTTCTAGATGAAGAGAATAATTTGTTTTAAGTGGAAGAAGCTGCATTGACAATGGCAACATTGCATATAAAACGTGTTGGAGTTAAGAAACCAAACTCACATAATCAAGGTAAACGTCGTGGAGAAAACTGAGGCAAAAAAACGACAAAAATGTTATAACTACCGCAAGAGAGGTCGTTTATCCAGAAGAAAAATTGATAACAACCCTACTGACTTAAATTTGCCAAGAAATAAGGATCCTGACCTGGAAAGCATCGTGGTTATGGAAATCCTCAAAACAACTCTCAAGAACCTAGAAGGGCTCAGCTAGTGATAGAGATTAATAATAGGTTAATAATAATAGGTAAAGTTAATTTTAATGTTGAAAGGGACAGCTTTTTAAGTGAAGAAAACATATGGCTAATGATCAATGGTGTTTCAGCTCACATGACTTTCTGAAGCTTTGTCTAATTCTTTTGAAAAAAGTGGTGTGGTTAGTTCAGGTTAGGACAGCAAGGTGCTAGAAAAAAAAAACAGTTAACGTAGCAAGGTGGATTAGCAGGTTGGGGACGAAATAACAATTTCATTCAATGTTCAAATCTTGACTGCTGCTATTGCTGTTGGAACCCTAAACATTTGGAATAGAAACAGTTAACATTTGGAAGGATTTCACCATTAAGTATATCCTCTACATTCCAGATTTGAACAAAAATTAACTGTCTGAAGGTGTCTCACTGAAAAAAAAATGCAAATTCTGAAGCATAAAGACAAACAATTATTTACTAGAACAATACCATTGTTGTTTGCCATCCAAACAACATGAAAAAGCACGTTTTGGTACAAATGTAACTGAAAATAAAACAAGAATTTATGACCAGAAATTGTTTCAGAAGGAATGAATATATTATATAACCTCAGTAAATGCCTTCTAGGGTTTTATTTTTATCAAAAAAATATCCACAAAATACAATCCCAGGTTAGAAAACACAGGGACGGAGTTGAATATTTTAAAAACCGTTACACTAGACGAGTACCTTTGTTTCAGGCCTTCTTTTAAGAGTTTGGTTTTTCTTTCCTGACTCATTATTTTTTTGATACGTCTTTAACGCTCTAATCGACTTGGAAGAGTGGACCCCTTTTTCGAAACATCCTATACCATATTCCATTATTCTCTGCATCTTACATTGCCATGGAATTTACCCTGTATAACATCGACGGCAATTGTCGTTTACTTGTGGTCAAAACAGATACGGTAAATACAGAATTGGAAGGTGATGAACTAACATCGGCAATTGGAGAGCTGGCCAATACGATCCCTTGACATGTTTTTTTTAACCAATACAGTCAAACTAATTACTAACTGGTATTTTTGGTCGCAATTGTCGCCAATACGCTTTAAGATTTTGTCAAATTGAAGTTGCGTCGTTGTCAATTTTCAATACGTTCATCAACATTTTAAGTGGATTAAAGAGTAAAAGAATTCCAAAATGCCAAAAATAATCGACAAGAAAATTTGATTATTTATAAAAAAAGTGCTGTCCAAAAAAAGATTTGCAATATTTTTGAGGTAAGTACGCAGATAAGTATAGATTTGTCTTGTATTGGCTCTAAGACCTAGTTGAGGACTGGAAATACTACTAAATGTATTCATTCATAAGCTGTTAATAATGATTTAAGGATAAAAGTATTGTGTCCTATAGTTAATCGCTTTTTGTAGTTTTACTTAATAAGGGATAGAGAAATACAATAATAATAATTTTATTAACCAGGATATGTATAGATACAGGTATAGATAGATACCCCGACACACAAAAACGTCTACCCGACAGTTCTACAGTTCACATGTCAGTTAACTCCGCTCCTCGGCCCTCGCACGAATTTACCTTCCAGCTGCCACCTATTGAAGAGCTGAATGTCGGGCTTGAAACCTTGAGACGCAAACATTCCAAAAAGTGCGGCAGGCGAAAAGGACAAAAAAAGACATTTTGAGTGGTAGTAGATGCTCATCCAGAAAAGCTGAAAATTTCCTGACCCGCGATGAATCGCTACAAAGAGAGTCATTTCCAGAAGATTTCCTGGAATAAGAAGGCTACTAATACTCTCAGCAAAAACACGACCTGTAAGCAAATTACTTATTACCAGGTACTCATTAATTATTTTGCAAAAGTCTAATTTTTCATATACGAGTATATATTTCGCTTGGGTTTACAAAAGACATTATCACGTTGACTCAGTGCCACTGCGCTATTATATACTGGAACCTTAGTTTTGCAAATAACAAATTGTATAGGGTTCCAAAAACTACTCTGCCAAATGTGAGAAAGATAGGGCATATTCTGGTTGCTTTATTGCTTTATTTTTTCTCAGAATGTTACTGTTGAACATAATATAACATTATGTAAATAATGTTGATACCTCATGATAAATTGTAAAACTGTAAAAATTCACTTTTCGGAACGCTCAATATACGTAAAAAGAAATAAGCTCACGAATTTTATTGCTTTAGTGTATATTATATGATGACGAATGACAATAAGCTTAGAGTTTTGGAATTGAATGAAAAGTAATGAAAAGTAGCGAAAAGTGAAGAAAAGTCTGTTATATTCACTTATTGCTAATAACCGTCAAAGTTCAATAATTAAATTAACCATTAAAATCACATAAATTAGTTATCGCAAGAGTTAATAACTTCGAATAAATTAGTTGCCTTAACATCTGGAATAACTGGAAGAGTCTGGCATGTATGTAGGCTTAAGAGTAAACAATATCCATAACCTTAAACCCATTTATCAATCACTGTCAGCGTCCGTTTATATACTGGGTGAAATATGTCAAATTTCCAAGGCTAACGAGATGCAAAAAAAACTGGAACGTATATTAGAACTGCAAATTCGTCAAGACAATTCCTGGTCACTCTGGCCCTAGCTCCCTCTCGAGGTATCTGCCTGGCACAATACAACTTAGGATACTGCTTGTGACTGGTAGGAGACCTGGAGATGTCAGGTGGGTCCATTCCATTTTTTCTGTTTTAACCACCATCATAACCACATTTTGTGGACCGTACCTACTGAAGCCGATTTACCAATTTTCTTTTTTTGAACATCAGAAGTAATACCTATAATTTAAACATAACCTGTTAGGTATACCTTATAACTGTTAATTGCATTCTTTTTACCTTAAGTCTTAAGTATACACAAAGCACCGTAACTCATATTAGCACTACAACACATTTAATTGTCTCACGGAAATGTAAACCAGACGTATACGTATATGGCCGGTATGGGTACTATTCCCTAAATGTTGTGTGATTTTTAATAATTTAAAACCCTCTACAAGGTTAGTTCACGTACACAGCACTTTGGACATAGAAGATTAGTTACTTTTATTGGTATTATACTTGTTGCTTAATAATCCTCAATATCCAAACTCATAACCTAAACAAACCACAGCACAGCTGATTATTGACTTTTCACCTATTATCGTATTCGTTTTCGTTATTCGTCATGTAGGGCTGTTGGTTTGGTATCATCGAACAAATGTACAGTTGTTGTATTTATTACGTAAGTATATATATATTACATTGTACTGAAGTATACAGGTTGCGGTTAATTTAATTGAATTGATTTTTAATTAAGTTGCGTATCTTTCCATGGTATATCGTTCTTTCCCGCTTTGTTTGTACGGTATTAACAACTGAAATAAATAGAACTGAGCTTCTAAGAGACCTTACAAGTGGGTGGCGCCTTTGTTTCAGACTATCAAGCTGTTTTGCACATCTACCCCACGACCACTCTCCGGCTCGAGGGTAGCTAGCTGTCGGGTTTTGCCCCACAACTCAGTTTGGACCAACGATTAACTTTTAATTCAAATCACCCACCTTTTGTGTTTGGTAACCTCTTTTTTTATTTTTAATAAAATAAAGAAAAAAATAAAAGGGGTAACAATACTTTAGAATGTATTGTGATCATTTGTTTCAAAAATAGAGGCGACCAAGAAGATCTGAATTTCCATTTCCTGCTAAATATTGACGAAACATAAACGGTCGCAAACTAAGACAGCTAATTCTAAATAAATGCGCATTCTTGACCACACATGAACGAAAATTAATTATTATCGCGCCCTGGTGACGTCGCCACTTGATTTAGAGAGCAATTAAGTTCTTACTTTGACGTTTCAAGTTTATTAGCAGCAATACACCTTGAGGATTTACAGCTCCAATTTATGACCTGAATTATGATTCAAACACAAGCGGGTGAATCATTACGGAAAGTGTAAAATTTTTCGTTTCAAAAACGTCTGAATTTAGATTTTGAAAAATTGCTATGACTCTCTAGCATTTCAAGTGGAAAAGGAATAGAGAGGGGGTGGAAATATGTGTTCTGGAACTGCAGAGTACTATAGAAATACTTCCGCAGGAAAAGAACGAGTTTGAGCATTTTTCTTTTACCTTTTCCTATTAGCCATATTTGCCAAAATGTTGTCTCACTGATGTCATCTTCGATAGTGGGAACGAAATCTGTTTCGTCGCCTGGTTTTGGTAATATTTTATTTATTTCCTAAAAAGTTCCCTCGTTCTGCTATTTTAACCCCATTCCATTTTCCTTTATGAAATATCTTAACTGGCCTAAGCTTAAATTCCTCGGTTTCATCCTTGGGTCTAACGGGTAGGAAGTCAGAGTTTTCTTTGTAACCGCTTCTTCGATCGCTCTTCCTATTGAGACTTTGGCACATCGACTTTTCTTTGTAAACGCTTCCTCGGTCTCGCTTCTTCTCGGGACTTTGGTACACGCTTTTTGATGATCAGGTATTGGTTTCTGTGTTTTTTTTTCTGGCTCTGTTTTCGTCTTTTTCTTTACAAATTTTTCTTTTTCGTGTTCCCCAAGACTTATAGGTTGATATGTTTCCTTTCAGATGTCTTCCTGGAGGAAATCAATGGGTTCGAAATCTGGATCCTTAATGCGGGACTTTGGTTTCTCAAGTTTCAGCATTAATAGTTTCTTCTGGAGAATTCTGGTTTTTTTCCGGGCGTTTTTTCAAGACCAGGTTATCAACCTCCACTTTTTTCTCTTACTCTTTCTCCTTCTTGGTGATATTGGTTGTATCAGGTTCGCTATATTCTTACTCGGGCTTATTGCTAGGCTTCCGCTGATACTCCTGAAACTCCGTCGACTTTCTCCGGCTTTATATTCTTGAGGTTGGATAAGTTCGAGCTTCTCAAGCTCTGCTAAATTTTTCTAATATTCTTCAATTTCTTCGGCGTCTTTATTGTTTTCGACCTTTGCTGTATTTCTAGATATTAGGCCATTATTCTTGATACGCCTGAATGCAGATTGAATGTGAAACAGTTATCATATTCTAACATACTGTTACGGGATACGGGTACCAATAATTTATCGTCAATTAACTACACACCTTTATTTACTTTTAACTATTACAACGCGATTAAAACACAATTACTCTCCACTAACAATTCGCACTGTTCGTTTGTCCGCTTATTTACAACATTGCACTATCTATTCGATCATCTAGCGCGGCTCGCTGGTTTATTCCTGTATTTATAGTCGTGACTTGATTCCAGAATAAGCCTCAATTGTGACCTTGACATTTAGACTGCATTTTATATAGGTGGACTTACTTCAAACTTGTTTCATTGAGCACGTGCTCATGCTTAAGTAAGGACTATAAATACGGGCATTATATACCCGGCCTGAACACATTTTCGTACTTTCGAGAACGGAGGCGACTGTTCCCTGTTCTCGTTTAGTCTAGATGGGTTCCCGCGGTCGGCGCTCGGCGCTCGGCGTTGCCGCTTCGGCTTCAAATTGTTCAGTTATTCAGCGGTTCAATGTTAATCGACGTCAATCCTGGTTCTCCTAAGAATGCTTGGTACTCCTCGTTGTTCTACTCGTTCGCAGTGTCGACATTTCCCTTTACAAGAGCTACGTGATTGAGAACGTTACCATGAGGTCTGTCTGGACGATATTCAATTTTGCCAGTGATGGTGAGGCTTCTTCCAAGCTGTCCAATCCTAATGATCCTAAGAGCTTCCGTGGGGCCATTCAGCGTTGGCCCCTATACACTGACTGGTCGTAGTTTTCCGGCTGATGTGTCAGTCCGCCAGATTGTCGTCATGGCGGAGCCTGATTCCTTTCCCGTCGAACACGACAGTCCCTTCTAAAATGGCACATTCTGCCGCAGTTGAAACAAGATCCGGGTTTCTGTAGGCCGCCACCTCGGTCCATGTTTCTTCTGTAACCAATGTCTTGTGCCCTACTCCTTGATTGGTCGAAATATGAAGTCATTTGCTTCCTGTCACGTTGCTCGTCCAACAATTGCTTTATGATTGTGTTTGAATGCGGCTCTTCCTGTACGTCAACTACTCTAACTCTGTGGCCCGTGTTTATTCTCGACGCATCATACTCCAATGCCCGAATTAATGCCTCATTTACACTGGAAGGACGAGTCAACCTCAAATGGCATTTTATTTCACTGTCGCTCCTTCGATAAACTGCTGGACTGATAGCTGGTTAAGGAAACTAAAGGGAGCCGCAGGATACGCTAATCTTGTCAAATGCTCAATGTAAACTCTAAATTCCTGTAAGTTTTCACCTGGCTTCTGCTGCCTCATCCGCAGTTCTGTCTGGTAAATTATTTCAAGATGAGCATTATCAAACCTCCCCTCTAACGGCACGCCAATTGCGTTGTAATTACACTTTTCAGTGGTCGACAATGTCGGTCGATGATGTCTGCAGCTTTTCCTCTCAAAGCTACTAGAAGTTCGGTAGCCTTCTCCGAATCTGTTAATCTATTTTTAACTGCTGCCGCATCAAATTGGTCTTTATAAATGTTCCAAGAAGAAGTGCCGTCGCAAACTGGAGGCCTAGTAATGTTTAGTCGCTGACCGGTTGAAGTTGGCCCACTGCGACCTGTTTTCTTGTTTTCCTTGTTCTGCCAGAAAATTCCTTTGTTCCTCTTTGTCCTTATTCAGCATTTCCATAAGCTGCCATAGGGTGCCAGTTGTTCATCCATGATTTTTGTCGTAGATCGAGTATATGGCATGTAGAAAACACCAAAGTTCCTGCACTGTCCTTACTACGAAAAATTGCATGCGCGCGACTGCTCCTTTGTCCTTACAGTCACAACTTTGACGAAAATTATCCCACTTCTGACACCAGTTGTTACAGGATTCTGGTTCCAATAATTTATCGTCAATCAACTACACACTTTTTATTACTTTTAACTATTTCAACACTATTAAAACACAATTACTCTCTACTAACAATTCGCCTGTTTCCTTGTCCACTTATTTACCACCCCGCACTTTCTATTCCCTCCCATCTCGCGCGGCTCGCTGGTTTATATACCCGGCCTGAACAGACTCCAGTACTTTCGAGAACGCAGGCGACTGTTCCCGGTTCTCGTTTAGTCTAGATGGGTTCGGCCCGAATCTCTGTGGGCCGACGGTCGGCCTTAACAGTATATTGGTATTTGATACCTGTTTAATAACCCATTAAAGCCAAGCGTTACAAATATGTAACGCAAATTTCCTGTAATTTATTTGCTATTCTTCGCAAAACTTCTTCTACTGGCTACGATATCCTCCCCTGTGAAATATCGTAAACTAACCTTAAAAGCGTTTTGCCGGTAATTTAAGAGTGTTGTTAGTTCCTAAATTTGTTGAAAATGATAGTAAATTTGGTGCTTAGACAAAAATTTGGACACACGGTTCGAGTAAGTACCACTAATTTTTTTGTGCTTTAGTTGGTGATATTTCGTAATAAATATTCGAAAGGCACATTTATGATTGCGTTACTGATTTGTCCAAATTTTATTTTCGATTTATTGTTGAAATGTTTTTTTACAGAAAGGGCTTTACATTAGAAGAAGCATTACAAATTGCTTACACGGATGATGTCGAGTCCATCTATATAGAGCCACCTGAAAGCAGTGTTTTGACTGATGAGGAATCGGGCGACGATGATGAAGAAGATGACTTGAGTCGACTTAGCGGTCGCCAGTTACAAGCAGAAGTGGAAATTCAGTTGGGAAACCGACAGAACGATGAAATTGACATTTTGACTACAACAGTAGGTCATGAGAATACCTTTTCTGCTTCAAAATCTGCGACAGCAGCATCAAAAATTCCTCCTTACGATTGGATCGACGCAGATTTAGAAAACATTACCAGAGAGTTTTCAGCAGCAAGCTATCAAAATTTTGTTGAAAAAAATCCTGTAGAATTATTTGAACTGTTTTGGGACGAATCTATTTGGAGGTTTTTGGTCGAAGAATCCAACAAGTATGCTTTGTTCAGAAACCGGACTGATCCTGCAATAACATTAAAAGAAATAAAATGTGCAATTAGGATATTGATACTAAATGGTAAGTACCCTTAGTGATCTTGGAAATCCTCTGGTCAAAACTCAATGAGACGAAACAGGTTTTTTGAAATATTGCAAAACTTTCACTGTGCTGATAATAGTGCGCCCAATCCAAATGACAAAGCGTGGAAGCTAAGGCCACTAATGGAGAAACTGAAAGAGGAGTTTTGACAAAATTCTGTCCCGGAGGAAGATATGAACTTTAATGAATCCATGGTCAAATATTATGGCATTCGCTTCGGATTTAAAATATGGTGTCTCAATAACAGGTTCGGTTACTTACTGAATTTTGACCTCTATCAAGGCAAAAACCCTAAAGGAAATATCGCCTATGAAACAAGATATGGAAAGTGTACCGCCCCATTGCTCACGATGCTCGATGAGTTGCCTAACGATAAAAGGCATTTACCTTATAAATTATTTATTGATAATTTGTTTACTAGTCCACAACTTCTTAACGGTCTACGAGATAAAGGTTACTAGTACACTGGAACTATTCGCAAGAACCGCTTGCCCCGGGATATTCCATTACAGTCTAAAAAAATTGTACAAAAGCAATCAGAACAAGGTAAGCATTCTGCTATTATGGACGGAAACTATGGTATATTATTAATACTAACTATGCGTTGAATGTAAGGTCCCTTTCCACACTAAATAACTTTGTATGTATTTCAGGTAATAATAATAATAATAATAATAATAATAATAATAATAATAATAATAATAATAATAATAATAATAATAATAATAATAATCTTTCTTTATTTCGAAATTATGTACAGATACATAAAAAGAAATAACGTCAACATACATGATTATACACGATCAACTATAAATATAACTATGATCCAGGAATTCGTTAAGAGTGTGAGGTTCTACATTCAAGAGAAATTTATAAAGTTGGTTCTTGAACTGCTTCATTTGATCTATGATCTTAATTTTAGTTGGCAAATTTTTATAAAATTTTATGCAGTATTAATATGCACCGTTATCATAAAGGGCTAATCTATGTTTTGGTAATATGTAATTAAATTTTCTTGAAGAGCGTATATTTGTCGGAGCATGCCGATGAAATAGGCTTTGGTTTTTGAAAAAGAATAATATACATTCCTGGGTATAAATGGCATGAATCGTAAGTATTCCTGTTTCTCTGAATTTTCCTCTACACGATTCTCTTGAACTGAGCCCTAGTATAGTTCTCAATGCTCTTTTTTGACAAATGAAAACCCTCGTTATATCAGCACATTGTGCGTAAAATATGATGCCGTACCTAAGATGAGACGCAAAATTGGAGTGGTATATCATTTTCCTAGTTGTTTTGTTTAAATACTCTGCTAAGGTACGGAATGTATAACATATTCTTAATAAATTTGTAACTAGCTGTCTTACATGTTCTTTCCACGAAAGTGCAATATCCAGTACCATACCCAAGAACTTAGTCGTTTGATTTATGAACACATCAGAGTTGTTTAAATTGATTGCTAGAGGCACATCCAAATTACTCCTATTTGTATGAAAAATTACCACGTTTGTTTTCTTGTTGTTCAGAACAAGCTTGCTTTTGCAAACCACTGACTTGCTTGTTGTAAAATTTTCTTTGATTTTTTGAAAACTGACGATATGGAAGTACCCGTTAGCAAAAGGCTGGTATCGTCTGCATAGTTGGTAATTTAAAGTTTAATGTCACTTCCCAGAAGCTCAGTAATATCATTAATGTAAATTAAGAATAGCAGTAGGCCCAGTGTACTCCCTTGTCGAACACCAACTGATGTTTCTATAAAGTCCGAAAAAACCCTATTTTCACCCCTATCTATAACCATCTGCTGAGTCCTACCCGTCAGATAAGACTTTAACCAATCATTTGCAATCCCTCTTATACCACAGTTGTTTAACTTAATAGTCAAGATATTATGATTTAGTGTGTCATCTGCTTTAGATAAGTCTAGAAATATTCCTAT
The DNA here is from genome assembly GCA_951812265.1 of Taphrorychus bicolor. Taxonomy (NCBI): domain Eukaryota; kingdom Metazoa; phylum Arthropoda; class Insecta; order Coleoptera; family Curculionidae; genus Taphrorychus; species Taphrorychus bicolor. The sequence continues at coordinate 58,785,980 of OX638297.1, read as the reverse complement.
CGGTATTTCCTGTTTTCCTAGAGAGTCTAGTTTTTCTAGGTACCTACCTTTTTTATGCTCAAGTAAAGAAATATTATCTTATTACGTAGTTTCTGAAATAAATCACTTTTCTGGATTAGTGGATTTTAATGTCGCTGAATGCCCAGCGTTACATATACGGGGTGTTCATTATAAAACTTCATCTAACAGGCTCTGCAATTTTGACAGAAAAGGATGACATAATCAAAATAAATGGACTTTTGTTTCTCCATCCTTTTCTTATGACATTTCACAGCCAACTGGATGAAGTTTTATAATGAACCCTTCGTATGTAACAGCCCTTTGACAATATGTTATAGGGCCGAATTCGATAACTTTCACATCTATGACTTTTTAAGACCTATTGACTTAATAACAGGCAAATGAACAAACTCTTTTAAGAATAAATTAATTCGGACTTTAAGGGGGGTCAATCGGCACTTAAAATATCCAATCAAGCGATGATAATCAGTGTTCGAATAATTTAATCGGTTTTCAAAATACCGGCTCCAATATACCTAAGCAATACTAACCGCGGTTTAATCACTGTAATATTTGACTGATAATTACTTGATCAAGTTCGTGATCGGGATTCAAAATACCGGTCCTTAGGCTAGTAGATTAACTAAGATAATCTTGGGAAGTTCCCTGCCTATAAAAGAAGACGAAACAGTTGGGTTCACTCCAATTAGTCCAATCGTTCTAAAGTTACAAACGGTCAAATTTCAACTTGGTCAACCTGAAAAAGAAATCGGATTTCTTTTTATGCAGTTTTTAATGGGAATGAGGCCTTTGCAATCCCCTAAGAACAAAACAAAACTGAAATAGAATGAGATTAGCCCGAAAATTGAGTTTTTTTCTAGAAATTACAGAAAAGTCGATTCTGAAAGTGCCCAGAAATCGGCCAAGTGGTCTATGTCCCTATAAAACTGCACTTAGGGGAGCATTTTTTTAGTTTAATATGTGCCAATTTGGTTCCTCGTGAATGATAAATCTCATTGATGAGGTAACCATATTAGATTTTTGAAGCTTGATTGAAGGCTTGACTTCATCGAGGAGCCCATCTAATTTTTAAAGATCTTCAATTATAGGCAACTTTTTCTTCTCTTTGGACGTTAGAGTTGCGGCTGGACACTGAAGAAAAAACTTTTAGAAATATTGATCACAGGGTTCGATCAAGCAGGTTTTGGAGCCCAAAACAATTTTTTTTGCAAAATGGCCTCAGCTACAGGGTGATGGAATTTTCTTATTTTTGTTGTCATTTTTTTTTGGGTTTAGTTTGAAGGGATCCTTTTGGATAATAAAATCTACAGAAATATTCGTCGTAGAATTAGAGAAGCAAATAACACATGGTTATTTAAAAAGTGTGAAGAAGCAGAAAGACTACACGAAAAATTTGACAGCTTCACTTCCACAAAAAAATTTAAAGAGATTTGTTTTCTTAAACCAACACGTTTAAGATGGCTTATACCTCAAAAATCACTGAAAATAACCCGATTCTAAAGGACCCCCAGGACATATGTAAGATGTGGGAAACATATATATAGGGCCTGACCGAAGACGCACGAATCTTAACACCTAGCAAATGCACAAATGAAGCCACGGGACCACCCATACTAGAAGCAGAAGCCATATGTGCACTCTCGGCACTAAAACACAAAAAGACACCTGACCCAGACAATATAAACGCTGAAGGGCTGAAACTAATAAACATTAAAGGACTGTGCAGACTTTTTAACAACATATATGAGAATGGCGAGATCCCAAACGACTTGCTAACCTTCACCTTTGTTGCTATCCCCAAAAAACCAAATGCAAAAGCATGCGAAGACCACCAACTTATTAGCCTTATAAGTCATGTACTAAAGGCATTTCTAAAAATAATCCACAAGAGAATATACCAAAAGTGCGAAGAAAGGGCTGGTGAAACACAGTTTGGTTTCAAAAACGGTTTAGGCAAGCGAGAGGCCCTGTACTGCATGCATCTGCTAACACAGAAATGCTATGACCAACGAAAAGACGTTTTTGTATGCTTCATCGACTACCAAGAGGCTTTCGACAACGTAAAACACGACCTTTTAATACCCATCCTACGAGAAGTTGGCATCGATGAAACAGATATTCAAATAATACACAAACTATACTGGAACCAAACACCAAAACTCATGATTCACATCACAAGGTCAACATAACCATAGTTAAGGAAGTTCGACACGGATGCGTATTGTCACCACTTCTGTTGAACGTATACACGGAGAAGATATTTCACTAAGCAACTTCACCAAGCAACATTTCACTAAACAACTGGCACTGGAGAATAATCCAAGTGGAATAAAGGTAAATGATATTCCCATCAACAACTTAAGATATACTGACGATAAGGCGATCTTAGCAGATCATATTGAAGATCTACAAGACATCGTAAATGCCATAAGCCCAGAAGGAAAGGAGTTTGGCCTTTATATCGACATAAACAAAACCAAACTGATTATAGTGAGCAGACAACCTCAAGACAACGAAGAATTTTGTATCAACAATAATCAGGTCGAGAGGATGAATAAGTTCGAACAGTTGGGCACAACGCTGAACGACAAATGGGACAACGTCGGAAAACATCCTACCTAGGACTTATTTTCCAAGCTACTAAAACCTGTACTGATGAGAAAAATCGAGGGAAAAAGAGGGCCAGGACGGAAACAACATTCTTGGCTACGCAATATCCGGAACTGGTGTAATATCGCTGAAGCCGCCACGATATTCAGATGAGCCTAGGAGGGAACACTTTATACTGTCCCGTGAACACAACGCCAACGCGCTAAGAAGCGTACGGCACCAGAACAAGAAGTTCCTTTTGGGCGCAGTGGTAAAACTTGAATAAGTGATTGAAGTTTTGCCCAAAGGATTGAGATTTTCCCCAGATAGGTACACTGGGATGGGAATGGTGCCCAAAATATTAGCTCATCATGGTCACTGTGTGATAACATCATATGCTTGAAAAGGTTATCAATTTTATTGCTTAAATTAAATATAGTAGTGTCCTCAAATCCCCCTTGGCGCACTGCAAAGTGACAAAGGATCAATAAGGATAGACTAAGTCTGTGTTCGGAAAAGAGAACGAAATGCGTATAATTAGAATGACGGATAACAATGTAAATCGAACTTTTTACGAATATAAAGCGCCTGGAAGCAAGTTAATGGAAACCCGAATCTCCGAGCTGCCCCCATAATAAAAGTTATATGTTTCCTGAAGTGTAACAGAGATTATTCCCCACCTGTGTCGCGGAGCGTTCCATTTCGGTCTCCGGGTCATGCTTTCGGCCTGGAAGAATTGAAAACCATTACTGCTGATGAAAGAAAAGTTTCTTAAGTTTCCAGTCTCTTTTTGTCCCTCCGAGCGGCGTTCTTTACCTTCCATTTGATTCCGCACCACTTTTGTACACTCGAGTAATTCCACCTCGATTCTTAACTGCTTCCTTTGATGTCACGTTACTTTGTGCACCTCCTCCCTCGGAGTGCAGGGGGGGTGAAGGACGAGCATGATTTACTATTACTTTATTGTTTCGTTAACGGTATCGTGATTGGAAAGAAAAAATTGGGATTAATCTCCTTCCTAAAAAAAGAAAAAAAAGGCAGTGGAAGTAATTTATTCAAAGCTCCTCGAAGAAGAAGGGTGGAAAATACACCTTTACGCGGAAATTATGGTAACAAGGAAAATGTGATTAATTAGACATTCAAGTATCGAAGTCTTTTAACGTTTTTCGTAATACGGTTTGGAGAAACAAGTAGTGAATACTTAATCTGTCGGAAGACGGCTGCCTTTTTTAAATTCTAATAAAATTTCCACCGGTACGCTGATGACGAGGCGCCCTTCAATTACACGTGAACACTTTTCGTGATGAAGGGAATTTGGGATGTAAATAACTTAATTTGTGAAATGTCTCTTCCCTAAAGAGTTGTCAGCCGCATTTTTATATTAAACACCTTGTACCACCCTAAAACTCCCTGAAAACGACAAGGCCCCGCAAAATTCTGCCCTTGTCACCTTTAATATTTCAAGCATTAGCCGGGCTATTTATTAAACTGGATTTTAATCTAACTTTTAACCGAAGGTTAATTAGCCTTTTCCGTAAAGGAGCTAAAGGTAGGGCCTTTGATGAATTATTTATGAAAACGCTTTCAGGTTCCGTAATTTTTTGGCTTTAATCTCTAGAAAAGTTGCCCTAACTTTTTTTCAGATCTTGCTTAGTTATTTATAAATCGAAAACTCCCTTCGCCTTTGAGTCGCTGCTTTCTTGGAAATTAAGGATGTGGCGGTTTTAGTAAAATCTTGGAGTGACGCAAATCTGCTTATCCAGCATCAAACTGTGCAATAGTCCCCGAACTCACAATGCAAGCACACGTGAAAAAGATCACAAACCGAGCACTCGACTAACCTAAAAATAGCATAAATCCATTTAGATTACCTCCACGTATCAGTTTAAAAGAGATTTTATGTCGCAATCAAGCTGATTCAGCCCCTTTTAGAATACCTGAGTGGGCGCAACCTGTATGTTATTGAAAAGACACGTCCGCCACCATCTTAAAGTCGGGGCCGTGTGGGGGACGTGAATGACGACTCAGGATCGGATAATGGCCTCTCTTTTGTGCCATCAACGGCAGGGACAGGTAGAAACGGGAAAGCTTAATAATAAGGTGCCGAAGCGACTTCATGACATATTGGTTTGGATATGATTGTCCACTACTTGTACATTACTTTTAGAAATGGTTGTCAAAAAAATATGAAAAGCAAGTTAAGTTATAAATGTTCAAGGTATATTAAGACACAAGCAAATGCACTTTTTAGACGTTGAAAACATTTGGTTGGTTCATTTACCTTGAGAAAGCTTTATTTTTTTGACTTCGACTATGTTTTCAAGTTCAAGGCGAGGTAAACTTTCCGTTTTTCAAATATAAAACTAGAGTTTTTTTCCGTAAAATTAGTGAGTGAAAAAAAGTACTTGTACATGTATCAAAATTTGTTTCATTTATTTTTTTTTTATTGATAACATCATTGTCTATATACATCTAGTCAGACAATCTAACGCTCCCAAATTCTCTAAGCTTAAACGACTCAGAATACGTATGCGAAATCTGGTGTCTGCGACGGTACTTAAATCAGAGGTATGCCAGTTCAGATTTGAAAATTTTGGGAAGGGTTCTGTAATCTCGCCTTGGCCGTATCGATTTTTCCGTAGTTGGTTAAAACACCCTAAATCCCATCTTTATCCGAGTTACAAAATATAGTACTTACAGATCATTATTCGAATGGTTGAACCAGGGATGTACTTACTTTAGAAAACTACCGTATGTGTTATTCGAAAAATAAAAGGCTTATTTGTCTTGAAATAACGTGAAACATATTTCCAATTTTTCTTTTTTTATAATTTTATCTTAATAGAGTTAATAGGTGTGGAAAGTATTGCGGGTGAAGGAGTCCTACACCCGCAATACTTTCCACACCTATATCTATAAGGACGCGAAGTATCATGATATTGGAGTTAATGGAAAAAATAAATCCTCAAACCAACTACTCAATCTACCTAAACTCTTCTACATTTTTAATTATTAAGATTTTGAGTTTTTTTGGCTTAATCCAGGGACCTAATATCAGCTATTTTTCTACAAACAGAGAAAAAATATCATAACATAAGAGTGTCAAATCATGAATTACAATCGAGATTATAATATTTTACCATCGCGGCCGAGCTTATTATAATATTAGAAAACGAATTCAAAAGTGACGTTGAATTTAATAAGGTGTGAAAATATGACAGTTTTTAATCACAAAAATAGTTTTGGTATTAGATATAAAAAAATTTGAATTTCAAATTTTGATATATTTAGTTAATTAGGCATTAATTCCATATTTAGGGAAACTATTGCCAACTGAACTCTTTCAGGGTAATCACAGGTATTATAAAAGGCAGAAGATATCTTAATTATATTAAAAAAGTTCCCACATAGCAAACTGATATCCACTGGATATTCAGTTGTGGACATGGATATCCTCAGTGATATCCAATGGATATAGAGATTTAACAAAACCCGATATCCATTGTACATCCAATTTGTCCTCCGATCCAACATCCAATTGACTTCCATTATGTACATCCATTGGATGTTCAAAAAAAAAACTACTGATATCCATTGTACATCTAACTAACATCATTGTACATCCAATCCAACTAACCTAAACTAACCTGAACATTCAGTAGACATCCATTGGAAGTCCATGAAAATACGGAACTGCACATTCGCTTCTTTTTAGTTCTGCTATATTAATGGTTAAAATAGATTATACACTTTGATTGGGATATGCGATCTTTGAATTAGAATATAGTACCACATTAAAAAAAAAATCTCTATCTCATAGTCTTATTGTGCTAGCAAAATTAGGAAATTTTTCAATCAATGATTTTTGTTTCTTTTGATGATGTTCAAGTTGAATTCTTGCTCTAAAAGAGCAATCAGTACGTTTTGCTACATTATCGCAATCAAGAAAAGACATATTTCGGTTCAAGTTGTCTTCTATTGAAGATTTAGGGCATGAATAGTAAACACGTTGTCAAAAACAAGGGACAAAAACAAGATCGAAAATAAGGACTTTTCTGGAAAATCACATATCAACATTTAAACATTAAAATCTAGAGAAATTTCATTAAAGAAATTCGGATATTTAACTGCCCAAACAGCACTACATGTCCAATGGATATCCAGTTTTAGTCCAAATTAGGTCCGAATGTCCATGGACACATTTAGGACACATTGTGGACATCTTTTGTATATATATATTTTGTTGATAATCCGATGGACTATAAATTTAGGACATCCATTGGAGACACAACTGTACAGATTTATGGCAAATGAATTTTTAATATATAGCGGACATACAAAATAACTATATTACTCGGAATAGAAATTTAGAATAAAAATAGGTATAATATTTTTGCAATTATAGATTGATCTCTGTAGCTGATTTTCAGGCAACCGGATTCAAGATATTCAATCGTATTGGTTAAAAATCATCTGAAAGTCGTCAAGCCAATCCAAATTACTGTTTCCGAAAAGCGCTAATATGTTCTAATAAAGTTCATGTAATTAGGCAGTCCAAAGAACCTGTCGAAGTCATCTGTGAGAAATTCTGTTAGGACGAACAACTCTTGTTTATCTTGTTTATTATTAGTTTTTATGAGGTTTTGTATGTTTTTGATTAATGTGACCACAAAAAAGATCTAAAAAGTTACACAAAGTTGAAAAATTTGGATTGAAATCGTACAAACTAACAAAAATTTCCACAGATGACTTTGACAGGTCGTTGGACTGCCTGATGGATATTTTGACTATTTGGATTTTTGGTTATACAAAAATGATCCAGCTGAGAGACAAAATGTTAACAGTATGATGTCTTTTGGATACTAAATGGACATGTCCATCAAATGTAGAAATGTGTACTCTCTGTATAATCCATTGGACAGTCTTTGGATTAATCTGGGCTCTTAACGGTATATCCATTGGAAATGCGGATTTACAAAAATATGAGTCCATTAGACGTCCATAGGATTAGGTTGTGCTGTTTGGGTGTTGAGAGTCCGTTAAAAAATCCATTAAAAGAACATCAGAATTATCTGGTTTTTCAAATCCGTGGTAGATTCCTATCAAAAAACCTCATTTTCTACATTTTTATTGACTTTATACAACATAAAAGTAGACAAAACTGACTACCAGAGCTTTTGCTTAGAGGCAAACCATCAATATTGATTGCTAAATTGATTGAATCAGAATCTGTTATACTGAAATACTTTATGTTTTTTGAACAGATAAAATATGTTTGATTTTACAGCAAAGTAAACATAATTATTTGATGTTTTGTAGAGAAAAAAATGCAAATTTAGAGTTTTTGGAAACCAAATAGATTAATGATAGGGCGAAAATTGGTTAAAAATCACATAAAGCGTCCAAAAATGCAAGTTTTCATATTTCTGCAGAAATTCAATTTTATGACAAATCAGGCAAAACCGATTAAATCTTCTAATTTGTTGTTTTCGTTTTGGTAGTTACATTTTTGGTCCAAAATAGGTGAAATTTGAATAAGAACGTCCCAAAATGCATGTTTGGTGTTTTTCGGAAAAGTCAGGTAAGAATTAGATAGGGCCACTGGGGGATAAAAAAAATCACAACAACTTAAAACTACAAAAAGATGCAAATTTGGAGTTTTTGAAAAAAATAGATTAAGATTAGAGCAAAAATTGGTAAAAAATGACTCAAAGCGCCGTCCAAAAATGTAGGTTTTCATATGTTTTTGAAGAAATTCAATTTTATGACAAAATCAGGTCTGTCTGATCTGTGCCCATATTTATATCATGACTTCACTCCAAGTAAGCCTCAAGTCTGGCTTTGACATTTAGTTTCCATTTGAAATATATGGATTTACTTCAAACTTTTTTATTAATCATATCTTCTAATTTGTTGTATTTAGTATAAATACATTTTTGGTCCAAAATAAGTGAAATTTGACTGAAAACGTCCCAAATGCAAGTTTTGTATTTTTCGAAAAAGTGAGAATTAGCGCCAAAAATCAGTTAGAAACCATTTAATTAGTTCAGTAGTGTGTGTATATATTCATTTATAATTTCATTGATAAGAGATAGAACACATTGGGGGTTTTAGTTTAAGTTAGTTCAGGTAAATTTTTTACTTTCAGCAATTTTTGTAAGATGTGGGTGACAGGTAATTGACCAAAAAGGGCTGAATCTGAAGGTTTCATGTTTCAATTGGTTTTAAAAGACCCGTCTGTGCAACGAACAATCATTAAATCAAGAAAAGATATAGATTTGTTCTTTTCCATCTCCATTTTAAATTTTAGTTTGGGGTTAAATCAGTTGAAATCTATTAATTAATTGCGCTACTTAACCCCCAGAACAAGCTAAAATATTTTCATTCACATATAGTTTATGGAAAATTATAATGAAAAGTTAAATAAAAAACAATCCTCGGCCATGGAATTAGAACAGTACAGTAACTACAAAAAAATGCAAATTTAGAGTTTTTGAAAAAAACTGTTCAAGATTAGGGCAAAAATCCATTGGGTACTATGTGGGTTAACCTGCCACAATATTGCATCATTCACACCAGTATCAATAACAATGTAGGTATAATGTTGGTTGAATTCAAGCGTGACCATAAGCCTTACTCATTTTCGGTTTTTGGTTACCATGTATATTAATAAAGTTTTAAACCGTTAAACAATAACGAAATACCACAAAATGCAGTGGGCTTATAGGGCTAAAAATAAAAAATCAGTATACGTGTTCTGTTCAGTTAATTAAGAGAAAAAAATGATTGTCTGGTCATATGGAAACTGTAAAAATTCCAAATTAATTCAATTCTTTAAATCCCGAATTATCATTTCATCAGTTTCCTTCGGAGATACGTGTCGGTGAAAAAGTTTTAAATAAATGAATTATCAAGCGCCACCCTGTGCATGGAGTACAACACAGTACATGTAGACCTTAAAGGTTAACAGAAAGTCAAAATGCGGTCCTGTACTGTCGAAAGGAATCTAATCCACATATACTGATTCCGTCAAAACAAATCAAGAAAATTCGCCACGGCAGCGTCGAGGACGGCAAACCATGTTTACTTATCTTATCACACAAACACAACAGGCAGGTAGATGGTGCTGCAAAAAAATTTCTTCAATTCTGAATTGTTTGAAATAATTGGGTTTCAATCGTCGAGCGACATCTATCATAGTTTTAGCTAAATAAAAGCCTTGGAGAAATTAAGCCACTTGAAATGTCTGACTAAGTATATATAGACAATGATAACATCATTATATATTATATATCATTATATACATAAATTAAAATATCAACTAACAAATCACTTGATTTATTGGAGCAAACCGTCAACTGGTTCTAAACAAAGATTACAAATTTCAAAAAATTTTCAAATGGTGTCCATCAACTTTAAAACATGGGTAAACTCGTCTCACACGACTTAGTAAAATACAGTAGTCAACAACTGAAACCGAAACGGCAAAATTTTAGGTCACATTCAAATTCAAATATCCCGTGAACCCCTGCGTTGATTTCGGTGCCGTTTGAAGGGTTGGAGTGGGCAGAGATTTCACTTAATGACTGGCTATGAGTGGCCGCTAATAACGATCTACGCTTTCAGAACGTCAGAACAATATAGAGCGAATGGAGTGTCCTGCTAGGTCACTAGATGTAAATATTATTGAACATGTGAGGAGTATAGGATAAAACTGAGTTTGAGACAACGTACAGATGAGTTCGTACATTTGGATGATTTGAGGAATGCTATGTTGGAAAAATGGGAGACCATTCCGCAAGAGTTTTTTAACGGTTTGGTTAGAAGTATGCCCTCTAGGGTGGCAAGCGTTGTTAGAGCCAGAGGGGCCCGACAAAATATTGATCAATTATGTGGTAGGTTATGGAAGAAATAATTTTGATTTGCTTTGGATTCTGAGAGTTTGATAATGTATTACGTACAAACGACACACCGACCTGGTCCGTTAAAGATGCATTTCCAGCACAAAATTCCTGAGTAAGTCTTCCTTGGGAAGTAAGCTAAAATTAGTGGATTATGCACCAAGAAAACTGGTATACCCTGAGTTGACCAAAATGATTTTGTTTAAAACCTGTAGGGCCCATTATTTTGGCTAATTATTGCTTTGAAGAAACGGATAACTTTAGACCAAATAAGCAGAGTTATGGAAAAGAAAATACTGCCAATTTTGAAATGCTTTGTTCTTACTTACCCTGAATATATTGTAATAAAATGACCAATATAACAAAACGTTACTTGCCATATCGTTGGACCAATGATTTCGTATTAAGAAATTTATCGAAATTTATTGAGACTTTGTAGAAATTTGTCTTGAATATCGCATTACTATTCTAGTATAGGTGTGTTATACACTGTGCGTATCCGGATAGCTAAGATGGGTCGTGTAAAATGATTGAAGAATCAAGAGTGCCTTGGACATATTTAGAAAGCCTGAAGGCGAGTTCCGTAACCAATAAAAAATAAATTTATTTTTCTGCAATTGATCAAGAATGACAACTTTCTGACGTCTGTTAACGCCGAGAAATACTTTATTCTAATACTTCATATGGTTACTAAGCAATCAGTTGTAGAAACAGTACGGCAATATTCAATCCCGGCCCAGGCCGGATAGTGAAAAATATCATGAAAATAGTATATTGTATATCTAGTAGGAAAAGCGACATATTCTCGGCCGACGATGTAAATTAATTGATGAGCAATCATCGAAGGATGAGAATATGATTTTCCTACTAGGTACACATACCATTTTTTCTGAAATCTTTCTTACTAAAAAAAATAGGTGTTTTATGGTTTGAATGCTGGACTAAAAGCAGTTCTGGAATGATTTTTCGAGACCTAGGCCTGGAATATATGCGTATTAATTTTTGGCAGAAAGTTTGGATAAGTTTTTGGTAACATTTTTGATGAGTTATTGAAGTGGATTGGCCTTTGAGTTTTAAAAAATGGGTAAGGACATATAATCTTAAGTTTTTCCAACTGTATACCAACCATTTGTTTTCCAATTAATTTTATTCTTGTTTTGCGTTTACTCCTTTACTACTCCTGTATTCCTTGTAATAATTCAGAAAGGGAAAGAGAGTCTTAAATAACTACAGAACATTGGAGATTCATTGTGGGATATTTTGAACAATCTACATCATCCGACAAAAAAAAAGTTTACAATGTCGGATGGGGACCATGCCAAACAAAAGCAACTGTGAGAAAGTTTAATTGTGGAATTGAACTGAACTGATGGGAAGTGGAAGCAGAGCACTAGCCAAATGGTAAGCAGTAAATACATAAAATTAACATTTCTGGCTGAATTAAACAACCTAATATTAGACCATTGGAAGCTGGAAATCCCAAACTAAAGCAAAAGCTAGTGTCCTTCGCCTAAAAGCTCAGAGGACTGGAGGGGGTTCAGTGAATGCTGCTCCTTTGAAACTCTGAATGCCATTGAGGAGCGATTGATGACCCTTTTGGGGTATAGATCAATCAGTGGTGGTAACAATAAAGAATTCTGCCTTGTAAGTATGAGTATTTTTATGAATCAACCAACATAAATTTGTTGCCGAGAGTTTTTTACTTTATCTAAATTTTAGCCAACGATAACTGCATCAGCAGTAACTGAAAGTGAACAACCAATTCCGGGGCCCAGCCATAGAAGTTCTCCTCCTTTAGTGCCACTCGCTTTTCCACCCTATAAACATGTATTAATTCACCCCTCTGAGCCTGAGATGAATGGAGAACTACGTCAAGATTTAGAAACCAAAAATGGAATCAAAGAGATAATACCCCCTAAAAAGAGAATACACACTTCAGCTGAGAAGGCTCGAAGATTTGTTAACATGAATAGAATCCATGTGGAAATGATGGAAAAATTTACAACCATTGAAAAGTTACATTTCCGATTTGAGCCCTTAATCAAACACTCCTCTTAGTTACAACTTAAAGTTACAACAAAATTAAAGTATTTGTCAATTAGCTGTTATTGTCTCTGTTGGCCCTCTCTTAGTAACTAACCTCCAATTAAACTATGGTGCGGTTGGTCTTCCAGTTCTCCAGCAGGAGGTATTTTGTCTCCCCCTTCCATAGGAATATTTCCTCAAATACACATGTTGTGTAATATACAAACTGAGTTTATAATTTGTCCTGCCTTATGTGGCTGATGAAATGACTTATGAAAATTCTTTCCTCTATTATACATCGAAATCGCATCTTCAAAATACCTACAAGACAATATTTCAAAAATATATAATTTACTCATCTTTCTAATATTCCTATCTATACATCTTTCCACACAATTTCTAGTCATTGTCAAGGCTTGAGTGTATCGATTTTTAGGGCTATTTCTTGGAGCATCTCTTATGGGGGTCATTAACCAGGGTTCTTGGGGATAGCCGCTGTCACCCAACAACCAGCTGCTTTGGTCCCCTGCTGTATAGCTTTGTTCCATGTGATAACACAGCAGAGTTTCTTCAAATAAAGGCGTCATGGGTTGCCCCTTCACAATTTGCATTAACGTTCAAAATCAAAATTTCACCGAGTCACAAATGATTTGCACATTTTTGGAGTGGTAACCTTTTCTACTGAAATACAGATGTTTGTCTTCTACTGGTTGAGATATTACTACGTGTGTTCCATCTATGCATCCTGTAATTCCAGGGAATTTAAATGTTCTCATAAATGTTAGTTTCTTCTGTTGTTTCACTTCTTCTATCACGGGAAACCATACATCTCGGAGCAATAGCTTCCAATGCTTGGCAAACTTCTCCTAGCGCCCTAGTCAGTGTTTATTGGGCCATAGCGACTATGACTTCAATTCCCATACTTCTCTGATATGACCTTGAGCAATGAATCTTAGGGCTGCAAATATTCTTATTATGCTGGGGTCCTTTGACCAACTAGATTTCTTGTCAGCTCTCTCTACTACTGGTCAATCTATAACCTTTCCGAAACTCTCTCAGGTAATTCTAAAGAGTTACAACTATTAAGTAAAGCACTACGCTCTAGACGTAATTCCTTTATTCGTTCTTCAGCGTCCAAATCCCCAACAAAATGTAAAAATATTGGCTACAAAATTTTTTCAAGAGAAATATGAAAAAAAAATTGTGAAAATACATCAACAAATCAAATAAACATTAAATCTATTTTATATTTATAACTATATATTTATAGGTTAAAATAAAGCTCAACTGAAAAAACACTAAATTCCCTAAAATTGACACTAAAGAACGGAAATGTTGGCAGCGCCGAATTTTCTATACGCGATATCAGCCAAAGTCCATAGAGAAAGTCATAAAGAGTACGGATCTCCAAAAGAAAAAAAATTCTTTTCTTTTCTGTCCCATTCCGTTTTCTATTTCTATCACGTTACAGAGTTCACTTTCTGTTTTTTGATAGAGCAAAGTTTTCTTTCTGTGAGACATACGGCAAAAAGTCATTATCAAAAGTTAAAACCGTCAGATAAGTTTCTATACCAAATTTTACAATTCTCGGTCGACTGTCACTTCTGAATTTGGTTATGGGAAGATTAGTATGTCAGTGATCAAAGTTGGCTGAGGATTTTCAAATTTGAGATTCTATGCTTAATTTTTATTTAAGCTTTTACGAATGACTTTTTGGCATAGCTGCTACAGAAAGCCCGAAAAAAAAACAATAATTTTACATTTTACAACACATTTTAAACACAATAAAAAATTATTTGATAAATGTTGAAAAATCATAGTAGTCCGAGGTTTCTCAGATTTGGTATATTGGCCTAGTTTTTGATTCTATGCAACTTTTATCCCCGACTTTCTGTCCTATGTCCCATATAAAGAAAACTTCATTCTATCAAAAAAGAAATTTTCTGACAATTTCCAAGGCTCGCTTGAATTTTCCAAATTTAAATTATTCCAGAAATTCGTCTCAAACCAAGCAGGACTAACACAAGGATTTCTTAAAAGAGTTGTTCCACCTATCCGGTGACACACTGTAGTGCTTAGTACAACTCCGTTATAACTGATAAAGCAAAGTAAATCCAAAAACGTCCAGAGATGATGCCAAGATAAACCTTACTACGGGGCCAAAATGTCTTCAATATCACCAGCCAGTAACTGCTTTAGGTAGAACATTACACTATAAGTACTTTTAAAAAATGTTGCTTTAGACTTGACTAAGTAAAGCTTGTTCATTAGAGCCGTAATTTTAACTGACCCAGTATACGTTTCATCAAACCTAACACCTGTCGCTTTAGTACAAAGTTAACAAAATAGACTTATTGCCAAGCATATGGATTATAAGGAATTACGAGTTAAGAAGTTATCTAAATTCCGAAAAACAGTCTTAGTTCGGTTAATACTAAAAGTTTCGGCAAAAATCCAAAATGGTCTAGAGCAATTATGCTCATTGGCATATAGATTGTCAAAAAATAAAAAAAAAACCTAAGAACGGCAAAAGAATGTAAATTTAAAAATTTTGCATTGTTTTACTTAACACCCTGTATATTAAGAGTAAATTGTTATTAGCGGCCACTCATAGCTAACCATGAAGGGAAATCTCTGCCCACTCCAAACCTTCAAAAGGCACCGAAATCAATAATTCAAAAGTTGCCAATGTCAATTTTCGACGGCTTCAAATCAAGAACAATAAAACTCTAGAATGTAAAAGGAGGACTAGCTCAGAAAAAATCTACAAAAAACTACTCTTAAGAGAAATTAGAAATTTTGCAGCCCTTGAATAATATAAAAACAAAACCAATTTTCCAATGGCTATCTGGTTTTCAAATAATCCCTGCTAGCTCCTACTATGTATAGTACTTCCTTACCGTGCTTTCCAAAAGCCTGGATGTACTGGAACAATGCGAATGACCTTCACACATTTTTTCACTTGTTTAAGCGAAACATCTTGGACTTCCATTGTCTTTACTGAGTTGCTTTACACGACGTTTCGACCAGTGGAATCTCTGCTCGTTTTCAAGTGAAACTTGAAAAGTCAGTTTCACTTGAAAATGGGCAGAGATTCCACTGCTCGAAACGTCGTGTAAAAACTCAATAAAGACAATGGAAGTCCAAGATGTTTCGCTTAATAGTACATCATTTTCTACCACCTTTAAACAAACGTTAGAAAACCGATACGGACCTGGTATTAGTGAGAAATTCAAATTTCAGTTGAAAAAAAGCAGAGATTCCACAGCTCGAAACGTCGTGTACAAAACTCAATAAAACAATGGAAGTCCATGATGTTGCGCATAATAGTGCATCATTGTCTACCACCTTTTCACTTGTTTATTGTCTCTGAATTTTATTCACCAACTACATTTCCAAAAGAAATCCTCTCCTCCACTGTCTGAAAACTTGAGCTATAAACACTATAACCTTTCAGAAGCTGTATCAAATGGACGGTTTCCTTTTTGTAAACACTAAACACCTTTTAGCCTGCTTGCCAAATATTTAATATGGGAGTCGTAAAGTATTTGGGAATAGAAACTCTGATGTTTAATATATGCGTTTGACCGTTAAAAATCAACAATAAATATATTTTGAAATTAGGTTTATGCGTGAGTTTTCTCGAACCATTTTATTATTTTTGTACCAATAGTCATATAATTACTATAAATAATTGTTTGCGAATTTTCCTTGCAACTGTTGTATTAAGACAGCGAATAACCTAGATTTTCATCACCAAACGCTATACTTACGTTTCCAAAATATAAAAGGAAGCATCTACACGTATATCTGATATAGAAAACTGTGACAATGGAAAGCAATATAAGCTGAGACAGCCAATTGTCCGTTGGTTAAGTAGGTAGACAAAGGGGCATATTATGAAATATACCCGAAATGGGGCCTCCAGCTGTCATATTGCAAGGCGAAATTAAATTAGCAGAAATGAAGGAATAAAACAGATTACCAGCTGGAGAAAATATTTGATAACTCACAGGTTTCCACTAAATAGCTTGCGATAAATCCTTAGCATCAAAGGCAACATTGGGTGTCTTTAATCATATGTTATTTTAAGTTCATATGATTTAAATCTATTTTATTTTAAATTAAACATTTTCTAGTTATATGCCGTACTACTTTCTTAGACTTTTTCACTTACCTAACTATTAATATCTACTTCCATTTAAGGTTATATTAATAATGTCATTTTATATATATAAAAAATTTCCTTTTTCCTGCTTTTGCTTCAGCATGTTATTTCTACAACCATTTTGCATTTCCTGAGCTCTAAACTATTCATGAGCTCTAGTTATCTCCACATTGATCGTAAAATTTTCTTACTTTCAATCATATAGAAAAAAACAAAATAAAGAATAATCAAAACCAAAAATAATGGTAGTTAACATTTGAAATCATATCCTGACAAGCGAATGGTGCGAATTGTTAGTAGAGAGTAAATGTGTTTTAATCGTATTGTAATAGTGAAAAGTAAATAAAAGTGTGTAGTTAATTGACGATAAATTATTTGAACACGTATTCTGTAACAACTGGTGTCAGAAGTGGGATAATTTTTGTCAAATTTGTGACTGCGGACAAAGTAGTCGTCGCGCACGTTGAATTTTGCGTGGTAAGGCAAGAACTTTGGTGTTTTCTACATGCCATATATACGATCTACGACAAAAATCATGTATGAATAACTGGCAGCACTTATAGAAATGCTGAAGAAATACAAGGAATTTTCTGGTATGACAACACAAACAAAGACAACTTGAGAAAAAGGAACAAGAAAAACAAAGGCAGCTCGACAAAGAGGAACAAAGAAATTTTCTGGAAGAACAAGAAAAACAAAGGTAAATTGAGAAAAGGAACAAGAAAAACAAAGGCAACTTGATATAAAAGAACAAACAAAAAATCAAGCTGCTCTGTTTCAGGCATTAACGGTTGGTCGTCGCGAATTTCAAGAACTTGTCTCAACCAAAATGACTGAAGTCAAACAAGAAGTAGATCAAGTCAAACAAGATGTGGATCAAGTAAAAAATGAAGTACAGATGAAAATGACGGAGTTAGAAGAACAGTGGCGGATCTGGAAAACACGTCGAAGTGGGCCAACTTCAACCGCTGAGCGACTAAACATTACTAGGCCTCCAGTTGTCGACGGCACTACTTCTTGGAGCATTTCTAAAGACGGGGCATTTATAATTTGAGGCGACAGATTCGGACAAGGCTACCGAACTAATTGTAGCTTTGAGAGGAAAGGCTGCAGACATGATGCCTACATTGTCGACCACTGTGTAATTTCAACGCAATTACCGCGACGTTTGATAATGCTCATCGCGAAATACTCTACCAGACAGAACTACGGATGAAACAGCAGAAGTCAGGCGAAAACCTACTGGAATTTGGAGCGGACATTGAGCATTTGACAAGATAGCGTATCCTGCGGCTCCCTCTAATTTCCTTGAATAGCTATCAGTCCAGGTGTTTATCGAAGGAGTTCGCGACAGTGAAATGAAATGCAATTTGAGGTTGACTCGTCCTTCCAGTGCAAATGAGGCATTAATTCGGCCATTGGAGTATGAGGCATCGAGAATAAACACGGGCTATAGAGTTAGAATATTGGACGCACAGGAAGAGCCGAATTCACGAAGCAAATGAGTTCACATTTCGACCAACCAAGGAGCAGGGCACCAAACATTAATTACAGAAGAAACATGGACCGAAATGCCGACCTACAAACCCGGGTCTTGTTTCAACTGCGGCAGAATGGGCCATTTTAAAAGGGACTGTCTTGGTCGACGGGAAACGATTCAGACTCCGCCACGACGACAATCTGGCGGACTGACATATCAGCCGGAAAGGATACCAGTGGAACTAATACCAGTCAATGTGAAGGAGCGAACGCTGTCTGGCCCCGCGGTAGCGGTTTCATTAAGATTGGACAGCTTGGAAGAAGCCTCACCATCCCTGGCAAAATTGAACATCGTCCAGGCAGATCTCATGGTAACGCACATGCATTATCACGCAGGCTTGTAAAGGGGAATGTCGAGACTGCCAACAAGTAGAACAACGAGAAGGACCAAGCATTCTTAGGAGAGCCAGAAATGACGTCGATGAACATTGGACCACTGAACAAATGAAGGTCGAACAAACAACCGATAGTGCTGTGGGCTTAATACGTCAATGGAAGTTGGAAAATCAAAGACCTGATTGGAAGGACATAGCAGATAAGAGCCCGGAAGTAAAAGCTATGTGGACTCAATGAGATTCCTTGGCGATTCAGAATGGTTTACTGAAGAGGACTTGGGAAAGCCCCGACAGGAAAAGTGGACGGAATGATGTCTTGAGAGAAATGCACAATGGAGTGTCTGGATGCCATTTTGGAGTGAGCAGGACCCTGGATAAAATCCGAGAAAGGTGCTACTGGGTAAATTGCCGAGATGACGTCGAAGAATGGCGCAGAAATTGTGATACCTGCTGTTCCATAAAAGGACCCCAAAGAAAATTCTCACATTCCTGTGTGATCCGTCTGTGATAGTCTTTCTTTTTCTGTTTTGATTCAGTTATGACTCGTTGTATTTTAGTGGTAATGACCATATATTTTTCCAATAATCGGTTAATTCTGGTTTAGTAGGTATTTCTTTTATAGGGTTATTTGCTTTTGATAATACAGAATTGTCTTTCGTTTCTGTTTTAGGCTAAGTTGGCAAATTCTCTTTCATAGTACCCTTTGTATTTGCCGAGTCTGCCGGTGTAGAAAGCAAGTTTTTGTTTCATTGTGTCGAGTGTTTCTGGCTCGGCTTGTGTCGGGTGATTTTTCATCATTTTTGTAATAGAATTTATTATCTTTTTAGCTTTGTTGCCATTTTTGTGTAGGGTCATGTGCCTTCTATCCCTCCTTAGGGATAGAGGATCCCCATTTTTATTCTATGTTCTATTCTGATTTGCCAATTCGGTTTAAACTTTTCCCTAATTTTCCCTGTTTCCCTGTTGGATTTTTTGGCCGTTGTGTTTGATTATTGTGATTGCTTCTGTGTATATGATTGTGTGACTGCCTTCCAATGTGCTGCTGTGTGTTAGATACTTAGAGATCAGTGTTTTTGTCTTTTTGATAATTTGAGAGGTATCAGGCTTAATTCTTAGTCTTGGAATGGGGCTTCTTAGGTATGGGTTCGTTCCCTGCCAATACGAGAGGTTGGTTGCCATGTCTTCCTCCAGTCGTGAGTTTTCGTCCATTGATGAGTGAACTCGATCTAGATGGTTGATTCTTTTCTTGTTTTTCAGACGTTTTTCTGTTACAATTTTTGACAGTTCTGAGAAAAAGTGTGTGCAGTTCAAGTCTGTATCCTATTTGGATGGTCTCCAGATTTGTTGCTTTGTAGTAACAACGCATGACAGTTCGGTTCATTTGGTCATTCCAAGTCATCCGCTGTCGTGTAGTGCCAGTCTTTGTGGTTGCTGGTAATCCAGGCAAAACACGTGGGGGTGGTGTACCATTTATTTCTTGGTTTGATCCGTTAATGAGGACATTGCGTTTTGTGTTGTAGTCTGGTTTAATAAGTTCAAAATATCCGGCTGATGGGTGGCCGATCAGTAACAGATGTATTGTTGCAGCATATTTTGATTTTCTTATGATTGTTGGTTTGGTTCTTATTATTATCTTTTGTACTTTCGTTAACCTATTTCTGGAGAATGTATAAAAGTTTAATTTCAGTGTTTCTGATAGCGCTAAGTTTTCCAAACTTGTTCCATGTGTTGTCGTTTTTATCATATGGGAGCAGTATTTGTCTCTATGACTTAGTTCCTGGCTCTCGATCAAAGAAAATGACTTAAGTTCATCCCAATGTTATTATTATTATTATTATTATTTTTGTCATAATTTTTAGTCGAAAAAAAAAAGAATAATGTTACGGGATACAGGTTCCAATAATTTATGATCAATTAACTACACACTGTTATTTACTTTTAACTATTACAACACGATTAAACACAATTACTCTCTACTAGCAATTCGCACTGTCTGCTTTTTCGGTAATTTCGCTTATTTACTACACTGCACTCGCACACATTCGATCCCATCTCGAACGGCTCGCTCGTTTATATACCCGGCCTGAACATACTCTCGTACTTTCGAGAACGGAGGTGACTGTTCCCGGTTGTCATTTACGCTAGATGGGTTCCCGGGGCCGCGGTCGGCGCTCTGCGTTGCCGCTTCGGCCCGAATTCCTGTAGACCGACGATCGGGCGTCACATTGCCCCCCTCTTATCGTCCCGATCAGAAAAATCTCCACGACTGTAAGTCTTTAACCGTTCAAGATGAACCATTTTCATCTTTGTTCTACGGGTACGTTGGATTTTGTTTACCACGTCGTTAATCCGCTTGATGACTGTACATGGACCTTCCCAACTTGAAGACACCTTGGGAGAATTTCCTTTATTCCTCTGTGGATTATACAGCCAAACCGAGTCACCTGCCATAAATCCTGCAGAATTCGCCCTTAGGTCATATCTGGCTTTCATCCGATTGCTGGCAATGTTTATCTTGGTCCTCACGTTTCGATGGATTTTCTTTAATTTTTGGTCTAAAATACTTTTAGGTTTCTTGGTAATTCACCTTGTTAGTAAAAAACTGAAAGTATAAACAACTAACACATAACTCAGTAAATAAATATTTTTTCCATCCCTGCTCATTTTGACGAGGTAAACCATTACCAGAATTTGACTAATCATCTCAGGCCTAACTAACTATTAACTTAGAATCACCTTTTCCCAAGTTCAAAATAAGAGAGGTCATATAATCTCTTTGCAGTCCAAGCTTCATTTCTTCTGAAGCCTTCTGCGTGTTTAAAAACCTTAAAAACGTTTTTGTGCTCGCCCAGCAAAAAAGTTCTTTATCTTTGTAAGTGAAGTTTTATGTTAAAAAATATAATGCCTCCATTTGCGACTAAAACTCCTCAATTTAATTAATCTCCGGCATTCTAAAGTTTTCAGCAAGCCCGCGGATTAAAATAAAAGAATAACCTGTTATAAATGACCGAACATGCAGGTTGCCTTAAAAGTTTTCCAGGAACAAAGTCTAAAATTACCAAGTTCTAATTCTTTTAACCTGAAGCAAAAATATTATTAATGGATTTTCTAAGTAAAAATGAGAGCTCAATATCTAACACCGCCTCGGCTTTTTTTTTGTTGGTCGGAAGTTTTTTCCGGAACTTTTAAAAAGGAACTTTCTTTGGACGAAGTCAAATACATTTGTCAAACCGTGGAAGGAAAACAACTTTTGATAGGGATAGGTTACAAGGAAAACTATAATACTAGAAAAAAATAGGGTGTTTTTATCTCTCTATATGGCCAGACTGCCCACGGGCCTTATGGGATCTATAGGTAGCAATATCATCTATTTTCTACCCTCAGGAAACCATTTTAGATGTACAAGCTCCGGGTCCAGACTTTGTGGCTCCGGGCCCCTTTTATCTATAGCGGAGCAGAAAGTTTTTTTTATCCCAATCAAAATGCTCATTCCCTTGCTAAATGTCACTCACCTTTCTATTATCTGTCGGTGTTGGGCAGAACAATTATTATTCGTAATCACTCGTCGATTTTGCAACGCTGTTTCGGTGTTTCGCTTTTGATGGTTCGTTTTAGGGCGAAGCTGAAACAGCTTTTTGCGCTCGATTAATTTCGCTTGTTTACCTGCAACAAATAGGGAGAAAACGAATGAAAACCAATGAAAACAAACGAGTGACTCGTAGAAAAAATCCATTTTTTATCTCTAAGAGACTGGTAGAAATTTAAGTTTGAAATAAGCAACTCTAAGTCAACAGTCTCAAGTTTATTATGTTGTAGTTGTACGGTCTGTGAGTTTGTAAATATGTGAACGTGTTTTGAATTTTAACTATTTTAACTTGTGTTGGGATTGTGGCCTGATGATGCCTTTTTAGGCGAAACATGTAGCCGTACAACTACAACATAATAAACTTGAGACTGTTGACTTAGAGTTGCTTATTTCAAACTTAAACGAGTGACTGCCTGAAACAGAAAATTTTTCCTTATTAAGATTGGCTGTCGATTGAGATTTTTATACCGAAAGACACACTCATATTTAATTCACAGACTTGCATAAAAAGAAAAATCCCCTCGCAGCTGGCGTCGTCCTGAAAATTTGATAAAACCTACCTGAAAATCAGAGAAAACGAGACTTTTCGACATAAAATATAAACAAGCAGGGGATCGAGGCACCAGTTGTGTACAACCGATGTCGAGCTTTTAATATTCACCTCGCAGACAAAAGCCTGTTATTGCCTACCTTTCGATATTTACGAAGCAATATTGGATATCTTGCCAACTCTAAATATTTTATTTTCGACGCGGAAAGCAAAAGAAGTTAGTTTACATATGTCAGACGTGATATGAATGTGATTTCTGCTCCCCTGAGGCCGCTGCTTGCCGGAAGTTTATTTTGAACTTTTCAGGTTTATTGAGCGTTCACTTTCATGCAATAGGATCGGAATCTTTTTGGACAATAAATAACCTAGAAATTATTTTTTTTCAGCCAATTGTTCTTGTTCAGATGAGAGTAGTTGTCCTAAAAATTATGCTTTATTGTCGTTTAAAAAATAAATTTTGTTGACAAAAGCAGGTATAAAATAACAAAAGTAAACGTTATAACTAGCCTTAGGAAATAAAATTCTTAAGAATACAAACAGCGTTGACAAACAGGAGATAACATGATATAAAAAAATCCCCATATTAACTGACACAGCAGGGGAAACCAAACTCAAATAACAAAAAACAAGATTGGAAACAAAAGCGTGCACACAACAATTAAAATAAGTAAAAACATGTCTTATTTTCTAACTAAGTGTCTGCAAGAAATTTGTCGCTACCGTAGAACGAGCGCACCAAAAGCAGCAGTTTAAGTTTGCCTCTAAAGAGATCCTCACTCTTCGTCCGCCAAACTCCAATGGTAACTTATTAAATATTGCCTTGCTGTCATAAATAATAGAAGACTTTGCTCGCGTGCTGGTAGAGATTGGCAAGGGGACAACACATGGATATCTTGAAGGCTTACCACTCCCATCATTAATTAAATGTCTGTATTTTTTATATACAAGATAAGCAGACTCCAACAAAAAAACGCATGGCATTGTCAACAAACGCTGGTTGAAGAACAATTGTCTGAATGAAATGATGAAACACTAGGACTAACTCCAGACACATACCTCACGGATCTTTTCTGCAAAACAAACACTTTCAATCAGTCCAAAATAAACAGTCAGCGCTATTGGCACTCCTAGTTTTTCCCTCCCTTATAACTCTCAAAGCATTCTCTCAGTCGCAAAACCGATTGTTAGTCAGACAAGATACTTCATCACCCTCCACGCAGACCTCCACCTGGCACCCAAAATTCACAGCACATGTCTTGCTGGTATTAAAAAATAAACCATTTGCATTGCAACAGTCTCTAAACAATTTCGTGTCTGCATTCACCCGTGCTTCAAGACTAACACCATGCACTTCTCTTCACAGAATTGTGGAATCGTCAGCAATATCCAACCTGTCCAAGTCGTCAATGTAGATCAAAAACAGCAGAGGTCCCAACTCAGAGCCCTGTGGAACCCATTAGTCAACGATCGCAAGACCAGAACATAAACCCCCGCAAGTAACTAGCTGAGTTCTCTCAGACAAGTATTCCCGAAACCAAACCAAACTCGCACTTCTAAATCCATACATGTCCAATTTACTTAATAAAATGTCATGATTTACACAACCGAAAGCTTTCGAAAAATCACAGAAAACCGCAACTGAAGATGATCTTTCATTAATTGAAAAATATAGAGTCTCTAGAAACAAAAAAATTGCATGCGATGTGCATCTACCTAGGCGGAAACCATACTGGGATGAGCTCAGGATGCCACGCGAACCCATGTAGTTAAGAGCGCGATCCTTTACAAGTCTCTCAATCATCTTCGATAGAGTGGGCAATAAAGCTATCGGCCTAAAATACATAATAATGTCTCCACTTTTATGCAATCAGTTGTATGTTGTCTATAAGAGATTTTCTATTAAGAGAAATTGTATGGCACAAGTTCAAAAAAAGATTAATCGGTGCAGTTTTGATCATTATAGTACACCTCGATGGCATGTGGCTGTGGTAATTGGGATGGATATGATGCAAGAGAAAAGTACCGAAGGCGTCATGAAATGCAAAAAGGCCAAATCCGCATGCCATAAAAGTGTAACCAAACGCCACTACAAACCGAACCCAATTAATGCCCGTAGAGTGCGTAAGCAGATCATTGCATAATATTGGTTGAACATGAAAAGAAAAAGCAGTAACTTTCCTTTCTTCATTTTGGAGTTCAAATAAGAATATCTTTCTTGATGCCCACTATTCGTTCTAGAACGTTTTGAGCGTTTGAACAGAAAACTCCAAGTTCCATTCCATTTTCCCAAATAACTTTGAAACTTAGGACTGACTAAAGAACGCCCTTAAAATTCGAGAATTCTTAAAATAGGTAATGCGCAGAGATTCTGAGTACTTCTGTTCTCTCGCCTCATCTTTGGCTGAAAGAGTCTTGGCGATAATACACTACACAGCTTTTCTGAATCACATAAATATTTTTGAAATTTTCTTTCTCACTCCAGATAGTTAAAGCGAACTTGAGGAACATGAGGGACGCCAAAAATTGACATGCATCAGGATGGGGTGACATGCCAATTGCAATATCGGCTGAGTCACCTAAAAAGGCTCCGAAAGTATTAGTGGTCTGCATAAACCATTATTATGTAGGTAGTGTGTAAAAATTCCCTCCATGGTCTCATATTTAAGAATGGTAACAAGGAGACTGTTAGCAACTAAAGCTCCATTGCACTTTTTGCAACACTTGCAAAAGATGAAAAAAGGTTAAAGGCGCAAATGAAGTTGTTTCTTAACTGGCAACGCTTGCTCTCCGAAACGCGCTTCGGGTCCGAAAAGCGAAGAAGACTTAACGATACAATGTTATTCCTTCTCGATAATTTGTATTTATATGATAATATGGTAGCGTCCTGTTTTTCTATACGATGAGGGGATGTATAGCAGGTAGAGGACATGAAATACCTATATCCTCAGATAAAGAACGCCAACGTTTCGACTATGTTGTATTGATTTTTTATAAATATATCAAATAGAAGTTTTCTCAAAGCCACTTTCTTCGAAGGGAGCTCTTTATTTTGATGTTCTTTGAATGTCAAAATAATGTGTTGCAATCCAGAAAGTCGCGTGCTCAACAAGCTGTTATTTTACATCTGGAGAGTCTCTCCTGTTTTACAATTTTGGCCTCCTTTTTAGCAGTAGGTCACATAAAAGTGGCCGCTATATCTACATGAATTGACGTCGAACTCGAGATTCGCCATTGATCGGCTTTGACAATAACGTTACTTTGTGGATCGCTTAAACATGGCCGACTTCCGGCCAAAAAACGAGACTAATTTCAGGAAAATATCAGAATTTGTTTGCTCTGTCCATATCTCCTAGTTTCTTGCTTGGGATCGCTTGACCCACTTAACAGCCGCGAGCGACTCTATGTAACTCAAAATTGCAGAGACCACGCAGCAGCAGTTTTCTGCGATATATCAAAAGCCTTTGTTTTATCGCAGAAAATTGCAGAACACTGATTTTCGTGTTTCGAAATCTTCTTCACATAAGGACCCAGCTTCAATTATCTTCAATTATTCATTCTATCCATCTCAAAAAATAAAAAGCAACACAGAAGAAAAAACTGGGGATGGCGTTGCCTGGCCGAAACACTAAAAGTCGATTTTAAACCGGTAATACATAAATTAAGAACCTTATTTGAAATAACGAACTTAACAATGGTCCTACAAATCCTAAACGTAATTATGTCAACGTCATATCGTAGAACTGTGAAAATGATTGTATCAAAGTAGCAACATCTTCAGCAAACAGTTTCTAAACATTTAACCAAAGTTATATCTCCTATAATAACAAATATCGCTGTACGGCACGCATGATATGGGACACACTGTATATGCAGAACAGCCAAAAAAGGTTTTAGCAGCCAAAAGAGGTTACAATTTTCAAATAAGTAATGAGTTTACTGCAAGTAGAGCAGTACGAAGAACTAAACCATTGGTGGATTAGGTAGATACTTGACTGACAACAGACAAACATCCTGGTGGAATAACTGCCTGGAAAGTCCAAGGAAAAACGTCCGAAGGCTCTTTAATAAAGCAAAAATAACTGGCGACTGGAATATTTACAGACAAGCCCTAACTAACAACAACAAGCAGATTAGGGCTGCTAAAAGAGAGTCTTGGAGAAGGTTCTGTGGGAGTATTAAAAACCTGCCAACAGGAACCCGAATCCATAGGATTCTCTCAAGAGAGCCGTGTCAGGAGGTTGGTTCGATCAAACGGTGCGATGGAACTTACACTTCCACTAGTAGTAAAACGTTACAGATACTCGCAAGCTGACATTTTCCGGGTAGCCGGCTGACAAATTTGGAGACTAACACTAGCCCATAGTCCACTAGCCAGAACCAACAGGGCAGATCGGGAGCTCTCCAAAAAAGTGGTCAGACCAACCCTACTAAAATCCACGATTACGGCTGTCTAACCATAAAAAATGCCCCGGGGAGGATGGAATGTTTCCGGCGCTACTACAACAGGACCTGGATCAATTCGCACCTATATTAACAGAACTCTTCAGAGCGAGCCTTGCATGGAACTTTGTTCCAAACTGCTGGTCCAGGGTGAGGGTCGTCTACACACCAAAGATGGGATGTAGGGGAAAAGATCCTAAATCGGTCAGGCCAATCATTCTAACCTCGTTTCTGCTGAAAAGCTTGGAAAAGCTGATAGACCTATACATTAGGGAGGGAGCGCTCACAACGTACCCCCTCAATACGGAACAGTATTCATACCAGGCTAACAAATCAACAGAACTAGCACTCCACAACCTGGTGGTGAAATCCAAGATACCTTGGATTCAAAAGTTGTCTCAATTGGTATTTTCATAGACATTGAAGGGGCCTTTAATAATGCAGCTACAGAGTCCCTCCTCAGCCCCAGTAAAGCGAGGGGGATCGAACCAACAATAGCCAACTGGATTCGCAACATCTTAGAATCCAGACTGATCACTACATAATTAAAAAATGACGCTATCAGATTTACAACAGCGGGAGGTTGTCCACAGGGCGGTCCTTGGACAGCAGGAAAACCTAGCATTAAACTCTAGGAAAACAGTGATTTTGCCATTTACGCGAAGGAAGAGGCGATACTTCTTGAAAGCGCCATCCTTGTTAGGGACGACAATCCTGTTTACCAACGAAGTAAAATTTCTAGGAGTTATCCTGGACAAATCACTCACATGGACCCCACATGTGACTCGTACGGTTCGGAGGGCAGAGCTCTCCCTTTGGCCACGCAAGAACCTGTGCGGCAAATCATGGGAGATGGGACTACAACAAACTATGTTGCTATACGTGACTGTAATAAAACCGACAATCACGTATGGGGCCATAGTTTGGTATCACGGGGGCAATGAGAACGACGCCCACGGCAGCCCTGGAGCGCATGCTCGACCTGCTTTCACTTCCAGTAATCCTAAAATGAGAGGCAATGACGGCGACATAGCGGCTGCAACAAGTGACATCAAAACGTACATTGGACACTCGCTACATCGTCAGGGTTACCTCACGGGCAGACTGGGACGAACGAGGCGAAGATCTACAATTGGCAGGAGAACCTGGGCCGATTCACCACAGTGTTTCAGGCAGAGACACATACCATTAAATTGTGTGCCCGTCACCTATTAGAGGCAGGAGGACACCACAAAATCAATAAAGATCTGCTCGGATAGTCGGGCAGCGCTTCTAGCGCTTAGGTCTTTGCGCTGCAATTCCAAAACTGTTTGGAATTGCCACAGGACTCTGAGCACCGTATCGCAGGAGAATAGCAGACTCTCTAGCTAGGATGGCGGACTCTGCATTCGTAGGCCCGGACCCGGCTCCGGGGGTCCCATACTCTCTGGTCAAGGGTGAACTCCAGAAATGGAGCAATGCAAAGTCCCAGGACTGGTGGGAGATCCTACCCAAACTATAACACTCCAAAACATGTATCGCAGGAACAGGGAGGGCAAAAGTCGAAACATTCCTCCGACTAAATAGGAAACCAATCAAAGTGGCCACAGCACAATACACAGGACTAAGCACATCTCATATGCACAGACTCGGACTGTCCGAAGAGACGGAGTGTCGGCTGTGCTTGGAGAATGACGAGACAGTTGAGCAAGTCCTGTGTGACTGCCCGGCTATTGTCAGATCAAGATACTCACTGTTCGGAAACATGATAATTGAATCTCAATGCAAGCGCAGTGTCGCCCGAGAGACTCATCAGATTCGTTGAGGGTCTGGGCATAACGGATGACAACTAGTGGAGCTAGCAGGGGAAAACCTTGCTGGTAACACTTCGAGTAAGCCACCATAGAACGCACGTCGCGGTGGAGGACTAAATAAGTCCACTAATATTGAATACAGTACAATGCTTGACTAAAGTCTTTCTGTGATTTTGTTTGTTCACTCTTTTAAAACTAAACAATAAAATTAAGATGTACAAATCTACAACTTTTTCAAAAATAATTCCTAAAAGCGAAATATTTCTAATTGTCCTAACAGCTTCTGTGTTTGTTAAACGGCTCCAGTATTTGTTAGAATGTGTTAAATTAAGCGAAACTATTACAATCAGTAATAAAAACGTTACGACTTAGTAAGTAGAAACGAGTATTTTACCGTTTACATATAACATAAGCAAACGCGTCACGAAACTAAGAGTGAACCACAGAGCTAAACAAGTTCTAAAGAACGATCTGTAATAAAAAGTTAAGATTTAGTAAGTAGAAACGAGGGTTTTACCGTCTACAAATAATATAAGCAAGGGCGTCAAGCGATCTTTGATAAAATAATATAATAGACTCAGTCAAAATGCGTACGTGACTCCAGTCAGCTCGACACGAAAATAAACTGCTGGCCAATTGCTTTGTAACTCCCGATTTTTGCACTACGTTTAAGAGATAATTCTAAAACGGATTTTTTCGAAAAGCAAATTTAAGTAGACCCTTTTTTGTATTAACTTACGTGGTATGTTCAAAGAAGGTAAGTTACTTACGTGAAATTATACAGAGTTAAAATAAGGTGATGTAGTTTTGCGTATACTTCTCGCATCTACAACGTTCAGAAAAACAATCAAAATTGATTTTTGATTACACTACTCAGAAAGTGACCATTTTCCAGACTAGTTAACTGTACAGAAAATACACATTTGCCGTAAGGGAACGGAAAAACCGTTTTCCATGTGCCGTTCGCAGTTGTTTATCACTACTTATATTAAAATAAGACGGCCACCAGTTGCGAACTTCAGCTTTAGCAAGTATCCTTGACAACTTCTATTATTTGATTTGTTGATTTTGATTTATGTGTCAGGCTTTTTAGCAAATATTGTTTTCAGAGGCTCAATGAAAAGTATCGTTCATTACACGTCCGAAATTCCTTTTCCCGTATTTACATGACTTTCCGTCTTAAATCGTAAATTTGTCGTCGTAAATTATTCACGCGCGTACGGAAAAAGGCTATTTTCAGTACTCCTAATGAAATACACTATTTTCGACTCGCGTGCGCGAAAGTTTACTTTTCCGCACGCACTTGAGTGCGGAAAACGGTACTAAAAAAACCTCAAATGGCTGCTATTTTGATTTATATAACTTTGTTTACTATGGTTGCTATGGAAGAACGTAATAAGAACTAGTAAAACTACCATGATTTATAGTTGTCAGGAATGGTGGCATTAGGTGCCTGGTATACCATCTTACTTACTAACCTGTACTGCATCTATAATTTTAGTTTTGCAAAAAAGGCAGGATATCGATCTCACATTTTTTAAATGAAAAGGTTGATTTCTTTAATTATTGGTATGTGCGATAAAAGTAAGCAAACATCATTCATCGCGCAGCTGAGTCAATAAATACCAATATATTGGCAGAGTTTTAGGACGACTTTTACTATCTATCAGTAAAACTTAAAAAAGTTAAAATACCAGATATGACGTATATTGCATTGTTTACCTGACAGATAAACAGCGCCATGTCTGGTGTTTTAACTTCAAACTGAAGTTTTACTGATAGTTGTAAAAGTCGTTCTTACTCGTAGAAAAAATATTGTTCCTAACATTTGCGGAAAGTATCTTTTCCGCACTCAACTTCAACAATCATCAACTGCAGTCGCGTGCGGAAAAGTATCACTTTCCGCACTTGTTGGGAAAATAGCTATTTTGATACAGGATTATGAAGAATGATGAGTAGTTTGATAAATATACCATGTTTTCGAAAAAGTCCATTTTCCCAAACATTTTAGAACGAAAAGGTTTCCGCTTGATTTTCAAAGCTTCATTCATGATGGATGTACTAAAACCACAGGAACTTATTAATGCGCTAAAAATCGCTTCCACATCCGCCAGATATACCAGGGGTAATAAAAATATTAAACTTTTTCACATTTTCTAATCCGATAAAAAGACTTATCTGGTCACTTTTTTTTAAAGTCCATTTTACAATAATAACATTCGAAATGCACTTATGTAGCATTATGTAGTAAATGTGTCACGGTCAATACTTCCACTTCTCTATCTACCGGATGTATAAGTAATTTTTGGTGCATAAATAAGTTTTCTGTGATCTTACTGTAACGATTCTGCATGTCGCATTGAAAAAAAAGCGTCAACACTACTTTGGGCTTTTTTGAAAAATGTGATATATTTGTTGGATTAGGCAATGTATCGAAAAAAACTCGAACACGTTCCGATCATAAAAAATAACTTTTAATTTTTTTTTAAAGTTGTGCAAACGAAAATTGTAAGCAAAATTACATCACCTTATTTTGCACTTTGTATAACTTCACCTGAATAGCTTCCTATTTAAATTTAATGCGTAAATAAGTGCAAAGACAGCTTTACTCCAATTAGCTTTGTTCGAAGAAATTGGTGCAAAAATAGAGTGTTGCAAAGCAATTGCATAGCAGTTTAGTTGTAAACAAGTGGTTACTATTCTGTTCCTGCAACTTCAATAGAGACTACAATACTAAATACACACAATGTACAATAATAAGGAGTCAATACTAGATTTTTGTGTTAGAAAAAACATTACGAAAGGCGATGATTAGTATTCCTGACGTCCGTTTTTTTTCACTTGAGTGATTTCTAAAGTCCCACTTTTGGATAGGGATGAACATGTTTAGCTAGGATATAAGCAGATTATTGAAATGTCGTAGCTGAGTCACAATTATTTTTATTACTGCATAAAGGATTAGAAAGAACTCTTTATCCTAGGAATTAAAAATCAATTAGAGATTCAAATATAGTACAATTTAACAGAGGCTTATATTTATTAATAGAACAAAATTCGTGTGCATGAAAATCTTTTCATTAGGTTTGGAAGGGACATCATCCTGCGGCTGAACTTTGTGGCTTGTGAGCAAGATGGAAGGGTTGACACTTTATGTCTTTGCAAATACCACTAAATGAGACGTGATAGTCATGATGATCGTCGAGCGAATGAAACGTTTTTTTCGTACTGTTACGCCCGACAGTCGGTCCACAGAGATTCGGGCCGAAGCGGCAACACCGAGCGCCGACTGCGACCCCGGGGACCCATCTAGACTAAACGAGAACCGGGAACAGTCGCCTCCGTTCTCGAAAGTACAAGAATGCGAGACGCGCGAGTTGGGATCGCATAGATAGTGCAGTGTAGTAAATAAGCGAAATAAGCGGACAAGCGAACCGGGCGAATTGTTACTAGAGAGTAATAGTGTTTTAATCGTGTTGTAATAATTAAATGTATATAAATATGTGTAGTTAATTGAAGATAAATTATTGGAACCTGTATCCCGTAACAATTGGTGTAAGAAGTGAGATAATTTTCGTCCAGTTTGTGACTGTACGGACAAAGTGGAATTTTGCGTGGTAAGGACAGTGCAAGGACTGTGGTGTTTTCTACATGCCATATACTCGATCTACGACAAAAATCATGGATGAACAACTGGCAGCACTTATGGAAATGTTAAAGAAGTACAAAGAGGAACAAGGGAATTTTCTGGAAGAACAAGGAAAACAAAAGAAACTTGAGAAAAAGGAACAAGAAAAACAAAGGCAACTTGAGAATAAGGAACAAAGAAAAAATCAAGCTTCTCTATTTCAAGCATTAACGAATGGTCGTCGCGATTTGCAAGAACTTGTCTCAACCGAAATGACTGAAGTCAAACAAGACGTGGATCAAGTCAAACAAGACGTGGATCAAGTCAAACATGAAGTAGATATGAAAATGATGGCGTTAGAAGAACGGTGGCGGATCTGGGTAACACGTCGCAGTGTACCAACTTTAACCGCTGAGCGACTAAACATTACTAAGCTTCCAGTTTTCGACGGCACTACTTCCTGAAGCATTTATAAAGACTAATTTGAGGCAGCAACAGTTAAAAATGGATGGACAGATTCGGACAAGGCTACCGAACTTTTAGTAGCTTTACGCTTACAACGCAATTGCCGCAGCGTTAGTGCAGCAATTGCACGCATGGTCGCAAAATAATCTACCAGGCAGAACTATGGATGAGGCAGCAGAACCTAGGCGAAAAACCTACAGGAATTTGGAGCGGACATTGAGCGTTTGACAAGATTAGGGTACCCTGCGGCTCCCCCTAAATTCCTTGACCAGCTATCAGTCCAGCAGTTTATCGAAGGAGGCCACAGAGTTAGAATAGTTGACGTACAGGAAGAATTGCAGCCAAACTCAATCTTAAAGCAACTGTTGGACGAGCACCGTGAATTTAGGACGCAAATGACTTCATATTTCGACCAATCATGGAGCAGGGCACAAGAGATTGTTTACAGAAGAAATATGGACCGAAATGCCGACATACAGAAACCCGGATCTTGTTTCAACTACGGCAGAATGGACCATTTTAAAAAGGACTGTCGCGTTCGACGGGAAAAAAGTCAAACTCCGCCACGACGACAACCTGGTGAACTGACACATCCGCTGGAAAACTAAGACCAGACAGTGTGAAAGGGCGAACGCTGTCTGGTCACTGGAGAATGGGCGCGGAAGCCCCCAGGATTATTAGGATTGGACACCTAGGAAGAAGCCTCAGCATCCCTGGCAAAATTGAACATCATCCAGGTAGATCTCAAAGTAATGCAGATCCATTACCACGCAGGCCTTGTAAAGGGGAATGTCGACACTGCCAACGAGTAGAACAAGGAGAAGGACTAAGCATTCTTAGGAGAACCAAGATTGATTTCGTTGAACATTGAACCACTGAACAAATGAAAGTCGATCAAACAACCGATAATGCTGTGGGGTTAATAAGCCAATGGAAGTTGGAAGCTTTCAAAAGCTATGCAGGCTCAATGGGATTGCTTGGCGATTCAGAATGTTTACTGAAGAGGACTTAAGATAGGGACGAAGGGGAAAAACTCCACGCTCCAGCGTACCTGAAAGTAGCCGGAAAGATATCTTGCGAGAAATGCACAATGGAGTGTCTGGAGGCCATTTTGGAGTGAAAAAACCCTGGATAGAATTCGGGAAAGATACTACTGGGTGAATTGTCGAGATAACGTCGAAGAATGGTGCAGAAATTGTAATACCTGCTGCTCCGTGAAAGGACTCCAAAGAAGACTAGGGGGCAATACGATGTTGGCGCCTCATTTGAAAGAATTGCGATCGACGTGGCAGGTCCTTTTCCAGAAAAGGACGACGACAACAAATACATCTTAGTTACCATGGATTATTTCAGTAAATGGCCTGAAGTTTATGCACTACCAAATCAAGAAGCTAACACCGTGGCAAGGGTCTTAGTTGACGAATTCTTCAGTAGATTCAGCATACCAATAGAG
The DNA here is from genome assembly GCA_951812265.1 of Taphrorychus bicolor. Taxonomy (NCBI): domain Eukaryota; kingdom Metazoa; phylum Arthropoda; class Insecta; order Coleoptera; family Curculionidae; genus Taphrorychus; species Taphrorychus bicolor. The sequence continues at coordinate 58,751,490 of OX638297.1, read as the reverse complement.
ATTCATTCGGACCAGGACATGGAATTTTCAATCGAAACTTTTCAAGAAGATCATAGAATATCTGGGAAACCTCAAAATAAGAACAACTCCGCTCCATCCACAATCAGATGGCATGGTCGAGGGTTTCAATCGAACAATGGAACAATACTTCTGCAAAATGGCAGCGGATCACCAGAAAGATTGTTACAAATGTCTGCCTCTTCTGATGATGGCTTACAGATTTGCGGTGAATAACACGCCAGGACATACCCCTGCCAAGGTTATATTTGATAAAGAACTTCGTCTTCCGGTAGAGTTCCGACACCAGAAGTACCGGTGCAACATGTCCAGAACTATGCTGATGAACTTTGAGAAAGATTATAGGAAATCCATTGAAACGTGAGGACAAAGATAAAGATTGCCAGCGATCGGATGAAAGCCGGATATGACCTAAGGGCGAATTTTGCAGGATTTAAGGCAGGTGACTTGGTGTGGCTGTATAATCCACACAGGAAGAAAGGAAAGTCTCCCATGTTATCTTCAAGTTGGGAGAGTCCATATACAGTCATCTAACGGATCAACGGCGTAGTGTACACGATCCAACGTACCCCTAGAGCAAAGATAAAGGTGGTTCATCTTGAACGATTAAAGACTTACAGTCGTGGAGGGTTTTCTGATCGGGACGATCAGAACTAAGAGGAGGGCAATATTACGCCCGATCATCGGTCCACAGGGATTCGGGCCGAAGCGGTAACGCTGGGCGCCGACTGCGACTTAATAGCGATAAATTAATGGAACCCGTATCCCGTAACAATACGTTTTTTCAAATCTACTGCTAAAGTTAAATTTTTTTGTTGTACTCTAGTCGCAAATCTTTCGAAGTTTGGAAAATAATCTCTGAGAATCTGAAAGATTCAGGACCAAAAGTCGGCCATCAAATTTGGCATTAAATCTTCGAACACTTTTAGCTAGGCTGCCATCTTCTTTGTAGACGAAGGTTTCTGTGATAGCTTCCACTACGTCCTTATAATCAGTAGAGGCAACATCTCAAGTTTGAATAATTTTCTCGAGGAAAACTAAGACTTTGCAAATTTGTTTCCACCTTAAAATGTACAATTTTTTTTAACAAATTTTTGAATGTAGCAGCATTGAAGCACGCAAGCTAACGGCAAATCTGACTCTGGGTTTCCAATTTTACACTTTTTCTGGATATCTGAAATCTACATTAAGCCTAGACTTCGTTCTTAGTTGAATTCAGGAGCAGTTCCGTAATGTTTTTTTTTACCAATATAAGTCGAAGGAGCTCTTCAATCTAATCCAATCCAAATCTAATTTGAGGAAATTCTCTCTAATGAATCTGAGAGTCATCTCCCACTTTTTTGATAACAGGGAAGCTGTTTCAGGTTGTTTACCTCTCAAAAATAATATTAATAGTTTGAAACGTGTCTTCTTTTATGAGGAAGGCCGTCTTTGGAAAGAGCTAGTGTATCCTTCCAGCAAATTGTAGAAGAAAAAGCCTTCACACTTTAGAAAATTTCATCGTGTGAGTACGGGATCTTGCAAAACCTGTGCAACTATCAGAATCACCACACTTTATAAAATCCCTTGCTTAGTTTTTGCAGAATATTTACCCAGCAATCAATCTGAAAGCGTTCTGCAGAAGTATCTGCTATCCAGTTAAGTTTCTGACGTTTTGTAAGTTCTGGCTTATTTATCATCACGTTCAATAATTGCAAATTGCATTCAAACCTGCAAATTGATAGAGAGGTATTTCTCATAAAATTACCATATAATAGCTATTTATGTAACCAGTTAAGAAAAGTCCGATTTCGTGTAACGAATGAATGTTTACGAGACGAGCGCAGCGAGTTCCCGCAATTTGAATGGGATACACAAAAAAGGCTTTTCGTCACGTGTTTCATACAAGATTTTTTCTAATTTTGACTACAAATACCTTCTTAGAGAGAGAGTTATTATTATTAAACTTCACTATTTACTTTTAAACCACTTTGTGTCTACTTAATACCGTAAAACTGCAGCAAAGGTGTGCCACAACCGAAACCTGCTGGTGGTGAAACGAACTTTTCATCACCAGTTACGAAAGATTTTACTTTTCGTAACTAGTTGCGAAAAGTAAGACGTTACGTCACTGTCATTAGTATTGAAAAGTGCCACTTTATATGTCAAAATTAGAAAATGTATTTTGACATTAACACTTTATTTGCCGTAAGGGAAGAATTGTTGTCACTATGCAAAGTATCTATTGTTGTATAGTCGCTGACGATGACTGTTTTCTCACCACTCCTTCTAAAAGTTCTTTAGCTAAGCTTGATAGTTAAGTTAAGCTGGATGGTATTAATTTCCAAGTATCTTATATTCAAACCCAAAACTGGCAAATAGACAATAGTTGAAATCAAATTTCACCTTCCGGAAGCGAAACCGATTTGCCATCGACCTAAGGACATTTCGTCATCCTGTTTCCCAGTGACGTGTCTCCCTAGGGACGGTCCTGATTGCACCTGTCCATATATTTCCCCATTTATTCTTTCCGATAGGCAGAGCGAGTCAATCGGGGAGCCCTTCGTTTGGCCCTTTTTCGCTGAACTGACAGAAATTGTAAAGGGAAAATCGAATCGGTAGCGTCTGATAATGTCACTTTACCTTTAGATTTATTTTCAACCCGACGGAGACACTGTGTCCGGTGTCGTCTTGAAATGTTTTTAATTATCTCTTGCTCTTTTTTGGGAGCTCTTGCAGTATAAAAACAAAAGGGGTTCTATTTCGAGGACTACTGGCGAATATTTCGTATTCAGAGCACAGGCGACAAAGCGCCCACAAATCATCCATTATTCCAGGTTAAAGACCAAAATCTCGCATATATATACCTACACAACTTTCCTAAAGGATCTATTGTCGAGGCAGCCAGACTTATCCTCGAAATACTTTAGAGTGGATTGCATCTTGTAAATGTTATAAATCTCTCTGGCCCTGTGCTTCCGCTCATGCTAACCCCCGCACACATCCGCGTGTGTTATTCGAACTGCTTGAGCCAATTTAACACAAAGTTTCCTTTTGAATTCTTAAACTGGCGGCTTAAGCAACTTCGTATGCCACAAGTTGTTTGTGCTTGTTTGGAGAGTGTCGGTCTTGGGAAGTTTAAGGTAGTTTTGAATGGGATTATTTCGAATTTCAATTGTTTGGTTTGTCTCGACCAGAGGTTTTGACTTATATAAGCGTCATATTTTTGGCAAATACTGGTTATTTTCTTCGTAGGCCCACTTTTGCTTCATAAGATTAGGCTCTATTCTTAATGGCATTTCTGTTCGTTAAAGAAAAATGCAAGGTTCTGCTGGGAGTCGAACCCAGACTTTCCATTTGCCGGGCGAGTATTCTGGTGGCAAGTAGAAAATTTGGGTTCGGTTCCCAGCAGAACCTTGATTTTTCTTTAGTATAAATTATTATGTCAGAAAAGCCATTTAAATATCAATTTCATCTTATACCCGAACCTTCAATATGTAACTCTACCGACCATTTAAACCCCTGGGAAACATTTCCGTTTTAATTTACGTGGAATTTAAACTTTTTCGTAGTTTTTTTTTAAGTGCATCTGATCATATCCCAGTGTCTCTGTGACTCGTGGCCGTACAAAACAGAAGCCGATAAAAGCAGCCAATATATTTACGATCGTTTCTCCCCTAAATACGTCTTCGAATTTCTTACACACACCTGCAAAAATACGCTAGTTTCCCCGGTCGCTAGGTAGATATAGGCCATAACTCATGGGAAAATTGCTTTCGCCTTCCATTTCAGCGATAATAAACCTGCTCGAGCACATTTTCTCCGTGGCTTCCATCACCTATAAACCAGACAATGGGGCGGTTCGAATTTCAAATATGCCATTGATGCGATCGAGATATCCCGACGATTTCGATATGGACTAATTTACTCCCTTGTTGTTTATGCATACCGTTTGGGGGTGTTTTCAAACGTTAGGCAATTCCTGCACAGGTTAGGGGGTCGTAGTATCGGCTTGTTTTGACCTCGGCTACTGTGAGCTAGCTGGAGGACATTCTCCTGCAGGACCTTTCCACGTGGACACGTTACACGCAGCAGGACGCGAAACAGCTTTCCCGCTGCGTGCTGCTAAAAGAACTCTCTTCGGGACTTGAAAACCGAGAGTAATAAAGTGGCGGCGCATATTTTACGTCTCTATCCTCAGCAGGAACTGTACACCTACCGGCAACTGTCAATTAGGTGTGACTTACAGCTCTTCGTGGTTTTTCTTTACGACTCAGTTAAGGAAAAATTAGTAGGTATTAAATCTGATCGTACCTTGCCAGTAAATTTTCTTCGTGTCCCTTAAAGCGTCGGGTTGCTGATTATTCGTGGATCTTAAATTTATCGGGTTTCGTTACATTTTAGGTTACTTAAAGAGCTCTTTTTAGCCTTCCTGTTAGAGTCAATTTTTAACATCGATTATTTCACTCATCCATATTATTGCTATGGAGCAAAACAGGTATTAATAAGCAGTAATTCGATAATTTTCTAAAAAATTACAGCAGTAATTTCACGTTGTCATGGAATCAACCATAAAACCTTAATCAATGTCGTTGTCTGACTGACTTATTTAAGGTGACGTCCGAATATTCTAACACTATTTATTTATTTCTTAATAGTATTTTTGATTCGAGAAATAATCTCACTAAATACCGCTCGAGCTTTAAAATGAACCAGATAATTTTTCACTGTGGCATGTTTTCCTTGCAAATTTCACTCGTCCTAAAGGACTCGTAAAATTATGAAAAATATGCAATCGTGAAAAATTATCGGCAATTTTAAAGCTCTCGTGGTATTACCCCCGATAATACTAAAATATGTCCTTTGTTATAATGTCAACGTATTTTAACATACGTCTGGCAACTCCTAAAGGTTGTGAAGGACAACCAATCAATCAATAAATAAAATCGGGAGAACAGCGAATTTGCCTTGGGTAGAACTCATCTGGTTATTAATTACAAGAAGTATTATTATTGTTTGTGGGAGTAACTAGCCGGATAAGAAGCACAGAGAGCTCGTCTTGGGAAACAAGACTAAGTTTTCCCAGAAGAATCTGAACGACGACATGGCGCCCAACGTGGGGATAGCTTCAGCATAGAAATAGCGAATGCGGGATGCAGGTCCAGGTTAGTCCAATTCCAAGTATTTTTGCTTAAAGCTGCTGCACAATCTGATTGGAGTTCCGAAATAAAAAAAAAAAATTCCAATTTTGGCAAGCCGTCAACACATGTGTCAACACCAGCTTAGCTACCAGTCAAGATAGTAACCTGTCAAGATAGTAACCTGTTGGTCAACTAAACTTCGTCACCTGTCACAATTCGAAAAATACCAGGAACCAGGTGATGAGGTAGATATCAAGCGGATTCTCCACTTTCGTTTCGATCATCGAACCAATCGAACTACAAGTACATCGGCTACCCACTCCTGCGCTTGGTCTGTATAAAAGTTATCAGAAACAACGTTTCTTCTGCTTTTATTTTGTACATTTGTATTGATTCTTAATTTTTTTATTGTCCCGATAATTGTTATTATCACATGGAACGACATTACTTACAGGACCAAACCCCAAAAATACTTTGTGACAATTTTGGCCATTCCGACATTCTCTGTCGTTCGGATGAGCACACTTACCCACCCTGCGACACAAATAAATTTGTGCTTCCCCACAATAATAGTACAAACCCTTTTTTAAATAACGAATACAAAACTCAAATATACACAACTGAACGTCATGTTTTTCCTGAAAATAGTACATAAGCGATATCTCATTTAATCCACCACTGCCAAACATTACTGCTAGCCAGCCTTTTTCTAGTGCTAATCAAAACAATGTAAAAACATTGTCACATTCTGAAACAGCTTTATTAACTATTACCTCGGCTTTTACTCAATCACTAAAAGAAATGAGCAGTTATTATTTAAAGCCTAAAATTCCTCAAATCAAATTTCATGGTTATGAGCCGGAAGATCCCGTGCCTTTTCTTAAGATTCTAGATAAGTATTTTGCAGAACTTGGCGTGGACACTATGGAGCATATTGAAGTAGCAGCTTCGTTGTTAGAAGGGGAAGCTAAAAGGTGGTTTGAACCGTACACCACACTGAATATCTCGTGGACCTTTTTCAAGCAACAATTCCTCAACCGTTTTAATGACGTAGCAATAGTAGCATCGGCCACATCTTCTCTGTACGGTAAGACTCGTAAACCTAACGAATCAGTAGACATTTTTATTGTCAAAAAGTTAGCTTTGTTTTCTCGACTCGATCTTCTTAAATCTGATCAAATAAAAGCCTCAGTTATAATAGAACTTTTGCGCACAGAAATAAGATCCCGTGTTAGAAGGTACGGAAATCCTTTGAGCTGTGATCAGTTAATGACATTGTCAATCACTTAGAAAAAGACTTGGGTGAAGAGTTTAGTCAGGGAGTGTTAACAAATCAACCATATCAGTTATTTTCAACAAAACCCTTCGAACATACTACTTTCTCTTATAAAAAGAAACCTCCTACCCCTTGTAAATATTGTAACGACTGGCATTATCATAAAGATTGCCCAATAAATACTTACATTTTGGAAAACCGAAACGCGGCCGGTGCAAGACAAGATCTGTCCAAACCGGCCCTACCGCGTCAATCTACATAATCAAGGAAGGACAATTCGACGGCGAACTTGAAGCCTGCCCCCCAAACACCTTGGAAATCCAAATTAGTCATCAAACTATCACAGCACTATTGGATTCGGGTTCAAGTATCAATATCATACGTACAGGTGATTTTCCAAATAATAATTACGTCAACAAAAACGATCAGAAATATTTTTAAGCATGTTGAAATACTCCAATTTCATCATCAGGCATTATTAATATAGATTTTAGCATAAATTCATTAATCTTCAATTCTGATTTTGTGTTACTCGAAAATTTGCAAGAATCTTGTATTTTAGGTCAACCTTTTTTATGAGCGAATAACGTAGTATTGGATTTTACTCTAGGATGTGCATATATTGGTAATCAGTGCAGAAAAACTATTTATTGGCATCTTCCTCGGAATCCACTCAGATTTAACTTTTTTAAAGTCTCTAAGTAAGGATGTTCAAGAAAATACAAGTCTTGTCTCTCTCATTGAGGAATATGTTGATATTTTTCATTACGGGTTACACCAACCAACTACCACTACAACTCAACACAAAATTATAATTACAGATCCTCAAATAAAAGTTGTTAAAAAGCCATATCCAATGAGTCCAGCTGTCAAAGACATCATGTATCAACAGGTAAATGAAATGCTTTCTGCTGGGGTTAAAATTTACATGGAATTTCCTATGTCCCGCCCGACGATGCAACATCCGGTATATGTTTCTATCAGGGACCATATTCCAAAAATCCGACCATCACAATCCATCACACAGGGGTCCAAGAGAACAATAAATCATTACAACGTCCGAATCAATATTCTTTTAAGTTTTTTCCACAAAAAATTGAAGATAAAGGCTTAACTCATGCTTTAAGCAACTTTTTGTGGTTTTGTTCGACGTCGTATGTCCTACAGAAAAGAAATTTAACACAGTAAGAAATTCAGTTTAAAATTAGGGCCAAAATTGGCGAAAAATTACTTAAAGCATGTAAAAGCACAAATTTCAAGTGTCTGGAGAAACTCAGGAGTTTAAGGCCAAAATTGTAACAAAGCATTTAAAAATGCAAATTTGTAGTCTTTGGAAAAATTCAGGTTAGGATTAAGGCCATATCTGGTGAAAAATTACTTACAGCGTCTAAAAATGCAAATTTTGAATTTTTAAGGAAATTCAGTTTAGAATTAAGAGTCAAAATTAGTGAAAAATGACCTAAAGGTAAAAGTACAAATGTGTAGTGGCTGGGGAACTAGATTTATGGCCACAGTCGATTTAAAATAACTGAAAGCAATTAAACATACAAACTTAGATTCCTTAAGAAACTTAGGTTAAAAGTAGAGACGAAAAAAATACCTACAGCGTGTAAAAATACAGATTTTACATTTAAAAAAAAAATTCTAAAACTCATTAAAAATTCAACTTTTAACACGCTAATAAATTGTTAAAAATGACTTTTTAGGCACTAGTGTTAAAAGTAAGTTAAAAATAAACTACTTTGAAGCACTAGTGTTAAAAAAACTATTTTTAATAGTAGGTTTAAAAGTAAATTACTTTTAACACGGTTTTAAAAGTAACTAATACTCCCTAAATTTGTATATAATCATTTTTAATGCCTTTTAAAAAAAAATATTGAAAGCATTGCTTCGCGCATTCTGCAAACTTTACATGCGGGCTTAAAGTTGCACTTTTAACCTTTACATCATAAATATCTATTAGATTTAGAGCCAAAGTTAGTAGCCTGTGAAAGCACAAATTTCAAGTGTCTGGAGAAATTCAGGAGTTTACGGTCAAAATTGATACAAAAGGAAACCAAGCCCCTAAAAATGCTAATTTGGAGTCATATAGAAAAATTGAGGTTAGAATTAGGGTCAAAATTGATGAAAAGTGATTGATGGCCGGTGAAAGTAAAAACGTGTAGCGCCCGGAGAAATTCTTATTAGGTTTATGGCCAAAATCAATTTAAAATGACTAAGAGCAATTAAATATTCAAATTTGGAGTTTTTAAAGAAATTCGGGTTAAAATTACGGCAAAAATTATAGAAATTTACTTTAGAATTAGGGCCAAAGTTGGTGAAAGCCTGTCAATGTAAAAAATTTGACTGTTTGGAGAAATTTAAGTTAGGTTTGCGGCGAAAATAGATTTAATATGAAATAAAGTATTTTAAAAGGTTTATGGAAAAAAATCAGGTTAAAATTGTGGCTTTGAATAACAAACAAGCTAGGACTAAAATTGGTTGAAAAAAAGTGCAAACTGGAGAAAACCACATTACCTAAAAATGGAAATTTTGATTACCTTTGAAAAAGAAATAGGCAAAACTGATTCAAATCGTTTAGCTTCGTTTTCAGTAAAATTAATGTTTGGACCTAAATAAGTGAAATGTGACTAAAAACATGTCAAAAATAAAGATTCGTGGTTTTTCGAGAAAGTCTACTTACCTAAACCAATCTAAAAAACTGCCAAATCGGCCTAAAACCAAAAAAAAAAACATCTAAAAATGTAAATTTGGAGCCTTCGGAAAAATTCAGATTAAAATTGGTGAAAAATTACCCTGAAGAAAACTTACATTTTGCTAATGTGTATATTCTGTTTCTAAAATAATAGAATGGAACAGAATTTGAAATGCTTCTGACAATGCTGAGAGAATCTGCAATTACAGAGTTCCTTCGATAAAATGCTGCCTTCGATCGCAGACCTTACGGCCGTATTCACCATCATGAACTTAACGGATTGTTTGCTAAAAACCTTGTTAAAAACTGTAGCTACTCACCAAGCAATTTCGGAATTTGGATTACAAACGGACTGATAACAAAAATCAACCTTTGGTAACATGGCTCCAGTAGTTATTGGCGTATTCCAAGACTCAAAATGCGTCTATCGGGTAAATCCAATAGGATGAGGGCAGACCATCACATGACCAGCAACGCACCGCTGAGTTTTGGAGTTTGCCTTATCTAACCTCACTTTTCAGAGAAGATATTCATTTTTTTGTTGTGTTTGAGATCAAATACCTTTAAGATTTGTATTTTAACTTTTTGTTCTCATAACGTAAAGAAATGGAAACTCAATCCCAAAGAAAACGATCTAGCAACTATATACAAAAATAAAACGAAATACATAAAAAAATCTTAAGAAACAGAGAATAGAGGGAGAGCCAAAACATAATCAAAATTTTCTTACTTAACATTTCGTTAAGCAGTTTAACAACCCAATTTCGAGTGGTTAAACTTAACCACCTGATAGACGTTGATTTGTAATGGTGAATACCGAGTCGATATTTAACACTCTGTTAAAGTTTTAACACCCTGATAAAGCGATGGTGAATATGGCCGTAAATCGGTCACGTGCTTAATCCATTAGGATGAGGGCAGATCATCACATGACCAGCAACGCCCCGCTGAGTTTTGGAGTTTGCCCAATCTAACCTCACTTTTTAGAGCAAATATTCATTTTTCTGTGCAAATCAAATCAAAACCATTTAAGATTTAAATTTTAACTTTTCGTTCTCATTCTCACGCACTTAGAAAACTTTTAAAGAGTCATTGTTTCTCATATTATTCGACATAACTATCAGAGAGTTAGTTTTTATTTTTTTTATTTTTTGTAAATGTGTAAAACTTACTCTTACTTATGATTTATCTCTTATTTTTTAGAAGAGTTTGAATGTGAAAAAACTATTGTTCTTCACATTTTTTTCAGAAAATGGGTTTTTATTTTTTGCACTAAACTTACTTTACTACTTACATTTTACTATATATTTTATAAGCCGCATAATTTAAAAATTAGTGTGGAACTTGACCAAGAATCTTTACTTCTTTACTTTTTGTAATGCAGAGAGCGTTTAAAAAGTAAGGAGTTTTTGCAAAAGATATTGTTTCTCACATTATGTATGTATACATATACCTCTAAGAAAATTGATTTTATTTTTTTTTTGAAAATACCTTAGGTGTATGTCATACTTTTTCTTACTCCACTCTTATGGGAATCCTTACTCTTCAGTTTTTTTAATGCAGAGAGTTCTCAAAAGAATAGGAATTGGTTCTTTATTTGATAAATTAGTTGAATCTTTACTCTTAAAAAAGTATAATTAATGTATGAAAATAAAACAGTAATAAGCGTGAAAAAGATTTCCGATTGTTAACTTCAAAGGGAATTAGTTTGTGAAAAAATGGCTTGGCAAGGACTCAGAAATGTAATATTTTTGTGAAGTTTTAAAAATATATTTTAATTAACCATTATTTTCCAATTACTGAGAACATTTTCAGAAATGTAATTTTCTAAACCGTACTCTTAGAGAGTACTTACAAGGGTAAGGAGTTTTGCAAAAATCGTCAGTCTTCAAGTTTTATGACTTAAAAAGCTCCCAATACTCTACTTCATGTGTGAAAAAACCCTACTCTTTCAATTACTGACAACGTTTTCAGAAATGTAAATTAATAAACTCTACTTTTCACTTTTTACGTCTTAGAGAGTCCTTACATGAGTAAGGAGTTTTGCAAAAATAGTTACTCTTCAAGTTTTATGACTTAGAAAGCTCTCAAAATGGTAATTAGTTTGGAAATAGCCATTATTTTCCAATTACTCAGAATGTTTTTAGAAATGTAATTGTATAAACCGTACTCTTCACTGTTTACTTCTTGGAGGGGACTTACAAGGGTAAGGAGTTTTGCAAACGTCATTAATCTTTAAGTTTTATAACTCTTGATACTCTTGAAAGCTCTTGATACTGTAATTTTGTGAAAAACCCTACTCTTTGAATTACTCACAACGTTTTCAGAAATGTAAATTAATAAACTCTACTCTTCTCTTTTACGTTTTAGAGAGTCCTTACAAGAGTAAGGAATTTTGCAAAAATCAATACTCTTCAAGTTTTATGACTTAGTAACCTTTCGAAACTGTAAATAGGGTATTTGAAAACCCTACTCTTTCAATTACTCATAAAATTTAATAAACCCTACTATTCACTTTTTACGTCCCAGAGAGTACTTACAAGAGTGAGGTACTTACAAGAGTGAGAGGTTTTGCAAACATCGTTACTCTTCAAGTTTTATAACTTAGAAAGCTCTCAACACGGTAGTTAGTTTGTGAAGCAACCATTCTTTTCCAATTACTCAGAATGTTTTCAGAAATGTAATTTTATAAGCCGTACCCTTCACCTTTTACGTCCTAGAGAGTAATTATAAGGATAAGGAGTATTGCAAACATCGTTAATCTTCAAGTTTTTTTACTTAGAAAGATCTCAATACTGTAATTCGTTTGTGATAAACCATACTCTTTCAATTACTCACAACGTTTTCAGATATGTAAATTAATAAACTACACTCTTCACTTTTTACGTCTTAGGGAGTCCCTATACAAGAGTAAGGAGTTTTGCAAAAATCGTTAGTCTTCAAGTTTCGTTACTTAGAAAGGTGTCAATACTGTAATTCGTTTGTGATAAACCATACTCTTTCCTTACAACGTTTTCAGAAATGTAAATTTTAAATTCTATTCTTCACCTGTTGCGTCTTAGAGAGTCCTTATAAGAATAAGGAGTTTTGCAAAACTCGTTGCTTTTCAATTTTTATCACTTAGAAAGCTTTTAAAACTATAAATAGCGTATCTAAAAACCCTACTCCCTCAATTATTCAGAACGGTTTTTGAAATGTAATTTAATAAACCCTACTCTTCACTTTTTACGTCTTAGAGAGTGTTTACAAAAGTAAGGAGTTTTAGAAAAACTTTACTCTTCAAGTTTTGTGACTTAGAAAGCTCTCAAAACGGTAGTTAGTTTGTGAAAAAAAAACAATCTTTTCTCATTCAGATTTCAGTTCAATTACTCAGAACGTTTTCAGAAATGTAATTTTATAAACCGTACCCTTCATTTTACGTCTTAGAGAGTATTTGCAAGGGTAAGGAGTATTGCAAACATCGTTAATATTCAAGTTTTATTACTTAGAAAGCTCTCAATAGTGTAATTCGTTTGTTATAAACCATACTCTTTCATTTACTCACAACGTTTTCAGAAATGTAAATTAAGAAATTCTACACTTCAGTTTTTACGTCTTTTACCTTCAAGTTTTATGACTTAGAAAACTTCCCAACTGTAAATAGGGTATCTAAAAACCCTACTCCTTCAATTACTCAGAACGTTTTTCGAAACGTAATTTAATAAACCCTACTCTTCACTTTTTGCGTCTCAGAGAGTACTTACAAGAGTATTTAGAAGTATCGTTACTCTTCAAGTTTTGTGATTTACAAAGCTCTCAATACTGTAATTCATTTGTAAAAAACTCTATATTTACAATTACTCACAACTTTTTCAGAAATGTAAATTAATAAACTCTACTCTTCGCTTTTTACGTCTTAGGGAGTCCTCACAAGAGTAAAGAGTTTTGCAAAAATCGTTACTCTTCAAGTTTTATCACTTAGAAAACACTGAATACTGTAATTAGTTCGTAAAAAAAACTTACTCCTTCGACTCAACTATATACAAAAATATAATAAAATACCAAAAAATCTTAAGAAACTGTAAACAGAGAAAGGAGGGAAAGCCAAAACATAACCACACTTTTCTTACTTAACACTTCGTTAAGCAGTTTAACAACCCAATTTCGAGCGGTTAAATTTAACCACCTGATAGACGTTGATTTGTAATGGTGAATACCGAGTCGATATTTAACTCTCTGTTAAAGTTTTAACACCCTGATGACGCGATGGTGAATACGGCCGTTAGAAGAGGAAATTAAAAATCGCCTTTACTCTTTGAAACAAAATAAGTTTTTTGAGAGAAAAGAGAGAGCTTTGTAGTCTGTTTTACCATTTATCCTGCAACTTCTTAACCGAGTTCTACCGGTTTGGCCCTCAAGATAAGTTGTTTACTAAAGTAATAATGTCAAGAATGTAAGTTATAAACAACAAACAAGATGATCCTGGATAATGTGTCATATTATTACAATTATAAACTTATTTTGTCACGGATATAAAGCTCCATCCGTCACTCTATTTCCCAACTGAGAGAAATCAAGTTTTATCCTTCATTATTACTCGTTATCTCCCTTTTCGTTGTTGCTCACCTTAACCATTAACATTAACTCTTTTCTACCTGAGGGCGTCGCAATGACTTACCGCTCCGTTCGTTACGGCGTCGCAACGCCACGGAAGCCGCTCGCCTGGAAAAGCGATAAGAACTTTCAATGGTAAGGTAAACGTTAAATCGTCTTTGAAAATTAAAACTCCTAACTTTTAACTAAAGGAAAAGCGGATACCTTTATAAACTAGAGATGTGCCCGGTTTAAATATCTGGCCCGATCTCCCTCCATGCGACCGAGCATGTCGTCGTCAATCTTAGCAATAGTTGGCAAGACGTTTCTGCTATTTGGCCATTAGTTTAAGACCAAAAAGCAGCCAGTTGGCCCGGTAAGAGCCCGTGACACGTAAAATATGATGACAAATACTCCTTTTTGGGTTTCCTCTCTATAAAACTTCTTCGACTCTTTACACAGCAGTCCTTAAGGAGATAGACCTATATATAGTCAGGGAATAACAAAACACGGAGGAAAACTTCATTTACACGGGAATTATCAGCGGCACAATCTTAGCTTTGGCAGACAATCAGTCTAGATTAGAGGGGCATTATCCACCTTGTCTTACCTCTCTCCGAGGAGTTAATTTGCGGACCTAATTCTCGCTTCTTCGGTTCCTCGTTTAAATTGCGTTAAGCGGCTCCTGAAGGAACAGGAGAGAGAGACTTTCTGAAGTGAATAAATTAACTAGCCGAATTTCTTGTTTAACACGGGGTGATCGATCGCACCACTTAGACAGGCTTATATTTGGCAGCAAACTCTGGCAGACACATTACATTACTCTTTACTGGAAAGGTGGGTCCGCAAAACGACCTGTTTGTTTTGCTGGAAACGAGATGAATCCGAGATAAATATTTTATACGACTCTCCGCTGTCTCTTTCTACAGTTGTAAATAGAATTTCAATGAGTTGTGCAGTCACAAATCACGGCTAAAACAGCCACGAGTATTTACAGGGTGACACAAATCATTTCACCGATCGGTCCAGGGACATGTGTCTCTTCTGCGTCGTTATGTTAAATGGCATCGGATCGGCGATACAATGAGTCGTTGTCTTCTAAACAAATTGAACTCTAAATGGGACCTACCCATAAAGGCTAATAAGAGAACAGCTTCGTATATTATGCAAATGGCTTGTATAATATTGACAGCTTCAAGTTTCGTCTGATTTAGTAGTGGCTATCAGACAGATCAATTGCATTCTTGCTTAGTATAGGGACGATATCAAATGCGTTCAGCAGAATAGTTAAGGAAATAGTTTTATGCAGAAAAGTCCAAAGTGATGAAAGTTTGCCGTAAAGGTTGACCTGCCACAAGAACAAACAACCAAATAGTGGAAGGAAGTATGTTGAATCTAAAATAGTGATGCTTAGCTGATAAATTAAATGACCATTAAGAAGATCTCGCACGGGTGAAATAATTTTTCTGCAACATTAGTTCGGCACAAAACTTCGTAATAAATAAATTTTTGAAATTTTTACCTCACGCAAAGCCAAATTACATACAATTTGAAGCTTTATTAACCTGAGCGTTACTTTTGCATACTTTTATTGTTCTTGTATTGTTGTTTTTTGTTAAGTTGAAATAAATTGATTGCGTTTTTCTATACTTATCTGAATGCTTTAGGGTTCGGAGGACATTTAGCACTATTAATTAGGTACCTACCACACGTGCGTGCGTGCGTGTAAAGGTGTAATTAGGTACCTACCACACGTTCATATTTAATTGGTGCATGCACTCGTAAGAAATTAACTATCCACGCCGAGGAATTAGAAAAAAATTGTGCTCAACGGTATTCGAACACTCGACCCCATGTTCACAAAATAGGTGCGTTAACCACTACGAGTACACCACGGATTTCTTTTGTTCTCATGTGTTAAACCAAAATAATTACAACTTGACAAATGTCAGTTTTGGTCCTCTGCTATGCGTCGTTCGGTCATTGCAACCAGTGTGCGGCAAAGCATCAATTCCCGCACCTGTTAGGAAAATAACTATTACCGGACGAAGATTTAAAGAACTAAACTAGGGAAGACGAAAAAATTATAAGAGAAATTGGCTAGTAGGAAAAATATTTTTCCTACTGTCACAAAGAAGCAAAAAGAGATAAAATTGCAACGTTCTTAGAAATGTTCGGCCGATGACCGGTTTAGTAACCAAGCACTAGTTGACCCAAATTTAAAAATTAAACCTTGCAAATTTGTTCAACATGTCAACATCGAACCGCTCATGAACGTCATGGAAAAGAAGGTTGCAATCAAAAGAAGGAAACGTGTGCTGACAATAAAGAAAGTTAGCACGAGCGTTTTTAAGAGAGAAACGGCAGTGTTAGTCTGGGTGCTCACGAAGAGAGTCCGGCTTTGAGGGGACTCACGAGGAGTCGGTGCGGGGAGCCCCATTGGGGCTGGTCGGAGGTCGACATTACGCCGGAAGGACGAACGACCACGATCAGGTACCACCACATTGTTTTAAAAGTAGAAAAATGAGTCAGTTTTAGGGCTTGCGAAAGCAGTCTTTAGCTTGGGGACTCGCGAGAAGGGTCGTTTCTGTGAAATTGGTGAATAGGGGTCGAGAAGAAGTATCATTACGCCGAAAAGGACGAACGAGCACCAACCAAGACCACCAGTAGGAGTCTACAGTCAAGTTTCGTTGTCAGAGTACAGAGAACGGCGGAAGCACCCCTTGGTACCCATAAGTCTTTCGCACCCATAAGGTGGTCCGTTTACTTGAGTTGCAATATATGGTCCTGGTCCACCTAAAATTTTGATAAGAACTACTGTACATTCGATTTGCGTTATTTCTGCGTTTATTTTTGTTATCCTAACTTTGCTAGAATAGGTCATTTTTAAGAGCGTAGAAAATAGAAGCTTACTTGAATGCCACCTTATCATTTTAAACATAAATCCCACTAGTTTTGAAAGCCTCATCCAGTGAGTAAATCAGCATAGGACCCTTGGGGAGGGAGGGTTGCGACAATATTCAAAATAGAAATTCAAAACCGCACACATGTTTATGCGTGACACGACGATCAAGCGAAAAAATACACCTTACCGCACGATTGCTCGTATTAGCACCCCATACACAAGGAAGTTATACGCACAGATCGTAGACATAGTAATTTCAATCGACAGATCCGGATCGGACAAACTTAATTTTTTGTTGTTTACTAACTGAAGTATCTGGCTCGTAATTAACCCACTAACGCAGAAACATCGTTACGATTTTTGCTCACCAGGTATCAGGCACGGGTAATCCGTTGGTGTATGGTGCTCTTTGCTAAATTAATGAAAAGATAAATGCCGTTTCCATAACTACGTGCAGGTTTGATTATTGTTTCTTTTGTGATATAAGCTATCAAATATTTAATTATTCCAGTGTTGAAGTATAGAGTTTGATTATTTCTGTGAATTCGTAATAATGTTCAAAAAATGACTGAGGAATATTTCAGTGGTGTTCCGACAGAAATAATGGACGCCGCTAATGATCGAAGTAATGCATTAATTCCTGCAAAATCAAGAATTCATTATGAAAAAGAGTTTGTTGCCTTCAACCAATAGTGCATGAAAAAGAACACTTCATCTTTATAATAAGAGGTATTTTTGACCTATTTCTACGATGTTGCAAAGCGTATGTCACCATTACCCCAATGGACGAAACATTTTATGTTGAAACTATGCCTCAAAGTAAAGAAGGACATTGATATTGGAAAATACTTAAGCTTACGGAATATATGAAGAAATCGAATGTTGGTTACACGCCAAAAAAAATCAAAGGTATTATAAATAAAAGAAATAGAAAACTTTTCAGGCAGTAACAAATAGCAATACGGTAAAAGAAACGTGGAAAATATTTCGAGAACACATCATTAAAATAATGGAAGAGAACACAGCAAACAACACAAAAACCAAAAAAAAACGATAGATGACTGAAGAGACCCTGAAACTCATGGAAGAAAGACGAAAATGCAAAATCAACACAGAGGAATATAGGAACAAACAAAAGGAGATAAAGAACAAAATCAAGAATGCAAAAGAACAGTGGATGGCGGATAAATGCAAGGAAATGGAAGAACTGGAGGGAAGACATGATACCTTTAACATGTACAAAAAGGTCAGAGAGGTAGCTAGTCTGTTTAACAAAAGATCCCCTAGTCTCTTGGTGGACAACGCAGGCAAAACCCTTATAGACAAGGGAGAAGTTCTAAATTCATGGAGCCAATACATAGATGACCTCTTCAAAGACAATAGACCGACCACGATGACTGTTATAGACGACAACGAAGGACTTGAAATCTTAAAATCTGAAGTTCTATTTAATATAAAATCTGCAAAAACAAAAAAAAGCGGGAACTGATGACATCCCAGTAGAACTCCTCCAAATTATCAACGAGAAAAACATTTAATGATATATACAACACGGGAGAAATACCAGAAGAATGGCTGAAATCTGTATTTATAATAATTCCCAAAAAACAACAAGCCAGGAGATGCAACGATAACAGGCTAATAAGCCTGATGAGTCACACACTAAATGTGTTCCCTGGAACCTGCTCGAATAAGAAACAAATGCTAAAGTGATTTAAACGCGGTGTCCCAAACAGTTGAAAACAATTCCAAAAAATTGTGACGCCTGAAGAGTGGTGACGTTGCTGATTTCGTTGACGACCGTCGTACCATGTGCTGTTCTTTCAATGGCAAATTCTATAAACAAATCTTTGGTACGCCTATGCGAGCTACTTTGTCCCCTATCATTGGTCAGTATATCATGGACGACTTGCTCAGTGAATGCCTAAGAACTCTGAATTTTACAACACCATTTCTAAAAAAATATGTGAATGACATAATCACAGCAGTGCCGAGTGACCAGATTGAGCACACTCTAACAGTTCCCAATGGCTACGACAGACACATTAAATTTACAGTGGAAAAAGAAAACAATGGCTCAGTGCCTTTTTTAGACACAATGGTTATCAGGCGAATCACACAAAAATTAATTTTAGATTGGTATCAGAAACCAACCAACTCAGGACGTTACTTAAACTTTTATTCAAGCCACAACCAACAAACAAAAGTAAACTTAATACTAGGCTTAAAAAACAGAAAAAATAAAATTTCACACCAGTCCTTTAAGACCAATAATCTTGAACTTCTGAAACATATTTTATTAGATAACTCTTATCCCCCCAAACTAATTAATAAGCTTCTTTTTAACACTTCACGTTCCCCTGTAACTGAGAACAGCCCAAACCGTAGCATATTGTCGGCCGAAGAGGATCTGAATTCATCTTGAAGCTTCCATTTCACAAACATGGATTTGAGTGATCACTACATTAAAGAGATATATAGCAAGGTCAAACGTCAACAATGCACCGGACATAAAATTGGCACCTAAAAATAATATTTTGAGATATAATTTTGAGATTAAGTGTCAAATTGACTTTAACTTAACTGTGGGAAATCTTAATACCAGATTAAAGGACAAGAATGACATACTGAAGTGTGCGGAGGTAGTTTATAGCATTCTGTGTGCAGTGTGTCCAGGTATATACATTGGTCAGACTTCCAATCTATTGCAAAATAAGCTGGCTTACCATCGGAGTGACTGCAGACTCTCCAAGGCTGGTAGTGCACTCTCTCAGCACTCTCTTGATAATGGACACCACATGAAATACACTGAGGTCCGCATTCTAGACAGGGAACAACATTTCCACAAAAGACTTTTTCTGGAAATGGTAGAAATAGCTAGCCATGATAAAGCTATTAACAAACGCACAGACATTGAAGACTTAAACAATATCTACTCCAACCTGATACAAATGTGCAAGCCCAGAAATCCTCGTGGGCAAGATGAAGACGTTGACGACACCCATGACATTTCTTGGTTCTTTCAAATTCCCCACTGGTTGATCCCCACTCCTCATGTTCATCCCTGGGTAGGTTTTCCGTCACTGGTGTACGCACATCGCATTTACTTCTAATTTTACACTTGATTTGGAACCATAAAGGCGAACGGCCCTGGGTTTTGTTTTTGTTGTGTGTTTAAAAATATAATATAAAAATATAAAGCAAACGAATTTGTAAAATGTTTAACAGCAGTCCGCCTAGTTTTTAAGCTTTAAGCATTTTGACCAATAGTTACAGTTAGATCTGTTTGTGCGCGTAGTTTGTGACGTAATTTTAATTTTAAACATTTTTGCAATTTTTGTACCAAATTTTATCAACTATTTCAGATTTCAGGGATGCCTCGGCTGAAACAACGTAGCAGTAAGTGTTTTTTACTGTTGTCATTAACTTTGCCCGCCACAAACCATAATCTTGTAGCCCTGAAGAAGGCAATACAAGTACTGCCGAAAGCTTGGTAGCTGAAGAGTTTTATTCTTTTGATGCCCTGACCGATTACCCGAGAAACTTGCTTCTTTATTACATTTTTAACTCAATGTTATAGTTACATGTCTTAGGTCGTAATGTTCCATTTGTGTTCAGATCAATTTGTATTTTTTAAATCTTTGTGTTATTATTGGAATGTATGTATGTTATTATTGTAATTATTGGAACCCGTATCCCGTAACAACTGGTGTCAGAAGAGGGATAATTTTCTTTAAACTTGTAACTGTGCGAACAAAGGAGTCGTCGCGTGCGTGAATTTTTACGTGGTATTGACAGAACTTTGGTGTTTTCTACATGCCATATACTCAATCTACGACATAAATCATGGATGGGATTTAAAGAAACAAAGAAATTTTCTGGAAGAACAAGAAAAACAGAGGCAACTTAAGAAAAAGGAAGAAGCAAAACAAAGGCAAGTTGAGATAAAGGAACAAAGAAAAAATCAAGCTGATCTGTTTCAAGCGTTAGCGGATGCTCGTCGCGAGTTGCAAGAACTTGTCTCAACCAAAATGACTGAAAACAGACAAGATGTGGGTCAAGTCAAACAAGACGTGGATAAAGTAAAACATGAACTAGAGATGAAAATGACGGAGTTACAAGAACGGTGACGGATCTGGGAAACACGTCGCACGTCGCAGGAGGCCAACTTCAACCGCTGAGCGACTAAACATTACTAGGCTTCCAGTTTTCGACGGCACTAATTCTTCTACTCTAATCTACCAGACAGAACTACGGATGAGCAACAGAAGCCAGGCGAACCCCCACAGAAATTTGGAGCGGACATTGAGCGTTTGACAAGATTAGCGTATCCTGCGGCTCTCTCTAATTTCCTTGACCAGCTATCAGTCGAGCGGTTTATCGAAGGAGTTCGCGAAAGTGAAATGAAATGCCATTTGACGTTGGTTCGTCCTTCCAGTGCAAGTGAGGCATTAATTCGGGCATTGAAGTATGAGCCGTTGGGAATAAACACGGTCCACATAGTTAGAATAGTTGACGTACAGGAAGAGCCTCAGCCAAATTCAATCTTAAAGCAATTGTTGGACGAGCAGCCTGAATTCAGGAAGCAAATGACTTCATATATCGACCTGATGAAGCAGGGCACAAGACATTGGTTATAGAGTAACCGAAATGTCGACTTACAGAATCCCGGACCTTGTTTCAACTGCGGCAGAATGGGCCATTTTAAAAGGGACTGTCGCGTTTGAAAGGAAAGGAGTCAGACTCCGCCACGACGACAGTCTGGCGGACTGACACAGCGGCCGGAAATCTAAGACCAGTCAGTGTGAAGGGGCGAACGCTGACTGGCCCCACAGAAGCCTCCAGGAACATTAGGATTGGACAGCTTGAAAGAAGCCTCACCATCCCTGGCAAGATTGAACATCATCCAGGCGGATCTCATGGGAACGCAGATGCATTATCACGCAGGCCTTGTAAAGGGAAATGGCGACATTGCCAACGAGTAGAACAACGAGAAGGACCAATCATTCTTAGTAGAACTAGGATTGACGTCGACGAACATTGGACCACTGAACAAATGAAGGTTGAACAAACAACCGATAACGCTGTGGGGTTAATACTTCAATGGAAGTTGGAAAATCAAAGACCTGATTGGAAGGACATAGCAGATAAAAGCCCAGAAGTAAAAGCTATGTAGTCTCAATGGGAAACCTCGGCGATTCGAAATAGTTTATTGAAGAGGACTTGGCAATGCCCTGACGGGAAAAGTGCCTCGCTCCAGCTTGTCGTACCCGAAAGTATACTCTGTTCAGCGAGGTTTCAATATCACGCCACATTACTCATCTCATTTCGTTAGAAAAATCGCAAAAAAAAACGTATTAGTAGTTTTTATTAATAATAAAAACCACCAGCTAAAGTCAGTTTGACGCTTAATGGCAAAATGTCAAAATTTATAAATCCAAGTTCAGCTTTTGTAGAACTAAAGATAGAAACGAAAGAACCGCTTTTAAGGGATCATGTAGAAGAAGCCACTGTGTGAAGAAAAACCGGGAAAAATTTCCAAGATAGTGGAGAAACAAGGAGTTACAATCGACGAAGCGGTGGAAGAAATTCCATATACTCTGTTCAGCGAGGGTTAAATATTACGTCATTTAAAAAAAAACGTCTGTCTCTGATAAAATGTCAGTTGAACTGGTAAAAAATATGGTTTTTAGTCTTCAAAAATACATCAAATATAAACTTATCTTGAACACTGCATCTACTGGTTTTTCGTGCCACTTTTTCTCGCTGAAAGTAGTCAATAAATCTTAATTTCAAAATGTGTTCCTTTTCATCGTAGCGCCAAGGCATTTTGTAACCATTTCACAAAATTTTAAACTCTTTTGCCGATGACGACGATTAATTAAGAATTTCTAAATTTTGGCGACATTTTGAGATTAAGTGTCAAATTGACTTTAGCTGGTGGTTTTATTATTAATAAGAACTAATAATACGCTTGGTTTTCGGCGATCTTTTTCTAATGAAATGAGATGAGGAATGTGACGTCATATTGAACCCTCGCTGAACAGAGAGTACATACGTACCATAGATTACTCAAATAGATGTAAGTGTCAAAGTCAATCAACTGAAGTGACGATTATGACAGGCCAAATTTTGCTCCCAAACCAAAGCTGCCACAGCAGTCACTTGGACAAGTGGCACACAAATAGAAAACAATTGAATATAGAAGTAGTCAAGGCCTCAAAAATGTAGCTTGGAACCCGAAGATCAGCCAAGTTGCTAACTAATCCGCATGCGTCCTCTAAACAGTTAAGCTTCATTTTTGCCGACGTCGAGCCAATCAACGTTGGCTAAAGGAATTTAATTAATTTAAATTATTTCAATAGCCTTTCAGTTTATTGCTGTACTATTTTGCTTTTTTCTGTTGTTCTGTTAAGTTATGTGCTATTAAATGATTACTTTAAACTTGAAACTGAAGATTCCGGAACCTTTCAACATTATTCTATTTGCAATTATTAACAAGCCCAAATATCCATAAATAAAACGTGGATGCCAAGAAGAACAAAATTATAAACGCGCAATGCATAGTGTGAAAAGTGTGAGATGCTGAAAAACCTCCAGTGGATGGACTTGGGGTGAGTAGATGTAGTATGTATTTACTTTTTTTTTATACTTGTAGATTTGTATGTAGATAACTAAGGGATAACATTTTTATTGGCAATATTGCGTAACTAAAGGCTTTGGAAGAAATCTTAACAATTAAATAGATGCCGTACTATAGCAACATCAGTACCTAGCATTTTTGCACTTTATTAAAAAGTCTATTTTTCTAAAATAAATATGAGAGAAAAAGGAATTTTCTCTCATATGTATCTAGTTGAATGAGTATCGGAAAAGTAGTTAGTTAGTTATTTAGGTAGCTACTTATATGATATGAAGTACTACCTATTTTTATTTTTACTTAAATGTTGTTGGTGTAGGTAATATACTACCAACTACCATAAACTTTGAACTCATATTTTGAACATGATAAGACCAATAATGGATTCCAACCCAGGAAATGATGAGGGGGATTATAATTTAAGAAGTGTTGAAGCTTGTCATAAGAGTTATTTAATAGAATTGGAGGTAGCTAATAATTTTTTTTTAAATCTTTTCAGTTTTCTATAGGATCCAGTGGTTAAAATTTCTGGCATAGATTTTAGTGTTGGTTGTGGGGTTATGCATCTAGGAAAAATTGACTTCATCATCCGGAGCGACTTTATAGGCGAATGGCACTTTATGGCAGAAGACCTGGCAAAGAAAAAGTTGAGAAAATATGCTGCTCCCACAGTCCAGGTAATTAGAAATTATTCTTTATGCAAAACTAATTTTTGTTTTTCTTCTAAATTTAGAACTACCTGTTAAATTTAACTGTTGGGTACTGATAGTTTTCCGAGCCTTACATGATGAGAGATTTAGATAGAGATCAGAAATAGTGACACAATATGTAGAGAAAAAAAAACATTGATTTATTTTTTTTGGCTATAAATGGTGGGTTTATTCATGAGAATAAAGAATAACTTTTAAGAATGAAAGAATCTCGGAAAGAATAAGATAATGGTTGGTTACGCATTAACCAAAACATGTGATTATTAAACAAATATTGCTTAATGCTTACCTAAGGATTAAGCTTTAAGCTATCTTTCAATTTAAAAGGTTTTATGTTTAAATATTAATGTAGGTAGGTTATTCCTAAGCTCATTCCTAAGTAAAACCATATTCTTATGCTTAAGGCCATATTGTTATTCTGATGTATAAACAACACAAAGTAATTTGTTCTGTAGACCCTATAGAGCATGTCATGCTTACAATATTTTTCTTCTATGTATCAATTAAAGGTTCAATAACACTGATATTATATACCTAGAACATTTAGGTACATCCACAACCTACAGGATGATAGGATACTAGAAAATATTGACAAACAACACCTTGGAGTTTGGGCAACATCAAGTGTCCTTCAGAGGATTTATGCAATTTGGCACTTCAACTTTGAATTTTATCTTTTCAAAACTCAAAGGATTTTATAAATGTTAGATTTTCGACCAACTTTGGAAAAACAATGTGAAGCAAAAGATACATTGCAGCATGGGCTTTCTTGTCCAAACTGTGTAACTTTTTTCCACAAGTTTTGATGACATTCTGAGTGGTATCCTTATCATAAGACTTTGGAAACTATCAGTCCCTATTGCCAGACTCTGACCGTGTATATAATTTCCTATAACCTGGTATGAACTTTTGTAACATTAAAGGAAGAAATACAGGGTGATCGTTTGGAGTTTAACCATGGGGATCTTGGTTATTTGAAGAGATACAACGAAGGTTAAATTAGGGCAAAGTTGCGCAATTAGAAGTGTATAAAAGTTGTTTTCAAATTTTGAAAACTTCGGCTGGTTTTGGAAATATTCACAAAACGTTTTTATTTTTTCTAGCCTTAATTTAATGAGTTAATTAAAAACAATTTAACACTTTTTCATAGCCACTTTTTGCTTTCTTCTACGCGGTATTTTCAAATTTAAAATCCGACGTTTCATTTTCATGCAAACAACATTGCTTCAATTTTTTTTAGATACAGTCCTCTATTTTTTATATCAGATTCTGAATCTCCCTGTAACTCTGCAATAATTAATATGCAACAATTAATAATTAATTTTTAAATTTAATTAGAAAGAGCAAGTGCCTTAATAAGGCATTGCTCTTTCTAATTAAAATATGGTACTTATACAGACAATTCAGTCAGATGAGGGAGTAAAGTTATCTATGTTCTATTTAAAATTATATAATATATATGTCAGTTTTTTGCTCCAGCATGGATAAGTCTTAATAGTTATTTTCATAGTTAAGTTTCATTTTCACAGTTAATAGTCACTAAGTCTTAATAGTTGTTTTCATTAACCGACCGCCCTTATCGCTTTGGCGGAATGTATGACCGTTAATATATTTATTTCCTGTCAATCTCTAGGTCCAAAATTCAAGTTTGATGAGTGTACAACCATTGACATGGAGGAGCCGCAGAAGGCAAAATATGTTCGTCGCAAGAGCGTCACATTATTTTCAAAGGCAAAACAATTAAGAGGGTCCAAGACCCGAATAAAATCTTTGAGATCTCTTCTAATAGTTATCAGGAAAAAGGAACTTCTATCTAATGAATCCATAGATCATCTACTGGAAAGATTGTTTTATTATATAATATGACAATAAAAATTTATAATAATTATCATGTTAGCTCTACTTCAAAGCACAGATTGTTAAAACATAGATAATTTAAAAAAAAAAATCTCAAAATCAGTTATTGAATACAGGATGTTAAAAAATTATTTTGCTCTTTAGTTTTAAATTTTTTTTTATTTAGGTATGGTTTTTATAATTCTTATATACTTATCAAGACTTGTAATAACTGACACAAGAAAAAATAATAATAACAAATTAACCTTACATCGTCTTATTTGACTTTAATAGCTTTACAAAGAAATAAAACTTAATCGAAGGATCCTTTGGAATTATTGAAAATTGCTTTGTGAAATACACTGTAAATAACACTACAATAACCTATACGTTGAATACATAACTTATACGTTTTTTTAAGTAAAATAAGTAAAAAGTCAATGTCGTTTATTTTGATTTTGGTGCACAAATAAACATGGCACATATAAAATATGTGTTTTTAATTTACCTAACATTTCAAACCTTAATATCACATATCTTCAACATATCTGAATGAAGAAATCCACATTTTTTGTTTTTCAGATTACCGATGTTTCATTGACCATTACTC
This sequence comes from Taphrorychus bicolor, assembly GCA_951812265.1. Taxonomy (NCBI): domain Eukaryota; kingdom Metazoa; phylum Arthropoda; class Insecta; order Coleoptera; family Curculionidae; genus Taphrorychus; species Taphrorychus bicolor. The sequence goes on along the minus strand of OX638297.1, from coordinate 58,725,108 downwards.
AATTGAAGATATCTTTTTATAGGCTAGTGGTACCCAAGAGTTTTATAGACGTCATAGCAGTACAGTTCTTCAGCATGCAGAAGTGGCGCGACCTTTTTTACGCGCTTGTCTTCATTCATCTTCAAATTTAAACTGTGGGTTTCAATGCAGGATGGAAACTCCATATCCGAACTACTTCCGTTTTCCTTCCCATGAAATTGGAAGCCAGTATGACAGACTTTCTTTGTCCTTCACTTAGACCAATGTTTATCAACCCTGTAACAAATAATAACACCGATACATTTTTCTAATGTTGAATATGTAACAATTGAATTGGCGAATAAAATTCTCAATTTAATATAAAAATTAATTGTTTTGAGCACATTTGATCAAAAGACTGCTTAATCATAATTAATGTAATAATGTGATCACTGAATGCCTATTAATTGATTAAGTCATATGCTCCCTATTAATTTTTCGATCCTCTGCTTACTTTCCAGCAGGAGTAATTAGTAGAAGGCATATATAATAGAGAGGAATTACTAACATCTTCATCTGCACGTTAGCTTTGTACTTAAACATTTTACTTTTTTTCATGATTTTTCATCATACTGAAAATAAAGTATAAAATATATGAAATACAAAACCGTCATTTTTTATTAATGAAGCGTACTGCAAATCCATAAGTGACCAATAAGTATTTGATCACAATTTTCAGGATTATTATTACACAGAAAAAAATGAGTTTTTGAGCAGAATATGTGCATATAGTAAGACAATCGCAAAAAAAGGATCATTCAAGTGGAAAAAGGACTTTTGTTAAACTGGCAACACATTTCATAGCTTGTTGGCTAGACTTGACGAAGAGACAAAAAAATAGGAACTACATTCAGGAATCAACTGAGCGAAAATTATTGAGTGTGTTAAGTGTTAACAATGTGAGCTATCTATAAACTAAACTAAGAATCAATTGAAACGATACACCCCAAATTTTGAATGAAATTTAAAACTGTCTCTCTCTAAAGCCACTCAACCGATTTTCGTTGTAAATGCCATTTTGGTAAGATCCAGCTCGCCCTGTGCATAGTCTTTATATTCCATATAAAATTTTTATCAATATTTGTATTATGGGGCAAATTGGAGCTCCAGTGTTAAATGATACCTCGTTTATAGAAAAAACTAAATATCTATGGAACCAGGCAAAATATCCAAAAAACACCAAATATGTCCCAAGGTATGACGCGTCTCCACATACTCCCGTAGCAAAACATGTTCTGAATTTTTTTCCGCAAAATTATCTGCTCAAAAAGGTTTTACAAATCTGCATCAAGTTTTGTTGAACCCTGTATTATGTGACCTGCAAAACATATAAGCGAGTACATAACCACTTAAAGCAGTTTATACACGGATCTTACCAAAATGGCATCTCCAATGAAAATCGGTTGAGTGGCTTTAGAGGTAGACAGTTTTAAAGTTCATTCAAAATTTAAGGTGTATCATTTCAATTGATTCTTAGTTTAGATTAAAAGGAGGGTTTAATCAAGTATGAAATTTGATGCTAACTTACATGCTTGAAACCTTAGTGGCACCCTAGAATTTCTTTGAAACACACAAATCTTTTCCTTTATTATCTATTTATAACTCGCCTTTCAATGGTTGAATCCTAGGTTGGTACTACATAAGGAAAAAAACTCTGCCACATCTCATTTCTACAAAAAAAACCTCTTCTCAAGACTATTCTGAAACCCTAAAACAAAATAAGAGGTAAGTAAAAAAAGAGATAAAAAACAGGGTTTACACAATATGTAATTATTTACCCTCATATCTCACTAAAAAAAATTAATTTAGTACCTTAACAGTAACAGGCTTCTGAACTTTAGTCATTGCAAAAGAAAAGTAATAATTTAACTTAAGTGCTAAGATGCATCCTTATATTGTTAGTTTTTTGGTACAAAAGTATGCCTTCTAATATGCTTCTTAGTAAATAATGCACCCATAAACCTTCATAATAATTTCTAGTAAGGTAGCTGACATAGACATAAGTATGCAGAAAAGCTAATGCAGCATATATTGCCAAACCAGCTACTTGCTTTTGAGTCAAAAATGAGAGGAGAGCTTATTGTGCACACATTGAAAATGGCATAGGCATAATCTATTTCTGGTCCTAGTAGTTTAAGTATCAAAATCTTTATACAAACCTTAACTGCACTGTGGATGTACCCATAGCATAATTGTCTAGCAAGACGAGAGTCACTTTGCTTCCATATGAATAGGATATAAATAGATTATTAACTGGGATAGTGGATCACTGGCCTAATAGAGCATCTGCTGGAACTTGATTAAAATATATCCTTTTCTCTTTTAAACAAAGGTTCTATATACTCTCCAGTGTGTAGGACTTACTAAACCCTTCCTAAAAAACGAGAATTTTTAACTTACCTACCACAACCAGTGTTTATCATTTCAAATTAGGGGTAAGGATAGCCGATAGCCCTACTTAATCATACTAGCAAATGCAAATGACATAAGTGATGAACAAAATCAAAGGAGAGTGCCACTCTTATGAGCTGTTGAATAAAAGAAAAGTTGTAAAGCATACATGAGCCCTAACCTTACTGTGGACTCATGTATGCTTTACAGTCTTTACAACAAGGCCAGGGTTGTCAACAGCTGTGAACACAATGTTCCTTTGTAGGGGCTATTTCAAAAACTACCTCAAACTCATGCTGCCCCTACCTTTCATTCTTTCACACCAACACCATACCAAATTATTACACACCTAGATAGTGGATACTTACATCTTTAGGTACTACACAAGCACAAGACTGTACCGAAAAGTGTGTGTAGATCATTTGATAATAAGAAAAATTGATATTATTGAGAAATGAGTGGAGCAGAAACAGGAAAACTGGGTGCCGGCTGGTGTACCTGCATGACGCTTTCTCGAAATACGAGAATCCAATAAATCCGTCACTTGACACGTTGCGTTAACGAATCTCGCGCAATTCTTGCTAAACAAAGATTCCTTTTACTAATTGAAAACAGCAATTCTATTACACCAACTTTGCTGAAATTAAAAATTACTGTAAATTATTTGCAAAACGTAATTTTTGATTGTCATAATGGCCGGAACCGTAAACAAAAGAACCCAGTAACCCACAATCCTTTTAATAAATTTTGCGCATGCGCAGTTAAGACCAACCGGGCTGATGTCGGGATTCCAACGCCTACTCGAACGTTCACATTTCGATTGGAATCAAAGGCGACTCTTCGTATAAATCTCAACAGTATTCGGTGGCACAGCGCATTCGGGTTGCATTTCCATTAGCGATCAACTTAATCACTTACCCTGCCGAATCGTAACAATTGTCCATGCATAGTTTTTTTTTATCCACAGGCAATGTCCATATCAAATAAATATTCATCTAGTAGACTGTGTGAATATTACATATCATTTCCCAGCCATCTAGATGAATATCAATTTGAAATGGCCTTAATTTTAAAAACCACTTAGGTACCTACTAACTTAACTGCTTTATTAAAAGAATAAACTGTTATGTACGACAACCGTTTATTAAAACATTAAAATACACGAACATTGAGGCCTTATTATATACAATTTACGTTTTTATATAACTTAAAAGGGAAAAAATATCTATTTAAATTGTATTATCAGCAAATAAACACATAAACATCTAAAAATAATACCTTGTAATATTATTCTGTGTCTGACTGAATTATCAGGAACAAAATGTTTTCTTTTCGGGCTTTCCTAGAAAAAGAAACATACACATTAAGAAGAAATAAATATAAAATATTGTGATTTTGTGATACTAATGGTTTTATGCCCCTCATACTTGACTTGGTAGTTATACAATGTATTTCCAAACAGATTGCAAAAAATAAAATGAGTGGATGTTGTTTGACTTTTAGTTTGAAATTGTCTACTGCAACGGGCAAAGTCAAGAAGTGTTTATCAATTTTCTGTAATGAAAGTTCAGCCATTTATTGGACAATATTTGGGAGGGCTTTAAAGCGCTTTCCCCCAAGATGCTGCGGACATACCGAAACATCTATTGAGTGCGTCAGATTCAAATTTTGCGGAATGATTTTTATTATCAAAATGCTTAAACTTCATAGTAAAATGTTCCATTGAGGGTCATTTGCACACCTTCCCCATAATGTTGATCTAAGTGGAACTTAAAATTTCCCTTATAAAATGTATTGATGTCACTCGATCTGTCACTTTACCAAATTTTTTAAGAAAAGGTATGCAAACGGCCCTTAACTATGTTTCTACTGAGCAAATTTTGGTTAACATAAAGTTAAGGATCCCTAAACCATTGTTATAAGCATGAGTAACCATGGTAATAAAAGAAGCCTTAACTAGATGCAATTAAAAATTGCTTGGCCCATAAAGGATTATTCTTAAGTGACATAAAGGGCACAGACACAATTAAAAACTTAAGCAATAAGTTTTATGTTTTAAGTGTTAAGATTTTAATTCTGTCTATGACCCTGGTAAACAAAAAGTTGTGTCAAAAAATCGTGACAATTTGTTATGATGTATTCATCAAGAAAAGCTAAAATGATATGAAATAATTTGTCTATCGAGATTAAAAGTTAGTCTGTACATTTTTTTTAAGTCTAAGTAATAAGAAATAAATATATGTAGCCCATGGAGACTTACACTCAAAAGATGTCTAAAAAAACCAAGACATAATAAGCCAGACGTGTCAATGATAAAGGATATAATTATAATGAGTAAACTAAAACAAGAACTGAATTCCAGACTTGATGACATACCCATAACGGAGGCAACCGAGACTGAGGACCTGTGGTCTAATATAAAAAATGCTATCACAGAAAGCACTACCAAAATACTTGGTTCTCAACGAAACCACAAGAAGAAACTATGGATGTCGGAGAAGATCATTGATCTAATGGAAAAAAGACACTCAATGGAAAGAACAACGATTACCGGGCGCAAAACCCCATAATCAAAAACAAGATAAGAGAAGCAAAGGAGAAATTGCTTTCTGAGCAATGCCAAGAAATAGAAGCAATGGAAGCAAAACACGATACCTTAAACATGCACAAGAGGATAAAAGAGGCAGCAGGTATCTGCAGAAACTGCAGACTGCAGGAACTGGTAAGCCGCGTGACGGCTGCAAGCTCATAAGCCGGCCTTAGACTAAACGTGATAAAGACAAAGTGGCTAGCAATTAGCAAATCAAACAACGTGGATGGGCACCTGATAATTAACGGCCAACGAATTGAACTAGTGGTAGTTTAAATATCTCGGGTGTCAACTAAACGAGAAATGGGACGGCATGCAGGAGATTCGTGCCACAATAGAACAGGCCAGTGCTTCGTTCCTGAGGATGAATAATGTACTTTGCAGCAGAAATTTAAGCTTGCCTCTGCGCATCCGAATACTGCGCTGTTACGTGCTCAACCAACTGTTTTATGGAAATGAAGCTTGGACCTCCACAGATGCGATGTGCAAAAAATTGGAAGCCTTTGAACTATGGACGTACAGAAGGCTATTAAGAATCTCCTGGGTAGAAAGAGTGCGTAACACCGAGGTACTTCAACGCCTCGATAAGCAACTGGAAGTTATGTTCACATTAAAAAAGCGCCCGAACTCGAGTATTTCGATCACATCTTAAGGAATGACCTGGTATCCTGGCTAAAAAACTTAAGGCAATGGTATCGAGTGAGCATCACCACATTGTTCCGCCGAGCTGTAGACAAGGTTCAGATAGCGCTGATGATTGCCAACGTCCGAATAGGACAGGCCACCTAAAGAAGAAGCTCATGATGAGATATAGTTTAAACATATTCTGTACCTCCAGAGATGTACAAGGGCACAGACTCAAACAGGGTAACGAGACCCAAAACTCTTTAGGGAGATTGAAATCTTCATCAGTGAAGAGCTCCACTTTGAAAACTCTGCACATCCAGCATCAAATTGCTGGGGAATAAACAAAATTATATCAAGTCCTTCCTTGCAGAAAGGCCCACGAACATATTGAGAATAATGGAAGATTGGATGAATGAACAGAAAAATGGGCATTCTTTAGCTGTTGGACTATATGATGACTGCTCACTATTGCCGTAGTAACGTAGTAAAGTAATATGAGGAACAAACGATGTAATATTTTCAAACTTGAAATTGAAGTGTGGCCTTTTAAAATTTAAGAAAGGTAAAATAGAAATTAGCTTTTTATGTTCAAAGACATAAAGACTTCATTGTGTATAGTAGAAAAGCACTTTTTCACTTTGTATAGATCAAGTAAAAAAAAATGGAGAATACCTAATAAAGATATCATTTTAGAGATAACAATATACAGGGTGTTAAAAAAGAAGGCCAATTTGTTAACCACAGATTCTCTGATGAAAAATAATGGGACTTTTATTAACCAATTTTTCATTTTAGAGTCTCACGTTTGCTATGCAAGGTGTCAAAGTTGTAACTTTTAAAATTATTTTATTGAATCATTTTATTATTCATCAAAGTATTTGTTTCATATAGCAGGGATATTAAGTCTAAAGAGCTGCATAATAAAAAAAAATAAGTTCTAAAATTAACTGACACCCAATGCAAATAGGTTGTTTAAAGGTTGTTGCTTAAAAGTATGAAATTATTTGGACAAATTAATTTTTCATTTGCAATCAAAGACCTTTCAAGTACTTTCACATCCTTTTTTTAGAAGCAACCAAGCATTAATTTTGAGTTTCCTTGTTTATATTATAATAAAAGAGAAAATTTTTCCGGAGAACTATTTCGATTGGTATGAAAGTTTGTTGCTCGGCAATTTCGTGAATGACATTTAGGACAAGTTTTGTGAAAAATGTCATGAACGCAATTGCCAAAGAGCAACTAACTTGAATAAAACAAGAGAAATATTTTGCTTTAGCAAATTTTATCTCGAATGGTATTTGACAAGGCTATTTCACGAGAAAACTTCAACCTGCAGTTAAAAGCAAATAGGTGACACTCGTCAAACTGACAATAATTTTTACTTGACCCTAACAAAATTTTGTCGCTGAAAAACCATCATGTTGATTTTGTCCAGGTAGGACCAGGTAGCAGTTTTGCCAGTAGAAAATAGGCTGTTGCTATGACATTTTTCCTGTGTAAAATACTCTAGTAAAACAGTCTCAAAAAAACTTTATCAACATTTTTTAAAACAACAAATTGGAGCTATATTTGTTATTTTAAACAGATCTTGATTGGAAGCCATCAGCCTCGAACTGAAAAAGTTCAAAGGGCGTAAAAAGTTTATTAAGTGTTAGTATGTGGCTTCTTCGACTTAATAGGTCTACCAAATATGAAATAAATCCTTTGAGAAGTGATTATTTGACTTACTAAATAAAATTACTTTAAAAGTTACAACCGAGGAAACAACCAAAAGAAAAATGGGGTTATAGAAGGTCCATTATTTTTCATCAAAGAATCTGTGGTTCACAAATTTGCCTTCATTTTTTATAACATTCTGTATAAATATGGATGAAATAAATCATACTGAAAAATAAAATGAATTTTCAGCTTGAGGTCTTTCACATTACCTGAGTCTCCTTAGCCATGTGCCTTTTCGTGATTGTAGTTCCCCTCAGCTTACTCAAGTACTCAGTCTAAGAATATTTAATCCTCTTAATAATGTCTGCAAGTGGAAGGTGGAATGAATCATTTCAAATATCAAGAGTGCAGAATGTGAAACTGAGAAATATGTCATGGGTTTTAGTTCCTGTAAACCATAAGTAGATAATATTTGAGATACTTATACAAACATTAAAAAAAAACCTAATAAAATGCACACAAAATACTGAAAATACAACTTGGGAGGAAAAGACTATGACAGAATAAACCATTTGTCTTAATTAAGTAAAAAAAAAATCATCTATGGTACTTACTTTAATCCTGCATCTGGATTTTTGCCCTTGAGAAACAGCAGGGCAGAGACAACCAAATTTTAAAGTGGACTCTCTGTTTGCTATTGACTTATCAATCTATGTTAATTATAGCTTTGTCCCTTGTTGCTTGCATAGAAATAGCTCTTTGAATCACAATCACCAATACCTACACAACACAATACTGCTTTTTCAAATTACAATCATGGATAATTTTATGCATGAGATTAGTTTTAGTGGTTACTGCTTCAAACCTACCTACATTGCTACTGTTGGACGTTTTTTTAATTCTTAAGGAAGATCTGGTTTACTGGATACAACCGTTGAAATAAAATGAAATTCCTTGATAACTTGCATTACCCAAGAGCGAGCCTCTGCCCAGTAGAGGGATTCCCCGCCAAATTTGATTATTGTGCCTTGTTAAAATCAATGTTTCAATCAACCAAGTAACGGCTTTGCTTAATTAGGGCCTCTTTGTACAGCGGGCCCCCCGCCGTTGCGGGACTTGGTGGTATGGTTGCTACACCATCGCCTCTGCTCCTCTTATTTTCCAGGTAGGAACATCCCCATTAGCCACATATCACAGCAAATCACTTAATAACGTGATACTCCCGAAAATTTTATATTAAATTTATTTTTAAAACCAGAAATAAATTAAAGTTTATCATTAAATATGGTGATTGCCTCGACCGGAGAATTTACAAAGAAACTTGCTTCTTTGTAAATTCTCCGATCGAGACACTCACCATATTACAACGATGGAGTTTTATGAATCCATGCTGCAATAGTATGGTCACAGAGGAGTTTCGCTCCTCAAACAATGGGCGAAGTTGAACACTAAGGTCGTTTCACTGAGGAACAGGCGCATATTCTTGCTACGCTGCAGGAAGGAGGGAATTACTCCCAAACACATAATTGACAGCACAGCGAGCTGGGGCAACCTCATCATATGTAGAGACGCACTAACAGAGCAGAAGATCGACTGCTGCAGGCTTAAAGCGCAGAGGAGACTGCTAAACCTAGAGATCGAGGTGACCATAAACAACCTCAAACAAGTGGAAAAAGAAATCAGGAAACACACATTCAACTGTCCAACACCATCAATAGCCACACACTAACGGAGTATTACAGAAGACAGAAGATGAGTATTGAGAGACGTTTTGTGATGTCAAGGGATAGCAACACCCAAAAGTTTATTAAGCTAAAAAGCAAGCATCTGACCGATTACCCGAGAATACTGTTTTTTTTATCATTAAACACAAAAACCGACGCCATTTTTGCGATACAAACAAATCGAGTTCGCCTGTTCGCCATTTCGAGTGTTTCCGTGTAGAAATCGGCCAATACCGGCACTTTTGGATGGGGTGGGGGCTTGGGAGCTTTTTTTGAAATGACAATTTCCACCTTCAGAGCCCCCTATGTCTGCTTTTTATCTATATTTTATAAAGTTATGTATGATACGTGCCGAAGGAACTATCAATTGTTGAAAAGAAGCCTCTGTTCCTGAACAACCACTTACTGGTCCACAAAAATATCTTCCCCTGGTGTCACCTAAAGGCTAGATCCGCTTCTATGGAAATGAATAAAACTTTAATCAAAATTAGCGAGGTGTTTGACTGAATCAACTAAAGAAAAAATGTGGAAGAACGATACATGCATCCGACACAAATAAAAGCAAAACCGCGGTTAGGTGTCTTAAAAAAATTGCCCACACTTAGTTAGTTTATGTACTCAATTTAAGTTATTTATGTTGCTTGTCTTATTATCACATATTGCATTAATTAAACTCTAAGAAAAATTTTAAGGATTGAATATACAATAAATGCCTAACAGTTTTTTTTTTTACTAAATGAATGAATTCATGTGGACATGTATTGAACTATTCCGCAGAAAATGGTGCATTCGATCGAAAAAAGAAAAAATATGTTTGGCAATCCGGCGACAAATGTGTCTGCTTATTGGTTTTACAACGCAAGTTGAGCACTACTAGGTATAGTAAGCACACAAAAATACCCAGAATAACTTGGACCGAATCTGTCCATATCTTATGACCTACATCCATGGCCGGGTGAATCATAGCAGATGTCTATGGTAAAGCTGTTGCGGATATTCCTTCTGAATTAATAGCCGAAATCGGAAAACTTTGTAATATTTGCAGAAAAAGCTAAATTGATACCTGCCCGTGTCTACAAACATAAATTGACATTTTGTTCAACTAACATTTTATCAGAGACAGACGTGTTTTTTTGTGAGACATCACAATTTATGACCTAATATTTAATCCTCGCTGAACAGAGTATAGACAATGAAGCAATACAATGTTGCCGCCCCATTTGAAAGAATTGCGATTGACGTGGCAGGTCCTTTTCCAGAAACGGACGATGGCAACAAATACATCTTGGTTGCCATGGATTATTTCAGTAAATGGCCTGAAGGTTATGTACTACCAAATCAGGAAACTAACACCGTGACAAGGGTCTTGGTTGACGAATTTTTCAGTAGATTCGGCGTACCATTAGAGCTTCATTCGGACCATGGACGGAATTTTGAATCGCACTTTTCAAGAAGATCATGGAACTTCTGGGAATCCGCAAAACAAGGACAACTCCACTCCCTCGACAATCAGATGGCATGGACGAGCCTTTCAATCGAACCATGGAACAATAGCTCTGCAAAATGGTAGCGGACCACCAGAAAGATTGGGACAAATTTCTGCATCTTCTAATGGTGGCTTACAGAGGTGCAGTGCATAACACGACAGGACGTAACCCTGCCAAGGCTATATTGGGTAAAGAACTTCGTCTCCCGGTAAATTTGGTGTACGGATGACCAGAAGAACCGGTGCAAGATGTCCAGAACTATGTTGATTAACTTCGAGAAAAATTAAAGGAAATCCATCGAAACGTGAGGACAAAGATAAAGATTGCCAGCGATCGGCTGAAAGCCGGATATGACCTGAGGGCGAATTCTGCAGGATTTAAGGCAGGTGACTTCGTGTGGCTGTATAATCCACAGAAAAGAAGAAAGGAAAGTTTCAGAGGAAGAAAGGAAAGACTCGCAACTTGTCTCCAAGTTGAGAGGGTCCATATACAGTCATCAAACGGATCAACGACGTGGTATACAGGATCCAACGTACCCCTAGAGCAAATTTGAAAGTGGATCATCTTGAACAGTTGAAGACTTACAGTCGTGGAGATTTCTCTGATCGCGACGATCAGGGTGAAGAATGGGCAATGTTACGCCCTACCGTCGGTCCACAGAGATTCGGATCGAAGCGCCAACGCCAAGCGGCGATCGCGACCCCAGGAACACATCTAGAATAAACGAGAACCGGGAACTGTCGCCGCCGTTCTCGAAAGTACGAGAGTGTGTTCAGGCCGGGTATAGAAACCAGCGAGCCGCGCGAGATCGATCTAATAGATAGTGCAGTGTAATAGTTAAAAGTAAATAAAAGTGTGTAGTTAATTGACGATAAAAATTATTGGAACCCACATCCCGTAGCAATACGAAGTTACTTCAGATGCGAAAAAGTTCCGTTATTACAATATTATACACCTAATGCAATTCTGTAAGACGCGCACAAAAAGTAGCAAAAATATCTTAGACCAATTAAGCGCAGCTACTTCTTTTAGTAGTTAGTAGTAGCTGTTTTCTTTTGTATAGTAATAATGATAAAAAAGCTATAAAAGTTTGTAAAAAAATGTGACTACTGTGTACAAAGTGACTCCCGTTATTCGTTACGGAAGATTATGGCTAAACTTTTAGATTTAAAAAAAGTTTTGTCTATGGAATGGATGGGGGTCTATTGGAAGTACATTTTTAAATTATTGTCATTGTATACAGGTGGCCCCAAAAGTATAAAATTGATAAAATTTGTATTTTTTTAAATAAAATACCTAGTATGTTACTGTATTATCGGTATTTCCGAGTGAAAGTAAAGGTAGTTTTTTATTAAGGTTTTATTAAGACAGAGAACTAAATTATGCCTCTTATGATACTGTAAAATACAGTGTGTCTAATTTAAATTAAATGGATTATTACTGTTTGAAGTTTTTAATAATTTAGTGTTATATAATAAATTATCAGCAACAAGAATTTCACATATCTTAACTTTCGCTCTCTATGAAAATTAAGAGTGCCTTAATAAAAAATCTGGCAAAAGAATCCCGAGATATGTTGACTCATTTCCTATCTATAGTAAGGAAAAAATTATTGTCAAATTGCAAAACATCAAAAATTTACAATTTTTCCACCACTTTGCTTTACACCCTACATAATAAACATGTCAGTTTCTTTTTTAAAATAACCGTTTCCTTAATTTTGAGGAAATGAGGTATTCAGACCGTCCAAATATTTATAAGAAGTCGTTGAGTAAAGAGTTACAGCTGATTGAAAGAACTTTATGTTGACCAGTTTATTACATTTAGATGATAATAGTTATTTATGTATTAAGAGCGAAAAGTACAACTTTTTTGCTCGGAAAGTGAAGTGTACCGCTCGACGCGAAGCGGACTCGGGAGCAAAAAAGTTACTTTTTGCGCGTAATGCGTACAACGTTTTTTGTGCAAACTATCAATTTCAAATAATGTGAATCGCAACTGAGCATATAAAGCTTTTCATTATATTTTTCGGAAAAGTAGGTCATGAAAATATGACAGATTGCCCCCCGTATAATATTTGAACTGTGTCAGTTTTATTGGTTATATTGACATAATTTAAAGGTTATAAAATGCTGCCATTACAAAAAATGTTGTTGCCAGAACTTAGATAAACATACTTAGATAAACTTGGCCAAAACAGATAATAGTTATAAGCGAAAATAATAATAAATCCATGTACTAGAGCTGATACTACGTTTTTCAGGTCAAATACTTGGCAGAAGTAATTCTTAGGACAACAAATTTTCTTATACTACGAATAGAGCTGGGACATCGAGTTTTGGTCACCTTGTGCAACATAATATATATGAAGAGAAGGTTTGTTAACACTGAACACTAAAAGATCTTACGTAAATGGCTCTTATTCCTGGAACCATAAAATCTTTCTATTAAAAGTATCTTTTCAGTTATCTACTCACTGTATATGAGCTCTTTTACAAAACGTTAACGTTTTTTCAGTGTGGAAATCTACAAAAAGAGAGGGACATACTCACCGTTCCTCCAATGGGTGAGCTACTGAGTGATTTTGAAAAAAATTAAAAGCTGATAAAAACTTTTTTTAATATAATGCGAGCAACGTCGAGGAAATTAATTTGATTTACTTAAAGTCAAACTGATGGCAGATATTAAAATAAAACTACATTAAACCATCGTAACAACTTGTAGGGAAGTCGTTATTGGCATTTACCTTCGCCTGCTTTTAATTTACTGGTTAAAATCTTGTCAATCACATTTTTCGCAAATCAGTTTATGGATAACTAGTATGTCGCGTTTTTTGGCGGACCCTTTCCTTTACGGTTTTTATAACATAACCATTAACATTGACACAGTTCAAAAATTATATAGCGGTCATTCAAATAATAGCCTTTGGAAAAACTTTATGGAACGCTTTTATAACTGAAGACACAATCTCATAATTTAAAACAAACTGACAATGACGTTTTAATTATATAATTATTTGGTTGAATGATGGTAGTTGCTATTGACAGCAAGCGAAAGAGATTTTTTCCCTGGGCAACGCGAGTAAAAGTAAACCTCACATTCTGATCCTCAAAAGTGGTTAGGATTTCGTTTGTCTAATGAAAGCGTAAAATGTGTCATCATTGAACGTTTGTAGAAAAAATAAATGATCGTTGAGAGGACCCTCCGGATGGTACTTTTTCTGCAGCATAAACGAATTAGGCAATACCGTTAAGTCAGATTCACCGCTGTCAACTTCAGGACATAATACCTTTTCTATTGTTAAAGCTAGCAGTCCACCCCCTTTACAACGGTTTCCAAAACGATGCCATTGACATGATAATTACTGTAGCTCAAGACCAAATTTTCAAGACAAAAACTATTCAGATTTTCAGCTATTGTGCCTTACGGTTATTTTGTTTAACTTCCGGAGTGTCCAATATAAAAAGAAAATCGCAAGAGCTAGCGAGGGTCCAATAATGGTCCTGCGAAACTTGTGGAAAACTTTGATTAAAAGGGATGAAGCCGAGAGCCGGTGTTTCAGTTTATGTCACTTAAAGGTCGCCTTTAGTCGAGTAAAAATTCTCTTTCACTAACCGCAAAAATATATATAGGGAAACTAAAAATTATGCCTCTTGCTGCTCATCTTGAAAAAGAGAGTTGTAATTTCAGCAAACAAATATGGAACGTTTTTGTCATTTAAACAAGAGGGCCAAGGAACAAGATAAAGGGGACAAAAACGCTCGTCTATTGAATCCTCTAGGTGTTTCAAGTCCGGTGTTTCCATGACGATAGTCGAGTAGGCGCCATCATAAACACTCATTGTTGTGATCCCGTTCCTGCAGGACCACGTCATCGTCTCTAAGAACAACGTCTCAAGGGCCTAAATTGGATTTGGGGCTTAAGGTGAGGGGCCGAAAGTTTAATCGCGGAGTACCTGAATCACGTCTCTGCCGCCACTTAAAGATGGAAATCCTTATTAATAACCGCCATCGTCTCTCAAGAAAACAGTATTAATTAACTAAGAAAACTGTTAAAGATTAGGGGTAATAAAAATTTTGGGCAAGGGTCTCCGTGTCATGTAAGATAACAAGAAAATTGTTTTTGTCTCCGAACAGTTCCTGCATCCGCCGAAGAGACAGAGGTCAGTAATTCCCCAGGATCCCAAGCCAAATTTGAGAGATAATTACTGGAGTGTAAGGGCAATGGCGGTAGACAGCCACGATAATTTAGTTACCTTAAGCCTGAAGTTTGCTCCCTTTAACGGAATTCAGCGTCCGTATAGCTGGATGAAGGTGGCTGATAGGAGAGTAATAATAATTGGGGATTTTCCGGGCAGGTGGTGCAAATATAACGGCGGGGTCCGTCCATGAAAATGTGGTGCACAGCAACTTAACAACAGGAAATCGTTAGTTTTCATAAACTGTCTCAAACAACACTGTACCTTAAATAAAGTGCGAGTTAATGTAAATTTGATGGCCTCTTTGAAAGCGCAGTTCAATACTGCATGGCAAAGATTGAATTCCACAGTAGGCATGAGGCAGGTCAGGATTATGTACAAAACTTGAGGGTACATGCCTTAGAGATGCACTCTAATTGGAATGTATTATACAGGACAGTTGGTTTGATAAAGTTAAATGTATATACAAAGATGTGTTCCTAATTCTTCATAAATTATTTAAGTGATAACTTGGAAGTGAACAGAAAGTAAAGAATGGGAATGATTTCAAATGGTCAGTGTTCACTTTGCCCTAAGTTGCGTTGGGCAATAATTCGTGAACTTGAAGAAAGTGAAACAAAGTAACAAGAAACATTAGAACTCGTAGTAGACAAGAAGATGCTGCTAAAAGAAAACAAAATATAAGAAAATTTGTTGAAAGAATAATAATAAAAAACCTGGACAAAGAAAACAAAAGTTTCTTAAAACCCAATGACAAATTTAAGGCAGGTAATTCTGTGCTAATTGAATTCACTTTAATAGATATAACGATACTCGTTGACTACGGATTAAAAAAGCAGTATTTAAACTGTCAGTACATCGTCCTGGATGTAGCAGAAAAAAAAAAGGAAAATATTTAGACTTACAAAATGAGAACCAAAGTCGCCGTAAAGTTACTAAAATATGTTGGTTCAATTATAAATATTCTTTTATGCTTTATTTGCGTAAAACTCGCTCAGGAGATATTCTCTAGGTTAGCTAATTTTTTTCTTAATCCAAGTTAAAATATCTCTGTTAGGGCATCTACCAATTATAGGCATTTTCTTAACAAGTGCGGAAAGTGATACTTTTCCGCACGCGACTGCGCTACGCGTCGTTCGTCCATGAAGTCGAGTGCGGAAAAGATACTTTCCGCAAGTGTTAGGAACAATATTTTTTCTACCAGTAAGGACGACTTTTACAACTATCAGTAAACCTTCAGTTTGAAGTTAAAACACCAGACATGGCGTTGTTTATCTGTCAGGTAAACAATGCAATGTAGGTCATATCTGGTATTTTAACTTCAAACTGAAATTTTACTGATAGTTAGTAAAAGTCGTCCGAAAACTCAATATATTGGTATTTATTGCCTCAGCTGCGCGATGAATGATGTTTGCTTACTTTTATCGCACATAGCATTAATTAAAGAAATCAACCTTCTCAATTAAAAAATGTTGAGATCGATATCCTGCCTTTTTTTCAAAACTAAAATTAAAGATGCAGTACAAGTATAAGTAAGATGGTATACCAGGCACCTAATGCCACCATTCCTGACAACTATAAATCATGGTGGTTTTACTGATTCTTATTACGTTCTTCCATACCAACCATAGTTATTTAAAGCAAAATAGCAACCATTTGGGGTTTTTTGTGCTACTAGTGAGGAAAAGTACAACTTTCCACACTCAACTGCGTGCGGAAAAGTAAAGTATCGCGTACGCGATTAGAAATTTTTTTATCCAGATTTAAAAGAATTTCCTAGGATCTAAACAACTCATTGAAACCAGGAAGATCTGTGCAAATTAAATTATCTTTTAGTACATCAGTAAATCTTGCTAGAATGAGGAAACAAATTGAAAAGATTTAGATTTGCTAAATCAGAAGCATAGCCTATAAAAAGGAATAAAACACCTTGGTGTCTTCAAAAAGTTTCAAGTATAAAATTTGCTTCATTGTTCATTTTCCAAAAAATTTTACTATCGCCCAATTCAGGAGGTATCCTTTGCGTGAAATAATTTTGGTTTTAATCCGAGTTACATCTATTTACCAATTAGATGTATCCAAAATTAGAAGAATTTCTTATGCTCCAAACACAGGAATTGATTGAATGCAAGAATAAAGAAAGTGGTGTTCAGACCAGCAATAAGTCTTGCAGGATTAGGATTTTTTTTACAGCAAAATTTTATAACAAAATTAAGAAATAAGGAGTAAAAAGACATCTAAAAGATATTGGTGTTTTCAACCATTCTACCACCACTAACCACTTACCAGGAAGTATCCTCTGCCTTGGATAATATTTGCCTTAATTCAAATTTCAATACCCTTGAGAGGGAAAAAAAGCGCTTTTTAAAAATTGGGTGCAGCAATAGATAGCAGATTTTGGTTAATTTTGAAGTTGAAGACAATATCCCTCTAGTTTGGATACCAGAGATTAAGAAAGCAATATTCAGATCTGACCCTCAGTAATCCTTGTCCTATCAAAGAGCAAAGTGGAAAAGATTTAAACAGACTCAAAATAAGAAGCCTAAAATAGGATGTTGCATTTTTCAAAAAATTACTGTTAGTTATGACTATTCTTTGTTTTTGTTTCTATTTCAAAGAAAAACTTGCAATCAGTGAAACTAATTCAAGAAGTAACCATGCAATCGGTGAGAGCACATTTGTTTTAATCCTGATTACTGATAAAAATCTACCAGTGGGTATGGTAATGGTACATCTACCAGGATAATAGTACATCTACCAGTTGGAAATTATCCACATTTAGAAGAAATGTTTTCGAACATGAGAAAAGTAATTGGTGTAGATTTATTTTTGGTGGAAGAAAAACGTATTTTATTTGAAGATAAGGTTAGCAACAAGGATAAAGACATTTGTAGATCAAATATTATGAAAGCAGCTTTCAGGTCTTTAGAAAAGCTTGATTGAGCAAAAAATAGGACATCTGAGAAAAAAATAGAAAAATCTAAAGAATAAGAAGCTTGAAAAAACTAGAATAATGTAGTTATATTTCCAGAAATTCTTTCAGAGGATATCAAGAATCAAAAGAGCAGCCGTGTGGTACATAGCAGATCTTTCTTAATTGCCTTGAGTCAACCTGAGCAAAAGATTAACCTGAGCAAAAAATGGGAAATCTGAGAATAAAAATAATAAGCATCTGGGGAAAAATAGGCTTGCAAGAAAACTGGAATACTGTAGGTATATTTCCAGAAATGTTTTCAGAAGCCATTTAAGGATTAAAACAGCAGCGTCCAGGCCCTTAGCTAATCTTTCTTGATTGAGCGAAAAATGAATAATCCGAGAATATAAAAAAAACTAATCTGGGAAATGGGAGAGGCTTGAAAGAGAACCAGGATATGGTAGATATCGTTTGAGAAATTCTTTCAGGAGGTAGCTAATGGGTGGAAAAATATTGGTCTTAATACAGGTTGCACTATTTCTGAACGAGCATCATCATCAACAGTCAAAATGTAAAGACGTCAGAAGGAGAAACAGTAGTTCCTTTCAAGGTGACGTCACCAATAATAATAAAGAAATTCGTAGCCTAAGGATCAAGAAAGCAGGGTTGAGGCTCTTAGCAAATCTTCTTTGTTTAAGAAAAAAATAGAAAATCTGAGATTAAAAAAAAATAAAACAAATCTGGGAATCTCAGAGACGCATTTTGAGACATTTTAGGTCGTTTTACGTCAATTTCTACTGGTTTTAGCTGAGAACATAAAATGCCACTAAAAAACATCTAGAATAAACGAGAACCGGGAACAGTCGCCTCCGTTCTCGAAAGTCCGAGAGTGTGTTGCCCGGGTATATAAACCAGCGAGCCGCGCGGGATCGAATCGATAGTGCAGTGTAGTAAATAAGCGCGATAAGCGGACAAGCGAACAGTGCGAATTGTTAGTAGAGAGTAAATGTGTTTTAATCGGGTTGTAATAGTTACAAGTAAATAAAATTATGTAGTTAATTGACGATGAATTATTGGAACCAGTAACCCGCAACAACTGGTGCCAGAAGTGGGATAATTTTGACATTGGTTACAGAAGAAATATGAATCAAAATGCTGACCTACAGAGACCCGGATCTTGTTTCAACTGCGGCAGAATGGGCCATTTTAAAAGAGACTATCGCGTTCGACGTTTTTGCGTCAATTTCTACTTGTTTTAGCTGCAAATATAAAACTATACCAAACAAACACTAATAATACTCAAAGACGCATTTTAGGTCGTTTTACGTCAATTTCTACTGGTTTTAGTTGAAAACATAAAGTTACACCAAAAAAAACACTAATAATACCCAAAGACGCATTTTAAGACATTGTAAGGCGTTTTATGTCGATTTCTACCGATTTTAGCTAAAAACGTAAAATTACCTACACCAAAAAACCACTAATAATACTCAAATACGCATTTAAGGACGTTTTTAAGTAGTTTTACGTCGACTTCTACTGTTTTTAGCTGAAAACATAAAATTACACCAAAAAACCACTAATATTACTTAAAGACGCATTTTAGAACGTTTTAAGTTGTTTTACGTCAATTCCTACTGGTTTTAGCTGAAAACATAAAATTACACAAAAAAACCACTAATAAAACTCAAAGATGCATTTTAAGACGTTTTAAAGCTTGAAAGAAAACCTGAATATTGTAGGTGAATGGGTGGAAGAGGTAACCTGGGTGAAAAAATATTGGTTTTAATACAGATTACACAATCTTTGAGCGGGCATTTACCAGCCAAAATGTATCCACATTTATAAGGATACTTCAGACCTCATTAAAGTAATTGAAGACTTCAGAATAAAAACTGTAGATCTTTTGAAGGTGACATCAGTAACGAGAATAATGAAATTCGTAACCTAAGGATGGAGAAAACAGCCCTTAGCAATTCTTTCTTGATTGAGCAAACAAATGGGAAATCTGGGAATTAAAAAAAGTAAACAGAATCTGGGAAATAAGAGGCATGAAAGAAAGCTAGAACATAGTAAGTAACTTTTCCAGAAATTCTTTGAGTAGGTAAGTACTGGATGGAAAATATTGGTCTTAATAAAAGTTACACAAACTCTGGCCCTTAGCAAATCTTTCTGGACTGAGCAAAAAATGGGAAATCTGAGAACAAAAACGAATAAGAAGAATCTGGATAATACGAGGCTTGAAAGTAATATAGAATATTGTAGGTAATTTTCTAGAAGTTCTTTCATGAGGCATCAGGGAGAAAAAAAAAACAGCGTTCTCTTTAAAAAAAAAAATCTGAAGAATAAGACACCTGGAAGAAAACCGGAATATTGTAGGTATCTTTTTAGAAATTCTTTCAGGAAGTAACTACTGTGTGGAAAAATATTGGTCTTAATACGGTCTACACAATCTCTAAACTTCAATGAACACAATCACTGAAATCTTTAGAATCTTCGTATAGTAATTGAACTCTTCAGAAAAAAAAAACCACATTTCCTTTGAATGTAACACCCGTAAGAGGAATAATAACATTTGTGGACTAAGAATCAAGAAAGCAGCATTCAGGACCTCTCCAAATTTCTTTACACTTTCAAATTTAGTTCAAATTTATTTAGATTTAGAAGACTTTTTCAGAATTGTAGAACAGTAATTGAAAGCAAATCATGCTGGCGCGACCGACGGTCGGGCGTAAAAAAAATTTCAAATAGCTCTGGAGCCGTCAGTGTCATCCCCGCACATTTGACTTTACAAAACTGACAACTTAAGAAAATAGCGAAGGAAGCAATTTACGACATGTTTTAAAATAACAAATGAACTTCATAGGCGGCTAGATGATAGATTCTAATGAACACATGGTACTGCTGAAGTATTTTGAGTGCTTTGAAGCCGTGAGTTTCAGAATTCATCTCTCTTTGAGGAATGCCCTATCGAATCTTTGAAGAGCGTCAAATCTACAGAGCGTTGAGTAGTTGAATCATTCGACATCGAGACGCAGGCGAGATCATTTCGCCTACCACCTCATCGCCTTTGATAATATCCGCCGCAGTTGTGGAGAAAAATCAGGAAAAAATTGCATTAGTCCACGGTTTCAAAGCTTGGCACACACTTTATAATGACTTTTATTCTTTAATTCTTTTCTTTCGTCATTTGTGATGTTGTGTTGTGTACCTACTTTGTGGTTGGAAATGTCTATTAGGCAGAAACTTCCAACGTTTCTACTTTTACTTTCTCAATATTGTTCTGTCACTACCGTTGAAGTTTTGTCAATAAGTATGCCACCGAATATGTAGCTTTTCAGAAAGCGAACTCTGTAACGTGATAGAAATAGAAAACGGAATGTGACAGAAAAGAAAATATCTTTCCTTTGGCGATCGGTACTCTTTATGGTTTTCCCTATGGAGTTCGGCTGACATCGCGTATAGAAAAAGCGGCGCTGCCAACATTTCCATTCTGTAGTGATAATCTTAGGGAATTTGGTGTTTTTTCAGAGTTGAGCCTTATTTTAACCTATAAATACATAGATATAAATATAAAAAAAAATATGTTTATTTTATTTGTTGATGTCAATATTTTTACATTTTCGTGAAACGAACCAAAAACCAGTTTTCTGCCAACATTGTCACTTTCCACAGACAAATGGCCGAGATTTCGTACCTATATTGTCTGGGGGCGACGTTTAGCAGAGTATCAAACTCATTTCTCTATCAGGCAGAGGAACCATAGACCGGTTTCGCTCTTATTAGAGCTCATCAGTACGGTATACCTCGAACCTTACAGAAAAATAAGTTTGAACGGCAATTGGATATATCTTTTGCTCAAGATACTGTGTGTAGATGTAAGTGGCGCCATCGGACGGCGGCAGGTGCTTCCATTAGGGCATGCAGGATGATCGTGAAGCGAACTAAAAACCAGTTTTTTGAAACCGGTCTATGTTTCCTCTGCCTGATAGAGAAATGAGTTTGATACTCTGCTAAACGTCGCCCCCAGACAATATAGGTACGAAATCTCGGCCATTTGTCTGTGGGAAGTGACAATGTCGGCAGGAAACTGGTTTTTGGTTCGCTTCACGATCATCCTGCATGCCCTAGTGGAAGCACCTGCCGTCGTCCGATGGCGCCACTTACATTTTTACATTTTGTTGTTGATTTGGAGGCTGGAGAACAAATGGAAGAATTACCTCTAGAGCGTGGAACTTTACGTGATAGTTACAACTCTTTCAAATTACCTGAGAGAGAGTTTCGGAAACGATATAGATTGAGTAGAGAGCTGACAAGAAATCTAGTTGGAGAGTTGACTCCTTATTTGGATATGGAGGTGCGCACGACAAAGGTCTCCAGTGTAATAATAAGAATATTTGCAGCTCTAAGGTTCATTGCTTAAAACTCATCTCAGAAAAGTGTGGGAAATGAAGTCAAAGTCGCTATGGCCCCACAAACACTAAGTAGGGTCCTGGAAGAAATTTGCCAAGCAATGGAAGCTATTGCTCCAAGATTAGTAAAGTTTCCCATGACAGAAGAAGAGAACCAACGAAAGAATGTGACACCCTTGTTTGGAGAAACTCTGCTGTGAGAAATCACGTGAACAAAGCTTTACAGCAGGGGACCGAAGGAGCTGGTTGTTAAGTAACAGCGGCTATCCCCAAGAACCCTGATTAATGACCCCCATAAGAGATACTCCAAGAAGTAGCCCTTAAAATCGATATAATCAAGCCTTGAGAATGACTAGAAATTTTGTGGAAAATGTATGGGTAAGAATATTAGAAAGATGAATAAATTATGTGTTTTACAAATATTTTCTTGTAGGTTTTTTGAAGATGCAATTTCAATGTATACTAAAGGAAATAATTTTAAAATATCAGCGACATAAGGCAGGACAAGTTATAAACTCAGTTTGTGTATTACACAACAGGTGTATTTGATGAAATATTTCTATGGAAGAGGAAGACGAAGTACCTCCTCTTGGAGAACTGAAAGATCGACTGCACTATGGTTTAATTGGAGGTCAGTTACTAAGAGAGGGCCAACAGAGACAGCAACAATTGGTCAATACTTTAATTAAGTTTTAACTAAAAGGAGTGTTTGATTAAGGGCTCAAATCGGGAATGTAACATGTAATGCTGCTAGTAATAAATAATAGTTATTCGAATTTGGACGAAACTAAGACGGAACTAAGAAACACAGGAACAACGTATAACTCCATCTTTAAAACTAAGAAACATACACTTAACATTCAATAACATTTACTTATTCTGTATCAGGAACAACGTCATAAATTTAAGCAAAGTGGTGGTTAATCTTCCGATTCTTTTTGTATCGCATACTCAATGTATTTCTTTTAATCTGCACTGATTTTCATTAAAGCTTTTGCCATATTCTTGGTATTTGTTTCAATGGTTGTCAATTTTTCCATCATTTCTACATGCATTCTATTCATGTTGACAAATTTCCAGTCTTCTCACCTGTAGTATATATCCTCTTTTTAGAGGATATTATCTTTTTGATTCTACTTTTGGTTTTCTTAATCTTGTCGTGGTTCTTCATTCCTCTCAGGTTCAGGGGGGGGTCAATTAATACATGTTTGTACAGTGGAAAAGCGAGTGGCGCTAAAGGAGGAGGAGAACTTCTATGACTGGGCCCCAGAATTGGTTGTTCACTTTCAATTATTACTGATGCAATTACCATTAGCTAAAATTAGATAGAGTAAAAAAATTCAATTTTTGTTGTTTGATTCATAAGAATACTCATACAATTCCGAATTCTTTATTTTTATAACCACTGATTGATCTATACCCCAAAAGGGCCATCAATCGCTCCTCAATGGCATTCAGAGGTTCAGAGGAGCAGCATTCACTGGACCCCCATCCAGTCCTGAGCAAGGCGAAGGGCACTAGCTTTTGCTGTAGTTTTCGATTTCCACCTTCCAATGGCCTAATCTTAAGTTGTCTAATTCAGCCGTCCAGAAAGACATGTTAAACTTAGGTATTTACCGCTTGCCGTTTGGCTAGTGCTCTGCTTCCACTTCCCATCGAGTTCAGTTCTACAACTAAACTTTCCCACAGTTGCTTTTGTTTTGCATGAGCCCCATCCGACATTGAAAACTTGGTAGGATGGGATATTATTCAAAATATCACATAATGAATTTCCAATGTTCTGTAGTTGTTTTAGCCTCTCTTTCCATCAAATAGAAATTTATAAAAAACGTTACCAAAAACTTATCCAAACTTTCTGCCAAAAATTTAAAATCAAACCACTTTTTAAATAAAGAAAGATGCATTTATTACCGTATTGTTCTAAGAGAGATAAAAGCATAGCAAGACCTATTTTGGTGTTTCTATTTCTATCAACACGAATCCATTCTTCGGAAACCGATCACGACCGATCAAACCGTAGAGAGTGCCATCTTGTGACATTTTAGATTATAAAGCACTGGTGTTTGTGGTGCGTGTCATTTTAAAAGTACATCGGGAATCTGAGGCACTAAGCCGATGTACTCAAACAAAATCTTTCTTACTGTAGAAAAAAAAGCTTCCTAAGCTCAAAAGCAATTATTGAGCTGGGTTTAAGTAACTCAAACACAAACAACTCTGTCTACTTTCCCAAGCATTAGTAAGTTTTTCGTTGAGCCAAATAACACATGTGACATTCAGCAACCGGCAAATTGAATTCATCCACATCAAAGCTGTAATTTCAACGAGCGCACCGCATATAAGTTCGTTACAGATCAGTTAATTTAAAGTACCTACTTAAACTATTAAAATATATGTAGGTAAGTTAAACTACATAATAGATTATTACGGTAAGTTACTCGTTTCCTTTGAACCCTACCTACTGGATATGAGAGCATTTTCGCAACTCTCAACGCTACACTTCAGTAAGATCTTCGTAATTGACACTAATTACTGCTAACTTTAGCCTCTATCAAAAGCTTCGACTATGCAGGTTAAAACTAAGTATTAATGACTTTTCTATAGTTAATGAAGTTGCCCCCGCTACTGATAAAATTTGAATCTCCGCTGAAGCGAGCAATGCGAAACTGAACCGAAACTTAACAGATAGAGTGTGTATACGTGGGAAGGTTAATTGAAAGCCATCTACCTCCATTATAGTCTGTACCTGAGCTATATAAAGCCAGGAACTTATCTGGCATTAGCCTCTGTATAGAGCCACTTTAATCGTTCTTGCGAACAACTTAAGCGAGTTAAAATCTGATAAATCAGGAATTTTGAAGGGTGGGGTTTTGCAAGTTAGAATCTACTGCAAAGGCGTGTTTAGATATCAATAAAAAAAAGCATCGGTTTATTTGTGATTAATCAATCAACGCTTTCGGTAAAGGTGTTTTCTAATTACGCATTTCATCAGCGAGAACGTTTAAACCAGCTGGAAGTCTGTTGAACAAACAAATCTAAATTTGAAGGTGAAATTAGAATAAACTATGCATTCACGTTATGTAAACGCCATAAAATACCTTTGGGTAGACCCAACTGTCAAAAGTAAATAAACTTTTTTGCTGTTTTCGTAGCCTCCTTTTTTGGAGCCACCCAAACTAGAAGGTACATTAAGGCGGCTAAAGTAATTCAAATTTCTTCCATTACATCTCTTGCAACAGTACTCTACGGAGCGGTAAATTAAAACGCAATGAACTATAAGTAATGGATAGGAGTTCCACGTGATGGTGTAGTGGAGGCTGCAGATTACAATCGAAATGTATTAAAACAGGTTCTTTCTTTGCCTGTGTACCTATTCTATCTCCTGCGGAGCGACGTCGTATCTTTCCGATAAGGACCGGGGACGATGGCGAACTTTCTCTCCTTTATAGAAAGTAATTTCCCCTTTCGGTATTGTTTAGTCTCTAGTTGCAGCCGGGATGATTAATGGACTCTGATATTGTTCTGGAGAAGGATATTTTCGTGTATAGGTGATTATGCAGCGCCTAATTCTCAGTTTTTTAGGGCTAAAACACACATTTGGATATACGTTTTAAGTTAGTTAAAATTCGTAATTAGCCATAGATTTCTAAGAGAGTGACTTAAGAAAAACCGACCCAAGTCCGGCCCTTTTGCGTCCATTTATATTGGATACAACATAAATAGACGTAAATAGAATGTTCATGTTTTACGGAATGCTTTGGCGGCGATAGGAAGGTAATATAACTGAACATAACGTGAGAATGGCGCCATTTTTATGAAATATTTGCTCCGCTAGCTAGAATTCGATACAATAAGAAATGGCACCTTTCAGAGCTACATTCAAAGCTGGCAACTAAAACATAACACCAGTAGAAGTCGCATAGTAAATTTCGTAAAGCAATTTGATGAGAGTTGAATTTTATGTAAAAACGCTGGATCTAATCCTTGGATTCTCCCACGTTCCAGTATTTTCTGCATCTCGTTAGCTTTGGAACTTTGACATATAGATTTAGTGCACGTTACGTCACAATTTGAACCTGGCGGTTCGTCAATATAACCTTACTCATTTAATTTATATATAAATTGATGACATCTTAGCATTTAATTATTTTCTTTCTATTATCTTAAACACATTAAGACTTTTTGCTTGATTTTGCTGGATGCGTTCTGGAAAATTCATTATTTTTATGCCTCAAAACTAATTTAAATGCAGACAAATGGGCAAGGAAATAGAAGTTAGGCATTCCCAGTTGATTCTACTGCTATAAAATCTAGGAGTAAATTATTAAATATTGAATAAGATATTTAATCATTTGTGAATTGGGAATGATGTCTACAAATAATCGTTGTAAAACATTTGGGTGATTAGTGTGGTCAGAAATATATGCAATGCTTGACCTTTGCAGTTTAAGGCCAAATAATTATCAATGGTCAAAGGTCAAAGGTCATGATTGTTTAGCGAACATCTAAAACACAACCTGTCCCTTAGTACGACCACTTTTATTGTAACAAACCCTCATCAAACAATTTCCTTCAATACAACATTACTGATACTACTACAATATAAAAATGTATTTTTAAATTATCTAAATAAAATAGTATGAAAGTAATGAAGCTCTTTTCCTATCTTCTCTTCAATATATCCTTGTCCTGGCATTTGAGTTACCTACTGATAAGGAAAGGGTTGTTTTCTTTTGTGGCTAAAACAACGATAAAACTATTAGAATATTTAAAACTCCAGTTAAACAATTGCATAAAAAAAAAGCAAAAATAGTAAAATTGTTGCTGTAAATTAAACACCAGTGTAACATGCGCCCCGCAAAGAACCGCAGTTAGTTCCAAAGCGCGACATACTACCCCTGTTGGAGGCGCCACCGGTACCCAACGGCAACGCGTACCAACCACCCCCGCCAGCGCACCGCATCGACCCTTCAGTTTGGCCCTCCGGCACCGTTCTACGGATACAAGAAGAGCTCGCCTCTCGAATGCCTACTAGTAAATTAAGCGACAAGCCCGTAGGCTATTCTGGGGCAGTCAAGAAGACTGATGCAGGGAAGCCTGTGGAAGTTAAGACTGCGGTAGCGGCAGGTGGCAAAAGAAAGGCCACCGAACTCCCTGCGGAGGCAGGGCCGAGTAGCGAGAAGCACAAAAGGCGGACCGTGCTCGACTCTGTCTCCGGGATGGAGGTAGATGGACCGGAAACACGGAAGACAGGGCCTAGGACCTTTGTAGAGGCAGCAAAGGCCCAAAGGATACTAACCGTGGTCGTGGAAGGCCAGCCAAAGTAGGCTGAGCTGTCGGCTCAGCTCCAAGTTGCAGGCATCAAAATTAAGAAAGCCACCCTCACCAAAGGGGGCTTCAGGCTGGCGCCAGAGATTGCAGAGGACTACAAGAAGGTGGTCAAAGGTGGGAGAACAAACGTACTTATGCAGACATCAGAGGCCTGCCGGACGACGCGGACCTCAAAGCTGTAAAGGCCGAACTTGTTGAGAAAAACGGAAGGAAGACCAAAGCACAACTGGCCCTAGTTTTGGCCAAGAGCTCAGATACCACAATTTTTACAGTGGAAAAACTTCTTGGTCTTTCTGTGAAAGTTGAAAAACAGAAGAAGAAAGCATTGCCTACCCAATATTACCGCTGCCAGCGATATGGCGATGGGCAGTCCAAATGCCATCATGAGGAGCGATGTTTGAAGTACGCGGGAAACGACGAGGGACGCAAGTGCATGCTCGCCAAACCCGCGGACGGGACCCGCAACGCGAAATGCGTACTTTGTTGGGCAGAAGGTCACCCCGCCAACTGGCTGGGGTCTCCCAAGGCCACAAAAAGCGCGCAAGCCAAAGCGAAAACTCCCAAGCAGAGGAAGAAGCCGGAGGGTAAAAAGCCGGGCCAAACAAAAACCGGGCGTAAACCTGAAAGCCACAAAGGGCAAAATCCCTCAGACGGACGATGGCCTCATCAAGGCCATCGATGCCAAGCTGAAAAACTGCTTGGGAGTATGGGTTCGCGAGACACTCCGCTCCGGTGATGGCTTCTAGACATCCAGAGCCAGAACGTTAACGGCCTGCGCGCTAAGAAGCGCGAGGTGGAGAACCTCTTGGCGGAAAGAGAGCCGGAAGTTCTGGCTCTTCAAGAAACCAAGATTGGCAGCCGCGTTGCCGTAAACTTCCTGGGGTACAGCACGTACCGTTACGACAAAGGGAATCCCAATGGGGTGGCCATACTGGTGAGAGACGACATCGTACATCATCGCCTGGGAGTCCAAGACACGGTGATTGATGCAATCTCCGTCGTCGTGGGCACCAGATTTGTTCAGATGAGGGTCACGTCGGCATACAAGCCTCCACAGGACGAACTGCAGCAGGAAGATTTCGACATTTTTCTGGGCGGTCAACAAGCACTAGTGCTGTTTGACGACCTCAATTGCAAGCTCCGCTCGTGGAACTCTGCAATTGATAACAGGCAAGGTATCAGGTTATTGGAAATGACGACCGCTGCCGGGACAGTGGTAAATGAAGGTACCTCGGATCAAAGTTCAATAAGACTGACCCTTGAAGCGAATGCCGAAATCAAAACGACTCGCACACTAATTGGAAACGGTTTCAGAACATTTTAACGCACTTGCGACAGTCCCGATTATTGCTGATGTGGCCCAGCCGGAGGCTGCCGTGCAGGGGCGTTCGTTTGAGGAGGACGCGCTGCAGGCTCTAAGGTTATCCACGATTGAGCGCGAGGTGCAAAACCACGCGGTCAATATGGAGAAACCCACGAACATATACGGGCGCTGGTTCAGAAACAGAGACTACTGCGTAGATTGTACGGCAGTGGCCCCCCAAAGGACAATCTCAGGCTGCCTAACCAGCGATTGAAACCGCCCTGCGCGAACACCGCAGTCGATGCTGGGAGGAGAAACTGAGCTGTCTGGAGACGGGGTCGCCTGCCACTATACCACCGCAGCACACCGTAAACCATATGATGTACAGAGATGAGGACAAGGCGAAAGCATTTGGTCAAACACTCGAAAGAGAGTGTAGGCTAAATGATCACCCTGACGATGATGAACGTCACATCCTGGCGGTTGAGAGAACCTTCCAGCACCTGAGGGGCGAAGACCCCAGGAGTCAATCCGGTCACCCCCGGGGAAGTAACGGACATACTGAGAACCCTTGTGGAACGTAAGGCTCCGGGACAGGATGGCATCTCCAAGAAGGTGCTGAAAAACCTGACCAGGAAGGATGCAGCCTGTCTCTGCGCTGTGATGAACGCAATGCTGAGGCTACGGCATTCCCCATCAAGGTGGAAAAGGATAGGAAATTTCCACAGAACTACGGCCCATCAGATTACTGTGCGGGGCTGGGAAGGTCGTGGAATGTATTATCCTGAGGAGACTCCATGACGAGTGTACACGCCTAAACGTCGTGCCCGTTGAACAGTAAGATTTTCGGAGGCTGCATTCGGCAGAATTGAGCTCAAATTGCTATTGAAATAGAACGTCAACTCCCGTGTTAAAAATTTGGTTCGCATTACAGCGCCATCTCTCAGGAAGGAATAAAAGCTCAAGATTGAAGCTAGGGTCGAGAGATGGCGTGCTTAACTAATCATAAGTAGATTCCTAATAATTTTGTTAGTTTACTCATACGTTGCTAGATGGCAGAGGATTGTTAAATTTAAATATTTGCCGCCATTGTTCATTCTTCTCAAGTACCAATTTATGAAAATCTCAAATCAGATGATATCTTAGTTTGCCAGGTTCCTACTTACCGCACTCGTTTAGCAAAGAGCATTCAATAATTTATATCACTATTTAACACTAAAAGTATTATCACCTAAAAGAATTATATGCTCGTTGGTGTTAAGTAAGTAGTTGCTTGACAAACCAAAATGTCGAGTGACTTGAGATTTGTTCATAAATTCGCGCCAGTTAGTATTCAGTTCGTGGTGGCTTTAAACGGATTATATTTATTAAATTGAAGTAGACGGTAGGAAGTATATGGTAGGAAAATGCATTAAAACATCACCTATTACAAACCAATCTTCAATAAAATCAATACACATTTTTCACAGGTACCTCTATGTTTATGTCT
The DNA here is from genome assembly GCA_951812265.1 of Taphrorychus bicolor. NCBI lineage: Eukaryota > Metazoa > Arthropoda > Insecta > Coleoptera > Curculionidae > Taphrorychus > Taphrorychus bicolor. Next base: position 58,694,968 of record OX638297.1, on the reverse strand, counting down.
GCAACATTTTGCCCTATGAGGGCTTTAAAGGCTATGGTGAATAAAATATTATTATAAACATAATATTTCAAAAAATCAGTAATTTATTCCCAGCAATTGGTGTTTAGTGAACATCCTGGAAAGTTATTATATACTTTTTGACGTTCCATTGTGAACATCCTCTCACTTCCGACAAGACTTTAGTTTTGTGACCGTATTTTTGTGGATTGGGAAATCGTAGACGGAATTTCGACAATCTGAAATATCATACAATCAGCTTATGTTGCTTCTCTTTGTAATTTATACAAAAGGTTTACTTTTACAATATAAAGAATACTAATATAACAATAGTCAATATATGTACTATGTGACAACTGCCGCTCCCAACGAGATGTCCTTCGCCAAATTATGTAGATACCTAATAAAATATGGAATATTATTAAGGAAACTTTGTGCGCGAGTGATGATAGCGGTACTTTATATTTATGTTCTTTATACTGTATACTTATTCGTACGAGATTGTGGAAAAATTTAATTTTATATACTATGTAAGGCACCTTTTTTCGATTAGAAAAAAGCGTATTAGGTACCCAATGTATGACCAATCCTGTCCGCGTATGAGTGAAACGTATTAACCCAGTAATAAGTAATTTATAGCTTACCTTAAATATTTTTAAACGCAGCACAACACCAACTCACTTTTTATCACTTTTATATACTTTATTTAACTTTATCGCCTTAAAAACCTACAATACTTTTCAAATTCTTTTCAAATTTCAAATTCCAAAACTTTCAATTTTGACAGTTCGGTAGCCATTTGGAAGTTGGCCGTCGGGAATGGACGAAATTCATGGGGACGCAGCCCAACAAACGCCGGCCGAGCGCCATCTTACGTGTTGGAATAAAAGCAAATTGCAAACCAAGTTGGGTAATAAGATTGATTAGGGCCTGGGCCTGATCTACAAGCTGAGTGACTTAGTATGTCAACAACCATTATGACAGTTATGTTTATATTGGCATCGACAGCAACCTCTTGTCGACCTTTGTACTTAATGTTTAGAAAGCCGATGACTCTCAAAATCTATCTGAATTTGTCCTGAGGATGCTGTAATATATGGCGAAACGTCGACAAGTTCATAACTGATTTTGAATCAAGTTTTAAGTTCGCTCTCATATCTAAATAAGTTGGTGCGCCATATTGTCTTGGGGGGCAAACATGTCAAATGACGTAATTCTCGAATGGTCAATACGCTGCAAGCGTCAGCAAGCGTTACCTCACAAATTGAACAGTTTTAAGGGTCAAAGGCTGGCTTGGGGCCCCTATGTCAGGGTCACCGCTGCCAAAGCTAAGGGGGCTCTGACCTCACTATCCCCCTGCTCAACCGAAGAAGCCATCAGCCGAGGGGGAAAGCTCCTGCTGCTGAAAGCTATCATGCGGCCGATCTTAACATATGGATCGGTCTCATGGGGGAGTGCGGCGAAGGCCCACCTCTCAAGGGTGGAAGCTATTGAAAACATTTACCTCCGTATGGCGGTAAATGCCTCATGGTACATTAGTAAGGAAGAAATTCGTGCTAATCTGCGATGGCAAACAGTGCGCGACTTCATCAGAGTCAAAGCTGAGAAGACCTTTCGACGCGCGGAAGCACATCCAGACGACCTGCTGCGGGCTTTGGTTCCATACGGTGGTCACGACACCAGCTACAAACTGCAGAGAAGAGCGACAGCTGAGACGCAAAAAAACCGTCCTAAGAAACAAGGGCCATATCTCCCGCAAGAATTGTAATGCCAAACCAGCCAAGCTGGCGAGGCTCTGAGATATGAAAACAGGAAAGGCCGTGCACCAGAGAAGACTACCGAGAAAACTAGCAGACTGGAGATGCAGCCCCGGCCTTCTCACGCCTTGCGCCTCCAACACTGGACCTTGGCCGTTCCCTATGACTTGTCTACACAGACTTAAGCGTGCAGCAGTTATTGCAGTCGTCTTCAGACTTCTTGTCCCTTGTCTACACAGACTTAAGCCTGGAGCAGTTACTGATGCGGGATGCCATCTTCAGACTCCCTACCCTTTGTCTACACAGACGTAAGCCTTCCCCAGTTACTATAGCCGTCTTCAGACACGCCTGTCCAGACGCTCTAGGCGCCGCCCTACCGCAGCAAAAAGTTCCAGATGCTCTGGACGCCATCCCCTTGCAGCCGTCTTTCCAGACGCCTCAATTTGCCGCTGCTTGTACATAAACTGACAACCACTTGTAGGAATATTTCACAATATAGCATAAACCTTATAAAGCGTACTTATAAATATCTGGCCTCCCAAGAACCCCTACGCCCACACACCAGGGTATAATTCTTTATTATTTATGTAAATACTTAGCATTGTTGTATCAGAGACAAGAATTGCAAAGTGAAAAACCTCATGAAAAAACTCATCACACTCATGATTTTGATTTTAGCATTTCTTTCCCAGATATGCGGAGTTAAAATAATGAGCTACTTAACAGGTCCCGCTGCAGAGCATGGTAGTGGTGGAGCGGGGTGTCGGCGCACTTGAAGTAAGTTGTCGATCTCGCTTCCAGTCTGCATTTAGAAACGGAATTTCCTCCTTCCTGTTTATATTGTTGTCGTGTTTACAGATCTCAATTGCCTCTCTCGTTAGCAAGTCTAGTATAGAAACGCTGCGATTGATATAAGATATCTACCTTGATGAAAAGGATGTCGTAACCTTCGGAGAAAGCATCCTTTGCTACTGCTGACTTTTGTGTTTGTCCCAGCCTGCAACTCCTCTTGTGTTCCGTAATCCTCGTGTTGACACTGCGTTTTGTGGTGCCAATGTATAACGAGTCACAGCAACATGGAACTCGGTAAACTCCGGGTGGCGATACTGGATCTCCGCGCTCTTTGGTTGATCTCAAGCTCTGTTGCATTGTACGAAAAGTCAGGAGGAATTCCATTGGACCACGGCTTCAAAGCCCGGAAAACATTCTAGATTGTAATAGTATATTATCCAACAAGCATATAATGTAGGCCATTATTCCCGATGGTGACGTTTGAGCCCACGAGCGTAGCGATTGGCGCAATTCACACAATGTAAAGATGCCTATTATATGCAAGTTGGATACTACACTTTATCCACTGCTTAATTTATACTTTTTATATAATAATAATTAGAAAATTCGGTCGTCCACACGCGTATTGTCTTGATTGTCAAAGTCGAAGTGACGTTAAAACCATTATAGCAGCCTCAATAGGGCGGCCATAATAGTTGCAACATTCATTTGTCTGCATGAAATGCTTATGGAGCGTATAATGAAAAAATTAAAGACTCAGCGTGAATAATGAATATTATTAACGCTGTTCGAGTCCAAAGGTTATAACACACATAATGGCAGGCTATAAGAACATATTATGTGCTTACAACCTGATAAAAGGTGACCATATTATTATATAGCCGTGGATAATAGTATATTATACAACAGGCATTTAATGAGAGTCGTTATAGGGGAACGTTTGAAGCCACGAGCGAAGCGAGTGGCACAAGTTGAGTGCGAGTTGAATACTATACTTTACCCACGACCAAGATTCCGGGTTTTCTCAAATATTATTATAGTTGCCACAAAGATAATTCACAATTTTAAAATCACGAATGGTTTCGCTAATCGACGGCGCGACGTTTGATGCGTCCACGTCAGATAAATGACGGTCTAGTCGCCCGTATATGTTTATTTCAATGCTACGAGGATGGTAAACTACTTCATTTTACGACCTATTTTAAGTATTTTTTGACAAAAAGTAGATTTGTTAGCAAACAAGAGGCACTGTAACCTACATTTGTTTCAATAGATCCAAATAGAAGAATAATTATTTGAATAAACCAGTGGTAACTACCGATTTTATGTTTAGGAAGGGCTTACAACTTTTTGATTTGCCAGTTGCTTAGGACATGTTTCGTTTCCATGACAACTCATTAATCACTTGTGAATAATGTTCATTACCTATTCATTATTCACCAGTCAATAAAGATTAGCATTAATCTTGAGAATATATAAAAATAATGTGATTAAGCGAAACATCTTGGACTTCCAATAATGTGATAATTACAGTATGGTCGTGGATAAAGTATAGTATCCAACTTGCATATAATAGAGAAAGACCTCAGGTGAATCGCGCGACTCACTACGCTTATGGGATCAAACGACACTTTCCGTAATGATGGCCTACATTATATGCTTCTTGAATAATTTGTTGAATTCTTGTTGAAACTATTATGCTATTTTTTTTTTGCTAAACTTAGGTCATTTTGAACTCAAATTTGTAATCAAGAGCTTACAACGACAACGCCGAACTTTCAAAATGAAATGAATTTAAAGTTGATATAATATGTGTGCTTTGTGTCCTTTCTAATACGATGGCATGCAGTTCCATTTAAAGTTGATCTTAGACGTCAACAGTATTTGAGGAGACAGGGGATTTTGCATCTAATTGGTCAGAATTGAAACGGCTATGACGTCATGCCTTTTTATCCGAAAGTCATCAAACATAAAGCACTTCTATTTTTGGATTATAAATTCAACTTTACCAATTTGTTTTGACGACTCCAAACAGAACAAAAGCTATCGATAGTATACAGGAAAAATTCCAGGACCACCTGCGATGCAGAGAATAATATGGAATAGGGTATATAAATAAGTATCTCTAGAACATTGCGAAGTCCTTAATCCCTTTTCCTGTAAATCCCCGCGTCTCTGTCCAATCTGTCACAATAAATGTGGCAATATCTCAAAACTGACCCGACACGTCTTGGGCTTTTTGCACCTGCTTTGTGCCAATTATTCGCTCTTTATCAATCCTTCCCTCGTAAGAGCCATCCGTCATCGTTCCATAAAATAGAAAATCAAAGCGGTACTAAGAGCAGTTCCTGTACTTGTCACTTGTCGGAGACATTTTAACTTATCATTACCTTCAAAGCCGGCACTAATGTAGTAAATTCTGACTAATTGGTCTATTTATTCATGCCACTTACCTGGCATAGATGGAAGTTTCACTCAATTTAGTGCCTGGATCATTGACCCCGAGTGTACATACTCACAGGTGGGAGCAATGGACTATAGGTCTTTTAAGCTCTAAGCGCTGTGAGTGCGGCATATCAAAACAGGCAAACATTAAAGGGTCTTTATTTTTCGATTAGTCCATAATCGGTCTCAATTGGCGACCGTTGTCCATTTTCCCTTTGGGGAGTGCTTTGAACATAAGTTTCCCCCCGGCCGAGCCGGAGTGAAGTTGGTCACAGGCGAAAGCCAGGCCTGAATTATTAAGAAGAAATCATTGCCGGAGCTTCTAAAGGACAGGCCACTTTAACCACTAATTGAAACGTGAATCGTGCAAACAAGCCGGAATTGGTATTAAAAGGATTTTCGACGCAGCACCGAACGGTTTTGAGCTTAATTTGTACCTTGTGCATGTTTTGACGGTCCCGAATTTAAATAATAATCAAAGACCCTGTTAAAAAGTTTTTTTCACGCTTGATAAAATGGGATTTCACAGTTTTCTTTGCGATTTTTTTTTTATTTCAAATTAACTGGGTTCAAAGGTAAGTACAAAGTGGCAAGCCCAAAATCTTGAAATTTGTTAGAACAGTTTGACAAGTCGACGTCGAGAACAAATTGACATCAATTTGAAATAAAGACGAAGCATGGGAAAACCATTTGTTAAAATAAATTTAATATTTAACTGCATCTTCAAAAAAATTTGCAATTTTTTTTTCAAATCGACAAAAAGGGTTTATCGTCTTCTCATTTTTTTAACTTTGGCCGCTTGCAACTTTAGAATATTTGGACTGACTGAAGTGAAGCCAATTGTTTTTTGCTCTTCTTGATATCCTCTTTCCCTCTTCTTGATGTTCTCCTCCACCCACGGAAGTCCCACAGGTGTAATATTCTCACAGATAATCACTCTTCGGTTGTCGATTTTTAGGCACTTTAGAACCGACCTTATGCCATTTTTAAAAAACTTACTTTTTTGTCTAAATTTATTAGAAATCAGTTGTTCAGTGTTATGTTTTTAGGGGATTGCAAACGTCCCACTCCGATCAGAAACGGAAAACAAAAAATTCTAAATTTTTTTTAAAATTGTCCAAATTGCGTCTTTTCTTATCAATTTTCAACTTTGACTGCCTGTAACTTTAGAACGAGTTGACCGACTGGAGTGAATTTATATGTTTTTTGATTTTCTTGATATTCTTCTTTACCTCTCATCAACGGAAATAGACCGTAGATGCAATATTTTATTAGACTTTAGCTACTTTTAGAATATGCTTTGTAGGCATTTAGAAAAATATCCACTTATGGGACTAATTTCACTCTTAATATGTTTGTTTCGTTTGTAGGGGATTGAAATCCAGTCATTTCGGTCAAAAGCAGCAAAAAACAAATTAACAAACATTTTTCGAAATTGATCAAAGTGTATTTCCACTTTTTTGCGATTTCCAACTTTGAACCTCTATAACTGGAGAAATAATAGACCGATGAGAGTGAATCCAAAAGTTCTTTCTTTTGCTTGTTGTTGTTTGTATTGGTTTCGTAGTTTTGGAGACAGACCCCTTCGATGGCCAATTCTTAGACCCTTTAAGGATCAGCTTTAAATACACATTGTTAAAAACCTAATTCACGGTACAACTTTCACTGAAACTACGTTCAGAGACGGCAAATCTCGACTCCTCCCACGACTCCCAGTAATCTTCGATTTGAAGTCGTGGTGCAATGGAATTTCTTCCTGACGTTTCGCCTTCAGCTTCGGCAGACATTATGAAAGGCGATAAAGCAATTTTTTAGCCAGGATTTCTTCTTTCTACCTAACCCTCTCCTACCTTCTATCTTGCCTTCCATGATCAGTTGTAGCAAACCGTATTTATCATTTCGAAATACATGACCTAGGTAGGACGCTTTTCTTTTCTTAATAGTTGTTAGCAATTCCAAATCTTTAGCCATTCTTCTCAGTATCTCCGCATTGGTTACTCTGTGAGTCCAAGGTATTCTCAAAATGCGTCTATACAACCACATTTCAAAAGCTTCCAGTTTTTGCATTGTTGCTACTTTTAATGTCCACCCTTCCACACCGTAAAGCAGTGTGGAGAGTACGTAGCATTTCGTGGCTCGCCATCGGGTACCTATGCTTAGGTTGCGGTTGCTCAAGAGCTTTCTCATTTTTATGAATGCTGATCTTGCCATTTCAATTCTGATCTTAATCTCCAAATCAGGGTCCCATTCATCATTTATTGTATATCCCAAGTATTTGAAGCGGTGTACTCTTTCGATGGGTTCCATTTCTATATGCAGATCGACATTTTGTATTTTCCTCCTACTAATCACCATAAATTTGGTTTTATTTCTGTTGATCTTCAGACCAGCTTGGTTGCCTATTGTAGTTACTCTATTGAGCATCGTCTGTAGATCTTCGACGTTATCTGCCAGTAAAACAGTATCATCAGCATAGCGGAGATTGTTGATTGGTACACCGTTAATTTTGATGCCTTTATCGCACTCCTCTAGTGCCTCTATGAATATTTGCTCTGAGTACAAGTTGAACAACAACGGCGATAGAACGCAACCCTGTCTAACTCCCCTAGCAATGTCTATGTCCCGACCCTTCATGTCTCCATATTGGATATGTGCTGTTTGGTTCCAGTACAGATTTTTTATAATCTGAATATCCTTGGTGTCGAGCCCTGAAAGACGTAATAGTTCTATAAGTTTGTCGTGATTGACAGTGTCGAAGGCTTTCTCGTAATCGATAAAGCAGGCATAAACATCCTTTTGTTGATCTAGGCATTTTTGGATCAAGACCTGCATCGCAAAGAGGGGCTCCCGTGTTCCATAGCCACATCTAAATCCGAACTGTGTGTTACCTATACTTTGTTCTAATTTTGTTCTTATTCTGGAATGAATAATTCGTAAGAATACCTTCAGGGTGTGGCTCATTAAGCTTATCAGGCGATATTCACTGCACTTTTTGGAATTTGCTTTTTTGGGGAGTGTTATAAACGTAGATTTTAACCAATCCGATGGAATTTGACCGGAATCGTATATCTTATTAAATAGGTCCAACACGATATTCAGGTTATTCTCATTGATAAGTTTCAAAAATTCGGCCGGTATTTCATCGCATCCCGCTGCTTTCCCATCCTTTGTTTGTTCTAGGGCTTTTATTACCTCACTTTTCAATATCTCGGGACCATCCAGTTCGAGAGTGTTCGTTGCATGCCGGTAGTCAGTAAACAAATCTTTGATATAGGCTTCCCACATCTCTATCTGCTCTTCCTTGTCTACAATAAGTTTGTTGTTTTCGTCTACTAGCTTTCCAACCTGTCTTTTCCTGTAAGTATAGGTAAATTCTTTGACTTTTTTGTGCATATTAAAGCTGTCATGTTTCCGTTCCAGCTCTTCTATCTCTTGGCATTTTTCTGCTAACCATTTCTCTTTAGCCTCCTTACTCTTTCTGTTGACAGTTCTATCTATCTCTTTATAACGCTCGGGATTGTTCTTACTTTCTCTTCTTCTTTCGAATAGATCCAATATTTCGTCTGTCATCCAATCGTTCTTTTTCTTCTTTTCGAAGTGGCCAATTTCTTCTTTCGCACTATTCCGTATAGCGTCTCGTAAATTACTCCAGTCCTTTTCGATATCACCGGTAGTAGCTGTTGTTCTTGCGAGATTATTATTGATGCTTTCTGTAAGCTTAGCTTTTATTTCAGGGTTTCTGAGCTGACCTCTATCTAGACTTTTGTTCGTATGCTTCTTGATTGGGATTTTTAGTCGGACCCGCAGCTGGGCTACAAGTGGGACGTGGTCAGACTTTATATCAGCTCCTGGATATGTTTTGGCCGCTATTATTGCGTTACGGAATCGTTTGTTTATTGCTATAAAGTCAATCTGGTTTCTGACGAGGTGCTCCGGTCTGTCCTGTGGTGCCTTCCAAGTGTATAACCTTCTCGGTGGTAGCCTACGCGAATGGTTCCAAATACCAGAAGCTTCAAGTATAATTCATGCGGCGCAAAACAGAGAAGTCTATCACATGATGGTCGCCAACCTTCGGTAGAAGACGGCACTGAAAGAAGAAGATAAAGCAATGGGCGAAGTGATTTCCCATGCTTCCCGACGTTGACTGATTCGACTGTGGGGAGCTCCGTGGTATTTATTCTCCCGCCGTCGCACTGCATTGGGGGAACTGGGGTGAGGGTAGTGGTGGCGCGGGGTTTCGGTGCACTTGAAGTATGTCGTAGAACTCGCTTTCAGTCTGCATTTAGAAAAGTAATTTCCTCCTTCCTGTTGAAATTGTTGTCGTGTTTAAAGATCTCAATGACCTCTCTCGTTAGTCTCGGTTAGAAACGCTGCGATTGATATACGATATCCAACTTGTTGAAAAGGATGTCATGACCTTCGGAGAGAGCGTGCTCTGCTACTGCTGACTTTTGTGTTTGTCCCAGCCTGCAACTCCTCTTGTGTTCCGTAATCCTCGCGTTGATAATGCGCTTTGTGTTGCAGTTTGTGGTAAACTCCGGGTTCCGATAGTGGATCTCTGCGATTTTTGGCCGACCTCAAGCTCTGTTGTATTGTTCGAGTGGGTCTACAAACAGTTTTAACACTGTGCTTTTCTAGTAGCCTACCGATCCTGTCCGTTACTTTGGGGATGTATGATAGACTACACCAGCCTCGCTTTTCCTTATCTTCTCCCGTTGTTCATTCCTGGTGCTCTACATTTCGTGGAAGACGGCCCTATCGAACTCATGCTTGCTATATCCATTCCAACCAAAGGCTCTTTCTAGATGTTTCATTTTCCGTTCCAAATCAGCCGGCTTACAGTTCTCTTGGCTATCACGGACAAAGTCTTTATGATTCCCCTTTTCCGTCTGGGATGATGATTTGATCCGTTATTCAGATATCGGTCAGTGTGTGTTGGTTTTCTATAAACGGTGTGCGCAAGCTTCCGTTTCGGCCTCCTTGATACTAAGACATCCAAAGACGGTAGGCGTCCTTCCTTTTCTATTTCCGTAGTGAATTGCATTTTCAGGTTGATAGAGTTGAGGTGTAAGAGAAAGTTTTGAAGTTCGCCCACGCTATGGCTCCAAATAACAAATGTGTCGTCCACGTATCGGAACCAGCACTTTGGCCTCTTATTTGCGGTTGCCAACGCCTTGGCCTCGAAAATTTCCATAAAATAGTTGACTACTACTGGACTAAGGAGGCTGCCCATAGCTACACCATCAGTTCGTTCGTACAAATGTTCCTTCCATTGAAAATATGTAGTGGTTAGGCAGTGTTGGAACAACTTGGTCATATCTTGTGGAGATTCCTGGTTAATATGTTCCTTGGCTTCCTTAATGGGTACCATCGTATATCCATTCCAACCAAAGGCTCTTTCCAGATACTTCATTTCCCGTTCCCAATCAGCCGGCTCACAAATTCTCTTGGCTATCACGGACAGAGTCTCTATGATTCCCCTTCTCTGTCTGCGATGATGATTTGATCCGTTATTGAGACATCGGTCAGTGTGGATTTTCCTTTTCATCTCCATAGTGAACTGAATTTTTATGTTTATACTTTTTTGGATGTCTTCGTATCAAGAAGGCTGAATGGGAAGTTTGCGCACAGCGTATATAGAAAACCAACCCACACTGACCGATATCTCAATAACGGATCAAATCATCACCCCAGACAGAAAAGACACATAAAGACTCTGTCCGTGAGAGCCAAGAGAATTTGCGAGCCGGCTGATTTGAAACTGGAAATAAAGCGACTGGAAAGAGCCATTGTTTAGAATGGATTAGAAGCACGAGTTCGATAGGGCCGTCCATCTAAGGAATGTAGAGCGCCAGGAAAGAACACAATTTAACGGACAGGATCGACAAGCTACTATAAAAGCAGAGTGTCAAAACTGTCTTTAGACCTACTCGAACAATACAACAGAGCTTGAGATCGGCCAAAGACCGCAGAGATCCCCTATCGACACCCGGAGTTTACCGAGTTCCATGCAGGTGTGGCTCGCTACACATTGGCATCACAAAGCGCAGTGTCAACCCGAGGATTCTGGAACACAAGAGGAATTCCTGGCTGGGGCAAACACAAAAGTCAGCAGTAGCACAGCACGCTCTCTCCGAAGGTCACGACATCCTTTTCAACAAAGCAAATATCTTATATCAATCGCAGCGTTTCTATCCGAGACTAACGAGAGAGGCCATTGAGATATCTAAACATGACAACAATTTTTACAGGAATTACGTTTCTAAATTCAGAATGGAAGCGAGTTCTACGACATACTTCAAGTACGCCGAAACCCCGCTCCACCACTACCCCTACCCCAGTCCCTGCACTTCAGCGCGACGGCGGGGAAAAAATACCACGGGGCTCCACACAGTCGAATCAGTCAACGTCGGGAAGCACGAGAGATCATCTCGCCCATTGCCTCATCGCCTTTAATAATGTCTGCCGCAGCTGTAGACGAAACGTCAGGAAGAAATTCCCCTGGACCACGGCAAGCCCGGTTGTATTTTGACCGGCAGTGAAATCCTTCACTGTCTCCAAATTGTTCAAAGGATAGGATTATTCCCTACTTTTTAGCGATTTTCAAATTTGAACCTCTATGACTTAAGAAATAATAGACCGATTGCAGCAAATCCAACATTTTTTTCTTTCTCTTGTGGACTCCGTAAACGGCAGTCCCAATACTTCAGTAGTTTTGGAAATAGACCCCTTTTCATTGGTCGATTTTGGACTCAACAGAGGTAGAAACGACTCAAATCATCGTTTAATTCGTGACAAAAATCAAGAGAACTACTTGAGATGATGTTTATTTTAGGGGTTTTGCAAAAACCATGCTCTAGTGAAAAAAACGTAATCATAATTTTCAAGTTCAGGTGTTTTAAAAATGTCCATCTGGTAACACTGCTTAAACATGCTGAAGTATCACTATCGAAAAAGTTAAAACGTTTCTGTTTTTCAGTATGTACCAAGCAAATTTTTTTTTTATAGAACACAATACTTTTTTTTTTGGTTTTATTAAGCAAAATTCGGGCTTCAAAAACTCCAAATTGTATACTCACAAAACTCAAACAGAATTTAAGATTTTGTAAAATGTGGTTTTGTGTATTGCGTCTATTAGAAGGTACTATGCTGTGGCTATTTATTTAAAAAAAGTCAAAAACTTTGCCGTTCTGGCAATTTTTTATCAATAATGATATAATTTTGTTGTTTTTGTTCCAAAAAAAAAACTTAGTCATGGCCTACCAACTGAGACAAAAGAATAAAAAAAACAAAACAATAATTGTGTACAATGCCACGCCTTTTCTACAGGAGTGCTTCTAAGTCCTGCTTATAGAGAAAGGTTTGTTTACGAATGGAAAGTAAGGAAAACTAAAATAAAAATTAAGTTTACTAAAGAAGTGTGAGTTGTCTAGGCGCCTGGCAAATTAGAAAGCCCCAGCTCAGATAATTCGGAGAGTGGAGTACAGTAAAAAAGAGAGAAGTAAGCACTTATAAATGAAGTTAAATTTCACAAACCTCAAAGACATCAAAACCATATAGTCCACCGGTCCCACGAGGAAAGATGAAAGGAAGTCACGTGTCACATAGCCAATCAGAGAAATCAATTAACAGCGACGTCACGCATGATCCAAGCTCAGCAGATGAAACAAATTGTAGATAACTACTTAATAACTGAAGTTAAAGTTAGCAAAAGTAGTAAACAAGTCAGGACTGGACCCTGGAACGAGAGACAATGAAGGGGACATATCGGCTGCAACAAGTGACGAATATAGCACCGCAGGCATTTGATGGTGGGACCAACAATGCCAGGCTGGCTTGGAAGGCCTTGCGGTATTGAACATGCTCTCCGACCTAATGGCATAAAAACGTACATTGGACACTCGCTACGTCGTCAGGGTTCCCTCACGCGCAGACTGGGGCGAGCGAGACGAATTTCTACAACTAGCAGGAAGTACCTGGTACACAGATGGATCCAAAACCGACGAAGGGGCTGACTCCATAGCAGAGAGCCTGGGCCGATTCACCCCAGTGTTTTAGGCAGAGATACATGCCATTGAATTGTTGCCCAACACCTATTAGAGAAGGGAGGACACAATTGATCAATAAAGATCTGCTCGGATCTCGGTCTTTGCGCTGCACTTCCAAAACTGTTTGGAACTGCCACAGGACTCTGAACATCCTATCGCAGGAGTACAGCGTGACGCTGGTATGGATCCGGGGCCATTGTGGTCACGAAGGCAATGAGAGGGCCGACTCTCTAACTAGGAGGGCAGCGGGCTCTGAATTTGTAGGCCTGGAGGCGGCACTAGAAGTCCGATACTCTCTGGTCAAGGCTGAACTCCATTTCTGGAGCAATGCCAAGTCCCAGGACTGGTGGAAGAACCTACCCGGACCATGCACAGACTCGGACTGTCCGAAGAGACTGAGTGTCAGCTGTGCTTGGAGGACGACGAAACAGTTGAGCACGTCCTATGTGGCTGCCCGGCTATTGCTAGATCGAGATACTCACTGTTCGAACACACGGTCATCGAACCTCAAGATGCAAACGCAGTGTCGCCCGAGGGACTCATCAGATTCGTTGAGGACCTGAACATAACGGGTGACAACTAGTGGAGCTAGCAGGGGCAAACCGTGCTGGTAATACTTCGAGTGAGCCACAATAGACCGCAGGTCGCGGCGGAGGAGTGTATAAGTCTACTCACATTGACTTCAATCCAATACCACGGACTGAACCGACCCCATAAATCAGACATGAAACATGTCAGGAGAAGGAAAAGAACTTAAGAAATTATTAATTTTGTCACTCAACGTCAAACAGGTAAATTGAAAGAACCGCCGAATAAAATCTCAACGGGGCATCGCTTTAGAAAATATGATGAGTGGGTGCATCTTTGCAACCTTATTGAACACAAGCACAAGGGCGACGGCAATCCGTCCTCCAATCCAATGTCGTTAGACAGAATAAAGACCGCGTCAATGGCATCGTGCCAATAAAAATAATAAATATCAACAACAAAAGAGGTTAAGCTTATTTGCTATTCCTAATTTCAATTAATGGAATCAACTCGTAGAAGGTTGGTAATCCTCTTCCCGTCACATATAAACCAATCAAAAGTTCTGAATGAAATATAAAATCACCATTCAAGTCCAGAGAAACATGCTCGTGGCTGCAATGCAACAACAGGTGTTTCGTTGTAAACACAGGGAAGACCAAGGTACTATTTACTGCATAAAAGTAACAGTTCCATAGCAACAAGGCAGGCCAATGGGAATCAAACTACAGTGAGCAGCACGAAACCAAGAAACTTCCCTAAGCGAAAATCCAAAGTTATAAAAGTGAAAGTAGAAGTGAATGTTTCAAATGTTTGGCATAAATTTAAAAAGGGACACAAGGAAGACATTCTCCCGTTGTTCCTTTCTGGCGCTCGTATTCCTTGGACGGACGAATCTATCGAACTCGTGCTTGCTGTATCCATTTCATCCAAAGGCTCTTTCCAGAGGCTTCATTTCCCGTTCCAATTCAGCCGCCTCACAAATTCGCTTGGCTCTCATAGACAGAGTCTGTGACTCCTCTTTTCTGTTTGGGATAATGATTTGACCCGTTAATGATGTATCGGTCAGTGTGTGATGGCTAGTTTTACTATGGTTTACAATGGCTAGTTAGTAGGAGTAAGATGTTTCTGGACGAGGCGATAGCCGATTCTGGAATTTCGAAACGAGTACTGTAAAACGTTACCGGACGTATGACGTATAATATTTGACTTCAGACTTATTAAAAAAACAGGAAAAGATTAATTTTATGCGCGGCGAATATATTTTTGAGAAATCCGGTAAAATTTCATTACGGTATCCAGTACCGTAATAAAATTTCATTACGGTATCCATTCCTTTAAAAAGCCATTTACCGGACTAAAATCAAGTATGTAAAAGTGTCCTAAATGATACAGTATGAAGTAATAGTTATTTACGTTATAAGTTCGGTAAATATAGTTTTACAGTAGGAGTAAGATGGTTCCGGACGAGGCGCTAGCCGAGTCTGGTATTTCGAAACGACTACTGTAACACGTTACCGGACGTATGATGTACAACATTTTACTTCATACTTATTAAAAACAGGAAAAAAATCATTTTATGCTTGGCGAATATATTTTTGACAAATACGCCAATTTGACAAATAGTTTCATTACGGTATCCTGTACCGGTAGGTTTAGGTAGGTTACCATGGATACAATGGATTTATTGAAGATATGCCGGTACTAAATACTGTAAAATTTCTTTACAATATCCAGTCCTGTAAAAAGCTATTTACCGGATTAAAATCAAGTATGTAAAAGTGTTCTAAATGATACAGTATGAAGTAAAAGTATGTTAACTATTGTAAATTATGGAAGGGCACTAAAAGCAAAAAGTGACCGTGACAACAATGGTGTTGTTACGGAATCCAGGATCCAATAATTTATCGTGAGTTAACTACACACTTTTATTTACTTTTAACTATTCCAACACGATTAAAACACAATTACTCTCTACTGACAATTCGCACTGTTCGCTTATTTTGCTTATTTACTAAACTGCACTATCTATTCGATCCCATCTCGCGCGGCTCGCTGAATTTATATACCCTGCCTGACCACACTCTCGTACTTTCGAGAACGGAGGCGACTATTCCCGGTTCTCGATTATTCGCGACTCCGAGATGGGTTCTATGTGGATCGACGGTCGGGGGAGGATACGGAAACAGTATATTTTTGTGAGCTTAATTTGTAACTTGTGCATTTTTTCACGAGCCCGAACTTAAATGTTAATCAGGAATCTTATGAAAAAGTCTTTCATAAGTTCAAGTTCAAAAAGTCACGGTAGGTAGGATGGGATCAGAGTTTTCACTGCTTTTATTTTCTTTCAGATTAACTGGGTTCAAAGATAAGTATAAAGTGGCAAGGCCAAATTCTTGAAATTTGGTAAAACATCATCTCATGAATTTTTAAAAATTTATGAGATATTAAAGAAGTACTGTTCTCTAGAAACTTTAACAAAATAAACTTAATATTTAATTGCAATTTCAAAAAAAAAATCGATTTTTTTTCCAAATTAACAAAAGGGGATTATTATGTCTTTTTAATAAATTTTCAAATTTGACCGCCTATAACTTTAGAACGTTTGGACCGATTAGAGTCGTCCGATTCAACCGCTTTTTTCCTCTTCTTGATGTCCTTTTCTACCTCTAACCAATGGAGGTCCTGTAAGTGCAAAATTTTCGCAGTTTCCTTCGGTAATCAAATTTTAGGCACTTTTTGTCATTTGAAAAAACTCACTTTGCTGGCTAATTTTATTTGAATTCAGTTTGTTACATTTTTTTATTACAATTTTTTTCCAAACTAATCAACTAGTTTCACCTCCCACCAATAGATGTCCCGTAGGTGCAATATTTTCCTTCCCAGATTCCTTCGGTGGTCGATTTTTTAAATCTTACCATTTTAAAAAAGTCACTTTTCCGGTTAATTTTATTCGAGTTCAGTTTGTTACGTTCTTAAGAGATTGCAAACGTCCTATTTCTATCAAAAACTGGATTTTTTTTTCAAATTAACAAAAGGGTATTTATTGCGTCCTTTTTCTCAATTTTCATATTTGACCGCCTGTAACTTTAAAACAACTGGACCGATTGGAGTAAATCCAACTGTGTTTTGTTTTTCTTGATGTCCTCTTTCACCTGCAAACGAAAGACCCATAGATGCAATATTTCAGCAGATTGACTCCTTGGCTGCACTTTTAGAATCGACTTTTTTGCCATTTTAAAAATACCCACTTTTCTGTCTAATTTCATTCGAATTCAGTTTATTACATCCTCAAAAGATTGCAAACCTCAAACATCCCATTCCAGTCAAAACCTGAAAAGATATTTTATTTTTTTTTTTTTTTTGATTTGACCAAAGGGAGGGACTATTACGTCTTTTTTCTCCATTTTCAACTTCGACCGCCTGTAACTTTAAAATGAGTGGGCCGATTGGAGTGAACCTACTGTTTTTTGCCCTTCTTGATGACCTCCTTCACTTCCCATTATTAGAATCAACTTTTTTAAATTTCTTAAAAACTCGTTTTTCTCGCCTACATCCCATTCAAAAATTCATCTAAGTTTGAAGTAAATTTAACTGGTTTTGCTCCTTTTGATGTGCTTCTTACCTCCCACCAATAGAAGACCCGTAAGTGCAATATTTTAACAGAGAGTTCGAATTTTTTGCTATTCTTTTAAAAATCACATTTAGGATTAATTTCGTTCGAATTAAGTTTGTGACGTTATCAGGGGATGAAAATGATTCAATTTCAATTAAAAACAGCAAAACATAATTCAAATATTGTTTTCAAATTGACTAAAATAGTATTACATTTGTTTAAAGGTGGTAGACAATGATGTACTATTAAGCGAAACATCTTGGACAAGTGCTGGTCGCTTGACGCGCAACGGTGGCGACGATCCGGCCAATAGGAATGGTGGGCGTGGTCAGCTGCGTTACTACATAAGCAAGTAGCCTCGAACTTAATGCCCAGTTTCACTTGAAAACGAACAGAGATTCCGTGCTTGAAACGTAGTGTAAAAAACTTAATAACGACAATGGAAGCCCAAAATGTTTCGCTAAATTTACATCTTTTCTCTTATTTTTCAAATTTGACTGCTTGTGTCTTTAGAACGAGTGGACCGATTGGAGTGAACTCAATTGTTTTTTGCTCTTCTTAATGTGGTCTTTCTCCCCCACTAGATCAGCGAGCTTTATTACCGGTTATAACTAGCAACTGGAATACCATGGAATGAGCTGGAACTCATCTGGAAAAAGGAAGGGACCTGGAAACCTTCTATTCGCTGCGTAAAGTTTTGAGAATGAAATGTAGCGAACTGTTTACGTCAGCTGGCATAAAAGATTGTTGTCGACCGACGCAAGTTAGTCTTTGAACTGAACGAAAAGATTTAATTCGAGCGAAGAAGCGACCAAGAAATTCATGATCAATGAAAATGTTTTAACTATTAATTTCAAGAAGCCACACTGTCAATCCAAGCAGACCGTTAAAAAAAAGAGCAATTAAATACAAAACCCTAGACCAAGCTCACGAAACTGCATCAAACGAAGCAAATTCCCTAAAATTTTCAAACAATAAAAATACGTTTCCCGTCGAGGAGTTCCTACTGAGCTGACGTCTCAACTTCACATATGCAGATGCTGATTTACGAGCAGAGATTTGCGTTCACGTGCTCTATAAGTGGAAGTGGAAAACGAAAATCCGAAAAACAAACTTTCAGATCACATGTTGATCGCTGAATTATTGCCCAAGAATTATAGGTAGATTACCGCTCGACGGCGACTTGTTGAGGAAAACGAGGAACGTAGTTTCAAAGCAGTTTGACAAACATTTCTGCAAATGGGTATTACTTCGGTTAAAGAATGATATAAAGTTTGTTAGTAAACCTTATGGACTTTTTTGTTTTTATCTTCTATTGGAAGTGGCTGTTTAAGGGTATAAAAGGATCCGCTCGGGGACGAATAACAGTTCAATGAATAATTAGATAAGGAAAAAAG
The DNA here is from genome assembly GCA_951812265.1 of Taphrorychus bicolor. Lineage (NCBI taxonomy): Eukaryota > Metazoa > Arthropoda > Insecta > Coleoptera > Curculionidae > Taphrorychus > Taphrorychus bicolor. The sequence goes on along the minus strand of OX638297.1, from coordinate 58,676,391 downwards.
CGAAAGCACCTCCAAGCAGGGACAATCACTCACTGTCTCAATAAATCAATTATTAAGCCGACACATTGATTTATTCGATGCTCATAAATTCAACTGCTTTTCCACCGATAACCCTACAAGGTAACTGACGTGTTCCTCCAGATAATCGATGTAGCGGAAAAAATGAAAATTCTTTATGTTTTCCCCACTTCCGAGTTTCAGTAAAGTACACACACCAAAAGGCGCCAACCCTCTAATTCAAGAGACATGTTGAGGTTGGAGAAGTATAATGTAATGACCCCCGTAAGTATTAAGAAGTGTCTCTAATCCAATTTAAAATCCGACTGGTCCTAATAGTGGACATTTTACATGTATACGAGGCTTTGAAGCACCTATAGAGTGAAAGGCCCAGGACCTCGCACCGCAACTATTAGTAACTATGGCAACTCTTTAATTAAGTCTTGCCACCCCTTGGGACCAAACTGTCGACCTCAAAGACTGGCCCTTGTCCACCGTTTCGCACCTTCGTGCCGCCTAACTTAATTACGTCCAGACTTTTATATTCGCTCCACCTTTATTATCACTATTATACTTTACCTTTATTTCGCTGTCGCTTGACGAGGTTTGTCCCTGGGGAAAAGGGCTCGACGTTACGTTCCGCAGGAATTTCTCCTGCTACTTTAGCAGCTCGGATCAAATTATGAATCTCTTACACTGGCGATAGGACGAGATTATTGGCTTTTAGGGTTCGTTTTGGATTCGGTTATGAAAAAAATTCAGTTTTTGATTATCAGCGAGGCAAAATCATTCGTTTGTCTTGCATGGGGTACCGTTTTGTAATGGATGCATGTTGCATGTGTAGGCGACCACAATGGTCCCTATGGCTGTGACATGTTTTTCTGGTGGAAAAAGCTCTGAAGAAAAGCGAAAAGTTTGCAATTTTAGAAAACTGAAGTAGATCCGGTATTTCAGATCCTTCCGTGTCTGAAGTAATCACGTTCGTCATAGTTTATTCAATAACAAAAAAAAAAAGAAGATATTCGGTACATGGTCTAAACGCTTGCAGGAAACAATATTATGCAACAATAGAGAGTTTTTAGGCCCCTTATTTTAACAATCAACGTATTTATTTTGACATATATTTCACTTTATGCACACTCACACCTCTTGTACATGTAACGACAAATTCTCTGACAAAAAGAAATTTTGGTCCACTTATTTCATCTTCGTTATCCTTATTTTGACATATTTTGAATGTTTTTGTTAAAGTTAACTTAATTATAGTTAACAAGTTCCATTATGTAGGGACCGATGCCCGACGTTTTTAAAGTTATTTAAGGTAGCGAAACTAAAGGTTAATGAAAATTCCAGAAATATGTCAAAATGAAGATAATAAAGTTGGTATAAGTGGTTCAAAAGCTCTTTATGTCAAATAATTTGATGCTGACATGCAGCTGCTTACGAAAACGTAAAATGTATGTTATAACAAGGATACCAATATTTGAAATAACTGGAGTAAAATCTCTCTAATATAATAACATTTTCGACAGAATTATAAAGCATTTCCATGAGTCGTTTCTAAGTGGTAGGCCCTGAAAATTTGACATCATGGTAAACCACCCCTTCGGTGATCGACTTATAACACACTCACAGAATCTAGTTTTTGGCATTTTTTTTTTAAATCTCTTTCATTTGAATTATGTTTGTTATGTTATCAAGGGATTGAAATCATTCTGATCAAAACCATACAAACAAAAAATCAAAAATGTTTCTAAAATTGAACAAACAAGAGGTATTATCAATTTTTTCTTAATTTTTGACTTTAACGGCCGGTTTCTATAGAAAGAATGAACCGATTGGGGCGAATCCAAATGCTTTTTGCTTTTCTTTGAGTTGTTGTTTACAATATTTAAAAAAAAAATTGAACATATTTTATTCAAATTTACGTTATATACATTATCAAGGGATGAAAATCGTATAAACTTGATGAAAAACGGCCAAAAATTTTTCTAATATTGACTAAAGGTGTTATGTCTTTTTTCTCAATTTTCAACTATGGCCGCCTATAATCAATTAAACAATCAATCAATATACTTCATTGTCACAAGTTAAACAACTCTTTGACAAAGCTTAAAGAGTAAAGGAACACTTTCCAACAGTTTAAAATTAAAGTTATTAAATAGTATAAAACAAGTTATCAGAAGTAGGTTTGGGTACATCAGTATAATCACGTTAATGAAACAACAAAATCCACACATAATACATAAGACCAATTCATCAGGGGGTCACAGTCACTTATGATGACTGAATACCTTGATGACTGTCGTCATCAAGGTATTCAGCTCGGGAGTAATATGCCTTCTTGAGATGAAAAGTCGTCTAAATCTTGCAAAGCATACCTCCCCTCTCACCTTGCTGGGAAGAAGGTTGAACAATATCCCTCCGTTATACACAATAGATCGCTTCACTCGTTCGCTATGGGGAATAGGAGGCTGAAAGTATGTGGTCTTCGCTCACTGTAACGTTTGGGTAACGACAGTACCCGCCCATACCTCCTAAATACCAAACATACTGTTTCCAGGATATACAGACTGCAGAGCGTGAGAATTTTCAGCCTGACAAACAGGCGGCGACAAGATTCCCGAGAGTGAGCCCCAGAGACAAACCTTACAGCTGTTTTCTGTATAACGAATACCCTGTGGAAAAACTCAGAAGATGAGATTCGACAAGCGCAAAGTATGCCTGGCGGGCAACAGAAGGCCCAAGGTCGTTATAGATTAGGCGAACGGCATAGCAGCCCGACGACGCCCTGCCGCACACATTCATCACATGGCTGTCAAATTTCAGCCCTTCATCCAGAGCAAGTCCCAGGAACCTAGTCGCCCAAGGTGAGCCAAAAGGACTGCTCCCCAGGCATACGTCATTAATCTCACACCTAAGACCTAGACCACATGTTTCACTGTTTAATAATAGTTAGGTCATTATTTATGATGGATCTCAGACAATTGTCATCTGTCCAGTATCATAGGTAATATGGTACATAGGTATACAGGTAGTATCATGAGCAAATATGGTAAAGATACCCTCAATAGGTAGGAGGAGCAGATCATTTATATAAATGAGGAAGAAAAGCGGACCCAAGAACTAAGCTCTGAGGCACCCCTGACTCCACCCGAAGCTCCATCGAGGCGGTCCCACCAACAACAACGCTCTGCCCCCCCCCCCCCCCCCCCCAATGTACGAGCGAAGCCAGCACTGCGATAACCCACTACACCCAAACATTTCAAACTTCTGCAGCACTATCGCTTGGTTGACACAATCAAAAGCTTTCGTGAGATCGCAGAATATGTGTGATCGTTTTTTAGGTGAGTGTAGAGGTGGCCCAGGGACTAGAACAGGGCATCACTGGTAACCCTGCCAGGGCGAAACCCAAACTGTAAGGGATTCAGCAGTTCCCTTCGCTCAAGAAATGAAAGCATCCTCGAGCTCATTGTCTTTTCAATTATTTTGGCCAGTGTACGAAGGAGAGCTATTGGGCGATAATTATATAAACTCTCATGGTCTCCCTTTTAAACTTTGGAATTACAAGAGCTTTCTTCAGGCAGTCAGGAAAATGCCCACAGTCGATCATCTCCGCCAGGACTCCCAAGGTAGTGTCCGACAAGGTCATAACTTTGGAACGAATGAACCGATGGGAGTAAATCCAATTGCTTTTTGATTTTATTCCAGTTTTTGCATTTTTTAAAAAACAATTTCAGAGCAAATTTCATTCAAATGGTTACGTAATTCATTATTACAATGTTACGTTATCAAGGGATTGAAATCGTATAATTCCGATAAAAACGGCAAAAAAAATACAAAAATTGACTAAAGGTGGAGGGTGTTATGTCTTTTTTCCCAATTTTTAACTTTGGCTGCCGGTAGTTTTAGACCACAACCGATTGGAGTGGTTCCAACTGCTTTTTGCTTTTCTTGATGTTCTCTTTCCCTTCCCACCAACTGAAGACCCGTATGTGTAATACTTTCTGAAAAAAATCCCTTCGGTGATCGATTCAGCTTTAAAATCGAGTTTTTTGCAATTTTTTACATTATCAGGGAGGTTTACATAAGTTATCAGGGAAACGAAATCGATTTTTTTGCAATTTTTAAAAAAATCAATTTTGGAAGTATATATATATATATATATATATATATTTTTATAATTCCAATTAAATATGTTGGGTTATCAGGGGTTTGAAATCGTACCATTTCGATCAAGAGCAACAAAATAAATCCAAACATTTTTTTAATATTTACCAAAGAAAGGGCTAGTATGTCTTTTTTTGTACAATTTTCAACTATGACCGCCTGTAACTTTAATACAACTGGTGGATCGATTGGAGTGAGTCCAACCATTTTTTGCTCTCCTTAATGTCCTCCTTCACCTCCCACCCAGTCCCGTAGGTGCAATATTTTCGCAGAAAGACCTATTCGGTGGTCGATTTTTAGGCTATTTGAGTTTCGATTTTTTTGAAATTTTTCAAAACTCACATTTCTGGCTAATTTTATACAAATTGTGTGTGTCATGATCTTAGGAGATTGCAAACGTCCCGTTCCAATCAAAAACTGAAAAAAAATCAAATTGACCAAAAAAGAGTATTAAGTTTTTTTTTCTTAATTTTGACCGCCTTTACCTTAGAAATAATGGACTGATTGGAGTTATTCCAACTGCTTTCTGCTCTTCTTTCTCCTCTTATCAACGGAAATCCCGTAGGTACAATATTTTCGCAGATAGGCCCTTCGGTATTTGATTTATAAGGCACTCTAAAATCGAGTTTTTTGCATTTTTTTAAAAAATCAATTTTGTAGAAAATTTTATTCAAATTAAAAACGTTCCATTATCAGTGGAATAAAGTCGTATCATTCCGATGAAGAACAGCAAAAAAAAACTTGTAAGAAAACAAAAAAAAATGACTTTTCTAAATTAACATTTTCCCCTGTATTTCTCTCTGTATTTAATTTTAAAGAAAACAAGAGTTTCCATTAAGTTATCGCAGTGTTATCGGTTTCCATTAGGTTATCGTAATTGATGTCACCATTGTTTGACCAAAATTCATATCGCAAAAGGCAAATTCCAAAACTCACCATGTCATATACCTGGTGAGTGTATGGTAGATCAGTCACCTGCTTAATCCATTGAATTGCTAGATGGACATCACATGACCAGCCTAAACGGTAGATGACCTGGTGAGCTTTGGAATTCGCACACATTTATATGTTTTTTAGGCAGCACCTGCAGGAAAAATGTCATAACAATGTCAACAATGATAAACTCTCGAGTCAACAATATCGCATCTATAAAGCATTTCATTAAGTTTTCAAAGCGATAGGCCCTGGTAATTTGACAGCATAGTAAATTAAACTTCGTAGACCTAGTTCCGGATTCTCTTCAATAACAATAGAAAAAGTACGGATTTCACCAGAACGAAACTCAGTTTCTGCGTTAACTGGAGTTAAAACGAATAGACTGCCCATTCCTGGCCAGTTAAAAGTATCAAACGCAGTAAAGACTGACAAATGACCTCTAACTCATTACCTTCAGAAAAACTTGTTGTCGTTGCTTGTTGTGAAGTGGATCCAAGATACAATCTGGGCCGATAATTGTTGTGAAACAAACTTATGTGCCATGTCTTGTGTTTGCATTTTCTTAAAACTGCGTTTTACTAAAGTTAGTTAAGGCACAGTATAAGGAATATACCGGGTGACACAAGATGTATGTAACAGCCCAGGGCTTCCACAATTTTTATTTTAAAAATTTGAAATTTGAAGATGATAAATAAGTCGTAAATGTGCTTCATATCCCGTTTCAAGCACTTAGGCACGACTTATTCCGCCATATTTCATTTTTTAAATAGAACAAACTATATTTGTTCATTTTCGGATTCCCCGTATAATTCTACGTTATTAGCATGTAACATAATGTATGCTTATCTCTTACCGTTTTCGAGAAATTCGCGCCCGAACTTTCCATATCATCAATAATAAATGTGGATTTTTATGGAAACAAATGAACATTTATCACCCCTGATTTCACAAACTATCATTTTATTAGGCTCTCTATCAATAGACATTAAAAAAAGTCTTTCCAACTTGTCATGGAAAAAATGCAGAATTGATATTTTAATAATTTATCTCATAAAATCCAAAAAATCCACATTTATTATTGATGATATGGAAAGTTCTTGAAACAGGATCTGAAGCACATTTACGACTTATTCATTATCTCCAAATTTCAAAATTTTAAAATCAAACTTATGGAAACGCTGGGATGTTACATAGATATTGTGTCACCCGGTATACATCGATAACCGCTCGGACCTCTCAACTTTAGTTTTTAGGAGAAACACATTTTTGAGCAGTGTTAACCGCCTAACTGAACTCCCCCAAGGGTGGGGGGGAGGGGGCATTGATCCGTAATTTCAAATGAAAGGAGGGTCTAGTGATATCTCGTTTTGAAAGTCTTATCAAGGTTTGTTCATTTGCCAAATTTTATGTCATTTGGTCAAACTTTAAAAATTTGTAAGGTTATCAGGCTTTAATTTAAGCAATTTGATTTGCAAGGATTTGGTTTTCATTCTCCTATCAGGTTAGGGGGATGAAACTGCTCAAAAATTTATTTATTTCCTCTAGAAACTAAAGTTGATGTGTTCGAGCGATTTTCGTGGTATACCAGGTGACACAAGGTATATCTAACAGTCCAGCGTTTCCACAATTTTTATTTTTGAATTTGAAATTTGAAGATGATAAATAGGTCAAATGCGCTTCAGATCCCGTTTCAAGCACTTAGGCACGACTTCCGGTTTAAGCGGAAGTACCACCATTCTTAATTTTTTAAATGGAACACCCTGTATAATTGTCCATTTTCGGATTCCTCGTCTAATTCTACGTTATTAACATGTAACATAATGTATGCTTATCTCTTACCGTTTTCGAGAAATTCGAGCCCGAACTTTCCATATCATCAATAATAAATGTGGATTTTTATGGAAACCAATGAACATTTAACAACCCTGATTTCATAGACTACCATTTTTTTAGGATCTCTATCAATAGACATTTAAAAAAAGTCTTTCCAACTTGTCATGGAAAAAATACAGAATTGATATTTTGAAGATATTGTTCATTTGTTTCCATAAAAATCCACATTTTTTATTGATGATATGGAAAATTCGGCTGCGATTTTCTCGAAAACGGTAAGAGATAAGCATATATTATGTTACATGTTAATAATTCAGAATTCGACGGGGAATCTAAAAATGAACAAATATACAGGGTGTTTCATTTAAAAATTGATATATGGAGGTACTTCCGGTTAAACCGGAAGTCGTGCCTAAGTGCTTGAAACGAGATATGAAGCACATTTACGACTTATTTATCATCTCCATATTTCAAATTTTTAATATAAAAATTCTGGAAACGCTGGGCTGTTACATACATCTTGTGTCACCCGGTATAACAGTAGCGTCACTCTATAACGTGACCGCTCCTCGCTAACAATTCTTCCCTTCTTACTTCGCCTGAGATTTCTGCTAAAGTAAACAAATATTTGGCCACTACGCCACCGGTCTGTACCGAATGCATTGCCCAATTAGCGATAAGAGTGATGTTACAGGTATATATTCTCCATACTGTGGTTAAGGCTCTCATTAATGAAAACAATGTGACATTTACTGAGTTTGATTTTTGCCCAAACTTAGTTTCATTAAATTGCGTTTCGTTTGTTTGTAGTGAAAACCACTCTAAGCATATTGTTACGCCCGACCGTCGCTCTAAACGTCTATCTAGACTAAACGAGAACCGGGAACAGTAGCCTCTGTTCTCGAAAGTACGAGAGTGTATTCAGGCCGGGTATTTAAATCAGCGAGCCGGCGAGATGGGATCGGATAGGTAGTGCAGTGTAGTAAAAAAGCGAAATTAGCGGAGTAGCGAACAGTGCAAATTGTTAGTAGAGAGTAACTGTATTTTAATCGTGTTGTAATAGTTAAAAGTAAATAAAAGTGTGTAGTTAATTGACAATAAATTATTGGAACCCGTATCCCGTAACAACATTATGAAAGTTAGCATTAAACCCTCCAGGTTTCCTACATATCTTTACTATAATACAAAATTTAAAAAAAAACTTGTAAATGACAAGTATCCAACCCGCAACAAACTAAAAACTAATCTGAAGTATTCAAATTAAAAAAAAAACGTCCTTTCCAAATGTAAATGTGTATTTCCCTCTTGAACCATGGTTATACACCATCACTGAGCAGGATAAGTTCAATCCGATTTTAATTCAAATTTAAGACTGTAAAGACATCGCTGGCGTAAAATAAAAGCAATTCAAAAATTAAGTTAAAGCTCCTCCAATTTTAAAACAAGACTCCCAGATTTGCTCTCCAGAGTGCGATTCCAGGTTTAGCAATAAGTCAAGCCCTCGGGCACCGCGGGTATATTTCCCGCAGGTAGGCAACTCCGGTCCTTCTCATGCATTATGCATAAGATATTTTCGTTTATACAAGAAAACAGTCACCTACATAATTTTCTCTGGTCGAGCCAACTTTATTCACAACTTTTCCGGTCATAAAGAAAATGAAGAATTACTTTCGCTCGACGCGTTTGGAAATTGTTTTATTTATAATTCAGATTTTCCCGGAGAGGAAAGCTCCACCCTGTAGGTATTTTTAAAATAATGGCTTCGAGATATGTACCGGCGATTTTACCTTGCAACGTCCGAAACTATTTTTAATAATTGGTTGGTGCATCCTGTTTGAGCTGTAAATTTCGCATCATTGTCGGATGCATTCTCATAAATGTGTTTGTAGGTGCCGCATTACGCGTCAACGGATTTATGTGTTTACGTGTCCGAGATAAAACAGTAAATTACGTTTAATTCTCAATATGACCACGGTCCTTTCAATTCCACATACCCCATTTAATTTGGACCGGCCACCCACCTCTTCTAATGCGTGACTCACTCTGTAGGTAGACCGCTACAATTTACCTTAGAGGTCGAATTAAAAGTACGTGTCTGCCGTTTGCGTCTGGTTAACGTTTTCAAACTACCAAGCCACTTCACCTGATTGATATGGCCTTGATGGTGAGGATGGTGGATTTATGTGAACTGTTTGCTAAACAACTTAAGTAACGCATACGATTTGCGAGCAAGTTAAATGTATATTTAGTCAAGGTGTCTATGCCAGCAGTAACACTATCAGTTAATCGATGGCTTTACATAAATCAGAGGTGCAGGGTTGTAAATCACTTATTAAACTACAAGTTTTTAGAGAGGCACCTTAGGTTCTAAAGCTTTGCAACATACGCCACTATTTTCACACAGGTCGCATTTTCAAGTTTTATCAATAACTCTTGTGCTCCTTATCAGATGGTAAGTAGTACACCTAGTGACCGCACAAAATTTTATTCATCTGTGCATACAACGTTTCGATCAATATTAAGATCTTCATGCAGGATTCAGCCACCCATACTGCACCAGCGGCCTCTTCTACTAAAGCCTGAGGCTGGATCAGGGGATGATGGACACTGGTCTAATCTGGAAAAGCCATGTAAAGGACGCATGCAAAAATTCATAAACAGTGACATGACACCAGCGGAGACCAGTGGCCAGAAAATGGGGCCTTAAAACCACACGTTCTGCACTTGCTCTTCACTGAAGTAATGAGGTCGAAAGTATTGTTGCAAACTCGGGGTTCAAATAATTCCATTTCGACTGATTTTAATTAAAACACGGTTTCTTTACTTCACAAGTACCTACACTCAGTGACAATTCAGCCTCCACTAATAGTTTATTAAGAATTCACCAGTACTTTAAGATAGCTCTCTAATAACGTATGTCCTAAAAGTTTTTGCACAAAACTCATTAGCTTTAATTTTAACAAAATAATACCAAGTCTTCTACCAGCCATCAAGATTGTTTACTTGGTTTAATGTCAGTTGAGATTTATTTGATTTGAAGTTTTCGCTTTAAGATGTCGTGTAAATTAGAAATAAGAACAAGTATCTACAAGTTGGTTGGGCGGGTACCCAAAGCTAAAATCTGTCAAATATTCCAGAATGAAAACATTTCACGCAGAATCATTTATACAAGGATATGATATTATCTGAACACAAGGATATGCGGCAAGAAATATTAATCTACGAAGTTTCAACACTAAAACTCCACCTGCAGATATTTTCTCTAATTTCGATTTTGTAACATTTTTCAACGACTATTAAACTACGAAATATTCAATTTTCTAAGAAAATTGACTTACGCAAATCTCCACTTTAATGTATAATATTTGGTTTTTAACCAAGAAAAAAACAATTAACAATTGAACACACTGTTACTAATTACACATTAATATTAACAATAAAAAATTACAACAAATATTCTGATTAAAGAATACAAAAAAAAACAAATTTAAAAATAATAACAAACGTAATAAAAATTAATGAAATTGTTCAAAATATTTCCCATACACGTTTCACAACGTTTTAAAAGAGCCGGTGAAGCTCGCCTTAGAGTTTCTATTTGTCCGATTTGTAGTAATTCGGACTCTCTCCTAATAGTTCAGCCGTTCCTGCTGGTTTATAGTCATAAACTTTATTTTTCAAGTCACCCCAAAAATAAAAATCCATCGGCGTCAAATACGGTGACCGACCGGACCAGTTGATGGTTACCGATTATTAAAATTTGTCTCTAAAAATTGCCTTACATTTCTTGTGTTGTGGGCCGGATAGCCGTGTCGTTGAAACCAAATTACATTTATGTTAAATTCACCATTGTCTTCTGCAACAATGTGTCTTATTTCAGGAAGAATTTGGTTTGGAGCATTTCCAGATACTGTTGCCAATTTAGTGTACCGTAGAAGATGAACGGACCAATTAAATGATTCTCTAGAAGCAATAGATGTGGTTATGAAATAATAATGTTTTATTGGCTTCTAAAACTAACTAACACCAATCTAAATTAGAATATAGGAGTAGGCATTTTACATGACAATGACAAATAAATTATATTTTCCTTATGGAAAAAAAGAAAATAAGTGATTTAAATTACTTTGAACTTACCGAGTATACTACACCAAATATTAAAAGCAAATATGTTTTGAAATCTTCTAGGACGAGCCATATGAGGATTCTCTATACTCCAAGTATGATAATTATGTCTATTAAAAACACATATTGAAGTAAATCATCAGTTCAAACAACTTTTCTTTAAAAATCAGGTGTGGTTCCACAAACCATCTTGAAAATGACATTCGTCTAAGGTAATCTTCCTGTTTAAGACCTTGCACAACAAGCGGTTTAAAAAGCCTAAACTTTCGCTTAGCTATTACCTTATGTATGGTCGACTTCGGACCGCCTATTTGATGTGATGCAAGTCAAACCGATGTGGATGGATTGTTTTGACTTGATGCTATAATTTGATTATATTGTCATTGGTCTTTAGTATTTTGTGAGGTTTTTTAAACTTCCGTGTTCAATTAAACTTCGACATAACGTGCCAAGATAAGTTTTTTTCTCACAAATTCCCTCTGGTGCGCTTGTTCATAATTGCGGAGATCAACTTCTATATTTTTGTTGGATTTAATGTAGAATTTAAAATTTTTCTTCATTGATATTTTCGATTCGTTTTATACTTGATTTTAATCAAAAAAAAATCTAATAAATGTAACACTGGGAAATATCACAACTTTAACAAATAAATGTATTAAATGTCAGTGTTGATACCAACTGATGGCTGACTCCCGCCATAAGTCTCGCAGAATTAGTTGAAGGGTTTGGTCACAAAACAGGGTGATTCACGTTATTCGACACGGACGATTATGGCTACACTTTTAGATTTAAAAAAAAGTTTTGTAAATGGAATAGATGAGGGTCTATTGAAAGTACATTTTAAAATTATTGTCATTGTATACAGGTGGTCCCAAAAGTATAAAATTGATTAAAGTTTTATTTTTTTAAATGAAACACCTAGTATATTAATGTATTTTCGGTATCTACGAACAAAAAGTAAAGGTAGTTTTATTAAGGTTTATGGCATCTAAACCGTACCGTTCTTTAGATATTCGTGATTTTGTGAAAATGCAGCATCAAATTTAATGTTTAAAATCTCAGCACTTCTTTTCAACCACCGAAATTGGCTGGTGAGCTACTAGTACATTGAATTTTTTGCGGTATATATTAAATATTAACTACTGTGTACCAAATGTAACAAAATGAACACTACGTTATTGCAAACTTCAAACAGTAATAACTCGTTTAATTTAAATTAGACACCCTGTATTTTATAGTATCATTAGATGCAGAATTTAGTTTCCTATCAAAAACTATTAAACATTCCTATAGCTTCGTCGTTGCATTTTCTTGGAAAATTGATTTTTTCTAAATTTGCGCTGACATAAACGAATGTAGTAATCTAATTTACCTGTTCAGGTCTGTTCAGGTGTTACCTGATTTTGACAAAGCAAAATTTATTGTCATTTCTAGTTGTCACATATTAATTTAAAGTTAAATATTTTTTTACTGATATAATTGGTGGTTAACAGGGAGTTTTTTATTTAATCAAAAGGCTGGTTTACACAACAGAAGAACGAGTCGATATGATCTTCGTTCTAGGAGAATGCTTGCAAAATTGTCTTTTAGCAACAAGGGTTTATGCTGAAAGGTTTCCTAACTGAACTCGACCGAATAGAGCCGTTTTTGAAAGACTGTTGGTTCAATTTAGGCAAACTGGTAGTGTTCAGTATGAAACGACTGCCAAAACGAGACCAGTTAGAGAAAACCGAGAAACTGAATTAGCCGTTATTGGCTCTGTAGTTGAAAATCCCCATGTCGGACAACGAGAAATTGCACAAAACTTAAATATTAGCCAAGCAAGCGTATCAAGGATTCTTCAAAAACATAAATATCACGATTATAAGATACAACTACATCAAGAACTCTCCGATAACGATTTTGGCCAAGGCCAGGACAAGAAGATTTTTTTGAATCAGTTCTATTTAGTTATGAGTGTACTTATCATAACGATGGTTCTTTTAACCGACACAATTTTCTTTATTATTCTGATTTAACCCCCATGAATTTAGAGTTATTAATAACCAACATAGGTGGTCAGTAAATGTATAGGGGGGCATAATGGGACAGTATGTGATTGGACCTTATTTTTTTGACAAACATTTAAACGGAATGTCTTTTCTAAATTTTTTGAGAAATCAGCTTCCAATTTTACTGGAAGGAGTTCCTCTAGATATAAGAACAACCATGTGGCTGCAAATGGATGGGGCAGGGCAAATGGAAGTCCGGGAGTTCTTAAATGTTCGTTTCCAAAATCGATGGATTGGAAGGAATGGAGCACAACATTGGGCACCAAGGTCCCCTGACATAACGCCTCCCGATTTCTTTTTATGGGGATATGTGAAAGGAATCGTGTATAATACGCCACCAACCACAAAAGAAAATATGAAGGAACGAATCAGTGAGGCCTTCAGAAGCATAACTCCCTATATGTTACGCAATGTGAGTGAAGGATTTAAAAACAGAATACGTTTGTGTTTAGAATCAGACGGTCGTCATTTTGAACAAATTTTATAACTGTTTGTTTTACTCTTATGTTGACTTGTTATTTATTGTATTTCAAATTGCCAATATTATTGCACTTATTTTTTTTGTAATAGAGATGCTAAATTTTATTAGAACTCTTGTAATATATTGTTTTAATATTTTATTTGATATTTTATGCTAAATAAAGCCACTTTAACATTCAGATTACTGCTAAATAATCTTCATGATCATAATTTTGTAACTTATAAATTAATATCTGACCAATACGGGTTCATTAGAAAACTTCGTCTAGTTGGTTGTGAAATGTCAAAGGAAAAGAATGGAGAAACAAAAGTCCATTTACTTTCATTATGCCATCCTTTTCTGCCAAAATTTCATAGCCTCCTAAATGAAGTTTTCTAGTGAACACCCAGTACTAATGATAATAAATTTTTCTTTCTCAAAATCAGGTATTGTAACAGGTAAAGTAGATTACTTAATTCGCTTCACATTTCGCATTCGCTCATTCAGAAAAAAATCAATTTTCCAAGAAAACGCAAAGACCAAGCTATAGGAGTGTTTAATAGTTTTGATAGGAAACTAAATTCTGCATCTAATGATACTATAAAATACAAGGTGTCTAATTTAAATTAAACGAGTTATTACTGTTTGAAGTTTGCAATAATTTGGTGTTCATTTATTGACATTTGGTGCATAGCAGTTAATATTTAATACACACCGCAAAAAATCCAATGCACTATTAGCCCACCAGCCAATTTTGGTGGTTGAAAAGAAACCAAGTGCTCAGATTTTAAACATTTAATTTGATGCTGCATTTTCACAAAATCACGAATATCTGAAAAACGATACGGTTTACATGCCATAAACCTTAATAAAACTACCGTTACTTTTGTCTGTAGGTACCGAAAATACATTAATATACTAGGTGTTTTATTTAAAAAAAATAAAACTTTAATCAATTTTATACTTTTGGGACCACCTGTATACAATTACAATAATTTTAAAATGTACTTCCAATAGACCCCCAGCCATTCCCTATACAAAACTTTTTTAAAATCTAAAAGTTTAGCCATATTCTTCCGTGTCGAGTAACGTGAATCAACCTGTAGAACAATAGCAGAGTGCGAGCAGGGAATACCATGTCTGAATCTCCCAAAAAGTGGAAGACCAGGTGCATTTACTGCACAGAGGTCAGAAAGATTGGTGAGAAGAGCAAAAAACACGTTACAATTGAGGAGGAATGGTCTAAAATATCGAAAGAGACGTAAGTGCCCCAAATACTCTCAACCGCAACCCCTTCGTATACCAAGATGCAGTCGTCAACTGAGGCGGGTACACTTTGCCAATGAAAAAAACATTATTTTAGATGACGAAAAGTATTTCAATTTGAGTAATCCTGAAATGAAGAAAAACAATGGATTTTATACGGACAACATAGAGGACTGCTCTGACAATGTTAGATACAAACTAAAATCGAAATTTGCAGATAACATACTTATCTGGTGCGCAATTTCTAACACGGGTGTATCCAGACCTTTTGTAGTAAGAGTGAGGGGTGAAGCTTTGAATAGTCAAAGCTATATTGATAACTGCCTTTCCAAATTACTTCAGTTTGTCCACGAACATCATGTTAATGACGATATCATGTTTTGGCCAGACCTAGCATCATGTCATTACCCAAGAGATACCCAAAACTGGCTTCGACAACACCACATACCTTTTGTTCCCAAAAACGGTAATTCTCCAAACTTGCCGCAGGCTCGCCCTATAGATGATTTTTGGGCTTTATTGTCTAGGAAGGTTTATCATGAAGGCTGAGGAGCCTAAGATGAAGAACAATTAAGACGGCGAGTTTACGAAAAACTGAGAGAAATTAATCTGAATTCCGTCCAGGACCTCATGACAGACATTCAAAGAAATTTGCGTTTGATAGAGCAAAATTCGATAGAATAGTTTAGTTAAGTATTGAGTTGCAATTTATGATAATTAGTTAGTTTTTAAATAACTTTCTTAATTCAAAAAAGATCGATAAATATTTTGTGCTAAAACTTTTAGAACATCGTTTTTTTTATAACCTTGAATCAGAATAACTGAGCGCAACAGTCTGTGAGTTTTATACCAAACACAGGTAGACGACCTTGACGTGCCCTTTCTCTACAGATTTCATAATGAACAAAGCAAATCACAAAGCTGTAACTTCTCACAGCTAGGACTTTTTTACGATATTTTTTCCGAAGGTCGACAATCCGCTGATTTGCGACTACCAAAAATTGAAAAAAAAGAACACATTTTTCAAGAGCTTAGGTCAAAATTGATAGAAGATTCCTTTTCAACTACTTCGAATTAGTGTATAGCCACATTTTCAACAGAATCTGACTCACAGTTTGTCAATGACGACGAAAATTTGCCTATCTGTGTGGTATCGCGTCCCCTCGTTGGTTGCGTTGTACCAGGTGTAGGACAGACCACAATCGTGGTGTTTTTTGGGACCAAGATGACTGCTTTTGGTTTGTTCTCCCTCGGTGTTGTGACCGATGGATTATTACCTACATCTCTAATGACGATAAAAACTTCTGCCCCTTATGTAGAAGAGCCTTGAGAAAGATGTCAAATAAACGTCGAAACGCCGGCATAATTTCTACAAAAACGTAGAACTTTTTTACTTTTCTCCTACACCTGCTACAACGCAATCCAAATTTGCCTATTTTTGGCAAACGGTCAAAAATTATGCTGAAGACCTGGGACTTTGAAAATAGTGAACGATGTTGACAAACGCTTTCTCTACAGATTTCTCAATGGAATAAGCTGTGAGAAGCTCCTGGATATTTTTACGATTTTTTTCAAGAAGTTTTTCACAATAGGCTATTGTGACTAAAAACAAAAATAGGAAGAAATCGTTTATTTTGAGGCCCTAGATCAAAACTGATGGAAGATTCGTTCTCAGCTACCCCGAATTAGTATACGGCCACATTTTCAAGACGATCTAAGACTCAAAAGTTTTTATTGAAATGGAAATACATATAGTATGGAAAATTATGAGACTGACCATTTTCGACCAAAAAAAAATGCCCTTGTTTGGCAAACGGACAAAAATTATCTTGATGAACTGAGGCTTTGAAAATAGTAGACGACGTTAATGAATCCTTTCTCTACAGTTTCTCCAATAGATAAAGCTGTGAGAAGAAAAAAATTGGAAAAATCGGATATTTGGAGTCGTAGTTCAAAACTGATGAAAGATTCTTTCGTTCTCAGCTACCTTGAATTAGTATAGACTCACATTTTTAAGAGAATGTAAGACTCAAAACTTTTGATGAAATTTCCGTACATATGTAAGGAAAAAAATACTAAAAATACTCAATCAATAAAAGAAGTCCAGTGTACTTTTAAATAATACTCTAAATAGCATAAACAAGGTAATAAATCAAACTTATGTAGCGCGTCGTTGATGAGTGGGCCGAAGGCCCGGCTGGCCCCGGTCATAACCACCTTCCGTAACCATATTCTATGAGATTGAGGTTTGAAGGTAGACAATGAACATTCGTTAAAATTGGAAGGCTGCAGGGAACAGTCGGCCTAGAAATAACAGATGAATTCATTTTTAGTAAGTAGAGCGGTCAAAAGATGTATTTAGGTATTGTTACGGGATAGGGGTTCCAATAATTTATCGTCAATTAACTACACCCTTTTATTTACTTTTAACTATTCCAACATGATTAAAACACAATTACTCTTTCCTAACAATCCGCACTGTTCGCTTGTCCGCTTATTTACTACACTGCACTATCTATTCGATCCCATCTCGCCGGGCTTGCTGGTTTATAAACCCGGCCTGAACACACTCTCGTACTTTCGAGAACGAAGGCGACTGTTCCCGATTCTCGTTTAGTCTAGATGGGCTCCCGGGGTCGCGGTCGGCTCTCGGCGTCATTGCCCTCCTCTTAGTTCCGATCAGAGAAATATCCACGACTATAAGTCTATAACCGTTCGAGATGAACCACTGAACCACTTTCATCTTTGCTCTAGGCGTAAGTTGGATCCTGTATACCACGTCGGTGATCCGTTTGATGATTGTATTTGGACCCTCCCTTTGGAATTTCCTTTCTTCCTCTGTGGATTATACAGCCACACCAAATCACCTGCCTTAAGTCCTGCAAAATTCGCCCTTGGGTTATATCTGGCTCTCATCCGATCGCTGACAATCTGCACATTTGTCCTCAAGTTTCCATTGATTTGCTTTAATCTTTCTCGAAGTTCATCAGCATATAAGCCATTCACTTATTATTGTCGTCAAGTAGGCGTTGGAAATTCGACATTGACATTTCTATCGTATCTTCTTAACGTGGGCTAAAAGGAGATAGATATAAAAAAAAATTAAAGTTTCAAAGGTAACTAGATGACAAAAATAAGTTAATGGATTCTGGACATGTTACACCGGTCCTTCCGGTGTAACATGTCCAGAATGCCGGTGATCCGTACACCAAATCTACCCGAAAACGAAGTTCTTTACCAAATATCACCTTGGCAGGGGATGTTCTGTCCTGTTGTGCACTACACCTCTGTAAGCCATCATTAAAAGAGGCAGAAATTTGTTCCAATCTTTCTGGTGATCCGCTACCATTTTGCAGAGGTATTGTTCCATGGTTCGATTGAAACGCTCGACCATGCCATCTGATTGTGGATGGGGAGGAGTTGTCCTTATTTTGCGGATTCTCAGAATTTCAATGATCTCCTTGAAAAGTTGCGATACAAAATTCAAATCCATGACAACTAAGATGTATTTGTTGCTATAATAAGTTTCTGGAAAAAGACCTGCCACGTCGACCGCAATTCTTCATTTGCCCCCTAGTCTTTCTTCGAGGTCCTTTTACGGAGCAGCAGGTATCACAATTTCTGCACCCCTCTTCAACGTCAGATCGGCAATTCACCTAGTTGTACCTTTCCCGAATACTATCCAGGGTCTGATTCACTCCAAAATGGCCTCCTACTTTCTGGTTCGACAAGCTGGTGCGTGGCACTTTTCCCGTCGAGGTTTTCTCAAGTCCTCTTCAGTAAGCCATTCTGAATCGCCAATGAATTCCATTGTCCCCATATAGCTTTTACTTCCGGGCTCTTATCTGCTATGTCCTTCCAATGAGGTTTTTGATTTCCAACTTCCATAGACGTATTAGCCCAACAGAATTAACGGTTGTTTGTTCGACCTTCATTTGTTCAGTGGTCCAATGTTCGTCGACGTCAATCCTGGTTCTCCTAAGAATGCTTGGTCCTTCTCGTTGATCTACTCATTGGCAGTCTTTATATTTCCCTTTAGAATGCCTGCGCGATAATGCATCTGCATTACCTTGAAATCTGCCTGGACGATGTTCAATCTTGCCAGGGACGGTGAAGGTTTTTCCAAGCTGTCCAATCCTAATTATCCTGGGGGCTTCAGTGGGTCCGACCTGAACTAACCTGAAAGAACGAGTCAACCTCAAATGGCACTTCATTTCACTCTCGCGAATTCCTTCGATAAACTGCTGGACTGACAGCTAATCTATCCGTATATAGAGCATCCGTATTTCTGTCTGGTAGATTATTTCGCGATGAGGATTAACGAACCTCCGCACTAACGCTGCGGCAATTGCGTTGTAATTACACTTTTCAGTGGTTGACAATATAGACATGATGTCTGCAGTCTTTCCTCTCAAAGCTACTAAAGGTTCGGTAGCCTTGTCCGAATCTGTCCATCCATTTTTTAACTGCCGCCGCCTCAAATTGGTCTTTATAAAAGCTCCAAGAAGTAGTTCCGTCGAAAACTGGAAGCCTAGTAATGTATAGTCGCTCAGGGGTTGAAGTTGGTCCACTGCGACGTGTTTCCCAGATCTTCCACCGTTCTTCTAACTCCGTCATTTTCATCTCTACCAAATGTTTGACTTGATCCACGTCTTGTTTGACTTGATCCACGTCTTGTTTGACTTGATTTACGTCTTGTTTGACTTCAGTTATTTTGGTTGAGACGAGTTTTTGCAACTCGCGACGACCATCCGTTAATGCTTGAAACAGAGCAGCTTGATTTTCTCTTTGTCGAGCTGCCTTTATTTCTCAGGTACCTACCTTTTTCTCAAGTTGCCTTTGTTTTTCTTGTTCTTCCAGAGAATTCCTTTTTTTTTCTTTGTCCTTCTTCAGCATTTCCATAAGTCTGCCAGTTGTTCATCCATGATTTTTGTCGTAGATTGAGTATATAGCATCTAGAAAACACCAAAGTTCTTGCACTATCCTTATCACGCAAAATTCCACGCGCGCGACGACTCCTTTGTCCGTACAGTCACAAGCTTGACGAAAATTATCCCACTTCTGACACCAATTGTTACGGGATACGGGTTCCCACAATTTATCGACAATTAACTACACACTTTTATTTACTTTTAACTAATACATGACGATTAAAACACAATTACTCTCTCCTAACAATTCGGAGTGTTCGCTTGTCCGCTTATTTGGCTTATTTACTACACTGCACTATCTATGCGATCCCATCTCGCGCGGCTCGCTGCTTTAGGCTCGCTGCTTTATATACCCGGCCTGAACACACTCTCGTACTTTCGAGAACGGACGCGACTGTTCTCTGCTCTCGTTTAGTCTACACAGGTTCCCAGAGTTGCGGTCGGCGCTAGGCGTTGCCGCTTCGGCCCGAATCTCTGAGGACCGACGGTCGGGGTAACAGCATATATCCTGCACAGCCACAAACAAAGATAAGTGACACAATCGGCTTCAAAAGCCTTCTTCATTTGTTTATTTAAAAAAAACTGATAAAAATATTAAAAAACTTCAAAAATTGTCACATTTTTTCGTTCTATGGTACTTTTTTTTCTCAATTTCAAAGAAAAACAGAATATAATTGTGTTCCAAATTTTTGTTGCTCGTCAGACCTCTACTCATCACAATAAACAAACTCTGATTAATCTCTCTGCAGTTAACTGAAACAAATACTATGGATGTAAATAATCCGTTTTGCTCAGCTTAGTTGAAAGTAATTTTTTTTTACCTTACAAAGAAGTTAGGATTTTCGGTGCTTTCAAATTTAATATCAACTTAGTGCTAACTTCAGAACTAAGAAGAATTTGCAAGTGTGGACCTAAGATTTGGCATTTTTAAATTAAATATTTTTAAACGGAAAAGCATGTTTATGAAATACAATGTTAAACAAGCATTCCTGTTTGCTTTGATACTGTTCAGTTGGTTTTACTTACCTAAAAAAATAAAAACTTTCCAGCTCATGGCGACCTAATGGCGCCACCTGACATTTCCAGAAAGTAGTGTTAATTTATCATGCCCACCTAAACTGTTCGCCAGATAAATAATTCTACCTGATCCATCTTGTTTACTTTAGTAATGGACCAAATTCAGCGCCTGTTATAAAGTTATCATGGTAATTGAGACGAGTGGGAGAGTCGCTTAATCATTGTCAGAGTCAGCGTGACTGCAAACATTTTTGATGGCCACCGGTGCAGGAGATAAGTTTGCAGTAGAAAGCACACAGAGCTTACATTATTTGTTTATTCATTTGTGTGACGAGGACTGTAAAAATTAACAGCGACAATTTTCCTGACACTACCACCCTTATTCCTATCAATTTTGTTTAATTTCTCCTGCAAAGTAATTACCGAAGACTGTAACAATAACCATCGAATTTATCTGCGAGCACTCTCCATTTTAATGATGACCGTTATTAGATTAGGCGAGATTATTAAGGCATCATGGCAACGCTTTAAAAGATTAGGGACTCACTTAACGACCTGCGGTAGGAAACAGGTAAGGGGCTTTTTAATCGAATTTGCTGTTACTTTATTGCTGACAGTAAAAGTTTAAGAGGGACCTTCCTGCTCGCTAATTAGCAAATGAGTTTGGATCTTTTCTCTGGCTGCCATCTTGCTAGTTTGAGAGAAAACTACGCAGTTACGTCAATTTTACATAACACATCATGCGTTTTTTATTTAAGAGCGGCCAACGTTTCGATTTTATTATTAAGAAGTCATAGTTTTAAGGTTAGACTATCTCCACAGCAGAGCACCAATATCTATGTTATAACTTGTATTCCTAGTTTATAGAGAGCAGTAATTGAAATAAAATTAAAAAAGAGAAGAGAACGTGTTCAGTAGAAGGATTATTATTCCTTTTCTTCCCAAAATATATAGATACTACGAAATTGAGGCTCGAATGATACACGCTATTTCTTTTACTTATTTTCTTGATGAGATCAAAAGCTAAACCAAAATTCAAATTCCATTTCACCTTCTAGAAGGTAGTTCTCTTTTCTAAACTTTCGACATATTTGAGAACTTCTCAGTAGTTTCCTTTGACACCAAACCTTTCCACACTGCCTATGATATGAAATTTCTAGCTAAGCAACAAATTGAAAATACGCTTCTTAGGAATACTTTTAATCTCAATTTTAAGCTTGACTGACTGACCTCACGGGAAGAGAAAAAAGTAACACGAGAACTCAATAATCGGGAAGCGTTAAAATGCAGCAAAACTGTACCCATTAGTGAGCATGGTCTGACACCATCATCTTTCTCGAAGTGAGTGATCAGCAGCATGGTGCTAGTTTGGCAAAACCAATACCAAAAACAAGACTTGTTGCTTTACGAGAAGACCAAGGCCGTTATTGTACGAGCACTTCCTAGACCACGGTAACGTTGGTCTCTTACCCATCTATTAGTTCATATAAGTGTACAAGGTACCTTAAAGGCAATATATTAATTTATCAAAATTAATAATTTATCAATAAACCGTAAAAAATAGTTAAGCATAAATATTTACCAGCGAGCCAGAAGATAGTGGAGAAACCATCGTTTTGCACAGCTTGGTCCTAACTTTGCAGGAAAACAGTGGCGCAATCGGTAGGAGTGTCTCATTCAAATGACTCAAAATCGTGATTCGCAAATTGTTGTCTGAGAATGACTTAAAGGCAAAGTACTGACCCAATTTTAGGAAATTGTTGACAAGCGTTTTTGGCTCCTTCGGTATTGTGTGCTTTAGGTCGTTGATATTTCCAAAATTATACATAACTCCAAAATTATAACAAAAAAATAATTTTTATTTAAAAAAAAAGATGAACGAGGGGGCTTTTTAGCTCCTTGAGCGAGGTATAAAACAAACAGCTAGAAGAGGGCGACCAATAAGAAACCAGACCCACATATTAAAATAATGGAACAGGGTAAAAACTAAAGTATTAACAATAAAGGAAAGTAGCCGTATGATGGGTGTGAAAATACGTAATCCCACTATACAGACAAAGTTTCGAGCAGAGCTAACTTGGCTCATTGAAAACTGAAAAATAATGCACCAAATAATCAACAACGGCAAGGCCATAGGACAGTACCCGTTTCATCTAGAGTCCTAACTTCTATCGAGGAAAACCTGGTCAGTAAGTCCCTGAATTTTGCAGCAGCTCTAGTAGCAACTCCAAATCTCGACCCTTCAGAAACCAGAGAGAGACAGAGAGAGAGAACAGTTAATATGAAGGAATTGATTAGAGAGAAAAAAAAGTCAGAAAACTTCAATTCTTAACTCTTGACTCTCAACGACTCTTCAAGGGCCAGCGAGAAAGGAACTGAAATGAAAGAATTGATTGAAGAGAAAGGAAAGTCAAGAAATTGCAATTCTTGACTCTCAATGGCTTCTTCAGGGACCACACAGAAAGCATTTGAAATTAAGGGATTGATTGAAGAGACAGAAAAGTCAGGACACTTCAATTCTTGACTCTTGACTTTCAACCACTCTTCAGGGAGCAGCGAGAAAGGAATCGAAATAAAGGAACTGATTGAATAGAAAGGAAAGTGAGGAAACTACAATCCTTGCCTCTTGACTCTCAACGGCTCTTCAGGGACCAGCGTGAAAGGAATTGAAATGAAGAAATTGAGTGAGTCGTAAAGAAAGTCAGGAAACTCCAATTCTTGACTCTTGATACTCAACAACTCTTCAGGGACCAGCGAGAAGAAATTGATTGAAAAGAAAGGAAAGACAGAAAACTCAAATTCTTGACTCTTGACTCTCAACAACTCTTCAGAGACTAGCGAGAAAGGAATTGATTAAAGAGAAAGGAAAGTGAGCAAACAACAATTCTTACCTCTTGACTCTCAACTGCTCTTCAGGGACCAGCGAGAAAGGAATTGAAATGAAGAAATTGATTTAAAAGAAAGGAAAGCCAGGAAACTCCAATCTTGACTCTTGACTCTCAACTGACCTTCAGGGACCAACGAGAAAGGAATTGAAAGGAATGGTTTGAGGAGAAAGGAGAGTCAAGGAAACTAATTCTTGACTCACAATGATTCATGGAACCGAGAGAAAGGGGGAGAAAGGAAACTGCAAATCTTGAATCTTGACTCTCAACGGCTCTTCAGGAAACAGCCAGACTTTAGAAGAACCTGCTAGAACGCAAATTGACACTTCAAGCAGAAAAACGAAATACCACTCTCGTCTTGGATTCTGAACTGCACGAGCAAAAGATACAGGAAGGTCTGACTAGAGAAAAATATAAAATAATGCCGAATAACCCCTCTCAAAGAATTGAAGGACAGAAGAAATTTTAACGTGAAATTCCAGAGATTACCAGGAGCTTTCTCACTCCACGCCATAGTAAACCACAATACCTCTATGGGTTACCTAAAATTTCGAGCCATCAAATTTTTAACTGTGAAAACTGCTTCAAGAATTTTGTAAATATTTTTAGGGCTTTAGAATTAGGTGTTAAGGATATATTTATAACCTTTGATGTGGAAAGCCTTGGAATGAGAATTGAAGAGGATCCATGTCTGCAATTTGTGGATGTCCTGGTGAGTGGATTAGAGGGTAATATTAGAATCTGTTTATCGAAAAAACCCACCCCATGGGACAATATCTGAACTTTCAGTTACACACAGATTTTATATAGACATGCCACAACAATACATATGGAGTGACAAAGAAGCCTTAAATTTGGGAGTAACAAATTTTAGGTAAAACATGATGGCAGCAATCTGGATACACTGAACGAACTAAGATTACTGAATGTCAGAAGCAATAACGTCGACAGGAGACAAAGGAGCGTCCACAACTGCTTACCTTACCATACATTATGTGAACGTAGGAATAACCAAGCTGTCAGGGCGAGAATCTCAAAATCAAGAATTGTAGAATATGCTTGTCTCTTGACTCTCAACGACTCTTCAGGGGCGAGAAAGGATTTGAAATGAAAGAATTTATTGAAGAGAAAGGAAAGTCAGGAAACTCTAATTCTTCATTCTTGACTTTCAACGGCCCTTCAGGTATCAGAGAGAAAGCAATTGAAATTAAGGAATTGATTGAAGAGAAAGGAGAGTGAGGAAACCCCAAATCCTTAACTTTTGACTCTCAACAACTCTTCAGGGATCAGCGAGAAAGGAATTAATTAAAGAGAAAGGAAGGTGAGCAAACTACAATTCTTACCTCTTGACTCTCAACTGCTCTTCAGAGGCCAGCGAGAAAGGAATTGATTTAAGAGGGCAGAAAGTCAGGAAACTTCAATCTTAACACTTGACTCTCAACTGCTTTTCAGGGACCAACTTGAAAATAATTGAAATAAAAGAATTGTTTGAGGAGAAAGGAAAATCAAGGAAACTCTAATTCTTGATTCTCAACGACTCTTCAGGGAGCAGAGAGAAAGGAATTGAAATGAAGAAATTGATTTAAGAGAAAAAAAAGTCAGGAAACTTCAGTCTTAACTCTTGACTCTCAACTCCTTTTCAGGGACCAACGAGAAAGGTATTGAAATGAAGGAATTGTTTGAAGAGAAAGGAAAGTCAAGGAAACTCTAATTCTTGACTCTCAACTATTCTTCAGGGACCAGAGAGAAAGGAATTAAAATGAAGGAATTGATTGAAGAGACATAAAAGTCAGGAAACTCCAATTCTTGACTCTTGACTCTCAATGACTCTTCAGGGACTAGAGAGAAAGGAATTGAATTGAAAAGTCAGGGCTCTTTTGAACAGAAGACAACATTCACACCAAACGAGGAAAGGTGGCCTTGAGAAGCTGGTATAATATAAATCGACACTTTCAGCAGAAAATAGAAATACCACTGTCCTCTTGGATTCTGAACTACACGAGCAAAAGATACAGGAAGATTTGACTAAAGAAAAATATAAAATAATGCCCAACAACCCCACTGAAAGAATTGAAGGCAGAAGAAATATGAACGTAACATTCCAGAGATTACCAGGAGTTTTCTCACTCCACACCAGAGTCTCGGTCTCGGTTTCGTACGAGACCGACACCGAGATCGAGACCGAGACTTTAATATCGACTTCGAGACCGAGACCATACTGCCAATCGAGACTCTCGGTCTCGAACAACATCATTCGTTTGCAAGTTATTAGGCATTATATAATCAGCTAGCGAGCAGGTCCTTATAATAGTGCGTTGCGTATAGTTAATCTTAGTACGAAAAGACACTTTAATAGAAGCACTCTAGTACATACTTACCTGAGTTTTCTATTTTCTTCATTTTATAGAAAAACGAGATTGGCTCAATAATTTCAAATTTTGATTTTAAGTACACAAAAACGAAAATTTCGCTGCAAACTGTGCATTATGACTCAATAATTCAGAAAAAAATTGAATATGCAATTCAATAAGATTTTTCAAGACACTACCTTCTTTTTGAAACCGAGACCAAGACCAAGACCCAGACTCAAGTTGCTACTACGAGACCAAGACCGAGATTACGCGAGTCTCGGTCTCAATGCACAAGACCCAGACTTATTTATAAATTCGAGACGGAGAGTATGTGAGTCTCGGTTTCGGTCTCGTGAAGCCCTACACGCCACAGTAAACCACCTTACCTCTATGGGTAACCTGAAACTTCGAGTCATCAAATTTTTAGCTGGGAAAACTGCTTCAAGAATTTTGTAAATACTTTTCGAACTATAGAATTAGGTGTTAAGGATAGATTTATAAGCTTTGATGTGGAAAGCCTTGGAATGAGAATTGAAGAGAATCCCTGTCTGCTATTTGTGGATGTCCTGGTGAGTGGATTAGAGGGTAATATTAGAATCTGTTTATCGACAAAACCTACCCCATGGGACAATATCTGAACTTTCAGTTACACACAGATTTTATATAGACATGCCACAACAATACATATGGAGTGACAAAGAAGCCTTAAATTTGGAAGTAATAAATCTTAGGTAAGACACTGAATTGACTAAGTTTTCTGAATGTCAGAAGTAATAACGTCGACACGAGACAAAGGAGCGTCCACAACTGCTTCCCTTACCAAACATTATGTGAACGTAGGAATAACCAAGCTATCAGGCGGCGAATCCCAAAGTCGAGAATTGAAGAGCATGCTTGAGGCTAAAGTTGTGCATAACAAAAAACGTCACACAATGAAGAAAACGAAAGTTTAAAGAAGCCTTCTTTATTGGAAACAATCTTGAAGTCTTTAGTTAGTTCAGGTTAGTTAAAGCATAGACATCGCCTCAATTTCAGATTGGCCATCTCTCGACAAAAGGTATGAGAAGGGGCGTGGCTAAGTATTATATAAGTAAGTGGCTTTAGGATTGATCTCTGTTTTCACTTGACGACGCGCAGAGATAGCACTGCTCGCTTCGTTATCTCAATCAATCAAAAATCAATAAAAACAATGGAAGTCCATACATTTTCATCTAGTAAAAATCTATCATTGTCAATAACTAACAAACAATCGATAAATATAATCTTGCTGATACCTTCGACGGTAGAAGGGAGAAGAAAGAAGATGATGTGCACAATCATATGCAGTGAAGTCACAAACCACTGGAACATTCTTATTATAAACAGGGAGATTTTGATATAGAAAACAATTTTTCCCTGTTCAAGTCATGCCATTAAAAAACTAAATTTCATTACAGGTTGACATGTGGTCACTTTAACCTAAATTTTTAGTTGGGATCCCTCATTAAAGCGCCATAGATCCGCATTCAAAAATTTCCATGGTACTATCTTACCAAACATACCAAAGAAAATGGTGATTACCAGTAAATGTTTTAGCATTTGGTAAGTTATTATATTAAGGTGTGAAGGGCGATGCAAGGAGCAAGGTGTACCAACCAAATGGAGGCAAGGTGGCCATTACTACTAATAAAATTTCAGCAGTTTATGGAATTCTTTAGGGTGAGTGACAATTTTTTTTTCTACATTGCGTAAGCGTAAACCAGATCTCCTTATGAAACTGAATCAGGGTTTTAATGTTCACTTACTCACGAAAGAGAGAGAATGCAGGCAATTATACAGCAGCACTCGCCCTTACATTCACAGGAAAACTGCCATAAAAAGTATAGGTAGCTACGGGAAGGTCCGAACACGCGTCCGCCATATGGTGTTAATGAAAATCTGAAGACAACTCTCCCTTATAACGACTGCAAGGGACGGCAGATTGCGGTCAAAATCCCCAAAATGGAAAGAATATTGCGTCGAACAGGTGTAGCTACGCTCATATTGCTTTTCCAGCACCTTTTGCTGCCGTTATCTGTTTTACGGTCAAAAACCCTACGTGTTCACATATCCCGGGGGACAAATAATTGAAAACCATATTATGAGAAACTGCTTTCACACGTGACTGACTTCTGTGTTGAATATTTGTGGTAAGAGAAACTCGATATTCATGTTTCCAGGAACTGCCACACTGATTTGCCAATAGGTATTTCGAGGAAATTTAGAAGGGTTCAGGTTAGTTCTATTTTCGACTTTAGAGGTATAAATAGATTTTATTATACTTACTATACATACTGCATGTTTGTATAAGTCAATACGTACAAAACCAATCAAGCTGCATGCCATCAAGGGTCACCTGCGGTTATTCTATTAATATTAATGTATTATTACTGGCTTCATGTTATATAGGTACCGTACTGATTGCTTTAATCTGATGGACGATAATCGGAATGGTCAGATCTGTATTATTTTGTGTTATTTGTTTGTACATCTACAATTACTATTTTATATTAAGTAAAACAGAGGGCAAATATATCGCAGGTTGAGAAAATGTGATTTAATAGCTGATCGCACTCTACAACATCCCTAACCCAATAGAAGCACGAGTGGTAGTTCAGGTTAGTAACATAAAAACAAAATTGTTTTTTGTTTTAATGAGTTATTGACCTAAATTTGCCGAATAGGCAGGTGGAACTATAAGAAAGTTTTTCAATGAACACGTAATAAATATGTTGGACTAAAGGTAACAAAAGGCTGTCTCAAATTACAAACAATAAACGGTATAAAATCCGCTGATGTGGCTACTTCTGAGAACGTCACCTATTTTATTCAGGCACCTCTTTATCGGACGCTTTGAAACTTTAACCTCGTCTTGAGTCAGATGCTGCGAAAGCAAGGTGCGAACACGTTCTGCTTGCTCATGGAAAACCGTGAGACATCTGCAATTTTCTACCTGCGATAATGGAACACACGAATGCAAAATTATTTTTTCTACAACTGCCTCAAAAGGGAACAAATGCGCACTACTAACTACCGTTGAAAATCGCATATTGCAAACAGCGTGCGCAAAGTGCACATTGTGCACGATCTCATAAAGGAATGTGTTCAAAGTCACTTTACACACGCTTCTGATTGCTTCGCACAAGCCTTGCATATATTTTATAATATGAATATCATTTATGAAGCAAAATCGCAGTGGTAGAAAAAGTATAGTGTGCCACACGTACGAAAATCACTCTTCACACTCTTGTGACGTTGTATCACTCGCCTACGGCTCGTGTCCAAGCCGTCACACTCGTGTGCAATAAGTGCAACTAAAGAGCAATTTTCGACCTAGTTGCACAATATACTATTACTTTCTAGTCAACCTATTTACTTTATACTTTCTCCAAATGAATGCGTGTCTTTTTAGTGGATTCAATAAGGCTTTACTTTTACATTGTTGACAAAAACCCACTTTTTTTTACTTTTGCCCATTGGTCAAAACTGTTAAAACCGACCAAAACTAGAACTAAATACCACTAAATTCCAGAGGTTTACACTACAATTTACCAGTGATTTCCCTCTCCTCTCAGCTCTCAAAAAAATCACTTCATAAAATGTGTATATATCCGTTTAAAAAAAATACAAAAATTCAGTTTTTTTTTGGAATTGCGAATATAAATCCATTTTAACATTTAGTTAATCCACTCGTTATTTCGATCATATTTATCAAATCATTTTCAGTTTTTGCCAGTTTTCCGCTTGCTGTCAAAAACTAGTTTTAGGCAGGTGGGTTAAAACCGGAAAAAAACCATTAATAAAAAACATCCCTGCTTTTTAGCGACTAACCCTGTACATTTACCTCAAGAAACATCTTGTCCCTTTGACTGGGATTATTCAACTTCAATCGATCGTTTTTTTTTTAGAAAACTTTCAACCATGGCGCCATTAGGTAAAACGTGGACTTTTTCAGCAACCGCTGGACAACTGAACTTCAATACAACTTTTCCGCAATGGTGCAAATACCGCCCTTAGTGTTTGCCAATAATCTTGCCTCATTCTATGTCCGGTAAAATGTTCAGGAGCAAGGAGACCAAGTTGAAAGAAGAAGCTTTTGGTAATAATTCTGTTCACACCTACATAAAATTGATCTTGAAATTTATTATGAATTACCATTCACTTATCATTGTCGTTAAGTAGGCATTGGAAATTTGACTTTGACATTTTTATCGCATCTTCTAAACATGTGCTAAAAAGAGATGAGTATAAAAAAATAAATAAAAAAAGTATAAATATAGTTCAAAATAAAGATATTTCCAATATTGACCTGCTATATTTCAGACTTTTACTTGCAAATATTCCTCATCTGTTCTTTTTTTTAAAATACTTCGATTTGGTTTTTCTCCAGTATCTTTGCGTTTTTGTTTCATAATTTCTTGATTCAGCTTTCAAATACGAAATAACTAAATGTTTGCGCATTTTCAACATTGCTTTTTAGCACTAAATATTTTGTCTACATTAAACAGACAGCAAACCGTTTCCCCACATTAAAAAACTTCAATCAAAAAAGTAGGAGAGCACTCCTACTTTTGTACCTCTTTTGTAGTTGCTCCTAATCTTTTTTCGCCCCAGGTGTCGATTACCGTCAATTGCATCTCTTTTTTGGTGATATGTTGCTTCTAGAGCTTCTTGCGGTATTTAGCCGGAATGAAGAAATTGTCATCCCTTATTTGCTGTAATTTTTTTCAAACAAATGTATGTCACATATACCATTTTAAGATTCTAGCTGTTTATTGTTTCCACGGCAATATATGAATCAACAATGATTTTTCTAGGAATTATTAAACTGTTAAATTAAATTTATCAGCAAGCTGAAACTTTGATGATTATGGGGGTAAGTGACCATGTATCATATGAGTTAATATTTGAAGTGAAGTTCTTCAGTTCTGGTCGTCGTGAACCCTGCTAAACTTGATGAACTAAGACATCCCTCACAAGAAATTGTACTTACTTTTATATAAAACTTAAGAAACATTTCGCTTACACTTCGCACTTTACATTTCGCAAACACCGACAAATTACCGAGATTTCTTACCTATATTGTCTGGGGACGACGTTTAGCAGACTATCAAACTCATTTCTCTATCAGGCAGAGAAACAATAGGCCGGTTTCGCTCTTATTAGAGCTCATCAGTATAGTATACCTCAAACATGGCAAAAAAAGAAGCCTGAAAGGCTATTGGTTTTTTTTATTGCTCCAGACACTGTGTGTATATGTAAGTGGCGCCATCGGACGACGGCAGGTGCTTCCACTAGGGGCATGCGTGATAAATCGTGAAGTGAACCAAAACCAGTTTTCTGCCGACATTGTCACTTCCCACAGACAAATGGCCGAGATTTCGTACCTATGTTGTCTGGGGACGACGTTTAGAAGATTATCAAACTCATTTCTCTATCAGGCAGAGGAACCATAGACCGGTTTCGTTCTTATTAGAGCTCATCAGTATGGTATACCTCAAACCTAACAGAAAAATATGTTTGAAAGGCTACTGGTTCTTTTTATTGCTCAAGACACTGTGTGTATTAGCACATCCATCAACCGCAACCGTACCACAGATGACTCTCTTTATTACACTGTACATTGCTGTACATTTGTGCACCTTTTTTTACAAAAATCTGTTGGTCCCTTTTCTGCAAATGGATTACATATTCAATTCTCTTTTTAAGCGTATTTTAACTACTTTAAACAAAAAAAACTGAAAATTGTTTGGTGCCCGACTAGCAGCTGTTACTCAATGACATATCTCTTACAACGACTTTTCGGAAATGGTGATCCTGGAACAGATTGAACACTACAGCTGATTTTCCGGCAACCGGATTAGTGAACAATGACAGGCCGGTAAGTCTGATTGGCAGAAAATCAGCTGATCATATTAAGAAACATGATATAACAATTGCAAGTTCTATGCCCCACCTTTACCTCAACTTCCACAATGGAACAAGGTCATAGGATGCAGAAACCAAAAGTCAGCACAACAAACCCAAAAACCTGACCGCCTGTAACTTTAGAACGATTGGCTTTCTTGATGTCTTATTTCACCTCCCATCAATTAAAGTCCCGTAGGTATAGGTATCTTCGGAAATATACCCTTCCAACGGTCGATTTTTAGGCACTTTTAAATCTACTTTTTTGTTATTTTTACAAAACTCACTTTACTGGGTAATTTTATCCGACTTCAGCTTATTACGTTCCTAGGGGATTGGAAACGTCCCATTTCAATCAAAAACTGAAAAAAAAAAAATCTGATTTTTTTTTCAAATTCACGAAAGTGAATGGTGTTACGTTTTTTCTTCTCAATTTTCAATTTTGTCTACCTACTATTATAGCACATTTGAACCGATTGGAGTTCGAAGAAATTCTCATCCATTATTTTCTGTGCAATTTTTTTAAACAAACGCATATCATATGTATTGTTTTAGCTGTATATTGCCATGGAAACAAATGGTTCAACCATGATTTTTTTCTATGAATTATCAAACTGTTAAATTTATCAGCCGGATAAAACTTTGGTAATTATGGGGGCAAATGATCATGCATCATATGAGTTATAGTACATGGGAAGGCTACTAAAGTTCTGGTTCTCGAGAACACCACTGCTAAACTTGTTGAAGCGAGGCATCCCTCACAAGAAACTGGAAAGTTTTTATACCGGGTGTCCAGCACAACCCTGGACATAGGAGATTAACATGGGAAATCCGTTTTTATGCATGTGCAGTGTCGCCAACATATTTTGACTGCATAATCACGTTAATTACTACAAGGCGAATTCCAAAACTCACCGGTGGATCCACCGGTTAAACCGGTCAGCTACCATTTCGTTTCAATTTTTACCACATACCAGAAATTGACCGTTTCTAAATTAACCGGTGGAATTGTCGTTTCGCTACCGTTAGCTCACCGAATATACCGGTCTAGGAAAGTGGAATTTCGGTAGATTAAAGGAGGACATGTCAGTATTGACAGTTTGTGCTCGTGGCTTTTCTATAAACAAACATAACGCTAAAATGTTTTTACAGTTTACAGTCTGAAATTTAATGAACATTTCTAAATTTAAATTTTATAACTACCTAGTCGTGTCGTTTATTTTTGAGTTGGTGATAATGAATAATAATCGTAAATTGTAATGGCCGACTCGACATTGAAATCGTGGAAGCTGGTTTTTGGAGAGAATGGGTCCATTTTAAGAACTGGTTCTAGCCTAGTTCTTTAAAACATTTATAGTAGGTATCTAGAAAGGCATAAGCTCACAAGCAAATTTGTTTAACACTGGTTTATACAATGCATACAGTCTTATACGTATGTTATGTGTCCCACGTTAAAAATGTCCCTGATTTCCACAAGAAATCATAATTTTTTATATGAACTGAGGTAGGTACCTAAGAACCTAGGACTAGGACAATTAACAAAACAACTTCTTACAAATAAAAATAAAAATTATCTTAATAATATCGATTTTGCAATGAGAACAGCAATAACACCAAACAAAACAAGATTACGGTTGAGATTCACAGCTATTAAAAAAAATATCATTGGTGAATCAAACCGTTTCTCAATTGACCGTAAAATGGCTGAAATTCCGGTGTAACCGGAATTACCAGCGATCTACCGGTAGATGTAACAGGTAAATTTTTTGATCACTTCTAAAATTCGCTCATAAGTCCCTCAAAATAATTAAGAAAATCGGCTCTGATGCATAAGAAATTATTATGTTGGCGACACTGCATATGCAGGGCGGAGGTGCCGCGCCAAATTCAAATTTCTGCACTTTTCGAGACGTTTTTCGAAAAAAACCGCCAAAACTGAGGTACTGAAAAAATTACAGGATGATAGCTGACCATAAGCTCTACAACTTTCCTAGAACAAGGTGAAAATCAGCAGATCAAACACAAAATCAGATGGGAGATGACACAAATCCGCAACAAATAAAAAAAAAGACACAAAAGTAAAAAAAGTTGCCATTAGAGAAAAGAAGGTGAAGATGGAGATATCCGAGACACCAAACCTCTCAACAGAAATAAAAAAAAATGGTTATATATTTTATATATTATATTATTGTTATATTATTTGTTACATATGTTATATATTTACTTTTATGTCCAGGGTAATCAAAGACGCAGGTAAGTGCTGTCAAGGTCAATTTGTTCACACTTATTTAAAAAAAAAAATACTGTTTTTTACGGACTGCACTGGTTTACTTCTCTCCTTTAAATTTGGCTTGAGTTGTCAAAGGATAGACACATACGCTCATGAAGAACGCTACTAGTGCCAATAGATGTCATCCTCTTTCAATGTTGCCACCCCTAGAATGATTGTTATTAGATATAGTCCTTACTCATCTCATTTATTACTCCAGTACACAGTACACACAGCCCCAAAACTAGTACAATCTTTACAGTTCACGCGCACTCGCTGAGGGCATCGAGATCTGTCACAATACTCAAAACTAAACGTTTTCACGTCAATTGCCAATTTCACATATGACTTATACATACCTATATGGTAAGCGGAGTTGGGTCCCCATGTATCAACAAGCTAGAGTGAGATAGGCTGATGTCCAGGGCACAAGGGTTTCTGCGTTTATGTGGTCTCCGTCAGAAGCATTTTTTTTTAAAACTTTTATGACCCATTTAAGTAATTCGTACCTTAGGAGACATTCTAGTATAGTTTTCGGTAAATTTTAGTACTTTTTAAACATATCAAAGTAACAACACTCCCTATTTGCTATCTTTCGCGAATAAGCAGCATCAGAAAGTCGAGTTTCTTAAAAGAGTCATTTTCTCTAGGTGAAAATGTCGTTGTGTTTTGTTGTATGTTGCGTTTGATGTATTACACATAAAACAAACTATAAACTGTAATATTATTATGTTGTAAAACATTAGATTTCAACCAAAAAGCGATAAATGCAAAAATACTATTTTTTTACTGTCTACACTAGTTTACTTCTTTCCTTTAAATTTGGCTTTAGTTATCAAAGGACAGACATACGCCCGTGAAGAACGCTATTAGTGCCAATAGACGTCATCCTCTTCAATGTTGCCACCCCTAGAACGATTGTCCTAGATATAGTCCTTTCGCATCTCATTTAATACTCCAGTATACAGTACACACAGCCCCAAAACTAGTACAATCTGTACAATTTACGTGAACTCGCTGAGGGCATCGAGGTCTGTCAAAATACTCAAAACTAAATGTTTTCACGTCAATTGTCATTTTCACATATGACATATACATATATGGTAAGTGGAGTTGGGGGGGTGTCTGTGGTTCTGTGGTCTCCGACAGAAGTATTTTTTTAAAACTTTTATGACCTAGTTTAGTAACTAGTACCCTAGAAGGCATTCTAGTATTCTAAGTCAATTTTAGTACCTCTTAAACAAACCAAAGTGGCAACACTGCACTCTTTGCTATCTTTCGCGAATAAGCAGCATCAGAAAGTCGAGTTTCTTAAAAGGATCATTTTCTCTAGGTGAATCCATTTCAGGGTAGACCTCGAAACTAGTATGCAGATGGGTTGATTGACCAATTGGTGACGACCTACTCTTTTCACTTTGTGCTGGTTCCGATAACCAGCGAGGTAAAGAGCAATATGGACTGCTTCTTGAACTGAGCTGAGAGCTATCTGTCATGCAGTATTGGATCTAAAATACGCTGGTGGATGTCGCCTTCTCCTGCTCTGTACAACATCTCACCGATACTCCGTACATTTTCGGCTTTAAGCCTCTAACTTACGGTCTCCAATTTGTCGACCAGCCAAAACCGTACTGATGAGGGGTAGACCCCGAAACTAGTATGCAGATGGGTTGATCGACAAATTGGTGTCCATCAACTACTCTATTCACTTCGTTCTGGTTCCGATAACCAGCGAGGTAAAGAGCAATATGGGCTGCTCCTCGAACTGAGCTGAGAGCTATCTGTCATGCAGTATTGGATCTAAAATACGCTGGTTCATGTCGCCTGCTCCTGCTCTGTACAACATCTCACCGATACTCCGTACATTTTCGGCTTTAAGCCGCTAACTCACAGTCTCCAATTTGTCAACCAGCCAAAGCTGTACTGAGGGGGTAGACCCCGAAACTAGTATGCAGATGGGTTGATCAACAAATTGGTGTCCATCAACTACTCTATTCACTTCGTTCTGGTTCCGATAACCAGCGAGGTAAAGAGCAATATGGGCTGCTTCTCGAACTGAGCTGAGAGCTATCTGTCATGCAGTATTGGATCTAAAATACGCTGGTTGATGTCGCCTGCTCCTGCTCTGTACAACATCTCACCGATACTCCGTACATTTTCGGCTTTAAACCGCTAACTTATGGTCTCCAATTTGTCGACCAGCCAAAACCGTACTGATGAGGGGTAGACCCCGAAACTAGTATGCAGATGGGTTGATCAACAAATTGGTGTCCATCAACTACTCTATTCACTTCGTTCTGGTTCCGATAACCAGCGAGGTAAAGAGCAATATGGGCTGCTTCTCGAACTGAGCTGAGAGCTATCTGTCATGCAGTATTGGATCTAAAATACGCTGGTTGATGTCGCCTGCTCCTGCTCTGTACAACATCTCACCGATACTCCGTACATTTTCGGCTTTAAGCCGCTAACTTATGGTCTCCAATTTGTCGACCAGCCAAAACCGTACTGATGAGGGGTAGACCCCGAAACTAGTATGCAGATGGGTTGATCAACAAATTGGTGTCCATCAACTACTCTATTCACTTCGTTCTGGTTCCGATAACCAGCGAGGTAAAGAGCAATATGGGCTGCTTCTCGAACTGAGCTGAGAGCTATCTGTCATGGAGTATTGGATCTAAAATACGCTGGTTGATGTCGCCTGCTCCTGCTCTGTACAACATCTCACCGATACTCCGTACATTTTCGGCTTTAAGCCGCTAACTCACAGTCTCCAATTTATCAACCAGCCAAAGCTGTACTGAGGAGGGTAGACCCCGAAACTAGTATGCAGATGGGTTGATCAACAAATTGCTGACCACCTACTCTCATAAATGGTAATATTGCAGCTTCTGCGTAATGCAATTTTAAAAACGGGATAACTTGGTAATTTTACAACATCATAAAATATCGATGAATTACCTTCGGGCATTGGGCTCACCCCTTTGGCAATTAAGTGTTTCACAATTTAAGGGTACCTAGAAAACCCAAAAATTTGCTTAATTTGAATTTGGTCAAGACTTCAAGAATTCTCAAGAATTTTTTTCTCAATTTTCAGCTTTGACTGCCTCTAACTTTAGAAGGATTACCCTCCCATCAACGGAAGTCCCGTAGGTACAGT
Source organism: Taphrorychus bicolor (assembly GCA_951812265.1). Lineage (NCBI taxonomy): Eukaryota > Metazoa > Arthropoda > Insecta > Coleoptera > Curculionidae > Taphrorychus > Taphrorychus bicolor. The sequence goes on along the minus strand of OX638297.1, from coordinate 58,639,021 downwards.
ATTTTCGGAGATAGGCCCTTCAGCTTCGATTAGGACAGAATCGACTTTTTTGCCATTTTTAAAAAACTCTCTTTTCTGGTTAATTTTATTCGAATTAAATTTGTTACGTTTATAGGGCATTGCAAACGTCTTATTTCCAAAAAAAAAAAACAAAAAAAAAACTCTAAATTTTTGCCAAATAGACCAAAGACTTTTTTAACTTTGACCGCCTTTAACATTAAAACAATTATTATACCGCTTTAGTAAGTTTTTTCGAACTGTTTTTTGATCTTCTTGATGTCCTCCTTCGCCTTACACCAACGGAGGTTCCGTAGATACAGTAATTTCAAAGATAGACCCCTACGGTGGTCGACTTTTAAGCACTTTTAGAATCAACTTGCTTGCCATTTAAGAAAAAAATCACTTTTGGAGCATATTCAATTAACATTGTTGCTTTCTTATGAGATTGCAAACGTTCTGTTCGAAGCAAAAACAGGAAAAAATGATTTACAAAGTTTTTGAAATTAACCTAATTCAACAGGATCTGGGGGGTATGTGGTTTCTTTTCTCAATTTTCAACTTTTATAACAATTAGAGCGATTGGAGTAAATCCAACTGTTCTTGATCTTCTTGATGTCCTTTTTCACCTCCCACATAGGTATGCAATCTTCGTGTTTACTTTTTTCTCTAAATCTAACACTTACGGAGTTTTTGGATTTTTAAATAATGTTGGGATACCTTGTAATCCTAAGTACAGATAAACTTTTATTTTTTATCTCTTTCAGTACCCATGAAAGCTCCAAATCAGACATTTTCGTATAAAGTTCTCTTGAGGATGTAAGTAATTTTACTCGCCATAGGAACTATTTGGTGTATTTCAACGTTAACTAAAATCTACCTAACCTGTATGACGAGTGAAAACTCGTCACACACCCGTCATCACTATGATTCGGATTACAAATTTTAACCAAATAATCTTAAAAGTTATGGTCGAGCGGCCTTATTAAGGAACCACAATTTGAACAGTTTTATAGCGTAACACTCTCCCTCCTTTTTTCCTCGGATCCCCCAGGACATAAGAGATTATCGAACTTCTTAATACCTGCTTAGAACTTCGCAGGACTGAAACCGAACTTCGTCATCCGAAATAGCCGGTGGCGGTCGAACTACTACAATTAGCAATGACAAAGATTTTAGTATGCAAATTGCCCTTAGCAGTTGCCACGGAAACGACTACGTGGCTTTCAGGTGAGGGTCGTTGCTCATTACGCCATTGTCACAGTTAATTCTGGGGATATCTTCGTGCTAGATGTGAATTTGATATTCCCGCGCGGACCCAATTTGGATTTTGTTTATTGTTGCATACTTAATTAAGCAAGTGGTTTCGAAGGGTCCAGCTTAAAAACTTCCAAGAAAAAGTCTAAATTATTTCCCTTTAATAACAGTGTATCGAATTGATTAATCAATTGCTGCTATTACTCATTCACTTATTTTTGACCACTCGTTACATTTAAAATTTTCCCCTTTTTTATCTCCTTTCAGCACATGTTGAGAGGATACGATAAAAATGTCAAAGTCAGGTTTGTCCGCCTACTGATGTCAATACTAAGTGAATGGCTTATAGAAGCAATTTCACGTAAATGTGCCTCATGTAGGTAGGTGAAAGAATTTCTCAACAAAATTAGTGCTGCTATCCGCTAGTTTAACCATTGAACCGGGGCACACATTTTTAGCCCAGACATAACAAAAGGTGGATACGTACCAACTGTTTCAGTAATTTGTATGTTATTATAGGTAGATGCGTATATAACATCCTAAGGATATTTTGAAAATTTCAGTAGGTAGATATAATTAGGCGCTGTTCTAGTTAGCAGGAGCGCCACTGGAAAACGAAACAAGTGAACCTATTCAAGCACGGGCTAATCCCGAGAGTTATAGCAGTCTTGGACGCTGAAATTGCCAGAATTGGTTCGTCTTATCCGTGTAATGAACTTGTCAGGGAAGTAATCAACACGCCTCACCGTTGGAAAGGTGATATGGACCTGTCGACCTCGATACCGTTCTCCAGGTCTCCGAAGCCACGAGCGATTAATGGGCTTCTGCAAGATTGTCTTGTCTATTATTGGAGACGAAGCTCGGAGAAATCGCCGAATGACGTCTTAATATTTAGGCGAAACTGAGAGAAAGATCTCCACCGGAAACATGGAGACGCGCCCCCCGTAAACTTAACCGCAATTATTAAAGTAACTGTTAAATATCTGCGGTCTCCCTGGCAGGTGACACAAGCACTCGCACACGGCATGTTAATTTAATAGATTAATTAAGTAAGTGGAGGGATGAGGTAAAACAACTTAGCAGGGAGTTAATTTGTGCCTTGGTTCTGGAGTGAAAAGAAGAGCGCGAGCAGGGGCTATATAACCACCAGAATTTAAGTTCTACTTAACCCTAAGAATTCCCCAAAGAAATCGGTGGAAAGAAAATTAAAAACCGTTTCTTCAAGGGAGTCTAAAGAAAAAAAATTGTCATCACCACTTTAAATTACGAGAGAGTCGTAAAGTAGTTTTAGTTACGAGAAGTGTTAGAGTTAGATATCTTAGAGTCTAGAATTTTCTGTTTTGAAGAAGCTACCACCGGCGAAGAGGCATTCAAATGGCATAAAGTTATTCTCGACCACAAATAGGGTTATTATCAAATCTGAATTTTCAAGCATATTTTTACCAAAACTCAGTAAGCTCCTACTATCTCTTTAAAAGGAAGGAACATGCGGGCACCACCAAGAACTAGAACATTGAACTGTAAACTAACAACTCTAAATCACTCCCCAGGGAACTCATATATCTCAGTAATTATTTCACATGGTGTTTCTTAAACATATTACCGATGATAAGGATTAAGCCTTTTCTGTAAATGTGCCAACACGAGTAAATTTAATTTAGCAGCCCGAAATCGAGCGTTCCTTGGCCGCTTGCCCACAACTTAATTCGAAGCTTTATCTTTTTAGATGGGTACACCACCAATTAATCATAGTTTAATGCAGGTGCCAGTGTGTCTTCCTCTCACTTCTGAAACAGAAAGTGAGGCAATTTGAACTTTGGAAAGTGGCTCAAAAAATGTTGTCTCTGATAATGACCGGGTGAGGTTAAAAAGAGCCCAACATGTTGTAGGTTAAATTAGGGGTTCATTTAAAAACATCCGACTACATGGTTGTGAAATGTCAAAAGAAACGGACAAAGGAACTTACTTTGATGATGTCAACCTTTTTTCTCCAAAATTTGTAGCCTCCTAGATGACTTTTTCTAATAAATACCCAGTACATCTCTGTAGTTTTCTGCAAAAGAGAAAAAAAACTAGTAGATAGTCCCAAAACCCAACAAACTCTTCTATTGCTCTATTTCAAAACAATTATACCCTGAATATCAAAAACTAAATGGAATCCACGGAGCTTATACATTTCTTTCTCAATATAATTTCATAAAAGGTTTGTAGGGTTCAGGGGCATCGACCAAAAAATTACAAATCAGAACTAAGCAACGTTTATTAAGAATTATTCGTGTTAACCGACTGACACCGCGACCGGGCGCTGCTCTTATATAGGGTTTAGGTATAAAAGGCACGAACCGCTGCGGTCTGATAAGTCTAATTCTTAAACCTTTGTGCTTAATAAGCTAAAAGAACGCAGCGATATAGATTTTAACGGCAAAGCGTTTTTGCCTCTAAAGAGAATAGTTGGATATGTCTCCCGTGCTGTTCTCTAAATATAGTCACCAGCTTTTCCATACCATTGAAAGAATTTTCTAGCATTCCCGGAGTTATTTATGCCCAAAACTCTTGAAAATTTATTGCTTTAATTTTTGGGGATTATTCATAACCAATTTAAAAATCTGGTTTTATAATTATGGGAATACAAATTAATCGTTGTCAAAGAAGGCGACCTTGAGGAAACATAAACTTCGGTGGGTAAGTTGCTAACTCCAATGGTTAGCTCTATTCCAATCAAACTGGTTTAGAATCGTAATTTTTTAATCATGACAATCGTCATGTTTTTTTCTAGTTTTCCGCTTCGGCGTCTATGGAAGAAGTTTAGAAGAAGCATGACATGCTTGTTCTTAAAAAGTCAAGTAATAAATTAAGATTCAAGTGTTATAAGAAGCCTCATTGACGCACCAGTCCAAGCACACACATCTTATATAATTTCTTTCTTAATGAAAACATTTTTATATTTTGAATAAATATGAATTTAATTTCCTGCACTTTGTATCCCTTTTTTGAACTTCTAGTATCGGTAAAAGTTACAACGTAAAGTGTTTTCGGGACTTTGAAGCCGTGGTCGAATTGAATTTCTTCCTGACGTTTCGTTCGTACAGCTGCAGCAGACCTTATCAAAAACGATGAGGCAATGTGCAAAGCGATCTCTCGTGCTTCCAGACGTTGACTGATTGGTCTGAGGTAAGCTCCGTGGTATTTATTCCCCCGCCGTCGCGCTGCGGTGGAGGGATTGGGGTGAGGGTAGTGGAGGCGCGAGGTTTCCGCGCACATGAAGTACCTATGTCGCAGAACTCGCTATATACATATATACGTTTCTAAATGCAGACTGGAAGCGAGTTCTACTACATACTTCAAGTGAACCGAAAACCCGCGCCACCACTACCCCCACTCCAGTCCCTCCACTGCAGCGCGACGGCGGGGAAATAAATACCACGTAGCTCCCCAAAGTTGAATCAGTCATCCAGTTCGCGCAGCGGTTCGGTTCCGTAGTGCAGTGCCGTTTCGAAGTGCTATGTGATAGTGTGTGCGCGCTCAGGCTGCGGTGCTTCTTAGCACTAAAGCCTAGGCAATTGCCATTGCCATCTAAGCTGTTTTCACCTCTAAAAAGGAATTCGTCAGAGCGACGTTCGGTGGCAGTCAGGGTGCCAGCGGAAAAGAGTCAAGACAATGGACTTCGACTTCGAGTACCACAAGTTCAGAGAAGAGGTGGGAGAATGAATTTCTCGAAATATACGGAAAAACGAAAAAGGCAGAGAGCGAAGATAGCAAAGATGATGCCATGAGCTTGCGTGGACTTAAAAAAGAAAATGCCAAACTTAAGGAAGAAAACATCAAAATGCGAAGGAAAATCCAAGAGACGGAAATGCATATAGCTCGACAAACCAAATGTTAGAAGATATACATGAAACATATAAAAGACCGATGTAAAAAGGAAAAAGCCAAAGAAGAACGGCAAAGAGATTTCCCATGAGGAAAAAATGATCGAGAATATGTTCGTTGAAACACCCGATCAAGAGATGGAAATTGCCAGAAACAGCAAGGACCAACCAACTGAAATGACATCGAAAAACCAACAAAAACTATCAAAAGACAAAAGCGCAACTGCAGAGGTCCCACCTGTGGTATTGAGAAACGCAAATGACCGGCCCTCAATCAGCAAACGTCCTTGGAAAGACAAAGATCAAATACTCGAAAGCCAAAATCACACGCAATGGACTTGCTATTATACCAGTAACGTCGACAGATTACAGGCCGCTCACTAAGATGCTGACATACAAAAAAGGAGTACCACCCGTACACCTTAGAAGAAGAAAAAGTTTCTGCCTTGTAATTTTAAACAGGACCCAGAAATGGCCACCACTCAGGACTGGGCAATCTTCAAGATTGTTCAGAACGGAGACAGGTGGCGGAAATTTCCGTTACAGACTGGTCCGGTATACAGCAATGATAGAGTGAAAGGCAATAGTCCTGCCTGACTCTTTTATCTGAGTCTATCTCTTAGTCACTGATAGTGGCGGAAGTCGAATCAGTCAACGTCGAGAAGCACGGGAAATCACTTTGACCATTGCCTCATCGCCTTTGGACGTCAGGAAGAAATTCCATTGCACCACGGCCTCAAAGCCCGGAAAACACTTTAGATTGTATTTTGACCGGCCTTGAAAGCCTTCTCGGTAAAAGTTGGTAGACATAACAAAGCCCGCAATTGCCGCCGTTTTCATCTAAAATAAACCTCTGATTTTAAAACATTTGCATTCACATGAATTGCCAATAATTTTATACTAATAATATACAGGGTGATTCACAACTCAATGGACATAGAACAGGTTCGTGTGGAAGATACTAAAACAAGCTGTTTCTTCATATGATTGTTTTTCTCAAGTCTACGGGTACTGAACCTCACAAAATATTGTTACGACCGTCGGTCCACAGAGATTCGGGCTGAAGCGGCAACACCGACCGTGACCCCGGGAACCCATCTAGACTAAACGAGAAACGGGAACAGTCGCCTCCGTTCTCGAAAGTACGAGAGTGTGTTAAGGCCGGATATATAAACCAGCGAGCCGCGCTAGAAGAGATCGAATAGATAGAGCAGTATAGCAAATAAGCGTACAAGCGTACAGTGCGAATTGTTAGTGGAGATAAATTCTGTTTTAATCGTGTTGTAATAGTTAAAAGTAACTAAAAGTATGCAGTTAATCGACGATAAATTATTGAAACCCGTATCCCGTAACAACTGGTGTCAGAAGTGGGATAAATTTCGTCAAACTTGTGACTGTACGGAAAAAGGAGTCGTCGTGGGCGTGGAATTTTGCGTGGTAAGGACAGTGTAAGAACTTTGGTGTTTTCTACATGCCATATACTGGATCTACGACAAAAATCATGAATGAACAACAGGAAATGCTGAAGAAGTACAAAGAGGAACAAAGGAATTTTCTGGAAGAACAAGAAAAACAAAGGCAACTTGAGATAAAGGAACGAAGACAAAAATCAAGCTGCTCCGTTTCAAGCATTAACGGATCGTCATCGCGAGTTGCAAGAACTTGTCTCAACCAAAATGACTGAAGCCAAACAAGATGTAGACCTTCCAATGCAAATGACGCATTAATTCGGGCATTGGAATATGAGGCGTCAAGAATAAACACCGACCACAGAGTTAGAATAGTTGACATACAGGAAGAGCCGCAGCCAAAGTCAATCTTAAAGCAATTGTTCGACGAGCAGCGCGAACTCAGGAAGCAAATGACTTCATATTTCGACCAATCAAGGAGAACGGTACAAGACATTGGTTACAAAAGAAATATGGACCGAAATGCCGACCTACAGAAACCCGGATCTTGTTTCAACTGCGGCAGAATGGGTCATTTTAAAAGGGACTGTAGCGTTCGACGAGAAAGGAGTAAGACTTCGCCACGACGACAATCTTGAGGCCTGACACATCAGCCGAAAAACAAAGACCAGTCAGTGTGAATGGGCGAACGCTGACTGGCCCCACGGAAGCCCCCAGGATCATTAGGATTGGACAGCTTGGAAGAAGCCTTACCATCCCTGGCAAGATTGAACATCATCCAGGCGGATCTCATGGGAACGCAGATGCATTATCACGCAGGCCTTGTAAAGGGGAATGGCGACATTGCCAACGAGTAGAACAACGAGAAGGACCAATCATTCTTAGTAGAACCAGGATTGACGTCGACGAACATTGGACCACTGGCCAAATGAAGGTTGACAAACAACCGATAATGCTTTGGGGTTAATACGTCAATGGAAGTTCGAAAATCAAAGACCTGAGTCGGAGGACATAACAGATAAGAGCCCGGAAGTAAAAGTTATGTGAGCTCAATGGGATTCCTTGGCGATTCAGAATGGTTTACTGAAGAGGACTAAGGAAAGCCCCGACGGGAAAAGTACCACGTTCCAGCTTGTCGTACCATAAAGTAGACGGAAAGATGTCACGCGAAAAATGCACAATGGAGTGTCTGGATTTTGGCCCATTTGGAGTGAATAAGACCCTGGATAGAATTCGGGAAAGATACTACTGGGTGAATTGCCGAGATGACGTCGAAGAGTGGTGAGGAAATTGTGATACTTGCTGCTTAGTAAAAGGACACCAAAGAAAGAATAAGGGGCAAATGAAGCAATACAACGTTGGCGCCCCATTTGAAAGAATTGCGATCGAGATGGCAGGTCCTTTTCCAGAAACGGACGATGGTAACAAATACATCTTAGTAGCCATGAGTTATTTCAGTAAATGGCATGAAGCTTATGCACTACCAAATGGTTGACGAATTCTTCAGTAGATTCGGCGTACCATCAGAGCTTCATTCGGACCAGGGACGGAATTTTGAATCGCAACTTTTCAAGAAGATCATGGGACAACTTCTGGGAATCCGAAAAACAAGAACAACTTCGCTTCATCCACAATCAGATGGCATGGTCGAGCCCTTGGTTGAGCCTTTCAATCGAACCATGGAACAATACCTCTGCAAAATGGTAGCAGACCACCAGAAAGATTGGGACAAAATTCTGATGGCTTACCGAGATGCAGTGCATAAGACGGATATATTTGGTAAAGAACTTCGACTTCCGGTAGATTTAGTGTACGGATTACCAGAAGAGCCGGTGCACGATGTCCAAAACTATTCTGATGAACTTCGAGAAAGATTAAAGGCGCTAATCTATTAACTGGACGAATATTTCCAAAAAGCTGTTGAACCAGAAAATTATAATACAAAGGCAGTAAATGAAGTAAATAACTTGCCTGCAATTGAGCCTGAAAGTTTTTCTCTTGAAAAATTACCAAGGCTCAAAAAAAAGGACCCAGCATTTACCCACTGAAATATTTACATCTGGTTGTCAAAAAAATGCTGAAATAAGAAGCGAATTTGAACTTGAAAGAAACGGTATTGAAAACATAGCAGAAATATACAAACTTGTTTTAGAAATTAATAAGAACGCAGGTTTCTCAAAAACCTCTTTGCAGAAGAAAGAAAATGTAAATAGTATTGAACAAACTAATTCTCCACCGAAGAAAGAGGTAGTGGCAAGGCTAAAACAACTTACATAGGGGGAAGTTTTAACAACTGAAGAAGTCCTGAACAGGATAAAAGAGGCTAAAGAGATTTTTGAAAATGAGACCCAAAGAAAGGGAGATACCAATGGAAAGAAAATTAGGTGATCAAAATGCCAAAAGTGGAAAATACTAAAAATCTAAAGAAGAAGAAAAGAAGTAGGAATAAAGATAGTTCACTAAGTGATGGAGATGATCCTATAGAAGATTTTCAATTTGATGAGGTCTTAATTGAGGGGCGAATAATTTAAGGACGAATTCTGCAGATTTTAAAGCAGGTGGTTTAGCTGTATAATCCACAGAGGAAGAAAGGAAAGTCTCCCAAGTTGTCTCCAAGTTGGGAAGGGCCATACACAGTCATCAAACAAATCAACGACGTGGTATACAGGATCCAACGTACCCCTAGAACAAAGATGAAAGTGGTTCATCTTGAACGCTTAAAGAATTACAGTCGAGGAAATTTCTCTGATCGGGACGATCAGAGCCAAGAGGGGGGCAATGTTACGCCCGACCGTCGGTCCACAGAGATTCGGGCCGAAGCGGCAATGCCGAGCGTCGACCGCGACACCGGGACCCATCTAGACTAAACGAGAACCGGGAACAGTGGCCTCCGTTTTCGAAAGTACGAGAGTGTGTTCAGGCCGGATATATAAACCAGCAAGCCGTGCGAGATGGGATCGAATAGAGAGTGCAGTGTAGTAAATAAGCGAAATAAGCGGCCAAGCGAACAATGCGAATTGTTAATAGAGAGTAATTGTGTTTTAGTCATGCTGTAATAGTTAAAAGTAAATAAAAGTGTGCAGTTAGTTGACGATAAATTATTGGAACTCGTTTCCCGTAATAATATGATTATTTTTCTCAAGCCTATGGGTGTTGAATCTCAAAAAATATCTTAAAAAAAAACCAACTATAGTTTTGATGTCCTCCACACTGACCTGTTCTATGTCCATTGAGTTGTGAATCACTTTTACAAATTGAATTTTGATCAAGTCTTCAGGAGTAGATAGAAGGGTTGATTTCTTACAGAAAAGGTGTAATCAAAATGGTGTTAAAGAATTCTAGGGGGTTATAGAGGACCCCCAAGTCATACAAATTTTACTTATAAATCCATATCCGCACGAATCCTTTTTTAAACACACATATCAAAATCAAATCAAATCAAATTATGCTTTATTGTCTGATTCATATTGTTAAATTCAAGCAAACAAAATATCATCACAAAACAAAATATGTCACTATAACGAAATACAGTCACTACCACATTGGTACATGTTAAAACTTAAAAAAGTATATTAAGATACAAGTTTCATAACACAGCGCGTTGGGGCACGAATTCAAGTTTGCAAAACGAGGTGCGAAGCGACGATGGATGAGTCTGACAATATCGTTATGGAACGTGTATCTTATACTATGTTATGTAATAAAATGGAATAAAAAGAATAATAACTAAAAATTAGTCATTATTTCTACCGTCAGTAATATTTGTTTTTTAAAATGAAGTTTGCCGCGTCACATTGACGTTAATTTTGACTGAATATTATTTGACATTTCCATAAACCGCTGCTACTTAACGTCAAATTTTACCGTTATCGCGTAAACAGAGCTAAAATAATTAAACGATGCTTTAGTAAGGCTGTAAACGTATCGCTGTAAGTGTTTTAATAGCGATCTAGACGAACCGAATTATATAAACAATATTGATGTAAAACAGTAAAATAATCATTGTGTAAGTCATATAACTGGTCCAGGGTGAAATTGTAAATGCAATGCCAGCCGGCAACCCCACAATAAGAATTTGTACTTGCATGAACATAAAGTAAAAATGGCTTTCTAATATGTACTTTCGAAAAATTCGCAAACAGAGTAGAAGGAACGCTCAATCAGAAGCTCCCTCACAGAGCCCCTGAACCTCCTCGCATCCCTCAGACTTCGAAGAGTAGGGGGTAAATTATTAAATATAATTCTGCTTCTATACATCACAGAATCTCTAGTCTGATCTGTCAAAAGAATCCGCAGTGGAACCACATGCGAGACCGAGTTCCCCTCTGGTTGGGTTTCCGAATCTGTTCTCGATACCTTGCATGTACCATGCACGCTGTCTCTAAAATGTACAATGACGGCAATATCAGGAGACCTTGGGGACGAAACAACTACCTACAAGACTTACGAGGCCCCGCACCACAAAGACGGCGTGTATAAAACTGTAAAGCTCAAAGCTCTCTCTTATATTGCTAGCTCATTAATTAGAGAAACCCCCTCAACCAGTTTCTAAAATAATGTGCAGCGCCATCTATCGGCCAGAAGTTGCAGAACTAAATCATTCAAAATGGAGTCGATCAAATCATATGAAGCTAATAACATTGTTTATATATTATTATTATTTAGTAACACTAGGTGTGCTACTTTTTCCCTCATTGCTTTTTTTTTAATAAATATCTGTATTATCTGTGCCCCAATATTGTTTTAATAACATCGTTTGGCGACATCTATGAGTCTCCCCATAAAACATTGGCGAATAACTACATTAATGTTTCTTTCCAATAAATTAATGCCTGTTAGCTGTTATATTAATGAAAAATGATTACTACTCGAAAAATGAGTACTGCTCGCTTCTGCAGCACAAAAACCGAACCAAACAGGCGCCATGAACAATATCCCCGGAAACATATGCCATATATATCTCAGGTGGGACTCAATCACAGCAAAATACGCATTTCTGGTTACTGTAACGCCCAACTGAGCTCTAATGACCCGAAGAGCATAACATTCTGACGAAAGCTTTGCTCTCAGGGATTTGATGTGGGCATCAAACTTCACCCCGTGGTCCATAAGTAGCCCCAAAAATCGATTCTCCCTCACTCTCCCTATGTCTCTACCATCCAAGGTCAAATCAATGTGTTTTAAAATTCATAAAACATGTTTTGTTCAAATTGAGGGATAGCAATACACCACCTTTTTATTACAATTGTATCTAAATGCATTCTGCTTCCAAGTAACTGGTCATCCCCCCCCCCATCCACAAAATGGTCGCATTGTCCGCATAAAAAGTAAACTTTTCCTCTATATCCAACATCAAATATACCTCTAGCGTCGCTGCCTTATCGAATCCCGCTGATTTACAACTCAAAAATACAATTTTACAGATTGTAAACGAAAATTTATCTCATAGAAATTTTTGAAAATAATTTTTTCGTTTGAATTTGGCGGTCTTTTCGATAAGATAACTCCGCTATCGGTATATTACTGTTCAAAAACGTTTTTTTTTCAAGCGGCCTAAAAGTACGTCATTTGTGTTCTCCATACGCATACCTAAAGTAGGCTTTTTAATCCTGAGACCAAAAAAGTAGCAAATAAGTCCTAGGCAGTAAAAGTAAGTCAACAGTCACCGCTACTGTCATGGTGTCGCATATATAAACGATTTTCATTCACCTAAATTATTTGAACAATAGATGACACCAGATAGACCGTATATCCGACACCATATATCCGAGTGTATTGCCATCTCTATATTCTTATTGAAAAAAAAAGGATAGGAATACTCTCAGAGCGGTCGAGAGCACCACCCGAAACCTTTATTAGTCGAAATTCCATAGGTTCTCGAATTCTAAGTTCGTCTGTTAAATGTCATACGCGTCATCATATTTTTCTGACAATGTGGTTTTTGTTAATTTAGTATTGATAATGATGCTACAAATTTTTAGTTTACCTAAGATTTAGTCTATATTAAATTTTTAATTAATACCATTATAACCCACCGTTCTAACACATTCTATTTATTTTACAAATAATATACACCACTAATTGGGAAAGTACCTAGACCGCTCAAAAAGGATGAGAGAAAATTGCAAAACTGAATCACTCTGAACTAGACTTATTATTTCCTGCATGCTTGAAAAAAAAAGTATATGTTCCTCGGAGTAAAAGGTCTTTTTGTCCTTCGCCCAGTTGCAGGCCTCAGCTTCGCTTCGGCGTCAATCCCTGGGCTCAGCACGAAAAGACCCACTTTTACTCCAATGACATAATCTACTATTAGGCACATATTTTAAGTATATAGGACGAATCAAAAAAGTGTGACGTTATATAAAGTAATATTTTTAAAATAGAACACCCTGTATTTTTACTATATTTTGATAGATCTTAGAGCTCTTACTTGGTCTTAGAGGTATGACTACAGTATACTCGGTTATTAAAAAAAAAATATTAAAAATCGCGAAAACAATGAACTTTCACAACGTCTTCATCAAACATGTCTGTTTTATTTTAACAAATATTAAAAATGGTTTAGGCAACTTGCGTACATTTAAAATGTATTTTCAAATATTGTAATTTCGTATGCGATTCGTCATAATTTCTGATGTATGAGGTGCCACATGATAAGAGGTTTTAGAGTCCTTTTGGTTTTTGAGATACAAAGTGGAATTGAAAAGTTTTACTTTTGAAATACTACCCTAACTCAGTTATTTTTAAATTGATCGAAGATCTTTTATCAAATTTTTTATTGCAAGGAGTTGTTTCGCTGCAATAGAACAAACAAAGGTTATTTTTAATGGGACACCCTGTATATTATGCGGGTCGTCAAAATTTTTGGTATAGTACGAGCAACTTGATAGAGGCTTCATAGCCCTTTTGGTTTTTGAGATACAAAATGGAATTGAAAATGTTCACATTTAGAGCACCCCTGTATCTTAGTTACTTGTAAATTTATCGAAGAAATTAAAACGTTTTCTTGTAGATTTTTTCGCGTTGAAGGCAGTGGTGTAATTGATTGTTTACAGCAAGGATTTTCGCTGCAACAAAACAAACAAAAGTTATTTTTAAAGGGACACCCTGTATATTATTAGAGATTTAGAATCTCACCGACAAGAGCTTTTCGAAAAAAACTAAAGAAATTCAAGCATTTTGTATGCTTTTCATCATATTTTCTCGTATAGCAGGCGCAAATTGATAAGAGGTTTCATAGCCCATTTGGTTTTTGAGATACAAAGTGGAATTGAAAAGGTTCACATTTAAGTCACCCATGTATCTCAGTTATTTATAAATTTATCGAAGAAGTTAAAACGTTTTCTTGTGGATATTTTCGCGTAAAATGCAGAGGTGTAATTACTTGTTTACAGCAAGGAGTAATTTCGCTGCAGCAAAACAAACAAAGTTTATTTTTAATGGGACACCCTGTATATTATTAGAGATTTAGAATCGCACCGACAAGAACTTTTCAAAAAAACTAAAGAAATTCAAGCATTTTGTATGCTTTCCATCATGTTTTCTGGTGTAGAAGGTGCAACTTGATAAGATGTTTCATAGCCCTTTTGGTTTTTGAGATACAAGGTGGAATTGAAAATGTTCACATTTAAGGCACCCCTGTATATCAGGTATTTATACATTTATCGAAGAAATTAAAATGTTTTCATGTAGACTTTATAGCATAGCATGCAGTGGTGTATATAATTGTTTACAGCAAGGAGTAATTTCGCTGCAATAAACCAAACAAAGGTTGAAAACGCTGTTTTCGACCCTTTAAAACGACTGATACCATCATTTCGCAAGCTCTAATTGTGTCCATCCACAGACTAGTTTCGCCGTTTACGGCTCATCAGTGAGGCTTTGACACAATTAGAGCTTCCGAAATGTCGAAATGGTCAAGAAACGCTTCATGACAGTACCGAGAGAAGGTTCCCGGTGGGGCCATCCGTGTCCGTTTGTTGAACTAACGAGAGTACACCCGTCCAGTTTCAACGTCAATGCCCAGTCTAAGGAAAAAATTATGCAGATTACTGTAAAATACAGAAATCGATTTTTAGCCGTCGGTACTATGAAAACGCTGTTTTCGACCTTTTAAAACGACTGATACCATCATTTCGCAAGCTCTAATTGTGTCCATCCACAGACTAGTTTCGCCATTTACGGCTCATCAGTGAGGCTTTGACACAATTAGAGCTCCCGAAATGTCGAAATGGTCAAGGCACGCTTCATGACAGTACCGAGAGAAGGTTCCCGGTGGCGCCATCCGCGTCCGTTTGTTGAACTAACGAGATTACACCCGTCCAATTTCAACGTCAATGCCCGGTCTAAGGAAAAAATGATGCAGATTACTGTAAAATACAGAAATCGATTTTTAGCCGTCGGTACTATGAAAACGCTGTTTTCGACCCTTTAAAACGACTGATACCATCATTTCGCAAGCTCTAATTGTGTCCATCCACAGACTAGTTTCGCCGTTTACGGCTCATCAGTGAGGCTCATCAGTGAACCTTCTCTCGGTACTGTCATGAAGCGTGTCTTGACCATTTCGACATTTCGGGAGCTCTAATTGTGTCAAAGCCTCACTGATGAGCCGTAAACGGCGAAACTAGTCTGTGGATGGACACAATTAGAGCTTGCGAAATGATGGTATCAGTCGTTTTAAAGGGTCGAAAACAGCGTTTTCATAGTACCGACGGCTAAAAATCGATTTCTGTATTTTACAGTAATCTGCATCAAACAAAGGTTATTTTTAATGGGACACCCTGTATATTATTACAGATTTAGAACCGCACCGACAAAAGCTTTTCAAAAAAACTAAAGAATTTCAAGCATTTTGTATGCTTTTCATCATATTTTCTGGTGTAGTAGGCGCAACTTGATAAGAGGTTTCATAGCCATTTTGGATTTTGAGATACAAAGTGGAATTGAAAATGTTCACATTTAAGGCATCCCTGTATCTCAGTTAGGTATTTATAAACCTATCGAAGAAATTAAAACGTTTTTTTGTTGATTTTTTTGCGTATAATGCAGTGGTGTAATTAAATATTTACAGCAAGGCTTAATTTCGCTGCAGCAAGACAAACAAAGGCTATTTTTAATGGGACGCCCTGTATATTATTAGAGATTTAGAATCGCACCGATAAGAACTTTTCAAAAAAACTAAAGAAATTCAAGCATTTTGTATGCTTTCCATCATGTTTTCTGGTGTAGAAGGCGCAACTTGATACGATGTTTCATAGCCCTTTTGGTTTTTGAGATACAAGGTGGAATTGAAAATGTTCACATTTAAGGTATATCAGGTATTTATAAATTTATCGAAGAAATTAAAATGTTGTCATGTAGATTTTAGAGCGTAGAATGCAGTGGTATATGTAATTGTTTACAGCAAGGAGTAATTTCGCTGCAATAAACCAACCAAAGGTTATTTTTAATGGGACACCCTCTATATTATTAGAGATTTAGAATCGCACCGACAAAGGCTTTTCATAAAAACTAAAGAAATTCAAGCATTTTGTTGCTTTCCATCATATTTTCTGGTGTAGTAGGCACAACTTGATAAGAGGTTTCATAGCCATTTTGGATTTTGAGATACAAAATGGAATTGAAAATGTTCACATTTAAAGCATCCCTGTATCTCAGTTAGGTATTTATAAACTTATCGAAGAAATTAAAACGTTTTCTTGTAGATTTTTTTGCGTACAATGCAGTTTCTTCCGTCATATTTTCTGGTATAGTAGGCACAACTTGATCAGACGTTTTATAGCCCTTTTGGTTTTTGAGATACAAAGTGGAATCGAAAATTTGCACATTTAAGGCACCCCTGTTTCTCAGCTATTTATAAATTTATCGAAAAAACTAAAACGTTTTCTTGTAGATTTTTTCGCGTACAATGTAGTGGTGTAATTAATTGTTGACAGCACGGAGTAATTTCGCAACAAACAAAAGTTACTTTTTATGGAACACCCTGTATATTATTAGAGATTTAGAATCGCACCGATAAGAGCTTTCCAAAAAACGAAAGATTTTTTTATGCGCTCCATCATATTTTCTGGTGTAGTAGGCGCAACTTGATAAGAGGTTTCATAACCCTTTTGGTTTTTGAGGTACAAAGGAGAATTGAAAATGTTCACATTTAAGGCACCCCTGTTTGTCAGTTCTTTATAAAGTTATCGAAGAAATTAAAAGGTTTTCTTCTAGATATTTTCGCGTAGAATGCAGTGGTGTAATTACTAATTGTTTACAGCAAGGAGTAATTTCGCTGCAACAAAACAAACAAAGGTTATTTTTAATGGGACACCCAAGATTTGGAATCGCACCGACAAAGGCTTTTCAAAAAAACTAAAGAAATGCAAGCATTTTGTATGCTTTCCGTCATATTTTCTGGTGTAGTGAGCGTTGTAGTAGGTTGAAATACAAAGTGGAATTGAAAATGTGCACATTTAAGGCACCCCTGTATCTCAGCTATTTATAAAGTTATCGAAGAAATTAAAACGATTTCTTGCAGATTTTTTCGCGTAGAATGCAGTGGTGTAGGTAATAAATTGTTTGCAGCAAGGAGTAATTTCACTGTACAAAACGAACAAAGGGTTTTTTAAATGCGACATCCTTCATATTATTAAAGATTGAGTATAGCACCCACAAGAGTTTGTCATTAAACAATTTTTTGTTAATTTTTAAATTGTAATTGAACTATTTGGTGCAGATGAAAAATAGGTGCGCCACTGGATTCTGCGTAATAAAGACTACTGGAGAACATTTTACTCTACATTACTTTTCATAAAACTCAAAAAAATAAACGAGTTTCCAAAATGTTAAATGACCAAAATCACCTTGCATCTAAAAAATCAACTGACCAACGCTGAATATTCTGTTGAGGTCATCTTTAATTTCACAGAGAAGTAACCTTCTTATCTTTAAAAATAAAGGTTCCCCGCAAAAATGCCCAAAAAGGGCTAGCTGGTATTTCCAATTTGAGATTTTCTGGCACCTTAGTAGCCATGGAATGTTCATTTTTTCCCTACCCAACTACCTTATGGTCAAATCAACACCGGGCCAATTGACGTCCCTAGCGATGACATAAGAAAGCATTGCGTCCGTTCTTTGAACCTTGGTTTGGTGGAAAGATCGAGCGCCACCAGAGAGATAACCTTATCAGAAGACGTAATGTAGAAAGAGATGGATTTGAGGATGGATAGAAAAATAATGTTGGCCATTTTCGAAACCGAGTTTGGTCTGCGAAGTATGGCCGTGTTGCATCCTCCTAATAGAAGGTCTCTGCAAAAAAACAATATGAAGCGATGTATGATAAAATTCAATTCATCCACAATAAATCGTCCTACAAATTGGCAAAAATCTCCCAACACTAGATGGCAACTGGTGATAAGCAACATTGACAGCTGTCATCCCAAAATGAAAAAAAAACTGCTTTGTGTTTGCTATTTTTTCCACAATTTGCCAAATGCCAAGCGATAATTGTATGTCACGTCAAAATAATAAAGCCGTTCATTTCGGTCTTCTGTCCATGAATGGTAAATGATTAAAAAAAAAGCAACCATAACATGAAAATTTGAGCTGCTGCTTTCTCTGAAAGTAGATCTAGGGATCAAAAAAAAAAAAACATTTTCAATAATCTATAATTTCTTCTTCTATTTTTCGTTATTTTACTGTGGGGATAGCCTTACTAATAGAGGTCACATACCTTTATTTCAAGAGTTTTCCATAGATTTTAAACCGAAAGTGTTCCTTCTAATCAGAAACCAGTGCAAACTACTGAAAATTCATATAAAGTTTTGGATTTTTGTCTAAGTAACTAATTATCCTCAAAAGTCTTAAACTAACCTCACTTTATTGATTAATGGTGATTCCTGCTTGAAATTAAATTAATTTTTCACAGGCTGGACGACTATTTCTATCTTTATATCTCGCCTCAGTTGACAAAGGATAGAACTAAACTTAGCCGAGTGAGAAATGCTGTAAGGAAATAATAGAGATGTCGCACCTTTCGCGAATTTTAGATCTGGATTATGGAGTATGCGCAGTAAACATGACTGACCACGTGTCAAAAGTAAACAACGCACTTCGCCACTAATTTCCACCGGCGCCACCTCGTGCATTCTAAAGAATCTAAATTTGACGTTTACCTGTTCTCCGGGGTTTCACCTGTTTCCTCCTCGCCGTGCCGTTCTCCGCCACTGACATGCTGCAGCCGTCTCGGGATCGTGTTCGCTCCACATCAAGAACACCGCAATGACGCGACGACACTACGGCCCTAAAAAACACCGTGTCGCGAAAAACAACTTTTACGACGCGTCGTAAAACAATTTTCCGCGTTCAAACACCCCTCGCATACGCTAGTCTCATGGAAACTCACCTTCGCTCCGCCGTTTCTCCAACATAAACACGGCGACTGATTCGCCATTGGACGTAACCTGTCCGTTCTCATTGGTGCACCTGACACAGGTTACTCCTACCTGTACACGTTGCTGCACTTTGTGCACCCGCAAACACGGCTCCGCGAAAATGGTCGTTGATTTAGATTAGCCGGTCTAATGACCGGATGGAATGGACGGACGGACATCAGCTGATCGACATTTTTAGACGGGGCTCGAACGATAGCGAGCTTTAAGCACGTCGGTCGGGCCATGTGCACCGGGTCGAAGGGGGACGGGCTTGTGCGATCAAAATACGGGATCACTAGTCCGTACGTTCGGCGATGGATGGCGCCACACGGCTCTTAGCAATCTGGATTATGTTTTCCCGCCAACTCGATCGAGAGAAGCAGAAACCAGTGGCGCTCGCGTATTTTTATAACTCTTTAAGTACAAACAGCATTAATGCTGGCCTAAAGTTAGGCTTAACCAGGATTATTTGTTTATTATTTGGTCATTTTTTAGGGGTATCCCTAATTTGCATGCAAATTGCATATAAAATGCAACCCATAAGGATTACATAAACGGTAATATATATAGTTTAAATAGGCGCCAATATTTAGTGTTAGAATTACGTCAGATTAGACAAATGTGAGTTGGTTAGAGGGCACTTTTAAGAAGAAAACACGTTTTTGCTTTGTTTTGTTGTTCTTTTGAGAATTACGTATTTTTAATTATTTTTATAAAAATAAACCGGTTATGGAAAAATTCTCGATTTAAATGTCTGGTACTGCCCTACAATTTATATTACAGAAAATTTTGCTCACCCGTTAGAAATTTTTGCTGACCGGTATGCAGGGTAAAAGTGGAGAATGTCCCACATAGCATTCACTGGATATTCGATATCAATTGTATATTCAATTGATATCTGAAATAAGCTATCGTTTTGGGCGATTCATTGGATATCCATGTAGCATTTAAAATCGGATATAAAATTACATGAACGGAATTGTTTCTATCGTAGATATCCAAGAGACATGTTATGTATATCTAGGGCTCGGTGATATACAATAGTTATAAATAACAGATTTTCGTGTTTTTCTTTTAATAGAAATTATGAGAAGTTTAAAAATTTAATACTTGAAATTTATATAAAGAATTATATTGTGAATCAAAATGTCTATATCAGCCAGAAGTGCTAAAACTGTGCCTCTTCATTTAATTCGACTTGTCATAGTTTGTACATTTATTTTATATATTTTGCTGATATGTTGGCTCTATCTCCAACCATTCAACTGATCGCTATTGTTGCGAACTCAGGGTTCAATAATTCCAGTGTAACGATTTAACACGAAAACACTATTTATTTATCCCACAAATACACACAAGTACAATTCGCTACTAAATAACTCACTACTTAACACTTTTTAGCCTTCTATTATCGTTTGGTACTTTAGCTTACTTATAGCTCGATCAAAATAAGACTACTGCTAACACAATCCTAAAAATACAGAAAAACCTTGAAAATTTTAGAAGAAAAATAATTAATACGAGTCACATAAAAAAAAGGTCGTAAACAACTACGTTCTAAACAAACAGAGCAATAAATCACTCGTGACACTCCCATGCTGAAGCGCCCGGACAGGCGCGAAACGCGAAGGTTCTACCTCCTTTGCTGCGGAGCGTAACGCTCACCGTAACATTGCCCTCCTACTAAGGCTGTTCGTCCCGAACAGATAGAGTTCCATGGTGTCGTGCTTATCGATCCAAATGAACAACCTTCATCCTTGACCTGGGGGTCCGCTGGATCCTCTACACCACGTCATTAATCCTCTAAATGATTTATAAAGCCCTTCCCAATTTTGGCTAAGTTTGGGCGATTTCTCCACCTTTTGCCGCGGATTGTACAGCTACACCAAATCACCATCCTAGAACCCGTGGGAGTTAGCCAGTAAGTCATATCTTATTGCTTTGGCTCGATCACTGGAGAACCGCATTCCTGACTTGTTCGTGAACATTGTTAAGCCTCTCCTTGAGCTCCTCTACAAAATTATCAGAGTTGAGCGACTCTTTTTCTGGTATTCCATACATCAAATCCTCATTTCCCTACCGAACATCACTTTCGCCGGAGTATAACCAGTGGCTTCATGCGTAGAGTCTCGATATGCCATCAACATGAGAGGTAGATGTCGGTCCCAATCACGCTGATGATCTGCCACCCTTTTAGAGGTAATGTTCCATGGTCCGATTAAATCTCTATACCATCCCATCCGACTGTGGATGCAAAGGAGTTGTCTTGGTCTTGCGAATTCCTAAAAGTTCCATGACCTTCTGGAAAACATTTGATTCAAAATTTCGGCCCTGATCAGAATGAAGTTCGAGAGGAACTCCAAATCTGCAGAACATTTCATTTACTAGCACCGTTGCCACAGTCGTTGCTTCCTGATTAGGCAGGGCGTACGCTTCAGACCATTTAGTGAAGTAATCCATGGCGACCAAGATGTAGCTATTGCCTGACTCAGTCTGAGGAAATGGGCCTGCGACATCAATTGTTACCCTCTCGAATGGAGCACCTACAGTGTACTGCACCATTCGGCCCCGTGATCTTGTTCGAGGTCCTTTTGTGGCACAACAAACTTCGCACTTGCGACACCAAGACTCGACGTCTTCATTATAATTCACCCAGTAGAACCGCTCTTTAATTTTGGGCAAGGTTTTATTGACCCCAAAATGACCTCCACTGGTTCCGTCGTGCATTTCCTGTAGTACATCCGATTTTCTGCTACCAGGAACAACCAACTGACTGACTACGGTCTTGCCATCCGGACTCTCCCTCGCTCTCAGTAATACATTTTCTATTCTAAGAGTGCCACTGGGCCCATAGCCCCTTCAGGTTTGGACTTTTAGGTACCAGTAATTTCTTGCCACTCTGGTCTCTTGTCGTCAGTTTTTACCAAGAGTATGAGTCCAATATCTGGATCATTCAATTATCCTTTACGATGCGTCTGTGTGGTCCAGCCAACGTTTATTTCCACCGACGCACAATGGGGTCTGGAGCCTAAAAAGTTGGCATTTAATGAAAAAATTAAATGTCGTATTTGATATCGCTATCATTTGTCTGAAGTCTGAAATACTACACAGTCCTGCGCATTCGTTGACGGCATAGTTTAACCTCTCAGTGTCTTTTCACGCGTGTCAAAGTAATTTAAAACAACAACATTAAATATATATTATTTGTAATCAGTTTCTAAATTGTCGCCTTAAGTTGGCCTTAACAATTTTTTTTCATCGTCAGGTAAGAGATCGTAATTTTACACGTTTATAGCACAATTGAGTGAGAATGGTTTTATAAAAATGTTTGTATTAGTGCGCGTGTATTAGCAACAGTAGGACCTTTAGTAAGGTTCCCAGTCCGATCCGAGTTCATCTTCATTTTAATTAGAATCTCTGAATGTTCTTCTTTAATAAACCATTTCTACTTTTTTCTCGAATTTGCTCATTTGATTAAAAATCGTTTTTTTTTGTAAAGTTTGTGAACCAAATACCACCAAAATAGAAAAGTTTGTGAACCAAAAAGGATATTGCGCACAATAAGCGAGTGAAATTCCCAGGTGGTCCGTAATGAATGGGTCAAAGAGCAATTGCATATTCAATGTAAAAATAATATGATTTAACCAAACATTAACATGGGAAATCGGTTTTTATTTTTTTGCGCCTGTACGGTTCTATTGATTGAAAAACTTTTAAGAGTAAAGTTATAGAGCGTATGGTCAGCTATCATTCTGTAATTTTTTCAATACCCCAGTTTGGCCGTTTTTTGGAAAAAAGCCTCGAAAAGTGCAAAAATTTGAATTTGGCGCGTATTATTATTCGGCGGCATAATTTCTTATGTCAGAGTCAGAGCCGATTTTCCTTTCTTTTTATTTTGAGGCGTATGTACGTGTATATTACATATCATCTAGTAATTATCGTGATTATGCAGTGACAATATGTTGGCGGCACTGCACATGCATGGCGGGGGTGACGCGCCAAATTCAAATTCTTGCACTTTTCGAGGCGTTTTTCCAAAAAAACTGCCAAAACTGAGGTATTGAAAAAATTACAGGATGATAGCTGACCACAAGCGCTACAACTTTACTCTTAAAAGTTTTTCAGTCAAATCAACCGTACAGGCGCAAAAAAAATAAAACCGATTTCCCATGTTAATTTCCTATGTCCAGGGTTCTGCTGCACACCCGGTGTAAAGTCCCTTTTTAAATTTAAATTATTAAATAATTCCTGACAATTTAATTCAAATTCGGCAAATTTTTTCGAGTTTAGGGGTTTTTGGCAATGGAAACTGGAATTACAACTTATTTTTAGGTATCTGCTAGAGGGCGCTAGGCGCACACTGCTGCGTGCCTAGTTTTCATCAAAAGTTTTTAACGGAATTGACTATCGGAAATTTGAATATCACAGTTGTTACACTAACTATTTCTATAAAAAGTTATCTTATTTTATGTCGATAACCCAACCGATTTTCGAAATATTTTTAATTTCACAAATCAAAAAATTGCATAGTAGTTTCAATTTAATCAGTACTTGCGTTAAATTAACTTGAACAGGTACTAACTAAGTAAGTAAGCAAAATGTCCACTATTTGCACCATTACGAATTATAATTTTTTTTAATCATTTTTTATATTTTTTTAACGCTCTGTATATTGAAACGGAGCAACATATTACTAAGGCAAGTTTGACAAATCATATTATTTTCATCTGCAGTTACTCTTTGATCTATTCATTGCGGACCACCCTGTATATAAAAATTAGGTAATAGATTTTGAAAAATAACAATAGTAAACGTGTTATGTTTAATTCTGGTTCAGTAAAAATTTAAAAACAATGTTTTCTAACGATTGGTTATAAGATACAAAATATAATTAGATTCGAAAATCGCACACTCTGTACATATTTTAGTACGAAGTAGTGTACAACTTATACAACATTCTATTTTTGGTCTCTCAACTCTTAACTCTAACTCTTAAACTCTAAACGTATATAAAATTCATAATGTATCCACAGGTAATTAATGCCAAATTTTTAGTACTGGTGCCCCACTCTGCGACGTTCTCCTTACAGAAGGATGTCCTTCACGTTGCTCAGTTCTTCGACAATGCTGACTGTCTTCTTTACATGGCCGTCTAGACAATGTATCGGCATTTCCGTGAGACTTTCCTGGTCGATGTTCTATTTGGATCTTCTGTCCCTTAATGCGTTCGGCTTCTGTAAGACTTTTGCCACCCAAATTATTGACTTGATTGATTGACTTGACTGATCCTGGGGGTCCCCTTACATTGACCGGAATTGGTTTTTCCTGGAATCTAGGGCGTTCTTGGTTGCCGCTCGATCTTCTTAACAACGGCGACGAACTTCTTGCCCTTTTACGGAAGTTACTCTTGACGTGACCCAGTTTACCGCAGTTAAAACATTTTATGCCCCGATTGCTTGTTGATCGAGGAGTTATTCCCAACAGGACTTGCATATTGACTGCGATATCCATCAACGCTTTATGTAAACTTGTCATGGATTCAGCCCTAGACGTATCCTCCTGGTCACCGCAAGTTGCCATTTTTACACGTGGAGAAGAACTAGATGACCCTCGTGACGCCTCGAATTCCAGGGTCCAAACTAGTGCCTCGCGGATATCCTTGGGCCTTACTAGATGTAAGTGGTATCTCATGTCACTATCGCGATCTCCTTCAATGAACCTTTAGGCGGCAAATTGCTTTTGAAAGGATTTAGTAACTGATGGGTATGCCAGGTGAATTAGTCTGTCTATATCCGCCTAAAATTCTCGTAAGGATTCACCTGATTTTTGCTGTGTCATCCTCAGCTGGGCCTGGAACACGATTTCTTTGTGCTTTTACTACTTTTACTACTAAATTACTTTGATCAGCTGCCTACAGGGATTGGAGTAATTCACCAGCTTTTCCACGAAGTGCTACCACTAATGATGAAGCTTTCTGGGGCTCGGAGCAACCGTTAGCTTTTGCAGCTGCCTCAAATTGGGTTTTATAAATTTCCCATGCCGTAGTACCGTTATAATCGAGAGGCTTAATTTTAGCGGTGGCTCATCAAGTTGTTCCCGAAATTTCTTTTCTAGCTCGAGAACCCTCTGGTTGACAGCTTCGAGTCCTTCGTTAACGCAGTTAACGGATTCGTTAACGGATTGCATTATTCTTTCTTCCAATTGTTGCTCCCTAGCTGCGAGATGGTTCATTAATTTTTATTTGAATTGTTAATGACGTCGCTCCTGTACTTGATCACGTTTTTTCCTGCTCTTCCTTCTGTTGTTGACAACGTCGCTCCTGTACTTGATCACGTCTTTCTTGTTCCTCTTTTTGTTCTTTATAACGTTTTTCCTGCTCTTTCATCTGTTGTTGCATAAGGGATAGCAGGGTGGCAAGTTGATCCTCCATCGCTTGATGCTGGCTTCTAGTCACTGGCATAAACACGTAATGGCAATGAAGCACTCACTTACTGTTCAGCAATATTAGTCCTCAAATTCCCACTGGAATCGCACTTCTGACACCAATTGTTGCGAACTCAGGGTTCAATAATTCCAGTGTAACGATTTAACACGATAACACTATTTATTTTTCCCACAAATACACACAAGTACAATTCGTTACTAAATAACTCACTACTTAACACTTTATAGCCTTCTATTATCGTTTGGTACTTTAGCTTACTTATAGCTCGATCAAAATAAGACTACCGCTAACCGCGGCGCTATTCGCCTTTTACACACAATCCTAAAAATATAGAAAAGTTAGAATGTTTTAGAAGAAAAATAATTAATACTAGACACATAAAAAAAGGTCGTAAACAACTAAGTTCTAAATAAACAGAGCAATAAATCACTTGTGACAGTGCCATGCTGAAGCGCCCGGACAGGCGCGAGACGCGAAAGTTCTACCTCCCTTGCCGCGGAGCGTAACGCTCACCGTAACATTATTTTTGCTTACACTATTTTAAGTAAACAATTTTTTTATTATTTTTATTATTATTATGCGTCGTTCCTGGTTAGAAATTCACAACTAGATGTTTAGCTGGCAGATTTTCTCTGATAGACGGGACTCCGACAAGTCCATCAGAAGTTATTTTTCATTAAGAAACGATCTCATCATGTTGCATGTGTGCAGTATAACTGCTTTCTGTGCCAGTGAATGGATATCCCTGCGTAAATCCACTTCATCCAGATGTTTATGCATAATGTGATGGGAACATCTGTGGCAGAAATAACGATAGGCATGATCTGAACCCTTTTTTTGTTTCCACAGCCTCTCAATTTCAGTCGCGAGCTCCTGATATTTAGCTTTCTTTTCTGAGTACTTCTTCAGAGTATTCAGGTCTGATGGAACGGCTCTATCAATTAGGTATATTGACTTTGGTACCTTCTCTTGAAAGACGATGTCAGGTCTATTTTGCATTACTGTCTTGTCTATGTGAATGTCTAAGTCATATGGGAGTTTGTACCTTTCATTTTGCAATACAGGTTCTGCAGAGTAAGTATAGTATGGGCTTGTGTCTGTATACAAGTCATATCTCATCACTTATCATTAACAAACACGAACTCCAAGCTCCTTGGTTGCGAACTCCAAGCGCGAGTGAGTGCGTGAAGTGGATGTTTATGGTGGATAATTGGAGGTTTTTCTTACGATATTTTCACCGAAGTTGTACCGTCGTGATCGGGTGGAAATATTCTGCGGACGCGAGCGTTGGTTGCTGGAAACCAGGAAAACCAGGAAAATTCATTGTGAGTACACAGGCAGAATTAGATATTATTTACATTAAAGGCGAGATAAAGCCGGATATGGAATGTGGCTGTGTACCTTTTCATGTCCCTTTTTTGCCCACTTTTCTTTTTTTGTGACTCCTGTGTCGGTACAGTTCATACTATATTGTTCGTACTATTCTATCGGGCGAATTCTATCATTCATGGCGATATTGGAGAGTTTTCGCGTGGCTCACGTTGTAAATTGAACTTTCCCGCTTGTTGCTGTCGACGTTACCCATGAGAACAAACATTTCAACTTAATGCCTTGGAATGTTTTATGAATATTACCTACTTAAACAATTTAGCCCTTGAGAGGTGAACTTTACGTCGTGACAATGGACAGGAATTTTAAATGTTGCATCAGGAAGGAATTCAGCAATCTGATCTGTGTTCGGTGCTTCGCAGTTTACCATCCCAGCTGTTTGGAAAGAAAGTGTGGTGCTCTGAAACTGGGGGGCAATAAGATGTACTGCTCAAAGGATTGTGAAAAAGAGGCATATGATGCTGAATAAGCTTTGATCTCGCTAAAAAATGAAATTGACCATTTAGAGCTCCAACTAAAGAGCCACGAATCTTTCACAAACAGAATGAGGCGTCAATCACAAGACTTCGAAACTGATGTCTGCCGAGCCCAGGCATCTTACGAAAATCAGATCCGCGCACTCAGTGGAAAGCTGGCAGATGCGCATAAGAACATTAATGCTGCAAACAACAAATGCAAACTACTGGAAGTGGAGAGTGCGTCTCTCAAGCTTCAACTTCAAGAGCGAACTTCGAACATCGCTAAAAAGGACAACGATAATAATCTCATAAGGGCCTCAATGGAAGCGCTTGATGGTGAAAATAAGTCGCTAACCAAATATATTATGGACTTGAAAAGTCAAATACAACGCCTAAATACGAAGGCGACTATCACTACTAGTGACATAACTAAACATAGTGAGGAAACAGCTAGGCTTCCTCGTGCCCTCCTCTCTATTACCAAGGATAAAGATACCCAGACTGTCTCAAGTAATCTGAGGGTAAACAAACAAAGTGAGATGAAGACTCAGGGTAGCCAGATCAGTGACAACGAGGATATTACTGAATTGACTGACTCGTCGATCGCTCAGTTGAGCTCGACCATACCTAGAGTTCTGATTACGGAAATGCAAGTGCGACAAATTTCGCGCAGCTTTTAAAAAGGTCACTGAGAGACAGGTGTGTAGTTGAAACACCAATCCAGAACTGTACTCAGCCTTCTCGGGTTTTTGGTGGGGTGTTTGACCTAACTATGAGATATTCCAAGGATGATAGTGTGATCCTGTGTATGGATATTTGTAATGGAGTTCCTACATCGCAATTGCTCAGGCAAATGCTCAGTATTGGAAAATTCACTAACGTAATTTTGATGGTTTGGTCTGATTACAGAATTGTACCCAGATTTAAATATATTGAATTCTTGAATAACATCGCGCAGTTTTCAAAATCAGATAAAAACCTTTCCATCAGACTCATAACCCATGTCCCCGGACAGCATGGCTTCAGACGCACACTGGAATATTTGTCCCGGCTGTTGTCATTCTATGTTGACATGACTCCAGCTTGTGCGACATCGAGGATTGTGTTGACTACAGTGCCAATGTGCGTGCAAGCACACAATGGAAACAACAGTGCTTTGAAGACTGTTGAACAAGACTTGAATGTTGATGAGGAGTTTCGCCGACGCCTCAATTACTTCACGCGAAGTGTTCCCGAGTTTTTCCCTTCTCGGGAGCCGACTGCTGACTTTACTTCTACTCAACGAAGGTCTGTTCTGACGGTTGAGGGCGACGATCTTGGTGTCGACGTTTGCTGCGTCACTGAGGGTGAGGAGCGGGGACAGCGCACTGGGAATCTGAGCTCGATTAGCGTCTTAGGGGACAATCTGCTGAGTGGGAGTCCCCACTGCTTGGACATGCTTGGCTGGGACGCTGCACCCCTTGACTCTTCAGCTTTTTTAGGATAAATAGGACTTCTGACTTAACAATAATGCATTTGAACATACAGTCTATTAGAAATAAAGTTGACGAACTTGAGATGTGCTTGTCTAATCTGCGCATACCACATGTTTTTCTGATGACTGAGCACTGGCTTGGGGTTGATGAGCCGATTTGTGTTGATGGTTACATTGTTTTGTCCAAATTTTGTAGAACCCATAGTAGGGGGGGAGATGTTATAATTTTTATTAGGGAAGATCAAGATGCCAATTACGGATTTGTCTCTATTGATAAGTACTCCTCTTACTGTGTTGAAAAAAGTTTTGAATTTTGTATTGTCTATTCTAAGATTTTAAATTTGTATATACTATGCGCGTATAGATCTCCAGCCTCTGACTGTGGGGTCTTCCTTATGAACGTTGTGAAAACATTCTATGCCAATTGCAGTTTAACTCTTCTGTGATATTGGCTGGAGATTGGAATATCAATTTCACTGAACAAAACTTGGGACCCACTCAGAATCTTAGGGACAACTTGCAGTCACATGCACTTGTTATGCATGTTGGGGAATATACAAGAGTGAGTCGGCAGGCCTTCACCATCATCGACTATGTATGCTCTAACCTTGGCGAACGATTGGTGGACTGTGTGGTTCACCCCGCTGGTCTTTCCGATCATGAGGCAATTTTCTCTAGTGTTTCCTGTTCCAGGCCAAGGAACCAAAAACAAAAAATGTACAAGCCTTTTTATACAAAAAAAAATATGAAAAGTTCTTCCATCTCTCTGACCGGATGACATGGGGGACTGTGGTGACTCTCTGCTTCCCTTTCATACTAAACTTTTGACTGTTTTTCATAAGTCTTTCCCCAGAAAGAGGAAGAATAGGAAGCCATGGGTTATTGTGGGTCTCGCGGTTTCCTCAAATAATATGAGGTGTTTTCATTTCTTGAGAAAGTTCTTTTCAGATTGTAAAATTTTCAGTGCTTACTACTCTAGGTATAGGTCAATCTACAGAAGGTTGATCGGGGTGGCGAAGGCGCAGTACTACCAAAATAGGATTAATAGTGCTCCAAATAGGCAGAGGGAGGTGTGGTGTATCATCAACGAGCTCAGGGGGGGAGGGGGGGTGAGGGCGCTGGTTCGGGGGATGTAGCGCTGTCGGCTGATGATATAAATGCATTTTTCTGTTCTGTCCCGAGAAGCTTTCGGAGGCGTCAGCGGATGTTTGTCGCATTGATCCCCTGGTAAATGTATTCCCTTATAGGTTCAGTGAGTCGTTCTTTTTTTAGGCCTGTGGATGTCGGAGAGCAATCATTGCTGGGATAGGGAGCAAGGGGCTGCCGGGTGGGATGAGGTTTCGATTGGAGTATTTCAGCGTCTCCCTGATGTGCCACTTGCTGCCTTGTCGGGTGCGATTAATTCCTCCATTACTCAGGGTCAATTTCCTCGAATATGTGATGGATTATGCGGGAACAGGATCACGAAATGACGAAGATAACTATTTGAATTGATCTACGTTTCGCAGATATATTTCTGCATCCTCAGGACGAATTCTGTTTTGTCTTCCTTGTTCTTAAATTTACACAGCACTTTCGTACAGCAGAATCTGGAGTAACCATAAATAAATAAATAAATACAGTTTTATTTCCGAAAGAAAAGACATGCAATTTACATGTATGGAAAACGTCACACAATTTGGTGGCAGGCTAACATCCCAAGTTTCCTACCACCATAGACCACACAAGTGGCCGAAGCATAAATATCTCTAAAAAAAACAACTTATAAACTTATAAAACACAACCATTTCAGAAATTAGTTATCCCTTCGCTAAAATTAAAATATTCTTCAAGTGTATAAAAAAATTTTTCTAAAAGAAATGATTTTAGGTCCCTTTTTAGAGAATTTAAATTCGAAATATTTTTTACTCTCTGCGGTAAGTGATTAAAAATATTTACTCCCAGTGAATCAGGGCATCTCTTGCCAATATTCAGCCTGTTAGAAGGGGGTGCGCAACCTGTGCCCATTCCGTGTCCACATACTATGATTTTCACCATTCACACTAAAGGTGGATTTGTGTATGAATATGTATATACTAAGTTCGTATATAAGTATCGAAGTCAGTGTCATCAACTTAAATCGCCTAAATAAAGGTCTACAAGAGTCGGATTGTTTTACACCCGCCATACATCGCAAAATTCTCTTCTGGCTCCTAAAAACAGTCGCAGCCGCTGGGGTGGCTCCCCAAAAGCAGATCCCGTACCGTAGCCGTGAGACTACCTTTGAATCATATACATTCAACAAATGATTTTCAGGGAGCACAGTCTTAATATTTCTCACAAGGTAGCAAAACGAGTTTATTTCCGAACACAGTAGTTCACAGTGAGATTTCCAGTTAAGATTTTTATCGATTGTTACTGCGAGAAACCTTGTATGATCTACCCCGCTTAAGTTTTGACCATTTAAATTAAGGTCCAAAGAAAGATTACCGCGGTTCTGTGGATTACAGAATCGGATGTAGTTTGTCTTTGAAATATTCAGAAACAAAGAATTTTTTGCGAACCAATCCAAGAGGCGCTGCAGATTATCATTTACCTTGGCCTCCAAGCTTTCTCTATTCTTTGCAGGGAAAATAATGGAGGTATCATCCGCATAAAGGGCTGACGGACAGTCAGGATCCAGGCAATCAACTAGGTCGTTCACATACAAAATGAAAAGAACAGGCCCCAGGACAGATCCCTGGGGAACTACGATATTTACTGATTTCCTGGCAGAACTTGCCGTATATAATTGACCATCATTTGTTTCTGATAGAAACACGTACTGTTCCCTATTTTTTAAATAGCTCGAAATCCAAGAAAAGGCGCGTCCCCTAATACCGTACTCATACAACTTTGAAAGCAGAATGTCATGGTGGACACAGTCAAAAGCCCTACTCAGATCACAAAATATCCCAACAGGGCATCCTCCAGCCTCCATATCCGCGACGATTTTTTTTATAAAAGTAATTAATTGCATCAGACGTCGAACAGCCACCACGAAAGCCGAACTGATTATTACTTAGTATGTTGTGATGTCTCATCATGAACGTGCTCATTCGTTCCAGAAAGCAATACTCAAATATCTTGAAGAAGCCCGATGCCAAAGCAATAGGTCTATAATTTTCCATTTCATTCGGATCATTCTTTTTAAATATTGGTATGATTTTATTTAATTTTATTCTGGAGTAGGCGAGCAAGAACCGAAGAATGACATTTACAAACACTTTAAAATTTTGTTTAAAATAGTGAGACTACACAGTTAACTCTACACACAAAAAATCAATTTCCTCGTTTCTTGAAGTCAGCTACGGTTTTACCCCTCTTTAAGAAGGGCGATAGAGACTATGTTTCTAACTACCGATCCATTTCCTTGCTGCCAGCCCTGGGAAAAATTGTTCAGAGACTCGTTAAGACTAGGATTACAGATTTCTTGGAAGTACATGGGATTTTGACGCCATCACAGTTTGGCTTTCGACAGGGCATGGGCACAAATGATGCATGTTTGCAGTGCTGGAGGAGTTGTGTGTTGGCCTGAAAGAGGGTGAGGCGGCAACGGCTGTTTTTTGTGACCTGGCCAAGGCGTTTGATTGTGTTTCCCATGATGTCTTGCTAGACAAGCTTGAGGTGTACGATTTTAGGGGTCCAATGTTGGAGTGGTTTAGGTCGTACTTGGAGGGTCGTTCTCAGGTTGTCCGCTTTCAGGACGATACGTCTGGTAGGAGAGAGCTTCACGCCGGAGTTCCGCAGGGCTCAGTTCTTGGGCCGACGCTGTTCCTGGTCTATATTAATGACCTGCATGGGATTATTAAACATAGCAAGTGCGTATCATTTGCCGATGATACGACAATAGTCTGGAGACATAGAGATAGGGCAGTGCTTGAGACAATGGTGAATGAGGACCTGGGCTTGTTAAGATCATGGTGTTTTTCAAATTCCCTCAGCTTTAATACTTCTAAAACTAACCTATTACAATTCAGCTGTAGTCTCAGCATTTCTATTGAAAATTATTTGATCGTGAACCTGAAGTCCACCACATACCTAGGGCTGGGTTTGGATGATTCTCTTAGATTTGATGCCCACATTTCGAAGTTGAGATCAAGGTTGGCTTCTGTTTGCTATGCGGTAAAACGCGCTAAAGCGAGAGTGGGTTTTGGAGTGGCACGAATTGTGTATTTCTCACGTGTGGAATCGCACTTGCGGTGTGGCATATGTTTCTGGGGAAACTGTTCATCTACCCTGTTTGCCGCAGTATTTAGGATGCAGAAGCGTGCCATTAGATTCCTATGTGACCTGGGCTCCAGGGAGTCGTGCAGGGAGCACTTCGGTCTGTGCAGTGTGTTGACTGTGCCAGCTCTTTTTATTCTGGAGACGCCTTATGCATAGAAAATATTACTCCGTCATTGATAATTCATCGGCCACAGTAACACGCAGCTGCTTCAACATACCCTTCCATACCCAACATTTCCCTGGCTAATTATTATTATTATTATTATTTCAAGTAATATTTTATTAATGATTTGGCGACAGGACTTAAATAGCAGCTATTAAATTTCGTACGATTGACGCGTTGACGTATCTTTGACATGTGACGACTGACAATAAAGAGAAAACAGACAGAACTCATCTTGTGTTTGCCAGGAGCCGGCGTCGCTTCGATTCAGTCTGAATTCAGATTAACACTAACCCAAAAAATGTTGAGTTAGAATGAATTACAAATGTGTGGCTTGTAGATGTGATCGAGGTTTGTGCGAATGATATGCAATGAGTGATCTTGGTGTACTTAAAGTAAGTAATACTAATTTTATTTTTCTACGGCTGCCTCGGAAAGGCCAAAATGCGACTGCCAAATGAATACGTGTTCCATTTTCAGTGGATTCAAGAAGGCAAGGCTTTGCTTTTACGAGGTTGTCAAGGCGTCAATACGAGGTATCAAGAAATCAATACACAATACACTTGATGGTCTTTTGTCGATCTTCCTTGCCTTGGTTTACGAGTCAGGTATCAAGAAATCAATACACAATACACTTGATAGTCTTGGTGTTATTGTAGGACAAAGTATTTGAACCTACGCGATCTTTGACGGGAACGGTCCACTTTCACTACCGCCAAGCGATGTTGCAAGCCGCCCGATGAGTATTTATTACTTATTACACTAATTTGTTTTAAAATAAATATACGAACAACATATTTACAAAAACCCGCTTTTTTTATTTTTGCCAGTTGGTCAAAACTGGTAAAACCGTCCAAAACTAGAACTAAATACCACTAAATTCCACAGGTGTACACCACAATTTACCAGTGATTTCCCCCTCCCCTCAGCCCTCCAAATCACTTCATAAAATGTGTATATGACCATTTTCAAAAAATAAATCGATTTTTTGTTGGAATTATGATTATAAATCTTTTTTAACATTTAGTTAATCGGCTCGTATTTTCGATCATATTAACTAAATAATTTTCAGCTTTTTTCCGGTTTGCCGCTTGCTGTGAAAAACTAGTTTCGGACAGGTGGGATATAATCGGAAAAAATACTGGTAAAAAACATCACTGATTTTTAGCGACTAACTTTGTACATTTTTCTCAGCAACTATCTTGTCTCTTTGACTGGGATTATACAACTTCACTCGATCGATTTTTTTTAGAAAACTCACAACTTCGGCAACATTAGGTAAAACCTGGACTTTCTCCGCAACTGCTGAACAATTGAACTTCAATAGAACTTTTCCGTAATGGTGAAAATACCGCCCTTAGTATTTGCCAATAATCTTGTTAGGAGATCAGGTTGAAAGAAGAAACTTTTGATAATAATTCTGTTAAGTTTCAGCGAAGTTTTTTCTCCAAAATGGGCCCAAGAATCACCTCCTTAAATATTAGCATGTTATTAAGAAACACCTTATATAGGTGCATAAAATATGGTGTTGAAAAGAAACAAAAACAAAACAACCTTTTGGAGATGTTTGGAGTTGCTCCCATGCTAAGATGGAAAACGCCCACGTTCCCCCCCATGAAAGTTTTTCAAAAAATTTCTGGAAATTTTACCGGCAAAAATACGAACATTTAGTTGTCAAAAAGTGTTGTATTTTTGAATGTTTTAAAGTAATGTCTTTATAACGTATAATATATAGCGTAAACAGGGTGAGTTTCTTTCAATATTTAGTGAAGAGATCTGAAGAACGACTTGGACAGGGAGGAAGTAGATTAATAAAGACAGAATTATTGGTTATGGCCAAAAAGCTAGTATATTACATCTGGAGAAGCCCTCCTGTTTTACAGTTTTGGCCCCCCTTTTTAACAATGGGTACTTTAAAAATAGCGGCGATATCCCTTGAAGTGACGTCAAACTTGACATCTTTTCTTTTTGTTAGCTTTAAATTGGTGCCAATAAATTGACGCTTGATTTCAAAATGGCCCAATTATGATCATTTCATTATCTATGTTATAGCATAATTAAACAATGACAAAAGTTGTAGAAAATTTTACTTTGAATAAAATGGACAAATCGGATTTTGTTTTAACTGTCATTTTGATTGAAATTATTAACAATATAATATAATTGACTCCATAAGGAGGCAGAAAATTTCCATTTCAATTTTTCTGAAAAACTTTCTGCTTCAAAAAAAATGTCTGTTTGGACTTTACATCACTTTTATGTGCATCGTGAAAAATTACCCTCAATACTTATTTAAACTAACTTGAAGCCACTTGATCAACATTGATAAAAATTAAATTGAACAAAAGCAACGAGCTAGTACATTACATCTGGAGAGACCCTCCTGTTTTACAGTTTTGGCCCGCCCCTTTTTAGCAGTGGGTTCCTTAAAAACGGAGGCGAAATCGCGGTTTACCATTTGAGTGATTGTTCTTCTCCATTTCTTCTAGGAGTTCTATGTCATTGGAACAAAGCTAGTGTTACTTAAGAGTAGTAGACAGTAAACGATAGCCCTCTAATCTCGACTTATGTGCCCTGTGCCTGAGATTTTAGAGTTTTTAAGTATTTTAAAAACGATTTAAGAAAACATTAAAAAACGAAAGCGATACCTCTCCTATGGCAGTGCCATCACCTGACCTTTTACTTCAAATAATTCGGAATCGCGATTCTCCGATTCTCCAATGCTGCATCCGCTGGTATCTATATTCTCCAATTGATGTGATGGTACATTAAAAATAGCGAACTTCTCCCCAAAAAAAAGCAAGAACGCTTTTAAGGAAATATCGGCATTTGTTTGCTCTCTCCATATCTTCTAGGTCATTGGTTTCGACCATGGGACTTTTACAAATGGCATCAAAATTTGCAGAAAGTGACATCCTACGTTAAATGATTCGAAATTGTAGAGATGAGAAAATACGGTATTTTAATTTTCATTGTATTATACAAAGTAAAATACATTGTATTATACAGTATTAAATTCAAAAAAATGGCGGGATTTTTTTTTACTACTGGATTAGGATTAGTATTAGAACAAGAGCGTAAAAGCGAGATCTTATTGCATTTAAAAATTAACAAAATGATTAATTTTATTTAGAGAATGTATGAAATTAATGGTATAAATTAAGGTGTCATTTTTTATAATTCAAATCCAATTCTTCCTTTAGATTAAGAGTAACCAGAGTGGCCCACTCAGCCCACTCTCAACTCAGGATTCAATAGCCATTATTTTCAAAATGTGGGTTTTGTCCCAAAGAAATACCTATATAAAAAATTGCACGCATGCTATTGAATCCCGCATTTATATGCCCTCTTTCCGATTCTGGCAAATCTCGCTTAGGACAAATTTGCAGGTGCCTCTCCATTTTATAGTAATTTTTTGCAAATTGCTTTGAGCAGAATTTGCACTTTTTCTCGGAATTATTATTTGGTTGAACGACAAAATATTTTTGTATTATTGCCCAAATTTGCCAGGCCTCCCCATTATTACTATATCATACACGTTTACTTCACTACTAGTACTAATGATAAAATAACAATTTTTTTTTATAAAAAAATTAAAACAAATGGACGAAAATTAAAAAATGAAGCCAGTTATATGTCATTCAAGTCATATGTCATTTTCCTACAGCGTTGTCTACTCTTCAGAGTGTTGCCAGTAGTTTGTATAAAATGAAGAGGTTAAATACATACCGTACTAAGCGGTATTTTACAATGTATAATACATTTGTATTATACACTTTCACTTCACTACGAAATTGTAAACTGATATGCTTTAATGATGAGATTTCCTTATGGACCCCTAACATGGCGAACATGGCGGCCAAAAAACAACCAATTTTTGGGAAATGATATTTTGCTTTTAGAATAAATTCTTATGTTAATTTCGGCCGAGTTATGGGCTAATCTTATAATAAATTTACCGTAAATGTAGATGAAATTTTTGAAATTCCAATCCAGCTTACGGTACTATTCACACGTACACATATTTAGCGATCCGAGAGCATGTTACACAAATTCATTATTACATCTCCAGAAAAGCCCTCTGCTTACATTGGATGGTACTTGTTCGATTAGGCACTTTACTAGAAGAACTCAGTTTGGTTTGAAATTAAGTTTTCAAATTTTCGCGATAAGCTCAGGGGTCCCCAGAAACGTGTTTGGTGGGTATACGATTTCTAAGAAAAAATAGAATAAAAAATCTAAACTATACCGGGTAAAAGCGAAAAGAAAACTGCTGCAAGAAAACCTCGTCCTATTATTCTCGATATTATGGCGAATATAATATTACTATATCACAAACATTATAAAATTCAACTTCTACAAGAAAGTACGACGCTACCAGATACCACCAAATATGCAGGAATTTTTCATCATCATCAGTAGAATCGGCTAACTGCAAAAAAAGCCTAGTTGTAGGAAAAGGGCAGATGTGGGTCATACTACAGGTCGCAATCGAAGACACTCGAGCGTAGCTTTTCCCTAGGCTAGCAAAATAGCGATTTAAGGCACTAATTAAAACACAAGTAATTAGCGCGGCGGTTTTGACGTTTAGAAAAACTCAAAATGATAGATGCAAAAATGTGCGAAAAGAAAATAACAAAGCTCGACGATCTGAATTGCAACGGGTTCAACAAGCCAGTCCCCAAACCCACTTTTTCCTCTTCATTCATGACCTTTTGGTACTGTGATGACCCAGAGGCGGGTTCCACTAATATTTGAAATTTATGTGAAAATATTAACTTTAGAGATTTATAAGAACTTTAAATAGGATTATTTTTCTGAGATAATTTTTTAAAAAATATTATTAATAATATTTCAATAAATTTGTTTTGGTTGTATCCGATAAAAATATTACTTTTGCAAAAATATTTTATTTTAGCTGAGTAAAATTAAAAAAAAAGTTAAAATAATTCTTGTTTTTTAAAGTGCAGAAAACATAATAAGTATTTAAAGTTGTTTCGTTTCACGAAAAATTAATAATTATGAAATTACAAGTTAAAAAAAAGTAAAGATGATGTCAAAGAGCTTGAAATAATTTTTCATTAAAAAAAATGATACAGAATATTTTGTTATAAAATTTTTCTAAGTCATTAATAGCGTAAAGAATTTCAAATTTAGAAAAAATTAAATTTGTAAATTTTTTTTTATAAAATTTTTCTAAGTTGAGAATGGTGTAAGAAGTAGGAGTGAAAATTCAAACTTTTTTTTTGTAATTTTTTTTATAAAAAGTTGTGAATAGAAAAAAAAATTTAATTTGAAAAAATTTTCTAAGTGCTCCGATGAGGTAAAGAATAATTTTAAAATAAGTTTCAGAAAAAGTATTTTTCAAGATCATTTTTAATATCAATAATATTCTTGATTTCAGTTTAAGAATAGTTGAGAACGATTACTAAGTTTTATGTAGTAGTACAACACCATATAGAAAGCATAGATGATCACGGAATATGCCTAAGTCCCCTAACAAAAATTAAAAACTGTAAAAAAATATGTACCTGTAAATTTTTTAAGTATAATTCGTAGAACAATTATTTTACACTCACTGTTCACTTTACAGGCCATAATTTGTAAACTTATGCACACACAAAATTTAAAACGCATATAAAAATTTTGAAAAATATTTAACAACAACATTTTCAAAAGACTAAGTAATTTTGGAGCTGTTGACCGTACCTAGCAGAAGTCTAAACTGAGCCTCGCGATCCAGATCAAGACCGAATTTCATTTCTGTTAATTCCTAATTTGGTAATGGGTCAAGTATTGGTGACACATCAGGTTGAGGTAGGGATGCGCTGAAACCTGCCAGACATCGGTAGGCGGAACAATATTCCACCACCTGCTAAAATTTCCAGGAAACCGGAATGATTCATTGCTCCCTCTTAAGAATGGGCTGGCCTCATCAAAAAGTAGGGAGATGGATTATAGATATTTCGGTGGGAGATTAAAGTGGAGAGAGAATGATGCGCGAGCATCAAGATCTTGGAAGTGGAAAATTATCGGCAGTGAGAAATTCTTGGAAAATTGCCCAGAAAAATAACCCCGAGGTAGGGAGGAAGAAACTCTATAAATTGAGTTGACAGAAAATTGAGGGATTTATTCAGTGTGAGATTCAGTGTTAAATTTATTCATTCAGTCAGTTAGTCAGATTCAGTCAGTATGAATTCAGTCAGGGAGAGTTAGTTGGGGTCTAACAGTTAGAGTTAGTAACAGTCAGTAAGGGGCAGAGAGTCAGTACATAGTCAGAATTTAATTTTGTTTTAAGTGATCGAGCCAGTCTGATTTTTTTTTAAAGCTAGAACGTACTTCTTTGATCTTCCAAATTTGCTTAGTAGTGATTGCTTAGTTGTGACAGTGTTAAAGTAATTCTTAATACGGACTTGGGTTATTGCAAGTTGTGACCAAAAGAATATTACGAAAATTCATTCTATTGTTGTTGAACTTGATAGAAATTTTGTGTGTGTAAAGTGAAAAGAAGCAAACAGAAACGTTGGTAAAAAGTAAGACATATATATTTTTTTATATATGATTAGAGATTCGTTAAATCATATAGATGGTGGCAGACCTTTAGCAATTTCTAGGTTTCCTCGTTTTGACTATATTGAGCGAACATTATGTTTTCAAACACTTTATTTGCTGAAAATGCTTTTATCTTTTTTTAATCAATATATTGTAATTGCCTTTGCTTAACTCTGGCGTCTCATTGATTAGAAAACCTGGAAGTTTAGAAACTATTAAAAAAAAGGGGGAAGCAGTATGATTGGATCGGATATGGCCAAGTGATTATTTAAGTTACAGCTCCCTTTCGAAAAACAAATAATTATAAAGGCCATGATTAAGTTTTGGTAAGAAAAACAAAATATTAAGCTAAGTGCCCTGGTACTCCGGACCCACTCAAAGGAGAGGAAGTGAACCAGATCAGGAGTTAGGTCGAAACTGGGGTAAGACCAACTTATTTTATTACTAATAATAATATAGGGATCTGCGTTTCATTTCAGTACCGCCCTTGCACCACGCGAAAGACGGGTGCAGCTTGCCATCATTAGCTAGAAGACGGACGATAAACTACCTCCAGAAATTATGACGTTTTTGGACGGAATTTACGAAATTAACTTTTCCGGAAATTACTCAATATCTAAGAAAAAGAAATTGTGGAAAATCGGATAATTGCACAGAGCAATTTATGCTCTTCAAAATGATACCTAGATGTCATACTTAAGTTAGCAATTAAGTTTTTTGATTCAAATTGACCGTTAATTTCCTGGCCAGTCAATTACGACATAAATTGCTCGAATTTACATTTAAAGGATGTGAAATTAAAAGCTTTATCTGATGAGAGAATAAGATTTTAATTTCAATTAACGATATTCGCGGAATTCGCTTACTATCCTATTGTTTGGGTCACTACCAGGAAGAAAAAGACCGTTCAAGTCATAAGCATCACTAAACAAAATTGACGCTTTAAGTGGGCGGCTTTGAAGACTCAAGAAGATGGACAATAAGTGTCGGGTTTCCCTAAAATTGCGGGGTTCCATGTTTTAGGACTAGAATTTCCAAGAAATGGTTGAAAGTGATACATGATATGACAAGAAATAAGAATATTGCAATCGGATGTGCTTTATTGCCTGGTGGTTGATTCAGAAAACAGAAAACTTTCCTCAACTTTAGTCTTAAACGTTTCGAAAAAATGGCGTACAAAGTTCCAATGTGCCACACATGAAATTATATGCAAATAAAGAGTTCATCAGCTTGCACAAAAGATGCCATAAAAAACCAGGAACTCGAACCTTTTTGGATTATCGATTCCGATACCGTTTTGTTTATTACAAAGTGAAAAATAAGTGTTCAGGTTCTATTTTTTTAGATGTTCATCTCGTCCTCGAGATTACTGCAATATCTTACTATGTAGATGTTTAAGGATCTCAGGCAAAGAAATTCCAAATCATCAGCTACTATTGTATTTTATTATTATAATGTATCCCCAAGAATAGCTTTGAAAAGACCTTCACCAAAACAATATGCATTTTTTAAGACGGGTCTGTTATAAAATCTAGCGAAAACCTGAGATTGTGACGACCGTCCTGCAGATTTTCTGATAACATCCCACTAAAGCCCTGCGCGACTAGCAGCCGAAGTGGTGGCGTGTCGGGTACTGTGAGCTGAGAAGATGTTGGTGTTAACGCCTGCACATCTGAGGGTATGTTTGATCCAACGACTTATAGAGCCCGAGTTACGTGATGATATGGTTCTTTTGAACTTAAAAGTAGGTATTCT
Source organism: Taphrorychus bicolor (assembly GCA_951812265.1). Lineage (NCBI taxonomy): Eukaryota > Metazoa > Arthropoda > Insecta > Coleoptera > Curculionidae > Taphrorychus > Taphrorychus bicolor. Next base: position 58,597,586 of record OX638297.1, on the reverse strand, counting down.
TCAGTGGTGTCACGTAAAGAGGAAGTTCTTTCGATATATGCAAGCAGTGTTTTAGCCACACATAGTTTCTCTTTTTCATAGAAAGGAAAACTGAGGAAAGGCTGAAAAGATGTAGGTTTTATTGAGGATTTTATTGCATCTGGAACATGAATGTATGCTCCACTGGTTTGAAAAGAAATATTCCCTACTTTTATTAAATGCAATGTCTGCACTCTGTGACCAGATTCCAGAGCCAGCAGCGTAACTAATTTCTGGCTTAATTGTATAAGACTGAGCTCCTCATTTTCTGGCAAAAGTTTGATGTAGTTTACAACCACAACGGGGTCCCATGTACAGTGGCATTTGTCTCGTGGAGGCCTCAGTCTGTAAACACCCTTTAGAAATCTCCTAATCAGCAAATTGCTGCTAAAATCGACAGGAAGAATAAAGTTTAAGGCAGAACGGTGTTGGTTAATAGTTCCATATTTGCAGTTTTTTGTGTTTAATTCCTGGTGCAGGAATTGCATTACTTCTCTGTATTGATGGATTGAGCAGCTGAACGTTTTTTGCTTTGCAGAATATCCACCAAGCTTGGAGTGATGATGAATATTGACTAATGGTGGCTGAAGAAACTGAATTCAACGAAGTCTCCATGAACTCAACTGGGTAACCTTTAGCTCGTAGTGGTTGCCGCATAATCGCCCTGCCACCAGGGTAAGTGAGCGATGAAATGGATGTGTTCTGCTGAAAGGAGAAGAAAGAAATTTTTCATTTGGAATAAAAATGACAAGTTCAGATACTAGTAGTTCTTGAAAAAGTGGGAACCACGGTTGGCTAGGCCAGTAAGGTACGACCACAATACCTGTGGCCTTATCGGAAAAAACTTTGTCAAGAACTCTAAGGATCATTGAGAATGGAGGAAATGCATAAAAGTATGCGTTTGCCCAAGAAACAGTAAAAGCATCAGAGTACTTTGCTCCTGGATCTTTCAGCCATGATATATAAGGTTTAACCTTATAATTAAGGTTGCTTGCGAACAAGTCAATGTCTGGCAATCCTAATGCTTTGACTATTTTCTCAAAAGCTAGTTGTTGAGGGTTTATCTGCTTTGTTCATTTTTGATGGTATGTATGTGGCATATATAAAAATGTTCCTCTTTTCACACCATTGCCAAATTTCTTTGGCAATGCAATGGAGAGCATAATGTTGAACTCCCCCCATTTTGTTAATATATGCTAAAGCAGTAGAGTTATCTACTCTAATCAGAATGCTACAGTCAGCCAGATGCTTTGCAAAACATTGAATACAATAAAGAACAGCCTTCAACTCCAACACATTGATGTGCATGGGTTTGTTCAAGGGGGTTCCACCAGCCATATGTTTCTTCCCCATTACAAAAACCACCCCACCCCGAAGGGCAGGCTTCAGAATAAATCTCTACAGAGCATTTATCTTTCCATATATCTATATTCTGTTGCCACCAAATGAGGTCTGTTTCTACTTCTTTTCCTGATATCTCAATAACCTAATGATACTTTTGGTTTGACTTTCGCAGTGCTACAAATTTTAGGCGCTCAAAACTTTTTGTGTAGAGCCTGCCATATTTGATGGCAGGGCAGCATGACACTAAAGTACCTATAAATTTTGCAAAGCATTTAATGGGACAATACCATTTGCTTCTCTTAGTCTGTATGAAAGCTTTTACTCGCTGCTTTTTCTCCTCAGGTAGGCTAATGGTCATGTCTCTTGTATTTAACATGAAACCTAAAAACTTACAAGTCTGAGATGGTACTAGCACACTCTTAGCTTCATTGATTATAAAGCCCAGTTTCGACAAGGTTGCTTTAACATAAAATGTGTGTTGTTTTGTTTGCAAGTTTCCCTAGATCTGTGCAAAATTAGAAAATCATTAATGTACACAATACATGAGATACCTTCTTGCCTGAAATGTTTAAGTACTGGTTTCACTAATTTGGTAAACACATATGGAGCAGTTGACAGCCCAAATGGGAGACAATAAAAATGGAATAGTTTTTGTCCTACCCTAAATTTTAAGAACTTTCTATGAGAAATTGATATAGGCAATAAGAAATAGGCATCCTTTAGGTCTATTTTCGACATAAAGTAATTTAGGTTTAGTAATTTCAATGCAGTTGTAATGTCATCCATTTTTAAATTGGGATAGCATCCAAGAATGAATTTAATTTACGTAGGTTAAGTATGAACCTATAATTGCCATCAGTCTTTGGATGTAGAAAACAGGGAGATACAAATTGACCTTTTTGTTCCCTAGAAGGTGTTACTGCTCCCAGTATAATAAGTTTATTGACTTCAGCTTTGAGTACTTCTGTACAAACCATACTACAATTTGGATTTCTCATTGGATCAGAGCTTATAGGGATTCTTGTTTTAAATGGAATCTTGTATCCCTTCAGCCAGTGTAAGACTTGGGAATTTGTGGACACCAATTTCCTCCATTCTTCAATAAAGTTAGATAACCTGCCTGCAATACTTACCGGGGTGCTTAGCGTTTCGGACGGGAATGCATTGATGTGTAGCGACTTTTCTCGTTCTGACCTTGAGGCTGACGGCCTGCCCTGTACCCTGCATACTTTGGGGGCTTGGACGGGCCCCTCCAGTTTAAAGGAGTGCTGGAGGGGCGCTTAAGCCTATTGGCTGAACTGCCTTTATTTCTGAGGTAGACTTTTCCAAGGCCTTGGCTTCTTTCATCCTCTCTGCCAAGTTTGGACCAAACAACTGCAATGTTAGTGGTGTACCGCTAGTTAAGTCTTTAACAGATTTATTTAAATTTGAAGCTATGAGGAACCTTCTATGCATTGACATGTTATAATGCACATCAGTAAGTGGCCTGGCAGACTCACTCAGTTGGTTCAAAAGTAAATTTATATCATTTTTTTTGTCAAGCAAAAGGGTTAATGCCTTACCCATTGCTGAAATACCCTTTCCTAATTGGGTTTGATTTTTAGCCATGTAGCTATCCCTCTTAATTGCCACTGGGGGAAGTGCCCTTCGTACTTCAAGATTCAAGGTTGGGGCCCCCAACTCTGGGAGATTAGCCGGAAAACCATGTTTCTGTGTTAAAGTGGATCTGTCTTCCTTATTTAAACCTGTTGATAAGATGGAAGACCAACGAACTTTTAAAATGTCACAGAGGGTATATTCTTTAGAATGGGTTGCTGCTGCTTCACCCAGAGCTTCAAGAACTTAATTTTCAAGTTCTGTGGTATGAATTTCCAAAACCTCAGATCCATGACCTTCAAGCCTTGCTGAAGTGCTATTCTCTAATGGAGAAACAGGACCTTGCCTTGCTAAGGACTCTTCTGTGCTATCCCAGTCTTGCTGGGATTGTGGACTAAAGGTACTGACACTGGTCCAGGGACTATGACCATGACCAGCATTAGAGCTGAGACTGGCATTGGAAAGGTCATCTTCACTCGAGTGGTGCCGGGAGGAGTGCCTTCTGCTATCATGTCTAGACCGAGACCTGCTTTTGCGACTTTCTCGCTTTCTGGACCCGTCGGGCTTATTTTTATGCCGTTTTGAGGACTTCGTTTTCCGCCTAGCGGAACGACTGCACGTGGGAGACCTCGACCGGTCCTTTGACCTTCGTCTCCCTCGGCCTCGGAACCTGGTGAGTGTGTTTTCCCTGCTCCTCCCCATGATGGGACAAAAAAATGAGCGATTATGATAGTCCTGGACCTAAAAAAGGGATAAAGTTTAAATAAAACAAAATAATTTATTTTAGTGGATACACGAAGCGTCTGGAATCCATGGCACAAAAAAGCAAGATGGCAATACAGCGGCGATGAGCGACATCTGATAGTGTGTAGGCAGATAAAAATACCTTTAAACTTTTGTCGGATTCCTGGCGGAGAAAAGGGATACTACATAGTAAGATATTGCGGTGACTCGAGGACGAGGTACGTAATATAATTCAAATAAATGTCGCATTAAAGATTCCGATTCCAATTCGGGTTCGGCAGAATTCGACCGGTTCGGTTCTGATTACGCTATTTTTCGATTCCTGCACTAGTCCCTGAAAAAAATAATTACGGGCGACGGCTGGCCACCAATTTGGGCCGGCTGCTTTGCTTCGATCTCATAAACCGGTTATATCTGTGTTGAACTTTCTGTCAGTTGTCGTACATGTGCATGACAACTCAATCTGTCATTGGTGTCATCTGTCTACTTGTCACTATCAATGTGTCAAACAGGATTGTTTCCATTGTTTATATTTTTAAATCTTTTAATTTTTAAACCTGATAAAAAAGACCGCCTTTAAATGGTAATTTCAGCTAATATTAGCCTAATAGTGCTAATAGATACAGTGCCCGTATGTTAAATATTGTTTCCAGGATATTTTTAAAGACAAGGAGGAACAACATCGAAATGCCCACCTCAAACAACTTACCGAAGACAAACTGCAGCTGAGTAAGCTACAAATGGAAGAAAAAACACGGTTCGGAAACCTCATGCGATTCATGAACAAGCAGAAACGAGAATTTGAAGACGAGCAGCAGATGCAAAGGCACAAGGAACAAGTGGCTCTCAATGAATTTCAGCACGACCAAGAGAACAACTTGGCCAGAGAGTTGAGTGATATAAAAACTGAAGAAGTGAGACAACTTAAATTGAGGTAATATGCTCCCAATTACGAAATTGCTTTTATATTTCACATTGCGACATTGGCCCTTATGGGCATTTCTGAATAGGTCATCCCAAGAGTCCTCTTTTAACATCATTTAAGTGTAGGTTTGTCACGGTTTTAGGTATAAGGTTAGCTCCGGATTACTTGGTATTTTCTCCGGAAATTATTTATTTCATGTCAGGAAATAGATAAATATTTGACAACAGCACTTCAACTTTAGTAAGCTAAGCCGTGAACCATTTTTATTCGGAAGAATGGTGTGGTCTATTATTTGAAAGGACAGTGCTTTATATTAGAATATTGTACTTTGAGCTTTTACGAGTTGTAAAAAGTTTATATTCTTTAAAAACAAAATATCTGCTTCAAGAAATATTAATTCAATTAACATTTGGTGGTGAATGAAATTCAAAACAATTGTTTCTAGCAAATTTTTAGTACCAAAGAGAAATTTAAATAACAATTTACCAAAAAATGGGTGTCCCACCTCAAAAAATTTTCTTGTAATGAAGCTACAAATAGAGTCATTTAGGTATGACCATGTAAGCACTCTCTAAAACTTAAAATTACAGATGCATGGAATATATTTATGTGTCTATATGTAGTATAGATACAATATATGTATGAGTCTCAGAAAACTCTCTCAGTTTTCTGAGAATTTCTCTAAAAATTTACGAAAAAACAGTTTAAGTTATTATTTCATTTGAGATAAAACTGTTCTCATAAGGATAAACATGGTAAGTTCATGAGGGGGCAAACTGAGATATTCACATTTAAAGTGTTTTCTTTGGCCCTTATAGATTTTACAATATTTATATATTTTTTTTGTAAATTCTTCTGAAGCTTATATTGAGAATTACATGGAACATTTTTTTGTTTGATGAAATTCAATATGTTTCCCAGAAAAACTACATACCACATTTATCCTTAAATATTAACTGCAGTTTTACCAAGAAAGGAAATGGTACTGCTAGTAAATTCAATATACAGGTTTTTCTCAAGATTTTCTAGAGGTAAAACAAGAAAAGAATGAGGTATACATAACTTGGTTTAACATTTAAATAGACATAAAAAAAATGAAGAGCATTAAGACAAATAGGTAATATATAAATTTGCAATAATAATAAATCAAAAATTAACAAATAATACTTAAGTTTTATTAATGACACATCACACAAGTGAAGTCTTTTCCTGCCCCTTGTCACGTTATCTACAAATCTATAAGCACTTCAAACAAAATAATTCAAAGATTTGGGTAAAACATATTATGTTTTAGTCAGACCTAAAGTAACTTTTCTGGCTTATCAGTCTCCTCAGAAAAGTCTTTTCCTTATGTAGTGTTTGTTAGAAAACCTTATCTAGAACGCTAAAAATATTTTTTACAGAAAACAATGACATAAATAAAGTAAAAAGGGACTTTAGTTCCTTCATCCTCTTTTGACATTTCACAGCCTTCTAGATGACATTTTGAAATAAATCTCCTATTATTTCTCGACTGGCTTTTACAGGGCAGAGAATAAAGTTGTATAATTCATGTACTTAAGATGAAAGTCATAAGCTCACAAACAAAAACTCTCTTTACAGCATTTATTCTTGGTGGAGCTTAGATATCACTTTCATTCTTGGTATAATTAATTTGCTAATTGAGACATATGACAGGCTTTGTTAATAGTTTTAAAAAGTTTCTGTGAAGATGGCATTGATATTTAGCAAATATATACAGACATACAGTGTTCATTTTTAGGGTGGCAGAAGCATTTTAGATTTTATTATTTCTCAAAATAGGGAAGATTTCGATAAAGACATGGTAATAGTCAACTTTATTGAAAATGCTTCAAAAAATTAGTAGCAATACTGTACTATAAAGTAGATGAAACTACTTTGAGAACATGGATAACTTGAGTTTTCTAGCATTAGGCTTATTAAACCGACAGTTCTTCAAATGACCAGCTTCAAATATTAGCTTTTTTTTATTTGTTCTTCAAAATCTTAGGGAATATCTACATGCCTTTCCTACCTTTGCTACTACAGAAAAACATCTTCTATTATATTTTGAAAAGACTTGCTTTATATAAATAAATGCATGTACAGAATTTTCTTATTTGAACACAAAAAATATTTAATAAAAATGGGCAAACTGTTGATAGCACATGGTATATTCTAGTGAGATTACTACGAAACCAAGCAAAAATGTTAACTATGTTAACTAGAAAGCTGCTTGTCTATTTTTATTGATTCCGGCAGAATAGTAGCCTTATAATAGCAGAGCCTCGGCAGAAGTTTTTCATTCACCATTCTATTCACAAAATTTATTTCAAGTTAAGTATTAAACACCCGCAGTAGGACAATACTCCCTTTGGGCTATAGCGGGGGTATTATGGAACTATGTGTACCAATTATTTATTTTATAAGACTGTGTAGGCTTTCTCGGCCGGTCAAAATACAATCTAAAATGTTTTCCGGGTTTTAAAGCCGTGGTCCAATGGAATTTCTTCCTTCCTTGGACCACATTGCTCATTGATATTTCACTTGGTGTAATATTTTTAATTATTTACTACGAAAAGTACTGTATATGTTGAAAGCCCACTAAAAACAAATTTGAAATGCAGTTATACAAATACATTATACAATTTGGGAATTAATTCTTATGCCACTAACTAGATTCTGCAAACAGCATTTTTTTATTTAAAAAACTTTTAGGCAACAACTTCGTGAAAATAGCCACGAGCTGCGAGAATTGGAGCGAAAACTTAAAGCAGCTTACGTCAATAAAGAACTGGCTGCTCAAATTGCACAAAAAGAAGCTGAGAAGATCAACGAAAAAGTTTGAAAAAATATCACTTAAAAGAGCCCCTTTTATGTTTGTTGGTTTCCAGATTCAAGAAAGGCGGACACATGAAATGTTAATAGAAGCGCGGATCAAAGAAGACGAACTAAAAAGGATTTTAGCGGAGGAAGATATTATGAAAAAAGCGTTATATAAAAAAGAGCTGCAAGAGCAAATAATTTTGGGCGAAGAGTCGAAAAGATATCTTTATGAAGAGTTTCTTAGAGAGAAGAAGATGATAGATGACATTATTCAACGAATTCACGACGAAGACGAGCGGGAAATTCAGGAGAGGATGTGTAGAGTAAGTAGAACGTTTTAGTGTGTAGGTATAGTTTTTTACAGTGATATAAAATATTAGATGAAGAAAACCAGAGAAGAAATGATTGCGTTTAAAGCTGCCCAAGACGAATGGAAGCAAAAGAAAAGGCGAGAGATTGAGGAGGAGAATCAAAAGATTTTAGATTTTTTGCAAAAAAAGAGCGCGGCTTCTTCTGCCAGGTTGCAGGAGCGAAAGAGGCGAGAAGAGGCCAAGGCTAGGATTCAGGAGAATTTGGCGAAACAAATATATACAGAGACTGTAAGTACGATTTTTTATTTATTGTTTCAGCTTAGAAAATACTGGTATAAGAAACGTTTTACAATGTTGATGGTGTAGTTGCGAAGGTCGTCAAAAAGGCATACGTGGCCTCTCGTGTTGGCAAACACTGGCCGAAAGCTTCCAGAAGCATGGGATTTTTTAGTACTGACTGGCGATAGTCAGCGAATGATATCTTGCCGTCTCGGTCAATGTCCATTTTTTTCGTGATAACTTCTATCATATCCTTAAAAGATTAAAATTTATGTAGACATAAAAAATTGTCTTTGGGTATTCTAACACACCCTGGCGGCTTCTTCAGCGTCTTCTTCGCCGCTTTGGCTGATGATGGAGGTTCTTAAAAGTTGGAAAATCGAGTCTCTGGCGATTATGCCGTCTCCCATAACGTCATACACCTAATATAAAAATGAGTGAAATCTACAAAAGTATATTCATTTGTTTTAATGTGGTAGGTATGTGGCATACTCTCGGGAGCGTATAGAGGGGAGGTGAAAATATAGTTTCTCATATAAAAGAAAATACTCTTAATGGAGCTAAAAGAGAGTCTGCGATTTAGCTTTTCGGCTCTTACTTCTGCATCGTCCTGTATACATTAATAAATTTTTGATGTTTTATGTATTGTTACGCACGACCGTCGGTCCACAGAGATTCGGTCCGAAGCGGCAACGCCGACCGCCTACCCAGGAACCCATCTAGACTAAACGAGAACCGGGAACAGTCGCCTCCGTTCTCGAAAGTATGAGAGATTTGAAGAAGATTTGAAGAAATTGTGTTTTAATCGTGTTGTAATAGTTACAAGTAAAAATAAGTGTCTAGTTAATTGACGATAAATTATTGGAACCCGTATCCCGTAACAACTGGTGTCGAAAGTGGGATAATTTTCGTCAAACTTGTGACCGTACGGACAAAATAGTCGTCGCGCGTGGAATTTTGCGTGGTAAGGACAGTGCAGGAGCTTTGGTGTTTTCTACATGCCATATACTCGATCTACGACATGGATGAACAACTGGCAGCACTTATGGAAATGCTGAAGAAGTACAAAGAGGAACAAAGGAATTTTCAGGAAGATTAAGAAAAACAAAGGCAACTTGAGAAAAAGGAACAAGAAAAACAAAGGCATCTCGACAAAGAGGGACAAAGAAAAAATCAAGCTGCTCTGTTTCAAGCATTAACGGTTGGTAGTCGCGAGTTGCAAGAACTTGTCTCAACCAAAATGACTGAAGTCAAACAAGGTGTAGATCAAGTCAAACAAGACGTGGATCAAGTCAAACAAGAGTGGACCAAGTCAAACATGAAGTAGAGATGAAAATGACTGAGTTAGAAGAACGGTGGCGGATCTGGGAAACACGTCGCAGTGGGCAAGCTTCAACCGCTGACCGACTAATTACTAGACCTTCAGTTTTCGACGGCACTACTTCCTTGGAGCATTTATAAAGACCAATTTAAGGCGGCAGCAGTTAAAAATGGATGGACAGATTCGGACAAGGCTACCGAACTTTTAGTGGCTTTGAGAGGACAGGCTGCAGACATCATGCCTATATTGTCGACCACTGAAAATTGTAATTACAACGCAATTGCCGCGGCGTTAGAGCGGAGGTTTGGTAATGATCATCGCGAAATAATTTAACAGACAGAACTACAGATGAGGCAGCAGAAGCCAGGCGAAAACCTACAGGAATTTGGAGCGGACATTGAGCGTTTGACAAGTTTAGCTTATCCTGCGTGGCCCTGTAATTTCCTTGACCAGGTATCAGTCCAGCAGTTTATCGAAGAAGTTCGCGACAGTGAAATGAAATGCCATTTGAGGTTGACTCGTCTTTCCAGTGCAAATGAGGCATCAATTCGGGCATTGGAGTATGAGGCGTCGAGGATAAGCACGGGCCACAAAGTGAGAATAGTTGACGTACAGGAAGAGCCGCAGCCAAACTCAATCTTAAAGCAATTGTTGGACGAGCAGCGTGAATTTAGCATGCAAATGACTTCATATTTCGACCAATCAAGGAGCAGGGCACAAAACATTGGTTACAGAAGAAATGTGGACCGAAATGCCGACCTACAGAAACCCGGATCTTGTTTCAACTACAGCAAAATGGGCCATTTTAAAAGGGACTGTCGCGTTCGACGGGAAAGGAGTCAGACTCCAACACGACGACGATCTGGCGGACTGACACATCAGCCGGAAAATTAAAACTAGTCAGTGTGAAGAGGCGAACGCTGACTGGCCCCACGGATGCCCCAGGATCATTAGGATTGGACAGCTTGGAATAAACCTCATCATCACTGGCAAAATTGAACATCGTCCAGGTAGATCTCATGGTGACGCAGATGGATTATCACGCAGGCCTTGTAAAGGAAAATCTCGACACTGCCAACGAGTAGAACAACGAAAAGGACCAAGCATTTTTAGGACAACCAGGCTTGACATTGGACCACTGAACAAATGAAGGTCGAACGCAGATAAAAGCTCGAAAGTAAAAGCTATGTGGGTTCAATGGGATTCCTTGGCGGTTCCGAATGGTTTACTGAAGAGGACTTGGGAAAGCCCCGACGGGAAAAGTGCCACGCTCCAGCTTGTCGTACCAGAAAGTAGACGGAAAGATGTCTGCGAGAAATGCACAATGGAGTGTCTGAAGGCCATTTTGGAGTGAATAGGACCCTGGATAGAATTCGGGAAAGGTACTACTGTCCTTTTCCAGAAACGGACGATGGCAACAATTACATCTTAGTTGCCATGGATTGTTTCAGTAAATGACCTAAAGCTTATGCACTGCCAAATCAGGAAACTAACACCCTGGCAAGGGTCTTGGTTGACGAATTCTTCAGTAGATTCGGCGTACCATTAGAGCTTCATTTGGACCAGGGACGGAATTTTGAATCGCAACTTTTCAAGATAGTCATTTAACTTCTCGGAACCCGCAAAACAAGGAAAACTCCGCTCCAACACAATCAGGTGGCATGGTCGAGCGTTTCAATCGAACCATGGAACAATACCTCTGAAAAATGGTAGAGGACCCCCAGATAGATTGCGACAAATTTCTGCCTCTTCAAATCATTGCTTACTTAGAGGTGCAGTGCATAACACGACATACCCCTGGCAAGATTATATTTGGTAAAGAACTTCGTCTTTCGGTAGAATTGGTGTACGGATTACCAGAAGAACGGGTGCAAGATGTCCAGAACTATGCATGAACGTCGAGAAATATTAAAGGAAATCCATCGAAACGTGAGGACAAAGATAATAGACTGGGAGCCAGCGACCGATTAGTGTTAGTCATTTTAGAAAAACTGAAAATGTTCTCCTCCACTTAATTCGGTATCATTAATAAGGGAATGGATCTCCAGCTGGCGCATTTCTGGGGGGTTTAGCTGCGGCAGCCTCTTTGACACGTAAAAAAATAATTAAAAAAAAAACTAATATTACAAAAGCTCAAACTTGGTTGACATGTTTATTATGTTGTAAGCAAATAGAAAAACGTATCCAGCTGACTTGAGAGTGGTGAATTAAGCCCCAGCTGGTCACGCGAACAAGTGAAAAATATGCATTTAGTGAACTGACACCAGAAACGCTAAAATTTGGTAAACTAGTATTAACTTAATAAATGAAATAACAAATATTCAGCTTTACATTAAGTGGGACAAAAGTGTCCAGCTGCTGCCATCAAAGAGACAACGCTCTCCGCGCGGTCAACTTACGCTGCATCTTTGATTTTATCAGCTAGGCACTTGGATTCACTCCGATCGGTCCAGGAGTTCTCAAGTTACAGGGGGTCAAAGTTGAGAAATGGGAAAAAAGTGGTAACACCCCCTCCCCCTCCATTTGGACTATTTCAAAATAATTTCGGATTTTTTTTTTGCATATTACACCTGACGTCAACCATCAAAATTATTCTGCAGAATAGCCTTGATAAAGACGTAAATAAAGGTCGAAACGTCGGCAATTTCTGCGTAAAGTAGACATTTTTTATTCACTGTCCTCACCCCGCTATACCATTTGCCAGCTTTTGTAATATTAGTTTTTTTTTAATTATTTTATTACGTGTCGAAGAGGCTGCCGCAGCTACACCCCCAGGAAGTGCGCCAGCTGGAGATCCATTCCGTTATTAGTGATACCAAATTAAGCCAACGAGAACATTTTCAGCTTTTCTAAAATGACTAGCACTAAACGGTTGCTGGCTCCCAGTGTATAAAGATTGCCGGCCATCGGATAAAAGCTAGATATGACCTAAGGGTGAATTCTGCAGGACTTGGTGTGGCTATATAATCCACAGAGGAAGAAAGGAAAGTCTCCCAAGTTGTCTCCAAGTTGGGAGGGTCCATATACAGTCATAAAACGGATCAACGAGGTGATATACGGGATCCAACATACTCCTAGAGCAAATATGAAAGTGGTTCATCTTGAACGGTTAAAGACTTACAGTCGTGGAGATTTCTCTGATCGGGACGATCAGAACTAAGAGGGGGGCAGTGTTACGCCCGACCGTCGGTCCACAGAGATTCGGGCCGAAGCGGCAACGCCGCGCGCCGACCGCGACCGCGGGTACCCATCTAGACTAAACGAGAACCAGGAACAGTCCCCTTCGTTCTCGAGAGTACGAGAGTGTGTTCAGGCCGGGTATATATACCAGCGAGCATCGCGAGATGGGATTGAATAGGTAGTGCTGTGTAGTAAATAAGCGGACAAGCGAACTACTAACAATGGCGAATTGTTAGTAGAGTGTAATTGTATTTTAATCGTGTTGTAATAGATAAAAGTAAATAAAAGTGTGTAGTTAGTTGATGATAAATTATTGGAACCCGTATCTCGTAACAAAATATATGTGTAAAGGCTTTTTTTTCTCGAAAACGGCTCAATTTGTGGAAGTGCAACAAGTAAACCTTTTTTGCGTGTTTTGAGTGATCTTTTATCCTATGTGATTGAAATGAGCAAAAAGTAAAAAACAAAAAAGTTCTGAGTTATTAAGTCCATAACTAGGGCGGTTCCAGTCCTTTAGGTTTGAAGGATAAACATCAAATTTTGTACGTGTTTATGCGCATGAACAAGAGTAATTTGCGTGACAAATTACATCTGTTCACCAATTGATCTGTTAAAAAACAGAAAAAAAAACAAAAAAAAAAAATGTTTTAAGAATCCTTATTTTGTAACTAAGTGCTGTAGATCCTTTAACTTTGAGTTTTCGAAAAAATGTTATTTATTTTTACTCTAGAATCACCCCTCGAGATATTTGCGCGGCATTTCCGGACATCCTGTACATATTTTTGGAATTTTTCTTGGAAATGGAATTTTGGTGTACACATTTCATGAAGTAATTTTCCCCTCTATTTTGGAGTTGGGTTTTTTCTTTAAACATTGCAGTCTGAAGTAGAAATTAATGAAATTCCGAAAATTCGGTGTGCATTAAAGTTTAGACTTTTTTTCGAGCTCTCAGGACCATTTCTCCAAGAACTAAGAACTGTTCTTTCTTCTAAGTAGTCGGTCAAGACTACCCTTCAATATTTTAAATGTCTTAAGAACTTGGTGAATTACCAAAGTGTTTATACATACTCTTTTTTTTCCGTGTTTTTCAATGTTTGTTTTGTATATTATTATCTAATATTGAGGACTCGTACCGTAAAACAAAATTGTATTTTCTCATCCAAAGTGCCGCGCAAAAATAGCGACAGAGCTGCTGCCCACGTTTCCATGGAAATGCACGAGTTTGGGCCCTTATCTAGAGCCAAGAATATTCTGTCCATAAGATGGTCGTCGGTCATGTCCAACGCGCAATGCAGAATGTTCCTAAATTGGACTTTTGATACTCCTTCCTATAAGACACAACGCCTTTTTTAATGCAGTTCTGACGGTATAAAATACGTGAATGGTTCTATTAATTTAGCTCGGTAAAAGCTTTGCGTTGTGGATACTCCATCTTCATTAGAAAGCGTCATCTAGGAGGCCATGAATTTTTAACCGAAAAGAATGACGTAATGAAAGTAATTGGACTTTTGTTCTTTCATTCTTTTGACATTTTACAGTCAACTAGATGACATTTTCAAGTGAACTCCCCTTACCTACTACATTTGACTGCATTTTTATTGGAATAATAATGTTTAATATATATGGAAAATTTCTATTTTTGGTAACTTAGCTGGTAATAAGAAAGATTGTGACATTCTCTATGAAAAACTTGATTACGGTTGGAATAAAAAGTCTAATGAAGACGACGAATACTGACCTGAGTTGGGTGAGTGATTCGTCCCTGATTCCAGACCTTATAGTAGATCAGCAACAGGCATTCAAGTTCCGCGTAGTTAAAGTGCAAGCGCTTCTCTAGTCTGAGAATTAAGTACTGTTGGCGTTTTCTAAAACGGGTTTCTTCCATCGAGTCCATAGAAAGATCCAGCGGCCCAGACATTCCTATGAATTTTTTCTAGAGTTATTGTCGTGTTTGAGTACCAATTAAACTTCACTTGTAAGAGTGTATTATTATTTATTCTCTAAGTAAGACGTTGAAGTTAGTGATTACACTCTAAACGTTTTGTCCCCCCTGCGCTTTTGTGACAATATGTCTGTACCCATGAGTATCCGCTACTGTAGTGTTTTAGTGTGTTTTATAAGTGTTAAGTTGAAAGACTTATACATATAAATAGCCTAAAATATCTAGAACTAAACTAATGCTATTTTTCTTTTACCACGCGCCACATTTTCTCGCCGCTCTCGCATCACTTTTTTCTTCAGCAGACCCTTTTTTGCCATTTGAATGACTTTGAATACCCCGAAGAAGGTCGGGTTCAAGTCGTCTGCCATGCTGGACGCGGTACAAAAAGGAAAAAACAGACACAAAACTTCAATATAATATGCAGTAAATTGAAAGTAAAAGTCACAGAAAGTTACATTGATTTAAAGTATTATGACTGTTGATTGACTTATCGCCTGACGTTGGTTGAACCACATTTATGGTAGGTCCACATAGATGGTATTTGCAGCGATCGTAGAATGAAAACTCATAAGAAATGACGGTCATACATGTGTCAACGCCTTTTCATAATAGTTATTTATGTATTAAGAGCGAAAAGTACAACTTTTTTACTCGGAGAGTGAAGTTTGCCGCTCGACGCGAAGCGGAGAGCGGCAATCACTCGAGAGCAAAAAAGTTACTTTTTGCTCGTAATGCATACAACGTTTTTTCTTCAAACAATCAATTTTAAATAATGTGAATCACAACTGAGCATAACTGAAAACACAATCTGAAAATTTAAATCAAAGTGACAATGACGTTTTTAATAATTGGTTGAGTGGTGGTAGTTGGTATTGACAGCAAGCGAAAAAATCTTTTTCGCTTGCTGTCCTGGGCAACGCGCGGAAAAATACACTCACATTCTGATCCTCAAAAAAGGCTAGGTTTTTGTTTGTCAAATGCGTCATTATTTGACGTTTGTAGAAAAAGAATAGAATGGGCTGATCGGTATTAAGTATTACGGAATTTTGAGTTTTTTTTTTAATTTACAACAAAGAAGACATGCAGCTTAAAGCAAAAAAAAAAAAATTGCAGAATATTCATATTTGGACCAGAATATATTTAAAAAATTCATGTATACATAATAGGATCCTCTATAAAAAAAAACAATAAAACAAAACTATAGCTTGGAGTACAAAATAAAGATTATGGGGGGCTCAAAAATTGAAGTGTAATGAAACACTTATAGTTAATATATAATAAAAAAACGATAAAGCTTATTTTTATTTAATTTCGTTAAATAATGATAAACAGAGATTGATTGAAAATCTTTTTTTTGTCTCCTAAGAAACAAATATGAGATGACATTTATGACAATGACTGATCGTTGTAGTGCTTCTGCCGCTGTGCAAAATTGCCAAATTAAAAAAAAAACATAGAAAATAAAGAAATAACCAATCGGCATTAACGTAAACTAACTTGAACTAACATAACCAAAAGAAAAGTCAAACTGAACTAACCCCAACTAACCATACCAAAGAAAGTATCAAAAAATAATAATAATACTTTTAAGCTGAAATTCGGTATTTAGTTATGACAGTATTGCTACCTAGTGGTGGGAATCTAGAACGAATATTAGAAATAAGTTTCCTAAGTTGTAGTCGTTATAAGCGTGACTGAGTGAAAGAGCGAGGGCGCGACCTATGACAGGAAAAACGTCAGTCATGTAATGAGCTTCGAAGTTTTTAGATGATAATGTGTTCACGTTAAAAATGTATTGATTATAACTTTCCTTCTTTTTCGTTAATAAAAGCTATAAAATCAAAGCCTGACTATGTTTATCTATATTATTACAATCAACAAGAAAAAACATAACTAAACTTAGCCTAACTCAAGGAAAAACAGCCTTTTTTGTGTGGGGGTGCGATCTCGGGGCGAAAAATTTTCTCGGCAAGACACCGGACAGCCCCGCTCTGCTGTCCGGTAGTGTGAGATTCTTACCCACTAAAAAACCCCGTTTGTGCTTGGGAATTCCGGGCCCTGTTGCCTATAAATCTCCGGTCTGCTACCGGCAGTCTTCTCTGGTGCATGTTCTTTCCCATTTCCATATCTCATAGCCTCGCCAGCTCGGCTGGTTTTGCATGACATATCGTACGGGAGCTGTGGGCCTTGCTTCTCAGGGCGGTTTTTTGCATCTCTGCTGTCGCTCTACTCTGCAGCTGGATATCGTAGCTGGTGCCGTGACCGCTTCCAGTGTTGCCCTGATGCGGGATCCGGCTCGTATTGCACCAAAGCCCGCAGCAGGTCGTCTGGATGTACTTCCGCTCATCGGAAGATCTTCTCAGCTTTGACTCTCATGAAGTCGCGCACTGTTTGCCATCGCAGAGTAGCACGAATTTCTTCGTTACTAATGTACCATGGGGAATTTACCGCCATACGGAGGTAAATGTTTTCAACAGCTTCCACTCTTGAGAGGTGGGCCTCCGCCGCACTCCCCCATGAGACCGATCCATATGTTAGGATCGGCCGCATGATGGCTTTCAGCAGCAGGGGATTCCCCCTCACGGGCAGATGGCTTCTTCAGTTGAGGAGGGGATATAGTGAGGTCATAGCCCCCCTAGCTTTGGCAGCGGCGACCCTGATATGGGGGCCCCAAGCCCTTTATCCAGGATTACCCCTAGATAAATTGCCGAGTCTTGCCACGGCACGTCGATGCCATCAATCACAAGTTGATCCGGGATGGCATCGCGACGTCTACCTATCAGGATTGCCTTGCACTTGGTTGGATTGATCTTAATCTTCCAATGTACCAGCCACTCCTGGAGGTCCTCTAAAACTAGCTGCAGATTCCGCCGCACGACAGGCAGCGCCGACGTCTTTTCTCCGGTGTTTGGATAAAAGAGCCGTGTCGTCGGCATAGAGCGCGAGCGTAGTTCTTGGTGTTCTAGAAATATCTCTCGTGTACAGTATGTACAAGTGCGACAACAATACCAACCATTGGGGGACACCTGCCTCTAGCGCTCTGGGCGCCGAAAGGGAGGATCCGACCTTTAACGACTCTCCGATCTGTGAGGTAACTGTCGATAAGTCGGCAAATGTTTGCCGACAAGCCTAAGTCACTCAGCTTGTAGATCAGGTCTTCTTGCCACACCCTATCGAACGCACGTTCTACGTCCAGCAGGGCTAATCCAGAGGTCAGTCTGGAGTTCCTGCCTTCTGCAACGTTCTTAACCGTTTTCAGGACCTGCAATTCTGCCGAATGCAGCCCTCGAAAACCGTATTGTTCGACGGAAACGACGTTTAGGCGTGTACAGTTGTCTTGGAGTCTCCTCAGGATAATACGTTCCACGACCTTCCCAGTCCCTCACGGTAATTTGATGGGCCGGTAGTTCTATGAGAATTTTCTATCCTTTCTCCGCTTGTCCAGCATTATCACCACTCCCTGTTTCTACCTTGATGGAACGTGCCTCAGCGCTTCGGCTGCTTGAGGAATGCCTCAGCGTTGCGTTCGCCACAGCGCAGACAGGCGCCTGCAGCCTTCCTGGTTTTTCAGCACCTTGTTGGAGATGCCGTCCCGTCCCGGAGCCTTACGTTCCACAAGGGTCCTCAGTTTGTCCCTGACTTCCCCGGGGGTGACCAGGTCGATCGGGCCCTGCTGAACCTTGGGGTCCTCGCCCCTCAGGTGCCGGACGGTTCTCTCAACCCCCAGGATGTGACATTCATCCACACACTCTTTTTCGAATGTTTGGTCAAATGCTTCCGCCTTGCCCTCATCGCTGTACACCATATCGTTTACGCTGTGCAGCGGTGGTATGGCGTTTTTCTCACGCCTGAGGCTTTTCTGCAGTCGCCAGATGCCAGACGAGCCCGGCTCCAGCTCGCTCAGCTTGTCCTCCCAGCATCGACAGCGGTGTTCGCCCAGGGCTGTTTTCAATCGCTGACTGCTTTCGTTAGGCAGCCTGCGATTATTCTCTGAGGGGCCACTGTGGTACAATCTACGCAGTCGTCTGGCTCTCTTTCCGCCAAGAGGAGCTCCACCCCGCACTTTTTGGCGCGCAGCCCGTTAACGTTCCAGGACATAACAGTGTTACATTACGCCCGACTTTTGGCCCGGCGTTTTCTCCTCCGGCTTCTTCCCCTGCTTGGGAGTTTTGGTTTTCTTTCGCTTGCGCGCCTTTTGGGGCTTTGGGGTACCCCAGCCAGTTGGCGGGGTAGCCTTCTGCCCCACAAAATACGCACGTTGCGGATCCCGTCCGCGAGTTTCGCGAGCGTGCACTCGCGTCCCTCGTGTTTTCCCGCGCACTTGACACATCGCTCCTCATGATGGCATTTGGACTGCCCATGGCCATATCGCTGGCAGCGGTAACATTGGGTGGGCAATGCTTTTTTCTTCTGTTGTTCAACTTTAACAGAAAGACCAAATTCCAACCAACCGAAGACCAACCAGAAAGACGAAAACTGCTGAATTTCGTAGACTTTAGCGCTAACGCACCTCAGCCTTGTCACTTCCGAACTAACCCAAACACTCCCGATTTGCACGGCGCACTTGCAATGCTCCCGAATAATAGATTCAACCGATCTCCACCGCTGCCCGCACAAGACTGAGACTGAGAACTAACTTAACCAACAGAGCCTACGCTTATTTAACAATCAACACGCCTCCACCGACCATTAAGATCCAAAGGCGGCCCTCACGGCCTGCAAGGGCAAGTAAAACTGAACTAATCAACCCAAAGGTTAACTGATCTAACCTAACCAAAGGAAAAACAAAACTGAAGTAACCATAGGCAAAGTAAAACTGAACTAACCTTAACCAGGGAACCCTCACTGCACTTATGTGGGCTTTGTAATCCACATAGTGTCGTAGTGATCCTTAAAAGGCCACAGTACCAACGTACAGAGGCGGCCCTAACGTACAACTGAACTAACCAAACCAAAGAACAAGTATAACCCAACTAACCTAATCAAAAAAGAAAACAAAAGAAAACTGAACAGAACTAACCTGAACCAACCAAAGGCAAAGTAATTCGGTAAATACTTATATGTTTCTGAAAAGGCCTAGTTTCTAGATATTGAGAGAGGAACTGGCAACCTAGCCGGCCTAATAGGTGCCAGAGACATAACGAACTAACACCACAGTATAAAGAAACCAGTAACGTCACTCTCGGAAAGATACAAAATTCCGAGTTCAAAAGCGTTTTGCCGCCCTGTGCATTCGAAAGTGAAACCGCTAATTGGGCAATGTATTCAGTATAGGCCGGTGGCGTAAAGTGGCCAAATTTTTTTTCTTACTTTAGCCGAAATCTTAGGCGAAATAAGAGGGGAAGAATTGTTAGCGAGGAGCGGTCACGTGATAGAGTGAGGCTACTGTTATACAGGGTGATTCAAAAGTACTTTAACAAACTTCGGGAAGAAAAGTTATAATAAACGAGGGTCCTTAAGAGCATTGTTACGAAGATAGAGGGTGTTAAAGTTTTATATAAAAAAAAAATAATATCTCCTAAACCGCTTGAAAGGTTTTAATAAAATTTTACATATGTTAATAGCTAGCGAGTCCCCATGTTTCTGTTAAACGATTTTTTTTTGTTTCACCAGCGGCGCGTGTACCGCAATGACGCTTCATCTTTTTGAAGAAAAGTATGGTACGCCACTACTCTATCTAAAAATAAATTCTACCCTTTTGTTCTCTGTTCAATTCTAAACAAAATGGCTCTCTTAAGTTTTCTTCGTTAGACGCGTCATTGTCAAGTAAAAAATAAAAATCGTTTTAATGCACGTCTTAGAATCGTTAAAAAAAAACTTTAAAACGTTAAAATTTTATTAAAACCTTTCAAGCGGTTTCGAAGATATTATTATTTTTTTTATTTTTTAATAAAACTTTAACACCCTATATCTTCGTAACGATGCTCTTAAGGACCTTGCTTTTAAACCCTTACTTTTGAATCACCCTGTATACACATTTTTCCTCTTACTTTAGCCGAAATCTTAGGCGAAATAAGGAAGAATTGTTAGCGAGGAGCGGTCACGTGATAGAGTGAGGCTACTGTGTAGTACCACAGTATATATTACTGTGCTAACACGATCTAAGTAAATCTGACTCATTACATTGTTTTATTTTTCTTGCTAGAAGATCCTATCATATACCGGGTGACCCAAATCCAATGTGCATAGTCCTATCTCAGTTTCCATTACAGATAAAAGTTTGAAATTTGGAACATCAATATAACATGTTGCAATTAAAGTTTTGCTGTTGTGAAATGTCAACTGTCAGTTTAGGATTTGTCACAATTGGCACCAACTTTTACTTTCTAAATGTCAACCTAGATTTTCTTATGCTAATTTGAAATCGGCTCAAAATGAACTTTCCAATGACTTATTACAGTTACCACTTTGATAAGTCAATTAGCCATAAATTCACATTTTATGATAATTAAACTTTTTGGTTTTTTTGCAATACTGACCATGATTCCTTTGTTGTTAGAGTATATGCAATTAAACAACGTCGGTTAGTTCATGATAGAACTGTTTTTGACAGATACACATTAGTCTAATTTATTTTCAATTTTCCCGCCTTTTAAATAGGAAAAAATACAATGCCTTGAATGATAACATATGCTTTTTATTGCGTAAATAAGATGTTGGCGCCTTAATAAAGTGACGTTACAACGAAAAGTGTTCATTAATAGAAATATCTAAATTTTTGTTACTTCCATTTGTTCCTACCCTCAGTAGGCAGTAATAACTATGGAGTGTATCCTAGTTGATCGCAGGCAGCCATGAAAAAAATTAAGGGTGTTCTCTTAAATGTCAACGTTTGACGGCAAAATGTTATGACCATTTAACTAAACTAAAGTAATTATTATTTAAAAGTTGTTTTATGTATTTGGCGATTATGAATCATAACTACTACCGATTCTCGCAAAGTGAAAAGGTAGAAGTTTAGTAACTTTCGGCGAAGCTCGCAGAAATAGCCGCGCAGCATCCCGAATTTATTTAGAAAAGTATCCAGATCGCCACCGACCTAGTGTTAACTACTTTAGAAGTATGTAGAAAGTATTGCGGGTGTAGGACTGGAAAAATGCACTTCACACTTTCGAAATTACCAACGTTTCGAGTGAAGATAGTCGAGTTGTAAGGTGTAAAATTCTTATCCATTAAAACACGCGTAAAGTCTATGGCTGGTTTAAGAACATGTGGCATTCAAGTAGCCTTAGCGTGGACTGAGGTGACCTTATCTGTGAACCAGCTCGGAACACTCTGAGCTGCTATATAGTGAGTGAAGATACTTTTTCCTTCCACTTCTGCAATCCTGCTGTAAAAACAAGTGACAGATGTGTAACACTTTTTAAAAATAGAAGCAACTATGGTTGGGTTGTGTTAGTCAGGAAGGAAGTTTTGCTTTATGCGTTGGTTTATGAGCTTGGTAATTATATAGATCTATGGCCCGGTCTTTTATAAATTAAAACCAAAGATATCTAGTGTAAATATGAAAAAAGCTTGGAGACATTGTAGACCATCCAAAGGGTTGGTATGTATCTGATGGAGAAGGATTAGCCCCAACAAGTTTCTTAATGATATATTTTGATCTAAACAATTCACATATCCAGGTACTTTTATCGATAATTCGAATTTTGAACAAAACTTCACAGAGTACTTTGCGTGGTAGTAAAAGTGGTCAGAAACACGTGCGCCGAGTGCCTGGAAGGTAGGCACTGTCCGAAAGCTTCAAGGAGCATTGGGTTTTTGGTCACGGTCTGCTTGTAGTCATTGAAAGAAATTTTACCATCTCTATCGATGTCCATTTTCTTGGTAATGACCTCAATCAAGTCCTTGAAGATGGAAAATATATCTCAGAGCACACAACACAAAGAAAATGTACCCTAGCGGATTCTTCTGCGTCTTCGTCCCCGCTCTGACTGACCATGGACGTTCTTAGCAACTGAAATAGGCTGTCTCTTGCTAACACACCATCACCCATAATGTCATAAACCTAACGGAAAATACGCAGATGTTTGTATAAATACTTATGCGACTACGTACAGTGAAGCAAAACTGTATTCTCTCATCCAGAGTGCCCCTTAGAAAGAGAGATAATGCTGCAGCCCAAGTTTCCATGCTTATACAGGCGTTGGGGCCTTTGTCGATAGCAAGGAAGATCCTGTCCATAAGCGAATCGTCGGTCATATCAAAGGCACAATGGAGAACATCTCTGAATTGTACTTTTGTGACTCCTTCCTGTAGTCATAATGTTTTTTTTTAAAGAACTCTAGATATTTATTTCATGACAATTACTATCGCAGGATTGTGCACTTGCCCTTCCTTCCATAATTTATAATAAATCAGCAAAAGGCACTCTAACTCTTGATAGGAAAAATGGACACGTTTCTCTAGTCTTTGGATGAGATACTGATGTCGCTTTTTGAATCTTGTTTCTTCCATTGAGTCCACGGAGAGGTCCAGTTGACCCGACATACCTAATCGTAAGTTATATAAATTATAGCAACATGAAGAATTTAGGTGCTTTTTTTTAGTGGCCGGCAAACATACCACGAGCCACATTCTCTCTTCTTTGACGGTTCACTTTCTTCCTCAAAAAACCTTCTTTCGCCTTGTGAATAACCTTGAACACGCTTAAGAAATTTGGTGCGGCCTCAGACATGCTGGCTGAGCGATGGGGAATGCACAAAGAACTTTCATGAAGTTAATTATGAATTTGGAGGAAAAATGTGATGCTTAGGAATGGACAAGTCTCATGACATTCTCATGATTAGCAAAACTATTTGTCAGTGTCATTTCTAAAGGCTAAATGTGCATCTTGTAGGAAAAGATCAACTCTTCTTGATGAGTTTTGAAGTAATTCTGTTTATTTTATTTAGAAGGCGACTGTCGGGTTAAGTGAAAGAGCGCACTTACCACTTATGTGGATAAGTGCGAACTTTGCCCTTTGTCAACAATTGTATTTGACAATAAAGGCATTTATTATTATTATTATTACTTCAAGAATTTTATATGGGGGTAGTTTTTGGGGTTTATGTGATGAGAAAAAACACAGTTTTTTTTCCTCAAACTTCTATTAGTTTTAAACGTTTCGATGCCCTGTGGCATCTTCATCAGTAATATCTGCAAACATTTTAATTATGAGTAAAACAGTCCCCTAGACAAAATGCTGGATGAAGGTTTACGTTTATATTATACATTGGAAATATGTTATAATAATAATAAAATTAAAAATAAATACAATCTATATTATCAAAAAAGGCAAGAAAAGGAGACGGCTTAATACAAAACACTCTCACATGGGGGATGGTCGTGACTGATGGACCTTCTTTCTTTCGTGTGAAGTTATTTTTTTCCGCAATAGTTTGCTTAAAATGGGATACTCCTGATGGTCTGTCCTGACATCAATTTATGGAAACCAACGCTTGTAGTGCTTCAGAAAGACGTTACGAGCATCCTACTATCAGTAGGTGTGCTGTTTTCCGTTTGTTGTGGATTTGTGATGGTGAAAGTTACATGCCTAGCCCACGCCGCAACTAACCGGGGATGACCAGCAGTAAAGTCGCGGCCAGGGGCCAGACATGCAGATACGCATTAAATTTGAAAGAAAAGTGAAGAAAGAGGAGCAACATCTGTTGTCACATGGAGGTTTAGTAATGGAAAGTGGGGCAAGTTTAATGGTGATTATGTTTTTACATTAAAATAGAAAAATGTAGTTCGCCAGCTGTATCCAAGGTTGAGATGTTGTTATTAGATGTAAAAATGCTGATTAGTGGTAACAGGGCTAGGTTTGTCCCTAGTTTTTTGGTAATATGAAATATTTTGGTTATTTAATAAACGAGTGAAATTGTGAAAATTGCTCTAGGGCACAACTTCAAAAAAAAAAAAAAAAAAAAAAAAAAAAAAAAAAAAAAAAAAAAAAAAAAAAAAAAACTCCACATTTATAGCAGTGTCATAGCTAAAGAAGATGTAAACGTAAACTTATTCAGCAACATAAAGAACTTAAATAGAAAATAAGCATCATGCTATCTAAAAAAAAATCGGGAACATTGATCTCGCCACAAACTGGGCAGAAAATCTATCAAACAGCGACATACCAACCAACGTCGCTCAACCACTTGTTGCTCATTGGGTCCAAACTTTGTCCTTCCGTTGAAAAACCAAAAAGAGATCCCTGTTGCCCATTTTATTGCTAACATTAGAGCCCATAAGAACAAAATCTGTCAACAATCTAACAAAAAAAAGGACGACAGAATTCTCCACCAAAATATTAACTGTCACTGACGAATCTAACAAAACTGTCGTCATGAACAAAACTGACTACGACCATAAAATTTTAGATCTACTATCCGATAATACCATCTACAAGAAAATTAAAAACGACCCGACAAATATTATCCAAAAAACTAACAATGACTTGATTAAAAAATGGGAAAGCAAAGGCTATATATCACCCAACATCTCAACCCAACCGCTAAGAACTCAAAATATACAATGCTTTGTCTCCAAAAATGTATGGTCTTTCAAAATTACACAAAGCTAACATCCCTGTTAGACCCATAGTTTCTTGTGTTCTATCCACATTTGAAAAACTAGCAAAATATTATTCAAAAGGTTATACACCAAAACTTTATATCAGGGATTCCTGGCACTTCAAATAAAGAATCAAGAACGTGACCTACCCTCGGGATTTCAGCCTGATGTCGCTGGATGTAGTATCCATGTACGCAAACATACTAATCGATCTAGCCTTAGAACTCGTACGAAAACATTTGATACAAATGAAAACAATACACTGACTACCTATGGATGATTTCATAGACGCTGTAAAGTTAACCCTTACGTCTACATACTTTGTTTTCAACAACTCCTTTTACCAGCAGATCAAGGGTTGTGCGATGGGTGCATGAATATCCAGCGTCATTGCGCAATTGGTCCTCGAGGAGTTTGAAATACACGTCATCAACAAATTAAAAATTAAACTTCCATTTTTCTACCGATATGTCGATGACTGCCTACTCGCCGCACCAAAAGACTCAACTCACCACATATTAAATGAATTCAATAAGTACCAACACAAAATCAAATTCACTTTAGAAATAGAACAAAATAAACAGATCCAGTTTCTTGACCTCCCCCTACACAATAAAGACGCCAAAATCAGAACTTCCTGGTACACCAAACCTACTTGATCTGGCATATAACTAATCTACAACTCAAATCACCCCATCTCCCAAAAAAAAAAAATCAGTACCTAATCTCCAGTCTAGTCGACCGTGCCGTAGGCCTATCAGACCCCGAATTCAGAATCGAGGCAATTAAAAAAGCGAAACATGCATTACAACGAAATAACTATCCCCACGACTTAATAAATTCCATCTTCAAGCAAAGAACACGTAAATTCTACAATAAAACGGCCACTACAACCAAAAAAGACACCACTATAAACTATCTAACAGTACCATACGTGCCAGGTCTCTCTGAAAAAATTCGTAATACCTTTTCAAAAGAAAACATTCCCACCAGTATTAAAGGGCACAACGTACCTAAACAACATTTTACTTCATACTGTATCATTAAGGACACTTTTACGTACTTGACTTTAGTCCGGTAATAGTGTTTTACTTCATGCTGTGTCATTTAGGACACTTTTACGTACTTGATTTTAATCCGGTAAATAGCTTTTTACAGGACTGAATATCGTAAGAAATTTTATTTCATAGTGTCCAGTATATACGACCTATATGCATCGATTTGAGTTCGGTAAATGGAACTTTACCGGATAAGTTGCTAGGCAACCGATGCTCGAGAGCTACCGTTTAATATAAAATATTAAGTTACGTAGATTTCATTAAGATTTTGTCAAATGCTCAGTTGGCGATGTCAAAATTCGTGTGCTGTAGTTACGACGTTCGATATTACTTGCCATT
Organism: Taphrorychus bicolor; assembly: GCA_951812265.1. Lineage (NCBI taxonomy): Eukaryota > Metazoa > Arthropoda > Insecta > Coleoptera > Curculionidae > Taphrorychus > Taphrorychus bicolor. Next base: position 58,571,155 of record OX638297.1, on the reverse strand, counting down.
AAATCAAACCATTAATCAACCATCATTTCCTGATATTCGAAACTATCCTCTAAGTTATTCAGTAAAATTCAAAAATCTCCACAATGCCCAGCAGAACCATTAACTTATTTTAGATCTTATGATATCCAATCCTGTAAAAAGCTATTTACCGGATTAAAATAGTAGTACGTAAAAGTGTCCTAAGTGACACAGTATGAAGTAAATAACTATTACCGGACTAAAGTCAAGTACGTAAAAATGTCCTTAATGATACAGTATGAAGTAAAATGTTGTATATCATATGTCCGGTAACGTGTTACAGTAGTCGTATCGAAATTCCAGACTCGGCTGTCGCCTCGTCCAGAAACATCTTACTCCTACTGTAAAACTATATTTACCGGACTTATAACGTAATAGTTATTTACGTTATATCATACGTCCCGTAACGTGTTACAGTAGTCGTTTCGAAATTCCAGACTCGGCTAGCGCCTCGTCCGGAAACATCTTACTCCTACTGTAAAACTGTATTTACCAGACTTATAATGTAAATAACTATTACTTCATAGTGTATCATTTGGAACCCTTTTACGTACTTGATTTTAATCCGGTAGATAGCTGCTATCCAGTATTGGATATCGTAAAAAAAATTTACAGTATTGAGTACCGGCACATCTTCAATAAATCCATTGTATCCATGGTAACCTGGAAATCGGTACCGGTACAGGATACCGTAATGAAACTATTTGTCAAATTGGCGGATTTGCAAAAATATATTCGCCGCGCATAAAATAATTTTTTTCCGGTTTTTAATAAGTGTGAAGTAAAATGTACATCAAACGTCCGGTAACGTCTTACAGTAGTCGTTTCGAAATTCCAGACTCGGTTAGCGCCTCGTCCGGAAACATCTTACTCCTACTGTAAAACTGTATTTACCGGACTTATAATGTAAATAACTATTACGTTATAAGTCCGGTAAATATAGTTTTACGGTGGTAGAGTAAGATGTTTCTGGACACGTTACCGGACGTATGATGTACAACAATTTACTTCATTCTTATTAAAAACAGGAAAAGATTGATTGACATACCACTAATCAGCATTTTTGCATATAATCACTTAACTTTGGATAAAGCAGGCGACCTGCATTTTTTTATTGTAATACACACACATAATCATCATTGAACTTGCCCCACTTTTTGCCTCCGTGTGACAACCGATGTTACTTCTCTTTCCTCACTTTTCTTTCCACTATAAGCGTATCTTCTTTTTTTCAATCGAAGAAAATCTAGAGACACCCGATCTGGTCTTCTGGTGGACGGGTAGTGTGAGATTAGCTCTCAGCGCCTACTCACTAAAAAACCTCGGGTATTCCGTTTCCTTCGCCTGCTCCGGAACTGTCCCGTGGGATATAACTTCGAAACCGGCAAGATGGGTTGTACTCGCAAATTAAAATTCCGCGTAGAGCTTTTTCCTTTTGGTGCATCATCTTTCTCAGAGTTGTGTAGCATCTCTGCCACTCTAGATCACTTTGCATCATTTTCTTTATTATGCTTCCCAGTTCGACTTCCCCAGTTTCGACTTGCAGAATCAGCCTTTCACAAAATCACAAAAGTTGCATTCGCCCGTTGACTTGCCTATCCGTTGCAGATAATTACAAAGCTGCCATGTCCACTGAACAACTATGTCATAAAATTGTCGGTCCTTCTGTGATCCGCACATAATCCAGTTTTCGATGTTTGGGAACGAATGAAACTAGAAAATTGTGTCCCAGGTCGAATGGTTTTGGTGGTAAATTGGCGTATAGGGACTAAAGGCAGCAATTATGCAGTAATTTCTTCGCCGACGTTTCGATTAATCTACTTAAACATCTTCAAGGCTTGAAATTGTTGTACACTACTATATTGCTGTACACTACACTACTTTATGACTCGAGTAGTGTACAACAATTTCGAGCCCTGAAGATGTTTTAGTACTTTTACCTTTAGTCACTCTCCGCCAATTGACCACCAAAACCGTTTGGGATAACTTTTTTGGTCCATTGAGCTTTATTACTTAGGTCATCCCATTGTCGCTGCCATCTGCCAATCTTGCTGCTTTCCTGTCCGCAGCTTTGACTTCTTGCAAGTTGTTCAATTCTTTCCTTTCCTCCATGAGGAGGTCTATCGGAGGCGCCCCGGCAATGACTTGGACTGCCTGCGCAGATACCGTTCTGTAGGCGCTTATGACTCTTAGCAGAGCTTTTCGTTGAAAGCTCAGTAGCATTTCCTTGTATTTTTTTAACCTCTTATTCCACTCCATATTGGTGCCGCGTACAAAAGAATTGATTGTACCACACTATACAGTGTAAGTCTTTTATGTCTATTTGGACCGTCCAATGTTGGCATTACTCCCTGTAAGTATCCCAATATTTTCAAGCTTCTCTGACATATATCTTTTATGTGTTCCGCATAATACATATCTTGTCCGAAGGTGACTCCCAGATATTTAACTTGCTTTTTGGTCGGACTTCCATGCCTTCTACTGCAAAACGATGTCTCGTCTCTCGCTTGCTGCACAAGATTGTGGCCTCCGTTTTTTTCTCGCGCCAACATCAATTCGTATTCGTTCAACCATCTTTTGCACTTGCGAATTGCTCCGTTTGCCTCCTCCATCAGTGCGTTTCTGTTCTCTGCGCGGGTAATCAGTGCTATATCGTCCGCGTATCCAACCCGTAGAACTTTTTCCAATTTGGAACCCAGCCCATGGAATTTTTTTCGTACTGCCTACGCACTTCATGTTGTCAACTGTTGACCTTTGGCTCCTGAGGCCATACTGCTTATCAGACAGAGGTGCTTTTTGTGATATTTCCGAGTCCAAACGGTTTTTGATTAGATGTTCATATAGCTTATAAGCTTCTTTTTCCTTACCGTTTTCAGGTAAGGAGTCCATATCTTGGGACCTTTTCGCCAGATTTTTTATTAAAGCACTCTGAATTTCTATACAGAGCGAAACGTAAAATGTGTGAAATTCTTGTTGCTGATATTTGTAAAACGTCGTAGTTTGAAAACCTGACAAAGAATCTTAATGTGTTTTCCTTCGTTTGTTGACATATTGTCTGCGGATTGTTACCCATTCAAAAAATTAAAAAATGAACCACGTTTTTTCTAGTAAACTAGCATTAAAAAAATATGATACCATCATTGTTAATGCTTGTGATTTATAATAGCAATATTAAATAAAATAACCTTTCTAGAGGCAAAGAGAAATTGAGTGTTGCAGTCGCAGATAGCCAACATCAATATATCTAGACGTTTTTGTCAATTTTTGTTTTTACGGCATTAGAACTTACACATAGGGAATCAAAATATTCTTGAAAATTTCGTTAGTATTTTTTTTTAATCGTCGTAATTCGCGAACAAGTTGACGGATTATTATTTTTATTCCTTGGATCGACAGCATTATCTACAAATTGTTTTTCACCAAGGGAGTTTTCCAAAAGTGATTACTTAATTACAGGTACGGACTTGACAAAATAAGTATACGGGGTGAGTCATAATGGGTGGTCGAAAATGAAATCTCATATTCTTTGGTCGATTTTAAGGGGGGTCTGTCATACAATTATATTACCTATCGACCTTCGTTAAAAAGTTACAGGGAGTTGACATTAGAATTTCCAAATGCATATGTTTTGATTATTCCGAATGCGTAAGAGATATTTTATTGCAATTTTGTAAGTTTTGATTGCTGCAGAAGGCGCACATTTTGCAATACAAAATTATTTTTATTTTCGCCAGTGGCGCGCTTAGCAGCACGTCAATTTACATTATTTGAAAAAAAGTAGCACGTCACTGATTTTTCGAAAATTAAAACTTAGTTTTTTAATACTCATTCTACTTTAGGAAGGAAAGAGCCCTCTTCGGGTTTTTTAGTACGACGCACCGTTTTTGAGTAAATAAATAAAACCATTCTAATGCATGTACCGCCGTGAAAAATTACATTTTGATGAAAAGCTAAAATATTCGATTAATTACGGCTTGAATTATGTTGCAAACAATAGTATTTTAATGGGCATTCAAAAACTAAATTTAATTTTTCGAAAAACCAGTTACGTTTAATTTTTTTTTTAACTAAGATACGTCGACGTGCTGTTAAGCGCGCCACTGGCGGAAATAAAAATATTTTTTTAATATAAAATGTGCGCCTTCCGTAGCAGTCAAAACGTACAAAAATTTTAATAAAATATCTCTTACGCTTTCGGAACAATCATTACATGTGCATTTTGAATTTCTAATTTCAACACCCTGTAACTTTTTAACGAAGCTCGATAGACAACAAAGTTGTACGACATACCCCTCTTAAAATCGACCAAAAAATATATTGTGACTCGCCCCGTATACTTATTTGTCAAGTCGGTGAGAAATCGCCTGCAGATGATGCTGTCAAAGAATAATAACAATAATCCGTCAACTTGTCCGCGAATTATGACGATTTGAAAAAACTGCTAACGAAATTTTAAAGAATATTTTGATTCCCTCTGTATCCTCTGATTCCCCCGTAGTTCTAATGCCTTAAAAACAAAATATGACAAAAATGTCTAGAGATATAGATGTTGGCTATCTGCGACGGCATCACTTAATTTCCCTCTACCTCTATACAGGTTATTTTATTTAATATTGCTATTATAAGTCACGAGCATTAACAATAATGGTATCATATTTTTTGAATGCTAGTTTACTAGAAAAAACGTCACTTATTTTTTAATTTTTTGAATGGGTAACAATCCGCACACAATTTGTCAACAAACGAGGGAATACACATTAAGATTCTTTGCCAGGTTTTTAAACTACGACGTTTTACAAGTATCAGCAACAAGATTTCACACATTTTACGTTTCGCTCTGTATAAAAATTCAGAGTGCTTTAATAAAAAATATGGCGAAAAGGTCCCGAGATATGGATGTTTCTTACTCCTTACCTGAAAACGATAAAGAAAAAAAAGTTTAATGCGAACATCAAAATTTTGCAATTTTTGCACCACTTTGTTTCACACCCTATATAATAAAGATAATGTTGTTTTTTTTTTCAAAATTACCCGCTTCCTTAATCTAGAGGAAATGAGGTTTCAGACTATGCAAATTGTATTTAAAACAAGTCATTGCTTTAAAAGTTTCAGCTGATTGAAAATGACACGAAAAATCTGCAGCAGTTCTTCTTGCGTAAAGGGGCTATACTTCGCTGAGTACTTTTTCTCCGGCATAATGTCATTGCTATTCGGAAATAGGAGGCTTATAATTGATTGCTTTTTGGTTTTTGTTAGGTCAAATAGTCTTCTTTGTCGCATTTGCTGAAGAGCAATATTATACCCGTCACCACATATATTTTCCTTGAGATTTTTGCAGAGCTCTTTCCACTTCATTTTCTTTTGCCTTTCAATCTCTTTTCCCATTGTTTTTCTTTATTCCTTGTATATTTGCCACAGTGCTTCCTTTTCCTCTTGTGTCGAGTTTGTATATTGGGCACTTACGGCTTTGTGAGTAGTGATTGTTATTCTCCCTGCATCTAAAACACTTCAATTCGTTTTTGCACTCTTTTGCAATTTGGCCCTCTATTGAGCATTTTAGGCATTTGTTAACCATTTCTTTTTCATTTTGGCAGGCTGCCGCTGTGTGACCTAGCTGCGTGCAATTTCTGTAGCTTATTGGTGTTAGTGTTTCCTCTACTCGACATATATTCCAGGCAATTCTCATTTTTCCTGCTTTTATTAGATTGTTTATTGGAATATTGTTTTCTTAGATTGTGTGATTTCTGTCGTGACGTTTGTTCTCTCGTTGTTTGGTACGGCTTTTAGAAATTCTGTTTTTTTTTTACATCTTTTCCTGTGATTCTTAGTTGTACGTATCCTTCTTTTGTCTTGTTTATGTTTCCTATATTTACTTCAGCTGTTTCTATATGTATGTTTGCCTTGAGATCTTTTACCATGTCCGAGTACGATTTATCATCTTTTGGTACTTTAAGCGTATCTGCTTATCTGGCTCCTGGACGCGGGTATTGAGGAAAAAAATAACATCACACGAAAAGAGAAAAGGTCCATCAGTCACATCTCCCATATGAGAGAGTTTTGTGGTAAGTCTTCTAATTTTTTTCCCTTTTTTGATAATGTAGAATGTATTTATTTTTAATTTTAAAATTATGGTAATATATTTTCAATGTATAATATAAATGTAAACCTTCTACAGCTTTTTGTCTCGCGGACTGTTTTACTCATAATTAAAATGTTTGCAGCTATTACTGATGAAGATGCCATAGTGCATCGAAACGTTTAAAAATAATAAAAGTTTGAGGGAAAAAACACAGTGTTTTTTTCTCATCACATAAGGACCATACCCCAAGAACTACCCCCATAAATACAGCCAAGGTCCAAGAACGACGCGTGTTCATACGACGCAACTATATATTAGTATATTTACTTGCTAAAACAAATTACAACTTGAGCCCATCAGGAGAATAAATGGATTCTTTAATTTGTTTAAAGTTACTATTAAGCGGTAGCCTAGTTCTACTTAAATTATTGTTTTAGTTACTCCTTTTTGAGTTTGAAATTAGATATCTCCAAGTCAACAGTCTCAAGTTTATTGTAGTTGTACGGCTACATGTTTCGCCTAAAAAGGCATCATCAGGCCTAAAATATAATTATACAACAATTGCAACGCAAGAACAACCAGAATTAAACCCACCACAATCACAACACACGTTAAAATAGTTAAAAACTCTAAAACACGTTCACATATTACAAACCGGCTAGCAGACTAAGACTTTTTAGGCGAAACATGTAGCCGTACAACTACAATAAACTTGAGACTGTTGACTTGGAGATATCTAATTTCAAACTTGAATTTCTACCAGTCTCTTAGAGAAAAAATGGATTTTTTCTACGATTTTACTCCTTTTTGGGCTAGATTTTTTTTATATTTATTCTTTGTCCTAATGTCTGAACATATGTATTCAGACAATAAAGCACTGATTGATTAATTGTATGTAGGTACCGATTTATGTCATTACAAATCTACGGTTTTATATTGAACGTAAATTTTACTTATGTTTTTTTTTAATTTTATACACAGTTAAGGAAAAAAGAACGCGAAGAAATCCTTCAAGAACTGATGCTAGAAGAACAAAGAGAAGTCTTGGAACAGCGGCATCGCGAAGACGTGGAAAAGCAAATCCGACAACGAATCGAAATAAGTGAGTCTTTGTCAGCCCAGCTGAAAGAGAAAGAAGAACGTATGCGCCAAGACGCCGCAGAAGATGCCAAATACAAAGAACAAGTTAGAAACCACCTTATCATTAAAATAATTAATTATGTATTAAAATACGTTTTACGTATTCAAGTTGCTTGAGAAATTGGCGGAGGACGAAAAACTAGAGCAAATGTCTGCCCAAAAGAAGCGAATGAAGATGCTGCAGTTGAGAAGAGAAGTGGAACAAATGATGAACGACAGAAGGCAGAAACGAGCGGAGGAGATGCAGCTTTTGATTAAGCTTCAAGAGGAAGAGGAGAAGGAAATGGAAAATAGGTAATTTTGCTATTTAATAATAACTGATTTTTATTGATGTGTTCGCTAACTTGTAATTATAGGAAGAAAGTTATCGAAGAGGAGAGGATTAAGTTACTCAAGAAGCATTTACGTAATATTGCTGGATATCTGCCGAAGGGATTGCTCAGGCCTGAGGATCTTCCTCATCTCGCCGGGTATATGGACGACAACAAAGTCTGAATTGAATAAGGTTAGATTTGGTATAAAATTACTTATGTTTTCTTTTATACATTTTACACTAATTTGATAAATCTCTGTGATTAAAATAGACAAAATTATATTTTCATTGATATGTTTTTTTTTAAGTTTAGAAGGGACATCTTCTGACCTAAAGTGAAGCGTTTTGGTAACAACCAAGTAAGATCTTTCCACTTATTTTTTTTAAACTTTTTTGAGTGCTTTATTGGGATTGAGGTGAATGCGGCAATTGATTGTATTCAGTGATCAATCTGAGAGATTGGTAGCAATTCGATTGAGTTTATTAATTCTCTATTTTTTTCTTAATAATAATTTACTGTAATTATTATTGTTTTTGTTGGTTTTGAGTCTTATTGGAGCATCAAAAGTGATAGATACTCTTACGATTCGCAGCGACGCCGCATCGGAGGCGGGGCAACGCGTTGGTTGGTGGAGTTTCGCGACCTTTCCGCGCTGCGTCATGGCTGACACGAGTGATTTATTGCTCGGTTTAATCTAGAAGGCAGTTGTTTACAACCTTTTTTTTATGTGAGATTATTCAAGAATTCTTAGAAAGAACTTTCTAGGTTTTTCTGTAATTTTAGGATTGTGTATAAAAGGCGCGTAGCTCGCGCGGTTAAGAGTAGTCTTATTTTAATCGAGCTATAAGTAAGCTAAAGTTCCGAACGATATTAGAAGGCTATAAAGTGTTAAGTAGTGAGTTATTTAGTATACGAATTGTACCTGTGTATATTTGTGGGACAAATAAATAGTGTTTTCGTGTTAAATCGTTACACTGGAATTATTGAACCCCGAGTTCGTAACAATTGGTGTCAGAAGTGCGATTCCAGTGGGAATTTGAGGACTAATATTGCTGAACTGTAAGGGAGTGCTTCATTGCCGCACATCACGTGTTTATGCCAGTGACCAGAAGCCGGCATCAAGCGATGGAAGATCAACTTGCCGCCCTGCTGTCCCTCATGCAACAACAGAGGGAAGAACAGGAAAAACGTGATCAAGTACAGGAGCGACGTTATCTAGAACAGGAGAAACGTTATAACGAACAGAAGGAAGAGCTGGAAAAACGTGATCAAATACAGGAGCGCCGTTATCTAGAACAAAAAGAAGAGCAGGGAAAACGTTATGAGGAGCAAAAAGAGGAACAAGAAAGACGTGATCGAGTACAGGAGCGACGTTATCAACAACAAAAGGAAGAGCAGGAAAGGCGTTATCTAGAACAGAAGGAAAAGCATGAAAGACGTTATCTAGAACAGAAAGAAGAGTTGGAAAAACGTGATCAAATACAGGAGCGACGTTATCTAGAACAGAAGGAAGAACACAAACGGTTTAAAGAAGATTAGTGAACCATCTCGCAGCTAGGGAGCAACAATTGGAAGAAAGAATAATGCAATCCGTTAACGAAGGACTCGAAGCTGTCAACCAGAAGTTTCTCGAGCTAGAAAAGAAATTCCGGGAACAACTTGAGGACGACAACGTGTCTACAGAGAGTTTTAGCACATCCAACGCTAAAATTAAGCCTCCCGACTATGACGGTACTACGGCCTGGGCAATTTATAAAACTCAATTTGAGGCAGCTGCAAAAGCTAATGGCTGGTCCGAGCCCCAAAAAGCTACATCACTAGTGGTAGCACTTCGTGGAAAAGCGGCTGAATTACTCCAATCTCTGTCGGCAGCTGATCAAAGTAATTATGCAGCTTTAATACATACTCTGCAACTACGATTTGGAAATGAGCACAAAAAAACCGTATTCCAGGCCCAGCTGAGGATGAGACAGCAAAAGTCAGGTGAATCCTTACAAGAATTTGAGGCGGACATAGACAGACTCATTCACCTGGCATATTCATCGACCCCTGAATCTTTTCAAATGCAATTTGCCGCCGAAAGGTTCATTGAGGGAGTTCGCGATAGTGACATGAGATACCACTTACGTCTAGTAAGCCCCAAGGATATCAACGAGGCACTAGTTCGGGTCCTGGAATTCGAGGCGTCACGAGTGTCGTCTGGTTCTTCTCCACGTGTACGAATGGCAACTTGCGATGACGAGGAGGATACGTCAAGGACTGAATCCATGGCAAGTTTACATAAAACGATTAAGGATATGGCAGTCAATATACAAGCCCTGTTGGGAAGGACGCCTCGATCAACAGACAATCGGGGCATAAAATGTTTTAACTGCGGCAGACTGGGTCACATCAAGAGTAACTGCGGTAATAGGGCAAGAAGTCCGTCGCCGTCGTTTAGAAGAGCGAGCGGCGACCAAGAACGCCCTAGGTCCCAGGAAAACTAATTCCGGTCAATGCAAGGGGGCAATTGACCGGGCCCGTTAAGACCCCCAGGATCTTTAAAGTCAATAATTTGGGTGGCAAAAGTCTTGCAACGATTTGTTAGCGTTACAAACGGAAAAGGTGGCAAGGTTGGTACTCAGCTGGCCAGGGACAATCGGCGCACGGATTATAGGACACTTGTTGCCGGACTAACCCAGGGAGAGTGGTCGTGGGTTTATAGTCAGAAGGTTACCTAAAGAGCGCCACCCACTTTTATCGCCCTTGGTAAATCCGTACGGCGATTGCCTTATAACTCAAAAGCGGGAAAACTTAGCAGCCAGCCGAGCAACTCTAACGTCGCGAACTCGTTGGTCTCCAGTCGGGCGGTCGAAGTTCCGAACGCACCTGCTAATAATGTACGGTCGTAAAACCCCGACAGTTGACGTTGACACAAACACGGGAGATGAAATCAACTGTCAGTAGTGGCAATTAGCTGGTCTTTATTACCCTTAAGCACTCCCAAATACTAATTAATAGAAAATAAGAAGTAAACTCTTCACAAAGTCAGAAATAAATGAAATAATCAACAACAACATTTATAGTACCTATGTATACAAACATTAAACTTTTCTGCGATGAAATTAGAGGTGCCAGAGTTAGCCTCTACTACTCCAGCGCAAACTACCAACAAACTCAAACCCGAGGGTACCCGTAGCGAATACGTATTGGCCTTGGTTTACAAATTAAAACAAAATATAAAAGTAGGTAGGTAGACCACTTTAAAAATGAAGTTTCTTATTGAATTTCTCTTCTGCTAGATAAACCTGGTAATTATATATTGTGAAAACAAGTACTGGAGTCAGAAGCCTCTGATGGAGGTTACTGCCACCAAAAAGTAGTCCCTTGGAGGTTATCTATTGAGTGACTAGGAGTTAGTGTAAAAATGGAATGGACCAACCTTATGTGTGGTGTTAACAACAGTTATGGAGTTGGTGCCTGTGTGTTCGAGTTCCTCGTGTGGAGTGTGTTCTGTCGATGGTGTGTGACAGCTAGTGGCTCATCAAGATCACCTTCTCTAGTTAAGGATGAAGGGAAAGGGGCAAACTGGCAGTCATTGAGTGAAGCAAACTCATGCAAGGAAGGCTGCAGGACTTGCAGGGGCAGCAGCAGTAGAAGGATGGATATCAGAATTGCTTAGTGCAACAACAGCAGTAGCAGCAACGGCAGCAGCGGTAACAATAACATCAACAGCAGCAGCAACAGTAACAGCAACAGCAATAGCAACAGCAACAGCAACAGCAACAGCAGCAGCAGTAGCAGTAGCAACAGCAACAGTAGCAGCAACAGCAGCAGTAGCAGCAACAGCAGGCCTCGGGGGGAAGGAAGGGAAATTCGATACCGGGGCATAAGTGAAAGATCCAACTTGCGGTATTAAATACTTCACACATCTGGATGGGAGAGCCAAGAAAGGTACTCAAATATTGTTTTACTCATTTGTGGCTTTACATTTTGGTAGGTCAATTATACAGCAAAATGTCCTCACAACGTCATGGAGGTATTAAAATAATTGTGCAACCGAATTACTCTCTTAAACATGACCAGATATGAGCAGCATAATGTATGAAATGTTAAAACCCGGAGGGCAATTATAAAATACACAGAGAGGGCAATGATTCATAAACGTGCTAGTAATATCTATGAGGGAAAAATCTTACCTTGGATGTGGGGTGGCCTGAAAGTTAGAAGGAACAAGTCCTCCAATCGTTTTCTTATCTCTTCTCTGCCTCAGAATTCCCTCTCCAATACTAAAGATCCAGCAATACTGCTGCTTGGTTTCACACCAAAAATAAAGTAAATCGAGTAAGGGATTCCAGAACTATATCCACAAAATGTGCGGCCCACTACGGTGTCTTTGTTCTTGGCAGGTGGAAACAAAAATGGCAAAAGCCCTTTAAAAATTAAAGAATTTTCCTCCTCATAAAAAATCTAGTTCTCCAATTGCCAAGAGATGGCATCTCTGTGTATTTTTGGTTGCAGCAATACTTGTAAAACTGACACTCTGTCAAATCCAAATGCCAATAAAAATCAACAAACTTCAAGTCATTGTTTACTTTTAAGTTATTGTTTGTTGATTTTCACTTTGAGGTTAAAACAAAGTGCATTTTGGCCCTCATAACTTTCCCTTGCAAAACCCACAGGCATCCTGTAATTTTAAACCCGCAACAGTCTTACAGTGGCCGGACGCATTAAGCGACAGGAAATCCAGATTACCATCGATACAGGCGCAGATGTGACCATTGTAAGGCCAGATAAACTTGTCGGATATACCATACAACCATTGCCCAATCCTATTATGTTAAAATCAGTCACTGGAGAGTCTTGCCCTATAGACGGAGAAGCCGATGTCACCATCATTATTGGAGAAAGACTCGAAGTTCGGCATAAAGTGTTGGTTGCCAGGATCAAAGACGAGTTTATTTTGGGAATGGATCTCATCAGGAAACATGGATTCTCCTATGATCACAAACGGAATATTCTCACATTTGGAGATGAGGAGTTTGCATTAACCAATGGAAATGTGGAAACTAGTGTCCGTCTACTGGTGGTGGAAGATGTGAAAATTCCTCCATATTCAGAACAAATACAGTGACTTCTGAAAATGATCCTGGGTGGTCCATAGGACTTATAGAACGTAACCTGGATTTGACGACTGAAATCATGGTAGCACGAACTTTGACCGACACGAAGAAGACTATGCCAGTACGAGTTGCAAATATTGGAGAAAAGACCATCAAGCTCAAAGAAGGAAGAGTTCTTGCCAATTATGAGCCTGTGCAATGGGTATGCAATTGTGTCGAAGCGGAGACATCCAAAGTTAAATCTTCTAACCAAGCTTCCCCAGAGGTTATTGATGCTTTCAAACGACATTGGAGTCATCTGTCAAGGGAACAACTTCAATCTGCCATAAAATTTGCCATGGATGAATCTGATATGTTCAACTTCAAGAGCAACGACAGTCAAACTGATTTAGTTGTCCATAAGATCAACACAGGAGATGCCCAGCCAATACGACAACACCCACGAAGGGTACCTCTGGCTAAACAACAAGAAGTTAACAGTTTGCTGAATGAAAAATGTTAAAGGAGGGCGTCATAGAAGAATCATCTAGTCCATGGTCGTCGCCTGTGGTTCTTGTTAAGAAGGAAGATGGTTCAACGCGGTTCTGTGTTGACTACAGGAAACTTAATGACGTGACCAAGAAGGACAGCTACCCATTGCCACGTATAGACGACACCTTAGCAACTTTATCGGGATCAAAGTGGTTTTCCACTCTAGATTTAAAAAGTGAGTATTGGCAAGTAAAGATTGCTCCCGAAGACAAAGAGAAGACTGCATTTTCTACTGGTTCTGGGCTATACCAGTTCACTGTTATGCCTTTTGGATTGTGCAATGCTCCATCAACTTTCCAGCGACTAATGGAACTTGTTTTGAGGGGGCTGACTTGGAAAACTTGCCTGGTATACTTGGATGACATAATTGTCATGGGACGTAATTTTGACGAGCATTTGAAGAATTTAAGAGAAATCTTCAGCAAGTTACGGAATGCTCACCTGAAGTTAAACTACAAGAAGTGCAGCCTATTCCAAAAGAAGTCGAGTACTTGGGGCATACTATCTCAGAACAAGGCATTAAAACTAGCCAAAGTAAAATATCTGCCATTAAAGATTGGCCAGTTCCCCGAGACAAACACGAAGTAAGGAGCTTTTTGGGACTATGTACTTACTACAGGAGATTTGTAGAGGGATTCGCCGACATCGCAAAACCGCTGCACAAATTAACAGAAAACAAAACACCGTTCTGGTGGAACCATGATTGCAGTCAGGCGTTTGCAAGGCTTAAAGCTGCCCTCTGTTCTAGTCCAATCTTGGCTTACCCTAGGACGGTCTGTTTATTCTGGACACGGATGCAAGTAACTGTGGTATAGGTGCAGTACTCTCTCAAAGACAAAACGGGCAAGAGAAGGTCATTGAGTACTACAGTAAGACTTTAAGTAAGCCAGAAAGAAACTATTGCGTCACTAGAAAGGAGCTGTTGGCCATCGTTAAAGCAGTCGAACATTACCGTCGCTACTTATATGGAAAAAGGTTCCTGATTAGAACTGACCATGGAGCCTTGAAATGGTTATTACAGATGAAAAACTCTGAAGGTCAAATAGCCAGATGGATAGAGCGCCTGCAGCAGTACGATTTCCAAATTGAACATCGACTAGGAAGGTCTCACGGAAATGCCGATGCATTGTCTAGACGGCCATGTAAAGAAGATTGTCGGCATTGTCAAAGAACTGAGCAGCGTGAGGGATTTCCTTCTGTACGGAGAACGTCGGTGGAAATAAACGATGGCTGGGCCGCACAGACCCTTCGAGAAGAACAAATGAATGATCCAGATATTGGACCCATCCTCTCTGCAAAGACTGCCGACAAGAGACCAGAATGGCAACAAATTGCCGGTAAAAGTCCAAACCTGAAGGCGCTATGGGCAGAGTGGCACTCTCTTAAAATAGAAAATGGATTACTGAAGAGAGCGTGGGAGAGTCCAGATGGCAAGACCGTAGTCATTCAGTTGGTTGTTCCTGGTAGCAGAAAATCGGACGTACTACAGGAAATGCAGGACGGAACCAGTGGAGGTCATTTTGGGGTCAATAAAACCTTGGCCAAAATTAAAGAGCGGTTCTACTGGGTGAATTATCATGAAGACGTCGAATCTTGGTGCCGCAAGTGCGAAGTTTGTTGTGCCACAAAAGGACCTCGAACAAGATCACGCGGCCGAATGGTGCAGTACACTGTAGGTGCTCCATTCGAGAGGGTAGCAAATTGATGTCGCGGGACCGTTTCCTCAGACTGAGTCGGGCAAAAAACATCTTGGTCGCCATGGATTACTTCACTAAATGGCCTGAAGCATACGCCCTGCCTAATCAAGAAGCAACGACTGTGGCAACGGTGCTAGTAAATGAAATGTTCTGCAGATTTGGAGAGAGAACACCAGAAAAAGACTCGCTCAACTCTGAGAACTTTGTGGAGGAGCTCAAGGAGAGGCTGGACAATGTTCATGAACAAGTCAGGAATAAACTGGGGATATCCAGTGATCGAGCCAAAGCAAGATATGACTTACTAGCTAACTCCCGCGGCTTCCAGGATGGTGATTTGGTGTGGCTATACAATCCGCGGCGAAAGGTGGGGAAGTCGCCCAAACTTAGCCAAAATTGGGAAGGCTCTTATACAATTATAAAGAAAATTAATGACGTGGTGTATAGGATCCAGCGGACCCCCATGTCAAAGATGAAGGTTGTTCATTTGGATCGATTAGCACGATACCATGGAACTCTATCTGTTCGGGACGAACGGCCTTAGGAAGAGGGCAATGTTACGATTCGCAGCGACGCCGCATCGGAGGCGGGGCAACGCGTTGGTTGGCGGAGCTTCGCGACCTATCCGCGCTGCGTCATGGCTGACACGAGTGATTTATTGCTCGGTTTAATCTAGAAGGTAGTTGTTTACAACCTTTTTTTTATGTGAGATTATTCAAGAATTCTTATCAAGAACTTTCTAGGTTTTTCTGTAATTTTAGGATTGTGTATAAAAGGCGCGTATCTCGCGCGGTTAAGAGTAGTCTTATTTTAATCGAGCTATAAGTAAGCTAAAGTTCCGAAAGATATTAGAAGGCTATAAAGTGTTAAGTAGTGAGTTATTTAGTATACGAATTGTACCTGTGTATATTTGTGGGACAAATAAATAGTGTTTTCGTGTTAAATCGTTACACTGGAATTATTGAACCCCGAGTTCGCAATACTTTTGATTGTTGTGCAACGCGCTAAATCACGTGATTTGCGGCTTATTATTGATTATTAAACGCAATATATTTGAGGTTAATCACTATTCTATCGAAAACAATCTAAGATAAAAGTTCATATTAGTAGGTGTTACTATGATGGTTATATTTACCGTTTTCAACCTTCACTATTTAGATTAGCTAACACTGAAAATGGGCGAATTCCAAAACTCACCAGGTCATTTACCTGGTAGATCAGCCACCTGCTTAATCTATTGAATTGCTAGATGGCCATCACATGATCAGCTTAACCGCTAGATGACCTGGTGAGTTTTGGAATTTGCCCCATATGAAAATGTTATGATGAATTCAACTGTAACTTCAATGCTTTGAAGGTGACAATGAAAAAGATTCTGACGTGTCAATATCAGTTAATCTTTAATTTGGAGTGTACGATGGGTTTTAAAACGTAAGTGTCGATCTGTCTCGTCGATCTCGGATGACCAAACTTTTGCGTTTTACAACCTGTCGCAAACTCCAAACCATGGCCTAGGTATTAGATAAAGTCGTTCAATGATTGGTTAGTACCGAGAATATCCCCCAGACTGCAAAAAGAATACCGTGTTTCTTGTGCGCGCAAACACTTTACAAGCTTGGAGTTGGGACATAGGGGAAGTGGGAGGAAAATACGGTTTGCCTGATAGAAGGGAGAGAGAGAGATAGTGTAATATGTGGTAACTTTACAGATAAAGTTGGAATATTGAAACCATCACTTCCATTCACTTATTTTTTGCATCAACCCATGCCATGGAATTTCCCCAGTATAACATCGAAAGCTTTTGTTTCTTTACTTGTTGTCAAAAAGTGCTATTAAAATTTAGTTGTTGCTGTGCAAATGCCCAAAAATGCCAAAAATAGTTAATCCGAAGATCCAAACTTGCTCTGCCAAACTGCAAGCAGATTTTCAATATTTTTGGGGTAAGTATTCTTACATCCAGACATGTTTAGGTATTGGCTGTGGATCCTATTTGATACTTTATCAGTGATTATTTAAAAGAATTATGTACCATTTCTAATTGTTTTTGTCCATATAGTCCTGTAATAATAATTTCATTAACAAGGGCAGGCAATGCAAAATAATGTATGTGAGTACCAGCAGCCCCACCATGTAACGTCTAGTTGTCAGAACACGAGTCTCTGCGACACACATAGAGTGATCGGCCAAAAAGTGAAAATTATTTTAGTTTGAGGCCGCCGTGACATGCAGCGGAACGGAACGGAGCGGAAATGTCAATAACATCATTACACATATCACTAACGTCATTACACATGTCAATAACGTCATTACACATGTCAATTCCTATTTTAGGTTTTATCTGATTGGTTTAAATTCAACTGTCAAATTACTATCCGTTCCGCATTTAACCAAATTTTGCTGTATGTGACGTCGCCCTGAAGATAAACGAAAGCTTCTTCTGCAATGCAATGTTGCAACGGTTATTGTGCGTGTCAGGGCCTATTGGTGTTGACCGTTTGACATCTAAGCTGGTATTAAATTATTTCGGGCGCCACCCCCTGTGGGTTTTACGTGGTCGAGGGTCCACAGGATGACTATCGGGGAGCTTTTAAACAGCGGAGAAAGTTGTACAGGCGTTCTGTCTTTAGTTGCGATTTGAGAGAAAGATACGCAGTAGAATCAATACGGTGAAACTCTATTGTCAAGATGCAATATCAACAAGGTTACAAAAGTTTATCAGTTTAGAGCTTTTATGGATTAGAGCGAGAGAGACACTCTAACGGTAGGTGATTTAAAGGAAAATATACGGATCTGAATATGGCGCTCATTGGATGGGAACGGGTACGTGAATAAGACTGAATTTTATTGACAGACACAGTGATAACTAACCAATAGTTGCAACTTTTTGTTTCCGATATATTCAGGAAGTACGGCTGATTACGAATTACTACAAGGAGTCCCACGTAAAAATGAAGAACATGTGTGTTTTGAAAACACGATAAGATATTATAGTTGATCAAACAGGAAAAAATAGAGCATTCCAAACCTTAACAAATATATCTAAGAATTTCTGATTGCATTTGAAAAACCAGGAGTAGTTCCAAACATTTCGTAAACCAACTTTTATTTTTTCTTTGGTCTGTGCATGCTTTAAAAAATATCTCTCAAATTTTAAATGCAAGCAACTTTGCTGGCAAACCGTACCCCTGGGTCCTCTGGTCAGGTTTAAAAGTTATTCAGTGCATTCAATCAAAATGTTTGATTATACCACTAATAGGTTAAATATCTCTTTAATAGATATTTTGTTAAAATTAACTTTCTATTTTGAGTAAGAAGAGTAAGCATATAGCAGGTTTAGACATACCCAAGTTCAAATAAAAAAAGTCAATAACTCCGGGTTAGTAATATAAATAAGAAAGTAAAAGATATGCCTAACTTAATTTCTCTGACTGTAAAGCAGCAAGCTTTGATTGTCATGTGAATTTTTTTTATAAAAATTTGGAATTATTGAAGATTCTCGAACGAAGTCCGAAGTTCTTAAGTTCTTAAAAATAATTTTGTTAAGCTCTAGAATGCCAACCTTTTTTCCTGTTTGAACAATTCAGTGTCTTTTATTGTTTTTAAGACCCTCATATTTTTCATTTTTACGTGGACACCTTGTAGTAATTCGTAATTCATCAGATTAGCCTTATTTTTAGAACATATTCTAAATAAAAAAGTATCTTAGTTTCTGTCAATACAAAAATAAGTTTCGAAGTTCAGCTTTATTCAATCAGAATTCAAGACATAAAGTTCAAAAAGTTTTAGAATTACAGACAGTTTGGGGCGCACCCTGTCCATCTAAATATGAAGTGAACATAGCTGTAAGTGCCATTTGGGTACGTCCAATCCCAAAGTGTCGTATGCGCATTGAGTAGGAAATTTGTTTTTCTTTTAGGGTTGAAATGTTGCATTTTAAGAAGAACCAATTTTTGGTTTTTAACTAATGAAAATATATAAAGAAGAACAGAAAAAGGTCGCGAAGTATCATTAACAGCTGCAATAATCAGACAGCGGACTTCACGAAACTTCCATATATTTTTTTCTACATCACTTAATTTGTGGACATTCAATTAACTCTTCGATATTTGAAAAAATGTAGTTGCAACTATTGGTTAGTTATCACTGTTTCAGTGAATAAAATAACTTATGAATATCAGTTTTGTTTAGTCAGAATTCAGAAAATAAAGTTTAAAGAAAAATAGAATTAATGTCCGTTTGATGATCCACCGTATATATTTAATGGTTCAACAGCTATACTATACTAACAACTAACTATATGTACCAGTATAAAAATAACACTTATCGTAGCATGTAATACAATTATTAGCCATAATCATATTAAAAATATTATGCATTCTTTGTCGGCGGGTTCAACAACACCCAACTTTTGAGGAACCCTTAAAATAAAGGTGAAATGTTAAGAATAACCAAAAAAAAAAAACTTTAGTGTTTTAATACACATATTCACACCACAAACCTCAACCCAAGAAAAACTCAAGATATTATCAAAGTTTGAGAAAAATAAAAACATTTGTTTAACAAGTACACAAAGCTCTAGTGCATAGATGAGTATGTCCAAATCTAAAACGTTGTAATGCTCCTTGAGTAGAGATTTGTCTCTCTGTGTTGTCTTGAAATGTTACACTTTAAGAAAAAACAACTTTTTTTTTGAAATTAATTGATATATTAAGAAGAACGGAAAAAGGTCCCGAGGTATCATTAACAGCTGCAAAAATTAGGCAGCAGAACTAAAACATCTTGCCGTGGTCCAATGGAATTTTTTCCTGACGTTTTGTCTACAGCTGCGGACGACATTATCAAAGGCGATGAGGTAATGGGCGAAGTGACCTCCCGCGCTTTAAATTACTTTTTTAGTTTAGTTTGCATGTTACAGGACTTGTAATATAAAATATATTTCCTAATTTTCTTGTATTATTTTGTACATTTTTCGACATTAGTTTTCGAATAGAAAATTTCGAAAATAAAATCTTCTTTAAAAAGGAGAACTTCAATTAATTTACAAAACACTTTACTTTAACTTTTGGTTGCTGTCAGCTAACTGATGTAATGAAATAATAACCAAACTTGATAACTTTCTTAGGAGCGGCACTAACAAATATAAAATTATTTGTTTTATCTCATAACTGCATGAGTTTATTTTCTTATCTTTTTGGCGAAAGAGAACCGAAGGACGAGGGCCTTTTTACAGAAAAATAAGAAAATGACCGAATGAAGTTTGCCGACCAACAAGTTTGAATGCTAAATTTTCAGATAATTTTTATGCACAAATGAAATTTTAAGGAATATCTCCCGATTCTATACTAAATTTCTTCGGTTTAGCAGCGGATATTGATTGCTCATTTTGACTTAACAAAGAAGTTCCAAATTGGGACATAATCTTTGACATAATAGAGTTTGACAATGTTTTTTATAAAAAGTCACAATATTTAGTGTACCAGCAAAAGTGGTCAAAAACACAGTACAGTATAGTCGGGGGTAATATCACGACACCTTTAAAATCATACAGCATCATAAATATTGTGCAGCAGAATTATCGAATTGCAATATTCACTTTAGAATGCAAAATGCTGTAATTTTCGTGTAAGTGCACTTCTCTTAGGTCGGATCTAACGTATGAGGGAAGTATTCAAAATTACAACTCAGCATATCAAGATGTTGAAGGAAGGCTGTCAGAAACGTTAAATTTTTCTATTTAATTTTGTAAATTAAGTGTTTGGCTCTCCCAAAAACTGCCAAAGAAAAAAAATGATATCAAATAACGACCATACAGTGTTACGTTCAAAAAAAAATATTTTGTGTCATGTTTAACGCATGAATTATGCAATGTTTAAGTCATGAGTTTTAGGGCCGTTCGCACCAAGCAATTTTTAAGTACACTTTAAAAGACTGTTATTTTTTTTCGCTAGGATTTAATAACAACCCGGGATAAAAATCAAAGTTTAACATAAAAATAAGCTGTTTTAACATAAAAATAAGCTGTCACCACAAATAATAACTTATACAGGGCCCGCGTAAATGAGGCCCCTCTATTATTTTTTTGAATCTGTTTAGCTACGTCACAAAATTTGGGATGCTTAAATAAGATTAAATTGTCCACCTTTTGACACAAAAATGAGTTCTTAGAATGTTAACGTGACAGTTTTACGCCACTTTCGATTATTTTTCCTAGTCGAGTGATACCAAAACAAAGTATCGCCGACCGTCCATTTCATTAGAGAAAATGAATAAATATGGCATAAAACTGTCATATTGACATTTCAGGCGTCAATTTTTATGTCGAAAGATAGACAATTTCAGGCTCACAGTTATTTATGTATAGAAGGCCGAAAGTAGAAAATTGCGACCCGCGAACGAAGTTTGAGGCCTGACGCGAAGCTGAGGGCTTTAATAAGGACAAGGGCCGCAATCATACTTTCGGCCTAAGGTGCGTACAACGTTTTACGCAAGACTTACGAAATGCGATAGGCAAAACGCAAAAAAAATAAACGCAAAATACGCAAAACTAACAAAATACGATACCTATATTATTGCGATTCGCTAAGTTTTATCTCGGTTTTCACAAACGTTTCGAATATGGAATGATTATAAGCATTACGACACCAGCAAACCGATTGTGACAAGTCGATTGTTAAAACTCCGTTACCAGGTAAACGTCTTTATTTGATTGTCAAATAAGTCAATAATAAAAAATTGCAATTCTTCTACTCAAAAATGTGTTCCATCAATGACGAGTCATCCGCAATCATAAATCTTCTAACCATCGAGCTAGTATATTACATCTAGAATCCCCCTCCTGTTTTACAGTTTTGGGACCCCTTTTTAGCTGTGGTACTATGAAAAATGGCCGCCATTTACGCCGGAAATGACATCTCTTGACGTCTTACGTCAAATGATTCGGAGTCGTGATTCGCCAATTGATGTGCTTTGACGACAATATTACTTTACTTCCGGCGGAAATGGCAGCCTTTTTTCAGAGTACCACAGATAAAAAGGGGTGCCACTTTTAGGAAAATATTGCCATTTGTTGAGTCCCCCTTAGACATCTCTATACTTTCAACAAATATCTAAAGATGACGAGGAAGCATTAACCGATTAACCGAGTTGTGCTTAATAACATCAAGAGAGCGGTATGAGAAGAAGTTTGAGGTATTTTATAGATGGAAGAATGGGAAAGGTCGTTCCGACCCCGTTTTAATGTAAATAATTTATAGGTGTTGCGTAAAAAAAATAAAAGGCGGGTCTCGTTATTTCGACTGTCACTTGAAAACAAATGAAATAAATAATCAGGAATTTGGAGGATGACT
The DNA here is from genome assembly GCA_951812265.1 of Taphrorychus bicolor. Lineage (NCBI taxonomy): Eukaryota > Metazoa > Arthropoda > Insecta > Coleoptera > Curculionidae > Taphrorychus > Taphrorychus bicolor. Next base: position 58,548,931 of record OX638297.1, on the reverse strand, counting down.
AGAGCATGAAAAGTCATTTTCTTGTCAAAAGATGGACAATTTGATCTTATTTAAACCTCTCAAATTTTGTGACAATAGCTTTAAATGTCAAAAAAATAAGAAGGGTTCTCATTATTTACGCGGGCACTGTATAACTATTGCTATCATATATTATAAAATTTCCTTAAATTGACGAATATCTGTAAATAAGACAACACTGCATTAACACAACATATATTTTTGCAATATTTGTGACTCCTTCCATTTACACATAGTTTGAGTTATAATATTTGTAACACCATGCTTACACCAGTTCACGTTCAGAAATATTTGTGACAATGGTGTCACAATTAAAATTAGTTCCAGAAGCCTTCCTATGGTGTGTATAATTATAAAAGTCTTATATGCGGACACGTCAAGAGATGGCGCACATGATATTCATGATTTCTTCTCACTCATACCGTTATACCACCTCCACCAAATGCAACCCTAGCATTCATATTTCTTTCAAAAAACCTTTCATTCCTCCGCCTCCATACTAAAATTCTTCCATTCGATTGACACTATGTAACTCTAGATTCATCTGTAATCGTAATCATGCACCTAGACCACTTTACCATTCCCCAGTTCCTATGCTCGTATGTACGTCTGGCAGCACGACGTTGAATCTGGAACAAAGGGCAAACTTCACGACACCTTGCTCTTAAACCCGCTCATGTGATCTCCTTCTAACGGTGTGACTCGAAATCTGTACTCCTGTGGCAGCTAATAAGGCGTTTTTAAACTGAGCGTTATTAGTTGGCACTCTTCGAGCTGAAAGCTCTATGAACGGGTCCAGGGTTCGTAAAGTCTTCCCTATTCGACCCCCATCATGTCCATAGTTCACCAAGTCTCTTTCATTGTAACACTGTATTGCAAGATGGTTCGTAGATGCCGACACATTCAAAAATTTCTGCCAATTCTTCTATTTGGCGTCCGCTTTCTCTTAACCGATTAATTGATCGCAAGTCGCTTACGACACTTTTATGCATCCTCAATTAACAGATGTAATGGTTTTGCAGGTTTAGGATAAATAAAACTCCCTTGTCGTTTGAATAAAGGCCAACGTCTCGACGTTTAATTTACGTCTTCTTCAGGGCTAAAAGCAAATACAAAAAAAAACTATAAAGAAGCAAATACAAAAAAACACAATAAACAACTGAAGAGTGGCCAACAAAAATATAAAATAAAAAAACGTTTAAAATAGCTATTTATGTAACCAGTTACGAAAAGTCCGATTTTGTGTAACGAATGAATGTTTGCGGGACGAGCGCAGCGAGTTTCCGCAATTTGAATGAGATACACAAAAAAGGTTTTTCGTCACGTGTTTCATATAAGATTTTTTCTAATTTTGACTACAAATACCTACTTAGAGAGAGAATTATTATTATTAAACTTCAATATTTACTTTTAAACCACTTTGTATCTACTTAATACCGTAAAACTATAGCAACGGTGTGCCACAGCCGAAACCTGCAACTGGTGGTGACACCAACTTTTCATCACTAGTTACGAAAGATTTTACTTTTCGTAACTAGTTACGAAAAGTAGGACGTTACGTCACTGTCATCAGTATTGAAAAGTGCCACTTTATATGTCAAAATTAGAAAAAATATTTAATATGTTTTGGTTTGTAAAACATGTGGTCTAGCCTAATATAAGTATATAGAACCTCCTCTCTATATTACAATTTATAATTTTTTCCCTATTAAACAAGTTAAAAATATTTATACAATAGCTAACAACTTTGTAAGTAAAAACTAAAAAAAAAAAACCTTAAAAAAATTCCATTCAATTATTTAGAATAACTTAAAAAAAAACACATAAAACAATATGGACGCGGGGCAAATATAAACCCACAAGACTGATGCCAGACTCACCTATACTCGGCGACAAAAGATGACGTCAATAAACAAAATTACATCCATGATGCACGTCACATATTACGCACGCCAGCACCATCAGAGCACTAAAGGAGGCTGCACAATTGACGGGAACGCGAACGACAACGTAAACGCGTCCGCGAACGCGAACGTCAAAATTGTTAAAACATTCTATTTATGATGTGCAATTTACAACAACGGCAACCTGAACCCCAACACTAAACGCGAAACGCAAAGCTAAAGTCCTTCTAATTTCTTTTGAGTGTTACGTCATTACTCTTTCATATTACTTTATCTCACGTTAAACGTATGAGACAAAAGTTTTGCGTCACCGACATGTGTCGGATAAGAATATTGAAACTTGACATTGACATTGTCACTAGCAATATCAAATCTTCCCTTAAATCGATAAATGCCGGGCAAAACATTCTCCGAGGGTGAACAAGTGTTAATATTGAAATGAATTCAATATTTCCAACGAGAAGAAGAGACGGGAGAGAGTTTAATACCTTTAAATGCAGTACATAACGTAAGTAGGTACCTATTATCGATAAAATTAAAGATTAGTTACGGCATATTTTCTTTGGGAGTCAAATCTAAGCGGTGTGGTTGAATTGTGGGTGCAAAACGGCAACGGAGAGTTAAAAAACAGGTATAATATGCATATGCGTAAATATTCCGATAGGCAGCTTCATAGATTTTGCTGTAAGTTACCGCTTTGCTCCCATTTAGTCCGCCAAAACGGACGCGGCGATTTTTGTTAAATCGAATCAAGAAACCAAAATGCTTAACATCATTTATTCTACTTATTCAGATGCCGTGTTATAAATGTATGTGAGCATATGTGATAAAAAGTACTTACAAATAATAATACTTAAAAAAATCTGATAATTATTTTTCTAAAGGGTAGCAGAGGCATTAGGTGTGTCCTTAACAACAATTCAGAGACTTGTAACTAATGGAGCGAGTAAAGATCATGCTGTTGAAGAGCCTACATTGTATAAGAGACCACCACAACATCTGTGTCTGCGAGTCCACAAGTCTGCGAGCATATAATAAGGGGACGAATCTATGCAGCAGGTACAAAACAAAAATCTCCACGACAGATATTGAAGGCGATATAATACAGGCGAACATGTTAAACTCCAGTCTTTGCATAACCACCTCCAAAATATAGAACAAGTTATAATTCCTTGCAGTTCCCTGGCTTTGTGCTTGAAAAAACTTACGTTTAAGTGGACGAAGTATATAATATCTAACTGACTTTATCTAATGGAACAACCAAATATTATACATAAAAGGATAAGGTTTTTGAGAGAGTAGCGGTTTTTGTAGATGAAACGTGGGTTTTTAGTCAACGTATATAAACGCTATTAATTAATGTTAATCTATTTCTTAAGCATCATTCAAAGGAACATTTAGGACAAGTTGATAAGAGAAAAGTCTTCCTCAGGTGATTATACGATACATAGTTTTGCATGCTGGTCCAGAGGATTGATTTATCCAGAATGCCAGCCTAATATTCAAAGCGGGAAGTAAATCAGGCAACTACCATGACTCGATGAACTCTGCAAATTTCGAAAAATGGTTTTGTGAATAGCTTTTGCCTAATTTGGAGGAACCCTCACTGATAATTATGGACAACGCTTCTTACCACTCCATGCAAGTAGAAAAGTTACCCAATCAAACCTGGTCCAAATCTTGCCTAATAGAATGGTTGCAGCAGCATCACATTACATTTTCTCCTTTTGCAATGAACTAAGCTTTTAGGTATAGCAAAAAAGAACATGCTGGAGAAAATGCATCGGTTGTTATTTTACATTATAATATTTGTAGGATGTCCAAAATCGCCCTTTTATAATGACAATTAGTGAATTTAGTTTTGGTGTTTTTTTTTCCTTCAGAATAGACGAACTAGCATTTCAAAATGGTCATCGTATATTAAGATTACCTCCTTACATTGTCATTTTAACCCCATCGAAATGGTATGGTCCTAGTGTAAGCGATATTGTGATTTGAAAATCAATGCTGTTCATCGAATCACAAACGAGAGCGTTTTAAATTTATGGAACGAGGCGTTGGAAAAAGCATCGTTTTTCAATTAAAAAATAGCTATTTATGTAACCAGTTACGAAAAGTCCGATTTTGTGTAACGAATGAATGTAATTTGAATGAGATACACAAAAAAGGTTTTTCGTCACGTGTTTCATACATGATTTTTTCTAATTTTGACTACAAATACCTTCTTAAAGAGAGGATTATTATTATTAAACTTCAATATTTACTTTTAAACCACTTTGTATCTACTTAATACCGTAAAACTATAGCAACGGTGTGCCACAGCTGAAACCTGCAACTGGTGGTGACACCAACTTTTCATCACTAGTTACGAAAGATTTTACTTTTCGTAACTAGTTACGAAAAGTAGGACGTTACGTCACTGTCATCAGTATTGAAAAGTGTCACTTTATATGTCAAAATTAGAAAAAATTATTTACTTAACTTACTAACTCTTTTTGCAGGTTACTCCTGAGTTATGGAAAAACTATCTTCGACATGAAGACAGTGAATCCGAGGAAGAATTCGATAATTAATAACATTTATTTCTACAGCGATTTTTCGCAATGTTGTTTACTTCTTTGCTTGCTTCTAGCTATTTGTTCTCCGTTAGAACGTTTGTACTCTGTTTAAAATAATTGGGAGTTTTTTAAAAGATTACATCAACGTATCTTATTTTTTCTCCCAAACCTGTTTTATTTATTTCTCTACTACTCGTCATGCACACACCAAATGTGCTGCATTTGCGTTATCTACAGTGCTCCAAAACAATTAGTGCGCCACTAAAAACTTATTTTTGTTTGAACTTGATCACTATTTTTGAGACCTACTTGTTTATTCGTTTTTTTTTTATTTCAACTGTTTACTGGCTTCTTTAAGCTCTCTATGCTGCAGTAAAATTTTAGTACCCACCTTTTAATACAGATTCCTGCAAAGCAATATTTATTGTAGATGTGTTGTATATCACATTAAATAAAAATGTTAATAATCGGAGTTCCTTTGAAGCTATCTCTTTAGGCTGCTTGTGATTTTTAACAAAAATAAAGTAAAAAGTAGTACTCCCAGTTTAATGAGTTTCATACCTAGTAAGTCCTGACGTAGTCAGAAAACCAAATAAATAAATTAATCTTAATTATTTCTTACATAAGACAGGTAATTTATTTAGTTGATTTCAAATAATATATACTAATAAACCAACTATTAAAAATAAAAAATATACTGGTTAACTTATCCATTAACGCCGATTAAGAAAATATAGGCACTTACCCGTAAAAACGCGTCAATCATATGTATCAAATTAAGACATACCCTAAAATTGTGGTTACGTAGTAAACGATGACGTAACACTCAAGAGAAACTAGAAGTACTATACCAACTTTTATGTTTCGCTTTTACGTTTGCACAGGTGCTTTGCCTTTTACCTTATAGATAACCAAAAATTATTTATTATTAATCAGTCATTGGGATTTGACAATCAATATTCTACATGATGATAATGCATTGCGTCCTCTCAATTTACAGATGTAATGGTTTTGCAGGTTTAGGACAAATAAAACTCCCTTGTCATTTGAATAAAGGCCAATCTTTCGACGTTTAATTTTACGTCTTCTTCAGGGCTATACTCGGCGATAAAGGAAGACCTCAATAAACAAAATTACATCCATGATGCAGGTCACACATTACGCACGCCAGGACCATCACAGAATCAATATTCTGTCATAAAGCGGCAGAATCAAAAACCAAGAAAGAAATGTGTGTGTGAGTTATGTGAGTTTTCCCCGATGAATGTATTTTATTTGCCATGGTACTGATCCATTTGGTGACATCAGATATTCAGCCAAGGTGTGTCGCTGACTATATGCAGTTCTAAGGACTATGTTCGAGCTTATTCTTCCAATTGGCAAAATATTCTTATCTTGTTTAGTCGTCAATGTCCGTCAGTTATATATTATATATTATTATTATATTTCCATCATCAGGCACACAGTCTGTTAAGCTTGGTGGTGAGTAGCTATTGCAGATTACAGTTCTTAAGTAATTGTGAAGACAAATTGTGGCTTTTACTATGGACCCTGTATTTTTAATAGAGCATAGAAATGGTTGTCTATAAACTCTCCATCTATTGGCAAGGATGCCAAATGAATTCTCAATTGTCCTTCGTGCTCAGACAAACGATAATTGTGAAACTTTTTTGTATCTGAAAGATATTTTCCAGGATATGGGCGCATTAGGTAAGTTTTTAGAGGAAAGGCTTCATCTCCAACAAAAGAAAGTGGCATCTCTATATCTTTATTTGGTAGGTCTTGTATGCCAAATTCAGATGAAACTATTACCATGTTCTTTTACCCTTATTTCTGAACTTTTCACTTATGCTTCTCCATTCTTGAGACGATGGTTCTTTTAAATATCTGGATTGCAACGCCTTGAATAAAGGTTTACAAGTTTGAGCAATAACTTGTGAGGCACCGAAGTGACCAACTCTAAACTCAAAACATAAATTGTCAAAACTTCCTTCATGTGCTAAGTTCTTTAAAGTCACAGCTAAACGAAATTCGGGAATCAAATCTCTTTTTGACTTCGCTTCAATAAGTAGGGGTTTGTCCACTGCAGTATTTGATCAAATTGTTCAGGATACATTCCTACATATTTTCCTACATTTCCTATATTTATCCATATTTTCCTATTATTCCTGAAGTTGACTTGTGAATCTGGACAGTTTTTTAACATTAACGTTTACGTTCACGTTGTCGTTGCCGTACGCGTTCCCGTCAATTGTGCACCGACCCTAATACCGTATATACCGTACCAAACATCGATAAAGTGACAAAATTATTCCTCGGAACTAGCCAAGATTAAAGAGCAGATTGTGTTTTATTGCCATCTTTTTTTTTCTACAACTCGACATACAGTGTATCATGTAGATGGTGCATACTGTGTACTAAGATTTTAAAGTTTTGTACTGTGTGTAATATAAATTAGGTCTTTGTATTGAATGCTTAGGCTCTGGATATCTGTTCTGCTGTTGACTGTCTCATTCAGCGTGATATGTACCATCTCACTAACACCCCTCTTGAAATAATGACTTTCGCGATCTAATATTCTTACGGCACTAAAATCAAAAATATGACCCTCTGTGAAGTGATGCAGCGCCAAAGCCGTTTTTTCATTTTTATTGCGGTTTGACTCCCTACAGTCATAACGATGCTGATATACTCCCTTCTTGAGATATTGTTTAGTGGTGCCCACGTAACACTTGCTGCAATCAGAGCAAGGTATTTTATATGTCAAGCAAGAACATAAATACAAGGGCGTCGGATCTTTCAAATTACTGAAGAGCAATCTAACAGTTTTTACGTTATAAAAACCTAAATGACATTCTGCAAATTTATGCTTGAATTGTTGCTGCAGGCTTTCGGATAATCCTTTGATATAAGGAAATCCGAAACATTTATTGGGTCTTTCAGGTCTTTCTCTTTTTATAGGAGGTTTATAAGTATTTAACAGTCTGTTAATCAACGCCCGAGGATAGTTATTCTGTCTGAGGATGTCCCCAATTATAATCCCTTACTAACATGATGTTGAGTTGATCTTACCGACCTATAAATCAAACCCTTTATGACGACCATGACGCCACTTTCTGGGATGTTGGATGGTTAGATAAAAAATTTAATACCCTTGCGGAAGCTGTAGGGTTTTGATACCAATTCGTTGACAATGTACCATCAGCCTGACGTGCAACCATTACATCAAGAAAGGGAATTTGGTAGTTGTTTTCCTCTTCCATAGTAAATTTAAGCTTGGAGTTATATTCGTTAAAACAGACGAGTACTTCGTGGACTTTGTCACGAGGACACGAGAGCAACGTGTCGTCCACATACAGCTTAATAAATGGCAAATTGGATGGTAGTCTGCTAAGAGTATATGTAATTTATAATATATTGAATGGTGTGTTTTTTTAAGGTTTCTTTTTTTGAGTTTTTAATTACAAAGTTGTTAGCTTTTGTATAAATATTTTTAACTTGTTTAAAAGGGAAAAAATAATAAAATGTAATATAGAGCGGAAGTTTTATATACTTATATTAGGGTAAACCTCATGTTTTTCAAAGCAAAACATTTTAAATATTTTTTAAAAGTTTTTTGATTTTATATTTTTGTTGGCCACTCTTCAATTGTTTATTGTGTTTTTTGTATTTGCTTCTAGCTCTGAAGAAGCCGTAAATTAAACGTCGAAACGTTGGCCTTTATTCAAACGACAAGTGAGTTTTATTTGTCCTAAACTTGCAAAACCATTATATCTTATAAACAGTCACAATATTTCCATGGTGTCCGTGGTAGTTACATATACGTAAGAAATGCTGTGTTGAAGAAACTTCGAACGCTATTCACCAAGAATTCATGGTTGGATAGCTTTTTCATGTATCAGAGAGGGCATACTAATTCAATGTTTGCACCTCTGTAAGCCATCATTAGAAGAGGCAGAACTTTGTCCCAATATTTCTGGTGGTCCGCTACCATTTTGTAGAGGTACTGTTTCATGATTCGATTGAAACGCTCGACGATGCCATCTGATGGTGGATGGAGCGGAGTTTTCCTTGTTTTATGAATTCCCAGAAGATCCATGTTCTTCTTGAAAAGTAACGATTCAAAATTTCGTCCCTGGTGCGAATAAAGCTTTAATGGTACGCCGAATCCACTGAAGAATCCGTCAACCAAGACCCTTGCCTTGGTGTTAGTTTCCTGATTTGGTAGTGCATAAGCTTCAGGCCTTTTACTGACATAATCCACTAAACTAAGATGTATTTGATGCCATCGTCCGTTTCTGGAAAAGGACCTGCCACGTGGATCGCAATTCTTTCAAATGGGGCGTCAACATTGTATTGCTGCATTTCATTTGCCCCCTAGTCTTTCTTTGGGGTCCTTTTACGGAGCTGCAGGTATCAAAACTTCTGCATCACTCTTCGGCGTCATCTCGGTAATTCACTCTCTTATTCATTTCAAATTGGCCTCCAGACACTCCATTGTACATTTCTTGCAAGACATCTTTCCGTCTACTTTCTGGTGCGACACGCTGGAGCGTGGCAGTTTTTCCGTCGGGGATTTCCCAAGTCCTTTTCAGTAATCTGCTATGTCCTTCCAATCAGGTCTTTCATTTTACAACTTCCATTGACGTATTAACCCCTCAGCATTATCGGTTGTTTGTTAGACCTTCATTTGTTCAGTGGTCAAATGTGCGTCGACGTCAATCCTGGTTCTCCTAAGAATGCTTGGTCCTTCTTGTTGTTCTACTCGTTGGCAGTGTCAACATTCCCCTTTACAAGGCCTGCGTGATAATGCATCTGCGTTACCATGAGATCTACCTGGACGATGTTTAATTTTGCCAGAGATGGTGAGGCATCTTCCAAGTTGTCCAATCCTAATGATCTTGGGGGCTTCCGAGGGGCCAGAAAACTAAGACCAGTCAGCGAGAAGGGGCGAACGATGACTGGTCTTAGTTTTCTGGCTGATGTGACAGTCCGCCAGATTGTCGTCGTGGCGGAGTCTGACTTCTTTTCCGTCAAACGCGAGTTATGTTATTGATTTAAACTGAGACGTTTTTAAAAATAAACTCAACTACGGGGACAAGAGTTTAGACTGTATTATACATGTAAAGAATAAAACAAATGACACGATATAATTATTTCAAGTAATATTTATAAACTCTGGTTTGCTGCGGTTGCACTTCCGTCGTCAGCAGTGTAGAGTGCTGATGCAGCTGATGATGCGGCTGGATTGATAATATAACTCGCGACAGTCCCTTTTAAAATGGCACATTCTGCCGCGACTGAAATAAGATCCGGGTTTCTTTAGGTCGGCATTTCGGTTCATATTTCTTCTGTAACCAATGCCTTGTGCCTTGCTCCTTGATTGGTCGAAAAAGGAAGTCGTTTGCTTCCTGAATTCCCTCTGTCAACGTCCAACAATTGCTTTTAGACTGAGTTTAGCTGCGGATCTTCCTGTACGTCAATTATTCTAATTCTGTGATCCGTATTTATTCTCGACACCTCATACTCCAATGCCCGTATTAATGCTTAATTTGAACTGGAAAGACGAGTCAATCTCAAATAGCATTTCATTTCACTGTTGCGAACTCCTTCGATAAACTGCTGGACTGATAGCTGGTCAAGGAAATTAGAGGGAGCTGCAGGTTGCTCTCAAAGCTACTGAAAGTTCGGTAGCCTCGTCCGAATCTGTCCATCCATTTTTAACTGCTGCCGCTCGAATTAGTCTTTATAAATGCTCCAAGAAGTAGTACCGTCGAAAACTGTAGGCCTAGTAATGTTTAGTCTCTCAGCAGTTGAAGTTGGCCCACTGCGACGTGTTTCCTAGATCCGCCACCGTTCATCTAACTCCGTCATTTTCATCTCTACTTCATGTTTGACTTGATCCACGTCTTGTTTGACTTGATCTACATCTTGCGTGACTTCAGTAATTTTGGTTGAGACAAGTTCTTGCAACTCGCGACGACCATCCGTTAAGGCTTGAAGCAGAGCAGCCTGATTTTTTCTTTGCTTCTTTATTTCAAGTTGCCTTTGTTTTTCTTGTTCCTTTTTCGCAAGTTGCCTTTGTGTTTCTTGTTGCTCCAGACAATTTCCTTGTTCTTTTTTTGGTCGTGCTGCCTTTGTTTTTTTTTGTTCCTTTTTCTCAAGTTGCCTTTTTTTTCTTGTTTTTTTCCGAAAATTCCTTTGTTTCTCTTTGTCCTTCTTCAGCATTTCCAGAAGTGTGGTTCATCCATGACAAAACCAAAGCACCAAAGTTCTTGCACTGTCCTTACAACGCAAAATTCCACGCGCGCATCTTCTTTGTCGGTACAGTCACAAGTTTGACAAAAATTATGCCACTTCTGACACTAGTTGTTACGGGATACGGGTTCCAATAATTAATGGTCAATTACACTACACACTTTTATTTACTTTTAACTATTACAGCACGATTAAAACACAATTACTCTCTACTAACAATTCGCACTGTTCGCTTGTCCGCTTATTTACTACACTGCACTATCTATTCGATCCCATCTTGCTGTTTTATATACCCGGCTTGAACACACTCTCGTACTTTCGAGAACGGAGGCGACTGTTCGCGGTTCTCGTTTACCCTAGACACTCTGTGGACGGACGCTCGGGCGTAACATTAGTATAAACAATTAATATAAGTTTTTCTTTTGAAACTAAACGTTTATTTATTGTTTTATACATATTGTGAGATTTGTTAATTATTTAAGATGCACACCGGAAGAAGACCCTCTTTTTGACGCACAGGATCCTCCGCTTGAACTGCGCCTCTTACTCTGATGAACGACACAAATAAAATCTTAGACGATGAGATAAACAATTTAAAATGTTTACCTGCTTGGAGCTGGTTGAAGACCTCCGTCGTTGTAAGGTCATGAACTCCAAATACTCTCTTGAAAATCGATTGAGCAAGGGTGTCAAAATTTTAGAGTTCTTGTCTGGCATGAGTAGAGCAATAATTTTTGTTGCTTTTCTGCGAATAATAATTAAAAACCTACCTTGACTCGAGGTGACAATATAATAAGTTTCCTTATTGGTTAAAATATCTAATCCACATTTAGTTGCAACAAAATCTTTAGTGTTCAGAAGCATGGCCTTTTCAGTGCATAATTCAAACTCCTCTAGATTGAAAGCTAATTATTCAACTATGCAGTTCAATAAATATAAAAATTAGTAGATACTACCAGCTGCTTCACCACTCAGGCGCACTTGATCTGAGATGTAGTCTCTCAGAATTCCTATTGGACAGTCCGGGTTTATTAGCAGAATGTTGTTTGCAGATTCTGGGGATTCCTCTTCTTCTGCAGGCTCCTCCATCTGAGGTTGATCATAATCTGAGATTGCAGCGTGTTATAATTTGGAGCGCGTAGAATAATTTGAACTTACCGATGTACTTGATGATACAGTACATAATGACTTATAGGTGACAAATTAGGTCGCTTGTCAGAACAATAAGGTTCAAAGGTTTTTGTAGATTTCGAGAAAAAAGTTTGTCCCAGTTGTAGTCTGATCCTGAGAAATGAGAAATACTGTCTCTATTTGGAGGAATTTTTAAGCAGTTGATATCTAAATTTAGTATCCTAACAGTTACTTTCTGAGTTCAGTTCTGAGCAAAAAAGGAAAACTGGGTCTGCTTGAGATTAATCCTTAGAAACGTGAATATTGTGTCTGTTGGGCGGAATTTTAAGCAGTTTTTATTTGAATCCTATTGAGTCTCTTGAGTTAAAACTTCTAGTACTGATTCAAATTTTACTAAAAAGGAACAAACTTTAATTTTTCTCAGAACTTACTTCAGATAGTAAACTTCCTCAACTTATTTCCTCAGAATAAATACCAGAGTGTAACTGATACGCTTCTATACCTATTCAGAAAACGATTGCTTAATTCGTGCAATATTACTTTAACAATACACACTTTTATATACACGATGTTTTGTTTTCAAGCGGTCTAAAAGTACGTTATTTACTATCCCTAAAAGGCACTTGAAGTGCGCTTTCTAATTCACAGACAAAAAAGTAACAAAAAGGTCCTAGGAGTAAAAGTAATTTCCAAAGTCACCGCTGCTATCATGGTGGCGCATGTATAAACGATTCTAATTCAACTAAACTATTTGATCATTAGATGGCACCAGATGCACACTGGCCTGAGTGTATTGTCATGCTTACATTCTTATTGCGAAAACAAAGGATGGGAATACTCTCGGAGCGCTCTAGAGCGGCCACCTGAAAACGCTGTTATTCGAAATAGCATATGTTTTCGAGCTCTCGGGTCGTCTATCAAATGTTACGCTCGTCATCATATTTACCTGTCATTGTGATTGATTGCTATTAATTTAGTATTGATAATAGTCAAAAGGAAGGAATGTTGTTGACTGAAAAATGTGACAACTTATGAAGTTCTTGGGTTGTCGGTCTGGGCGAAGGATAATTGAAACTTCAAACCTTCCAAGCTTTCGATATTGTTTAATATCCTCAACAGTGCTAAAACAGTGATGTTAATGGTAGGTGCAGAATCGTATGAAGCTAGGTACTTACAGATTAATGTCTTAATAAAAAAAAGGTTTCAGGTCACGTATCATTACACACACTCATTAACGTCAGGCATTAGAAGTTGTGATATTTTTTATATCATCGGGGCATCGTCAGTGATCAACTAAAACACTTATAGAGCAAATAAAACTGTATAACTAGGATACACTACACATGAACGGAGTTAAAACTTGCACCTATAAAATGCCAACTTACGTACTAACCATTTGACTTTTATATTATTTTAAATCTGACTTTTCTCCTCACAACCTTTTTTTTTGCCATTGATGTCAGCGATGTTATTCGGCCTCCGAGTGTAGGACTCCTCTAAGCAATCTGCTTGACACTACCCACTAAATTCCCTTCCCGCTTGATCGTTCGAAGAACCCTCTTCAGTAGCAGCGGCACCACTTTTTAGAGCATTCATCACTGCTCCAGGAGGGATAGAAATTGAGGTTATGCATTTTATATTATGCTGCCTCTCTACCATGTTGTTCTTTTCCTCTTACTACCTCCATTATGTATCTTTCGCATTTGTTCCATTTGTCCCTGGATGTAGCCATTAGTTCCACCAAAGTTTCCGCATTCATCTCATTTCCCAGCTGCTGGCTCAGAAGATTTCTTTGAACATCCCACCTAGAGCAGAAGAGAAGGTTATGCTACGCTGTGTCATCCTCATCAGTTGCGCACTAAGGGCAGTTCTTACGTATTTTGCCAATTCGATTTGTGTAATAGTAAAAGCTGTCATGACCGCTAAGAGCTTGTGTCATGTAATAGTTTATATGCCTATGTTTACACTTTACCCATGTCCGTATGTTTGTATGTTTGGGATAAGTTTTTTTGTCCATTGGGCCTTTATAGTTTCAGCCTCCCATCTGCTCTGCCACCTATTCAAGGTTTCCTCTCTGAGGTCCCGTAGGGTACAACCATTCCTGTATTTCATTATCCTTTCTTCTATCAGTAGGTCTACAGGGGGAATGCCTGCAATTACTTGCGCAGCTAAGGTGGACATTGTGCGGTAACCGCTAATAACTCGTAAGAGTGTTTTTCTTTGAGTTGACAATAAAGATTCCCTGTGTTTTTTAATTTTAACGATATTTCCCCATATAGGAGCCGCGTAGAGTATAACAGACTAGATTATTCCGTACAATAAATTTCTCTTCACACTTCTTGGGCCGTCTAGGTTAGGCATTAGCTCTGTAGCGAGTTGAGTTTAGCTTGGCCCTTGTGGGCCACGTGCTTTATGTGTTCTGCAAAGTTCATGTTGTCCCCGAAAACCACTCCCAGATATTTGACGGTTCTTTGTGGAGCTATCATTGTGTTACCTATCCTGAATATTACGTCCTTTCGGTCTCTTTTGCCGCATAAAGTAACCATCTCCGTTTTTTCTGGAGCGAGCTGTAAGTTCCTCTCATTGAGCCACATACTTATTTTTCTAATCGACCTATTGGTAGTCTCAACTAGTTCATATTTATTTGTGGCGTTTACTAGTAGGGCTATGTCATCTGCATAGCCCACCACCTCAACATTATACGAACATATGTCCTTGAGTATTTTCTCATACTGGAGATTCCAAAGTAATGGGCCCAAAACTGAACCCTGAGGTATGCCTGCCATCATTTCAAAGTTGTAATTTTCATCTACTATAATATTTGGGCCTCTGAAGTAATCTATGACCAGGTTTGTCAGATATTCTGAAACTTATATATATATATTAATAACGTGCCAATAAACACTGTTATAAGCGTTTTTAACGTCCAATGTCACCAAGACGCACCAACGCTCAGCCTTTTTCCTCCCCCATGATCGCATCCATGGCATTTAATGTTGACATTCCTTTCCTGAAACCAAACTGTTTCTCAAAGAGAGGTTCAGATGCTGTGATTTCAGCTTCCAGTCTGGCCTTGATGATATGTTCGAAGAGTTTTGCGAGGGCGTTTATTAAACATAGAGGTCTGTAGGAGCTCGGCGCCTCAAATGGTTTTCCTGGTTTCAGTATTAAAACCAGTCTGGCTTTCTTCCATGCCTCCGGAAAGATACCATTTTCGAGGAGATTGTTTAGTGCCTCTAATGTCTTGCCGGGATACTTGGAGACCGTGCTCAAGACGGCTTCAGTTGGAATTTTGTCTGGTCCTGGTGCTTTTTTCACCTTCAGTTTGTTGCTTGCCATATGTAGCTCAGCTATAGTTATCTCACTATATCTCACCGGGTATTGTTCTTCGGGTAGTAGCGATGGGGTTGCAGGGAAGAGCAGTTTGACTACTTCTTTTTTTTGCTAATGGCCATTTCATATGGGTTTCCATAGTTCAGGCTTTTATACAAGATGTTATATCCTTCGCCCCAGATGTCATCGTCCAGCTGCTTACAAACTTCTTTCCATCGTAGTGCTTTAGCTTTTTTTACTTCGTCCTTGATCGCTTTTTTCTTAATTTTGTAATTATTCCAGCGTTCTTCCAAGATTTCTTCTGCAACCCCTGCCATCTTTGACCTAGTATACGATCTTCTCGTCTTGGTGCAGTCTTCTCTGAGTCTGTTAATCTCCTCATTCCACCAATAGGGTTTTCTTCTTTCCTCTATTTTAGACGTATGTGCAGATTTTCTGTATGCAGCTACTATTTTTCTGGTCAAGTCCTCATACGTAAAGCTGTCCAGGCTTGTGGAGTTCATTTGCACTTCCAGCTCCCGTTCAAACAAGTTTTTTTTTGAAAGTAGGGTAGCATTTTAATGTAGCTTTGGCATTGTTTTTACAGTGTATTTTGAAGAAAATGTGCTTATGAGGCGACAAACTATCTGTTTCCAACACTTTCCAGTTTTTAATACGTTTTGCCAAGTTATGGATTGCAAATGTAATATCAATGTGTGAGTTCTCCTGACAACCTAATTCTACTCTTACTGCTCCCTAATGTAAAATAAAAATGTTACTTAATTTACTTGATTCGGTTCGAGCTTAATGCCTCATCTGTATCTTTGTTTTCTCCTATCAAAAACCTAATAAAATAATTCTCTCTGTCGAATCCAAAAGCATGCTAATTCACCAGTTTTTTGTTATACTAGATTCTGCAAAATGTGCTTCTAAATTTCACTTTAGGTATCGCGAGTGTTAATAATCACATAAAAATTATGAATTTTATCTGCTTATTAAGCACCTTTATAGTAACATGTATGCATTGAATCTTTACCTAGGTCACTAATTACAAAGTATCTTCCTTAAAACATCAGGTTATTGTGAGAAATATAAGCCGCTTAGGTATAGACTCGCGAGAATGAAATTTTATGGTTCTATCGCTCGAATGTGAGTGTGGACATAAAATTTACTTTGCTTGGCTGATTTCTGATTCTGGTGATATTGTACTTGTATTTTTCGTAGTACCATTTTCAGCTGTACGTCGAAACAGTGGCGGATCCAGGAGGGTTGTTTGGGGGGGGGCACTCTTATCCAAGAATTATTTATAAATAAGACTGTTTTTTTATGCAGTGCAGATTTCTGTGCGATTATTTTATTTCTAACGAAACCTAAAGGGAGGACAATATAGGTCTAGTCAAGACATCATAACTGATGCTGATATAAGAAAAATAGTTAACAAGAAGAATAATAATATAATTATTTAACTAGAGTAAATAGCAGGAATAAACTGATCTCGAACAGAACTACATTAAATAATAAAATCTAATCTATGGTTACCACTTTTTCCATACCTCTCTATAACCTTTTCAATATCAAGATTGATTTCTCAATGTGAGAACAACAAGTACAGGCCATTCAATCGTTCTTCGCCCATTCTAGAACGTAGCCAAGTTTTGGCTCGTTTTAGAGTAGGTACTAAATGAACGCTCCGCACTTGCTACACTTACGGGCAAAGTTAAAAGAATTTTTAATAGACTGTGAACAGCAGGAAACAATTGTTTGTCGCACAACAACAGTGTTGAAAATGGGTCTCCCGATACATAATTCATTTCTTGTTGCCATTTAGCTCGCCAGAGAGCCAATTCTCCCTCAAACCCGCTAATTAGCTCCTGTAAAAAAACCGACGAATAACTTTGAAATATCTCTTTCAATCTGTTTTCGCAGTTATCGTAGTTCAATAAACAATTTGGTAAAATAAATCGAACATCGTAACATTTCAAACTTTCAAAGTCGTTTATGGATTTTCCAATAAAGTAATATACAGAGCTCTTCTATAATACATTTCTATGTTATCTGCCTCATAATTGTCTCCATTAACTTGTTTGTTAGTAGTACGTGGTATTTTTAACTCAAATTCTAATTCCGAAGCTATGGATAAAATTTTTGTATATAACTCTGAAAAGTATTTTTTCTAATTTTGACATATAAAGTGGCACTTTTCAATACTGATGACAGTGACGTAACGTCCTACTTTTCGTAACTAGTTACGAAAAGTAAAATCTTTCGTAACTAGTGATGAAAAGTTGGTGTCACCACCAGTTGCAGGTTTCGGCTGTGGCACACCGTTGCTATAGTTTTACGGTATTAAGTAGATACAAAGTGGTTTAAAAGTAAATATTGAAGTTTAATAATAATAATTCTCTCTCTAAGTAGGTATTTGTAGTCAAAATTAGAAAAAATCTTGTATGAAACACGTGACGAAAAACCTTTTTTGTGTATCTCATTCAAATTGCGGGAACTCGCTGCGCTCGTCCCGCAAACATTCGTTCGTTACACAAAATCGGACTTTTCGTAACTGGTTACATAAATAGCTATTTAAGTACAACTAAAGTATTAGCGACTGCTTTAGAGGCCCGTTTTAAATCCAAAGTATGTTTGCAGTTTTACTGGAAATGCTTTTTTCCCAACTAGTTATTTCCGTTAAAGCTTTAACTTTTTTGGGCAAAGACTCACAAATAAGTATTAACGAATCGTGTCTTTCGACCCATCTAGTTTCACATAGGCTTATCAATTGTCTTTTTAAGATAGATGTGAGAACAAAGTTTCTTTTTGCAGATTGTTTAAAAGAAGGCACTACCTCTTTTACCACTCCTACGGCATTGCGAATACTTTGTATTTTAGAGGAAGTCGAAATTGAATTGTTTAAAGCATGGTTATAACATAACACATGCTTGGCATTTTTTGCAACTTTAAGTATTTCTGCTACCGCACCTCTATTGCTTGATGTCATTACAGAACACTCATCAGTACCTATTCCAACATAATACCTAAAATCGAGTCCGAGTTCTCATCACAATTCCTCCCAAAGCAACCCCTGTTAGTTTCAATTCCCTTGATGATGACTCATCTGGTGTGCTTAAAATTGTTGAATAACTAGGCTTCAATTCAAATCAAATTGTCAACTGCTGTTCTTGTTAAATATTTGTACGCATCCACAAATTTAATAAAATCTTCTCTAATTAAATTATTATCATCTAAATATCTTAAAACTATCACAACTTGCTCAATTTTGGCTAAGTCTGTAGTCTCATCAAAAAGTACAGACCAATACTTAGACTTTTTTACTTTTTCAATTATATAATTGACCATAATTTCTTCGCCTCAACATTTAATAGGCAATTTTGAGTTGTCTTGCTGATATAGGTTGCTCGACTGGATGTTGTTTTTAAGTGATTTTCTAATGCTTTATCTCCCCTATTGACTTCTAAAATTTAGTAAAGCCCGAAAATTACCGATATTTTCTATTTCTGTATTATTTGATTCCGATAACAATTCGCCATCATCTCTATGCCCACGAAAAGGAATATTTTGCCTTCCTAGAAAAATTATGCTTTCTATAATTGGACAGTCTAGTGCGATTTTCTTCAACTTGTTTTAATCTTTGCAACGACATTATATTCAAATTATCCCTTTGTGGTTCATGGTAAGCTTTTAAAAAAATTTTCCCTAAAGTTACACATTTTGTATGGTAATTGTTCTTATCGTGAACTTTAAGATAACCGCCGTTCTTACAAGTTAAATCTTTAAATATTGTCAAAGGCCCACTCACAATTTCTGCAGCTTAACACCTTTGTTGCGGCCAGCAGTTTCGCCAGTACGGCCTTTTGACGGTTTTTCCCTCTCCTTTTGAATGTACTGAAAAAGGATATCTATAATCGTTCCTTGGAATCCATGGATTTCAAGCAAAATCTTTTTGTTGTAATCGTCCATTGCTTTGCCTACAGAATACCCTAAATCATTTTTGATGGTGCTGGTAATAGATGATACACAAATATGCTCTCCTTTTTGTTCTGAAATAAGACCTAATTAAGAATATCTGAGAAAATAAAAAATCGGAACACGTGACATTTATGAATCGTTAGCTTATTCAAAATGATTCTTTAAGTTAATGGACGCGGTATAATTTTAATCCTTATTAAAAAAATTTCTATATTTTTATTACCTAATTGAAATGTCGATGATGAGCGTTCTGGATGCACAACCATTATATTACTGTCCACTGATACAAAATCCACATCGGTTTTTGCCTTTTTTGCAAAGATATAAAAAAACTGTCTGTTTTTTTATATCGCACTTAGCGTTTGGCTTTATAGCGCAATTGAGCGTTTGGCTGTCTTGTTAGCATTCTAAAAGTGAATCAAATTTAACTGAAATTTCACACATAATTTCTTATTGAGGTGCAAAATTTAATTTTCTACTTGAACTTACCATTATGAAAATATTAATATGAGACTCGAAGTGTAACACTACAAGTCTGTGAAACACCTGATGATTCGAAATGGATTGTTTCGCGCCGAAAAAACCAACAAACAAGGTTCTGACACGAAGTTCACTCAAAACAGTTTCGGCGTTACCGCACTCCATATGTAACCGTTGTTGCAAAACAATTTCTTGAGCAGAACAACTACACATTAGAAAATAAACGAACTAAATAAAAGACGAAAGAGAGAGGATTTATTTATTAACGAAAGCGGAGCTGAAGTTAAAAGAAGAATGACCCCAAAAATAGGAACAGTTCTTCACAATTTTTGCTGGCACTTTCTGTGGACCAGATGTGGGAATTTGAACCTGGCAACTGGGAACCAAATAAAATTCCTAGAAATACCTAACCCGAATTCGTCCGAGTAACAGTTATCTTTGACATGGTGTATAAATTATTGGTTTCGGTTCGAAATGGGCCGGTCATAAAATTGAGAGATCTTTACAAATATAATTAGCGTGGTATGCTGTAAAAATAATAACGTTTTTATTAAAAAAATGTGTTTTGCTAGCTATCCGTCGCCTATTATTCCCACTGCAGCCTTTCGCAAATTTCTCACTCGAATAATGATATGAACATTCTCCTTTAAATTTATCAATCTCGGGGGGTCAATCAAATATCACCCCCATCTGAATCCGCCGCTGCGTCGAAAAATACTAGATTATGCTCCGCTGTTTTTACTGATCTGAGTTCTTTTTATCCCAGCCAAATAAAATTCTAAAATTCTGTTTATGTATGTTTCTGTGTATGTAGGATAATGTTCTCTGCCATGTGGTTTGGTTGCTGAGTATGCATGTATAAGAAGTAGTGATCGACCGATGCCGATACCAATAATATCGGCAATATCGGCTATATCGGCCGATACATATATAATATATCGGCTTTCTAGCCGATATTTGTTTTTTAAATAATGAATACTGAAAAACGTTATATCTGCAATAAAGAAAAAGTAAAAACCATCATCAAAGTGAGATATTTAATATTTATATTTTTAAAACAAGAAGTCAACTTTAAATTAAAAACAAAACAAAAAATGTACTTAATGGCATAACATGACATAGTAAACACTATAAAACGAATCAGTACTAATATAAGTAATTCAGTTTTGACAAATTATTATGTAAGAAAATTAAACTTTCAGCTGTATCTGGATTTAGCCTATACCGTTTTGCTGATTTCACATTCCAGTCTCTGAGAACATTTGTTCGCTAGCTACACTGCTAGCCGGTGCAGGTAAATACATAATCGCTTGCAGATACAATAGGGTGGAAGGAAAGACAGAAAATTCTTCTATCTTTCCTTCCACCGTAGAATGGGATTCGTTTTTCTGGCAACAGCAAGCGAGTTTTTATATTGTGTATCTTCACATTTTAATTGATCACGTACTGAAGAGGCATTCCCTTGGGATACGATTTTTGTTGTTTCCATAGAACTAGTACCTTCTCCTGCAAATTCTTCATAGGTCATCCAAACAAGACTGTGTGCCGAGTGCTGACTACTGTCAGATATGATCTGTATAATCGAGTAGCGGTGCATTTTATGATCGCCCGCCTGCTATCGCTGTTCGTGAGTTAGGAGTTATGTTAGTTTTCTTGGGTACAAAAAAGTCGGCCGATAAACCCATATATATCGGTATCGGCTGTAGAATTATCGGTATCGGCCTAAAAATTCATTCATATGGGTCGACCACTAATAAGAAGTGTATTATGTAGTATGTGTGTTTTTTTTTCTGCTCTGCTTTTCTCAATCTTTGCCTTACTTTTCTCCTGCGAAAGAAACTGAAAAGAAAGGATTTGGCTTTCTGCAGCGAGTCTTGAGTTTAGTTCAGCTTACTGCGTTAACTGCGAGTTTAATGTAGATAACTATAACTTGTAAGACATATCAAACCACTCGTTATTATGTTCTAAATCCTGACCTCCTGGTGTGCTCTTCGCTTTGCTCTGAATATATTGTTGCGAACTCGGGGTTCAATAATTCCAGTGTAACGATTTAAAACGGAAACACTATTTATTTACTCCACAAATACACACAGGTACAATTCGACTAGTAAATAACTCACTACTTAACACTTTATAGCCTTCTATTATCGCTTCGTACTTTAGCTTACTTATAGCTCGCTTAAAATAAGACTACTCCTCACCGCGCGACCTATGCGCCTTTTATACACAATCCTAAAATTACAGTAAAACCTAGAAAGTTCTTGATAAGAATTCTTGAATAATCTCGCATAAAAAAAAAGAAGGTTGTAAACAACTGCCTTCTAGATTAAACCGAGCAATAAATCACTCGTGTCAGCCATGACGCAGCGCGGATAGGTCGCAAAGCTCCACCAACCACACACGCGTTGCCCCGCCTCCCATGCGGCGTCGCTGCGAATCGTAACATTGCCCTCCTCCTAAGGCTGATCGTCCCGAACAGATATAGTTCCATGGTATCGTGCTAATCGATCCAAATGAACGACCTTCATCTTTGACCTGGGGGTCCGCTGGATCCTATACACCACATCATTAATCTTCTTTATAATTGTATAAGGTCCTTCCCAATTTTGGCTAAGTTTGGGCGACTTCCCCACCTTTCGCCGCGGATTGTATAGCCACACCAAATCACCATCCTGGAAGCCGCGGGAGTTAGCTAGTAAGTCATATCTTGCTTTGGCTCGATCACAGGATATCCGCAGTTTATTCCTGACTTGTTCATGAACATTGTTAAGCCTCTCCTTAAGCTCCTCCACAAAATTCTCAGAGTTGAGCGACTCTGTTTCTGGTGATCCATACATCAAATCCGCAGGAAGCCTCATTTCTCTTCCGAACATCACTTTCGCCGGAGTATAGCCAGTGGCTTCATGCGTAGAGCCTCGATATGCCATCAACATGAGAGGTAGATGTTGGTCCCAATCACGCTGATTATCTGCCACCATTTTAGACGGGTAATGTTCCATGGTCCGATTAAATCTCTCTACCATCCCATCCGACTGTGGATGCAAAGGAGTTGTCCTGGTGTTGCGAATTCCGAGAAGTTCCATGACCTTCTGGAAAACAGCCGATACAAAATTTCGGCCCTGATCAGAATGAAGTTCGAGAGGGACTCCAAATCTGCAGAACATATCAATTACTAGCACAGTTGCCACAGTCGTTGCTTCTTGATTAGGCAGGGCGTATGCTTCAGGCCATTTAGTGAAGTAATCCATGGCGACCAAGATGTATTTATTGCCCGACTCAGTCTGAGGAAACGGTCCCGCGACATCAATTGCTACCGTCTCGAATGGAGCACCTACAGTGTGCTGCACCATTCGGCCGCGTGATCTTGTTCGAGGTCCTTTTGTGGCACAACAAACTTCGCACTTGCGGCACCAAGATTCAACGTCTTCATGATAATTCACCCAGTAAAACCGCTCTTTAATTTTGGCCAAGGTTTTATTGACCCCAAAATGACCTCCACTGGTTCCGTCGTGCATTTCCTGTAGTACGTCCGATTTTCTGCTACCAGGAACAACCAACTGACTGACTACGGACTTGCCATCCGGACTCTCCCACGCTCTCTTCAGTAATCCATTTTCTATTCTAAGAGAGTGCCACTGGGCCCAGAGCGCCTTCAGATTTGGACTTTTATCAGCAATTTCTTGCCATTCTGGTCTCTTGTCGTCAGCCTTTGCCAAGAGTATTGGTCCAATATCTGAATCATTCAATTGTTCTTCTCGAAGCGTATGTGTGGTCCAGCCATCGTTTATTTCCACCGACGTTCTCCTTACAGAACGATGTCCCTCACGTTGCTCAGTTTTTCGACAATGCTGACTATCTTCTTTACATGGCCGTCTAGACAATGTATCGGCATTGCCGTGAAACCTTCCTGGTCGATGTTCAGTTTGTATCTTCTGCCCTTTAATGCGTCCGACCTCTGTAACACTTTTGCCACCCAAATTATTGACTTGACTTGATTGGTTGACTTGACTGATCCTGGGGGTCTTAACGGGCTCGGTCAATTGCCCCCTAAATTAACAGGAACTGGACTTTCCTGAATTCTAGGGCGGTCTTGGTTGCCGCTCGATCTTCTAAACAACGGCGACGGACTTCTTGCCTTATTACGGCAGTTACTCTTGACGTCTCGTGACCCAGTTTACCGCAGTTAAAACATTTTATGCCCCGACTGCCTGTTGATTGGGGAGTTCTTTCTAACAGGGCTTGCGTATTGACTGCCATATCCTTCATCGCTTTATGTAAACTGGCCATGGATTCAGCCATAGACGTATTCTTCTTGTCACCGCAAGTTGCCACTCTTACACTTGCAGAAGAACTAGATGACACTCGTGACGCGTCGAATTCCAGGGCCCGAACTAGTGCCTCGCTGATATTCCTAGGCCTTTATCCTGGACCGATATACTAGACGTAAGTGATATCTCATGTCACTATCACGAACTCCCTCAATGAACCTTTCGGTGGCAAATTGCGTTTGAAAACATTCGGGGGCTGATGGGTATGCCAGGTGAATTAGTCTGTCTATGTCCGCCTCAAATTCTTGTAAGGATTCACCTGACTTCTGCTGTCTCATTCTCAGCTGGGACTGGAACACGGTTTCTTTGTGCTCATTTCCAAATCGAAGTCGCAGAGAGTGTACTAAAACTGCATAATTACTTTGATCAGCTGCCGACAGAGATTGGAGTAATTCAGCAGCTTTCCCACGAAGTGCTACCACTAATGATGTAGCTTTCTGGGACTCGGACCAACCATTAGCTTTTGCAGCTGCCTCAAATTGGGTTTTATAAATTTCCCAGGCCGTAGTACCGACATAATCGGAAGGCTTAATTTTAGCGTTGGCTGTGCTAAAACTCTCTGTAGATACGTTGTCGTCCTCATGTTGTTGGAATTTCTTTTCTAGCTCGAGAAGCCTCTGGTTGACAGCTTCGGGTCCTTCGTTAACGTCGTTGACGGATTGCATTATTCTTTGTCCCAATTGTTGCTCCCTAGCTGCGAGATGAGTCACTATTTCTTCTTTGAACCGTTTCTGTTCTTCCTTTTGTTCTAGATAACGTCTGTCCTGTACTCCACCACGTTTTTTCTACTCTTCCTTCTGTTCTTGCATAAGGGAGAGCAGGGTGGCAAGTTGATCCTCCATCGCTTGATGCTGGCTTCTGGTCACTGGCATAAACACGTACTGTCCGGCAATGAAGCACTCACTTACAGTTCAGCAATATTAGTCCTCAAATTCGCACTGCAATCGCACTTCTGACACCAATTGTTGCGAACTCGGGGTTCAATAATTCCAGTGTAACGATTTAAAACGGAAACACTATTTATTTACTCCACAAATACACACAGGTACAATTCGACTAGTAAATAACTCACTACTTAACACTTTATAGCCTTCTATTATCGCTTCGTACTTTAGCTTACTTATAGCTCGCTTAAAATAAGACTACTCCTCACCGCGCGACCTATGCGCCTTTTATACACAATCCTAAAATCACAGAAAAATCTAGAAAGTTCTTGATAAGAATTCTCGAATAATCTCGCATAAAAAAGAGGTTGTAAACAACTGCCTTCTAGATTAAACCGAGCAATAAATCACTCGTGTCAGCCATGACGCAGCGCGGATAGGTCGCAAAGCTCCACCAACCACACACGCGATGCCCCGCCTCCCATGCGGCGTCGCTGCGAATCGTAACAATATCTATAAACTGAATATACCTCTTTTCTTTTCTACCTACGACTCTGAAATACCTATCTAATTTTATGCATGTCCCTAGCGTTCAATAGTTTTAATCGTTGGCTGGTTGTATCGGTTTTGTCTAATCAAAATATCAATCAAAAATAAATCAAAATCTCGCACTCTGCAGTATGATTAAAATTATTTTTCCAAATCGTTATCAAAACAATAGTGTCCTATCATCCTAATACAATTTCGCACATTTTAGTACTAATTACTGGTACGTTTTCCGAAAATAATTAAAAAAAAATAAAGAGACAAATTCCTATCTCGGCAAGACTGAGCTTTCTAGATCGCGTCCCGCAACGAATACAAATATTCTAGCTTTCTAGTTTATAAAAAATTACTAAAACGAAGAGATGACTCTCTCAAAATAAAACTCAATAAATATATATCCCTACATAAAAGAAAAACCAGGGACCTTTTACAATTTTAAAAATGTTCGCAAACTTTCTATAAACAATTCTAACCTGAAAAAATCTGACCTAATTAAATTATAAGGCAGTAGTTCATAGAAGTTGCTTGACCCTGGTTCATATTAAATTAATAAAAACACAAATCAGCATATTTATTTTAAACCACATATGTAATGATGACATTTCTGTCTCTCATCTTGGAAGTGTATCACTACTAGTCTAGGACGGGAAGTAATTCCAATACTGGTCTAGGACGGGAAGTAACTACTTTCCGTCCTAGACCAGTAACTACTTCCCGCCCTAGTTCCAGCTACCAGTAATGGAATTATTGTTTTTGCCAGTAAACCCTGATTGTTGATTTGGCTCTAAACAACAGCAACCAACAAAATTCCGTCTCCTGAGTGCAGATTTGAGTCAGAATATTATATGAATAAATAATATTCAAGAACATTTTTTGATGTTATTCAGAAAGTGTGGTTGAAAATAAAATAGTTTACAGGGTGGGCCAATAGTGCGTGGACGGACGATTGCTTCGAAATGCAAAAAAATATCAATGTGAAATTTTGGCGATTGATGTTAAGCTTGGACGTATTTATAAATTAATTTGGATGTTAGCGTCAAACTATATACAGAGTGGCCACACAAAGTTATGATTTTTTAAATAGGACACCTTATATATTTTGTTATATTTAGGTTGCCCTTCTTAAGTGCTTCAAGAAAATATAAGCTTTATACTACGCGTTTAGGAAATATGAGGGTTTAAGTGATAAAAATCGGCCATCTTTGGGCGTTCAGAGCTCACTTACAAAAGAAAATTTAAAAGCGGATTTGTTCACTTATTAACTCGAAACCATAGATTAAGCAATAATTATTAATTCGCAACCTGGAGTTGCACTGATATACAGGGTGATCGTTGTTTAAAAAACCTTGATTTTCTCGATTTTTTCAAATGGCAACATCGCATTTTTTGGATGTTGTTATATGGAGCTTGAGCTCAACTTTTATTTCTATGGAGTATGTCCTATATCTATCTCTAATAGGTTTAGAGATATTTGACCTCATTACAGCTTAATTTATTCATCTTCTGATTTCTCGTCTGATCTATTTAGATTTTGAAACTAACATGCCACGTTAACTTGTTTATTTAAAAGAGTAATTTTTGTAACGTGCATATACTAAAAAATATGTAATAGTTAAAATATTTATAGATTTTTATATGATATTTATAGATTAAGCAATACGAGAACTTAAGTAATACATTTTATGTTTTAACTATTTTCCTTCATCTCATTGTCCAAAATATAGCTCTTGGCCAATCAGATGAGGAAAAACCCTTTCAACATACAAATTATTGCTTGTTTTTAATTCCTATGCCCTAAAAAAAAATACGTTAAGAAAACTATATTTTTTTTCAAGCGGACTAAAAGTACGTCATTTGTTTTCTCCATACGCACACCTAAAGTGGGCTTTCAAATCCTGAGACCAAAAAAGTAGCAAAAAAAGTCCTAGGCAGTAAAAGTAAAGTCAAAAGTCACCGCTAGTGTCATGGTGGCGCATATATAAACGATTTTCATTCACCAAAATTATTTTAATAATAGATGACACCAAATAAACCGATCTGAGTGTATTGCCATCTTTACATTCTTGTTGAAAAAACAAAGGACAGAAATACTCTCAGAGCACTCAAGAGCACCATCCGAAACCGTTATTAGTCGAAATCGCATAGGTTCTCGAATTCTGAATTCGTCTGTTAAATGTCATGCGCGTCATCATATTTATCTGTCAATGTGACATTTATTAATTTAGTATTGAAAATAATGCTACAAATTCTTAGTTTACTATAATCATTGGTTATTATTTAATACATTAAAACCATTGAACATTAAAAACCACCATTCTAACATATTCTATGTATTTTACAAATAATATACACAATTGGGTAAGTACCTAGACCCGCTTAAAGAGGATGAGAGAAAATTGCAAAACTGAACCACTTTGAAATAGATTTCTTATTTCTTGCATGCTTGAAAAAAAATAAGTATAAGTTACTCGGAGTAAAAGGTCTTTTTGTGCTTCGCCCAGTTGCAGGCCTCAGCTTCGCTTCGGCCGTCAATCTCTGGGCTCAGCACGAAAAGACCCACTTTTACTCCTAGTGACATAATCTACTATTACTGAGCAACTATAAATCTTGGCAATCCATGAAAAAAAACTTGACATCCGATCAAGTCAAACTGACACTGTCATTGAGTCTATTAATTAATTAATAATTGTTTAGTTATCGTACCGAAAGCTAGTAAAAGTAATTAAATATTATTAAGAATGAGTAATTTTTCGCAAAATGAATTAGTTGATATGATTTTTACATTGGGAGAATGTGAACAAAATTGTTTATTAGCCAGCCGTGTATACAAAGCGCGATATTCAGATCGCATTCATCCCAAAGTAGAATCGCTAAGGATTGTATTGGAGAGATTTATAAGTTCTGGAAGCGTAAATTATACCAAAGACTCAAGAACAAAAACGATAACAAATGAAGAAAACGAATACCCGGTTTTGTTGACGGTAACGGAAAATCCTCACGCGAGTACGAGAACACTTAGCGATAATTTGAACTTATGTCGAACATCTATCAGACGTAGAATGATTAGATGATACTAGAAATGACTATTAGACACCAAGAACTCAAAGAAATAGACTATCAAATTAGATCCAATTTTTGTAATTGGATGCAAGAACAAATTCACCGTAATAATGACTTTTACGAGAACGTGTTATTTTCCGATGAATGCACACTCCACCGAAATGGCTTTGTTAATTGACATAACTTTCACTACTATTCCGACAATAACCCACATCATTTTCGGGTTCACAGCCAAGAAAAATGGTCAATTAATGTTTGGGCAGCAATAATCGGGAGATACGTTATTGCACCTTTCTTTTTCGACGGGACGTTGACTGCTGTTACATACCACCAATTCTTAGAAAACAACTTGTTTGAATTATTAGAGAATATTCCTTTGGCTCAGCGCAGAGACATGTATTTTCAGCAAGATGGAGCGCCGCCTCATCATGCTAGAGCCATAACCAACTTGTTAAATAACACATTCGCTGAAAGGTGGATAGGAAGAGGTGGACTTGTACGTTGGCCTGCCAGGTCAGCCGACCTAACACCATTAGACTTTTCTCTGTGGGGTTATGTAAAAGACAAGGTGCATGAAACGGAACCTACAACAGTGGAAAATATGAAACATCGTATTCGCAACAATTACTCCTGATATGTTACAAAGCGTTAAGGAAAATTTTAATAAAAGGATTAAGGCGTGTTTAGGACAACAGGGTCGACACTCTGAACACCTAATATAGAAATGAACATTAAGGCTGTGTACAAACAACTTAATTAACTATGTTTTCTTTCTTATAGTAATATTACTAAACTATCAAATATTCCGACAATCATTATTAAAAAAACAATTACATTTATGCAATTTTTATTGCATGCAATGGCCAATAAAATGTCAGTATTCAGTCAGCTGATTATTACGCATTTGCCGAAAATTAATCAACTGAGAGATCCACTTAACCTTAATAATGATGCATAAAGAAAGTTTGAGGATGTAATTAGAATGGTTTCTTAAAAAAAATATTGACTTTTGATAGTGGCTGGTATTGTCTAAGTTGGGTGATAATTTTTTCTTGCATTTATTGATTAAATTTGAGTATATTATGCTCAGAGCTGTCAATAACGAAATAAAATCGTTACTTTACTGTAACGCGTTACCCAAAGTAATACGTTACTGAGTAACTCCGTTACTTTTTAATATAGTCAAAAAGTAACGGTAACGCTGTTACAAATCTTAAGTAACGTAAAAAAGTCACAATTTTAAGTAACGCGTTACTGTAAAAGTAAAGCGTTACTTTAAAAGTAACGCGGTTCAGAAAAAAACTGTAGCATTTTTACGGTGTGGAATCTGGATATGGCAACACTTGCAGCCAACACTTGCAGTTGCAATCCTGCTTGATATCGATTCAGCCTAGGGAAATCAACCAACAGCATTTTGTTATTAAGGTTATTAAGGTTTCTAGTTCTATATTCTTAAAACATTTATAGTAGAATCGGTATTCGGTGATGGTGACATGTAATATTATTCCATTCGCTTGCCTCGCTTGCCATAATCTATATAGGCTCCCTTAATAGTAGTGTTTCATAGCAAAAGAGAGTTAAAAAAGTAAGAGTTTATGTTAAATAACTAGCATCCTAACATATTGATTCTTTATTTTATAATATTGAAATATTTATCGCTTTTATTTGTTGTTAATTTTCGCTGCCTGCACCCATTTTTGCACCCAAAGGCCACTCCTGCCACGCTCGCTAAAGTTAAGGATTAGAAGCGGACGAAGTGGTGCTATTTGTGCTATTGAACTATTTTTAAGAGCACCGTCAACCAAAATATAATTTGCTTTGCAACTTAATACAATAATCTTTCAGCCGCTTAGCCGTAACAATAAAGTTGTAATATTGAAAAGTTAATTTTTCACATTTCTTTCTTTTAAATTGAGCAGAACTTCAAATATACTGGATGTTCAGAAATAAGTATGCACTAATTTAATAGTGTTTTTTATGTCAAAAGTTATGATAAAAAGTTGATATATGAACCGGCCCTAAAACGCTTTGTTAGTTAGATATTTGTTTAATCGAGTGGGTTTACGTCGAGGAAATTAATTTGATTTAGTCGGTATCAAAATTTAGTCAGTATGATGGAAGAAGTTAAAGTGGGATATTGTTATTGGCATTTACAAATCACCTGCTTTTAATTTACTGGTTAGAATCCTGTCAATCACATTTTTGGCAAATCAGTTTATGGATAACTAGTATGTCGCGTTTTTGGTGGAATCTTTGCTTTACGTTTTTTATAACATAACCAATAACATTGACACAGTTCAAAAATTTTACGGGGGTTAACCAAAAAATATCCTTTGGAAAACCTTAATGAAAAGGATTATATAATCTGTTCAGCGAGGGTTTAATATGACGTCACATTACTCATCTTATTTCATTAGAAAAAGATCGCAAAAAAACAGGCGTATTATTAGTTCTTATTAATAATAAAACCACCAGCTAATGTCAGTTTGACGCTTAATGTCAAAATGTCGTCAAAATTTAGAAATCCGAGTCTAGCTTTTGTAGAACTAAATATAGAAACGAAAGATCCGCTTTTAAGGGATCATGTAGAAGAAGCCACTGTGTGAAGAAAAACGGAGAAAATTTCCAAGATAGTGGAGAAACAAGGAGTTACAATCGACGAAGCGGCGGAAGAAATTCCATCAACATATACGTCCCGAAGGAACTATCAATTGTTGAAAGAAGCCCCTGTTCCTGAACAACTACCTACTGGTCCACAAAAATATCTTACCCTGGTGTCACCTAAAGGCTAGATCCGCTTCTGTGGAAATGAATAAAACTTTAATCAAAATTAGCGAGGTGTTTCACTGAATCAACTAAAGAAAAAATATGGAAGAACGGTGCATACATGCGACACAGATAAAAGCAAAACCGCGGTTAGGTGTCTTAAAAAAATTGCCCACACTTAATTAGATTATGTACGCAATTTAAGTTATTTATGTTGCATGTCTTATCATCAAATATTGCATTAATTAAATTCTAAGAAAAATTTCAAGAATTGAATATACAATAAATGCCTAACAGTTTTTTTTATCAAATTAATGAATTTATGCGGACACGTATTGAACTATTCCGCAGAAAAGGGTGCATTCGAACGAAAAAAGGAAAAATATGTTTGGCGACCAGACGACAGGTGTTTCTGCTTATTGGTTTTACAACGCAAGTTGTGAGCACTACTATAGGTATAGTAAGCACACAAAAATACTCAGAATAGCTTGGGCCCATTTTGTCCATATCTTATGATCTACATCCATGGCCGGGTGAATCATGGCAGGTGTCTACGGTAAAGCTGGGGCGGATATTCCTTCTGAATTAATACCCGAAATGGGAAAACTGTGGACTGTGGAATGTTAGCACATAAGGCTAAACTGATACATGCCCGTGTCTACAAACATAACTTGACATTTTGTTCAACTGACGTTTTATCAGAGACAGACGTGTTTTTTTGTATGACATCACAATTTATGACGTAATATTGAACCCTCGCTGAACAGAGTATAGTTGTCAAGCATAATATTGTTGAGAACTCAGGGTTCAATAATTCCAGTGTAATGATTTAACACGAAAACACTATTTATTTATTCCACAAATACACACAGGTTTAATTCGACTAGTAAATAACTCACTACTTAACACTTTAGAGCCTTCTATTATCGCTTCGTACTTTAGCTTACTTATAGCTCAATTAAAATAAGACTATCCTTAACCGCGCGAGCTATGCGCCTTTTATACAAAATCCTAAAATTACAGAAAAACCTAGAAAGTACTTGATAAGAATTCTTGAATAATCTCACATAAAGAAAAGGTTGTAAACAACTGCCTTCTAGGTAAACAGAGCAATAAATCACTCGTGTCAGCCATGATGCAGCGCGGATAGGTCGCGAAGCTCCACCAACCACACGCGTTGCCCCACCTCCGATGCGGCTCGCGCAGCTCTCGCTGCGAATCGTAACATTGCTCTCCTCCTAAGGCTGTTCGCCCCGAACAGATAGAGTTCCATGGTATCGTGCTAATCGATCCAAATGAACAACCTTCATCTTTGACCTGAGATGTTGTCCGCTGGATCCTACACACCACGTCATTAATCTTCTTTATAATTGTATAAGGTCCTTTCCACTTTTGGCTAAGTTTGGGCGACTTCCCCACCTTTCGCCGCGGATTGTACAGCAACACCAAATCGCCATCCTGGAAGCCGCGGGAGTTAGCTAGTAAGTCATATCTTGCTTTGGCTCGATCACTGGATATCCGCAGTTTATTCCTGACTTGTTCATGAACATTGCTAAGCCTCTCCTTGAGCTCCTCCACAAAATTCTCAAAGTTGAGCGACTCTTTTCCTGGTGTTCCATACATCAAATCCGCAGGAAGCCTCATTTCCCTTCCGAACATCACTTTCGCCGGAGTATAACCAGTGGCTTCATGCGTAGAGCCTCGATATGCCATCAACAATAGAGGTAGATGTTGGTCCCAACCACGCTGATGGTCTGCCACCATTTTAGCCAGGTAATGTTCCATGGTCCGATTAAATCTCTCCACCACCCCATCCGACTGTGGATGCAAAGGAGTTATCCTGGTCTTGCGAATTCCCAGAAGTTCCATGACCTTCTGAAAAACAGCCGATTCAAAATTTCGGACCTGATCAGAATGAAGTTCGATCATCGAGAGGGACTCCAAATCTGCAGAACATTTCATTTACTAGCACCGTTGCCACAGTTGTTGATTCCTGATTAGGCAGGGCGTACGCTTCAGGCCATTTATTGAAGTAATCCATGGTGACCAAGATGTATTTATTGCCTGACTCAGTCTGAGGAAATGGTCCCGCGACATCAATTGCTACCCTCTCGGATGGAGCACCTACAGTGTACTGCACCATTCGGCCCCGTGATCTTGTTCGAGGTCCTTTTGTGGCCCAACAAACTTCACACTTGCGGCACCAAGATTCGACGTCTTCATGATAATTCACCCAGTAATACCGCTCTTTAATTTTGGCCAATGTTTTATTGACCCCAAAATGGCCTCCGCTTGTTCCGTTGAGCATTTCCTGTAGTACGTCCGATTTTCTGCTACCAGGAACAACCAACTGATTGACTACGGACTTGCCATCCGAACTCTCCCACGCTCTCTTCAGGAATCCATTTTCTATTCTAAGAGAGTGCCACTGGGCCCAGAGCGCGTTCAGGTTTGGACTTTTGCCAGCAATTTCTTGCCATTCTGGTCTCTTGTCGTCAGTCTTTGCATAGAGGATGGGTCCAATATCTGGATCATTCATTTGTTCTTCTCGAAGCGTCTGTGTGGTCCAGCCATCGTTTATTATCGTCGTCGCTCTCCTTACAGAAGGAAGTCCCTCACGCTGCTCAGTTCTTTGACGACAATCTTCTTTACATGGCCGTCTAGACAATTCCGGCATTTCCGTGAGACCTTCCTGGTCGATGTTCAGTTTGGATCTTCTGCCCTTTAATGCGTCCGGCCTCTGTAACACTTTTGCCACCCAAATTATTGACTTGACTTGATTGGTTGACTTGACTGATCCTGGGGGTCTTAACGGGCTCGGTCAATTGCCCTCTTACATTGACAGGAATTGGTATTTCCTGGATTCTATGGCGGTCTTGGTTGCCGCTCGGTCTCCCAAACAACGGTGACGGACTTCTTGCCCTATTACGACAATTACTCTTGACGTGACCCAGTTTACCGCAGTTAAAACATTTTATGCCCCGATTGCCTGTTGATCGGGGAGTTCTTTCTAACAAGGCTTGGATATTGACTGCCAGATCCCTCAACGCTTTATGTAAAGTTGCCATTGATTCAGCCCTAGACGTATCCTCCTCGTCATCGCAAGTTGCCATTCTTACACGTGGAGAAGAACTAGATGACACTCGTGACGCCTCAAATTCCAGGGCCCAAACTAGTGGCTCGCTGATATTCCTGGGCCTGACTAGACGTAAGTGGTATCTCATGTCACTATCGCGAACTCCCTCAATGAACCTTTCGGCGGCAAATTGCATTTGAAAACATTCAGGGGCTGATGGGTATGACAGGTGAATTAGTCTGTCTATGTCTGCCTCAAATTCTTGTAAGGATTCACCTGACTTTTGCTGTCTCATCCACAGCTGGGCCTGGAACACAGTTTCTTTGTGCTCATTTCCAAATCGTAGTTGCAGAGAGTGTACAAAAACTGCATAATTGCTTTGATCAGCTGCCGACAGAGATTGAAGTAATTCAGCCGCTTTTCCACAAAGTGCTACCGTTAATGATGTAGCTTTCTGGGGCTCGGACCAGCCATTGGCTTTTGCAGCTGCCTCAAATTGGGTATTATAAATTTCCCAGGCCGTAGTACCGTCATAATCGGGAGGCTTCATTTTAGCGTTGGCTGTGCTAACACTCTCTGTAGATACGTCGTCGTCCTCAAGTTGTTCCCGGAATTTCTTTTCTAGTTCGAGAACCCTCTGGTTGACGTCGTTGACGGATTGCATTATTCTTTCTTCTAATTATTGCTCCCTACCTGCGAGATGGTTCACTAATTCTTCTTTGAACCGTTTCTGTTCTTCCGTCTCTTGTTGATAACGTCTTTCCTGCTCTTCCTTCTGTTATTTATAACGTCGCTCCTTTACTTGTTCACGTTTTTCCTGCTCTTCCTTCTGTTCTAGATAACGTCTTTCCTGCTCTTCCTTCTGTTCTAGATAAAGTCTTTCCTGCTCTTCCTTCTGTTGTTGATAACGTCGCTCCTGCACTGGATCACGTCTTTCTTGTTCCTCTTTTTGTTCCTTATAATGTTTTTCCTCCCCTTCTTTTTGTTCTATATAACGGCGCTCCTGTGCTTGATCACGTTTTTCCTGTTCTTCCCTCTGTTGTTGTATAAAGGACAGCAGAGCGGCAAGTTGATCCTCCATCGCTTGATGCTGGCTTGTAGTCACTGGTATAAACACGTAATGTCCGGCAATGAAGCACTCACTTACAGTTCAGTAATATTGGTCCTCAAATTCCCACTGGAATCCCACTTCTGACACCAATTGTTGCGAACTCAGGGTTCAATAACTCCAGTGTAACGATTTAACACGAAAACACTATTTATTTATTCCAGAAATACACACAGGTACAATTCGACTAGTAAATAACTCACTACTTAACACTTTATAGCCTTCTATTATCACTTCGTACTTTAGCTTACTTATAGCTCGATTAAAATAGTATGCCAGTTTTCCTAAAGAATTGGCGATTAAAAAAATCTAGACGCCACCTGGGGGCAAAAATGTAAAACTAGTTAGGAAGTAATCATTTTTACTTTTTTTTTTATTTTTATTTATACGTATTTTCGTCCTTGCTTCAGGAGTTGTATCCTGATATTCTTGCATCAACAAAGTTTGATTTATTTTTAAATTTCCCTGCATTTTCCGAAATTGTCTACATTTTGTATAGTTTTTTTTACTTCATGTATCACGGTGTTTAATGATTAGTTTTGTGGTCCAAATTGACAGGTGATTTATAAAAATGTTCAGTACAAGAAAAAAGCAGAAGAAAACTATCCATAATACAGATTGCTGCGAATTCAATTGCAATTGCCCCAAAAACACCAACAAAAGTATTTCCAAAGAAGAGTTTGGCGTGGATGAGTTTGTGGACAGGAGAAAATCCTGAATCAAATCCTATCAGTCCTATCAATACCAAAACCAGTTAGCATACATTTGAGAGTTTGTTCATTGCACTTTAAGCAACATGATTACAATAGAGGTACTTAGACATATTTTTCAATTAAGTGTTTTTTGTTTAACATTTTTGGGTAATATATTTCCAGGAAACCTAGCATCAAACTTGTTGAGACCTAAGTTAAAAGCTTTTGCGGGACCATCAAAAAATCTTCCTCCAGGGAAAGTTTGTCAGACAATGATTTCTCTATCCCAGGCTTTAGTAGTGTTAGTGATGGTTGTCATAAAGAACCTATGACTTTAAATTCTGAACCTAGTGAAGAAAAGTTGTTACGATTGACTGATCTAACACCTAAGGAACAATTGGTGGTAAATGCTTTGGTGGATATGAAGACATCAGTGCACCAAGAAGCACCACAGTTTAAGTTTTTGGATAAAAGTGTCCAAGTGACAAGTGGTGATTGTTTCGAAACAGTTTCGCAAAGATGGTTCTATTCCTCTTTGTGTATATAGTTAGGTTAATTGTTGCATTAACATAGATATGATTGATTGATATAAAATTAAAAAAAGCTTGTCATAATTTTTTCTCCAATCTGT
The DNA here is from genome assembly GCA_951812265.1 of Taphrorychus bicolor. Taxonomy (NCBI): domain Eukaryota; kingdom Metazoa; phylum Arthropoda; class Insecta; order Coleoptera; family Curculionidae; genus Taphrorychus; species Taphrorychus bicolor. The sequence goes on along the minus strand of OX638297.1, from coordinate 58,512,198 downwards.
CCCAAGCAAAGAAGGATGAACTACCAATTTAAACCCCTCAAGAAAACTCTACAAGATCTAGCTGTTGGTAGAGGCCCGCTTTAACTCTGAAGTTCCACCCATCTCAACCTTTTAGCAATCCCTACTGTGATACTACAAGTAACAAGGTAAAGGTCTAGCTGATTATCTTCAGAAATTACAATTTGCAAGTCACTCAACATTGGAATATCTATCGAGAAAGATTGAAGGTAGGCGAAGTAAACGCAACACAGTTGGACTTAAAGGTCGATGCATTTGGTTTTCAAAATTATTAGTATTTTGACCCAAAACTACTGTCAAAAGCAAGAGTACATATTGAGAGAATTAATTTGAGAATAAAAATATTTGATATGTTAAAAATTCCTTTATATACCTAGGAATTTAATTAGCAATATTGATGAAATTATTACTGTAATATGTGCAGTTGTAGTAAATTTAATGCCTCCAGTATTACAAGATGACAAGTTTTAATTTAAAAAAATACCTATAAAAAGTGTCACAAAGTACATTATTCCTAGACAACCAGTGCAAACTTTTATGACTTCATTTTTATAACATTTATAAAGATTATTGGTTAATAAATTGGCAAGTAAAACAATCTACCTTGCACAAAGTTACTTACTTACACTTTTTTTTCCAAAGAAATAAGGAAGGTACTAGGCAATTTATTTTTAAAGGATTTATATTTAATTTTGTATTGGTAATAAGAAATTGTTCATACTTAGGTAGTGATGTAATAGGTAAACAAGGACAGGTGCTACCTAATTCTCTTGGAGCAAAACCTTTAGGCCGAACATGAAAGCTCATACTACAACCAAGGACCGAGGGGTAAACCACTGTGGCATTATGGGGTACAAAATTTAAAGCAATGGTTAACCTCTCAACTTTGCTTGACAAAATAAGAACTCAAGTTGTTATTATCCCAGGTTTCAAAATAAAACAATTCATTAAAAACATTTTATCTATATTCTTGCATTTAAATTTTAAACACACTTTGGTGACAACACATCCACTTTACTATAGTTTTTTACTATGTACCTACTTAAATAGTTTCCAGATACACCTACTTTACAGCTGCATTTAAGGTTTAAAATTTTGTAACTTGATGCATGGATCATCACGGCTCCACCGCCACCTCATGGGGTTTGCCATTAAGCAGAGCACTTATTGTCTGAAGGCACAATGCTACGATCTTTATCACTTCACCTTCCAGTGTTGGTAGATTTCCATAATGGCCACATAAAATTAAGTGTTTGGAATTTAAGATGTTTTCTCCTTCCACAATACATCTGCTGGTTACAGCCAGGGTTCTCAGTACTGGAAGACTGTAGCTAGTTTTAAGTATGCTTCAGATTCAGCCATACCTGAATTAAAAAAAAAAAACACAATTATGGAATAGAATCGAAAAAAGGTACACTTTGCATGGAAACTTACTTTTTCAAGCAATTTTTGCTTCACAGGAAATTATGACCCACAAAATGTTTCACAAAAAAACTCTTAAACTCAAATAATCACAGAAACCACTGTTGAACTATAAATATATCATTAGCACGTAACATAAACAGTAATTTTCTAAAAACGGTGTTAACACAGTAAGTATACATTGAAACTAGAAGAAAAAAGTCGTTTCAATCAAAAAAACTTCTTAAAATTTAACAAACGTCACTTTTCGATTACTTCCTAAGTCGCCATATTTGTTTACATTCGCAGCGCCCCCATCGGTAATTTTAATCGCCAATTGTTTCGGTAGGCATCGTCGAAGCGCCGGAGGCGTGTGGTTGGTGGAGCATCGCGACCTATCTGCGCTGCGTCATGGCTGACACGAGTGATTTATTGCTCTGTTTATCTAGAAGGCAGTTGTTTATAACCTTTTTTTTTATGTGAGATTATTCAAGAATTCTTATCAAGAACTTTCTTGGTTTTTCTGTAATTTTAGGATTGTGTATAAAAGGCGCATAGAGCGCGCGGTTAAGAGCAGTATCATTTTAATCGAGCTATAAGTAAGTTAAAGTACCAAGCGATAATAGAAGGCTATAAAGTGTTAAGTAGTGAGTTATTTAGTAGTCGAATAGTACCTGTGTGTATTTGTGGAGTAAATAAATAGTGTTTTCGTGGTAAATCGTTACACTGGAATTATTGAACCCCGAGTTCGCAACAGTATGTTACCTTTTGGGATTGGTAATACCTACTTTCTTAAAATTTACTTTTAGTGATTATCATTCTCTATGAAATAGATATTTTGAAAATCTATTTACTTTATCTACTTTGTACAAAATTGTCTCTTCATTCTTATTATTATTTGTTCTAGAATTTTGTTGTTTACACATAATATATTTTTTACATATATAATTATTATAATAAAACAAAGACATGTCTTATTTTGATCTAACTGCAATATTTTTGTACGAACTAATATTTTTTTTTCTTTATTTGTAGTAACGCATCCTTTAATAGAGTAACGATTAACGTATTTAGCATGAGGACAAAAGTAACGTTAATTTTGAGTAACGCGTTACTTTTGTCTTCAAAGGAACGCAAAAATAATCTTTACTTTCTTGGAGTAACGCTGACAGCTCTGATTATGCTTAAGTCTTCTGTCTGTTCTTGTGTTGAGTAATTTATCTTCGGTAGCTATTTCAAGCATTTCTAGAAAAAGTATTTTGTAGTATGAAGTCTGTCGGTCCAGTACAGTTGTTTCCTCAATCAATGACATGCTGGGACAGTGCGTGTATATTTTCTAAGAGCCTGCAGTCACTTTTGTGTGATGCTATTCTATTATTAAGCAAATTTGACGTTTGTCCTATGTATAAGCCATCCACTTATTACTGTCGTCAAGTAGACCTTGAAATTCGACTGACATTTTTTTTGTATCTTCTCAACATGTGCTAAAAGGAGATGGGTATAAAAAAAATGAAGGTTTCAAAGGTAACCAGATGACTAAAATAAGTGAATGGGTAATACACATTATCGCACTCAGAGCAAGTGACGCGATACACAACTCCCGATTGTTTGAGAACGTCATCTTTGTCTTTTAACTTTGTACTCAAGTTGCCTAGGGTTAGTGGATTCTTTGGTGCTAATTTTATCCATTGATAATTGTGAAATCATTTTCCTACTTTCTGAGAGATTTCCTTTATGTAGAGGAAGGGGAAATATTTTGTTGGTGGAGTGGGAGTTTGGGTTGTTTGGTTGGGCTGTATACTTAGATCCATGCTGGTAAATCGAAAGCTAAGTTCCACCAACCCAGCGACACTATCATCCATGGTGGTGAGTGAATTGTTCGCTGTGTGGTTTTGCGTTAGATCCAGTTGGGGAAAATTAAACAAGAGTTTGTTAATTAGATTTGGGGGATAGGAATTGTTGATAAATATTTCTTTGACTTTTTTTGGAGTTTTTAAAATTAAACGAGTCATATGATATTCGTTCGACTCTTGTTTTTCGAGCTAGGACTAAATAATCTTTGTTTTATGGCTGTGTGACGAGTGGTAAATGAGATACCTCCCAGAATTTGTTTGTTTTTGGTACCAGTACAATATTATCTTTTGCGTTCTGAACCTTGTTACTAAGGTGTCCAAAAATGAAACTGTGGGAAGAGCTGATCCTTTCTCAACAGTAAATTGAATGTGGGGGTTTTAAGAGTTGAGCAGTTCTAGTGTGTGGTTAGCTTGAACTTAAGGGACTGCGGTAATGATATCATCCACATACTTTTTCAGAAATGGTGGTTGGAAATTAAGAAGACCGATACAGTTGTCTAGCAAATCGTCCGTCACATATTGGAAGATAATCGGGGACAGGGTGGCTCCCACGGGGGTGCCAAGAGTCTATTTGTAGAATTTATTTTTGAAGGAACCATACCAGAGAAAGCATCTCTGATGTTATTTTCACTGAGAGTTGGAATGTCAGTTATTTGTTCCCAATGTCTATGTACGCTTTCAGTAATTAAAGTAAATAGGATTTTGCTATAAAGTGAGACAACGTCAAAACTCACGAGCACTTAATTAAAAGGATCTGCAGCCCCTTAGTAAATTCTGCAAATTCAAAGCTGTCCTAAATATAAGAAGAATTGTTCTTATTATATCCTTCTGTGAGACTAGGTGTTAAGAAAGTGGCTATTTTACTGTTGGTGGCATTAATTGAGGACACTGTAGGCCTGAGGGGAATCAGCGGTTTGTGGATTTTTGTGAGTCTATAGAACTTGGAGGAGCTGTGATTATATATTTTTAAACTACTGACTTCTTCCTGCGAGATAAGAATTCTATTCCTGAAATCCGAAATCAACCTGTTGTAGCGACCTTGGAATGCATTAGTTGAATCAGTCGATAGCAAAGTGTAGTGAGTATTGTTTGAAAGAATGCTTAATGACTGTTGTTCATAGTCATAATTTCATGAAGACAGTGACGTTGCCTTTGTCTGCTCTTGTTACAATAATTTCTTCATGACTTCTAAGAAACTGTTTCGTCTGTTCATATAACATGTTTAATGGATTGGGGTTGATAGGGATGTTAAAGTAGTATGTGAACCTTGCTCTGACTATGTCCCTGCTCGATGGACCCTGTCTTACTATATTTTCGAGACTAGCTAAAATTTGTGTGCAAAAAACATTCTTATGTGTTTGGTTAACTCCAAATTTTGATCTCAGAGACAAGAAGCGCATTACGTTATCAGGGACCGAAACATCAGTCAAGTTTTTATCCTGTTATCTTTTGTCGATATATTGTGTGGCAGCTGTTTATCTTTGAGTCTTATACGTTTACTAATAGTACTGTCCCTGACACTGAGAAATCGTCTATCATCTGCAGTTTTCTGTCGCGAAAAGAACACTTTGGCAATATCTGTTGGAAAATACATTGATACCTGAGAACGCGCAGCTAACAGATCGCTTTCCATTGATCTAAGGCTATTGATAGTAATATATATCTCTAGGTTAACTAATCTATTTTCTAACCTGGATTTAAAATTACTGACCATTTGTCTGGTGTGCCCCTGATGAAAGTCAATTAATGTGTAGATGCCTTTTGTGCTGTCGTTAATGTGCCTCGGCAAGACGCCCTCCTTTCCACATTGGAGCAGAAATATCCGTCTGTTACGTAACGACCCTACCTTGATGTTTAGTCTGGCCCACTGCTTGTGAAGTTAGACTCCTGTATAAAATTTTACAACATGAAAAACTATACATGATGATCCATAATTTTTGCATTTAACATGGTTTCACACGATTAAAAAAAAACCCAAGAAGGTGGCTAAATACTATAATATCGAAATTTAGGCACCATTTATCAAGGAAACCAATGGGGATAGGTATAGGATATTCTTCATAAAAATGCTTAGAAACGGCACAGAGTGTGAAAGAGCATAAATATACAGAGTGTTGCATTTAGAATCATATAGTTTCACGGGCCTTTTCACTTGGGTAGACCGTGTATAAAGGATTCTGTATTGGAAAAAACTACACCTACTTATCAACAACATTCGTATTTAATATTTTTTTCATCGAGTTAAATTAAAGCCTCTAGGTGGGTGGTTAACTTATGATCAATGACCCTGTACATAGAAATTGGGAACAAATAAGTGACATTACAACTCTCAGTGAAAATAACATCACAGAGATGCTTTCTCTGGTATGGGACACCACATACTGTCCCTTCAAAAATAAATACTGCAAACAGAATCATGGCATACCCATGAGAGCTACCCTGTCCCCGATTATCTCCCAATATGTGATGAACGATCTGCTAGACAACTGTATCAGTCATCTCAATTCCCAACCCCCATTTCTGAAAAAGTATGTGGATGATAGCATTACCGCGTCCCTAAAGATCAAGTTAACCACACACTAGAACTGCTCCACTCTCAGTTTCATTTTTGGATACCGTAGTAACAAGGTTGAAAACGCACGAGATAATATTGGACTGCTACCAAAAACCAACAAATTCTGGGAGGTATCTCAATTACCACTCCAACGAATGTCACATTTCTCGTTTAAGTTGAAAAATTTAAGAAGTTCAAAGAAATATTAATCAGCAATTCCTATCCGGATCTGGATCTGCATTAGAACCATCTGGATCTAATGCAAAACAGCAGAACGAACAATTCACTCACCACCATGGAGTCGCTGAGTTGATGGAAGTTAGCTTACGATTTACCAATATGGGTCTACTTAGATTGGACTGTATACTTATACAGCCCAACCAAACAAACCAAACTCCCATTCCACCAACAAAATATTTCTCCTTCCCCTACATAAAGGAGATCGCCCATACTGTAGGCAAATTACTTCACAATTATCCATAGATGAAATTAGCACCAAAGAATCCACTAATCCTAGGCAAATTGAGTACAAAGTTAAAAGACAAACATGACGTTCTCAAAAAATCGGGAGTTGTATATCGCTTCCTAGATCTGAGTGCGATAATGTGTACATAGGACAAACGTCAAATTTGCTTAACAATAGAATAGCATCACACAAAAGTGACTGCAGACTCTTAAAAAATAAAAGCGCACTTTCTCAGAATTTCATTGACACAAGACACCTCATAAAGTTTGAAAAAACAACTGTACTGGACCGAGAGACTCCACACTACAAAAACTTTTTCTAGAAATGCTTGAAATAGCTACCGAAGAGAAATCACTCAACACAAGAACAGACGTAGAGGACTTAAGCATAATATACTCAAATTTAATCAATAAATGCAAGAAAAAAATTATCACCCAACTTATTTAATACCAGTCACTTTCACGAATCAATATTCTATTGAATAAATCAGTATAATTACATCCTTAAACTTTCGGAGAGTTACAGCCACTAAAAAACACAAATTAGTGTCGATATGTCTAGCAAAATTATTATTGAATTCCCTAGGGCATCCCATAAACTTTGCATTCTTGCATTCTTTATAAATGGTCTCAGAGATAGACGTGATATTTTAGTATGTAAATTGGCATTTTATATCTGCTGATCATTTTACATCTGTTGAGATGCTTGAGAAATTGGCCGAGATAGAAATATTAGAGCAAATTTCTGCCCAAAAGAAGCAAATGAAGATGCTGCAGTTGAGAAAAGAAGTGGAGCAAATGATGAACTGGAAGATTTTTGATTAAGCTTCAAGAAGAAGAGGAGAACGAAATCGAAAATAGGTAATTTTGCTATTTAGTAATGACATACTTTTATTGATGTGTCCCCTAGCTTGTAATTATAGAAAGAAAGTTCTTGAAGAGAACAGAACTAACTTAATCAAGAAGCAACTACGTAATATTGCTGGATACCTGCGGAAGGAATTGCTTAGGCCTGAGGATCTTCCTCATCTCGACGGATATGGTCCAATAAGACAAAGGGTTAGGGTTAGCTTTATTGGATAGGGTTAGATTTGGTATAGAATGACGTGACTAATTTAATAAATCTCTGTGTTTGAAATAGACAAAACTATATTTTAATTAATTTTCTTTGAGTTCAGAAGAGACATCATTTGGTAAGGTTTTAATACGTTTTAGCCCAACCCAGAATCCGCCCTCTATTTGATATTGAAACACGGACGCTTCTAACTTCGGGGGGTTCAGTGTTCTAGCTATTGGAACGAGCTCAAAGTTCTGCAGAAAACTGAAAAAGAGAGCTTTGATCTCCATTAGGGCTAGCCGGTTGCCTATACATATCCTCGGCCCGACTCCGAAGGGCATATAGACGTAAGGGCTAATTTTAGATTTATTTTCAGGCGAGAATCTTTCAGGGTCAAACTTGTCCGGATCAGGAAAGTTCTCAGGGCTTCTATGCATTCCATATATTGGAAATAAAATTTTTTGGCCTGGGATCAGCTTCAGTGGTCCGCCCTTAAGAGGAAGTTCGCACGTTTTAGTAACTATTCGGTCAGTTGAAATGAAAGGAGGCCATTTCCTCAAAATTTCTGTAAACATAATATTCACCATTTTAGGATAGTAACAGTCGTGAAATTGAAAAAGATGTCTTTACCGCAGACTACCATATCCATGTAGACCATTTCTTGCAAAGCGTCGTATGTGACAGTTCCATATTTTTCAGCTGTTCTATGTATTTCTTCTCGAAGCCGTGTCTGGACTTCTTTATTGAGGGCTAACTCATAGGCCCCAAATGATAGCGAGACTGATACAGATTCGAAGCCTCCAAAGAAAAATAGTAAAGCATTAGCTATTATATCAGTTTCTGTGATCTCTGTTGATATTTTTGAGTCTCCTGAAAATGATAATTGAAATTCCCCGAGGATAAAATAATTTGCAAAATACCTTTCCGTTGTTGTTCAACTGCGTCAACTATTATACTAACCATGTCAATTCTTTTGGACTTCTTCTCCGTTAACAGCCGCATTGTGTCTTTAAGGGCCTTAACCATCAAACTGCTTGATTTTCTATCCATTATGTGTATACCAAATTTCTAGTTAAACTTTGATTATAGATAATTATATAATTGGGTTACTGCAACGCACGTACCTGTGCAATCTTAGGTGTAAACCTTAATAGAAGAACATGAAACATCTTGTCCCTGAAGTTATTCAGTTTTAGAGCAGAACGATAGAAAGGATTGTTCGGCTCCCTTAGAGAATCCACCTGAATGCCAAAGGCGGTACTTAAAATTGTGTCATTTGTAAACCTTTAAAAGACTTATATTAATTTATTTACAATGTGATAAATTATAAAATCTACCTGGTAAAGACGTCCTTAATTTCGACTTCGGTAATTTTATCGTCTGGCAGCACTGTTAGAACCTCCATCAATTTTTGAGTTTGTTTACTAATCAAGTTAAAGATAAGTTTCAGTTTGCTACTGGTATATGCAGGGCTCAAGATATTTCTCATCATTTTCCATTCGTTACCTTGGTAGATATATTTTGCTTTGTTTAAGGTCACTTATGTAACAGGTAATAACTACTACCTTTTAAGATTAATAAATTGCGTCCCCACCAGGGATCTACGTGCGCCTCTACCCCAAAAAAAAGGTGATCACTAAAGTGCTCAAAATCTCGGACAGTGATGGTTTTGATTAAATCAGGGTCGCATACGCAAAGTACTGGTGTAAGGAAATCATATATACCAATATATCTAAAAGTTGAAAAAAACCTGTAGTAGTTTGCCTGTAGTAAATTTGTTTGAGGCACTTACCCAGTTTCTTTGGAGCTCTTCTTCAGCCATTTTGTAAACGTTATTAAGGCATCCTTTCCGTTGAATATTTGAAACCCTTTCCAACTGTCTCCTAGGAAAATCCATGGAGATTCGCTTTGGTGAACGCCCAACTTTTTCCAATAAGACAATGGTTTAATCAGATGGTACCAGGCTAAGACCAGTATGGCCAAAGTTAGAAATGCCCATAGCATGTTGCAGCTGTTTTATTTAAATATCAAATGCGAGTGGATTTCGAGTCCTACGGATATTATGAAATGAGACAAAAGTCGCTGATAACTTTGCAGTCTATGAGGTCGAAGTTTCTTTTTCAGCCAATACGTACACAGTGTCCTCAATTTTAAAAGTTTTTCTAGTAAAGGAAGAAATTATTGCCTCTTGCTTTGTTTAAATAGAGCAATACTTTATATTTCTAATATAATTTGGTTACTTTTTGTACCTAACTGTCTGATAATTGTTATTAGTTCCATGTAGATATGTGACATCAGTGATAACCCAGAAATAATCTTAAGTAAACAAAGACATGTTTATATTAAGAATTTATTTTTCTTTTTTGTTTTGGTGCGTAAAACTCTTCGTTATCTACGTTGAAGCTAAACTAAGCGTTTTAACTTAATACTTAATTATTTTTATCTTGAAGCAAACAGAAAATTATCGTATTGAATAACAAATATACGAGGATGGGATGAAAAGTTTCCGGCCTCGATGTGATTAAAGCAAGAGAGACCTAAAAATGCAACGTGTTTATCTAGTGGCGTGTGACATTTCCTTGAAATTAAAGTTTCGTGTTAATATGTCAAATAGTTTTGACGTTTTCGTTTTATTTGTACCATTGTATATGAATCACAAGTAAATCAATGAATGGATAGTTCGGTCCCTCTCTGCCAGAGGGCCATGGGGGACGCTGTCAATCCTGTCAACTTCATGGGGGACCATAAACTTGGCAACGGTGGAAATGTCACGGCAAAAGTAAAAATAACCTCAGCTGTATACTCTATACAAATAAAAACAAAATTTCTACTTCTCTACTGCATTGGGTGAACAAGGATGGATATATTCTATAAATATAAAATCATTATTAAAACTAGTAATTTTGCAGACGTAGAGAAAAAGATATGCCATTTCGTTTGTCATTACTATTTATTACAGTTTGGTTATGTAGTGTAGCTATAAGTATTTGTGATATTATATTATTTTACTTTCTTATTTGGCAAATGCCGGCCACAAGGAACAATGAGAAAGGATGACCTTTATTACGTTCTGTCGCCCCATCCATTTAAGTTATCCTATACCCAGAGCCCAGAGCCGTAGTTACAATGGGGCAGCCAGGGAACCCAGGCTTCAGAGCCCAGCATGAAGGACCTCAATGGATAGTGTATATTGTGATTGTATAGTAGTACGAATGCGATACACTCCTTGGTACCGGAGCTATCAGTATATATACATCTCAGCACTACGTGTGCAATATGGGATGCTGGATATGCCCGTTATTGCTCAGCTCACAGGGCATGCAAGTCCAAGTGCGAACCATCTGGAGAAAGGTACTACCCTTGATTAAAAACTAGCTGAAATATCCAGCTTTTTTGCTCCAATATCCATAAGATCTAAAGATTCCATGGGTTTTCGCGCCATTAGATTCACTCACTTCTCTGTTCACACTGCTTTAAGTAACGGCAGCAGGCGAAGGCATTTTGGTACTTATTGAGTTATTCATCCGCTGCTTCATTAATTAGCCCAAATATCGAGTTTTTCTTGCTCCAATAACCATAAAAATGTAGAAATTATGAATTGTAAACAAAAAAATAACTGTGACATACCGTGACAAATACGACTGCAGGCAAAGAGAGCAAGGAGCATTTCGGAGATCTTTGTCTAGCTGACGTGAAGTTAGTATTACGTAAATTACAAATGCAACAACGCCAGAAATTAAACGGCCTTGAAATATTTGTCTAAAATGATGATGTCACTAGGCTCATCTAGTGAACACCGTCATAAGTGCCATTGACTTACTATTAGATTTAAATACAATGTTTGTACTCATAAGTGTTTTATTTCCCAAACATGGAAAAAACGAAGTTTGCACTGTCATAAAATACTTTTTTTATCAAACGGACTAAAAGTACGTCATTTGTTCTCTCCATACGCACACCTAAAGTGGGCTTTCTAATCCTGAGACCAAAAAAAGTAGCAAAAAAGTCCTAGGCAGTAAAAGTAAAGTCAAATGTCACCGCTATTGTCATTGGTGGCGCATATATAAACCATCTTATTGCCATCTTTACATTCTTGTTGAAAAAACAAAGGATAGGAATACTCTCAGAGCGCTCGAGAGCACCACCCGAAACCGTTTTTAGTCGAAATCGCATAGGTTCTCGAATTCTGTTAAATGTCGTTAGTTGTCATCATATTTATCTGTCAATGTCATTTTTATTAATTTAGTATTAATAATAATGCTATACATTTTTAGTTTACCCTAATTTACCTCAACCATCTAAACTATTGGTTATGATTTAATACCATTAAAACCATTGAACATTGAACACCACCGTTCTAACACATTCTATTTATATACACCACTAATTGGGTAAGTACCTAGACCTGCTTAAAGAGGATGAAAGAAAATTGCAACACTGAATCACTCTGAAATAGACTTTCCTGCATGCTTGAAAAAAAAATAGTATATGTTACGCGGAGTAAAAGGTCTTTTTGTGCTTCGCCCAGTTGCAGGCCTCAGCTTCGCTTCGGCCGTCAATCTCTAGGCTCAGCACAAAAAGACCCACTTTTACTCCTAGTGACATAATCTACTATTTTTATAAAAGGTTTTTCGCCAACAGAAATAAAACTTGAGCTAGATTCCACACTAGGCAGTTCATCCCCATCATTTTCCACTATTAAGGCATGGGCTGCAGACTTTAAGCTCGGCAGAATCAGCACAAAAGACGCCACACGTCCAGGAAGACCAAAGTCAGCTACCACTGAAGAAGTTATCGAAAAAATGCTGTGTTGGGTGATAGGAGCTTAAAACTGACTGAAATTCCTGACATTGTGGGGATATCTAAAGAGCGGACACATCATATCTTAACCGAGTCCTTACACATGAGAAAGTTGTTTGCAAGTTGGGTGCCGCGTCTACTTACCACTGAACAAAAACTGATTCGCTTGAACATCTCGCGGCAATGTTTGGATAAGTTTCAACAAAATCAGGCAGAGTCTTTGCGGCGCTTTGTTATAATGGATGAAGCATGGGTTCATCACTACACACCGGAAACCAAAGAACAATCCCGGCGATGGACAGCCAAACATGAACCTGTTCCAAAGAAAGCCAAAACTCTTCCATCAGCCGGTAAAGTTATGGCGAGTGTTTTTTGGGATTCAAAAGGTATTCTTCTTATTGATTACTTATCAGGAGGCAAAACTATCAACGAGGAATATTATATGAACCTCTTTGAAGAATTATACCAAAGAGTTCTAGAAGAACGACCTGGATTGGCGAAAAAGACGATCCTGTTTCATCAGGACAATGCACCATGTCACAAATCTCGCGTCGTGATGGAAAAAAATAAAAGAATTAGGGTTTCAATTGCTGCTACATGCACCTTATTCACCAGATTTGGCTCCCTCCGACTACAGTTTATTTCCTAATTTAAAAGAATTTCTTGTAAGAAATACGGGTCTGATGCTGAAATGATAGCCGCAACTAATTCTTATTTTGAAGAGTTGAACCAGTCTTCTTTTAGGGATGCCATAAAGGCCTTAGAGTATCGTTGGACTAAGTGCATTGAAGTTCAAGGAGATTATGTCGAAAACTAAAATAATAATATTCATCACTTTCGACTGTTTTCTATCAGAGGCCGGAAACTTATCATCCTATCCTCGTATTAATTAATATTAAGATTAACGAAAGACATTATTAAAGTACTTATTGTTGGATACGGAAGCAATTTTTCAAACATACAGCCCAAAAAATGCTGCCAGAATGCTGCACCTGTATTAGGTATATTAATATAGTTAAACGATTCACATACTGTTTTTCATTGTAAGATTTGTTAATCATTTAATTTGCACACCAGAAGCAGACCCTATCTTTGACGTACAGGATCCTTCGCTTGAGCTGCGCCTTTTGCTTCGATGAACAATAACCACAAAGCCTTATCACGAGACAACTACTTTGGAATGTTTACTTGCTTCGAGCTGGTTGAAGACCTCCGTCGTTGTAAGGTCACGAATTCCAAATACTCCCTTGACAATCGATTGAGCAAGGGAGTCAAAATTTTAGAGTTCTTCTTTGGCATGAGTAGAGCAATATTTTTTTTGTACTTTCGGTAGTAATGTCGCTAATTGTTGTTTTTACTTCCTGTATGGAGGGAGTAAAGTGAATCATTTAGTTCCAAGGTAGTAATAGTAGATTATGTCACCAGGAGCACAAAAAGACATTTTACTCCGAGTAACATATACTATTTTTTTCAAGCATGCAGGAAATAAGAAGTCTATTTCCTTACCCTGTTAGTGTTGTATATTATTGGTAAAATAAATAGAATATGTTCGAACGGTGGTTTTCAATATACAATGGTTTTAATGGAATTAAATCACAACTATTGGTTTAAGTGCTTTAGGTAAATTATGGTAAACTAAAAATTTGTAGCATTAATACTAAATTATTAAAAGTCACATTGACAGATAAATGTGATGACGCGCATGACATTTAACAGACGAACTCAAAATTGGAGAACCTATATGCGATTTCGACTAATAACGGTTTCAGGTAATGCTCTCGAGCGCTTTGAGAGTATTCCTATCCTTTGCTTCTTCAATAGGAATGTAAAGATGGCATTACATTCAGATCGGTCTATCTAGTGTTCAAATAATATTGGTGAATGAATATCGTTTATACATGCGCCACCATGACAGTAGAGGTGACTCTTGACTTTACTTTTACTGCCTAGGACTTTTTTGCTACATTTTTGGTCTCAGGATCAGAAAGCCCACTTCAGGTGTGCGTATGGAGAAATCAAATGACGTACTTTTGGTCCGCTTGAAAAAAAAGTAAATTTTTTAGTCCCTAAGAAGTAAAGTATTTAGTAAAGCGCTATAATGTATAGGTAAACGAATTTTTATTTATCAAACTTATGACAATTAATAGCAACCTTGGAACAATTGGAAAGATGAAACAAACTATGAGTGTCTGCTTTAGAAGTATCGGTAGACTGCGCAATAGCCATTCGTGTTCCCATTTAAATTTCACTAGTGATCTCTGATGTTGTCGTGCAGGGTACATCAAGAGCTGGATGTTCATCTGTGAAGCCATTTCTTGAGTCAGAACCACCAACAATTTGGTCTGCTATGTCTCTTTTATTATCAACGGATTTTTTTACATATCAGTCACCTACGGCGTAGGGATCTCTAGTCACCATGTCCTTTCGAAACGTCTATAGAAGCTGCTATATGCTGATGTACGGCCTAAGCAATGTCCGTATATAGTAACGCGGAAGATAGTTTCAAACATTCTGCAACGTATTTGGGTTCGTTTCCAAGAGTGTTTTTTCCTATAGGCTGCGTACTGCATATGTTAAGGCACAAAAAATCTTGAATGGGGCCTGTCAACCTTTCTTAATTACATGTACTCTCTACACAATTGTATAAAGTTGCCTGCTTCATCCAAATTTTTTACCACAAAATGTGTGTCTATCTTGGTTTTCCTTAGCACTCCTTTGGCATTCCTGATAAGAAGAGATCATTACCTAGTTCTGTCACATCAAAAATGACAAAAATAAATACCACGTACAATGGTATATATTAAAGTATGTTGAAGTAAAGTTTCCATAAAAAGAAGTTTCATACCTTCATCAGTAAAAATGTATTGTTTGGAGCCTCCACTAAAAAAACTGTCGATCGGGTTAATATTGAGAATCTTTGACTTTTTGGGTTTACAACTTTCTCTTTTCCTTTTCAGCAAAGCCGATAATTTAGGAAATTTGCCAACGTGAACGTTATTTTTTACATTCGGCATGCTCCTCAATATCGAGTAATGCGCCCAAAGTGTTGCAGGACTATATTTGTTGGACTGTTCTTGAAAATATACCAACGAGGCACTTTCATTGACATTTTCGACACGCCGGTCAGCACATCATTGAAGGAACGCTTCATACTGTTTCTGACAGATCATCAACAGAAGTTTGGGTATCGTGCGTGTTCCTATCCGTCTTCGTGATCGAGTCTGCATCATCGATGCGTTGGTTGTACCTTCATTACCACATGCTCTTATACTAGGCATAGATTTTTGGTCCCGAATGAAGATTATTCCCGATTTGTATTCCGGCGAATGGAAGTTTCGAGACCACACCACCGCCAGCTGCAAAGTTCAGGTCAACGCTATAGAGCCGCTGGATGCTTTGCCATGTGAGCAGAGAGATTTGTTGGATTCCTTCTTGAGAGAGGCTTTCGAAATTACTTCTGGGAGTCTCGGATGCACGTCCTTGGTGGAGCTTGAAATAAAGATGAACTCCCCACCTATTAAGCAACGCTACTACCCCTTATCACCAGCTCTTTTAAAAGATGTTTACTCTGAACTTAACCACATGTTACCTGATGGCATAGTGGAGCCTTCTGAGTCTCCTTGGGCGTCGCCGATTGTTATGGTCAAGAAGAAATCAGGTGGTTGGAGATTTTGCGTAGATTATCGGCGCCTCAATCAAGTGACCATTCCGGATGCGTATCCTATTCCCTATGTTAGTACCACACTAGACAAACTGAGAGATGCTCGATATTTAAGTACCTTAGACATCAAATCCGCGTATTGGCAAATTCCTGTTTCAGAGACTTCGAAACCGTTAACCGCCTTCACTGTACCTGGGCGAGGGTTGTTTCAGTTTCGCAGAATGCCTTTTGGGCTAACCAATGCTCCTGCCGTCTGGTAAACATTGATTGATCGTGTGGTATAGGTGGATTTGGAAAGATTTGTATTTGTTTATTTAGATGATGTGATTATTTGTACTCAAACATTCGAGGAGCATTTGTTGTCCGCGCTGAAGGAGGTTATTAGACGTCTTCGTAATGCTGGTCTTACTCTCAATCGCGAGAAGTGCAATTTTTGCAAGAAAGAGTTGAAGTACCTCGGTTATGTGGTCAACTCTTCTGATCTCCTGGTAGACCCAGAGAAAATTGAAGCCATCATGATTATTCCTCAACCGAAGACAGTGACAGAGGTGAGACGAGTGGTCAATTTGGCATCTTGGTACCGTCGGTTTGTGCCAGGTTTCAGCACCTTGTTGGATCCTGTTACGGCCCTTACACGTAAGAATGTTCGATTTGTCTGGAGTGAGGAATGTGAGTCGGCCTTGAAGGGTCTTAAGGAGTATTTAATTAGTGCACCCATTCTTTCTTGTCCCGATTTCAATGTTCCTTTTGTTATACAGACTGACGCTAGTGACTACGGTCTAGGAGCTGTGCTCACACAGGTTCACAATGAGGAAGAGAAAGTCATTTGTTACCTCAGTCGTTCTCTGACCAAAAATGAGCGGAAGTACTCGACTACTGAGAAAGAATGTTTAGCTGTTCTTTTTGCCGTAGAAAAACTTCGCCCATACATCGAGGGTACGAGATTCATCGTTATTACCGATCACTATTCCCTCAAATGGCTTAATACTATTAAAGATCCCGTCGGTCGTATAGGTAGATGGGCCGTACGTATGCAACAGTACGATTTCGAGATTGTACAGCGTAAAGGAAAAGACCACGTGGTTCCAGACGCTTTGACTCGAACCGCTCCTGTTGTACCTATTGATTCTGTTCTGCTCTGCTCTGTTGAAGATATCACAGACCGTTGGTATAAAAAATGTGTTCTCGGGTCAAGGAGCAATCCTCTAAGTATCCCCAATGGTTTTTGGACAGAGGGAAATTATGGAAACGATCCAAGCTGCAATATCCTCAGTTAGCTATACCTGGAGAGGACTGGTTGCTTGTTGTGCCACGAGAGAAACGGATGGACATCATGAGACGGAATCATGACCCCCCGTCGTGTGGTCATTTGGGTGTGACAAAGACCGTTGCTCGAATTGCCCAAAAGTTTTATTGGCCCAATATGCGGACAGACGTGGGTCGTTTTGTTGCCAGGTGTCTGGTGTGTTCAGACGAAACCTAGTCAGAAAGCTACTGCTGGACTCATGCAGAGCATTCAGCCTTGCCTGAACCGTCCGGGATTATTAGCTAGCAGTGACTTGGTGGGTCCACTGCCGAGATCAACTTCGGGATTCACGTACATTCGGTCTGTCTGTGATGTGTTTAGCAAATTTGTTTTGCTCTTCCCTCTCCGAACTGGAACCTCAAAAACTGTCCTCAAATGGCTTGTTGACCATTTCATACTCGTCTTTGGCACACGGGAAATATTATGTGATAATGGTCCTCAGTTTCGAAGCGACCTATTTCGAAAAACTATGAGCGGAGAGTAAAATATCGTTTGCGATTCGTTCTTCGTCACATGAGGTGACCAAGTTGACTTCAAATTTTATTATGTTTGGTAGAGAAGTACAGCTAGGGACATCCGATCTTGATGTTTCCGAGCCTCCTATTAGGAAGTTTGACCCTGTTGCCCGCTCGGAAGAATTGAAAAAGGTCTTCGGAGATGTTCAGGTTCGTCTTACGGAAGCCTACAAAAGAACAAAAACCCGCTACGATTTACGTAAGCGAGCGGACACCTTTAAGGTGGGAGAACAGGTGTGGAAGAAAAATAAAATCTTGTCGGATGCATCCAGACAATTTTCTTCTAAGCTTGCACCAATGTTCACGGGGCCCTTTACCATAACCAAAATTGTTTCCCCATGGTGTTGTGAGTTGACCCATCCGTCAGGCAAAATCTGTGGTGTATGGCATGCGAAGGACCTTAAGGTACATCCTCCTGACGCGGAGTAGTGGACAAAAGCCCTGATAGTTTTAATTTTCTTATGGCTTCATATTTTCTGTGATTTCCTGTTTTATTATTGTAGCTTCTTTTCATGTTTGTCATTTCCTAAATAAGTTTTCTAATGCTAGAAAACTTATTCTCAGGAAGGGGAGGTGTGTTACGATTTTTATTGTGTAATGTTATTTCGTTTTGTCCCGCCCTGCAGAGGCAGCGGACAACTATCAATATTAGGGTTTAATTAGTTGCACTTTTATGACTCTTTACAATTTAAGGGAGATAGGCTGATTTTCTATAAACATTATTATATATCTCTTGATGAACTTTGTAATATTAAAGATGATGGAATTTTAAGTTAACAATTTTTATTGAATTTTTGTAAATAACAACAAAGGTGTAAAACGAAACGGGAGTCGTGATTGGCTAAAAATAGTGAACATGTTGTGACGTCATGCTACTCTCTTCCAATTAAAATGGTGCATAACGTTTAGTACAATTTTGCTACAAGATAGTACCTTAAAACAAATCTTCTCCTTTGACCTTACTTTCTTTTTTTTTGGTCTTGCTTACCACTACAAAATTTCCTTCTAGAAACTTCTTCATCTTCTGGCTCTTGGCTAAGGAAGCTGTGCTGAAGATTTCGATCTGCGGATTTTTGAGAGTGTAAAAGAGTGTTAAATTTCCACTCTATTAGTGAAGGTTGATACCTTATAGTCTTTGAATGATTCTACCATACGGAATAATTTAACATCTCACTCCATTTGAAAAAAAGGACATTTGCCAAGTGTAGATCACGTGGTAATTACCATCAGGCCACCCTCTAACCCCAGGTACGTAGCACGGTTACATTGTGATCAATAGTATCGATCTAATTTGCACCATATGATTTTAATCCGTCACCATTAAATTATTGCATGAAATATGATTACCATTTCAATCATTTTCATTTCCGGAGTTTAAATTACATAAAGCCAATTCTATCCAGGCCTGCTTGATACTACTTCATACTGCTTCATACTGCTTGATACTGATTTATACTGCGTCCTGCATCCTGCATCCTGCTTCATAATGCATCCTGCTTTATACTGCAGTAGACGCTGACTGCATGCTCTGAGTTATCCCTGGTTGCTTGACACCGCTTTTTGCGTGCACAGCTCACTCGCTTGGACCTCTGGAGCAACACAGGAAACTCAGGTGGGCTCTTTCCAGTTTATTTACACTGTGGAACACTCGTAGTGAATAACTGAGATACGCACACTAAGAACACTATTATTTTTGTCTGGAAACTGGTGTGCAGTATTTAGTTTAACTTGACTTCAAGTGCAACCCAACTTATTCTACAAATCACTACCTTTTAACTGTTATTTCATAAAGCTTACGCTTCATGTGGAGCACACACTACGCGCACACCTTTGTTTAATGTAAATTAACGCACACTTAAATATTCACTTCTGTTCTATCACGTTAAGAACCAAATTTCCTACTGGAAGCAATAACGATATTTGGGTTCAAATTCTTAAGTGATTGTGTAGAAAATCAGCTGCTAGGTGCTAGGTACTATCAGTTCTCTACCTGTACTTAGAGGGGCCCTGACCCTCGCCCGATAGTTGAAATCTTTATATTAATACCTTTTTTTTATGAGAAAGGGTCAATTGTTTATTAAACACCACTTTAATTATTTGACGTTTTATTTATTGTTTATTCCAATTTGAGTCCTGGTAATTACAGAGTTATTTTATTTTCCCGTTTTTGAGGCTCTATCAATTAAGTCGACTTGCTGATCCCACTGTGGGGCTATAAAATCGGGTGACGCCTTTTATAAAAAATTCACTATCACGACCCCTCTTCGGCGTAAGGTAGTTAGCGGGTATTTTGCCTCAAAAGGCCAGCAAGGTCTTGAGAGTAAATTCAGGCTAAAAAGGAAGAAAATAGTACCAGAGCTAATAATAATCGTAATCCACCCACCTTTGCTACGCAATACCAATCACGCACGTAGCAAGGGAACTCCGATAATCTTCGGACTGCTGCTTTTGATGTGAACTGTTGAATAAGAGTTTGTTAATTAAGTTTAGAGGGTAGGAATTTTTCAAGAGTATGTCTCTGAGATTTCTCAAATTGATAAGTTTCAGTGACTCATGGGAGATTAACTCTATTCGTTTTTTTAAAGCAAGGACAAGGTTAATTTTAGTTTCCTGGCCATGAGAGGAATGAAAGTTGAGATATCTTCCTGAATTTGTAGGTTTTTGGTACCAGTCAAGGATTATTTCTTGGTTTGGTTTTCTGGTTATCAAAGTGTCAAGAAAAGGAAGTGTTTTGTTTGCTGATTCTCTTTCTGCTGTCAATTGTATGTGTGGATGGTAACTGTTGAGTAGAGAGAGTGAGTTGTTCAATTGTTCCTTTGGAACTGCACTGATAATATCATCTACTATATTTTTTAAAAAAGGTGGTTCAAAACTTAATTTGCCTAGACAGTGGTCCAGCAAGTCATCTATCACATACTGAGAGACGATGGGAGATAAGGTCGCTCCCATGGGAGTACCTAGAATCTGTTTGCAGAATTGATTGTTATATGTGTAGTAAGTAGTGTCCCATATAGTCGTTAATATTTCATCGATGTTCTCTTGGCTGATTGTTGCTATTTCAATAATGTGTGTCCAGTATCTATGAATGTTTTCTTTGATCAGGATGAGAGCATTGTTGCTATATGCGGGGTGTCCATTATAAAATTTCATGTAGTAGGCTATGAAATTTTTACAGAAAATGATGATATAATCAAAATAAATGGACTTTTGTTTCTCCATCCTTTTCTTTTGACATTTCACAACTCCCCGTAGGTATATCACATCGAAGCTATCTAGTTCATAATTTGTCGGGAGTTGTAAACCTTTTGCAAATTCAGCAAATTCAAAACTATCCCTTATGTAATATGAATTGTATGTTTCAGTAAGAATGTGAGTTAGGAAACTTGCTAGTTTACGATTAGGAGCGTTGATTGAAGAGACTATTGGTTTGGGGAAATTTTCTGGTTTGTGAATTTTAGGGAGTCCATAAAACTTTGGAAAACTTTGATTGTATATTTTAATACTGCTAGATTCTTCCAGCGAGATGACACCACGTTCTTTAAAATTGGTAACCAGTCTATTACAGCGGCTTTGGTAGGCATTCGTTGGATCAGAAGGAAGCTGAATATATTGAGCAGTGTCTGACAGGATTTGCATTGAGATGTGTTGATAATCATTTTTATTCATAATTACTGTGACATTCCCTTTATCAGCCTTCACCACTAAAAGCTCCACGTGACTCCTTACAAAGGCCTTTGATTTTTCATACATTATGTTTAAAGGGCTATTGTTGATAGGGCTGTTGAACTAATTAGTCAAGATATTAGTGAATCTAGCTCTAACCAAGTCTTTGTTCGCTGGAACTTGCGTAAGAATGTTCTCGAAACTAGATAGACATTTGCTTGCAGGAAACATTCTTTTTGGTTGGATGGATGCGAAACTTAAAGCCTAATGACAAAAATTGGATTATATCGTCAGGGATAGTAGTTTCCGTAAGGTTTTTTACCCAGTTTTTTTCAACTGGTATGTTAGGTGAAAATTGTTTTTCTTTCAGTTTGTGAAATTTCCGGACATTGCTCTCTCTTATATTCTTAAATTGCTTTTCAGCATATGCTTTTTGTTTTTAAAAAATTAATCAGAGATATGATTGGGAAAAAAAGCTGTTAACTGCTCTTGCGTAGAGGAAAGATCTTTTTCTGTTGTTTTAAGGCGCTTAATGGTAATGTCTATTTCTATGTTAATCAATCTATTGTGTAGTTTGGATTTAAGATTACTAACCATTTTTCCTGTGTGTCCTTCTTGGTAATTGATTAACATATCGATGTTTTTAGTTCCGTCGTTGATGTGCTTTGGTGTGATGCCGTCCCTTCTGCATCGAAGTAAGAATATTCGTCTGTTACGTAGTGACCCTACTTTGTTGTTTAATTTTGCCCATTGTTTGAGAAGTTGAACTCCTCTAGCCCCATACTGAATTAACATGGATTGGTAAAACCCATCCTGTTTAACGGAGAGACTGTTCTTGACCGCCAAGTTGAGCAAATGTTGGGTTTCTTGGGTAGTCGGTCTGGGCGACAAGTAATTAAAACTTCTAAACTGCCAAGCTTTCGACAATTTTTATTGTCTTCATCAGAGCTATATTACAGTAAATGCAAATAAAGTTACAATATGAGGCCACAATGGTTTTTTCTTTATTAGATAGCTTACCGTCTACTGTTTCAAGTCTATGAGGGTCCCGCAACAGAACAATGTTAAAAAGATGTTTAAAAGACGGACACACGACTACGAAAGACATTGTTGAACTATATACAATACAATGATGGGATATTCCCATTTCCCTTATAATTGTTTTAACATTTTTTCTCCCCGTTGTATTGTTTCATGTGGAAGTCATTTTTTAAAAAAGTTAAGTAATCAAGGGAGTCCCTGGTTGTGTTTTGTGTGCTTTGTGGTTTGTTTTTCGCCTTACATCTGTTGATCAAATCTGAGTATATGTTGCTAAGGTCTTCAATGTTTGTTCTTTTGTTGATCGATTTGCCTTCCACTGCTATCTCTACCATTTCAAAGAAAAGTCTTTTATGATATGACGGTTCTTTGTATAGTATTGTGTATGTATAAGTGACTGCAGACTTACAAAAAACACCAGTGTACTGACTCAACATTATATTGATACAGGCCATAAAATCAATTTCGACGAGGTAGTAACACTAGACAAAGAACCGTCATATCATAAAAGACTTTTCTTGGAAATAGTAGAGATAGCAGTGGAAGGCAAATCAATCAACAAAAAAACAGACATTGAAGACCTTAGCAACATATACTCAGATTTAATCAACAGATGTAAGGCGAGAAACAAACCACAAAGCACACAAAACACAACCTCGGACAACCTTGATTTCATAACTTTTTAAAAAAATGACTTCACATAAAACAATACAACGGGGAGAAAAAAAAAACAAAAAACAATACAATAGCAACATAACAAAACATCACATCATATTCCAACTAGACTTTTCCTTTCCTCTCATGGTTCCTCGGTGCGTGGCTTTTTGTTTGGGTGTTTTTTCCACTCCGGGCAGTGGTCTGAAGATTATCGGAATTCCCTTAAGGCAAATATCTTGATAGGTGAGCTGTTTTTTTTATGCAAATAAACAATTCTATATTTTAGTCACATTAAGCCTGTTCGAGTTATGGGTGCCTTTTTAGCGTGTGATTTTATTTATTATATGTTTTTAATTATAAGGGAAATGGGAATATCCCATCATTGTATAGTACATAGTTCAACAATGTCTTTCGTAGTCGTGTGTCCGTCTTTTTAACGTCTTTTTAACATTCTTCTGTTGCGAAACCCTCATAGACGTGAAACAGTAGACGGTAAGCTATCTATTAAAGAAAAAACCATCGTGGCCTTTTATTGTAACTTTATTTGCATTTACTGTAATATAGCCCTGATGAAGACAATAAAAATTGTCGAAAGCTTGGCAGTTTAGAAGTTTTCACTACTTGTCGTCCAGACCGACTACCCAAGAAACTCAACATTTGCTCAACTTGGCGGTCAAGAACAGTCTCTCCGTCTATTAATACAAACAGTTTTCGAACTTCAGTTTCATTGAGTCAGAATTCAGAATGTAAACTTAAGAAAATAAGAATTAATGTCCAATTTCGAATTGTTGTAATGCTCATTGAATAGGAGATTTGTTTCTCTTATGGTCTTGAAATGTTTACACTTTTAGAAAAACCAACTTTAGCAAAAAATATTCTGATTTTTTTTTCCGGAAAGTTATCTGCTCAAAAAGTTTTAACAAAAATGCATCAAGTTTTGTTGAATCCCGTATTAGGAAGCCTGTAAAACATGTAACCGAGTATAGGTATAACCAATTAAAGCAGTCTATACATGGATCTTACCAAAATAGCCCGTTATCTTAGTTGAAAAAGTTAGTTGAAAACTACTACAAACTCCATGGGTTCATTTTTTAACGTAACAAAATTAGCAAATATCTTAGAAACCTGTCAAGGTATCACAAATTAACTAGTCTGTTGTTTTAATTAGAAAAAGTTAGTTGAAAGCAAGTACAAACTCCAGGGGTTTATTTTTGAAAATTACAAAAGTAGCAAATATCAAGTGTAAACGCACGTCACTTATGGGACTAATTTCATTTCGATTTAGGTTCAGGAAGGATGGATATTTCCAATTACCATGTAAAACAGCAAGAAAAAATTTTTCGAATTAACGCAAGGGAATATTCCTTTTGTAACGATTTCCAATTTTGATCTTCTATTACTTTGAAAAATTATTGACCGATTGGAGTGAATCCAACAGTTTATTTCTTTTTTTTATTGTTTATTTCAACCGTTTGATTATTATCATTAGTATAATGCGCTTGTGCTGACTGAAGTCACGTACGCAATGTCGCCAAGTTGTATTTATTAAATTTGGCAAAAGTGTTGGTTGAGATCACAGTCTTTATTGCACACACAAAGTGTAGACATACTATTATAATGACAGTGTTTTGATAATTTGCTCGTTTCAAATCAAACAAAAGAGTACTTAACAAATCTAGGGCCCTTTTGCATTTTATCTAACAGAGAATAATATTACAAAGGTGTGTTAATTATATTCATTTTCAATTCAAGTTTATCTAGTTGGAAACATCTTCTTCTACTTCTTGGAGATCTGTCGATCTGTTAATTCTGAAGCTTCCCTGCAGCTTTTCCTGAGAGGCGGATTGCCAACTATATTTCCATCTTTTAGGTTTAGGCGTTACTGTTCTCGTCCATCCGTCTTACATGATGGTACCACTGCCGTTGTCTTCCCCATCTCACAATATCTTGTATTCCGCATTGTTCTCTGATCTCTGTGTTTCTTTCTCTGTCTTTTCTTGTTTTCCTCACTATTGTTTTCAGTGTTTTTATTTTGGCCACCCTTAGGATGTGTTTCGTCTTGTTGGTGTCTCTACGGACTTCTGTACAGTACATTATGATCGGTCTGATACAAGTCTTGTAGATTCGAATTTCGTTATATTTGCGCATGGACGGGTTTGACCAGACTACATCTCGTAGGTATCCTGATTGTGCGGATGCTTTGTTAATCTGGCTCCTCAGGTCTTTAACTGGGTCGTGAGTGCTTGATAAATATGTCTATGCCCAGATATCTGAATTGCATCACCTGTTCTATGGGATTGTCTTCCACCGCTAACTTACATCTGCAGGTCGCTTTCTGATTCGGCAATAATTGAATACTCACCATACCAATTCTTTGTTGCCCAGTCTGCATTCAAGGTTAAGATCTGTTACTTTATTTATAATTTTATCCATGAGAAGATTAAAGAAAAAGGGACTTTGGCTGTCACCCTGCCTAATTCCTCCTGGTGTTGGGATGTTTTCCGTGAATTGAACTCCTGCTTTAACCTTTGTTACGTTATTGTTATTTATAATTGAAGTTGTTCTCGATCGTTAATCGACAAGGAAAGGATTTTCTCAGGTGATCGGTCAGGGCGTTAAGAAAAGAAACTTTTCAGCTAACCGAGCTTTCGGCAATTGTTTATTGCCTTCTTCAGGGCTACAATAGAGAAAGAAATGGGGAGCAACTACATTTCTAGATAACAAGTGTTTTTATAACTTACTTCTAGACTGTTTCTCATGAAAGTAACAGCTCTGCATTATCAGGAGGGGGCTGTCTAGTTTCGGTCCATATCAGGACATTGTTACACGTTGCTCTCAATGATATATTGTTCTTTAAAATTTGCACATATACGGGACTACAGATTAAAATTGCTACGTCACATTTCTTAAAACCACACAGACACGATTACATGGCGAATCTTTAAAATAGGTTTCGTGCACGTGACGTCACAATTTGAACCTGGGGGTATGACAACATAACCTCACCCATTTAAAATACATGTAGATTAATGACATCTTTGCATTTAATTACAATATTTTCAATTATCTTAAATCGAATGACACTTAAATTTTGCTGGAGGCGCTCTAGAATCATCGTTCTTGACAGTGAAGCAAAAAAGAATTACCTTTATGCCGAAATAACTGGTAAGGAGAGCAATATTTTGCGGACTAGTCTTACCACCAAGTACCACCAACCTTTTTTATGCCTCAAAACTACTTCAAATTCAGACAAAGGAGCATAGAAATAGAGGTTTGGCGTTCCCAGTAGATTTTATTGCCATAAAAACTAGAAAGAAATGGATTGTTAAAAGATAAATATGATTACTTGGCTAGAAGCTGGAATAAGATATTTAAACATTTGTAGGTGTGAATTCTAAGTCATATACGCCTTGGACTTGAAAATCGTGCACCAAATCCAAATAAGTCAAGCACTTTTGTGTCTACAAGGAAATAATTATGAAAATAATATAAAAAAATTGATGCCTAAAATTATTGAATAATTATAAAAAAAGAAATGATGCCTGAACAGTTTGAAATACTCGAAACCTTTTGATGCCTCAAAACTACTTCAAATTTAGACAAAGGAGCATGGAAATAGAGGTTTGGTGTTCCCAATAGATTTTAGTGCTATAAAAACTAGAAAGGAGTGGATGGTGAAAAGATATAATGTGATTATTTGGCTGGAAGATGAAATAAGATATTTAGACACTCGTAGGTGTAAATTCTGAGTCATATATGCCCTAGACTTGGAAATCTTGCACCAAATTCATATAAATCAAGCACTTTTATGTCTACGAGGAAATGATTGTCGAAAAAGTTTGGTGATTACTGTGGTCAGAAATAGATAACACTTGAACTGTGCAGTGATAAATTAAGGCAAAATAATGTTTAAGATGTGGTATTTACAATAAATTGTAAATGTTCCTCCACAATTTAATGTAAAAACATTGTTACTTTTGAGGTTATAATTGTTTATCAAAAAATTTAAAACAAAACCTGTCTCTTAACGGAACACATTTTATTGTAACAAACACTTATTCAAAGATTTTCTTCAGTACAATCTTACTGATACTGCTAGAATATAAATATATATTTTTAAGTTATATAAATAAATTCGTTACTGAACTAAATATGTTTAAGAATATATGTCACGAAGCCCTTTTGCTATCTTCTTTTTAATATATCTTTGTCCTTTCGTTGCATTACGTGGACACATTATACTACTTATTTGAATGGCTTCTGTTTCCTTACTTAGCTACTTTTGTCATTTCCATACTCTACAACAACAATAAAGCTATTAAGATATTAAAAACATAACTCCAGTTAAACATTTACAAAAAAACAGCAAAAATAATATGATTGGAACTGTATGTTAAGCACCAATGAGGGTATAATTCTGTACTAAAGCACCTACTTAGTAATATTGTCTCCTCCTTGCCCCAATTTAAGTTAAGCACTACGAAGACAGGCATTGCAAAGTTGAAACAAACAAAATTATGATTTCAGCATTTCTTATTCCCAAAATATTTGGAGTTGAAATAATGGGCTTCTTAACAGTAGTTCCAATCACGCAATGCTCAGATATCAATAGTATGATTTGAAAGTACATTTTTAAACTGTACATGAAGCAGATTAGGGTCTGTGTAGGCAGAATCTGCAAAGTTCCAATTTTATCTAATTCCTGTACAGTTATGAGGCAATGTTATCCAATAGCTCCGACCTGGATATGGGAAATGTACTGCTTAGAACAGCTCACTTTTGTTTCAGGGTAAATATCTTAAAAAATATTATAGAAAAACGGATTTATATGCATGAAGGCAGATTTTTTCCATTTACGTCAATGTAATTTTTTGAGGTTGTTTTACCACCAAGTTCGATGACAGGTCACGTGCTGCACGAAACCTATTAGCGTTTTTATGGTTAGGCTACCTGACAATTTCACCGTTTTGGTGGGAAACAAATGTCTACGTGACAGTTGACAAAGGCATTTCAAACTTGTCCCTGAAACTCTGTATGTCAACTTCATTTCTGACAGATGGTATGAACAGTTCTAGTACCCCTCTGGACGCTTATTCTATAGGAAAGAGTCAAAGTTAAAGTGAGAATTTTGACAACCTTGATTGGTCAAAAAATTCTGTTGACGAATTCCATTGGCCAGCAATTCTCACTTTCACTTTCACTCCTTCCTATAGAATAAGCGTCCTGGTACAACAAGCAACAAACGTCAAAGCAGATAATGCAACGAGCAAGCACCTCGTGAAGAGAACGCAACCCAAGAGCTCGGACAAATAAGCAAACAAAGATAAGAAGAGAATTTTTGTTGGGGACCACGGATTTTCAGAAGAACCAAGACACATCTAGAGAGTTGTTGGAGTCGTTAGTAGGTATGCTGAAATTGTGTTGTCTACTTGTTTTATGTGTGCACATTCGTATAAGATTCGAATAAATATTGTTTAGATCTTCTATATCTGTGCGTTTGTTGATTGAGTTTGTGTGTATGTCTCTTTCAAACATTTCTAGGAATAACCTCTTGTGGTACCGTGGTTTTTTGTCTAGGATACGTACCTCATCGAAGTTCATGTCGTGTCCTGTATCAAGTACATGTTGGGAGAGTGCACTACATGAGTTGGATAGTCTGCAATCGCTATTATGAGAAGCTACTCTGTTTTTAAGAAGATTCGTGGTTTGTCCAATGTATATTCCCTCACAATCAGCACACGGGATACTATACAGGGTGTCCAGCAGAACCCTGGACATAGGAGATTAACATGGGAAATCGGTTTTTATTTTTTTGCGCCTGTACGGTTGTTTTGATTGAAAAACTTTTAAGAGTAAAGTTGTAGAGCTTATGGTCAGCTATCATCCTGTAATTTTTTCAATACCACAGTTTTGGCTATTTTTTTTTGGAAAACGCCTCGAAAAGTGCAAAAATTTGAATTTGGCGCGTCACCCCCACCATGCATGTGAAGTGTCGCCAACATAATAATTTCTTATGTCAGACTCAGAGTCGATTTTCCTTTCTTATTGATTTTTAGGGACTATCATGTAGTAATTAACGTGATTATGCAGAGAAAATTAACTGAAAACCTGACGATAATGTTCTTAAATTATAGACAACCAGCCATACACAAATTGGAATGATTTTCCTTTTACTACTTATGATAATAATAAACGTAACTTTTACTTACCGTAATTAACGTGATTATGCAGAGAAAATTAACTGAAAACCTGACGATAATGTTCCTAAATTATAGACAACCAGCCATACACAAATTGGAATGATTTTCCTTTTACTACTTATGATAATAATAAACGTAACTTTTACTTACCGTATGATTTAAGAACATTATCGTCAGGTTTTCGGTTAATTTTCACTGCATAATCACGTTAATTACTACATGATAGTCCCTCAAAATAAATAAGAAAGGAAAATCTGCTCTGACTCTGACATAAGAAATTATTATGTTGGCGACACTGCACATGCATGGCGGGGGTGACGCGCCAAATTCAAATTTTTGCACTTTTCGAGGCTTTTTTCCAAAAAACAGCCAAAACTGTGGTATTGAAGAAATTACAGGATGATAACTGACCATAAACTCTACAACTTTACTCTTAAAAGTTTTTCAATCAAAGCAACCGTACAGGCGCAAAAAAATAAAAACCAATTTCCCATGTTAATCTCCTATGTCCAGGGTTCTGCTGGACACCCGGTATACCACTCCTGATGTTTTTAGTGCTACATCTTTGTCTTTTAGTTTTGTGTTGAGGTCTCCTACACTGAGAGGATTTCTTGGTAGGGTTGTGATCTTCAATGTGCCCGGTGCATATGATTGTACAGAGCGCGGTGTTTATGAACGGTGCATATTGTGTTTGCACCCGGTGCATTCCGAATATGTCAGATGAATCTCGATCTGTCAAATGTCATCTGTCAACTTCATATTTCATAAAACAAAATATTTTTAGTTTATTATTTTTTTTTTACTTAAAAGACTTGAATATGTTTTTTGTTTTCGACTAACTGAAACTGATGTATTTCTCTGTCTTTATCCAAATAAAGGTATTTGATCCAAAGTCCAAACCGTTTAAGTTATTTTTATTATGAATATGTTCATTAAGATTTGAACTTTAAAAAACTCTTAACTCTAATAACATAGACATAATAACATAGGTAGAAATAAAAACTCAGCAATTAAAGCAATATTCTATCCTTTTTTTTTCTTATAATATTCTTACAATTTAAGAGACATTTTTTAATAAAATCAGGCGGTTA
This sequence comes from Taphrorychus bicolor, assembly GCA_951812265.1. Taxonomy (NCBI): domain Eukaryota; kingdom Metazoa; phylum Arthropoda; class Insecta; order Coleoptera; family Curculionidae; genus Taphrorychus; species Taphrorychus bicolor. The sequence goes on along the minus strand of OX638297.1, from coordinate 58,481,919 downwards.
AAAATTTTATAAAAGTTTATTTCATTTCCTGAGCGCTAAAATAAATAATAAAAATTAAAAATACGCATGCACGTGACATGTAGGTTGTAGTTAATGTAAAAAAATGAAAAAATATGGCAACCTGGTAACGTAAGTTGAAAAGGCAAAGCCGAGAATTGAATGCACTGGGTGTAATTAGGGTGCATATTCTCCAAATGTCGGTGTAAACAAATTATAGATGGGCGAAGGGAAAATTCCCAAAAAACCTTTAAATCCAATTTAGAGTTTTTACCCATCTTTTCTTGAAAACACCCGGCAGTTTCAATATTTAAGGTTAGATTTTAGATTAGAATTCAATAAATCCAGATTCTGGTTTGTTTTTTGATAAACTAAACACTGGTCAATTGATCAAAAGCTTCAAGCTGCATAAACCAACAAATTATTGCTTAATTGGTAAGAGTTAGGTGTATTGAAAAAGTTAAATTTAGAGGTTATAATGGAATAAACCCGGAATTTTCCCGGATGTGTGCAGGGAATAAACCCTCAAAAATGAAAAAGCCGGGTGAAAACCCATCTCTAAAACAAATGCACCCGGTGAAATAACATCCCTATTTCTTGGTGCTAGTCTTATGTCAGGTGTGTTGCGGTGCAATTTGCTGACTTTGCTATGTATCTTTTTGATGTAAGGAAAAGAGAAGTATTTAACAGCAGGTTCCGATGTTGTGTGTGTGTGTGTTAGTTAAGTCATTGCTTAAGTCCATGTCTGTAAACCTGAACGATCTAGAGGATAAAAAATCATCCTCCTCACGTGCTGAACTGTTAGTTATGTGGATGCTTGTCTGTTGCGTCTGTGAGATGTTGAAAAGCAATTTTATTATTAACGTTATAGGGTATGAGTTCTAAACGAGTGATGTGAGATTTTTTCAATTCCATTCTTCAATACAAGTACCATGTTGATTTTTGTTCTTTGGTTATCGCTAGAGTGAAAATTCAGATATCTATTGGAGTTAGTAGGTTTCTGATACCAGTTTAAAATAATTTGTTGCGACTGTAGTCTGGTCACCAGTGTGTCAAGAAAAGGCACTGAATTGTTAGTTTCTTCCTCAGCTGTAAATTGGATATGTTGGTTGTAACTATTAAAAATTGTTAATGTGTGATTGATCTGATCTGTTGGAACAGCTGTTATGATTTAATCTACGTATTTCTTTAAAAAAGGGAGCTGGAAATTTAATATTTCCAAGCAATTATCGAGTATCTCGTCCATTACATATTGAGCAATGATTGGAGACAGTGAGGCTTCCATAGGGGTACCCATGATTTGTTTGTAGAATTGTCCATTAAAAGAACATTAAGTTTTTTCCGAATCAATGCAAGTATTTCTGTAATGTTCGATTCCCCGAGAGTGGTGAATTCTTTGATTTCGTTCCAGTGCTTGTGTATTGCATTGGTTACGAGATGACATCAAAACTAGCCAGAACGAAACCAGCTGGGAGGCATAAGTCCTTGGTAAACTCAGCGAATTCAAAACTGTCCTTGATGAAATAGCGATTGTTTTTGTTGTATGCATTTGTAAGAATTGAGGTAAAAAGAGCTGATAGCTTGCTGTTGGGAGCATTGATTAAGGAAATTATGGGCCTTAAAGAGAGTGTATAGTCTTATGGATTTTAGGCAGTCCATAAAACTTGGGTGAGCTATGATTATACATTCGAAGCTGGCCAGCTTCTTCTTGGGAAATTAGGCGTCTTTCCTTGAAGCTCGAGACCAATCTGTTGCATCTGTTCTGATAGGTGTTGGTGGGATCACAAGAAAGAATAGTGTAACTAGATTCATCGTTCAGAATGTCTAATGCTTTTTGCAGGTACATTTCTCTGGGCAACAACACTGTTACATTACATTTATCTGCCCTTGTTACTATGATGTCTTGATGAACTTTCAAAAAAACGTCTTGTGCGAGTGTACAGGGTATCCCATTTTCGGCACTTTTGAGGGGTATCTCCCTTATTTTTAAAGATAGAGGGTTGCGGTTTTCACGACAGTGTGCTACTTTTTTGTGAAACTAAAGATGGCGCCAGCAGAATTTTTATAGCCCTTTTGGTTTTTGAGATACAGGGTGGAATTGAAAAGTATCGCTTTTGAGGCACCCCCCGTATTACAGTTATGTTTAAACTTATCGAAGAAGTTAAAACGCATTCTTAAACAATTTTTTCCGTGGAATCCAGTGGCGTTGTTAGTTCTTTCCTAGCAACTTCAGTTTTTGAGTTACGAAGCAAATATATGTTTTTTTAAATGGAACACCCCGTATATTATCTTTTTATTTTATTAGTCATAATGTGGGATTTCCAAAAATATATAATTGTATGCAATTGTTTTCAAAACGAAGCTCAGAATTTAAGATTTTCTTAAATTTTCATTTTTGTCCAATTCGTTGGTAGTAGGCTATGGCTAGATGGCTAGCTTATTTGAAACAAAAGGCAATATGTCAAAAACTTTGTGGTTTTGTCACTCTTTGTTTTTATTAGTAATATGCTTGTTGTTTTGGTGTTTCTATTTTACTATTTAGCTGCTAATTAAATTAATTTTGTTACAATAATGGCGGTTTACGAAAATTATGAGAAGTATGATATGTTGGTTTGTTTTATACAATCTAATGAAAATCCCCAAGAAGCTTCGGAAGTATATCTCCAAAGGTAAAGTATTTTGCACGCTATGGTTAGGATACCATCTTAGGGGTCGTTTTTGCTATTATTAGATATCCAGAGAGAAGGCAACCTTTCCCAGACATATTTGCCCGAATTAAATCAAATCTAGTAGAGCACGGATCATTTGTCCAGCCCAGGCCTAATTCATACTCCAAACAAGATAGAGAGAGAAAAGAGATAAACGTATTGGGTTATGTAGAAGCAAAGCCTTCATCTTCTTGCAAGCATATAGAGGAAGCAACTGGTGTATCCAAGTCTGATGCTCAGAGAATTTTGAAAAAATATAGGTATCACCCCTATAAATTCCACATAGTTCAACGTTTACACCCTGGCGATGCCGAGCGCAGAATGTTGTTTTGCCAATGGTATTTACAACAAATCCATACTGATGAATCTTTTGGCAGACTCGTTATTTGGTCCGATGAATGTTATTTTTCAAGTGCGGCAATTTTTAATCGCCATAATACTAGACATTGGTCCACAGAAAATCACCATTTAACTTTTGAGAGGGCACAACAAGGACGTTTTGGGGTTGGAGTCTCGTGTTTCATTTTTGGAAGACGCATAGTCTACAGAATTATTGAAGGAGGTCTGACAGCGCATCGTTACCGAGAAATTCTTGAGGAAGTTATTCCAGAACTGATGGAAAATGTTTCCTTGGCCCTTTATAATGCCGTTTTTTTTCAACAAGATGGTGCCCCAAGCCACAACTCTGCCCTTTTAAGGGAATTTTTAGACGATAACTTTCCTCAAAGGTGTATTGGTACCTACGGACCTGTAAGGTGGCCCCCTCGATCGGGCCGGCAATCAATTTAACTTTCCAAAATTTGCAAAGAAGGCCTATGATTCTTTTTAACGCGATTAGAAGAATAACGAAAATGTGCCAATTTTGCATACAGGAAAATGGCCGTCATTTTGAAAACCACCTTTAAAAACTGTTTACTTAATTATGTTGAATGCTGTAATAAATAACTAATAACTGAGATACTGAGATTTAAAAAAGATTTTTTGTATTAAATTTGAAGATGTTATAAATTAGAATAATTATTACTTACATCGATTTTGTTCCTAATAATATTTTAGCCATAGCCTACTACTTACGAATTGGACAAAAATAAAAATTTAAGAAAATCTTAAATTCTGAGCTTTGTTTTGAAAATATTTGCATACAATTATATATTTTTGGAAAGCCCCCATTATGACTAATAAACTAGAAAAATAATATACAGATTGACTACGCCATTGGATTCTACGGAAAAAATTATTTAAGATTGCGTTTTAACTTCTTGGATAAGTTTAAAGATAACTGTGATGCGGGGGGTGCCTCAAAAGCGATACTTTTCAATTCCACCCTGTATCTCAAAAACCAAAAGGGCTATAAAAATTCTGCTGGCGCCATCTTTAGTTTCACAAAAAAGTAGCACACTGTCGAGAAAACCGCAACCCTCTATCTTTAAAAATCAGGGAGATACCCCGCAAAAGTGCCGAAAATGGGATACCCTGTACAATAAGTTTAAGGGACTATTGCTGACAGGTGCGTTGAAAAAATTAGCTAGGATGTTTGCGAATCTGGCCCTGATTAAATCTACGTTAGTGGGTACATTTTTTACGACGCATTCAGAGCTGGTCAATATTCGTTTACATGATACATTCTGCTTTGTAGGGGCAATGCCAAATTTAGACCCAGCGCAAGAAACCGCTTAATGTCCATCGGGATGGCCACATTGGTCAATGTGACTTTCATGAGAAACAGTCTAGCAGTAAGGAGGGAGATGTCAAGGGTGATTTTTCGGGTAAATATTACATCATACAACGCCTTAAAATATCTCAGTGCTTAAAAAAGCAATATTTGTTGTTTTTTTCTGTGCAATATGCTTAAAAAAAAGCAATATTCAACAGTTTTGCGTAAAATTGAATATTTCGAACTATAATCAATAATTAGTAATTAGTATAAAACGTCGTAAAACGCGTTAAAACGTCTATACCTTAGCTCTATCACTGGCCAGCCGTAGTTTATTCCTGACTTGCTCAAGAACACCGCAAACCCTCTCCTTTAGCCCTTTCACAAAACGGTTAAAGTTGAAATAATACCGTTGAAAATCGCACATTGCAACAGGAGCGTATGCAAAGTCCACTTTGCACACTCCTTGCCTATATTTTATGATACGAATGAACATTTAATGTTTAATATTTTAATTTAAATTAAATTAAAATCGCAGTCGTAGAAAAAGTATAGTATATAACACGTACAAAAATAACTCTTCATACTCTTGTGACGTTGTATCACTCGCCTACGGCTCGTGTCCAAAGCGTTACACTCGTGTAAAACGTGCAATTTTCGACACTACGGTGTTCCGTATATTCCCTTCCAATGCGCCTTGTTTCCCTTCCAAACATTACTTTTGCCGGGGTACAAGCAGTGGAAACTTCGATAAGCCTTTAAAATCAGAGGTAGGTGTCGGTCCCAATCACGCTGATACAGTACTGATAATAGTTATTTACGTTATAAGTCCGGTAAATATAGTTTTACAGTAGGAGTAAGATGTTTCCGGACGAGGCGCTAGCCGAGTCTGGAATTTCGAAACGACTACTCTAACACGTTACCGGACGAATGATGTACAACATTTTACTTTAAATCTTTAAATCATCTTTAAACCTTTAAATCAAATCAACCATCATTTCCTGCTATTCGAAACGAGCCTGTAAGTTACTCGGTGAAATTAAAAAAACCTCCCCAATGATGTCTCCAACTCCTCTGATGTCAATCAGAGATGTCAATCCTCCAAAAATGAGAGAATCAACTGTGACTTTCATGAGAAACAGTCTAGCAGTAAGTTATAAATTCACTTGTTATCTAAAAATCTAGTTGCTCCCCATTTCCTTCTCTATTGTAGCCCTGAAGAAGGCAATAAACAATTGCCGAAAGCTCGGTTAGCTGATAAGTTTCTTTTCTTAACGCTCTGACCGATCACCTGAGAAAATCCTTTCCTTATTGTTATTTAGGTTATGGATTATCTTTGTTATGTTCGCCGGCGCCTTATTTTCTATCAAAATATGTAGAATGTCTCCCAAACGAACCCTGTAAAACGCGGTTTTTAGGTCAATGAAGCGACTATACGCTGGCTCTATAGCCTTTTCTTTTATTTCTTTTTTATGAATACTGCGTCTGTTATTGACCGACCCTTTCTGAAACCCTGTTGTTCTTCCTTATTTTTAATTTACGTTTCCAGTTTGTCCTTGAGAATACTAGCGAATGGTTTCTTTGCTGTGTTTAAGAGGGTTATTCCTCTATGGTTTTGTGGGCAGGTTTTTAGTCCTTTTCTAAACATGGGTGTAGTGATGCTATTTTGCCATTCATCCGGTGTCTCCGTTTCGTTCAAGATTTCGTTCAATAGTTGCGATAGTTTCCTTGCAAGTTCGGGTCCTCCATATTTTAAAAACTCGTTGGGGATGGCGTATGGTCCCGGTGATTTTCTGTTTTTTAATTGTTTGAGTTTTGCTTCTATTTCTTTGTCAGTGACTGTACCACTTGTGTCTGTTTCGTATTCGTTAATATTCAACGTTTCTTCAGCATCGTTAAGCCCTTTAAAATGCTGTTGCCATGTTCTATTGGCACTCCTTTGGTCTGCATAAACTCGTTAACTTGTTTTCTTCTGTTCCGAAGCATTTTCCATACTTTCCTTTAAGCGCCATATACGTCGTCCATGTCGCTAGTAAATTTAGCCCAATGTTCTCTTTTGATTGATTTTATTCTTGCGTTTACTCTGTTTCTTCATTGAACATATTCTGCGTGAGTTTCTTCCGACGGTGCGCTTCTTTCGAACGCGAGTTCTTTCACCTCTTGACAAAACCACGGTTTGGTGTGGTTTGTCGCGTTGATATTAACTTTACGCTTCTCAATTGCTTCTTCCGCGACCCTGTTGATGCATTTCTCATTATCTTTCAAGCTCTCTTCTACTCCCCATTCTGGTTTTAGATCTACCTCTTTTAATTTGCTACTAATCCGGTTCTCATAGAGAAGTTTTGTGCTATCCGTTGTTAGTGACTCCATATTGTACTTTTCAACGAACTGTGGAGGTTTCCTCTTTTGTTTGTGTCTTTTGTTTTAGTAATATCTTGCATAAAACAAGGTTGTGATCAGTCCCCAGGCTGGCGGATGTTAGAGCTCTGACGTCGAGTACTTGTGAGGGTGTTATCACTCGATTTGTGAGTATGAAGTCTATCATCGATCGCTGGCCTCGATTGTTATTGAAAGTATATTTATGTTGGTCTTTATGTGGGAAGTACGTGTTGTTGATTCTCATTTCGTTTCTAGCGCAGAAGTCTATTCGTGCTTCGCCGTTTTCATTAATTATGGCTTCGTTATACTTTTGCTTTATACCCGGTATGCCATCGTTGCCGATCCGTGCATTAAGATCTCTAAGTATTATAATTTCGTGTTTAGTATTTATGTTGTCTATGACGTTTTGTAGTTGCTGATAGAAGTTTTCAGTTTCCACTGTGGGCTTAGTTATGTCTGGGGCATACGTGCTTATCAAGTGTGTTGTGGAATTGTTAATTTTTAGGGAAAATTTCAATATTCTGTCGTTGATGTATTCGATGTCTTTGATACTCTGTGTGTATTTATCGTGCACCAGAATTCCAACACTTGAGTGCGCTCTTTCTTGTTTTGCTTTTCCACTATATATTAGTTAGAAACTAAACCACCTTAATGGTTTCCTCCATTTCGCTACGCATATGGGTATTCTATACATGTTAGAGAGAATAAAACTCTATAGACTGCGTTATAATTAACTTTATTCATTTATAATTCTTTTATAAAGTTTTATATGAACTTGAATAGCTTGCCAAATGAGTAGGACCCGCGCAAATGGCATTATTTATTATAATAATTTATCTTAATAAATTCATGTAATTTTAATTTATATAGTAATACGAGCGAGGGCGCCACATCCTACCCACCCGGGAGTTAAAAAGTTAGTAATAGTAATAAATATAATAAATTATACCATTTAAAGTTTCCAATTATCCTGCTAGAGTAAAGTAGAGATTATGTGAATGAAGGGATCAGTTGAGCCCACAAGATTACGATTCGACACGTGTGTGCCCTTATACTTTAAGGAAACGGGCGTAGGCCTTGTGACGGCTATGCTCATCAATAAAGGATCTGTATGTAAATATTAGAATTACATCGAGTAGTGAATTGTTAAGAGGTACCAAAGTAACATTGGTTTTTGCATATCCATAATTTAAATATAAAATACCAGCAAAATTGACAATGTAAAAAAAATAGTGATAAGTAGTATTAATATTATCTTCATACATGGCTAGAAAGTTCACGCATTCATTGTCTAAATATAATCATATGTTTTTACAGTACTGAGTTACAAGTTAGCAGATTATAAATGTTATATTCTTGTCGTTTTTTTTTTATCTACTTTAATAGAATACAATAATAATAATAATGATAATAATAATAATTTATTATTAAATTTAGTAAAATGTAATAAAATCCATGCAACAAAGTATGGCTATACATTTTTGAAGGGGCGAAGGACCGAAGAAAGCTTTGCACAGGCTCAGACAAGCAACTTCACCAACAACAGACCTAAGTACAACAAACTTGTTTTATCACATTTTTCTCTTTGTGAATTGCATTATTATTATAATATAACAATAATAATAGTCATAATTGTAGATAAAAAACTAAAACAAATATTCCCTATATCATAAAAAGGATAATTTCCTTAATAACAATGGTGTCAGAAGCATGTGCAAGGCTTGCTAAAGGACCCTTCGTTGGCCTTTTTAGTTAAAAATTCCTTTCGTGTAGGTTATGTATAGTAGGTACTTATATATTTTAGCGGGGTACTCACGAAGTGGATAATACTGTAATATGTAGAAATAAGTGGCCACAAAAATAAGCAAATTGCACTGAAGCTAAGATTGAAAGCTGCCAGTAATACTTTGGTATCGGACTTACTTAACTATTAAAAAAAGAGCAGCCTTCATCCTGCGCTTTAGTTTCATCTATATTGTACCTAAACTAGAATAAATAAATACTATAAGAAATAAGTTAAATAAATAGAAAAATATTCTGTTTCTTTAAGTACTGGGCGACTAGAAAATGTAAAAGTATAGCACAGCATTTGGAAATTGTACAAGTTCTCAACTATATTAGAGAAATTCGTGATATGAAGCAGAGTTAACGCGAAACGCAAAACATGACTTGTGGTTTTGTGGTTTTTATCTAAACACAACTGATTGTGAGTTTGGTCCCAGCATTTAATATATGTTGGGTTTGACTAGAACAACTCAGACTGTCAGAAGAAGCATGAGTACCACTGTGTCTTGCAAGGAATCGTAGTATATGTGCGCATAAGAACAAAAGGCTATTGTCAGGTTCACAAGGACTGTTTTGGGAAAGTCAGATTTGACCAGAGAAAATGTGTCTTCGAGTACAAGATTGTAGGTTCTCTGCGAGGTTTGCTGAAATTAAAACAATCGTATTGTTTTATAGATTCAGGATTAAGGTTCACTATAAGATTTTCGCCAACAAATCTGACTCCCCAATTAAATTCGATAACCATTTTCCTCGAAAATAAACATTCTGCGTTATAACACGTTCGTTTCACCTAATAATAGTTGCCATACTTTTCTTATATAAATAGTAAGTAATAAATAAGGTACTAGTCCTAAAACCTAATGTCTAAAATCCTTCTACTAAGTAGCTATAAAATAATAATGGTTCCATATAAATTTTAATTTGGGGACATGATATATTATGTTGGTATGTAAATGTGTGTTTAATGGCAGGCTTTGGAAAACGTATCTCCAATATTGGAGGAATAATTTAGTTGAAGCGCTAATTATAAGGAGAAAACGCTCTATATAGATATAATTTTGTATTGTTTTAACGGACCCCGACAGAAACAAAGAAGTATTATTTACATTGATGAGATGATGAGTTTACTTTATTATTGTTTCTATGTATACGTTTTCAAATCTAGGCTGTTTTTATGTCTCCCATACCTCAATATTTCAAAAAGCAAGCTCCCCTTCTATTCTATTGGCTGCAGATAGTATAGGAGCTTAAGCCTGATTAGTATACATATAAACAGTAGTATATACAGAGTGGCCCATCGAAAAAAGAGCCACCCCGTTTTTCTTATAATTGAGTATATACTCGTACATCGAAAGTCACTCGAACATGTCAAGCTTAGTTTTTAGGGGGCAGTTTCTACCACCTAACTGAACCCCAAGGGGGGTAACCATTGAGTACGAAATTTGAAATAGAAAAGGGGGTTGAGTGATACCTCGTTTTAAATATTTCATCACGTCAGGTTCATGTTACTTGATCCTACCAACGGCGCTGTAAAATTTTACAAGTTTTAAAATTTTACAGGCTTTAATTTAAGTCGTTTGGGTTGCAGGAAATGGTTTTCATCCTCCTATTAGGTTAGGGAGTTAGCAATGCTGAAAAATGTGTTTGTTTTCCTTAAACACCAAAGTTCACGAGTTCGAGCAATTTTTGCGTATATATTCAATTGGAAAAATTCGGAATGGATCTTGTTCGATGGGTCACCTTGCATATGTAAATATTTGGCTGACGTGGCGTGTTACTAAAATTTGTCGGAGACGCAAAAGTTCAATGACAGCCTCCCTAAATGATGATCCTTTTACGATAAATAATTGCAAAACATACCCTGTATCCTTTAAATCACGATCGCATATTTTATAAAACGAATTTTTACAAGTGGGTAGAGACCATGCGTTTGAATAAACGAATATTTTACAAATTGGACAGCTATAGGCCATATTTCAAGGTAGTCTGGGCCACCTTTTAGCCGTCGGTTTACCCCTAAAATTCTGGCGTTTATGCGAAAGCTCAAGGTTCCCTAAATTGAAGCTTTACAGTATAGTGTAGAGCAGGAGCATGTGCAGTTTTTACGTCTCGAAAGGCGCAAAAGCAGCCCCTCCCCACCCATTATGCAATGGACTTATTATAAATAAGAATTTACACCCTAATCTTAATGTTTATTTGGCTCTAATATCTAACTTAGAAATCCCGTCTTTCAAACAACTGGCTTGTGCGCCACTTAATAGTCACTTTGTGCTCGTCCCTCTCTCCCCTTCGGAGGGCCTGAACGCGCCTTTTGTACTATTCCATATAACCTAGCCATCCCTTCCTTACACAAGTAGGTATAATGATAAGTTTAATAATACTGAATGACGCAAAAAACCGTAAACAGCAAAATCGCACTCTCAAAAATTTAGTCTAGTATGTGTATGTAGTAGGTATCTTATAAAAAATATCTAAAGCTCGACTATAATACATCTCTTCGAACGTCCTATGTACCTATTAGGTATAAAGTAGCTGGGCTAGAATTTAGGTAACCGAACGCTTTCTACATTGTTTAAAAGTGTTTTGCAACTGATTTTGAATATCTATAACGAAGCTTTTATGGAGCTAGGTAGAAGAAAGTACCTTAATCAGGGGAATTCACAGTGGGTTTTTATTAAAATATCTCCCTGCAAGAAATGATCAAGTTTTTGTGAAATACTCATTTAGTTCCAAAATACGTCTTTAAATACATAAAACTATGTTTTGGTTATTGATAAAAATCTAATTTTGGATGTGGCTTTACGTATTGGGAAAGAGAAAAAGGGTAATTTTGGAAATGCTGTGACGTAAATTTGTATTTTTTGCAATAAACTGAGTCTAGTGCTAGTGGCAAGCTTCTCAGACCTGATTTCACAGCGACATTTTGCAGTTGAATCAGTTCTGGCAAGTTTCCAAGAGAGTTTTTTCTAGTAGTAAGTAGATCTGATTACAAACGAACTAGATGGGAAGAACGTTAGCAAACACGAAAGAATGCTAGTTCTTCATCATTCGTGCTTTTATCAATTATTTTTCATTGGGAAAGCGAATTTTTACTTAAGGGTTACTCGAAGGCAAAAACCTTTGAGTTGTTTTAGCTCTAATCAAATGGGCGGCACCTACATACCACCCAGATAATGCTCAAGTCCCCCAGTTAATAAAACCTATTGAGAGTCACTTGAGAAGGTCGAACATATTTTCAATGATACGATTTGACACGTGTCAACAAATGTCAACATTGTCAAAAATTAAAATCCTTTGAAGTTTCCTAAAAAAAAAAAAAATGAAACAAAAAAAAAACGTTTTTTCAACACTCTGCAGATTGAAACATAAGCATAGTATGCTTGTATATGAACTTTTCGTCTTGAATTTGACTCAGGATTCACCCATATTTTTTACCATCTTTCCAGATACACTTTGTATAAAGTCTCATATTGTTTCCTAAAATATCCATATTTCTACAAGTACTACAAATGGACATTTCGAACAAGTTACATACGGCGTGTTCATTATAAAACTTCATCTAGCAGGCAATGAAATTTTGACAGGAAAAGATGACATGATTCAAATAAATAGACTTTTGTTTCTCCATCCTTTTCTTTTGACATTTCAGAGCCAACTAGATGAAGTTTTATAATGAACAGCCCGTATTTTATACATTTTTTCTACGAGTATAATATTCTTCAAATTGATCAAAAAAGGACTGCGATTTTATACTTGAAACGGTCACTGTCACTATCACAAATAGCCAAAGACCGAGTTAGAGCAATAATAATAATCCGTCTCTCACATATTAAATTAAGTGTACTTTTCGTATATCTTCACTATAATACTACTGTTATCTTTTATTATTATGAATCTGGATGTGGATCATTCAACAAGATACCTCAAATCATCCGATTATCTGTGATCACCATTTTATCCAGATTCGACTAGCTGTGGCGTCAATGTTGACTTGGCTATTTTTGTTGACACCGCCTCATTTGTTGGAATCTTAACAATGGTGTTGTTGACAGGAATGTTGACACCACCCATCTCTGGTTGACAATTCATTGTAGAAAAGTTTGAAGCAAAGCGTTCTTTAAAGGCTCTGGGAAAGGTAGACTTAGTGACTTGAATGAAAGGGAATTGTGGAGTTACGACAAACAGAAGAAGTTAGGATATCGTCGAGCAAAAGCTGTAAGGAAAAGAGTAAAATACGCAGCCATGAGAGGTGATCAATCACAAACTACATGACCAAATAAAAATTGGCTTAAAACTTAATTTTTCCTTATTAAAAACTGAACGAAAAAGCAGAACAAATTTAGATTTGTAGATGATGGGACTTACGAAGAGGATTACGGAGACACAAAAAGAGATTATTGAAGATACGACGGCCACTACATTGACTGGAAACTACTTATATAAAACCTGAAAACGATGTTGCACATGAGGCTGATAAAGATGGAATGACAGTGCTGGAAGTCAGCGATAATATCATAGACGGACCTATAAGTTGTACTGATCCAGATTTTATTGAAAATAGGGAGAATCCAGCACTTCAACTAATGGAAAGCAGACAATGGAATACTGTCCCTTAGATGCTTAGTCTCATGGAAAGAAATACGACTTTTGTCATGAAATCAATTGTGTGGCTCCATAAATTTCATTGATAAGACATCGGTTGTTGGAAACAATAGATCGAGACGAACACGTTACTTCTAAGTTGCAAAAGCCCTGTCAGGTCCTGAGAACTACCTGGGGAAAGGAGTTTGCACCAGGGGCCAAATTCTTGATACTTGGGAATAAAGCTCTCTCGGGTTATCTCATTACTGAATTATATGCCACACAATGAGTGGACCTCTGAAAAAAGAAGTTCACTCTCCCGTTAGAAGATTATGGCCCCAAAAGTAAGCTGTTACTGTTAGGAAAACATCGTGTATTTTTATTAGTTTCTCTTTGGGAAACAGTTTAATCTTAGAATGGACTGTACGTCTCTCAAGTAGCTTTTCTTGCTCTAAAGTGTCAAATTCTCAGGTGGTTGTACAGAGCAAGAACCAGGCATTTTGAGATGTTATCGGCAGGATCGGAAAAAAGTCGCCAAGACCGAGCGAGGAGCACTACCAACTGTGTCAAGACTACTGCCTCAGACTTTTGTCTCTTGGAGACTCGTTTACTACCACTCAACGGACGTGCACATAAGGACTGTAATCACGCTTTTTATTGTTTATATTCACCAGATTGACGGAAACATGTATGGAGAAGCCAAACAAGGCCATCTCTTAGGGTCCCTTTTGGAGGATAGGTAGTGTTACGGTGTGGGCTGGAATTTCAATACAATCTCTCGTATTTGAAAATGGTGCCTTAACTGCTGACCTGTTATAGCGAGGAATGATATAAAGATTAATTTGACCTCCGCGCAGCCCTGACCCAAACCCACTAGGTGTATGAGATGGGACATGTTATGGAGACGTGTTTGCAACTGACGGTTAGAAGCCATTGCGCTTCTTCGAGTGGCTCCAGTTGAATAGTTTGCTGCAAGTACTAAATAATGCTAATTGCGTCCTAAATTTAACTGGCCGCATGGCACGTGTTATTTGAACAGGAGGAGGAAATACTGTTGGTGAAAGATAAGGAAGGTGAGGAGAAAAGGTGGACCATGACTTTAGCCAGATCCGTCAGATGCGTGTCCAGTGTGTTTTGTGGATGAAAAAATTGATGAAACTGCGCTCGAAGGCCCCTAGCACATCTACTAATGTTGTTTATAATGTTTTATTTATTAGACCTTTTTAGAAAGGAAAAGCAGAAAAATGTTGATTTGAAGGCGATGAAGTAAGTCTATTGAGAGGACTAGGAAGAAACAAGAAGACGCTATTGAAGAAAATACGGCTAGTACGTAGACTGGGAATTACATATATAAAATTGGAAAACGATGTTGCACATGAGACTGATAAAGATGGAATGACCATGCAGGAAGCATATCAACATGTTAGGGATAAGGTTATTGACGGACTTATAAGTTCTACTGACCTGATAATTTCAGAGAATACAGCACTTCAAATTATGGGAAGCAGACAAGGAAACCTTTGTTCCGCAAATGCTGAAATACTACTTTTGGCATAAAAACAATTTTGCGGTACCTTAAATATCATTGATCAGACAGCGGTTGTTGGAAATATTGGATCGAGAGGAACAAGTTATAGCTTACAAAATTCCTGTCGGATTTTGCATTCTTGCACACAAGTCAGGAAGAAAATGTAAGTCAGATAGTGAAAGTAGCACTATTAACAACATTCTTCAAGAGTTTTTTAGGAAAAGAGCGAGACCTATTAAGGGCCTCCAAGCTAAGATCTACGTCGACAAGAATAGAAATTCAGAAATGTTTTCAATGCCTTTATATTAATTTTTGTTTTGTGAATGCATTGTTTTCGTTTAAGGAATGTACCAATAGTTTTACAGCCAACTACCGAAAGTAGCCAACAATCGGCTACTTTGCTTGGTTGGCAATAACATTGAATACAGTAGTAGTAAAATTTCAATATTAACTATAAACTTGGGAATTTAGACTTCCGTTAATCCAGCAACCCGAAGAGATGAATTTTCCAGATCATGTGAAATTGTTACACTTGTGAGAATAAAAGGTGCATGTTACAAAGTAAATAACGAAATACTCGAAGACCAATGTCAAACGTCTTCTTTTTTGGTCTTACAAAATGCACTTAATCGGAGATGTGTTTTTTTTTTTCGAAAATCCTATGAAATTACATATCTTACAAAAATTATATGTCTTACAAAGGTGACATATCGTTGTGGAAGGGTAGAATTTGCATACCTACTAACTTGCATGAAGGCATCCTTTCCATGCACCCTTCCATTTGTCCATTCTTACCTCGAAAGCATTCTGACTAACTAAGACCTAGACTGTCTGGTAGTGAGTCTCATGCTCAATTACACATATAATCTAGAGAAGCTTGAAAATGAAAACTCTTGAGGAATTCGATGCCGATCTCCTTCGTTCTCTTATCGAGGAACTCAGGAATCTATTTCGAGGAACTTACTCGAAGGAACATCAGAGAAATTTGTTACCGAAACTCGTGCTGAAGAAGGTGCATTGATTGTCACTCTTACAGGGAACCCTTTCCAAAACATGGTACCTCCAGCACGATACCGAGTTTAATCAGTCAGTATTTGTTTTTTATTTGGTATGGGAGGAAGGGTGGTAACATCATTGTAGCCGTAAGGTAACAACCGAGAACTAATAAAAAACCTGTTTGGACAGTTTTTTTAGACAGATAATTTGTTTTTTCTTGCGATTTGAGGGGATTTTGTTCAAAATATAACCCTCGTATCCAAAATTAAGCACATCTGGAGTTCAGAATTGGGAATAAAAACTGTATTTTTTATTAACTCAAAATTTTTTCTAGTCACAGCTGAGGAACTTTTTCACCAAATAAAAAATCACAATTTTGAAACTTTTAATTTTTTTTGTCATGAAACAATTTTGTCCCTTATCTGCGCTATTCCCGTTGAATCTAACGCTCTTCCCATGTTTCCATTTAACATTCTTACGTCGAAAGCATTCTGACTAACTAAGACCTAGACTCTTTGGTAGTGAGTCTCATCCTCAATTACACATAGAATCAAGATACGGTTTAGGAATTCGATGTCGATCTCCTTCGTTCTCTTATGAAGGATCATCAGAGAAGTTCGATACCGAACCTCGCGCTGAAGAAAGTGCATGAAAAGATTGTCACTCGTACAGGGAACCTTTTCCAAAACATGGTACTTCCAGCACGATACAGAGTTTAATCAGTCTTTGTTTTTTTGTTTGGTATGGGAGGAGTAGTGGTAACATCGTTGTAGCCATAAGGTAACAACCAAGAACTAATAGAAAACTTGTATGGGCAGTTTTTGTTAGACAAATAAATTGCATTTTCTTGCCATTTGAGACGATTTTGTTCAGAATATCAATAACCCAATTACCCAAAATTAAGCACATCTGGGATTTGAGATTGGGAATAAAAACTGGAATTTTTATTAACCCAACATTTTCTTTAGCCACTTCTGAGGAACTTGTGATTTTTCACCACACTAAAATCACAATTTTAAAAGGTTATAATTTTTTTGTCATTAAACAATTTTGACCCTAATCTGCGCTAGTCCCGTTGAATCTAAAGCTCTTCCCATGTTTCCATTTAACTGACTTATGGAAACATCAAGTTTTCGTTAAAGCTGACTGCAGAATAACAATTTTAATCTAAAACAAATTACATTTTTTTCATTATGAAAGAAAAATGTGAATTGAACTGCTTGAATAAGCGAGAAAAAGAATATACGTTTCAGGGCAAAAATATTTATAACCCATTTTGAAATCCCCTTTTAAAGTAGTTATAGTTTTCGAGGATAAAGTTCTAAAAGCATATTGATTTTTGTTTTAAAAATAGGGCTTGGTTAAGTTATTGTCTTTTAATGTTGATTTTTAGAACTTGCAACATTAGTACTTGTAGTAAAGCTGTACTAATTAGGTAGCAACTACCCTAACATAGTATTCGGTGAATAGTTATATGTACATTAAAGCATTAAAGCATTAACGTTCTAAGAACCGAAAAAAAGATCTTTGGCTTTGACGATGGCTACGAATTGGGACTAGAGTTCGAACCTAAATTAATAATAGCAATGAAAGCTAAAACAAAAATGATATGCTTCTTGGCACTTTTTCCGATACTTCTTTGCGCAAACTAAAGAATAAATGTGATTTCCTAAAATATTTCAGTCGTTCTGTTATGTTGTTAAGTAAAAATATTGCACGTAGTCTTTCAGCCAATAAACTCGAAACGAAAAATATATGGTAATAATACGTAATACATGTCTCTAAATATGTTAGTTTTTTAGTAATAAATAGTGTGTTTGCTAAATATATGCATGTCTTAATACTAAAATTAACCCTAAAATGATTCGCTAATAAACAACCCTCCCCCGGGGCTGAATAATTTGACTAGTAGTAATAACCCGGACAAAATATGAGGAAACCCTTTAGTGACGTCATGTTTTATGATCTTAACCTTAAACCATAAAACAGAACATCTCCAGAGAACACGCTAATAGGGCCGGCTCGTCCAGGCACAGCTTTTGCCTAGTCCTGCAAAGCGTAAACTAAGTTCTGTATCAACAACTATTTTGGCGGTAACGCTTTTCAACTGGCATCATTTGATATTTCTTCAATATAAACCTATAATAATAATAATCAGATAAAATTCATAAACACTCGTGAACGTTTTTGTTCTAAAATCGATTGTATGGCTACAAACTGCCATTAGAGGTGATAAAACAGGGTTCACACTGTCCGGCCTGTCTTAAACTGATGAGGTGAGAAGTACAGAGTTGTCAAGTCGGCCCAGTGTCAACACCGTAGGCTTATCAATTTCTTTTCCGCTAACCTAATTTTATAAACCTACGACTAAGAATTTACATGTTTCTGTTTAATAAGTAAATAGTCCTTATGGCTGGTACTTTTCTTTTGTAAGAATTACCCTTAAAATCTTAAATAAATAAGTACTCCACACTTGAGGGATTAAACTTGACAATCTGTGATGATCACAGGAAATGCGCACCGGGCCTTACATTAACAATACTACATCTCTTAATTAGCAATGTCGATTTTTTCTGGTTTTGGCAACTGGTAGGTGGGAGGTGACGATCAGCGTGGCGACCATTTTAATTTTGCTTGGTTACAATAAACACACATTACTTATAAGTCACTTATAAACACATTAGCACAGTATTCAAAATAGCAATTATTACACACTGTACGAGAATACAAAACGGCCTGTACAATCAACACTGATTTGTTTAGTAGTCACAGCCCATTTGGAATTTCTCGAATAGTTTGGCAGTCTAACTGACGTCTGATGATGTTGCCAACAATAAGCGTATTAAAGGGTTGATTTAGTCTTTGGGAAAAGTTAGTTTTTGGTCAAAAATATATTTGCAACTAACCCTCAATAAGTGCCAATTTGATTACCTTTGATACATGTAAAAGAAAACTCTTCGGGAAAAAGTACATTGATGACCTCAGTAATTTTCAGATATAACATATTATAGAGAGTGGCACCACCTTATTAGAAATTTTTGTCCACATTGTATCATATACACACACACACACACACAATATATTCGTCTATTAAAATAGTTTGAGACCTGTATTCAAAATGTCGCCTTAAGGAACTTAAAAGAAATCTGAAATGTTTTTAGATCTGATTTGAATTAAATCTTCAGCGTAATGGACGCTGACAACCAAAACTTCCTGTATAATGGCAATGGTCCCCATGTACAAGGCTAGTTATCAAAGAGGTAATAATGTATTTGGTAATAATGTATTTGCTAATAGCAAGATTTGATTTACAGTGAAGAAATTTCTTATTGGAAACTTTGCAACGTCTTCTCCTTATAGTTTTTGTTTCACAACTAGATGATTTTTTGTAGAACCACAACCCATTTTAAAAGGAGAAGCTCGTCGTGAAGGTGCAGGTTAGTTCAGGTTTATAGCCCGTTAAGGGCAACAAGAATCCTGACAGATTTTAGGCCTAAACGTTAAAAGTGAGACTAGCGTGTCTTCTCGACAATTTGTAGAAGGAACTTTAATAGCAAAGAGCTGTTTTTAATGCCAAAATGACTGTCATAAACTAATAAATTATGATCCAAATTGATTGAAATTTACAGTTTTAAAAATTTTAAATTACACCTTTTATGTAGTGGTGCTATGAAATGTTTAGGTCATTGACAATGATCCAAGCATACCCTTTATTGATAAATATACCTGATCGCAGTATGATTTTTCTTGCTGATTATCATTTAGACGTTAGATGCTGCGGTGAACAATGGTTTATATATCTTTTGACTTTTTAGAAACTATAACTGATGGAAATTAAGTCGTTCTAGCTTTCTTGTACTCTAGAGTATTATTCGAAATATTGAGAGTTTTATGGAATTGGAAAACTTTAAAAGTTTATCTTTTCATAAAATACGTTTTTTTTTGGAGCTTTTTTAAGTACCTAGAAAGAACAAGGTGGTTTTTAGTGACAGAAACAGACAGCCAACAGTTTTCTCTAAGAGACATTAAGAATAATTTTGATAAACTTCAGTGATTTTCTGATATATATTAAAAGTATGCAGAGTAACATGACTTAGAAATTTTTGTCCACATTGACTATATGTATCGACAATATATTTTTTGATTTAAATGCTGTGATAATTATATTCAAAATAACAACACCTCAGTATTCGCTTTAAGAGTTTTAGAAGAATTTTGGACAGGTCACATCTCCTCTCTATGTTTTGAGATCTGATTTAAGTTAAACCTCTAAAGAGTTTGACCCTGGACATTAAAACTTCCTGTATAACGACAATGATCCACATATATAGAGCCAGTGTTATTAAAGGGATAATAATGGATGATTTTTCCTAATAGCGAGATTTGATTTAGAGTGAATTTTTTTTTGCAACTTTGTAACTTTCTCTGTTTTTTTCATTTTTTGTTTCACAACGGTTGTGGTTCTACTGAGAACCAATTAGAACCAGAATCGATGTAAAACGAAAAAATTCGGCGTGAAGTAGCAGCTAATAGCCAGTCTGGGAGAACAAGAATCCTAACAGATTTTAGGCCTCTTAACTACATTTTTCTATTCGTCTCTGTTAAAGGTACGTATTGTGCTTTTAAGTTCCGCTTTACCTTCTGTTGGTTTCTGGTAAAACTAAATTTGTAATTTTTGAAGAAGTAGCAGAAACGTAACTTTATTGGCACAAGAATGGTTTATAGAAGATAAAACTGAAAATATTGGCGACAACTCCAGAAAGTACTACATATTGGAGTTTTTTCAATAGTCTCTCCCTCTGTCTTCGTGTTTAGCTTCACAAGAATTTTTATGTGACAAAAACTGTTTAAAATACAAGAATAACTACCGCACCAACATTTTTTCAATCGTTGGTAATAGAAGAGTAAATTTCGATTCTTTTAATCTCCAGAAGCTGCACCAATTTGGTAGCAAAGCTGTAAGTGCTAGTGTCAACGCCAAAGGATATTACATGTTGCATTTCCCGGTTCTCTCTTATATAATTGGGTCTTCAAAACAAGCAACAGATTTTAGCAATAAATAAGGCTCCAAAGTGACTTCTTTCCCCCTTTCTCCTATTCGTCTCAGTTAAAGATTCATTTGTAGTTTTGAAGGGTGTTTTGGTAACTCCAGAGACACTTTATATTATAGTTCCAAGTTTTTCCTTCTATATCCAATCGTTCAAAAAACAAATGTTTGTCAATAAAAATCTTCCAGCTAGATCTTCAAAAGCACAGTTTTACTTTTTCCTTTGTCAAGTTTTACTGAGAGAGCCTTAATGCAAAAATACTATTCAAGGTCTCAAAGTGAGTCCCTTCCCAACTATTTCCTATTCGTCTCTGTTTTAAGATCCATTTGCGATTTTTGAAGAAATAGAAGAAACATTATTTCCGACCTTGCCGAGCCTGCTAAACATTGAAAGTGCGACTAGAAGCTACTAAGAGCTTAAATGACAAAATGACTGTCAAAACCAATGAATTATGAACAAAATTTGCTGAAATGTTCAGCTTGATAAATTTAAAATTACACATTTTATGTGGTGGTGCCGTGAAGCATATGGATAAATGTGGGTGATCGAAAATTTATTTATATAACTTCTGATTGTTTCTGCTTTCTTTTACTGAAGATTTTGGTTTCTCTAACTTGAAATTGAAGAATATTGCCAAGTTTTAGTGCTTTGAATTTTTAAGTCTCAAACAGAGAGCAGATAGAGGGCTGCTTGATGACATATTTGTTAACCAAGGGTGTGTGTTTTATTAGGTGTTGAAGTTTTAGTGCTTTTGTTTCTCTCTGATGATCACAAAGCACAAATGACCGCAACTGTCGTAACATAAGGGCGGGTCCATTATTTGCCATTGACAGGAAAGATTTGAGAAACAGTTCTATACGAAGCCTTCTTTACAAGGGCTGTTGGTTAAATCACGAAGAGTTCCGATTTGCATGTAATTCTATTTTAACTTAATACCCACGCCAAATAGCAAGTGAATTATTGTGAAAAGCCTGTAGCAAGAAACGACACAACACCACTATATGCCTAATGTCACTAAGTCTAAGCGTATAATTCGGATTGAGTAAAGGCTTCCTTTGTAAAAACTGGGGTAGGGTGTCCATACGTTAGGCTGCCAAACCAAATGGAGGTTATTTATAGTCAACACGCTGATACCTCCCGAGTACCTCAAATACCTCAAGACGTTTCCCACTATATCAACCCTTTTTTGCTTTAAACTACCTGCTTAATAATTAAAGTGAGGCGGTATATACCAAAGTTAAGCGTCTTGAGGTAATGTGTAAGTACGCGTAATTTGTCATCTTGATAGTTACATACTAACTATTATAGTATACTATGGCGGCTAAAGAGTCTGCGCCATTGACGGCCGGATTATCTTTCTGTTAGTAAGGTCTGCTGGTGTCTTTGGGTCTCTTCAGCTGGACCTTGAGACGCTTCATTCCAATCTGGAACCCATTCATCGTTTGGATGGCTGTTTGGGCACTGGTTTGGTTGTCGAACGACACGAAACCTACACAAAAATAATTTTCAATTAAAACCTATTCGGATGTAAAAGCGGGACAACTTGCCGAAACATTTGCTTTGATTAGTGGCCCGGTCGATGAACACCTTAGAACTGATGACGTTTCCGAAAGGCAAAAACATTTGCATCAGTTCGGCGTCCCCGAACTCCTGAGGTAAATGATAGATGAAGAGATTGCACCCCTCCGGTCCGGATATCGAACAGCCTGAGGGGCAAAAAATAATTACACTATTTCGGTTTGGATCGTGGATAGGGGTGAATAATATAGTCCGTGCTTCTATATTATAGTTTTGATGTTATTTTAGGGTTGGTCAGAAAAAATAGGGCAAATCTTGCTTTGTACGGTACGAAAACGCTGGGTGCCTTGACATCTATGATCCCTTTTTAATGGTACTACAGGAATTGATACAAAATCCCTAACCTCCTCAAAAATGAAAAATATTTTTTGGTATGAGGTACAACAGCTACTTATAAATAAACATTTCGAAAAAAAAAAAACTAATACCAATAATTTCAGCGTTTACTACGTGCAGTTTTTAGACCATCTTATAAAGTGCAAAACATGTAATAGTTATGATGTCCTTAATGTTTTGGTCCTTTACGGGCATACTCTGATTCATCACAATATTTCTTTTTTTCATTTATTACACGTCTTTCAAGTTGATGAAGTCTCTCGTTTTGAGTCGTTTTGATATTTGGTTGTGCGATTCTGTCTGGCCTTTCTAGCCTATTTGCTTTCACTTCAGTTGCGCCTGTAACTTAGGACTGTAGTTTTATTATTCATTATCTCTTCTCTGCTATGTGACAGAGGAGAGAAGATGAAACAAGTAGCTGTGAAAAAAAATCTCTTATTAACCAAATGTCTGTTCTTTTCTTTGACAATTATGTGTCTCACCTAGTTAGTAAGTGTTCATAGTTTTGCTATTTTTTTCTAGTACTCGAAGGTCTTTTTTTCGTTTTTTTTTACTAATGCAATTTCTACTGCTAGTTTTTCTCTTTATTTGTTTTCTTATTAAACTTGTTTCGACCTCATCCTCTTTCCACTCTGTTGATTTTTCTGGTCCTTTGCTATTTTTTTAAAATTTTAATTCGCGCGTTCTCCTCGACATATTGTTATTGTTAAAACTTTTTATATGCCACAGTTTCTATAAGATTCTTTACACAAAATTATTGCTTTTAGGAAACTCGACTCAAAAGAGTGCTCAAAATTTTGTTTGACTATTTCACAACAAAGACACGTTTTCTACTGAGCATGTTAGAAGGCAGACACACGATTAAGGGGGTCGTTGGAAATTTGTATAATACACTGCCTCATCTAATTTTTGATCCCTTAGGTTAATATATCTTTTTGCTAATTAATTTCTTGCCTTTCAAAACTTTTTGGGTTTTCTTAAAGCTTTTCTCTATTTAAAAAAAATATTCACTAATTTCGTACTACACTCGCCATTCTTCTCGTTTCGTGCTTTTGTTATTTTTTTTATAATACTCGAAATTTTTTTGTTTTTTCTTAACTAATACAACTTCTGCTAGTTGTCTTCTTCTTCACTTGTTTTATTATTAAACTTGTTGCGACCTCGTCCTCTTTTTGTGGTCTTCTGTTTCTTTTTTTTAAATTTTATTTTGCATTCTCCTCAACATTTGTTAACACTTTTCCTATCTCAGCAATATTTAGAAATATCATTTACGCTAAATTATTATTCCTTAGCAAACTAGACTCAAAAGGATCTTCCCCAAAATTTTTTATGGCTGTTTTACAACAAGAAGACCTGATCTATTGAGCATGTTAGAAGACAGATACAAGAATCGTTGGCAATTTGTATAACTAACACACTGTCTCACATACTTTTTGATCTTTTGGTGATATCCACTGCGAGATAGATGAAAGCTGACCTCGCCTTTCTTCGTCAATTTTTCCCTATTAATTTCTTCTTTTCCTTATAGTGACCAATGACACTTATCAAGAACATTTCATATTCTCTGAATGATAGTCTTGCATATTAAAGTACTGCTCTAATGTTCCCTATAGTACTTTATGCCCAGCAATACCTAAATTTACCTTATAGCCTTAGCAATATATAAAACGGCTACATGGGTCCTTGTACTAAAATCTTAAGGGTCGACGGTTATATTTCAGACAACTGCTCAGATCAGCAGAACTCGCCTTAGTCAATCGTGCTTTTAATGATTTACAGAGGATCACCCTATAATAATAGCTCACCCGAAAAACCCAACCCGGTTAAGGTTTTGCTCCTATATACCGGATTTATAGGAATGTTATTCCTTAATAAGACAACTTATCAACATGCATTATAGGTCCGCAATGTTTCGTATATTTTAAATGACTTTTGGGGAAATAACACATACATAATGTAAGGAAATAATTTAATAACATGCATATAATATGGAAGAAAGGAATGTGAGGGATACTTGCCTAGATTGTCGATAATACGGTAAGCTGTAAAAGACAAAATCGTTATACTTCGACAGCACAATTAAGGCCTGATTATAGTGTGGTTCTAAGAACATCGATACTAAATTCACTAATAACTAGATGGTGGATAATTTTTACATAATTTACATTTCTTTCTTCCAGTGCCTCCAGAATACAGTTCATGGTTAGGGGTAATATCATTACAACAATATCAAACTGAGTCATTAACACTTAGTAAAAAATAAAGGAGAATGAGTAAAACAGAGCAACTAACACATATAATTAGTGTAAATTTAAGAATGGTGAGGCACAATAATCAGAAACAGAGATGCAACATTGACTTTAATAACTGATATTGAACTGGGAAGTTCCAGCATATGTTGACAGTGCGTGTTGGAAATTCCATGTTTAATGCACATAGCACATTGAGCTAATGACCCAAAAGTCTGCTTGATACCGAATTTAATGCAACTTTTAACTATTTTCCTCGCTAGTTGCTACCAACAATTATTTTATATTATTTAGGTAATTAAATAAAGCGAACGCTACCGCAATGCATAAATTATGTATAAGGTATGACGAGGGGTTGCCTAAGTGCTTGAGGGAATATTAAAACAGACTTTTGGGAAATTAGTTGAGTAGCCCATTCTCTAAGAACGTTTTCACGTTTTCACTTCGAAGTTATTTAAGACTTAAAGTACTTACTTAGATTATAATTACTGTACAAAATTGCTGAACATTTTTTCATAGCTATGAAGACTTGAAAACTATGGATCTTTTTTGAGAACGGGCTTCTGGCAACAACTTTAACTAAACTTCAAAGGGTTAATGAGTACTCATGTAGCTTGAGAACTTACCTTCTCTCTGGGCAGGAGCTATCGCCGAGACAGGCTGAGGTATTGCTTGGGGGAATTGGCCGTAAACGGCAGGGTAAGCTGCTGAACAAATAACATAAAATCACACTCATACCATATTGAGATGCGACAATCATGCTATGCATCATTCTTCACATCCAGTATTAAAAATGCTATGTATAGAAATCTACAAAACACTTAGTTATATGAAGACAATAATTTTCAAACGATTTGAAGTTTTTGTTTTCTAGGTGGGACAACACTATAGTATGTTTCATCAAATTTTGTTTCTAAGTTTTATCACCATGCGAATGGCAATGACTTGGTCGTTTAATGTTACATATTTTTTTAGAGTATCACTAAAGAATAGAAGTGTTCTAGTAAATATTATGATTAAGGCAACATTCAAAGATTGTTTTTGAGTTTTTTTACAGTAAGTTAAGTATAAGCTTGCCATTTTAAGGGTTTTGTATACTGAATGAATAAAAATGCCTCTGAAAGATAATTAGTGCAGTGCTTTTTACAGCGTCAAAGAGCAACTGTGCATAAAGAACTTTGGGATCTATTCTGGCCAAAACCACTGACCACAAGTCCACCATCTTCATCTCCATTTTCACAATTTAGAGCCTAAGAGCTGCTGACAGAAGCCGACCAATATTTCGATTTGATTGGAATGGAGAAAATTGATTAGGAGGACTCCGGAAACCCATCTAGACTAAACGAGAACCGGGAACAGTCAAGAGAGTGTATTCAGGCCGGGTATACAAACCAGCGAGCCGCGCCAGATGGTATGGAATAGATAGTGCAGTGTAGTAAATAAGCGAGCAGTGCGAATTGTTAGTAGAGGGTAATTGTGTTTTAACCATGTTGTAATAATTAAAAGTAAATAAAAGTGTGAAACGTAAAAATTAATGGAACCCGTATCCCGTAACAACCGGTGTCACAAGTGAGATACTTTTCGTCAAATTTATTAATGTAAGGACAAAGAAGTCGTCGCGCGTGGAATTTTGTATGTTAAGGACTGTGCAAGTACTTTGGGGTTTTCTACATGCCATATACTCGATCTACGACAAAAATCATAGATGAACAACTGGCAGCACTTACAGAAATGCTTATTGAAAGTACAAAGAGGAACAAAGGATTTTGGAAGAACAAGAAAAACCAAGGCAACTTGAGAAAAAAGAAGAAACAAAAATAAAGGCAGGTCGACAAAGAGGAACAAAGAAACTTTCTGGAAGAACAAGAAAAACAAAAGCAACTTAAGAAAAAGGAAGAAGCAAAACAAAAGCAACTTGAGATAAAGGAACAACGAAAAAAATCAAGCTGCTCTGTTTCAAGCACTAACGGATGGTTGCAATAACTTGTCTCAACCAAAATGACTAAAGTCAAACAAGACGTAGATCAAGTCAAACAAGACGTGGATCAAGTCAAACAAGACGTGGATCAAGTCACAAATGAAGTAGAGATGAAAATGACGGAGTTAGAGGAACGGTGGCGGATCTGTGAAACACGTCGCAGGGAGGCAATTTCAACAGCTGAGCGACTAAACATTACTAGGCCTCTAGTTTTCGACGGCACTACTGCTTAGGGCATTTATAAAGACCAATTTGAGGCCGCAGCAGTTAAAAATGGATGGATAGATTCGGACAAGGCTACCGAAATTTTAGTAGCTTTGAGAGGAAAGGCAGCAGGCATGATGCCTATACTGTCGATCACTGAAAAGTGTAATTACAACGCAATTGCGGCGGCGTTAGAGCGGAGGCTTGGTAATGCTCATCGCGAATTAATCTACCACACAAAACTACGGATAAGGCAGCAGAAGCCAGGCGAAAACCTACTGCAAAATGGTAGGGGACCACCAGAAATCTTGGGACAAATCTCTGTCTCTTCTAATCATGGATCACAGAGGTGCAGTACATATTACGACAGGACATATCCCTGCCAAGGTTAAATTTGGTAAAGAACTTCGTCTTCCGGTAGATTTGGTGTACGGATCACCAGAAGAACCGGTGCAAGATGTCCAGATCTATGCCGATGAACTGTGAGAAAGATTAAGGGAAACCCATCGAACCGACAAAGATAAATATTACCAGCGATCGGATGTAAGCCAGATATGACCTAGGGGCGAATTCTGCAGGATTTAAGGCAGGCAACTTGGTGTGGTTGTATAATCCATAGAGGAAGAAAGGAAAATCTCCCAAGTTGTCTCCAAGTTGGGAGAGTCCATATACAGTCACCAAATGGATTAACGACGTGGTATACAGGATCCAACGTACCCCTAGAGAAAAGATGAAAGTGGTTCATCTTGAACGGTTAAAGACTTACAGTCGTGGAAATGTCTCTGATCGGGAGGATCAGAACTGATGTTACGCCCGACCGTCGGTCCTCAGAGATTCAGGCTGAAGCGGCAACGCCGAGCCCGATTGTGACCCCGAGAACCCATCTAGACTAAACGAGAACCGGGAACAGAACGGAGGTTAGTGCAGTGTAGTAAATAAGCGAAATAAGCGAACAGTGCGAATTGTTAGTAGAATGTAATTTTGTTTTAATTGTGTTGTAATAGTTAAATGTAAATAAAAGTATGTAGTTAATTGACGATAAATTATTGGAGCCAGTATTGGACTCTCGCCTATATTAATTCACAAGTTTATTCTTGCCCCTTCAGATATTTTTTTGCGATATACAAAAGCGATTAATCATTGCAGCTTATTAACTTATAATATTTTTCTTTAAGCATGCTCACGCAGTAATGCACTTAGACACAAGCCAAAAGAACTCCATTGTGACCTTATAATAATTGCAATATTCAAACAAATATTTTGAGTGACTTACATGTCTATTAATTATTAACAGCTTAACAAGGATTCGGAGAATATTCAGTTTTAAAATTTGAATTGCAGTTGTTTTGTTCCTTAAAGTCAAGGAAACAGACAACACCATAAAATGTTAAGTTTAAAATTTCATATTGCACTTGCAGCTTTCATAAGTCAGGTGAAGTTGCAATGAGTCTCAACCATATTTGTAGGGTGAATATAGATAATTTCAGAACTACATACATACATATCAACTTAATATACATATTTACAATAAGTACCTAACCCAAAATAATACTTAAAAAAAACTATCAAAACAGAAAACGTATATCTACCATCGCCCAGCTATGTTAAGAATGTCTGTTTTTGAAAATTGGAAACATGAAATTTCCGCATATTATTCCTAAATAGAGAAACAGAAATATTTGTAATTATGAAACCCCAAATCGTTTGAAAGTAGTAATACCGGCTTGCCGTTTTATCAAAAAATATGTCTCGAATTTAATATTATTGAAACATAAATTTTCATGCGAGAGGCAAAAAGTTATATACGCCAAATTCGGCCTAAATGTTATGTTTTAATGCGTCCATTAAATATTATAAATTGCTTGATTTATTGGATTTCCTATGGAGTTTACGCATTTTCACGGTCCATTAAATTCCAACTCCGACAATGATATTTCCAGTTTCCGAATTAACGAAACGGCTTTTCCAAAAAATCGCACGCCTGGTACAATTACTATTATTATCACTACCCAAACTGGCGTACAGAAAAATACGTCCAAAATCACGTAACATATAAAATAAAATGGGACACATCTATATAGTTTAAACAACACACATTAGCAACACCTCTACGTCGAGAAAAGGCTTTACAATGAATTTTAGACTGAGCAGACACTTACCCACACCACTAACTCCGTATCCAGGTTGCATTGCCTGGAAGGCGGCTGGATGTTGTATGGCAGCTTCACCATTGGGTAACCCCTGCGTTGGAATGGACAAGTGCAACGCGTCTGAAAACAAAACTTCTATAGACAGAAAATATATTTTTGAGAGGATAATATTTTCGTTTTTTCTTTTTTTTTTGAGAATTCTTGATGTTGTTCCTGAACCATAGTACTCATAGCTTTTATTTTAAAAAAAGTGTAATTTTAAGAGATTTACTTTTCCTTTCTAACAATTTTCCAAGTTGTTCCTGTAGAACTGTAGAACAGTATTCATATCCTGTAAAACTTAAATTTCACAAAATATATTTTAAGAGGGCTTTCAGGTTGTTCTTGGACCACACTGTTCATATCTTGTAAATTTTTTATTATAAAAAATTTATTTTTAGGAGAATGTTTTTTTCACAATTTTTGAGTTTGTACCTATCATGTAAAATTTCAATTTCACAAAATCTATTTTTAAGAGAGGATTTGATCTTTTGTTTTTAACAATTTTCCGGGTTGTTCATGAACGACAGTATTCATATTCTGAAGGGTTTTAATTTTACAAATTCTGTAATTAAGATGTCATTTGTTTTTCCTTTTTGACAATTCTACAGGTTGTTCTAGGACCACAGTTTTTATATCCTGAAACGTTTCAGTTTCACAAAAATTATTTTTAAATAGTTATCTGCTTTTTCTTTTTGACAATTTTTCACGTTTTCCCGGGTCCACACTATTCATATTGTTACGCCCAACCGTAGGACCATAGAGATTCGAGCCGAAGCGGCAATGCCGAACGCCGACCGCGACCCCGGGAACTCATCTAGACTAAACGAGAACAGTCGCCTCGGTTCTCGAAAGTACGAGAGTGTGTTCAGGCCGGGTACATAAACCAGCGAGCCGCGCGAGATGGGATCGAATAGATAGTCTAGTGTGGTAAATAAGCAGATAAGCGAACACTGCGAATTGTTAGTAGAGAGTAAGTGTGTTTGTAATCGTGTTATAATAGCTAAAAGTAAATAAAAGTGTGTAATTAATTGACGATAAATTATTGGAACCCGTATCCCGTAACAACTGGTGTCAGAAGTGGGATAATTTCCACCAGGCCTGGAGACTACTAGGCCTCCAGTTTTCGACGGCACTACTTCTTGGAGCATTTATAAAGACCAATTTGAGGCGACAGTAGTTAAAAATGGATGGAGAGATTCGCAAAAAGCTACCTAACTTTTAGTAGCTTTGAGAGAAAAGGCTGCAGACATCACGCCTACATTGTCGAACAATGAAAAGTGTAATTACAACGCAATTGCGGCGTTAGAGCGGAGGCTTGGTAATGCTCATCGCGAAATAACCTATCAGACAGAACTACGGACCAGGTAGCAGAAGCTAGGCGAAAACCTACAGGAATTTGGAGCGGACATTGAACGTTTGACAAGGTTAGCAGATCCTGCGGCTTCCTCTAATTTCCTTGATCAGCTGTCAGTCCAGCAGTTTATCGAAGGAGTTCGCGACAGTAAAATTAAATGCCATTTGAGGTTGACTCGTCCTTCCAGTGCAAATGAGGCATTAATTCGGGCCTTGGAGTATGAGGCGTCGAGAATACGGCCACAGATTTAGAATAGTGGACGTCCAGGAAGGGCCGCAGCCAAAATCAATCTTAAAGCAATTGTTGGACGAGGAGGGTGAATTCAAGAAGCAAATGACTCCATAGTTCGACCAATCAAGGAGCTGGGCATAAGACATTGGTTACAGAAGAAATATGGACCGAAATGCCGACCTACAGAAACCCGGATCTTTTTTAGACTGCGGCAGAATGGGACGTTTTAAAAGGGACTGTCGCGTTCGACGGCAAAGGGGTCAGACTCCGCCGCGACGACAATCTGGCGGACTGACACATCAGCCGGAAAACTAAGACCAGTCAGTGTGAAGGGGCGAACGCTGACAGGACCCACGGAAGCCCCCAAGATCACTAGGATTGGACAGCTTGGAGCCTCACGATCCCTGGCAAGATTGAACATCGTCCGGGCAGATCTCATGGTAAGGCAGATGCATTATCACGCAGGTCTGGTAAAGAGGAATGTCGAGACTGTCAACGAGTATAACAATGAGATGGACCAAGCATTCTTTGAAGAACCAGGATTGACGTCGACGAACATTGGACCACTGAACAAATGAAAGTCGAACAAACAACCGATAATGCTGTGGGGTTAATACGTCAATGAAAGTTGGAAAATCAAAGACCTGATTGGAAGGACATAGCAGATAAGAGCCTGGACGTAAAAGCTATGTGGACTCAATGGGATTCCTTGGTGATTCAGAATGGTTTAAGGAAGGGGACTTGGGAAAGCCCCGACGGGAAAAGTGACACACTCCAGCTTGTCGTACCAGAAAGTAAACCGAAAAGTGTCTTGGGAGAAATGCACAATGGAGTGTCTGGAGGCCATTTTGGAGTGAATAAGACCCTGGATAGAATTCGGGAAAGGTACTACTGGGTAAATTGCCGAGATGAAGTCGAAGAGT
This sequence comes from Taphrorychus bicolor, assembly GCA_951812265.1. Taxonomy (NCBI): domain Eukaryota; kingdom Metazoa; phylum Arthropoda; class Insecta; order Coleoptera; family Curculionidae; genus Taphrorychus; species Taphrorychus bicolor. Next base: position 58,450,198 of record OX638297.1, on the reverse strand, counting down.
GGTGCAGTGGTCCTGCTGCTTCGTAAAAGGACTCCAAAGAAGGACTGGGGAGCAAGTGAAGCTTGCAATACAGTGTTGGCGTCAAATTTGAAATAATTGCGATCGACGTGGCAGGTTCTTTTCCAGAAACGGACGATGGCAACAAATACATTTTAGTTGCCATGGATTATTTCAGTAAATGGCCTGAAGGTTAGCACTACCAAATCAGGAAACTATCACAGTAGTAAGGGTCTTGGTTGACGAATTCTTCAGTAGATTCGGCGTATCATTATAGCTTCATTCGGACCAGGGACGGAATTTTGAATGGCAACTTTTCAAGGAGATCATAGAACTTCTGGAAATCCGCAAAACAAGGTCAACTCCGCTCCATCCACAATCAGCTGGCGTAATCGAGCGTTTCAATCGAACCATGGAACAATACCTCTGCAAAATAGTAGCGGATCACGAGAAAGATTGTTACAAATTTCCGCTTCTTCTTATGGCTTACAAAGTGGCAGTGCATAACACGACAGGACATACCCCTGCTAGGGTTTCGAGAATGATTAAAGGAAATCCATCGAAACGTGAGGACACAAATAAAGATTGCCAGCGATCGGATGAAAGCCAGATATGAACTAAGTGCAAATTCTGCAGGGTTTAAGGCGGGTGACTTGGTGTGGCTGTATGACCCACAGAGCAAGAAAGAAAAGTCTCCCAAATTGTCTCCAAGTTGGAAGGGTCCATACACAGTCATCGAACGGATCAACGACGTGGTATACAGGATCCAGCGTACCCCTAGACCCAAGATGAAAATGGTTAAAGACTTACAGTCGTGGAGATTTCTGTGATCGGGACTATCAGAACTAATGGTAGGATTCTGTAACTTTGCGTACAGCGATGTAAGAGATATATCGTTCTAGAGGTGCAATTGCTTATTTGAAAAAGACGCAAAGTTTATCTTTTCTTCAATTATTCCTTCTCAAAACAATATATTTATGAAGCACTATTTGATCCACCATGCCATTCATCTTTTGTGTTCCAAAAACACTGAAGATATCTTCCGTTGTAAATCTTACATTTTCGTTTGTAGCTTCGTTTAGGGCTATACGTCGCATGCACCACTGTAAGCAAAAGCTACAGAATCCTACTTTAAGAGGGGGGCAATATTACGCCCAACCGTCGGTTCACAGAGATTCTGGCCAAAACGGCAACACCGACCGCCGACCGCGACCCCCGAAACCCATCGAAACTGAACGGGAATCGGTCGCCTCCGTTCTCGAAAGTACGAGAGTGTGTTCAGGCCGAGTATACAGGGTGTCCCAGAAAAAAGCAACTAAATGGGGATTTCGGAAACGGTAAGAGATACAATTTTGGAAAAATGAAAATGAAAATTTTGAAAATCCATTGAAATGCTATTCCGATCCCAATCAAATGCTCTATCGAAATTAAAAATATTTTCAGGGGTTTTCAAACTATCGTACAAAAACTAAAAATTGTATTTATCGAAACATTGAAATATCGTCGCCATCTTATAAATAAATTTTATAAAATTTAGTGGTTTTGTATTAGCGACTTCGGGCAATCGAACGAAGTTAACGAACTTTTTCTAGACCTTTTAGAGGTTTTTTGCAACCATAGCCAACTTTGTTATTTCTTATTGCCGCCATATAGGTTTTATATGTTATTAAATAGTGCATAAAAAGAGCTTTGCAACCATGTATACAAAATATAAACTTATTAAAAACAGTTTTTCACTTAGTTGGCTGTGAAACAAATTCCGTGATTATGTTTGTTGTCATAGCTACGTAACAATCTCTCAAAACGTTGTTATTTATTTGATTTTATCTGATAATTTTACAGTTGTTCAAATAGTTGTGATATTTTTCGAGTTACCAATTAAATGTAATATGAAAAGGTTTTCAATAGCGAAACAGTTGATATGTATGATTGTTTCATTTTGTGCCATAGGAACGCTAATCGAGCTCAAGATATGTACTTTCAACGATATCCAGAAATACGGCAACCAGGTTTATCGATCTTCAGAATGCTTATAAATAATTTAATTAGCTATGGTGCCTTTAAAAAACACAATCGAAATAGATTGCCTAATGAAAATATTGAAATTCTTGTTTTGCAAATTATAATCGACAATCCTCGTACCTCCCTTCGTCAACTGGAAAATAATGTTGAAGTGCCTAAATCAACTTCTTAGAGAATTTTTAAAAAAATTAAGTATCGTCTACATACAACACATATTAGTCAAGGACTCCATGATGGTGACTTTGAAAGAAGAATATTGTTTTGCAACTGGTTCGTAGAAAAATGCCAAGATAATTTTTAATTTCTGGTTAAGGTGCTGTAGTCTGATGAAAGCAGATTTACAAACTGTGGAGTATTTAACAGGCACAACAACGTGTATTGGGCCGAGCAAAATCGTATAGTATAAATCGTGGGGTTCACCATCAAGTTAGGTGGGGTTTTAATGTATGGCTAGGAGTCATAAACGGACAAAAATTTTCATAATAATTTGACTGCACCTCGATATCTTGAAATAACTGGATCGGAAATCGAGGTCCGGTTTCCTGGCCTGCACGCTCGCCGGACATTACGCCTCTTGATTTTTGCATTTGGGGATACTTAAAGGATACTTAAAGATTATTGTACTCCTCATAACACAATAGAAGAACTTGAGGCAGCTGTTTTTCAAGCCATAGAAGAAATGCCTGGACAGATGGTTAAAGATGCATGTATTTCTCTAATACATCGATGTAGGACGTGCATTAAAAGCAACGGTGGAATTTTCGAACATTTACTTTAATTTAATTTAACGCTTTGTCATCGGTTTTTAGTTTTGTTTAGAATTTAATCATAAATAATGTTTTAGTTGTAAACTTTAGTATCATAATTAAAATATTTTTTTTAAGAAATTGCATTTTTTGACAAAAATTAAAACAAAGTATAATTAGAAAGTAAAATTCTAATAAAAGATAGATAAAAGCAAATAAATAACAAAGTTTTGGCAGATGCAAACACAATTACGGCATATGCTTCAGAGCCAACAAAGTGAAAAATTGTTTTTTTTATACATTTACATTTTTCTTCATAAAAAAATAGGGTTGTTATACACAGTTGAAAAGCCCTTTAATGCACTATTTGACAACGTAGAAATCTAATAAAGCTGCCATAAAAATAACAAAGTTGGCGATGGTTGCAAAAAAACTAAAAGGTCTAGGAAGAACCCGTTAACGTCGATCGATTGCCCGTAGTCGCTAATGCAAAAGTTCCAAATTTTATAAAATTTGTTTATAAGATGGCGACGATATCTCAATTTTTCGAAAAATACAATTTTTAGGTCTCGCACGATATTTTGTAAACCCCTGTAGATAATTTTAATTTCGATTGAGCTCTGATTGGGCTCGGAATAGCGCAACTTTTTTCCCATGTAACCAAAATTGTATCTCTTACCATTTCCGAAATCATGTAGTTGCTTCTATCTAGGACACCCTGTATAAACCAGCAAGCCGCGCGACATGGGATGGAATAAATAGTGCAGTGTAGTAAATAGGCGGACAAGCGAACAGTGCGAATTGTTAGTTCAGGTTAGTTGTTAGTTGTTAGTTCAGATTAATAATTGTGTTTTAATAGTGTTGTAACAGTTAAAAGTAAATAAAAGTGTGTAGTTAATTGACGATACATTATTGGAACCCGTATCCCGTAACAACATCATGTAAAGCTTTAGTTTTACAAAATTTATTTTTAAGAAGGTGTTTTTTTCCTTTTTGACAATTTTCCGGGTTGTTCCCGGTTCACAGTATTCATATCCTCTAAACTTTTAATTTTGCAAAATTTATTTTCAAAATATTTGTTTTTTGGTTTTGACTATTTACCAAATCATTCCTGGACCACAGTATTCATATCCTGCAATGTTTTAATTTTGGGTTAAACGTATTTTTTTCGGCTATGCTTTTGAAAATGTATTCAGATAATTAAAAAAAAATGCTTTGCTTTGAGGTAAAAAACTAAAGTAAACTAAATTTTTATTGATACCACAAAACCGACAATGGGACTTAGTCGTAACTAAACATTATTGAAAATATTTTAATGTTTAAAATACTTACGAGGAGGGAAAGTTTGGGCAGGAATTCCATTTGTATAAACAGTTTCCTGACCATTAACTTGAGGACCGTTCGGCGTTTGAGCTGCCATATTGAAGGTGGGCATGGTAGGGGAAGGCAGGCTCGGAATAGCTCCATTCACGGGCTGCCCGTTTCTATCCACTGGAGGACCCACCTGCACGTCCGCATATTCAGGCCCTAAGAAAACATCTCACACTTTACTTTCCTGCCTTACCTGGGTAAACAATTTAAACATTCCGAGTTCGATAAATCCCCATCGGACACGGGGCTCTATCGGCGGTTTGTTTGCCCTAAATCGGGTGTTTTTGCATCGTCAAACAAGTTTACAGTGACATTTTAAGTATCCCCGTTCCGAATAAACATTCTGAAGTTGCCTGTTTACACAGAGGTATTCATTTGTTTGACGTGCTCGCGTGTGCTATCGCCCACATTCCGACTGTTTCAGGTAAACTGGCAACAGCAAAAAAAGCCGATAGCTTCATGAAACTGCCGACTTAATGGGACGATATAAATGTCGGGCGCTAAAAGTGATAATTACCGGACGTGGGAGGTGCCACCACGCCGTTTCCAATTCCATTAATTCCGTTAATTCCGTTAATGGTGTGAGCGGGTAGCTGAGTAATGGCAGCCATTGGGTTAATGTAAGTGCCTTGCGCAGTCGCTGCTGCCATGATGGCGGCTTGCTGCTAAAAACATACTTAGTTAGATTCTAGAACATGACAAGGAAATTAAATAATGCCTTTCAGGCAGTAGGGTTAATTCAACTAAGGGGGGCTAAAACGCAAATCGTAACTTTCAAGGAGGCTTGCTTCTCTATACTTCATAGCTAATCAGTGTTCTAAATTCCTCAAAATTATCCTATTTGGTATTTACTTTTTATTGACACAAATTTATTGGATAATTTTTCTTGATGTTATATTATTCGGACCCTATAGCATTTTTAGAAGATCAGTGACAAGGAATAAATAAAGAAGTAATTAGCTAACTTTATTTTGCGAATAGGAATAAAAAGTTACAATTTCAAGAAAATAAAAACAACCGCATACTGGCGCATTTTCAAGACTTCGTGGCCAATAATACTTAGTGAGAAAGATAATTTCGATAATGCAACAAGGTGTAAAAGAAATATCGATGTTTAATAATATTAAGTATAATGTAACAGTAGTAATCCAGGACAATCCAAGGACTTTCTTTCAACTCTTGCTTGGTTGTGACCTCGAAAATCACAATGACGGGTCCACGCTAGTCACTGACCTTGAACGCCGGCTATTTCCCCCTTTTCACACTATTTCGCACCTTTCATTTCAAAACAATAAAGTTAGAGATCTCTTATTTACATTGGAAAATTTCACAATTGAAAGGTTAGCTAAATAACGTTCAAGCCATTTTAAAGAATACACCATAACACCATAACAATACGGCTCCTTTTCGTTGTAACAGGGAGGAATGCCCCAAGCCTTGCATGTTAAAATAAAAAGAAGACAAATCAGTAAGTTATTTTATTTTTTTTTAGTATATTTTACATTTTAAATCTTGTACATCAACAAATTTGTTGTGATATAACGATCTATCCTAATCTAAATTGGTTCAAGAATCTTACGCATGAAAATGTTCAGCAAAATGTACAAATCTTGTTAGTATTAGGTGATAACTGTAGTATACCGTACCTTGTAAATTCGTGTCCTATTGATCAGATAGTAATTGAAGTAGAATATATCATATAGAATGAAAAGTATGACGATATAAAAATCGAAAAAAGAAACAAGATAGTACAAGTCATTTCCAATTTTCCTGAAAATCAAAACAATATTTTAACTGAGAGGAATTTTATAAAATATGAGCGTGATGCAAGAAAATTTCTGAAACAACATCTAGAAATAATCATTTTGAAGCCTGACAAAGGTCGCCCTGTATAAAAAGACTATTTATAAAAGAGTCATCAATTATTGTCTGATGAAACTACGTATCAGATCGTGATTGCAGATCTCACGAACTCTATGCAGAACGAGCTCAACAGGCTAATAGACAGGAATAACAAGAGTGGTTGTTTTACAAAGAAAGAAGGCAAAAAACTTAAGAACTGAGAAGGCATTCCTCTCAGGATGTACCTTCAACATAATATACAAACAGCTGACAGCCCCCTAATGCCCATAGTTTCAACGGCTCTCCGCTCTATTACCTTACTAAATACATCTAAAACATGCACACGTTGCAGATGAATATCATACCAAAAATTCGTTCGAATTTGTATCGTTTATTCAGAACTTTCAATTGCCCCAGTATTACGTGTTGGTTCTACTGGATGTTGTATCATTGTTTACTAACATACCAACTCAACTAGTACTAAAGTTAGTGGAGGAACGTTGGAATCTCATTGAACAACATACAGAACTTAGTTACCAGTAATTTGTCAAGTTGCTTATGTTTGTTTTTGATCATCACTATTTTGTGTTCGACAATAATTTTTACAAACAGATACTGGTCTGGGCAAGGGTAATTGTCTATCGCCCCTCTGTGCGGACATATTAATGTCTATACTACAGCAAACGTGTGATAGGTTACCCTTTCGATTGCCATTTTTTCGGATAGGCTATAAAACTTTTTCTAGAGGTGTTTAATGACTTTCACCCTAAACTACATTTCACCCTCGAGTGCGAATCATCCAGTACCATTTCTTTTCTTGATGTTCGACTTGTTAGGACACCTGATAATACCATGAAAACTGATTGGTATCATAAACCAACTTTTTCAAAACGTTTTCTCAGTTTCAATTCCAAACACTCTTTCAAACAAAAAAATAAATATTATCAATAACTTGAAACATCGAGCTTTAAGGTGATTACACGCGGATTTCCACTCAAACAACATAATTGAGATAGAACGTTATTTAATATCCAATAAGTTTCCTATTAAGTTGATATGATGAAAAATTGAAACATAAAATTTATAAAGACTATGAAAGTGGCGTTATCTATGAGATTCATTATGGTGATTGTGATGGATTGGTCAAACTGGAAGATACCTGTAGACTCGAGTTCAGGAACATAAAAGAAGTGTTCGACCGAATAGTTTGATCAATTTTAAACAAAATATTTCATTAGCAGAACACTGAAAAATATAGGCACTCGTTCAAATGTGATGATGTTAAAACCTTAGGGCGTCAAAAAAACTATCAAAGGGGGTTGTGCATGAGATGATTGAAATTAAGAAGAATCCTAAGAGCATTAATAAAAAGCAAGATGTTGAAGGACTTAGTAACAGCTACTTCAACATTTTACAAATAATAAAGAAACGACAATAGTTCAACTTAATGCTTATGCTTTAATACACTGTGAAGTTTCGCATTCCACTTGGAACAATATCCCCTTAATACATATCCAAAAAGAGAAAATTACTTTGTATACTATGGTGACATTTTACATCCAACCGCTCTAGCGATGCTTTCACCTAGCCAGCGTAAAACATTCCTTTTGTTGTTCGTATGCAAATTCCGACTGAGTCTATCGACTTGGTTCTGCTTTAGCTGTGATACTATCTATACGTCTTCTCCGTCTTCCAAACTATACTAACGAACTATAGTCGAAATATCAATATTCGCTTTATATATAAGATGTCCTGCAATAGCTATTTTGAGTCTGACGCACAAAGAGTGGCAAGTGTTATATGTGAGTATGGGTTTTGTTTTTTTTATATATATATTTTTAATAATCTTTAACGTGTCAATATGAGATGATATTCCTTGCTAGGCTTTTTTTGTGTATATAAACCATTAAATGTTTTTTTTTTTAATTTGATTGTGGTAATTTGTTATTTGCATTTTGTGGCATTACCGTTTTATTGTTCGGTGAATTTGTGGCTTTTTTTTTTCATAATTTTTAGTTTCCTGAGGATGGCTCTCTTTTAGAGCCCAAACGTCGATAAATATGACGGTTCACATCCCGTAGTCGTTTTATTGATCCAAAACAAACCATTTACCTTAACATATAGAGAATATTTCAAATTCGTCGCTCATCGTTGGGATTTCGTAAGCTACTGATCAGCTACAGATTCAGTTAAATAGGTGCACATTTGCGTGGATATCAAAATGATATTTTAAAGCTTCCTAAGTTTCGACTATTTCGGAAAAATTTTCGAAAAATGTTTGTTTCAACTTATTTGAAGCAATATCCCAAAATAAATTGCACCTTCTAGTGGATACTTTTCTGATCTACATTATGGTACAAATTTTTTAAATATCGCTGATACATTATATAGACGAAAATTGAAGTTAAAATTAAAATCCCTTTCTATTACAAATGTAATGATGTGTAGTACTTCCTGTTTTCGTTAGCGTTTATGTCCTGTTCAATGATTTAATTACTTTTGTATGTAGGTATACTGAAATTCGTCGCCAATCATTAGAATCTCCAATAAATAGTAAAAGATGCGAACTAGATAATATTGAGATAAATTTGTAGTAATAAAATCCGGCCTTTTCCTGAAATTATCGAATATACTCGAAACTTTTGTGTGCATCGTCTAATATTTTTTAATACGGACATTACCGTTTTATATTAATTAAACTTTTTATTTTTCTGACCTGGTCACATTCTCTTGTAGAAAGAAAACAGTGTGAACGAAAACTTGAACTTTTTTTTTCTTGATTTTTCAAATAATTTCAGAAAAAAAAACAATTATAGTCAATTTCAATTTTTTTTAGATATTTCCAGATGTAGTTAGATTTGTGCCAATTTAACTAATTCGACGCATATGAATAATCCGTATACCCTGGTATAAATAACATGAACATAAACTCTAACAAAATCATGTTAATAATATATATTTTTTTCAAATCTAACAATTGTGTTAAATACCATCGATTTTGTAATAAAGAAGGTTTGCATTTGTCGACATTCGAACTTACGAGCCTTATTTGAAAAACTAAAGTTGATGATGCCCCAGAAAAGTCGAGACGTCGGACCACAAATTAAATAATACCGGAAGAAAAGAAAGTACCCAGAATCATATTCGTACTAGTAAATATACTACGAACGTCAATTTTTCCCCACGGACTAAAAGTGCAGCTTCTAGTGACCTATGGAAACCAAGATTAGGCTCACTGCTTGCTAATGCGCACATTCTTCTGCGCAAGACATATGCAGAGGACACGCCCACCGAAAAAATTGCATTTTCGGCCGGACGCCCTAGTGCGCGCTCGGAGTATTCTCATCCTTCTATTCGCAGTGAGAAAACAAAGGATGGTAGTAATGTCGCAGCAGTCTACCGAAAACTCTAGAAGAACAAAAGTTTGAGGTTAGGTCAACTCTGAGTACTTTTTGACATGAAAAGAAAATGTGTAATAACGAAAGATCGAAGATTTGTTTTTTTGATTATAGGCTCGTATTTATTTTAAAACAAATTAGTGTAATAAGTAATAAATACTCATCGGGTGGCTTGCAACATTGCTTGGTGGTAGTGAAAGTGGACCGTTCCCGTCAAAGATCGCGTAGGTTCAAATACTTTGTCCTACAATAACACCAAGACTATCAAGTGTATTGTGTATTGATTTTTTTATACCTGACTCGTAAGCCAAGACAAGGAAGGGCGACAAAAAAACTATCAAGTGTATTGTGTATTGATTTCTTGATTCCTGATTTGTAAGCCAAGACAAGGAAAGGCACCAATATTTTATTGGATGGTTAGACTTTTTCTGATCATGAAAATGGTGAGTATTGCGTCTTTTTGAGGTTTTATGATTATAATTAATTAAATTATATTACATTATTATAATTATTATTATGATTTTATTATCATTATCAACTGACTAATGTGTAAATGTTACGCGCGTACCTGTCAAAAAACAACCTCAAAAGTTAACAGCAAATGACGTTGACAGCATTACGGCATTGTCATGTGTAAATTATATTCAGGAATAGAACAGAAGCTTATTTTAAATAAGTCATGAGTTTTTAGTTTTTTCTTACAACTCACCATGCTAATTTGCCAAGTTAACTAACAGCTCAAACATTTTAGAAACTAAACATAATTCTTAGTATTTTTTATATTGATATAAATTAGATATTTTATATTTCGGCGAAAACTTAGTAAAACATAAAGCTTGGCATCATCGATTTTTCAAAATTAAGGGGCGGAGCTTGCGAGCCGCGCATGCGCTTTTATTGCCAGTGAGCCGGACTTTTTCGGGCTGAGCTTTTTAATGTTACGTTATAATTATATGTCATTTCTTATTTATATGCCCAGAATGCTCAATTTATTTTAAAACAACCTTTCAAATTAATTCAAGAAAAACCAAAAACGAATTTCGCAAATTTCAATTTGATTCGAATATCTTCGGAAACAGTAGAAATTTTGAAAATTGTAAAATGTCATTCTGATCTTCAGCCAAATGCGCAGCTTTGCCCAATTTAACTGAACCTGTATTTCGTATAGCTTACGAGATCCCAATGAAGAGCGGTCAATTCGATTAACCCTGTATAATACTTAGTTTATATTATGTTTTTGAACCCCTTTTAAGAAAAATCTTAATATCAGTTAACAAATTTAGCGGATTTTGCTAGAATTGAAGATTTGGACGAAGTATTATATTATGATCTGCTGTTAAACTGAGTTAACTTGTCGGAAACGGACGGAAGGGAAATACATGAGAAAAAAAAGAGTTTTAAAGGTTAACGAGACTCATTTTATTGTGGAGATATACCATGTATATAGGGGGTTTTATTTGAAAACGACATCTACTTGGTTGTAAAATGTCAAAAGAAAAGGATAAATGAACAAAAGTCCATTTATTTCTTATGCATTTGTGTCATCTTTATGTAATCACTTATACATCATGTCATCCTTTTCTCTCAAAAATGCATAGACTGACATAGATGATTATTTCTAATGAACATGGGGTATATACAGGAGGTATATGTACCCGTAAGCAAAAAAATTATCAAATGGGTACTTCGTAATTCAAAAAACAAAAAAGTACTTCGTAATTCAAAAGAAAACGATTTGTCAAACTTTCACTAAGAAAAAGTTTGTGGGGTTTCGTTGCTATTGTTGGTTAAATTTCTTGATAAAGAATGTGTGAAAGGAGCCGGAAACTTTTTCTTAATGAAAAGTTTGTTAAAATCCTTCTCTTTTAAATTTTTGATTATGTGCTTCTTATACAGGACATCCTGCATATGGGGTGTTAAGCGTCTTTTAGAAGGAAATAAATTTTTGACAGAAAAAGATGACACAATCAAAGTAAATGGACTTTTCTTCTTCCATCGTTTTCTTTTGGTATTTCACAGTCACCTAGATGACGCATTTAAATAAACACACCCTATATTTAACTTTGTTTTTTTCTTTGACCTTCCAAAATATAATTAAGTGGATTCTTTGGTATATGTTTTGGCTATTATTAAATCAATAATTATGGAACCTTGATAGAAGTGTATCGTAAATTTTCCTAACTTGTCCGTGTTGCAACAAATAATTGCACATGTACATGTACTTCAAAATGGCTACGCATCAGTTCTCACAGTTTTGCTTTAAAAAATGGATTCTTTTTTGTTAAGTCTAATATGTGAGTTCAAGGAGTATTAAATAAACACCCTGTATAAAAAAATCTGAATATGGTTTTCACCTTGTATATATTGAATATAAAAAACGTAAAGGATACCCAAAATATTAATTAACAAGTAATTACCAAAGTTCTTTCGCACCTATTGACATTATAATAAATTTAGTGGTTACTGTTATTCCCATTTACCTTTACATTACTATTGTGAGAAAAAGTGGCAAGTGGTCGCATAAAATTTTAATAAAAAAGTCTTCTATTCTATAACTTTTTACCTTATTACAGATAAACTATTTACAAACAAATTAGCAAACATATATTTAGACAAGGTGATACAAATACCTCTCTTATCAAAATCTTGGCCTTTAAAATTATTATATACCTTAGGTTATGTATACATATTGACTATTTGCAGTATTCATCTGTAACGAAATAGATCGCCTGTTGAAGAGAGATAATCAATCAAATAAAATTAAAGCGTTACTCAGAAAAGTAATAAATTCTATTTTTTTTTCCATTATGACCAAGATATCGCGAAAATGTGCCAGTGTGAGCCGCTACAAAATAGAATTTGTGGCCCCGGTACAAAATTTTACTTTGTACCGGGGCCACAAAATCTATAACCAGATCTTCAAAACGCGTACTTCTAAATGTGATTTTCCTCCACTTAAACCTGGTTTCGGTGGAAACGTGTTTACCTTTAAAGCATCCCTTCCGAATTCTAACTATTTAATTACAGAAAATTGCTCTATTTAGGCAGATCTAACGGAAATTTTAATTTGCGGAAAGTACTTAAAACTTTGACCACGAACGAAGTAGGCTGAATAAACGTATAAAACTGCTGTTTTAAACTTTCCGAAAGCTATTTAACTGCTCTGAACGCTTTTATAATTGAAACGGTTTAAATTTCTGGAAGTTGTTTTGCAGCCGAACTGGAATCTGTACTGATAAAACAAGTATTTGATGCTTGTAATTAATTTTGGAATCCACGGGGCCCTTCACAGTTAGCGAGGATTTTAATTATTATTTTAGCAACAAGTACAAACATCTTTAGAAAATGCATGAATCTGGTTCGTCTAATAATAAAGACATTGAAATTTATTTCTCACCAATTAAAGCAGTATAAATGTTTAATGTTTGGCAATTAACGTTTGGAGATGTAATAAAATTAATTACAAAATTACATTCAAACATAAAGTTTACTGTTGGCTAAGTGCTTCGCGTGACGGCCAGAATGTCTAATAAACTGCCCTTAAGCCCTTTGGGAGAAAGTCCATCTGCTCTTTTATTTCGCCCAGTAATTTACCTGTTCTAGGAGTTTAAACAGCAAAACAGGTAACTTCTCGAAGCATTTAACTTACTTAAAGGTTTAAATGAAGACTAATGGGATACGTACTTGTGCATACGCTGCTCCGTAGCCTCCAAACTGGTTGAAAACGAATGGGTTGATAAGACTCATATTTCCAGCCATCTGCTGCATGCGTCTTAGTTGTCGTTCCTTTTCTGTATCGGCGAATTTCACTACCAAGCTGGAGGAAGCTCCCTGCAAGCAAAAAGATCCAGATATTAAAATACGTCTTTTGAAATCACCGCTAGTCGAGATAATAAAATTTTTGGGGCGCAGCAAAGATGAAAGAGACACTTATACGAACCATAACAAAAAATATGGAAACCCTAAGTAGGCAAAATGGTTGAAAATATTTCTTGAACATCAAAGTGGCTCTTTTGCCGAAAGAATATTACGTTCAGTTCGACAAATGTTTAGCACAACGAAACCTTCAAAGCGAAGAGGCCCTTTTCTTTTGATGTGCTCTCTCCAGAAAAGCTTCAGGGATTCCAAAAGCATATTTTTAATATACCGTTTATACGATCGAAAAAGTAACTCCCTAAATTTGCTACGATTTGAGCATCATTAATTTATTCCCGGCGGTAGCGATACAGTCGAATAAAATGCCGAAAGAGCCGTAAAAGTTTTATCGGTCGCATAACTCCATATCTGAAAAAATGTGATCTCAAACGTCTAAAAAGTAGTTTCGGAGTAAATCCTGCACTGATCCGTTGGAGCAAATCAATTGGCCCGGATCCGAGGAAAGGATGATGGGGAGAAATGCGGGGATAGTGGGCTGAGCAATCCGTCTTTCACGAGGGCTCATTCACAGGACCGGAATTTGTTCAATTTAATAAAGATTTAGTGTCTTTTACCGTTACCATTTACTATTTTTTTTTAGTTCATTACCATCAACTCTGTTTTATAAAATCCCAATTTTGCAGATATCATAACTGAAAGATTTATAAAACAAGAATTAATGGTTCCTAAAAGAGTGAATCAATAAATTTTCTCCGGTGAAAAACCGCAGAAATTTAAAAAAAACTGGAATTTACTAACATATAAATATCTCCCTATAATTACCTACCACTTTGTCAGAAATTTGACTAAAAGGAAGATATGCTTTATGACCATCTTTTTTTTACAGTTTTCTGGACTAATGTCTCTCTACGTATAATTCTACGTATTTCCGGAATTTCGAATACCCATGTGTGGCTTGAAGAAGTCTCAATCTTCATCAAAATAACAGCGAGCTCGATGGAACAAATTTTAAATTTTCATTCAATTGATCAAATATTTTTGACTGGATAGGTAGCAGGTAGAGGACAAAAGAAAAAACTCTCTATCTTCCATTGAAGAATGCCGACGTTTCGACTAAATTTAGTCTTTTTCAAGGCTATCTTCTTTGAAGGGAGATAGTCAATCATTATATACGAACCGTCCCTCTAGACATAGGACAGATACTTTATTAAGCCGAGTAAACTTTGTACGGCTTCGGTAGTAAGTTGATGTGAAAGTAAACAGAGAACCATTAAAGCTTATAAAATATTTCTATAAGTTTTAATGGTTCTCTGAAGCAATGCTTTCTACGTATACTTTTACGTGTTCGTGGATCTTGGAGACGCATGTGTGGCTGGAAAGTAGATAATCAAAGCGGATTCTCAATGTGCCACTCAATAATTTCGGGCACGCTTCGAAATCAGTTATTCATTCCTATTGACCTCGAGAGTCGCAAGCTTGAGGCGACAGCGTCATTTTACCTTGACGAGTCGAGGTCGCTGGAAACTGATTATGAAAATCACGAGCCTGGTACCTTGAAACCTTGAAAAGACACAGATGCGTGTAACCTTGAGCGCCTGCTGGCCAGCGCATACGGGAGGCACTCAAGGACATCTTAGTCACCCGGCATGACTTTTCAAGCGACCTCGTGTAACTCGTCTCGCTTCAAGGTTGCGAATTTCGAGGTCACGGGAGGCGTCAAGGCGACGTCGGCTGGAGTCCAAAGTCACTTTTCAAGGTCACACGTCTTGCTATTTTCAAGGTCAGCTTCCCAGGAGGCTCATGGATGATTCTATGCCACTTAAAGTGGCCTAGAATCCGCTTTGATTCTCTACTCTCAAAGAAGTCTCAATAACTTCTTCAAAAAAGCAAAGTACCAAAGTTGTAGAGCTATGTGTGATTTGGAAAAGTCGGGATCATTTATCAAAAAAAAAAAAAAAAACATTGAGCTCGAAGAGCCAAATTTAAAATATTTTTTCGAATGACAACATATTTTTATAGGTTTTAACAATTCTCTGAAACAGTCTCTTTCTACGTATACTTCTAGGTCTTTACAGAATCTTGGAGACACAAGTGTGACTCGAAGAATCGAAGAACCGTCACTTCTCCAAAAAACAACGGGCTCGAAGGAGCAAGTTTAGAATTTGTATTCAAATGACAAAATATTTTTATTGGTTTTAATGTTTCTCTGAAACCATCTATTTCTACTTGAACTTCCACATATCTACGGATCTTGAAGATGTATGTGTGACCTTAAGAACTCTCAATCACTTCTCCAAAAAAACAACTGGCTCGAAGTACCAAATTTAAGATTTTTATTTAAATGATTGTTTAAATGTTTTGTTGAGAGTCGAAAAAGTCTCAATATAATAACCAACACTTTTCCAAAAACCACCGGGCTCGAAGAAACAAATTTAAAAATTATACTCAAATTACTACTTACAGGTTATAAACAAGCTGTAACCATTTTTTGAAAAGAACTGGAAAGACGAAACTGCAGACTTTATATACATAGAGTCCGGATACATCGTGTCAATGTTACCCACACGTTCTTGAAATCAAAAATAGATCGATTCTATCGGATTTAGTTATATGAAAAGTTGCTTCTTTTAGCCGCCAGGGTCCGTTAAAAATCATGTAAAATAATGCTTTTTTTGTAAAACTGGTTAAATGACGTTGAATAGAAATAACGCCCATTTCTTAAAAAATGTTAAACGCATAAAAAAGTATTTGTTTAGAAGATATTCTCCAGAACTTTCAGTCGAGTGAACATATGAAATAAAAACATTTTTTATCAATGCTGACATTTTAAAACTTTCTCAGCTGAGTGTTTTTTTTAAGTATTTTTCATAAGCTTGTTTGTTGAAATGAATATTAGAAATAACTAATTATTTTTGGGGGGGATTTTATTGATTTACCGAAATGACAACTTTTAGAAATTTAAACGACAACATTTAAAAATATTCCTTTATTATTAATTCCTAATTACATTTAATATATATTTCTTTCCGTTTAATATTATTTATTTGACTTAAAAAAACTACAACAACTATTGCCAACGCACTTATTAACTTTTTTTAAGCTATATTGAACTGGGCTTAACATTTCTGGATAGTAAAAAAGATTGGCAAAATTTGAAATTTGCATTAGTAAGTGTTCACGATCCAGATTACGATCCGGGGTTTTATAAAAAAGTTTTTACAGTTTTCCCACAAAAAAAAATTACCCATATTCAGGTCAGGTAAATGTGGCGGCTAATTTACATGTGCATCTTTATCTCTTTCTATCTAGCAATTTGGGTATTCATAATTTGGATGGTGTTGAAAGTTAGCAGCGAAGTGAGGGAGAACACCGTCATGAACGTAACTTTTGACTTCTAAGCAAAAGAGCTAAATCTTCCAGAAGCACAGGCAAAATATTTTGGAAAAATCCAGATAGCTGTTACCATTTAGTCTATCAAAAATGACAACAGCAATTGTAAGGTAGTGGCCAATAACTACGGCCCATATATTAACTTCAAACTCATATTGATGATGGGCAATCTTGATTCCAGTAGGATTCCTTTCTGCATAAACGTGTTCATTTGGTAAAAAATTAGTAATTCCAGATTTTGTATAGCCTGCTTCGTCGTCAGCTACACTAGTCTTTCTTAATGCAGGATCAGTTGGCAAACGATTCGGAACCTTGTGAAGGTGATAAGAATACAATAATGTTCTTGTAAAACATTATGCACTATGTTAAGTGTAGTAGCGTCCTTATGTAAATTAGACTGGATTAGAATGTATGTAAATTAGACTGCTACCTGGTAGCAGGTAGAGGAAAAAAACTCCCTATCTGCTATTGAAGAATGCCGATGTTTCGACTAAATTTAGTCTTCTTCAAGGCTAAAGACACATAAGATGATGCTTTAACTGATATAGTTGTATTGACAAGTGTAGAAATAAAAGGGTAGATATAGTTTACAATGCCATACACGAGCCATTTTACATAAAGAACAAATTACAAACTTTCTTACATCACACTCGATACACGATAAAGAGGAAACGCCACATGAACAATGAGTGAGCCCATTAGGAACCCCCGATGGTGAGATTCACCTACCTTCTATGAAGGGAGATAGTCAATCATTATAATATACGAACAGTCCCTTTAGACCCAGTACAGATACTTTCTTCGACAGAGTAAACATTGGCCAATTCGGTAGTAGGTTGATGTTAAACTGAATAACAATCAAACTAGGTACTCCAAACATGTGCCTTATGCCTAGTCTAGCAACAAAGGGCTCTTTTGGTATATAATGTATCTTCTAGTTATATGAACGCAAATTGATTTTATAGCTGTTATATGCTGTTTACCGAAAATGTTCATATGTCTAATGTTTTATTTGTTGAACAGCTTCAGAAGATGTTCATACTGTGTGCCCAAGTTTTGGGTATCCACTTTAAAGTTCACGGTGTTGTTCAGTTTTATGTGGAGCATCTCGCTGACATTTCGCTTTGTGATTCTCGCGATCAACCACACTTACACCTGAAAAATTAAACGAATGACCTGTCGAAAAATAGTGACAGGCTAAATCGGTTTTTTCATTTTTTCCCCTGTTATATTCTCTGCAATGGTAATTATGTTGATAAGTGGGAGTTTTTAGGTACTGTCTAGTATGTCTTTTGCTAAATGCTTTTTTAGTCTTTCTGACAAGCTATGTATGTAAGAAAATTTTAAATAATTTTGTCCACGACCGCTTAATAATATACTGATATTCAGCTTGTTGACAAAAGTTAAAAAGGGCTCATATAGCGTCAGAGGGTGATGAGTTGAAACAGTGGGAATAATATCATTATTCCCGCTCGCCATTTAAGTTGTACATGTTGTTTTGGCAACCAGTAGGAATAGGCAACAGTGCAATATGAAACGCCGCAGCGTAAAAAATGTACTCGTGGCACCGGTTTTGCCGTCAAACGCCAGTGTCCCTTTGACATTTCAATTATTTTCTTTACACTGCCTATAAGATTTTATAATTTGTAACTATTAGACAATGGCCGTGGACAAAGTAGAGTATTATACTCGCGTTTTATGGCCATTATTCCCACGGGAGACTTGCGCCCCTCGCCTGCGGCTTGTGCCCCAAACGTCCCCCTAAGGGAATAATGGCTATCATAAAAAGCTCGTTTAATAATATACTATAATATTTCAGATGAGCCGTAGGTAGACAGTTCCTTGTTTGCAGATGGTGTTTATATTGAGTGATAGTCCTGTTGACTAGGGATGTGGGGTAATTATTTTGTTTTAAGATATTTTTGATACTGTTTTTCAGGACTACTCAGTATGTGGCTTATAAAACATAAATTTTTTATTGTTGCTATTTTTTGTGAGAAGAGGTGATGGCATAAGTAGTTGATGACCCTACATGAAGCTGTAGGTTTTATGTGACAGTCCGTTGATATGGACTCATCATCGTTCGGCTTCATTAGCGTGTCTAAGGATGGTATACTGCCCTCATTCTCTGCCTCAAGTGTGATCTTCAATCGGCTATGGAAGTTATTGAAGCAACCAAGTAATTGATCCACTTGGTCTCTAGGGCAGGCAAGTAGGGTATCATCTACGTAGGGTTTGATGCTAGCTCAAATTGTAGAATATTCAAAGCATGTGAAATATCCTTTTCCATCACAAGATTTGCCAGAGACTGGGCTAGTTGGATTACCCGTCGCTGACCCTTCCCTTTGTTGATACCAAGAACCATTAATTTGACTGCTCTCAAATAGAAAATTTATTGTATCCAAGAATATGGACCTGGAAATAGAGGTATATGCAGATATGAATGTCCATTTCGTTTTGAATATGGATAAGACAATTTCTTTAGGTATGTTGGTAAATAGTGAAGCCACATCCAAAGAAACTAACAAATGTTGGTCAGGGAGTCGCAACTTGGACACACCGTATGAGCATGTTCTGAGGCTGTTAAGTGCAACAAATAAAACACTAAACGTATGAGCATTTTCGACAAAAAGCAAATAACAACTATATAATCAATTTGCTTTCATATAACCAGAAGATACATTCTATAGCAAAAAGGACCTTTATTGTTAGACTAGACATAATTCACATGTTTGGAGTACTTAGTCTGATAATGATTCAGTTTAACATCAACCAACTACCGAAGCGGCACAATGTTTACTTGGCTGGGGGGTTTAGAGGGACTGTTTGTCGTATATAATGATTGATTATCTCACTACCTCCCTTCATAGAAGATAGGTGAGTCTCACCATCGGGGGTTCTTAATGGGCTCTCTCACTATAAA
This sequence comes from Taphrorychus bicolor, assembly GCA_951812265.1. Taxonomy (NCBI): domain Eukaryota; kingdom Metazoa; phylum Arthropoda; class Insecta; order Coleoptera; family Curculionidae; genus Taphrorychus; species Taphrorychus bicolor. The sequence continues at coordinate 58,430,633 of OX638297.1, read as the reverse complement.
ATGACAATTGATAAAACGACAGATTTTTGAGAGACAAACAATGGAATATACGTCAAATTCTGTCCGTTAAAACTGAAAATGTAAAAGGGACACTTAATGTCGTAGATTCAGTGCCGTCAAGCTTGATAATAAGATAGCAGTACTAGATAATAAGTACGTACTAGATAATAAGATAACAGGCACTGTTGATGAAACCCTGAGAAGAATTAAATAGGGCACATCAATAAATAAATTAAACAAAACCTTCGAGCACAAAGTGAATTTACGGCATCTTTTATTGTAGGTCTAAAATTCAGAAGCTCAAATGAGACGACATGAACTGACAGGAGATTCTGAAATGCAAACTAAAACTAAAATAAAATGAAATGAAATAAAATTTTAAATGAAATTAAGACGAGAAATAGAATTCAAAATCATACTTGTGCTTCACGAAATCAAATTTGACGAGACATTGATAGATCGATGAAATACTTGCAGCACCTTCGGGTGACCGCTCCAGACTGCTCTGAGAGTATTGCCATCTTTACACTCTTATTAAGAAAGCACAGTATGGGAATATTCCCATAGCGCTCTAAAGGGGCCACCCGAAAACGCTATTATTAATTACCGTACTAAAGGCCATTTAGGCAAGGCGTGAAATGATCAAATCTCAATCAAATCTCGATCAAAGCTCTACTCAAATTTCGTAGGCCATTGCATGCAGCGAAAATAGCATACATCTGAAACAGTCTTTCAACAGTGGATACTTCTGGCTCTATTTGAATCATATGAAAATCTAAGCACTAGGGCCAACAACAACAATAGAGTGTCTTGATATGATAGATGATGGATGATGAGATATTAGGGATGATCAGTAGGGATGAGACAGCAACAATGGACCATGGACTATATATTTATATATAGAGCAATGATCTTAACCCATGACTAAGTGCTTGGTTGAGACGAATTCACTAAGAAATCAAGAGTTGCGGTATGGTTTTCTGCAAAATGGACCAAAAATATATTACCTTAAGGGATTTTACATGGAAAAATGGCTGAAATGTTGCCACAACTTTTGTTATATATCTACTTGTGACATTATAAAATTTTCGGTATTGGGAGCATTTTTTTTTTCACATAATGTAGTTTGAGAGACCATCGGGTGTCAGCTTATCTCCATCAGGGGCATCAAGGTTTTCAAGTACTCTTAAGGAGGGTGCACAATTGAAGGGAACGCGAATGACAACGTAAACGCGACCGCGAACGTCGAAAATGTTAAAACATCCTATTTATGATGTGCAATTCACAACAACGGCAACCTGAACGCCACCCCTAAACGCGAAACGCAGAGCTACCAACTTTTATGTTTCACGTTTACGTTTTAACAGGTGCTTTTCTTTTTACCTCATAAATAACCAAACATTATTTGTTATTAATCAGTCATTGGGATTTGACAATCAATATTCTATCATAAAGCGGCAGAATGGAAGACCAAGAAATTGTAGACGAAAAACTGATTATTCAAGTTGAGCAAATCAATATAAACCAAATAAACTATAAAAACTTCATTTAACAACACGCCAAATAGAATGAAACATCACTGCCAGAAGTGACGAACTTACGTCAACGTGAAGTTGAATTGTGAATCTGGACAGTTGTTTAGCATTAACGTTTACGTTCCCGTTCTCGTTGCCGTACGTGTTTCCGTCAATTGTGCACCGACCTTTAAATGCTTTTGAAGTAATTAACCTTTTCTCAATAATTACCTAAGACAAAAATGTAAATATTTGGATTCACTATATTAATAGATCATTTAATAATACAACTAAGACTTTCCGTTTACTTGTAACCGTTTGTCAAAGTATTGAATAACCGTATGAACCCTGCAAATAGTAGATATGGGTTAGATATGGGTCAAACTGATCCAGAACCGCAAAAACTAATTTCCTTCCCGCCTGGAGGCCAGTTTGAGATGCGCTGCGCTCTAATGGGCGAAAGTCCTTTCATTCTGTTTAAGCTCATAACGTTAGACTAAGTCAATGTGTACATTGCAAACATTAGACCCCGCCGGCTTTTGTGATGTCTGTCTGATGGCGAACAGAGTTGCTTAAAGCCGAATTCGTACCCACATTTTTAATCGCCGTCGAATTAATTAAAAAGTTAGATGAAGTGGAACATTCGGACAAAAAGCGCGGGGGGCGTTTCCATTAAGCCTTAATGAGACACGTTTGCTCCCGACAAACTACGTAATTTCACTTAGTTTCTCATTAAGTTGTCACTTATTCAACCCTGCAACCCCGGCATAATGTGTACACACTCCACCTTTATACCCTCGTAGCAGAGATCAACGGCAACCGTTCCACGACAATTGACGTGGCGCGATGCCATCAAAGATTTCCATTAAACGCTTCGTTGCTGGATTATTAATGGACGCGTTGTATGATGAAATTGACTTGCCATAAAACCATGATAAACTTTAAATTAGAATCCCTTTTACTGCAAAGTGTATTAATGAACGACGGGGATAATCTCACTTTGTAGGATCCTAGAAGGGTTTTATGAGTGGTTTGGGATTTTTTTATTAAGGATAGGGTCTGGGAACTATTAGATTGCTTAAATCTGCTCTCTTTGTCATTTCGCTCAGATTTAATCGAGAACAGACCTCAAAGGGTCAAACTAATCGGCTTGGGAATTGTTTTCAACTTTAGTTTTAGCTGAAAAGGGTTGGCAGAGCCTTTATTATTGGCTCCCATGTGAGTGCCTCTACTTCGACAATTACTAATATAAAACACAAGAAAAATGCTAACTATATGGTAAATGTTAGTTTAGCTGCGGCACTGGTTAGTTTAATCCAACCAACTGATGAGATGTAATCCATGAGTAACGAGAGATCTAGATATACGCGTCGATAGGCATTTGTTTCCGCGCTATTCCCTTTTGCATTAACTTCGTTCCAGCGTTAGGCTATTTAACAAAAGCCATTTTAAGGGTTCTAAGCAGATTGACTAATTGTTATTCAAAAATCTGTTATCACTAAAGATCCGTAATCACAGTCTCATCATCTCATCATACCTCTCACACTTCACACCAAACACTTGCTCCATGAAAAATGATCAAATATACACTTATATGTGAATGTAAAAAATAATCAGGAAAATATTGAAATGGAGGAAATTAGAAATAAATGAAAGAAATAAAATTCTTGCAATAAAAGTCCGCAAATAGGATTTCATTCCATAGATTGCAGCTTTCACTACAAAAAAGTGTAATATACAATTACTTCTTCATAAAGAAGTCCCAGAAGCCAATCTCTAGTTTTGTAGTTTCGAGTGTTATGTTTCGATATACCACCCATATAGAATAAATATTCCTCTTCTTTGTGCCTAACGCAATAATAAAATCTTACACTCAGTAAAATGCTGACGTTTCAAAAACGCATCTAAAAATTTTACATTAAATATCACGATAATCGACAAGACCGAGGTCAAGACGACAAAAGTTGTTATAATTGTGGGAAGAGAGGTAATTTATCGAATAATTGCGAAGCCCTACAAGACCTTCCTTTAGCAGTCTTACTAGCACAAATTATCCCTAAATCATAAAAACCCAGAAAAACAAATCCTCAAAACAGCTATCAAGGATTTGGAAGAGATGTGGTCATATTAAGTTACAACCAAGATCAGAGATCTAGCCGCAGATCAAGAACCTGAGAAAGGTCAGGAATCAGCACAGAACATGTTCACCACATTTAAGCCTGGCGAGGCCCGATTTTCAAACCAATACTACATATAGATAATGGAGGGTATGAACTCAGCACAAATGAATTCTTAAAAAGTCTACTTTACCTATTTTAAAAAGCTTCCATCAGGTGTACTTTTTAGCACTTTTATATTAATTTGAATGTCCTCATCATTTTGAAAAATTATAATAATTTCTGAGGTTTTGCTTTCGATTTATGGCTAGGTCATCATTGCTGGAGACAAGGGCATAGATATAACTGGGGTCGATGTCCCGGTTTGAAAGTAATTGTTGTAATTAGCGTCCTTAAGTTGTAAGTAGTTGGTGAAGTTAGCGGGATTAGGACAAATAATGCACCTCTTCTTTATTCGAAAATGGCCGACGTTTCGACTATTTATTTAGTCTTCATCAGGGCTATTCTCACTTAGAGAGGGTAGTCAGTTAAAGTACGATTTAAGATAGTTACGGTAGCAAACTCCATTCGATTGTTCGGTGACCCTGGTATCTTAGGCTCGACAAAACACACATCCGCTGCCCAAGGTACAAAATATGCGAATAACAGACTAAATAAATAGTCGAAACGTCGGCCATTTTCGAATAAAGAAGAGGTGCATTATTTGTCCTAATCCCGCTAACTTCACCAACTACTTTGAAAGTAATAATTACTGTCGATACCCAAGACGTGAAAACTGAGAAACTTGAATATGAGAAGCCCGAGAAGGCAAAAGGAAGAACCTGAAGAAGAGATAGATTCTTTCAAGAAGAAAAAGGAAGCTAGGCCTGAAGAAGCCGTGGAAGACAAGGAACTCATGCTTGCAAAACTGATGATGATGAACAACCGGAAGATACTCGCAAATACACACAGAGACCAAACCCAAAAAGAATAGAAGTGCTAAAAAAAGACAACATTAAAAAAAGTTGTAAATTAGACTCGGCAAAACAGTAATTGTCTTTATATTTCAGGTTTAAGCCAGAATTTATTGAGTTTTCACTTTTTGTCCTCATTTCGATTAGCTTTGTATCGAGGGCGCAAGAGGCCCTTTTTTCAAGAAGGCTCTAAGCAAAGCTCTTACTTAAGGAGTACATATTAATACGGACCTAAAATTAGGCTTCAAGAAACTTGCCTTTTTTATTCATCAAAAATCAGCAACGTCCGCTCATTTTGTAAATTTAAAATATTTACAAAATGTACAGTATTCAGGGTTATTCAAATTTCGCAGTTCATTTTGTAAAACGTAGTAGATCAGAATTCGATAAAATTGGGGCAAATTGGCATATTTCAATGCAGATTCTAATAACTCTAAAACTCTAACTAATTTGTTTCAACATTTTGGCTTTGAAAAAATATTCGAAAAAAAAACCGATCGAAAAAGCAAAAAATTGCTTTTTTCTAACTTGTGTGAAGCGTCATTTTAAAGTATCATAAATTCATAATGTAAAAAGCTAATTTAAACGAAAGAACTATTTATGACAACTCCAGAAACAATGCAGGAATTCCGTTCTCACACCCTTATGTTTCCATTTTGAACTCCCTATGAACACAATTCCACAAAATCGTAATTTCTAATTAATTATATCGGATTCTGAATCTCCTGGCAATTCTGAATTCAGGAATATGACACGACTAGTAATTCTATTTAACTTTTAGATTAGATTGTGTTGATTTTTTGTTGACAAAATTTGTTCATAAAGTCAAGTCGCGATTTTTTTCTCTCTCACAGACTACAGACCTTTACAAGACAAGGACTAAACTGTTTGATTGGTAGGAGGTATGCAGATTGTCCAACGGTACCTACCACCATCAAACGCCTAAATCCTTGTAGTGTGCTAAGATTTAACCCGATCCGAGTAAACTATCGGCCGATGAAAAAGTTTGTAGACTGCGTTGGCCAAACAGATCATGACCTGACTTAATCAACAATTTTTAACAATTATATATCATAAAAACTGCAAAATTTAACTTCAATGAGTTTCAAGACGACATTTTAATTATTTTTTAATAATCAAATTAAAACTACAAAAAAGATATTTTTTCAAATTTTTTAATTTTGACGAATATTTCCGAAACCAGTCGGAATTACCACGTTGAAGAGAGACAAAACTGATATAGAAGTGTTTAAATTAAGGCTAGAGTGAAATATAAATGTTCTTTTTTTTTAAATTTCGAGTTTTTGCGAATTTAAAGAAATTTAAAAAGAACGATAACTTTAAAGTTGCTTTCGTCTTTTTCGAGAAGTGGCCAACACTATGAAGTGCCAGAGGCCTGTAGTGGTTACCACAATCATTTGCAGGCTATTAAAACGTGGCGAAAACTAAGATAACCACATATTATTTCTTTCTATAAAGTAAAATATAAAGGTCTACTACAGTGGCGGTACTCTTAATTTCCATTTTTACGTAAAAGTCTCTTTGAGGTGGAGTTCATAAGATTAACTCAGGTCATAGAAACTCAAGTTTCTTATCTATGCAGAAGCAAAAAGATAACAAAAAATACGCGATTACTACCATAGAAATATAATACAAGAAGATTTCTACCCTACTACTATGATACATTTCAACGTCAATTCATCAGCTTACTAGATGAATATCTGTTTGAAATGAACTCGACCACATATTTAATAATTTAATGAAATATGTGAAATCCACTGAGTTAACGTAGCCAAATGGGGCTACAAATGGGTTGCTTCTGAAAGTTTTAAAAAAGTGTGTAGTATATAAACCAAATCAATTGTTGTATGTAGGTATTTATTACTATCCGTATGAAACCGTCCTAAATGTGTTTTCAATTCTAACAGCTAAAGATTAAAAAAGATATTGAGTTCTAAAAAGCAAATATCATATGACAGCTACTTTTTAAAAGGTTCTAAATAAACTATAATTCTTTTCGAGTATCGCAAGCAAAAACAATATTTGTAAATTTAGACAGATTTTTTATTGACTTACTGAGTCGATATTTGGTTTATCCAAAAACAGAAAATTGCAACAATAGTAAATTTTATTGGCGTTTTAAAGTCCATTCGTTCGCACGAATTTACGGGGGCAGAAACACGCATATATTTTATCCTGGCCACAAAAGTTGGGTCATATTTTCAACGACCCTTTTGAATACTAATTTCATGTTTTCGGTCTATTGGTTTTGGTCAGTGAATACAAATACATAGCAAAAACCACTTTAATTATGACTGGCGACCGTTCGCTTCACATCTAAATTCCGATTTTGCAATTTACTTTTATTTAAATGTGATTTCGCTCGGAAAAAATTACTGTTTGCGTTTGAAAATCGAAATTCATTGCGTCAATTACTGTTCTCAAAAGGGTGCAGAGGCAGCTTCGCGGAATCCTGCACGAAACCGTAAATTGCAAGCCAAGTTTAACTTCGTTTGGCACAACTTTTACCCATTAACGTATACGTTGCGTTGTTTGCAGTAATATTTTAGGCAAATTATAAAGTTGCCTGGGGATTTGTAATTTTCACAATACAAGCTCACCTGAAAGCTTCAGTTCTGGGCTAGACCCTCGTACAATATATTCGCTCTTACCGTGGAAGGTATTTAACTTGACGGAGATAACAATTTGAGAGTTTCATATTGGTTGGGACAGATGAGTTGCTCTCTCGTCTCTCGGATTGTGTCGGGGGACGGTTGTGGATAAGTGGGAAACTTGTTTTACTTATCGTGCATAAGAATGTAGAATTCAGGAAAGTTATCTAATATTAAATATGATATTATGCACTTTAACTTAACCGTACACATTTTTCTAAACCAACGTTTGTTTTTCGACCTGTTTATATCCAGATTTTTTAAAATTTTTACTCAGTTCTTAAGAAAATTCTGTGGACAGCCACATGAAAGAGACAACATTTCCCCATCAGTATAATGTAAACAAACAATGTTATACGTCATCCATAAGAAAAAGGATGGGACGAAGTTCTGAAGTAGTTCTTAATAGATAAATTGAAATGTATCTCTACAATTGGCCAAGATCTTCAGAAGTTGTATGAGCTTATGAGAGAGATCCAATATGCATATTTATTGTGAGATCGCAGATATGGCTGCATCTATTCTCCGGGTAAACAATTCTGATCCAAAAAAAAAAAAACATAAAAGACTAAATTAAAAATTGATTTTCTCTAGAAACACAGCATACCTAAAAAAATCAGAGCACGTGGCTCTGATATTCTGAGATACATGTTTAGACGTGATGCTTTTTGTTGTGTAGTGTTTTTGACCTTCTGCTTAGAAGACTTCCAAATAATTGAAATTTTTATTAAAATTAGAAAAAAAATGACTAAAGCCCATGCCATTAAATTTTTTGAAATTACAAAGTGGTTTCATGAAAACGTAAAGCAACATCAAAGAGGTGAAAATGCTTACACCAGTGGCCATGTGATTAGCAGCACAATAAATAGTGAAGAACCAGCTATCATTAAAAACGTAGTGGAAGCCAGTATGAAGAAGAAATAACTTTATTGTTAGGAGAATAAGGAATGTCTTGTGTATAGTCCCATTTGCTACAGTTTGAATTTGATTGATGAATAAGTAAGAAGTATGTTAAAAGGTGGTTCCATTGTCTTTATTGAGTTGAGTTTTTTATTGGGTTTATTGTTTTTTACACAACGTTTCGAGCAGTGGAATCTCTGCTCGTTTTCAATTGAAACTGAGCATTAAGCTCGAGGCTACTTGCTTATGTACTAACACAGGTAACCACGCCCATCAGTCCGATTGGCCGGATCGTCACCACCGTCGCGTGTCAAGCGACCAGCACTTGTCCGCCGTATCAACGGATGCAATACCGAAGAGAAGTGGCAACTTGGTTTACTAAAGGCGCCCATATTGCTTCCAATGAAAACTCCAGTGCTGTTCCTTACGCACGTGGACTTATTCGGTCCCAAATCAGCTAATACAGATGGAAAAAATCACAGATCTTGGACGATATCCTAGATACGTTTGAATAATTCAAGGAATCTACACTGGAGGAAGACCACACACCCATTTTCCAGACAATAGAAAATTCATGCATCAAACTGAAAGAGAAGCTGGCCAAGAAGCACAATGACAAGCCTATGAAGCTTCAAAGAAAAGAGACAACAATCGACCACCCCCAGCAAGGCCAGAGGACAATAGTCAACATATCATCGACCATCTTGAGTTCCACTGAAGAAAAAGTACTGAGCAAAACATTGAACTTTGCAATTGCTCTAAAGTCAACTCCAGTGCTTAACATAATAAGTGATGGAGAATCAACGACACTCCAGGCGCCAGAGAAAGAGGATTTCAAGTGAAAAGTCAGACCACTCTTGGACAAATCACCCACAGAGAAATATTACAAAAGAAGAGGAGCTAGCCATGAGGAAACCGCAGAGGGACAAATCAATCAAGATCCTTCCAGCTGCTGACAAAAGAAATGCGTCCGTCGCGTCGTCATGGATGCCGCACAGTATGACGAGAAGTTACAGGAGATTCTGACGAAAGGCAAATATAAAATAATATCTAATGACCCGACTAAAAGAGTTGAAAGACAAATCTACAGAGCCCTAAAAAAATGTGAACGTAACATTCCTGAAGGTACAAGGAGGTCTCTCACTCCACACCATCGAGTAAACTATGGTGGAGTGACCCAATCTATGAGTTACCTAAGGAGTGGGTCACTTGGGTGGAGTGACCCACCCACGTGACCCACTCTATGGGTTACCTAAAATTCACAAAGCAACTATGCCCCTAAGGCCAATCACAAGATCTAGAGACTCGTAAACAAGTTTTCTAAGTAGATTTCTTCTTCAAATCATCCAACCGTTGGTTGAAAAAAGCAACCTCCTTTGTACAAAATTCACGATAGGGACACATTTGTGAGTTTCGATGTAGAGAGTCTTTATACCAACGTGCCGTTGGAGGAGTCGTTGGATATCGTCGAGGTCAGGCTGAGGGCGGATCCATCTTTGAAGGAGACAACATCGCTGCCTGTGGAGAGGGTGGTGGACCTTTTGCTCTGCTGCCTCAAAGGCTCATACTTCCAGATTGAAGCTCAGTTTTTTGAGCCGGAGGATGGGCTTCCGATGGGTTCATCACTATCAACGGTTATGGCAAATATTTACAAGGAGTGGTTTGAAACACACGCCATTGAAAAAGCTACACATAAACCCAAGGTCTGGTTCCGGTATGCCGATGACATCTTTATTGTGTGGGACGAAAATGACCGGCAGTTGCAAGAGTTCCTGAATCATTTAAATAGTATAAGACCAACTATAAAATTCACAATGGAAACTGCAAATAAGCACTTCATATAAGAACTTCTGTTTACCGTAAGCCCACGTACCCGGGACAGTACCTGAACTTCCTGATAATAAAAGAAATTAAATATATACCTTATATACTTTTTATAAACAAGCCTCATTAGACAAGTGACCCAAATGTTCACTTAGCGAAAAACTCCAGAATACGCACCATTGGAGTGTCATAAGGTAAAGTAAGCAGCAGTTCTGTTAAAATCAGGGATGAAATGACCAGAATGGTCCCCGTTATTGAAAATCTATTTGGGACCTCATTGAAAAACATCACTACTACAGACATGTGTAAACTATATCAGAGCTCCTTGTAATGGCCACAGGTCTCGTCTGTTGAATGTCTACAGCTTTGGTAAGCAGTTCCTTGTTCCAAGAAACTGAACTCAAGTTGAGGCACAAGGCCCTAATAAAGAATGAAACAAAAATTGTACTAAATATAAAGGGCCTATAAAGTTTGTAAAGAAAAGTGAATATCTTTTAAGGGCCTTAATATTACAGAGAAATTAGTCTCAAAATGTATAGAACTAAAGGCAGCTACAGCAATTGAAATCTCAGGGGTTTGCCGATTGTTTCCTAAGGAATCTATGGTGCTGTCAAAAACAGTTCCTCGTAATGTGTGAAGATTTAGTCCCATCCGGCTAAACTAGTGACCGATGAAAAGTCTGAAGTCCACGGGGGCCAAAATATTGCGATCCAAATTTTTTAAGAAATCTTAACAATCACATCACAAATGCAGAGTTGCAAGGAGATTCAGGATCCGATATAAATAATATGACCTATTTTAATTAAAAAAAAAGAAGTTGATGATGACTACATGAAAACAAAACGTTGGATTTTAAATTCGGAAATATCACGTTGAAGATAGCAAAAACTGGTATCAATTATTTTTAATTATCTCTGTAAATTAGTGCTACAAAAAATAAAAATGTTTTGCCAAAATTTTTAATTTTTGCGAATATTTCCGAAACCAGTCAGAATTCTATAAATATAAAAACGTCATTTTTATAGATATACCGGGTGATACAAGAATTACTAGCCAAGCGATAACTCTGGTTAAGAGTATGCTAATAATTTGAAATTTTGGAGATTAATATAGTAGCTTAGTACCTACAAATTGCACATAAGCATGACTAATTGGGGTTTGCTGTTTTACCGCAACTGACGTCACTTTTATTATTTTAAATAGAACACCCTATATATTTGTCCATTTTCTACGTCGAATTCATAGTGTATGCCTAGCTCTTTCCATTTTCGAGAAAATCGTGCTCGAACGTTCCATATCATCAATAATAAATGTTGATTTTTATGGAAACAAATGTATATCAATCAGCCTTGATTTCACAAATGACTATTCTTATAGGTTCTCTACCAACCAACATTAAAAAAAAATAAAAAGTTGTCATGGAAAAAGTGGAAAGTTGATTTTTTGAAGACACTTTTCTCCATAACTTCCAATGGAAACACCAACTTTATTCCTAACATTTGGATTCCTTAGTCAATTTCAAACATTATTTCAGATTTAAAGTGTTTGAGCAAAACCGCTTGTTTTCATGGATTACTCGATTGTCAACTATTTAGATGTCTCGAGTAGATTTATTAAAAAGGGCGTGGCCACTTTTATTTGCAGTACAATTTCTCGAAAACTTCTGGTTTTACTGAAGTTTAAATTGAAATAATGTTTGAAATTGAATAAGGAATCCAAATGTTAGGAATAATATAGGTGTTTCCAATGGAAGGTATGGAGATAAATGTGTTCAAAAAATCAACTTTCCAGTTTTTCCATGGCGACTTGGACAAACTTTTTTTTAATGTTGGTTGATAGAGAACCTACAAAAATAGTCACTTGTGAAATCGAGGCTGACTGATATTCATTTTTCTCCATAAAAATTAACATTTATTATTGATGATATGGTAAATATGATATAGGTATAAGATGATATGGTTGAGGATAACGGTAAGAGCTAGGCATACACTATGTTACATGTTAATAACGTAGAATTGTAGAAACCGAAAAGGACAAATATACAGGGTGTTCTATTTGAAATAATAAAAGTGACGTCACTTCCGGTAACACCGGAAACGCCAATTGGTCATGCAATTTGTAGGCACTAAGCTACTAGATTCATCCCAAAAGTTTCAAAATGTTATCATTCTTTTAACCAGAGTTATCGCTTGGGTAGTTATTCCTGTGTCACCCGGTATATTCTACTATCCCCACAATTTAGCGGTATTTATTAAGCGAAACATCTTGGACTTCCATTGTCTTTATTGAGTTTTTTACACGACGTCTCGAGCAGTAGAATCAACGACACTCCAGGGGCCAGAGAGAGAGGAACTCAAGTGGAAAGTCAGATTACTATTGAACAAACCACAACACCCACAGAGAAATATCACAAAAGTAGAGGAGTTAGCTATGAGGAAACTGCAGAAGGACAAATCAATCAAGATCTTTCCAGCTGACAAGGGAAATGCGACCGTCATCATGGATGCCACACAGTATGAAGAGAAGATACAGGAGATTCCGACGAAAGGTAAATATAAAATAATACCTAATGACCCGACTAAAAGATTTGAAGGATGAATATACACAGCCCTAAAAAATATGAACGTCACATTCCTGAAGGTACTAGGAGCTCTCTCACTCCACACCATAGTATACCACCACATCTCTATGGGTTACCTAAATTTCACAAAATAACTATGCCCCTAAAGCCAATCGCAAGCGCTAGAGACTTGCCAATAAGTTCTCTAAGTAGATTTCTCCTTCAAATCATCCAACCTCCTTTGTGCAAAATTCTGAACACTTTGTTAGTATTCTAATGGCCAATCGCACCAAGCAATTTTTAAGTATACTTAGATAATGCTTCAAAGTAAATACGTATGGTTTAATAACCCTTAACTTTAAGTTTCCTTAAAATTTGCTTGGTAGAAGCGGCCATTAAGGACTTAGAATTGGGTGATAGGGACACATTTGAGAGTTTCGATGTAGAAAGCCTTTACACCAACGTGCCGTTGGAGGAGTCGATGGATATCGTCGAGGTCAGGCTGAGGGCGGACCTCTTGCGCTGCTGCCTCAAAGGCTCATACTTGAAGTTGATAACTGAAAATAAGTACTGCCTGCCCTTTTCTGGATGTACTTGTTAATAAATCAGAGGGTAATATAGGAACTTCTGTTTACAGTAAGCCCACGCACACGTGACAGTACCTGATGCATAAACTTGGAACTTCAGAATATTAAACAGGATTTGTTGCACAACGGTTGTACGGAAAAGACTATCTTGACGGATTTTACGGAATGTAAAAGGCAAAAGCGTCGGCAAAAGAGCGAGGACGCACCTCATCTTTTTACTATACCATTAAAACCAAACCGGAAAATTCGAATCAGCAAAAAAACTGTATATAATAGATCCCGTGTGAGAGTGGCATGTCGTACGTAGGAGAAACCAAGCGTCCTTTACATGTAAGAGTTCAGGAACACAGAACTCATACGATAAGAGGAGATACATCAAAATCGGGAAATGCAGATAACGCTTGGTCCGAACACCATAATATTAAGTGGTCGGAAGCCAAAATTGTGCATAGGGAACAGCACTGGAAGAAACGAAAGTTTAAGGAAGCAATATTTATTGGAAATGAGGGCGTCTTTAGCAAACCAAATTGCAACGTCTCTTCGGTTTGGCATCCGTTGATACGGCGGACAAGTGCTGGTCGTTTGACGTGACACAGTGGCGACGATCAGACCAATAGGGATGGTGGGCGTATACTCTGTTCAGCGAGGGTTCAATATTACGTCATAAATTGTGACGTCATACAAAAAAACACGTCTGTCTCTGACAAAATGTCAGTTAAACAAAATGTCAAGTTGACACGGGGCAGGTAACAGTTTAGCCTTTCGTGCAAACATTCCAAAGTTTTCCCATTTCGGGTATTAATTCAGGAATATCCGCAGCAGCTTTACCATAGGCACCTGCCATGGATGTAGATCATAAGATATGAACAAAATTGGCCCAAGATATTCGAGTATTTTTGTGTGCTTACTATAGTGCTCACAACTTGCGTTGTAAAACCAATAAGCAGAAACACTTGTCGTCGGCTCGCCAAACATATTTTTTGTTAGGCATTTATTGTATATTCAATTCTTGCAATTTTTCTTACAATTTAATTAATGCAACATGTGATAATAAAACATGCAACATAAATAACTTAAATTGAGTACATAATCTAACTAAGTACGGGCAATTTTTTTAAGACACCTAGTTTTGCTTTTATCTCTGTCGCAGTACCGTTCTTCCACATTTTTTCTTTAGTTGATTCAGCTACCTGCTAATTTTGATTAATGTTTTATTCATTTCCACAGAAGCGGATCTAGCCTTTAGGTGACACCAGGGAAAGATATTTTTGTGGACCAGTAGGTGGTTGTTCAGGAACAGGGGCTTCTTTTCAACAATTCATAGTTCCTTCGGGACGTATGTTGATGGAATTTCTTCCGCCGCTTCATCGATTGTAACTCCTTGTTTCTCAACTATCTTGGAAATTTTCTCCGGTTTTTCTTCACACAGTGTACATGATTCCTTAAAAGCGGTTCTTTCGTTTCTATATTTAGTACTACAAAAGCTGGACTCGGATTTCTAAATTTTGACGACATTTTGACATTAAGCGTCAAACTGACTTTAGCTGGTGGTTTTATTATTAATAAGAACTAATAATACGCCTGTTTTTTTGCGATCTTTTTCTAATGAAATGAGATGATGAATGTGACGTCATATTAAACCCTCGCTGAACAGAGTATAGTTAGCTGTGTTAGTACGTAATCCTCGAGCTTACTGCTCAGTTTCACTTGAAAACGAGTTCAAGATGTTTCGCTTAATAGTACATCATTATCTACCACCTTTAAACAAACGTTAGCGGTTTTTCCTGTAAACGAAGCAAAGTTTACTGCTATCTAGGACTCTTGAAACGGGGGCACTGTGAAAAGTCTTTATTAAGACAATGATTTGTTAAACTGCAAGGTGCAAGGAGCAATCAATAGCACGGCATATCGTTCAGAGAACCAAAGTGTGGTTAGGAGGAAACAACCACAATTCCACGATTTTGCCACGTGATTAAATCGTCAAAATACCGTGATTTGCAGAAACGATATATATTTCTTTCCAGATTTGGTGATATATGAGTACTATATCACCACGTGAATTTCACTACAATTTTTCTTTTTCTATAGAGAACGTAAAAAAATTAAAATATTTAGAGTTTGCACTGACTCTAAATATCTTTATTTCTAGCCGTTATTAAATTTTAATGCGTTACATGAATAAAGAATAACCCTCAAAACCTTGTTTGTGACTCTTCCAAGACAAAAATAACAGTAATACCCTATAGAAACTTTCTGCATAATTTGAGATATCGCTTTCCCAACTCAACTCGCGAGCGGATTAAGGTGACCTTTTTCGAAACTATTAAACATGCATAAAAGGGATATTCCGGGAATCCGCTTCCATATAAGAGAACCACCCCGGCAAAATTACATAGATTACGAATTATCTTCTCTAATGACTGTTTCATTTTGTTTTGCGCCTCGTTCTGCGGCTAATGTTGCTTTTACGGATTTGATCTATACGCTTAAGCTTTCAACCTTCAAAAGTGGTTCAAAGCAGGTTTTAGAATCACGCTCAAGCCATTAGATTTCTGGTCCTTCTCGTATATTGTATGTAGCTTCAATTTCTCATTAACCATCGGCAAAATACCCTAAAGCTTGCCACATACGCGGCAAGTTATTTCAGGTAGCGTTATCGATTAAAACTTTGACAAATTAATTGCGGCAGTTGTAAGGCAGATAATCGTAGCAATTTCTACGATAGCTATAAGGCAATTAGTCAAAAAGTCTGCCTTATTACGACTGCCTGGCAGAACTCCATAAAGAGACGCCGCGTCTTTAAGAACGTTCATTACGTTAAACACCTGACCCAATAAATCTTGCGGATCGTCGTCTCTTTCTTACGTTTTGACAAAACCAACGCCAAATAAAACACTGCGACAGCCGCTGTTTTGTTCTTTATCATTGGCGGTGCTTTGTTTCAGATGATAAATATTCATTAGTCTGAGGGGATTCTGATTATGGAGTCACTTTTAAAGGTGTTTTGTCATGTAATTAGCCCAGAAAATTAGAGAACCAACGTAAAGTGTTAATAAACAAACATATTCAGAAATAGAGGCTAAATTATTGTTTCTCGTAAATCTAGCGGCTTTCATAAGTCTTCTGAAAGCAACTGGCCAATGGAAAATGGAAATTATCGTGACTTTAAAACAACGTGGTAAACCTTAACATGCGTGCGTCGGAACTCGATAAACGAGACACGTTTTTTCAGTTGCTTATATAAAAAATATATATATTGGGACAAAATTTTCTCACTCTCACAAAAATTCCAACCACATTTGGACATTTAAAAAAATAATCGAAATTTGCTAGAATTCGATATAATCGCTTCAAATAATTTCGGGAGAAAGCAAAAACGATTTTAGTGAACTTCGTTGATTTTCGAATGTCTTCGGAAGTAGTCGAAATTTTAAAATGCTATTATGATTTGCATGCAAATGCGCAACTTTACGCAAGTTTAGCGGAATTCGTATTTCTTAAGTTTTACGAGATCCCAACGATGTTTAAAAAGTGTTGATGACATAGGCACCGAGTCTCCTAGTCTAAGAAATAACGAATTTTATTTAATCTGAGAGTTAAAATATTGTTAACTTCTCACGGTAAAGTCTAATAATAGTTTTTCATTTTATAAGGGGATTAACAAGTTTTTGGTCCACAAGAAAAAATGTACAATCGCGGCGCAGCCAATCAATTAGTAGCCAATCAACCAATCAATTAGGAGTGGGTAAGCAGGTAAAAATTAAGTGTGCCGAAAAGTGTAGGTGAAAAACAATGATATCGTGGGAACAAAACCTGGAGCATAATAATTCTACGTCCGACAAAGGGGACTCATCCCTTGATCCTCAAATAACTGAGGAATCTATGGAGACCGGTCAGTCGGCTCCAGCACAACCTACTGCGGTGAAAAGCAGCTCTACACAGCCAACAGAAGCTTTTAGAATCCCCTTCGGAAGATGAAAAAGCCAATCCAGACAGTGAGGCGCCCGATGCTCTTTGGGGGTTATCTCTCGAGAGAAGACGGCTACCAAATTCTGCACGGAGGCAATTAAAAAACTTAATGAGTGGTGGGACTAACTATGCTACCGTTCTAAAACAAGTACTCGAAGAGAGAGAGGGGCAAGAAAACAGCTCCTCAGCCAGCTCCACCGAAGATGCAAAACGCCAACGGTCCGAGGGTAGCACACCCGACCAAGCTTCGAAAAAGCCGCGAAGGGTGCCCGACGGGGCCAGCTACAGGGAGGCTCTAAGGGGGGTTAGGGTTGGCATAATCCACTCAGACTACACGAGAGCTACTCGGAGCGCCGACCAACTCCAGCTGATACAGGCTGTAATCTTGAATGCAGTCGAAAACCGGTCGAAATATGGACCACAGGTAAGATTCCAGGGCTGCACCCATCGCCCTGGCTGGAAGCTTCGGTCAACGGGCTTCAATACTGGGCTGATGCCCCTCTCAGACTACCAGATGACACCACCGACCAGCGACTAACGCCTGAAACGGTAAAACTGTGGTTCAGGAAAATGAACCACTGGCTGAACACCAGCGAGTGGACGATCCTACACCCCGTTGAAGCGGGTCTGGACAAACCTGGACCTTTGCCATCGACGATGCGTCACTCGCAGTCCTAGCAGGCATGGAATTCACACCCTTCTTCGGTTTGGGAAGGATTCAATTCCGCCACAGACCGTAGCAAGACGGTAAAATCACAGGCAAGAGCCACGCGAAAAAAGCTGGCTCTTGCAAACCATCCTCCGCTGACGTACAAGCATAGCGGCTGGATAAGTCTGGCTGCTCTGGTGTGTCCACATCAAAAAGAACTAGCGAAAGCTCCGGCATACCAGCCTCCGGTGATGTACAAGCAGCGCGGTTGGATGGATCTAACAGCTTATTTTAATCTCTCAATTAAATAAGAAATTAGAACCCAATATATAAGTACTCCTTAATACGGAACAGTATGCTTACCAGGCTAAAAAGTTAACAGAACTAGCATTTCACAACCTGGTGGTGAAAATCTAAAATACCCTGGATTCAAAAGGTGTCGCAGTTGCTATTTTCATAGACATCGAAGGGGCCTTTAATAATGCACCTACAGACTCCCTCCGCAGCGCCAGTAAAGCGGGAAAGATCGAACTAAACTGGATTCGCAACATGTTAGAATCTAGACTGATCATTAAACGATGGCACTATCAGATTCACAAACGCGAGAAGTTGTCGACAGGGCGGAGTGGAAAATTCCACCACTTCTGTGGTTCCTACTAGTGTGTCTATATTCTGGCTACTTTGGAACCATGGGGAGTCGAGATCGAAGCAAACGTAGACGACATCGTGATCCTTAAAAGAAACCACCCATACTAACAAATCTCCAGTACGTTGCAAGAGGTGCTGGATGTTGTACATAGCTGGTGTTCAAAGGAAAACCTAGCAATATACAATAGGAAAACGGTGATTGTGTCATTTACCCGAAGGAAGAGATTGGACTTCTTGAAAGCGCCATCCTTGTTTCGGGACGAAAATCCAGTTTACCAACAAAGTAAAATTTCTAGGAGTCATCCTGGACAAATCACTCCCATGAACCCTACATGTGACTCATACCGTTAGGAGGGCACAGCTCTCCCTTCGTTCGTGCAAGCACCTATGCGGCTAATCATGGGGGATAGGACCCCATCAAACTAGCCATTAAGGTCCCACACATGACGGTAATAAGACCGGTAATCACGTATGGGGCCATAGTTTAGTATCGAAAGAGCAGACAGAGCTCCATCAAAGCTAAACTGTCCTCTCTGCAAAAACAAATACGTCTCTGTATCACGGGGGCTATGAGAACGAATTCCACGGCAGCCATGGAGTGCATGCTCGACCTGCTTCCACTTCCAATACTCCTGGAACGAGTTGCAATGAAGGCGACAATGGCGATATATCGGCTGCAATAAGTGACGAACATAGCACCGCAACCATTCGATGGTTGCGGTGCTATGTTCCACCAGGCCAAACAGACGTATTAAACCTTTATAATATAGTGGTCGTGGATAAAGTTTATTAACAAACTGAACTGCAAGACAGTTGGTTCAAAGAGTAGTACAATGCTGAGCTCTAAATTTGGAGGGCTCTATGTGAACATCTTATATGTCAAATCGGAGAGAGGCATCGTCTTTTTTTGAAAAAATTAGTTGAAAATGAGTGCGTCCGTGAAACTTCGGTGTTAAAAAAATTGTATTATCTTCACGAACAGAATAAGACGTATGTCAAGTCAGGCAAAGACATTTCAAGGGTTTGTCTTTAAAATTCAAAAAGATTCAATGAAGTGAGAAATACGTCAAATATGACAGCGAAATCGTCTCTATTGGCAAAAATGAGTACCCACACAAATCCTTTATCTTTAAAAGTACAGTTATCATTTTCTCCAACAAAATGAAGGATATGTCAAAGACAATTGAAGTGTCTGTCGTAAAAATTAAAAAGAGATATGAATGAGCGAGAGATACATAAAATTCTAAATAAGAAGCGCCTTTGTTGAAAGTGACTACTTACTAGAAGCCTTTATCGTTCAAATCGAAAAAAGTGATAAGTTTTTCGAACAGATTGAGGCATATGTCAAGTCTGACAAACATATTTGAGGAGTCTGTCTTTAAAATAAAAAAGTTACAATTGAGTGAGAGATACGTAAAATCTAAGAGCGAAATCGTCTTTGTCGGGAATAGTTAGATGAAACTGTGCTCTCTCAAAGACTCCGTCCCAAAAACTAAAAAATTTTCATTTTCTCGAACAGAGTGAGGGATATGTCAGATATTTGAAGAGTTTGTCGTTAAAATTAAAAAGATATGATTGAGCGACAGATACGTAAAATTCTACAAAGGCATCTTCTTTGCTGGAAAGAGTTTTTTGAAAATGAGAAGGTACTCACTCGAAGCGTCTATCGTTAAAATTTAAAAAAAATTATATTTTTGAATAGAATCAGGCATGTGTCAAGTCTAACGAACACAATTGCCTCTATAAAAAATAAAAAAGATAAAATTGAGTGAGACATACGTGAAATCTAACACGAAAATATTCTTTGTTGCGAAAACTTAGGTTAAAGTAAGTAACCACATAAAGCGGGTGGGGGCATCTTTAAAAATAAAAAGGAAAAAAGACGAATGAACAAAAAGTACGTAAAACTTGACAACACCATCGTCTTTTTGGACAAAATTTGAACGCTCGAATCTTCTAACTCTAAGAATGAAAAAGTTATTATTCTGTTGAACAAAATAAACATTATCTTTGACAAGTAAATTTGATGTGTGCGTGAGTAGTTAAGCAAAGCGGATTCCAGCACAATCCAAAGACTTTTCCACCTTAGCCATGACAAACGCTTGGTTGCGACCTCGAAAAATCGCAACGACGGGTCCACGCTAGTCACTGACCTTGAACGCCGACATGCGTAACCTTAATCGTCTCGCTGGCGACTTGACCTTGAGAGACCATAACGAGCTCTTGGGGGGTGACCTCGAGAATCGCAACAAGCGAACTCGACGGGTCCACGATGGAGGTGACCTTGGAGGCCGGCAATGCGCGTAACCTTGAGCGCTCTCCTTAACTTGAGAGCTATCCGCCACCTCAAGTGTGGGTTTCATGCCCTTGGGATTTTATTCCACCTTAGCCCTGACGAGCTCTTGAGGCTGGATTGTGCTGGAATCCGCATTGCTTTACTACTTGTGTGCTTAAAAATATAAAAAACACGTTTAATTGAGAAGTACGTGATACCTGACAACAACTTAATACATTTTAATAATGTAGCAAAATAATGGATGGCTTTACATCTGAGCCAAAATGCTGATCATGTTGCGACTGAAATATTTTTTGATCAACAAAGACTTTTGACAGAATAGCCCTTAAGCGTTACGAACAGAATCTCCCCTATACCAAATTGACACAAAGGAATGAGCAAGGCATACGTAAAATCTGACTGCATATTCTTTTTTAGAAAAAAAAATGAAAATGAGTACCCCCACTCGAAAAGTATTTCTTTAAATATAAAAAAATATACTTTTCTCGAACAGAATGAAAAATATGTTTGACAAGTACATTTGAAGTGTTTTAAGTTAAATAAAAAAAAACACGATTGAGCGAGAGATACACGAAACCTGAAAACAATTTAATGCATTTTAATAACCTAGCAAAAGGAGGCATTACATCTGAGGTAAAGCGCTGATCATGTTGCAGCTGAAATATTTTTGATGTCACATAGGCTTATGACAGAATACCGCGTGAGCATTACGGGACATCAATCGTGAGCCTTATGGGACTAAACTAGCCCAGTGTATTCCTACATATTTACACATTTCTGCCTAAACAAAATGGTGCGTGAGGGCGTTTCTGAGTAACTCTATGATTGTTTTAATGATTGAGCGCTTTACAATTTAAGTTAAAGATGAGTGTAACGATTATCAAGATAATTTCTCTGCTTATTCCTGATTGATGCACGAGCTGAGAAATATGCGCTTTTTAATTGTCCCAGCCGAGCTAATTAAACGCCGGAGGCGGAACTGGTAGTTTAGAGAACAAAACTCTAAATTGAATGCAATTACCATTAGCAAACTGGACGATTGAGAGCTATTGAAAACGTGTATCGACAAATTTTATAGTCGCAATAAAATTGATGGCCTCAACTTGAATTGTCCCTTGTAGTACGCTCTCCCGTATTTAAAATTCCACTTTAAATTTGTATTTCATTGCCCGACATGCTCGCTCGGGATCTACATAAATTGAGGCATTTTTATTGAAAACCGTTTATTAAAATGGATACGGCTGTTTGAGATTGCATTTCCCGGTGTGCACAAAAAGCCCCCAATGTAATGCGATTCGGTAAACAATAATATCCATTAAATGCATAACAAACTGCAAGAAAGTTGGTTGTGTAACTAAATACATTTAGCAAACTAATCCCTTTGGCCTAAAATGGAACTAATGGCTCTGCCCGCTTTGCCGGACAAAACACGTTGCTTTGTGTCTGGTAATGTCACGTTCTCTACTGAAGTATTGCAATAAAATGACTGCAGGCATGCGAAAGGGAATTAGATGGAACTATGCCTGCCCGGCCTTTTAACGTGCTCTTCGTTCGATAGGTCAGGCGACTGTTCAATAAACGTGATGACGAGACAGCGGCAATTCCCGGCCGTCATGTCCCGAAACTCTTCTAATCTAAATCAGTCCCAAGTGTGGGGCACACAACGCACAATCATCCATTATACGTTCCTCAAAACGACGGCGATGTCAAGCAGCGCAACAACCGAGAATTTCTGCTTCTGACACTTCCACACTTCACTCTAATGCACGTGATAAACCATATTCCTATGACGTCGTTGCGGTTAGATGTAATGAAGCAATTTCCAGCACCTTGGAGCAATAATTGTCGTTTGTCTTGCTCTTGAAATTAAACGAGGACGTTTCGGAGTTTTGGGCCTAAAGCTATAATTAAGGCATTAGGCCCAGTTCTTTTTTAAACTAGAGGATGTATTATATAACCCAAATCATGCTCAAGACATTATTAGAGGGACTGCTGTTTTTATAGAAACTTCAATTAACAACTGGGTAAATGTTGTTAATTAAATGTCAGTAGTAGAGCTGTGCTTATTCTCTTTTCAGCACAGTTCTTGATGGAATCGTTTCGAAAATTATCAGAGATGTGGGTGTTTAGTCCCTAAGAAGTAACCAAGGTTTCGGGCATTTCTTCGCAATGTCATTGCTGTTCATCTGAACACCATCCAGTTTTGTACATAGCCCATTGGTACGTCGTTCATAGGCTCTCATGTTCCCATTTTCTGGGCTTTCATCAAGACCATTTTTCTCTGTTTATCTAGCTCATCCCCCATCATAATTTTTTTATAAGATTATATTTGAATAGAACCTGAAATTTGGAAGTCACCAAGAAAAGTGATGCCTTATGAGCAAATTTTAGCAATAGATGAATTTTCTAATTTATCTCGCATGAAAACATATTAACTAAATCCTGGCTAATTTCACTAATTTTTGCCATTAATATTATTTGGTCATTTAATGCTACTGGGTAATAACTAGGTGTCTCAAATCGTTATATCTAAAAGGAATTTTACGATTTTAGCACAACAAGCAACTTTTTATCGTAATAAGTAGTAATAGTTATACAAGGTCGCTGATAAGTCTGGAAACGGTCGATTATCTGGGAAAATATACAAGGTCTGGAAAATTGTTTTATACAAAAGTTTTAAAGTTTTTCAAGGTCTACTAGGCAGTAATAATTTTAATTATACAGAATTAGTATAAGGGCGAGGCATACTAAAGTTGAATTTTTTTAATTGGACACCCTGTATATTTTTTAATATTTCGACTCATCTCTCAATATTAAGCAAATTTTGTAAGCATAATATACCTAAACCAACTAGGTTGCCACACAGACAACCGGAAACCAGGCTTCCGGGTTTTCCAGTTTTGAAAATAAACTATAATGTTTTTAAAATCTATTGAATAAATAACAATAATAAATGAAATGACGAATGTTTTGAAAACATTCGTCTTATAAAATCTTATTTTATAAGATCTTCAAAGTGTTTACCATTGATCTTTTGACAATATTGAATTCACTGGAGAAAATTCTGCACTGAATTTAGAACAGTGTTTTGAGGAATATTATTAATCTCATGCACTATCCTTGCTCTCAATTCTTCGATATTTTTTGGTCTATTATTGTAAATTAAATTTTGGACATGACTCCAAAAAAAAACAGTGGCGTCAAATCGGGAGACCTAACTGGCCATTCATTAGTTCTCCTGCCTCTATCCATCGCCCAGGAACGGTTTGATTAGATATCCCCGTACCTCAATTTCAAAATGAAGGGGTGCCCCATCTTGCTGAAACCACATTTCTTCCGCTGGTAGATTTGGATAGTTATTGTTCAGAAATAATCGCCTAAAGTCTGCAACAATTGATCCTTGTAAAAGAACCAAATATCGAGCAGAGTATAACTTCCGTTTATAAAATATAGTCCTACGATATGTCCACCAATAATACCACATCAAACGCATACTTTTTGTGGTCGTTGGGTGTAAACTTGTTCCATACAATTTTCATCTGACCAGTACCTAGAGTTGTGTCGGTTCACGTGTCCATACAAACAAAATGTCGATTCATCGAAAAACAAAATATCGATGGTAAAAAGGAAAAAAGGCATAAGCGTATTATATATATAATAATTTTACAGTAGACCAAGTTAAAGTTTCAATTACTCTTTTAAAAATCTACTATAGTCGAATGGGTTCTTAACTGGCGGGTCCAACGATTCATCAACAACAAACTTTGAAATTTTTGTTTCTTTTCAGGGCATTTATTTGTACCGACCAAAAACAAGCCGTATAATAAAAAAGACAGGTATACTCGTATACAACTTTAGACAAGAAAATTAGGATATACTTATATTTGTCTCTGGCACCAAAATGTGTATTTTTTCCCGTCATTTTGATTTATAAATGTCACTCTGACAGTCTAATTAGGCAAAATTAATAATTTTAAGCAATTTTCGGGTATTTGCATTTTTAATTTAAGCAAATAGTGTTAAATTTATTATACTTTTTCGGGAATGAAAGAAAAAGTGGAAATTTGCCAACCAATATGCAGGAAACTGTATCAAAGACACTGGGAATCATCTTAAGGAGTATTCAGAGAGGAAGTGCATAGAAACCAAATACAAAATAATACCGAAGAACATTAGAAGAAGAGAACAGAGACTTTTGATTTACCGAAAGCGGTAAAATTGTATGTGAAAAATAGCTGATCGGAACTTTTGTCATTGACCAGAGCTCTAAAAAAATACAAAAATCTACGCCGCAAACCAAAGATTGTGCGAACATGGACATGATGATTTTCCCAGTTTACCGCAATAGAATTGATACGGACTGGAGCAAAAGGGTATCACCACAAGCATATAGATGATGAGCTTAAATCAGAGCATGTATAGCAAAGGTTTGGCAAGATGCATTGGAATACTTAGTAATAGAGGTGATAAAGAAAAAGGTGTTTGGTCTACTCTACCACACATCCACAAAGTCCACAGGATTGGCAGGTTGAAAAAACAAAGTGAAAAGTGTTTTTAAATCGACCCCCACAATACAACAGAGCCTGAGACAAATTGGCCAAACATCAGAGGGATCCTCTATCAGCATTAGGAGTTTACAAAGTTTCGTGCAGCTCTGGCTACGTATCAATACACTAACACCACAAAATGTAGTATTAACACGAGAACTACGAAACCTACAAGAAGATGCAGGCTGGGACAAACACAAGTTAGCAGTAGTAGAGCATGCTCTCTCTGAAGGTCACGACATCCTTTTTAACGAAGTGGATATCTTACATCAAACGCAGCATTACTCTCTGAGACTAAAGAGGAAAGTCACGGAGATCTTCGAGCACAAGAACAACTTCGACAGGAAAGAGGAAATTGCGGCCCTAATTCTTACAGGGAGTTCTGCGACATATACGTTATGTGCGCCAAAACTATGCCCTAACCCTTCCCCAGTCCTTCCACTTCCCACTGCTACCGCCACTTCATCATCCGTCCTAGGTAGTTATGGGCGAACTGTCAGGAAGAAATTCACCCAAAAATGTATGTGTAGTTAATAGCTATTAAGCAATTGTGTTGGGCAACATCTATTCTTGTATCTGATAATTATAGAGCATCTTTATCTTTTAAATTTAATAAATTTAGGCGAGTTTCACATTTGTTGTTCTTTAGAACATCTATGGTTAATGAATAAATTACGTACTTAATGTTTTCTGGAAAATATTCATTTTTTGCTTAGGAACGTTGAGAACCCATTTTTGAATCCTATATATTGTTTTAATTGTTTTACCTATTTCTTCCAATTTTTCTTCAAAGTTGGTTTTGTTTCTAAAGCACAGGTTGCTAATTGCTTCAATCTACAAAAATATACATAGATGAAAATGCAACATAATATAGTACAAATTGGTATATCAGTTATTATATTGAAAACTTCATTCGTGTCTTCTTTCCAAATTCTGTAAAAAAATACAAATACAAAAAGAAAGTATATAGATGCAAAAAAAAACATTTTTTTTATAATATCGATACGCATGTATTATGTATGTATATTACTTTACTCCAATGTTCACTTTTCAATCGATATGATATGATTATTTTCAAACCGTAACTCACAATAACTGACCAAATTCTTCTAATATCTGATATATTTTTAAGTCTTTTTAACATTCCAAAAAAGCTTAATGTCATTTGATATACCGACTTATGACTATGACAAGCTAACCATGAAGTCAGGAAACATTTTGGTAGTCACTGTGTTCTCTGATTTGATTCATATGGTTAGTGGACTTTGGAACCGTCAGTTAAGAACCGATGCGACTATATATACCCCATTGTTTAGTTGGCTTAAGCGACAAATAATTTAACAGAAAAAGCTGGAAGTCAGATCATCTACACAGACAGAAAAACGGTGTTTAATGGCGCTTAAAACTTAAATTTGCATAAATTTGTCGCTTATGCCCTTTTTCCTTTCTACCATCGATATGGTTGGCAGAGTTAAGGGTTTGGCGCAACTTGTCCATAATAACTTCACAGAACTCGATCCTGCGATCAAAATCTTCATTCAGTTCTCGCAATAGATGAATTTTATATGGACGAAATTTTTCCCGGTTTGGAATTTAGTCAACTGAATTTCGACTCTTATTTTGATTTGGAGCCAATTATTGTTGTGTCAAATTTGTCGTATTCTCCACCACACCCAATATTTCGATAAAACGATGCAAAGTTTCTGAAACGGTAGATTTGGAGATCGATTTCCGGTCAGGATGCAACAGATTGGACATAGTCACCACTTGAGCGAAGCTTCGTGTTTAGGTTAGGTAGTCACAACATTAAAATTTCGATACGTTTGGTTTCACTTAAACTTATCATTTTGCACAAAAACTGTCGACACTAAATGAATGTTTGACATTCGTTGGCATGACAACATTTTAAAAGAAAGAACAATGCTGCGTTTCTAAGATACCTTGACGAACTACAGAATTTCGTTAATTAAACCTGATGATTCAAAAATCTAATTGGTATAATTATAATTTCAGGTTAGTTCAGATTTAGTTAGTTCACTCATAAAGTGAGTTTAAAGTTTTTAGTCATGAAATAAAATTCAAAACTCGAAAACCCGGAAACCATTAAATTTAGGTACATTATGCTTCCTACAAATTGTGCTTAGAATTGAAGGAATTGAAATATCAAATAATATA
Source organism: Taphrorychus bicolor (assembly GCA_951812265.1). NCBI lineage: Eukaryota > Metazoa > Arthropoda > Insecta > Coleoptera > Curculionidae > Taphrorychus > Taphrorychus bicolor. Next base: position 58,403,222 of record OX638297.1, on the reverse strand, counting down.
CAGGATTTTTCATTCAAAAAAATTTAATTTAATTGTGGAACGCCTTTACGACTAGCCCTGTATGATTAAAATTATTACTGCCTAGTAGATAATGAAAAACTCTAAAACTTTTGAATAAAACTTTTTTCCATTCCTTGTATATTTTCCCAGATAATCGACCGTTTCCAGACTTATCAGCGACCCTGTATTTGTGTTTTGTTACAATTTTACACACTGTTAACTGTTAATATCCTTCTTGACGAGTAAGTTTTACTTTTCTTTTTCCGCCTCCTTCATTAACATTTACCCGCCAATACAGAATTGGCCCGAATGATGGATTCAATGCCAAAATCTGTTAAAATTAACCGTTTCTGAAATATTGACCTTTGAAAAACTAACAATGTTTACCTTTTGCAAGTCTATGGAAATTCCGAACGGTTGAAATTAGAGAAAATGGTTTTCACATTCTTGTCACCTTTTTAAGAGAAACGAAAATATGAAATTTAACACTTCATATATTAGATGTGAAGCTACAAACTTTCAATTCATCTTATAAAATTAAGGTAGGAATATAAACTTTAAACTATTTCCGTCAAGTTAAATCTTTTGGAAGTTAGAGCTCTACAAAAGATAAAAACTGTCATTTTTCAACCGTCACTAATTTAAAAACCGTTAATAATCGCAATGAGGTGCCAAATCTATGCATACAGACGAGCACTAAAATTTAGGCGTCTTCAGTAAACCTAATGTCATTAACTACTATTAAGGCAATGCTCTCAAAAACTTATCTCATAATCTTTCGAGGAGCTTGAGCGCTTATTCCTTATTTGCTAATAATTTCATTATGTCCTAAATTTGGTTACTAATAGGACGAAAGGAATCAATAATTAATTCATTAACTTGTAGGGCGAGAGAAATTAAGAATTGTTTCATTTTCAAGTTTTCTGAGGGTAAAAAAGAAAGTATAATTGTTAATCGTTCTCCGATTTTTTTCTTCCCTGCTCTTCAGATTCTAGCCACAACGTCAAAAGTCTTAGACCCCATATGTTATTGGTAAGTTATTGAAGCTTGAAATAAACTACGAGTTGGATCATCAATTATGTTTATTTATTAAAGTATTTTTAGAAACCACACTAATTTTAGAACATTTTAAGAATTTAAAAAACGGTAATGAGAAAATGAATTCAATTTTTTGCAGACACCAAAAATAGAAAAAAGGAACAAAGTTGTTTGAAATTTTAACATTAACAATTAATGACTATGAATGTGCAGCAATAAATTGACACGACGGTCCATTGACACACTCAATTGGTTAACCATCTCTTGTGGAAAATTATTCCATTCCTCTAATACCGCAACAATTAGACCATCCCGATTTTCGGGTGGATTGATACGGCGGTGAACTGCTCTAGATAGGCGATCCCACAGGTTTTCAAAGGGATTTTGATCTGGAGAGTTCGCTAGCCAAGGTAATCTGGTAACTTGCTCTTCTTCAAGGATTCTCTCCACTGTTCTTGCGCGATGTGGTCGCGCATTATCGTCTATGAAGATGAAATTCGCGCCAATTAATTGGTTTGTTAATGGAAGGATAATTGGCCTAATAATGGTATCAATGTACACTCAACTTGTCATATTCTCAAGAATAGGAATTAATGGAGTTCGTCGATTGTGCATAATTGCTCCCAAAAACATTACAGTCCCTCCTTGATAGACAGCCAACTTCTCGGGGAAAAGTTAGCCTTTCTTGACATCCTGGTTCCCTCTATACCCTTTGCCTATGATCATCATTCTGCAATCCAATTCTGGTTTCATCTGTCTATGCCATCGCCACTGATGCAAAAGCCAATTTCTGTAGTCACGCGCCCATTGTAGGCGAGCGGCTCGGTGAAATCTTCTTCTTACCGTAGAAGTTGATAAAACACGATGAAATGTCCGCTGAATATGATTTCCAAGGACTGGACCCGGATCATGCTGATATCTATGGGCATATTGAACTAAGTACCGATCGTCTTTTTCATTTAAAAGCCGTGGTCGTCCACTATTTGGCCTCCTTTCGATTGTGCCAGTTTTTTCATACCTTTGAAGAATTCCAATAATGGATGATCTTGGAATCTCTTACAGTTTGCATATCTCGTTATTTGAATGACCAGTTTTACGCAAGGCAACAATTCTAGCTCTACTAAATGCAGAAATTTCCTCGTCAAGCAACAATATTTGCAAAGATAAGAATCAGCAGCAACCGAATAAAAGTAACGAATATCTTACTAACAAAAGAATTGAATTTTTTGCTAAGCAACTAATAACAAAAACATGAACCGAACGAATTTTTTTCTTCGGTGGGGTCTAAAACTTTTGACGTTTCGTGTATTTTCACAGAAACGTATCTCAGAATTTTGAGAAACATTATTAAGGCATTAAGCCCAGTTTCTTTTAAAACTAAAGAATTATAATTCAAATCATGCTCAAGACATCACTAGATGGACAGCTGTTTTTATAGAAACATCAAACAACAAAAGGATAAGTGTTTTTAATTGAATGTCAGTAGTAGAGCTAGTCATTAGTTTGACTCCACTGATAAAACGTGGGCATGTACTTTTCATATCGCTTCTATGAGGGTCAGGATCTCCTAAAAAATTTACAAAAAATTGAAAGACTCTCCGAGATGCACAGAGCTCATGGGCTGTCATGTTCTCATCTCCTAGCTTTTGGTCCAAGCCTGGTTCTCTCTGTTCATCTGGCTCATCTCTGCTATCGTATTTGCCATCATTGGTCATAAAATTGCTCATATTTGGTAATGAAAAATACCGACTTGCAATTTTACTATGAATTTGCAATAGACATTTTCGTAGGTGGGATATAGAGGGGGATAAGCCTGTTAGAAACCCAAACATTAGCAGAATTTCCAAACGGGTGATTGGTTTTGGGTGGTTGTTTATGAAATGATGAGATAGATATTCAATTAACTAATAATCTATTTACATAAACAAACGAACGTACACAATGTTGAATGTTCTAAATTTCACTGATAATCAACGTTGTACTTGCAACTTCGACTTGATAACGTTAATTAAAGTTCAAACACATACCTCAGTCCTGAATGTGCCAAATTCTATGCTTGTATGCAACCGATACGGGATTCTGGCCGTATTTACTTACTATAGACCACATAGGAAGAATAAACTAGAGTCCTTTATTTATAAAATTTTGTCTGGCATCATTTCTAAGGATGTCGCGATCTTCGGAGAGAGCGTGCTCTGCTACTGCCACAGAGAAAGAATTAACTAGAGCCCTTTATTTGCAAAATTTTGTCTGGCATCATTTCTAAAGGTTTGGTGCGATGTTGCCCACTCTCAGGGTCCAAGTATACAACCCATAGGTTTATATGTTGTGTAGCCAAAAATGTTGCGGTACAGCACGATCAAAACCTAGGCAGAACATTTTCTAAATTGACGAATTGGCAACAGTGCTGTCAAATCAATGTGTGTGTCGGTCTCATTGAACTGATGTCAACCATGAAACGTCAAAACGTGTTTCCTTTGTGTTTGAAGTTGAGACAGTGCTTGCGAACGTTTTGTGCGATTTTTTGGTGTTTTATTAAAGATTTTATCATTATGGTGAGATATGGTGGCATATGTAAGACTTCTAGTTATAAAAGTTGACAGAAATCTCGTATCACAGGATCACAGAAGTGCATGTATCATGTTTTCACCGATTACCCGACTCGGCGGCCATTTTTTCATTCCCTTCGCGACGCGCGCCCGCTGTGGTCCATATGCATGTTGGAAGTAAACAAACCTGGCAATTTATTGACTCCCTGAGTCTATCTAGTTTGAAGATCGAAGCTAGGTATGGTAGGATACAATGTTAGGTACTCTACCTAGTTGCATAATATCAAGCCTTTAGAAGTTCTTGAATCGAGATGACCCTCTTTTTCTAGGGATATGATGGAGACTGTCAACCTGCTTACAATCTCGACATGCTATAGCGGAGAGAGGGGTTTCAACTACGTGAATCACTCGGGAATGTAGATTTCTGTACAAAATGCAATTTAAGTGACTGGGGGCAAATTTACCGAGACGTAACAGCAAATCAATTGTGACAACTTGAAACAATTAACTAGCTCTCTCTCTCCAGCTCTTTGCTCCATAATTTCGAAAGTGTGACGTCAGCTCACCAGCTACATAAATTCTGATGTCGTACGATTGAGTGTGGGTGGGGTAAGACCCAACTCATACAATAAGAGAAGAAACTTTGAAATCGGGAATTGCAAAATTCGTTTGGTATGAATGTGTCCGAGATTGAGGGCCACTGTGAGGATGTCAAAAACGGTTAGAGGTAGGAATTCATTTGAATGACAGAAGAGTTTGGCATTTTGGAGCTTAGTGTGGTGATCTTTTAAAACTTTTTTTTGACTTTTTGTTACAAAATTGGTTTCTTTTTGAATTTTAAAGTATCATATTACTTAGCTCGACACTGAAAAACCTTGCTCCTATTTAATCAAGAAAGCTCTGGCCCTTTGGAAATCTTCATAACTCGTTACACTGTATACAGTGTGTTCAATTTAAGCACAGTGATCTTTAGCTACCTTACCGGATCGTTTATGGAAAAATTGTATCTACAAAAGGTCTTTATATCTACAGAATATTATACAATTAGATTATTTTAAATGAAGCATCATGTATATTTTTGCATTTTTGATGATTATAATCTTATTTCATATAGCATAGGTACCCCATTCTGATTATTAACCGTTTCTGCAACATTGACGAATGATAAAGGACAAATTTTACATTTTGTATAGAGTTCTAACTCCGGAACGGTTTAACTTAGATAGTAATAGTTTTCGCATTAATTCCTTAACTTACAAAGCATCAAATGGACATCTGTCATCACTTAGATGTCAAATTAGAAATGTTCAATTCATCTTGACAATTTAAGAGAGAATAGTGAATATCATTTTGTTCTTTAGCTCTGGCCGGAAGTTACAGCTCTGGAAAAGACAAATTTTTCATTTGTCAATAAAAAAAAATTTCCGCTTATCACGAGGGGAATCAAAAAATGCAAAAACATACATGGTGGTTTATTTTAAATAACAAATTTGTATCTGGAGATGAAAGGCACCCTGAATATCTAAAGTAATTTCTTTCTATAAGTATTGTTAGGCCCGACCGTCGGTCCACAGAGGTTCGGCCCGAAGAAGCAACGCCGAGCGCCGACCGCGATCCCGGGAACCCATCTAGACTATACGAGAACCGGGAACAGTCGCCTCCGTTCTCGAAAGTACGAGAGTGTGTTCAGGTCGGGTATATGGGATTATGGGAAGACGCGCGAGATGGGATGGAATAGATAGTGCAGTGTAGTAAATAAGCGAAATATGCGGACAAGCGTACAGTGCGAATTGTTAGTAGAGAGTAATTGTGTTTTAATCGTGATGTAATAGTTAAAAGTAAATAAAAGTGTGTAGTTAATTGACGATAAATTATTGGAACCCGTATTCCGTAATAACTGGTGTCAGAAGTCGGATACCTAATTTTCGTCAAATTTGTGACTTTAAATATAGCAACGTAATGCTCATCGCAAAATAACCTACCAGACAGAACTACGGATAAGGCAGCAGAAGCCAGGCAAAAACCTACAGGAATTTGGAGCGGACAATCAGCGTTTGACAAGGTTAGCGTATCCTGCGGCTCCCTCTAATTTCCTTGACCAGCTATCAGTCCAGCAGTTTATGGACGAGGTTCACAACAGTGAAATGAAATGACATTTGAGATTGGATCGTCCTTCCAGTGCAAATGAGGCATTAATTCGGGCATTTGGAGTACGAGGCGTCGAGAATAATCACGGGCGACAGAGTTAGAATAGTTGACGTACAGGAGGAGCCGCAGCCAAACTCAATCTAAAAGTTCCACAATCAATTGTTGGACGAGCAACTTGAATTCAGGAAGCAAATGAGTTCATTTTTCGACCAATCAAGGAGCAGGAACATTTGTTACAGAAGAAATATGGACCGAAATGCCGACGTACATAAACACGGATCTTGTTTCAACTGCGGCAGAATGGGATATTTTAAAAGAGACTGTCGCGTTCGACGGGAAAGGAGTTAGACTCCGCCACGACGACAATCTGGCGGATTGACACACCATCCGGAAACCTAAGACCATTAAGTCTGAAAGGGCGAACGATGACTGGTCCCACGGAAGCCCCCAGGCTCATTAAGATTGTACAGCTTGGAAGAAGCCTCACCATCCCTGGCAAGATTGAATATCGTCCAGGCAGATCTCATGGTATTGCAGATGCATTATCACGCAGGCCTTGTAAAGGCGAATGTCGACAGTGCCAACGAGTAGAACAACGAGGAAGACCAAGCATTCTTTAGGAGAACCAGGATTGACGTCGGCGAACATTGGACCACTGAACAAAAGAAGGTCGAACAAACAACCGATAATTCTGTGGGGCTAATACGTCAATGGAAGTTGGAAAATCAAGACCTGGCCGGAAGGACATAGCAGATAGAGCCCGGAGATAAAAGCTATGTGGGCTCAATTGGATTCCTTGGCGTTTTAGAATGGTTTACTGAAGAGGTCATAAAAAAGTCCCGACGGGAAAAGTGCCACGCTCAAGCTTGTCGTACCAGAATGTAGACGGAAAGATGTTCTCCGAGATATGCAAAATGGAGTATCTGGAAGCCATTTTGGAGTGATTAAGACCATGGAAAGAATTCGGGAAAGGTATTACTGCGTGAATTGCCGAGATAGAATACAGATCCCAAATAAAGACTAGAAGGCAAATGAGGCAACACAATGTTGGCGCCCCATTTGAAAGAATTGCGATCGACGTGGCAGGTCCTTTTCCAGAAACGGACGATGGCAATAAATACATCTTAGTTGCCATGGATTATTTCAGTAACATGGCCTGAAGCTTATGCACTGCCTAATCAGGAAACTAACACCGTGGCAAGGGTCTTGGTTGACGAATTCTTCAGTAGATTCCGCGTACCATTAGAGCTTCATTCGGACCAGGGACGGAGTTTTGAATCGCAACTTTTCAAGAAGATCATGGAACTTCTGGGAAGCCGCAAAACAAGGACAACTGCTCTCCATCTACAATTAGATGGCCGAGCGTTTCTATCGAACCATGGAACAATACTTCTGCAAAGTGGTACCGGACCACCAGAAAGATTCGGACAAATTTCTGCCGAGAAGGACCAGTGCAAGATGTCCAGAAATATGCTGATGAACTTCGAGAAAGATTAAAGGAAATCCATCGAAACGTGTGGACAAAGATAAAGATTGCCAGCCATCGGACGAACGCCAGATATGACCTAATGACGAATTCTGAAGGATTTAAGGCAAGCGACTTGGTGTGGCTTTATAATCCACGGAGGAAGATAGGAAAGTCGCCCAAGTTGTCTCCAAGTTGGGAGAATCCACATACAGTCATCAAACGGATTAACGACGTTAAAGTTAAACACTTACATTCGTGGAGATTTCTCTGATCGGGAAGATTAGAACTAAGAGGGGGGCAATGTTACGCCCAACTGTCGGTCCACAGAGATTCGGGCCGAAGAGGCAACGCCAAGCGCCAACCGCCACTCCGGGAACCCATCTAGACTAAACGAGAACCTGGAAGAGTCGCCTCCGTTCTCGAAAGTACGAGGGTTTGTTCAAGCCCGGTATATAAACCAGCGAGCCGCGCGAGATGGTAGCGAATAGATAGTGCAGTGTAGTAAATAGGCGAAATAAGTGGACAAGCGAACAGTGGGAAGGGTCAGTAGAGAGTAATTGTGTTTTAATAGTGTGGTAATAGTTAAAATTAAATAAAAGTGTATAGTTAATTGTCGACAAATTATTGGAACCCGTATCAGGTAACTGGTTTACTTTAAAGACATATAAAACTTTAAAGGATAACACTTTATAAAAAAAAATTACAGTAAGCAAGATGTACCGCAACGTGTTCCACTCAATCGGAATTGTCCCGCTTGGATGGAACACATTGTTCAGTGTCCAGAGTCTAACTTGGTGCATAAGAAAGAGCACTAAAAACTGACTGGTAACTGGTTATACGTTGAAAGGTATAGCACAGCCGCCAGCTAATGAAGGCGAGGTTGGCAGGTATACGAGGGGAATTATTTTCAATAATTAGTAAAAAAATTTCAGAAACCAGCAGAGACACCAAGTGGTCCTAGTACTAAGTGGTTACCAAGTCCCATGGAGGAAGAATTACCGTTTTAAAAGATCAATTCAAAAACAATTCCATATTTTGAAAAATCTCATGACAATGGCAAAAATAAATATTGCAGGTTTCTTTAAGCCATTATTGCTTCTAGCAAAAAGATGAAAGGGCGATAGTTAGAGATAATTTTTGTCCTGGACAAGTTGGTCTTGTTAGATATTTTCTGATAGCTGTAATTTTTAAATTGTGATACAAACATACTTTTTTTAATTGGACAGAATATAACAAATGTCTTTTAGTTAGGTTTAAATTGATGCTAATAAATTTCTTTTGAAGATGGTATGCTTATGGTAATTTTTCTCTCCAGGTTATATCATAATTTTGAAAATAACAGCTATCAGAAAAAATGCATAACCTAGTTGTTTATGCCTATAAATAATATTGGAACATATTGTGGATTAAACCTTCTTACCGAGTCCCCCACATGTTCGAACCTTTTTCAGACATCTTTTTGGTGACTCCGCCCCAGCAGTGACATATATTGTCATAAACTCCCCCACACTTCCGTTATGCCGCAGGAGTTACAAATTGATTTCGAAACGGCCTGTATAGCGGCAATTTTTTCAAATTAGAACAAATGATGCCATAAAGTGAGTCCGGGCTTAGTTTAACCCATTTTTCACCGTCGATAAATTACACCTTGCAAACACGGCGCACCGGCAGCGGTATGTGCTAAATTCATTTAGACGACAATAAATTTGCTAAATTGCACTTTCCTTGCAATTTCATAAAACGATAGACCCATCGTAGAGGTTTTATATTAGGTGTTGTTAGGCTACAAATAGAATTTCCGTGGTCTCGCCTTGTACCGTCCTTTGTGGTCCTTTCCGTTCGCATTATGGAAAAAAACCTGTCATGTGGTCAATCTAAGCTTAAGTAATGGTCTTAGAACTAGTTTTTTTTGCGCATCCACCCTCAACTTTGTTCGCTATCGAAGCAAAAGGCGTAAATAATTTGTCCAGATACGAGGCGCACACTTTTTCCAATAATCGTCCTCTCAATAATTTCTTGTCGTTTGGTTAAATTGACACAAAGGATCCGTCTCTGGCTGAATAGAGCCACGCTCCATCGCCCAAGCAAATCTATTAGAAGTCGTTAAATCCCATGTTCGGAGGAACGCCATTCAATTCAGCTGCTCGCAAAGGCCCACCAGACAACCTGTTATTGAATGCCTTGGGTTACTGATTGTCAAGAATTCGCGCAAAACGTCGCAAAATACCGCACAATAAAATGTATTAAATCCCTTCGGCTTTCACAATAAAATTATTTGGCGCCGACGGATTGAAACGCAATTCCGAAGTTGCCATTTGACTGATAGAGAAGTTTATCCAGTTTCAGAGTGAGCCCAATAAGTATGGAGATGAAGTAGTTTCTTTGTCACTCTACTAATGACTTTTTTGAGAAGCAGCTAAACAAGTGTAAAATTCATTGAAGGGGTTCTTGGGCTGTATTTCTTTGTTTTACTGAGAATAAAAAGCAATTTTTTCCAAACTCCTTCTGTGTATCAGACGTTTCAATGCTTTTTAGCATCTTCATCAGTGATTCCTACAAAAATATGAAACAAATATTGTTAAATCACAATTTCGCAGCTCAAACTCATATTTTAGTAAATTTCGTTGTTTTAAGTAGTTTCTACGATCTATAGAGACGTAATTTAGCTAAATAATAAGTTGTTGTCTTAATATTTACATAAAAATTAAATGAAAATGAAAAATTTCTAATTTTCATAAAATTTATATTTTTACAGGCATTGTTTTTATGTCGAGTTATCCGTTTTTCGTCGTTGTGTTGTATATACAAATTAACTACTTTCTTTTTGTATGTATTTTTTTCTGACTGAACAAAGAGAAATAAAAACGTTGACCTTTTCTTCAAAGAACGCACAGGGTTTCGTTTGTCGTTAACCTGCTATTCTTTTCAGTGCTGCTTAAGACCGCTTCCTCAAATCTGTTAGACAAGTTTATGGCTGTTCGAGACCAAATGTTCTTCTTCAATATTTTTTTTATCTATCAACAACGTCATTTTCATCAATTTTATGTTTGCATTTTTTATCAGATTCGATAGCTTTTGTTATCTAAGAATCAAAAGAAATTCGTTATAAGGTGTACCAGGTGCAGCCTATTAAAAACAGTAAAAAACTTGAGTAATAAAATTACATTTTAAATAACAGCAATAAACTGCACTAGACGTAACAAGCACGACAAATTAGCTAAAGGTCATTCTAACATGGACATTGTAACCAAACTTGAATATAAAATAAACTAAAAAAACACTTAGCAAGCAAATTCTCTTCTGATCTAAAGTTCTTAAGGTTTTTAACTTAAAAATTTTAAATTGTCCTGCCTGTTACGTTATTGTAGTTGCCCTTCGAGTACCTTGGCGCGATGTTTCCTCCTTCCTTGCAGCTCCTCTTTTGACAAACATTTAAGACGTAATTTTTGGGGTAGGTTTAGACTCGATTATAGTAAGATTTTTAACTTTAGATATTTCCATTATTCATTCTGTTTTGTTTTCTATAGGCTCTAGGCTAACAAGCTAAGGTTTTAAAGTATAGAAAATATGGTTATACCATCTTACACCGATGAGACATTAGTTTGTAATGAATATCCGGTAGTTCCCGCATGCGCTTCATCCGGTAGAACTACCTCTTACGATACGGTGGTATGGAAGCCAATAGCAACCTATACCACTCGCTTACAAACTTTTCCAATTTGAAGCATTCTTTCCAATTCTTCCCACATGTTTAACAATTTTGGTACTATAATCTATAGTACTTATATTAATATATAAGTGTTTTCCGGGCTTTGAAGTCATGGTTCAATGGAATTTCTTCCTGGGGTTTCGTCTACAACTCCGGCAGATATTATCAAAAGCAATGAGGTAATGGGCTTCTCCCATGCTTCCCGACGTTGACTGATTTGACTGTGGTGAGCTCCATAGTATTTATTCCTCCGTTGTCACGCCGCAGTGAAGGGACTGGGGTGGAAGTATGTCATAAAACTGGCTTTCAGTCTGCATTTAGAAACGTAATTTCCTCCTTCCTGTTGAAAGTGTTGTCGCGTTTGAAGATCTCAATGGCTTCTCTCGTTAGTCTTGGATAGAAACGCTGAGATTGATATAAGATATCCACTTCGTTGAAAATGATGTTGCGACCTTCAAAAAGAGCGTGCTCTGCTTCTGCTGACTTTTGGGTTTATCCCAGCCTGCAACTCCTCTTGCGTTCCGTAATCCTCGTGTTGACAACGTGTTTTGTGGTACCAATATATACCGAGTCACAGCTGCATGGAACTCCGGGTGTCGATAGGGGATCTCTGCAGTCTTTGGCTGATATCAAGATCTGTTGAATTGTACGAGTGGGTTTAAAGATAGTTTTAACATTGTGCTTCTCCAGTTGTCCATCCGCGCTTTTCTTCATCTTGTCCCGTTGTTCCTTCCAGGCTATCTACATTCCTCGGGCGGACGGCCCTCTGAAACTGAAAACTGAAAAAGGCTGTTTCCAAGAGCTTCATTTCCCGTTCCAATTCAGCAGGCTCACAAATTTTCTTGGCTCTCACAGACAGTCCTCCAGACTATGACTCTCCTTTTCGCTCTGGGATGATGATTTGATCGGTTATTGGGCTATCGGTCAGTATGTGTTGGTTTTCTATAGACGGTGTGCGTAAGCTTCCCATTCGGCCTCCTTGATACTAAAATAAAAAAAATGGTAGACGTACTTCCTTTTCCATCTCCATAGTTAAATGAATTTTTGGGTTGATGAGAGTTGAAGTGGTAGAGGAAGTTTTGAAGTTCGCCCTCGCCATGTCTCCAAATAACAAAGGTGCCGTCCACGTATCGGAACCAGCACTTGGGCCTCTTATTTACGATTGCCAACGCCATGGACTCGAATATGTCCATAAAATAAATGGCTATTACTGGACTAAGAGAGCTGCCCGTAGCTACACCATCAGTTTGTTCGTAAACATCTTCCTTGCATTGAAAATATGTAGTGGATAGGCAGTGGCAAGTTGAGTGGAAATTCCTGGTTATTATGTTTAATGGCTTCCTTAATGACGGTACCCATCGTGAGAACCAAAACAGCATCGAAACTAACGTGAATTTCTCCCAAAGAAAGGGCAGAGAATGCAGTTTTTCGACGATTACGGAATATGTTAAGGAGTTGCAGACTAAGAAAAACACAAAAGTCAGCAGTAGCAAAGTACGCTCTCTATGAAGGTCACGACATCCTTTCCATTGAGGTGGATATCTTATATCAATCGCAGAGCTTCTATCCGAGACTAACCAGAGGGGATATTGAGATCTTTAAGCACGACAACAATTTCAACAGGAAGGAGAAAATTACGTTTCTAATTGCAGACTAAAAGCGGTTTCTACAATATACTGCAAGTGTGCAGAAAAGTGTGCCCTGCGCCACCACTACCCACCCACTCCAGTCCTTCATAATATAATAATAAATACAACGGCGCTTACCACAGTCGAACCAGTCAACGTCGGGAAGGACGAGAGGTCTCTTCGCCCAATGCCTCATCGCCTTTGATAATGTCTTCCACAGCTGAAACGTCAGGAAGAAATTTCGTTGGCTCACGGCTTCAAAGCCCGGAAAACACTTTAGGTTGTATTTTACCGGCCGTGACAGCCTTCACAGTCCTATTTTTTTGTACTGTCGTATTGTGTCTGTTTCATTTCTAATCTCCCTTTCTTACTTTTCTTATTTTCAAGTCCGTTTCTATTCTTCTAATTCGTCTCTATTTTAAAGACAGTGGCGATTTCAAAAAAAGCAGCTGCCACATTTTTGTTTCATCCACATAAATATTTTCTTAATTCTTCGTTTATTACAGAAGCCCGTGTACCACCGGTTTTTCAAATTTTTCCAGTTTGATGCATTCTTTTCAATTTTTTTCATATTTTTAACCATTTTTTTTTACTCTTGAACTGTCTCTAAAAGCACTTAGCTCTTTAAGACGTTCTATTCTTGAATATTTGTCTTTCTTGTCAATTTTCCTATTTTTTAAATACGCTTTTATTCGTTATGCTATATTTTTTTTGTGTTGACTATTTCATTCTATTCTTTGTTTACTAATGTTTTATTTTTTGTTTTCTTCATGACTGAATATTTTGTTGTATTGTTCCAATTTTTTTTACTATTCAGTAGCCACTTTTAAATTTTTATCATTTCAATTGTGTCAACCTTTCAAGGCTCATATCTTCTTCGACCTTTTTCTAACTATAAGCTTCTGTTTTTCTTTAAGCTTCTTTTTGCTATAGTTTTTAGTCCTTCCCTTTAATATTTATTCCTACAGTTTTTAATCATTGTTGTTAACTGATATTTTTTGTTTTTAAGTTTTTTATACTAATATTAAAAAATTCAAATACTCTTTTGTTTTTAAACCTCTAAATATTTTCCTTTCTTTTCACTTTTCTTATTTTCAGGTTCGCTTTTATTTCCCCATTCCGTCCTTGTTTCAAAGATGGTACCGATTTCAAAAAATCATCTGCTACATTTTTGTTTGATTGACATAATTATTTTAAAAGTAAGTGGTCGCCAATTCGTCGATCAACCCAGTAGTTTCGGGGTCTACCCCTCACCAGTACAGCTGTGGCTGTTCGACAAATTGGAGACCGAGAGTTCGCGGGTTAAAACCAGAAAGCTACAAAAGAGTGGTGAGATGTTGTACAGAGCAGGAGAGGGCGACATCTACTAGCGTATTAGAACTGATACTGCATGGCAGATGGCTCTCAGTTCGAGAAGCAGCCCATATTGCTCTGTACCTCGCAGGTTATCGGAACCAGAACGAAATGTAAAGAGTAAGTGATCACCAATTTGTCGATCAACCCATCTGTATAGTAATTTCGGGGTCTACCCCTCATCATAACAGCTTTGGCTGGTCTAAAAATTGGAGACCCTGAGTTCGCGGCTTAAAGCCAAAAAGCTACACAAGACCGGTGAGATGTTGTACAGAGGAGGAGAAGGCGCCATCCATCACCGTATTAGATCTAATACTGCATGGCAAATGGCTCTCAGTTCGAGAAGCAGCCCATATTGCTCTGAACTCGCAGGTTATCGGAACCAGAACGAAATTTAAAGAGTAAGTGGTCACCAATTTGTCGATCAACCCATCTGTATAGTAGTTTCGGGGTTTACCCCTCATCAGTACAGCTTTGGCGGGTCGACAAATTGGAGACAGTGAGCTCGTGGCTTAAAGCCAAAAAGCTACACAAGAGCGGTGAGATGTTGTACAGAGCAGGAGAAGGCGCCATCCACCAGCCTATTAGATCTAATACTGCATGGCAGATGGCTCTCAGTTCGAGAAGCAGCCCATAGTGCTCTGTACCTCGCAGATTATCGGAACCAGAACGAAATGTAAAGAGTAAGTGGTCACCAATTTGTCGATCAACCCATCTGTATAGTAGTTTCGGGGTTTACCCCTCATCAGTACAGCTTTGGCGGGTCGACAAATTGGAGACAGTGAGCTCGTGGCTTAAAGCCAAAAAGCTACACAAGAGCGGTGAGATGTTGTACAGAGCAGGAGAAGGCGCCATCCACCAGCCTATTAGATCTAATACTGCATGGCAGATGGCTCTCAGTTCGAGAAGCAGCCCATAGTGCTCTGTACCTCGCAGATTATCGGAACCAGAACGAAATGTAAAGAGTAAGTGGTCACCAATTTGTCGATCAACCCATCTGTATAGTAGTTTCGGGGTTTACCCCTCATCAGTACAGCTTTGGCGGGTCGACAAATTGGAGACCGTGAGCTCGTGGCTTAAAGCCAAAAAGCTACACAAGAGCGGTGAGATGTTGTACAGAGCAGGAGAAGGCGCCATCCATCAGCGTATTAGATCTAATACGGTATGGCAGATGGCTCTCATAATTATTTTACTCAATTTCTTGTCTATTAATGTACGAGCTTAGGCTTCTGCCGCCAGCAGCAGCCCGTACACCACCAGCGTTTCAATCTTTTCAAGTCTAAACCATTTATTCCAATTTTTATCATATGTTTTACTATTTTTTTGTACTCTTGTACTGTCTATAATTGAGTGCCTTTTAAGACTTTTCATTCTTAAATATTTGCTTTTTTATATTTCATATCCGCTTTTAAATGTGCTGCCATATTTTTTTTGAGTTGAAATGAATATTCTATTTAGTTTTATTTTGTACCAATGTTTTCCTTTGTCGTTTTGTTCTTTATTAGATATTTCATCATGATACTTCGCGTCCTTATAGATGTAGGTGTAAAAAGTATTGCGGGTGTAGGACTCCACCCGCAATACTTTCTACATTAGATATTTCATTAGGTTGTTCCTAATTTATTTTTTATTCTCTTTCCACTTTTTATTTCTTTATCGTTTCAATTTTGTTCTATCTCTTAATGCTAATTTCTTCGTTAAGCTTTTTATACCTATTAGCTTCTATCTCTCTTTAAACTTGTTTTTACAATAGTTTTTTGACCAATATTTTTTGACCCTAACATTTGTTTAGTAATTAATCAACATTTTCTGCTACTTCTTAGATCTTAAACTTTTTGCTTTATTCTGCCACTTCTTTTTTGCAATTACGTATGTTAAAGAACATGCTGAGAATTCTAGTTCATCAGAATTATGTTTCTCGATTCACTGTTTTCTCTATGTTCTTAACAACGAAGAACTTGAATTTGTTCTTTCGTTTAGCAATAGATCATTGACAAATTCCTTCATATGAATCGTCGATAATCAATAAGACTTTTGCTCAGAATTATCCTTCTCACAGCGGATCTTTTTAAAGTATATCTTAAGCTTAAGATTTTCTACCAAAAACTATTAAAAAGAGAATAAGAAAAATCATCATCTCAATATAGTGGGTACTATATTGGGCGGCATATATATTGAGACTGTCTATTTGGGTTAAGTCAACTGTCTAAATTCACTCCAGTTGTGTAAATCGCACTTACTTCCTAACTTAAACTGCCAACACTTTCCGCACTTGTTAGATCAATATCGATTTTTCACAAGGAGCTAAATTCCACTCTTTTTTCTCGAACATAAGATACATAGAGCGTAGAGTAACTTAGAGGTTACAGACACTGCTAACAGTATCTTGTGCAAGACTGATACCTAACGGTTTAAAGCGTTTCAGCATCTCTTTGAACCAGTCTCTAGAAATTCCAAAAAACATATGAAAAAGAAACGCCTTTTTACTAGTAATAAACTTCATCGTCTTGCACAAAATTAACCAATCCTAAAACAGCACCCGCATATATCATCATTTCAAATGGGCCGTCCGAAATCCTACAGGATAATCAAATTTTTGCGCAACCCTTCCGCGAAGGTCCCTCGAGCCTTTCCAGTGGGAATCTGGTCATATGGTTTTCGGTTCGGAGCATGAGTATTATGCAAATCGTGTATATTCTATCATTATGACCGCTCGAGCATTTTGTTTGCTCTGCTTGTTTCCTTAACCTTAGGATTTTCCTATGATGCCAAACTTACTCCTGTGAACTATGCTTCACGTTATTGTTACTTTAAGGAAATTGAAGTTGAATACTAATTACTTGGTAAGCAAAGTAATGTTAGAACTAACTAATAAGTGATTCCAACAGATTTGCTAATAAGCAATTAGTGGGGCTAAGTTATTTACGTGAAAATTGCCAATACAGTACCCGCACTTATTTTGAAAAAAAAACGAAATTTGAGAATAAAAAACTAATTTAAAAATAATATGTGAGCTGGCAACAGTGTGTTGTCGTCGGTAAGCTTAGGGGTGATTCAGATTTCCGTTGTTTTTCCAGCAGCAAAAAAGGCGAAAATTGAGGGATAATGTAGGCGGAACAGTCTGTCCTTTAAACACGTTTTTTCCACATAAGACCAAAATGTTACCGTTGAGCTTTCAGCTTGAGAAAAAAAAACTTCGTAGCTCGGGGTCTGTTTTGCTTAATTTATGTATTTTGCTCCTCACCTTTTTCTAGAGCTAATTTGTAATAATGGCTTAGTTTTGGAATAAAGCAAACAGGTTTGTGCCTCTCGAAGAACTCCCGAAGAGAACTCTCTCCATCTACTACCTACCTAAAATTGAAAGGAGCGAATTTCTTATAATGCGAAAGAGAACGTAATTAATTTGAGAGTTGATGAGCCTTTGTCACCTTGTTTAGAGTTATACGAGCGTGTACTTAAACAGGGAGCACTTATTCCCTATATTTAAGCCTGAGGAAGTTGAAGAAGGATGTTTCAGTTCCCATGCTAGTTTGTTTCTACCTACGGAGTTATAATACTTCTTCAAAGAGTTTTGGTCTAAATGACGTCTCGAAAATAATTATTCTAATTTTATATAGAGCACGCCATTGGAAGACAGCATTAATTAAATATATTCCTCAGATGCCAACGCGTTAAGGCGAGACAATATGGCGAAAAGATATCAACCCGAAAACTAATTAAGTTCACGGGAGTGCCATAAGAAAATCCTTTTGAAGACGACTGGCGCAGTAAATATGGCCGCGAAAATACGTCCTGCCTAATCCACATAATACGGTACAGTTCACTAATGTCATTTGATAATCGTTTATACATGCATAATATGACATAATTTCGGGCTGAGTTAATCAGGAGCTTTACACGGGAAAAGCCGACAGAGTGTTAAATTTTGGGCCACTAATATGGTTCGTGCACGTTCATTAGGCCTGCATTGGATGCCGGGATGCGTAAGGTACAATTTCGAAGTGGATTTCAACAATCGGCTGTCCCGTATTAGGGCTAAGGCTACGCGTAGTCAATATTTGCAAGAAGATTTATTTGGACCTAGCTAAAGTTTGAATAACCATCTAGTGGAATTGCGTCATACCTTTCCATTCTCACTAACGCATGCTTCCTGAATGAAATAGAAAAATTACGTCATAAACGTACTTCGCGTACCACCTGCCACTTGCCACCAACAACGCCGCAAAAAATGTTCTGACATTGAGTCATTGTCAGCTTAACACATTAATTTATATCATTTAAAATGAAAAGTCCTCGGGTTTCTGAACGAGAAGAGAAGTTTATTCTGAACCTGATTTATTTTACCAGAGAGAAAGATGCAGGGAGGCCCTTTTTACCTCTAACTTCAATGCACAAAACCAGTATGTAGTTACTTATCCTGCATATTTTCCATGTTTAGGCTTAAACGGTTTTTATTTTTACGGTAACGGTTCCACAAAGGTGCTTCACTGAAATTTGCAATTTTATTGATTTATATGAATATAGTAGAAACACGAGTATTATAAAAAAACTGTCCTGCGCTCTCTTTAATTTAACCTAAAAATGTCTCTCTCTCTCTCTTATGAACTTTTTTTTCGGTTATGTTACTTAAGGGCAGTGTTTCCTTTTTTAACGTATTTTATTTGTACATACAGGATGGCGCCTTTTTGATAGATTTATGGGGTGCACACAATTGTTGCTGAAAGAAGTTTACGGAAAGAAATAAAAACTATTTTCTATTTCTTTTTCTGCATGTAGGATTTGAACGTTAACCATATTTGGAAAAACGCGACTTAATTTGGATTCATCTTGGCTTATCTTCTTCTCTTTTCATCTTTTCTTCTAGCTCTAGACAACAAATATCGCGTCGTGAATTTATATTTTTTCCTTAAAGATAATACTAAAAGATGCTATTTTTTTTTAATCTTATTGTAAGACAATGGTTTTATAAAAGATATTACAAAAGTCTTCTTAGATTCTTCAAATATCCGTTTTTTAAATTTATTGAATTTATGAAAGCTTATACTGGTATTAATAACCTAACTTTTCAGATCTAATTTGCTTCTTGTTTTATGAAGACCTTTTACAAGACACATTACACTTAAAAGTAATGTCTTAATAAATGGGTTTAAGGAGTTTTAGGAACGTACTTCAAAAATCACTTATGTGTGTGTTTATGCGTGTATTAAAACTTTATTAAATCAAATAGCCCTCAAGAGCATAACAAAGCAACACTGAATTATAATTGTTTGCTCCAAGATCGCAGTAAAGCCTATAAAAACTAAAGCTCTTTTAAGACCAAAACGACTTTAAAAAATGGCCTTTTGACTTTTTTTTAAACTGATTTACCACAGTAAATAATCTTAACTTAAAATGTAAAGAGCATATATTAAAGACGTTTTAAAATTGATAATTTAAACGAAACATCTTGGACT
Source organism: Taphrorychus bicolor (assembly GCA_951812265.1). Classification (NCBI taxonomy): domain Eukaryota; kingdom Metazoa; phylum Arthropoda; class Insecta; order Coleoptera; family Curculionidae; genus Taphrorychus; species Taphrorychus bicolor. The sequence continues at coordinate 58,383,876 of OX638297.1, read as the reverse complement.
CCATTGTCTTTATTGAGTTTTTTGTACGACGTTTTGAGCAGTGGAATCTCCGCTCCTGTTCAAGAGAAACTGAGCATTAAGCTCAAGCTACCTCCTTATGTACTAATACAGCTAACCACGCCCACCATTCCTTTTGGCCGGATCGTCGCCACCGTTGCGCGTCAAGCACTCGTCCGCCATAACAACGGATACCATACTGAAGAGACGTCGTAACTCATTGCTCAGTTTCACCAGAAAACGAGATTCCACTGCTCACCTTGCCTACCATCTTTAAACAAACGTTAGTTAACCGGTACGTACCTGGTATTAGCGAAAATAAGCGAAGAAGAAATTCAGATGTTACGAGAAAGCAAAGATGAAGCTTACAAAGGAGGAAGAACACATACACTTCCTTGGCACAGCGAGGGAACAGCCACATCATTCCAGCGGGTTTTCGTTTAAAATCACCAATCCCTGGTGATCGAGCTCGCCGCATTCTGGACAGGACCAGCCGTGGACTTATTCGGTCCCAAATCAGCTACCGCAGATGAAAAAAATCACAGCTCCTGGACGATATCCTACATAGGTTTGAAGAAATCAAGGAATTTACACTGGAGGAATACTACACACCCATTTTCCAGACAATAGATATTTCATGCATCAAAGTGAAAGAAAAGCTGGTCAAAAAGCCCAATGATAAGCTTATGGAGCTTCAAAGAGAGGAGACAACAATCGACCACCACCAGCAAGGCCAGAGGTCAACATATCATCGACCATCTTGAGTTCCACTGAAGAAAAACTGCTGATCAAAGGATTGAACTTTGCAATTGCTCCAAAGTCAACTCCAGCGCTTGACATAATAAAAGTGCTGTAGAATCAACGATATTCCAGGGGCCAGGTAAAGAGGAACTCAAGTGGAAAATTAGAACACTATTGGATAAACCACAACCCCTACAGAGAAATATCACCAAAGAAGAGGAGTTAGCCATGAGGAAACTGCAGAAGGACAAATCAATCAATATTCTCCCAGCTGACAATGGAAATGGAACCGTCGCGTCGCCATGGATGCCACGCATTATGACGAGAACATACAGGAGATTCTGACGAAAGGTAAATATAGAATAATACCTAACGACCCCACTAAAAGAGTTAAGGGACAAATCTGCAGAGCCCTAAAAAATATGAACATCACATTCCTGAAAGTACTAGGAGGTTTCTCACTCCACACCATAGTAAACCACCACATCTCTATGGGTTATCTAAAATTCACAATACAACGACCTATTGCGCTGCTGCCTGCAAGGGCTCATACTTTCAAATTAAAGATCAGTTTTTTGAGGACGAATTATTTAAATAGTGTAAGACCAACTATAAAATTCACAATGGAAGCTGAAAATAACTACTGCCTGCCATTTATGGATGTATTGTAAGTAAATCGGAGGGTCATATAAGAACTTCTGTTTACTGTAAGCCCGCGCACACGGGACAGTACCTGAACTTCCCTTCAAACCGTCATGCATCAACAAAAACTGGAATAATTAAAACTTTGTGTTGCCAAAACCAAGTTGCGACGTTTCTTCGATATGGTATCGGTTGATACGGCGGACAAGTACTGGTCGCTTGACGCGCGACGGTGTCGACGATCCAGCCAATAGAAATGGTGGCCTTTGTTAGCTGTGTTAGTACATAAGCAAGCAGCGAAGAGCTTATGCTCAGCTTCACTTGAAAACGAGCAGAGATTCCACTGCTCGAAACGTCGTGTAAAAAAAACTCAATAAAGGCACTGGAAGTCCAAGATGTTTCGCTTAATTTGTTTTAATAGTTGCATATTGCAATTTCAAATCAGTAAAAAAATATTTTTTTGTGCACCTGTAAACATGCACTCAATTATACGTCTATCTTGGATGGAATGGAAAGTAGGTAAGATAATGACGAGTAAATTAATAAATTTGACGTGGATAACCAAAAACCTGATAATCTTGTCATGGCTCTAATTGAAGACTAAGAAGACAGTAAAATATTGTGGTTCCAAGTAGCAGCCATATTTAATTAAATAAGAAATTAGAACCCAATATATAAGTACCCCCTTAATACGGAACAGTATGCATACCAGGTTAACAAATCAACAGAACTAGCACCACAACCTGGTGGTGAAAATCCAGCATACCCTGGATTCACCCTGGATACTTCTTAATAGGTTGCAGTAATCGAGGAGAAAGCACCTGAAGGCCAAAAAACGTAGCAATGAAGAAGCAAAGAATTAGAAAGTGTAAGGGAGGTAAAAAAAGATAAATTGAAAATGTTGTTAGAGATGTAGAGGTCAAGTAACCCCAAATATCGAAGAAATTCCGGTCATAGTGAAAACTCCTGTTCTGAAACCAGTAATCATACAAAAACTTTTAGAAGAAACTTTTAGTAGTGGAGAAAAATAGCCAATAATGCAAGTGTGGCAAACAATAAACTCCTCTCATTATTATTGTTGAAGAACAGCAAAGTGTTCGGTCACTACAGAAAAAACGGAAGTATCTGAAGACCTAATCGAGAACTTTGCTATCCACCTGTACAGGAAGCAATATCTTATTTTATTGAAGATATCTCTGACCACAAATTAGAAGTTACTTACACTGACTGACAAACCTAAGGAGAGGTTATTAAAAAGAAAATTATCCTAATGCGTAGCAAAGCAGAGATAAAAATAGCGACCCAAATCATCTGTTACCTCAAGAGGAAAAAGAAGTAAAAGTAATCGAGAAACTTCCTGAAGAAATTCACATAGTTGCAGATGATACCGTCCATAAGAAAATTAACAAAAAAGAAGAAATGGTTGCCGAAGAAAAGGTGCAACCACAAATTATAGCAGAAGAATTGGACGAAGGAATATACTCTGTCTGAAGAAGTTCTTAACATAGTAAAGAAGCAGACCATTAGGGCTAGAAAAGACAGAAAACACGAAATGCCTGAGTATACAGCGGGAAAGAAAGTAGAGGATACTGCTCCGTCTGGGGAAAGGTACCAGCGGAAGAGGTGCCCAGAAAATTGGTTTGTGTCTTTTAAAACACATGAAAGAAAATATTTCCACCAACTTTTGCTTCCTTGTGTTATAGAGTGACCCATGCGGGGAACAGAAGTGAAACATAAAGTTAACCCTTTTATTAAAGTCCATTTGCGTTCATTTAAGAATTTATTCGACACAACTCAAAATTTGTTATATTTTGTGCATAGTTTTCTGCCAAATGATATTGATTTTGGGGTGATAGAATCAGCTCTAAAACATTAGCAATGTTTGTATACTCTGCTAGAGTATATGAATGTATTTCGTGATTGCAGAAAAAAGAAAACCTTTTATTTTTACTGAGACGAAAAAGGATTATTTCTTTACTATTTAATAGATTGACAAGCATATAGTTAACAGAAAAACCATCCTTCAGGGTAAAAAAGTAAACTGGCTTCATATCCGAACCATTTAAATGAAGAAAGACCAATCTTTTACTTTAATAATTCGCCAAAATGACTTAGATGCACCAGAAGAAGAAATCGACATAAAGAAAAGAAGAAATCGGAAAAATCCTAAGAAATATGCCAGTTTCTTTTTCAAGAACCTAGTCATTTATGGCCTAATGGCAAAAATATTTCCCAAGAAAAAAACGAAAAACCTTCACGAAATAATGCAACTCTTCCCAGCTGATTGTCGCGACTTTTATTCAAATTTGGATGTTGAATAGAAAGAGATATTGATGGATTCAATGAAAATAGTATTGATTTCGATATTGCAGATAACATGTAGTTCCTAGATGCCCTGGATAATTATTTTGTTACTTGAAGTGTTTTTAGCAAATAAAGTCAGTAGCTAAACAAAGCCGGTATCGGTCCACTTTCAAGGACATTGCAAGTGTCCCCATTCCACCTGTGGACTTTAACCCACGTTAGCCTTGACCTCGCGCAGGAAACGTGACGGATCGATGGATGCGAGCCGGATGACCTTGAAGCCGGGTTGCCTTGAAAAGCGTCCTTGGACTCCAGCCGAGTCCGCCTTGATGTCTGACACACGGGGTCGCTGGAACCTTGAAAAGTCCCGCCGCCAAGTTGTCCTTAAGGACCTCCCGTAGGCACTGGCGCCAGACTTTGAGCTCACCCCCCCCCTCAGCCCATAGTTAAACAAAGCAGATTCCAGGACAATCCAAGGACTTTCTTCAACCTTAACCATGACGAGCGCTTGGGGGTGAATAATGCCCTGTAGACACCTGTAAGTCAAGTTGTTGCGATTCTCGAGGTCATCCCCTAAGAGCTCGTCAGGGCTAAGGTGGAGTAAAGTCCCAATGTCCCACACTTGAGATGGGGGATAGAGCTCAAGGTCAAGGCGCACTTGTATGCGCGCATAACGTAAAGTTTGGAGAAAGTCCTTGGATTGTCCTTGAATCCGCTTTGTTTAACTATGGGCTGAGGGGGGGAGGGGGGTGAGCTTAAGGTGTGGCGCCAGCGCATACGGGAAGCACTCAAGTACAGCTTGGCGGCGTGACTTTTCAAGGTTCCAGCGACCTCGTGTGACTCACGTTTCCTGCGCGAGGTCAAAACTAAGGTGGGCGTGTAAGTCCGCAGGTGGAAGGAGGACACTTGCAATGTCCTTGAAAGTTGCCCGATACCTGCTTTGTTTAGCTACTAAAGTCTATACATACTATTTCTGCACTAAGTTATTTACTTCCTTTTGAAAGAGTTCTTACATTTGTAGAAACTACCAACCTACAAAATTACATACATTTTTGATAAAACTCAAAATATCTCATCTTAGTGAGTGAAGAAACATGAATTTTTAAATTATACCAAAAGCGCATAAAGTATCTGGAATTAGTGATAATTTTTATAAATAACTAAAATCGAAATCTGCAGGTTGCTAGGTTTCTGCATAACTACGTCCAATTTACTGTTGATATGCTTCCCGATTGTGCCTTTTGAAATTATTGCATTAACAAAAAGGTTACTAAAAAGTCACAGAAGTCCAGAAGCCACCATAAGAGTCATCTAAGTTCCTAAAATATGCATCGGAAGAAAACAGGCTCGATGGATCAATAAAAGTTCATTATCAATTTTTTGTCACGAATTCCATTATTAAGTTGTGTGAATTCATATTATTGCCCTTAAGTATTAAATAAAAAATTTCATTTCAAATGCTGATAAACAAAATGACACTTACCGGCATAGTCTGACTACCATGTAAACTATTAATGGCCGCCTGTGCTTCCTGATGCGAACTGTATTTCACGAAAGCACAACCTGCAACAAAAAGAGAAAAGAAATGCTTTAGAGGAATTTACAATTCGAAGAATCTCTCAACCGAAACTGTTTTCAAGTTTAATTTGCCAGATCCTCAGTGTTTCCGCCAATACAAAACTTCCTCTTAAAATTTCGTATGAAATGGCAATTTTCCTGCGAAAAATAAAATGCCCCAAAGCCTGAAAGGAATTACGGTTTCCATCTTGTGATGCTTGAGGTGTCATAAATGTTTTGTTTTTATTTGTCAGGTGATAGACGGCTTTACCAGTCACCTGGATATTAGACCTTCTTTTTTTAGGAACACCGTAATTTTTTGTCTTTTCATTTCTTTTTAATATATATGCTTCCTTTGCTTGAGGGAGAACAGCTTTACGGAAAACATGACTCTAGTGTCTCCTTTAAAGAAAACATTAATTTTTTATTAAAAAAAAAACCTCTCTTGTCTTTAAGACTCAGCACAGGTGTGTCGCGATATAAACTGGTTTAACGAAATGAATTGCCTAACGGCTCTAGTTATTCTAGAATTATTTAATACATAAAAATTGTTTAAACATTTTGTAATTTATGTTGGCACCTTTATTGTGAATATATTTCTAAATACAGTCTAAGATTTACTAATTATTGCAATATGTGAAACTATATATTCTGAAAGTTCTTTCTCTTTCTTATCAATAATTCTATATAATTTCGCTTTTGGTAAATCGAACTAAAACATACACATAATGCAAAGAAATTATTCTAAAAACGTAAACAGCTGAGGTACAAAAGAAATGGAAAAATTAGCTTATATTGGCTTTGAAAATAACAATTATCCCATGAACTTTAATCGAAAAGACACTAATGTGCAATAAAAGAAAAGACATTATCTAAGTACTGAAGTAATTATTCTAAGAAATTGAGGTATAGTGATATTAAAAAAGTGTCAAGAATTTTGTGAGAAAGTGAAAAATAAAGTACTAAAGCCCAGACTTGAGCAAACATGGCTTAAGCTCGGTTCCGTTAAGCGAAAACTCGTAATTAAAGACGGAATTATTGATGGATATTTCAAATGAAAGTATGAGTGTATCACTCGAACAAGCAGCTTCCAGAAATCCACATTATCATCGTCTTATGGGCACTGGGACGTCGTATGGAAGTATGCAAAAACTATTCATGGAGGGGAATATTATCATTGCAGGCCAAAAACCAATTTAACCATTGAAAGGCATTATTTTTTGACGAGGTGTCAGAAGGATGATTATCGATGATATCGAAGAATTTAAGTTTAAGATATGAGTTTGATAATTTGAGAGAAACTCTGGTACGGGACATGTCTACTGTTGGCCTAAGCGTAAATAATAGGTCGCTAAAAGGAAAACTTCTCCAAAAGAACAATCAAGACTTGAACAAGACAAAAGCATGGAGCTCACCAAAAGCTCGACAGTTGCAGAAAAGCCTTGAAGTAATTGTGTATCAAGTGAATCGTAATCAGCATTAAATTGGTCATCAAACCGAAAATATCATCAGCCTCGTACGTATGGTTGAAATGAGAGACGTCGCTATAACAGATATTTCAAGAGAAGTTCTTACGTACAGATGTTTGCGTCATTCTCCAGGAGACCACTACACTCTAGTTTTAAGAATTTTGTAGCTAGAGGGATCATTTACTGGACTGATTTATTTCTTGGATTACGACCTCGAAAGTTTATGTCGTCCGATAAGTCAAAACTAAACCAGGAGGGGCTGTTGGGTTTGGATGGTATTTGGATAAAACAAGGTGTTTCTGTGGGTATCAGTCCATAGTTGGACTTAGAAATTCCTTTCATAAACAATGAGCGGTAAACAATATCAGCGATATAAGAAGATTCCTTCCACGTTCTGGGCTACATGATCACGACAAGAACCACCTTTTGTCATGTCTTGGCGGCTTTTTATTGAAAGTCATCATGAGAGACAATGGTCCAAAAATCTACTCCCTCCTACTTCATATGGGTCCTTCTGTTGACGAAAAAAGTAAATTGAGTAAAATCGACTTCATTTTCGCTGCATAATGACCTCACTTCCAACAGCAAGATGACGTCAGTAGAGGAATTAATTCTCTATTTATATTAAAGGCATGTCTCGAACTAAATAGTAGGTGAAGCAAGAGACCACAATTCGTGCACTTCTTTCCTGACCATTTTCTTGGTTTCGTTTATCGACTCGTTTCTGTCTCTCTTTTGTAGCTTCTAAACCTGTTCAGAGAAACTTTTTCTTCGACGACGCACGGGCAGGCCTCTTGTTTAGAAGGCTACAGTAACTAGTTTTCAGACGCTTTACCTTGTTCTTCCAGATTGACAATTGCGGTCACTTCAAGCTTACCATGTTTCTTCAAGTTTAATAACCGTATCTTTAAAAATGATTTCTTAACAACTTTTTTTGCTTTTGCTTCTGCGCGCAGTTCCTCAATAAGAAGTTTCTCGCGAGGTTCTTTTGCTGATAATGAGTAGTAACTTTTGTTTGTTTGCGTCTTCTTCAATTGTAATGATTTCCGTTACCTCATATATACCATATACCTTTTTTCTCTTAATTCTTTAAGGCGCTTCTTTTCTATTTTCTCCTTAGGAACTGCACAAACGATGTCTTCATGGATTTGCACTAAAAGTTCTTCACCAACACATCTAGAGATCTCAGTTTATGTGAAAGGAGCTACAGCCTATTTCGTCTCTACACTATCTTCATAGAGCTCTTCTTCTTGTCCTGTCACAGTAGTAGAGACGACCTCTTGCTTGTCACCTTTGATGGTTTTGATAAAGCGTTTTGTCTGTTGATTCTCTTTCATGAGAAACACCACTTGAAGGATCGGAAGCTAAATGACCTTTACGTTTCACATCTTGTGATCTTGTGATGAACTTTTTTAGCTTTTAGTTTTTATATAAGTTTTATCTAACGTAGTTTTAGTGTGAAATTAAAAATGTTTAAATAAAATTAGTAAGTGTGGAATTAGCAGTAATAAATTTTATTTATTGAATATATTAAGAAATAGAAAGATTAAGTAAGTATAAACTAAGTTTGTGCCAGCAGTTGCGGTTACAGAAATTATGCAGTAAAAATTTGTTGCGAAAACTTAATTTAAGTAAAATGAAAATAAATATAACTTTATTAAGTGAAATTTAAAGTTTGGAATTTTCATTATTGAGAGATAAGGATTACAAATTTTATAATGGACTGGGATTAGATAGCTTATTATAAAAACGTAAATTAAATTTCTTTACTTATTAGTAGTTAGGTTCTTGAAAATTAAGAAAAATGGGGGTATTTTAACCTATTCAGAAGAATGTGCCCTGTAATTGATAATCCACGAGTTTTATACTTGTTTTTTTAGTTTACATAACGCTGTAGGTTGAATATTTCTAATAATGAAATATTCAAGATTGTGCGAGAAAAGATATCAGATTAAAATGTACTTTATAGACAAGGAGAGGTGGATTACAATAAATTTATTTTTGGATATCAAATGTAATATTAATAGAAAAGTGGATTGGAAAGAAGTTATTTAATAAAATTTGAATAATGATTTTAGCTCTATAATGTGTGCAGATCGCCCGTCGCTTTCATTGTAAGATAAAATAAGATGAATACAGTAGATGTACAGGAAAGTGTATCTATAAATCAGACTACACCTTTAGAAAGCATTTTGTTTACACTAAAAACATTTATTTCATTAATATAGTTTGAAAAGATAGATTTTCTTTTTATTTGTTGAGAAAGTTTGTTAATATTATATAAAAATATTTATTTTAGTATAAAGTAAAAATGTATTTAGGGAAAAAATTTCAGGATTGTGAAAGAATAATAGATTATTAAAAAAAACTTAATTTTTGTACCTTGCTTATCAGGTTTTATTAATTATGTATTAAGTTTTTTAATATTTCCGAATTTAGAAGAGCTATTTAAATAGATTTTTTTTGTTGAATAAAAGTTTTTAATTTTTAAATAGGAGAGAAATTCGTTTGTAAATATATCTGGTTTTTAAGAAATACATTTAATTTAATTGCTATAAACTAACCATCCTAATAAGTGAGTGGTTGTCTGTAGAAAAAATAATTTTGGGGTTGAGCTTGAAATTTAAATATAATATTAGGAATAAATTTTTTTATTTTTTAGTGAATTTTTTTTGATTAATTGGGTTTATACTATTATACATTTATATATGATTTACATTTTTTATTGAACCATAAGTTAAATTTAAAAGAATTTGCAAAATGTATTTCCAACATGTTTATTAAAAACATGGCGCTAAGATAATAATTAAAGGTCTAGCCTGCATTATAAAAATTTAAATGGTCGAAACATTTTGATCGCGCAGTAGCATAATCATTAGATTTTTAATTGAAATGTTGCTAGGGAAAAAAACTGTTTCTATTAATTTTTTTTTAAAAGGATATTATCTAGAAAAATGGCTGCAATGAGTATTAAATACGAGAAAAAACTGGAGTTTTATAATTTTTGTTTATAGGATAATTGGAATAAATATTTTTTTCTACAAACGTCAAATAATGACGCATTTTACGCTTTCATTTGATAAACGAAAACCTAGCCTGTCTTGAGGATCAGAATGTGAGTGTACTTTTCCGCGCGTTGCCCAGGACAGCAAGCGAAAAAGATTTTTTCGCTTGCTGTCAATAGCAACTACCACCACTCAACCAATTATTAAAAACGTCATTGTCACTTTGATTTAAATTTGCAGATTGTGTTTTCAGTTATGCTCAGTTGTGATTCACATTATTTGAAATTGATCGTTTGAAGAAAAAACGTTATATGCATTACGAGCACAAAGTAACTTTTTTGCTCTCGAGTGATTGCCGCTCTCCGCTTCGCGTCGCGCGGCAAACTTCACTCTCCGAGCAAAAAAGTTGTACTTTTCGCTCTTAATACATAAATAACTATTTTCTACAAACGTCAAATAATGACGCATTTTACGCTTTCATTTGACAAACGAAAACCTAGCCTTTTTTGAGGATCAGAATGTGAGTTTACTTTTCCGCGCGTTGCCCAGGACAGCAAGCGACAAAGATTTTTTCGCTTGCTGTCAATAGGAACTACCACCACTCAACCAATTATTAAAAACGTCATTGTCACATTGATTTAAATTTTCAGATTGTGTCTTCAGTTATGCTCAGTTGTGATTCACATTATTTGAAATTGATCTTTTGCAGAAAAAACGTTGTATGCATTACGAGCAAAAAGTAACTTTTTTCTCTCGAGTGATTGCTTCACTCTCCGAGCAAAAAAGTTGTACTTTTCGCTCTTAATACATAAATAACTATTATATAAATCACTAATAAGTGTTTATGTCATCCTTTCTTTAAGGTTAAAAGATTAAATTACTTTAGGGTTAACAGCGGTATTTTTTTAAGAGTTCAAGTCGAAACAGGAGTTTGCGACCTCGATGTTAGATTAAAGTTTAATTTTAGTGTAGGAGCTAAATAGTTTAGGTTTGTTGGACCTTTAAAACTTTACATGATCTGAGGTTCGAGGAAGTAATCAACTTCAGGGAAGTCCTCAAGCCCGACACGGCGCGTCCTAATGGCTGATAAGGTACGTTCCTGCAGATATGTAGGACAGGTGCTAAATAAAGACCCGCAGATCAACTGAGGACATGACGTAGGGCAGAAGCTATGCCATTACCAGATCAGAGCGGCAGATAAATGATCTCTGGAGCGGTCTGATACTGGACAGTGTCAGGCGGCTATCAAAGTATGGTTTAACCGACTGTGATACTGCGGTGCGGAAAGCAAGTGAAAACTACCGCACTAGATAGGCTATACCTTTGTTCATATTTTCGAGATAATCATATGGCTGAGAATATAGTAGTAATGGCCGCCAGTCCGGGGCACCCCTTCGGTGGGGAGACGGTGCGAAGAATCTCCCCGTCAGCCAATCGAGGGAATCGTTTCAAAATATGTGGAAACAAGGTCAGGCTAGCAATATGGAATGTGCGCAGCTTGTTTCAGGCGGGAAAGATGGACAACCTTACCCAAGAAATGAAGAGATTAAATATCACATACTAGGTCTAAGTGAGTTTCGGTGGCCAAACTCTGGAACTTGTACAACTGAGAAGGGAACTCTGTACTACTCAGGGAGCCCGGATGGAAATTCAGTGATTAACTTCGTAATACACTTCGACAGACTCATGCTGATCCATTTGCAAACAAACTACAGCAAGATGAACTTAATTCAAATATATGCCCCTACAGCGGAGCAAAGCGACGAAGACGCAGATATATTTTATGAAGAGGTTCAGAACATCCTTAAGCTTACAAAACAACGAGAGGTAACTATTTTAATGGGAGGCTTTAATGCCAAGATTGGAGAGGGTAACTGTGGAGAGTATGTGGGCCAAACTGGATTGGGCGAGAGGAACGAAGTTCTGTATCGAAGAGGGATTAGTTGTCAGTAACACATTGTTCAAATTCCCGAAAAGAAGGCTATACACGCGAATAGCACCGGGCGACAACACAGAGCGAATAATTAGAAATCAGATTGATTACATCCTTGTTAACAAGAGGTTCCGGAATAGCATAATATCAGTGAAAGCATACCCTTGAGCGGACGTCGGAAGTGACCACAACCCCATAGTAATGATTATGTACGTGAAGTTAAAGAGGAGACAGTGCGAAGCACAAAACACCGGTATTCGAAGTATACAACAACCAGAAATCCGAACTGCTGTAACTAATAACGTAAGTAATAACCTTCATAAACTGCAGGAAGAAAATGTTCGTGATCTGCGTGAAAAGGCAACGTGGACCAAAATTAAAGAAGCAATAATAACAACACAACAAGAAAGCATTGGTAAAGGCAAAAACCGAACTAGGCGGAGGTGAATGACAGAGGAAATTGTGGCACTGATAGAAGAAAGAAGGAGATACGAAAGCAGGGAAAACACTAAGTACGAGGAGATACAGAACACAATTAGAAGTAAGATACGCATAGCAAAGAAGGTCTGGGAAAGGTGCAAGGAAATTGATGAATTAGAACAGAATTACGGCAGGTTCAGCCTACGTAAAAAGCAAAAAAAGTCACCGGTGTGGTGAGAGAGAAGAGTGCTGGTACACCGAAAGATGAAAAGGGCGCATTGGTTGCTGACTTCGATGCCAGACTAAGACTGTGGCAGCAATATATAACACAACTGTTTGATGACCAAAGAACGGAGACATAAGATATTACTATATCAGAGGTGGTTCCAGAAATAACGAAGGAAGAAGTAGAGTATGCCATCAAAACCTCAAAGCCCGGTAAAGCAATAGGGCCAGGTGAGGTGCATTGTGAGTTCTTGAAACTGCTGTATGGGCGCTCAATCAGTGTCATAGTGGATCTATTCAATAGCATATGTACATCGGGAGTAACTACCAGAGAATGGCTTCTTTCTACCTTTGTTTCTGTCCCGAAAAAATTTCGAGCGTCAAAGTGTGATGATCACAGACCAATAAGTTTGATGAGTCAAGTTCTGAAAATTTTTATAAAAATTATACATACTAGAATATATAAAAAATGTGATGCTGAAACATTGGATACACAATTTGGATTCCGCAACGGAATGGGCACGAGAGAGGCCATCTTTTCTTTAAATGTCTTGTCTCAGACATGCCTAGATGTAAACCAAGACCTTTACATATGCTTCATAGATTATAGTAAGGCGTTCGACAATGTCAAGCATAAAAAGCTTCTGGATATACTCCAAGGACTTGGCATTGATTACCACGATATCCGAGTAATATCAAATTTCCACTGGGGACAAACTTCTAGAGGAAAATATGACAATGTTTTGACAGAACAAATTACTCAGAGAATCAGAGAGGGGTGTGTTCTCTCTCCGATGCTATTTAATATTTACTCAGAGTTTGTTTTTCGGAAGGCATTGGAGAGGAGCTGGCGAGTATAGCAATCACTAGTAGAACTGTTAACAACATCAGGTACGCTGACGATACCGCTGTAATAGCAAGCTGCCTCAAAGATCTGCAGAGACTGATAGAAAAAGTAACATTAGTTAGCGAAGGGCTAAATATTAATATCAATAAAACAAAAATGCTAATTAGATCCAAAAGGAACATCAGTGGTCAGCTAACTATACGCAATAAGACGGTTGAGCAAGTCCATCACTTCAAATACCTAGGAACTATGATAAATGAAAATGCTGCACACAAACAAGAAATCTTGTCCAGAATTGAGCAAGCGAAGATATTATTTATGAAACTGAGAAAACTGCTGACAGCTCGAGATATATCCTTGACTTTGAGAGTGAGAATGGTGCGGTGTTACGTCTTTCCAATATTGCTATATGGACTTGAAGGATGGACACTGAACAAGGAAACATCGAAGAAACTGGAATCGTTTGTGTGGTGGATGTACCGCCGAACGTTAAAAATCTCCTGGATGAACCGCATTACCAACGAACAAGTTCTGGAAAGAATGGATAAGGAAATGAAAATTCTTTTCACAATTAAGAGAAGAAAACTAGAGTTTCTTGGGCATGTTATGCGTAATTCAAAATATGAAATTCCAAAAGATTGTTAAATTGATTTATAATAGAAAATTATTAATATATTGTTTTAACAGATTAGTGCAATAGATTTAGCACCTAAATTTGTAAGGTGTTCTTAAATTCCATACCCTCGATTGCTGATCGAATGACGTGCAGCGGAACTGCAATCAGCGTGCGGTAAATTATTACTGCCCGCACTTTACAGGTAACATATTATTGTTTGATAATAATTGTTTTAATCTCCCATAATTATTGCCACAGAATGCAATTACTATGCAGCTCAGAATATTAGAAATTTTGGTTTATATTTTCTATTAAGTACTACATTTGTATTTACCATTAGCAGTGTGCGGTTTTCCTGAGAGATCCAAAAATACGTGAAAATATTGATAAACCATATAAAGCCGGTCGAAGCCCCCCTATAAACGATGTTATTGAAAGGGTAGACGGATTTTATGGGCCTGATTTTAGTAGTGCGGCGATACACAATGCCTTATCAGGCCTCGATCTTTCCAGATATTGCTAGTTTGTTAGGGTGCATTTATCCAATTCCAATCCCATATAGATTTAATGCCCGATGGTGCCTCTTAACTTACTGCAATTCCCCGGAACTATTTGCCAAGTTCTTTTACGTCAAAAACATAAATTAGCTCTAAACCTACAAAACCCAGCATTAACCGTGCCCTATTTCCGATATTAGGTCGGTAAAAAAATCTAATATAAGCCATAACTTCGGTTTAATCGGATTAGCGAAGACGCACTAAAGATTAAATGAAATCCTCTTTTCTTTTTAATATTGGATCCTAAAAATCTTACGGAATTCTCAGCTAAAGGGTCGGATGGATACTGAGTCGAAGGTCGGCGTTTTTTTTGTAAACAATAACTAATTAATTCTGTCCCTCGTGTTATAGATGGCGGGATTATCGACAGCCCGAAGGCAAATTAGGGCGTTTCTTCAAAAAGTAATTTAAAGGGTCTCCCTTTAATTTTTGTCCCTTCGCACATACAAGAGGCGTACTTTGAATCAGGTGGAGCACGGATGATTTGCACCCAAAATAACAGTGTCTCGCCCTAAAGAGACCCTGCCGTACGCCCTATACCTTTTACTAAAACTTGCTCTATCCTGAAACAGCTGCCAATCACTATACTATTACTATAACCTAGAAAAAAACTTGCTTCTAAAATAGCTCAGATTGCACAAGAAGCTTTAGGGTAAGTTATGTTGGACGCCAATGGTCTAAAACCCCTTTCTTGGCACCCTCAGTTTGAGAGAGAAGCGTCTGACTACCCCGCCTGAAGCCACGATGTTGTTAGCGCATTCCAAAATGCAAATTAGGCGTTTTCGAGGGTTGGTTATATTAAATTTTTGGTCTGTGCTAGTCTCTCCGGCAAAACCCAAAATTATTTATTTAAATGTCGTTCAAATACATTAAGTTCCCCCCATGTTCGTTAAAAAACATGGAGATTTAACGCCCATTTTATTGGGATTACACATGCATATATTTGTCCCCTGGGGGCTAATATTAACGCGAAACCTTATAATATAAGCAGTTCGGTTGAAAGATATCTCGAATTGGTTGGCATCACATCTTCTTTGATTTTTTAATGCTAAGGCTTCATTAAATCAAGCAGTCAAAGCAGGAACATTATATATTAAAAAATAACTTTGAGGAGCTCTGAGATTGGCTTTTAATTAAGAAGACTAGTCCAAACGGACTCGTCCTTTTTGCATTTATATTTCATTCCTCAGTCTTTATAAATGAAAAATGTCTCGAATTCCTTCAGTCATAACTTTTATTGATGAAAATTCCTCAAACACATTCCGCAGGCAGCAATAAAACCGACGAATTCTGTTACTTTAGTTAGGAAAATTTGGTCGGAAATTAAGAGAAATGTGTATTATTAGTTGGCGAAAATAATATTGCATAATTACGTAATTATTTTCCTCGATTTTGGATGATGTGATTTTTGCCAGTCTCAGACATTTTATATTTTCCAAGCTGTATCTCGTCAAGCTTTTTGATTTCTCAACTGACATGTTCAACTTAATACCTGATTTATCCTGATAACCAGGAATAGCACTAAACTTGGAAAATACACACTTATACTTAAATACGTGACAATGCAAACTCAAATTCTTATAATTTCAGTCATTTACAATACTTATATAAAAAAATTATTTTCAATCAGGATAGAAATATATTAGCACTAATTCTAGCCTGAATTTCTGCAAAAACTTCAAATTTGCATTCTTTTCTGACACATTAAGTCATTTTTAACCAATTCTGGTCCTAACCTGACCCAAAGTTTAAAAAGCTTCAAATTAGCCTTTTTTGAGCAACTTTTAACCGATTTTAGCCATAACAGTAACTTGAATTTTCTCAAAAACTACACAACATATAAATGTATTTTTACACGCGTTGAGTAATTTTTCACCCATTTTCCTCTTAAGCCTAATCTGTATTTCTCCAAAAACTCAAAGCTTTTTTTGGTCCAAAAATGTGGTTTTACCAACATCTTTGTCATTTTTAACCACTTTCGACAATAAGCTAACCCAAAATTTTCCAAATCCCAAAATTTCAAGTTTGCTCTTTTAAACACTTTTAGTTTTCGAATTCATAACCGATTTCGGCCATAATCCTAACCTGAATCTCCTCAAACCTTCATTCTGTTCAACCACAAAACACCTAACTTGCAATTTGAAATGTTTTCAATCAAATCTCACTTAATTTTGTTCATAATCTTCAATTCAAATCAATTCAAAATCAAAAAAATTTATTTGTCTCAAAAGTACCAAAAAAATAACAAATTACAGTGTAGCGTGATTTTGTCCTAAAAGTGATTTTCTCCAAAAAACAAAGTTTGCATTTGTAAACACTATCCCTTTAAACAGATTTTGAAAATTGAGTTTTTATGTGCATCGTGACCAGTGACCATTTTAGCCGACTGTGATCCTAATTCTAGTTTGAATTTTCCTGAAAACTCTAAGTTTGCATTCTTTTTGCGTCGTTCTTAAGTCATTCGAGCCCTAATCGAAACCCAAATTTAAAAGATAATAAATTAGCTCCTTTAAAGGTTGTGAGTAATTCTTAACCGATTTCGTCAAAATCCTAACCTGAATTTTTGCGAAATACCACTAATGTGTATTTTTACTTCATACTGTATCATTTAGGATGCTTTTACGTACTTGATTTTAGTCCGGAAATAGTTATTTACGAACAAGTCCGGTAAATATAGCTTTACAGTAAAAGTAAGATGTTTCTGGACGAGGCGATAGCCGAGTCTGGAATTTCGAAACGACTACTATAACACGTTATCGGATGTATGATGTACAACATTTTACTTCATATTTATTAAAAACAGGAAAAAATTAATTTTATGCGCGGCAAATATACTTTTGAGAAATCCGGTATAGTTTCGTTACGGTATTCTGTACCGGTACCCTTTCAGGTACCGGTAATGGATTTATTAAATACCGGCACAGGATGTATTGGTACTCAATACTGTAAAATTTCTTTACGATATCCAGTCCGGTAATAGTTATTTACGTTATAAGTCCGGTAAATATAGTTTTACAGTAGGACTAAGATGTTTCTGTACCAGGCGATAGCCGAGTCTAGAATATCGAAAAGACTACTGTAGCACGTTACCGGACGTATGATGTACAACATTTTACTTCATACTTATTAAAAACAGGAAAACATTAATTTTATGCGAGGGCAAATATACTTTTGAGAAATCCGGTATAGTTTCATTACGGTATTCTGTACCGGTACCTGTAAGGGTACCGGTAATGGTTTATTGAATACCGTCACAGGATGTATTGGTACTCAATACTGTAAAATTTCTTTACATTATCCAGTCCTGTAATAGTTATTTACGTTATAAGTCCGGTAAAAATAGTTTTACAGCAGGAGTAAGATGTTTCTGTACGAGGCGATAGCCGAGTTTGGAATTTCGAAACGACTACGGTAACACGTTACCGGACGTACGCTGTACAAGATTTTACTTCATACTTATTAAAAAAAGGAACAAATTAATTTTGTGAGCGGCGGATATATTTTTGAGAAATTCGGTATAGTTTCATTACGGTATCATTTCATTACGGTACCTGTACTGGGGCCGGTAATGGATCTATTGAATACCGGCACAAAATGTACTGGTACTCAATACTTTAAAATTTCTTTACGATATCCAGTCCTGTAAAAAGCTATTTATTTGACTAAAATCAAGTACGTAAAATTGACCTAAATGACACAGTATGAACTAAAAGCTATTTACAGGACTAAAATCGACCGCTGGTAAAAGTGTCCCAAAGTGTTCCTACGAGCGTGCGGTAAAGTCGCTTTTCGCCTGGCTTCGGCTGCCTCATTCGTAGTTCTGTCTGCTAGATTATTTCGCGATGAATATTTCCATAAGTGCTGCCAGTTGTTCATCCATGACTTTTGTCGTAACAATTCGCACTATTTGCTTATTTCGCTTATTTATTACACGAGATCGAACCGAATAGATAATTCGATGTTGGTAAAACCACATTTTTGGACCAAAAAAAGCTTTGAGTTTTTGGAGAAATACAGATTAGGCTTAAGAGGAAAATGGGTGAAAAATTACTCAACGCGTGTAAAAATACATTTATATGTTGTGTAGTTTTTGAGAAAATTCAAGTTACTGTTATGGCTAAAATCGGTTAAAAGTTGCTCAAAAAAGGCTAATTTGAAGCTTTTTAAACTTTGGGTCAGGTTAGGACCGAATAGATAATTCGATTCGATCTCTCGCGGCTCGCTGGTTTATATACCCGGCCTGAACACACTCTCGTGTTTTCGAGAACGGAGGTGACTCTTCCCGATTTACGTTTAATCTACATGGGTTTTCGGGGTCGCGGTTGGCGCTCGGCGTTGCCGCTTCGGCCCGAATCTCTGTGGACCGGGCTGTGGATCGGGCGTAACAATAAGATTTACGGTACTTTAAGACATAATGGTTGCTCTGACCTACCAAGATTGTGCGAAACACGTCTGACCTTTGTGGCTAAAAGTATTAAAGGTTTTGAAAGTTTTTTTTAAGCCTGCTAATAGGTAAATTGAAAAGTTCATAAAATAGGGGATTTCCATGACAGACATTTAAATAAGTTAACTGTTTATTTGGAGCAGGAGCTATAAAAGGCTCTTTAAATTTTCGCCGAGACGGGGTCCGAGTTAAAAATTTAATTAGCTTTTCATTAATTGCCTTAGCGAATTTCGCGAAAGGTCTGAAGCTCTGTAATTGGCTTTGGATTTTCATTAAACTCCGCTACTAATTTCGACATTCACCTGATATTTTGCGATGCAGTATTTTCCCTGACGAGCCCTGATTATGCCCTTTGGACAATTTATTTGAATACTTAAAGAGAAGGGAATAAGAAAGCGAGAAAATGAAAGGGACTTTTTGAATGAGCCTGCCGGCCGCTTCTTAATACTCGTAACCCGAAACCTTACTCAAGTCTTGACTTTTTCCGTTTCGCTTGTAGGTACAAGGTAATATTTACTTATCAGATTTTTCAAAATGAGATAACTCGAAAACTGTTGGTATAGATATTCCTCTAAAAGCATACTTACTTTCCGGCATTAAGTATGCACTTTTACTTTTGCAAAGGAAAAATCTCCGAGAGCTTATCTCAAAGAAAACGCCCTCTTCGCGAACTTAATAGCCAGTGAAGTTATTTTTCCGGTAAATAGCGTCACAAAGGGAAACTTCACGCCTGCTGTTTTTGCCTTTCGCAGGAATGAACCACCGCAGCTCGTCAGTCACAGATTTGCCTCTCAGCGGGAAGTTTTTTTATGCTTTCCATTTAACCTGGGCGATATTTCTGTAGAAGCTGGAAATAAGAAATTAGCCTCGGAATACTTTGGCGGCAGTCTGCTTCTGTGTTAAATAAATTCTATTATGCCCTAGCATACATTTCGTCGTCTTGGAAATGGGAAGCGTATCCGACAACGCGTTCGTATCGCTCAGACAAAGGCGCTGCTCAAAATGCAAATCGACGTCATTTTTGTTCCGATATATCCCGAGAAGTACCAGACAGATTTCAAGCATCCCAAATTAAGTGAATTCATAAAGTTCCTTAATAAAAAGAATGTGAAAATCCACTCTGTCTGTCGTTCAAAATTTGTTTTTCATTACAGGAGAAATGAGCATATTCTCCGAGCAGAGCAATTCCTCGGAGAGAAAATCCGAATGCAAAGCTACTCTATTACTGTCAAGATTAATTTAGATCTACAGGAATTTTTCGGGTCGCCGAGATAAAGCACGAACATAATTGCATGCCGCTACCACTTTGAAAACTCATTTTTGTCACAAATATAAATAACTATTTATTGCGTTTCCTCGCAGAGCGGAAAGAAAATATTCAAATTATCTCGTGAAAAATTGCTTACCTGTTGCGCAATTTTATATTCGCGTTTTCCTTTTTCAGCGGCAAGACATTTTAATATAACACAAACATACATTTTTTTCAAGAGTCGTTATTACGGACTGGACTTTGTCGCTATTACGGAACTTTTCCAGTGAGAACTGTTATTTGATTTCCACAAAAATGCGTAAAGGTAATGGAGACAAGATGTCTTATTAGTGCGATGCTATGTATCTCACCTTGCAAAAAAGTGAGTTGTGATGTATAATTTAGACGTTATAAATACGTCGATTTAACATGAATGTGTTGATTTCAAAATTCCTTACTCAATATTGTTACGGGATACGGGTTCCAATACTTTTTCGTCAATTAACTACCAACTTTTAACTATTACAACACGATTAAAACACATTTACTTTCTACTAACAATTCGCACTGTTCGCTTTTCCGCTTAATTCGCTTATTTACTACATTGCAGTATCTATTCTATCCCATCTCGCGTGGCCCGCTGGTTTATACACCCGGCCTGAACATACTCTCGTACTTTCGAGAACGGAGGCGACTGTTCCCGGTTCTCGTTTAGTCTAGATGGGTTCCCGGGGTGGCGGTCGATGCTCGGTGTTGCCTGCCGCTTCGGACTGAAAGTCTGTGGACCGACGGTCGGGCGTAACATTGCCCCCCTTTTATTTCCGATCGTCCCGATCAGAGAAATCTCCACGACTGTAAGTCTTTAACCGTTCAAGATGAACCAATTTCATCTTTGTTCTACGGGTTCGTTGGATCCTGTATGCCACGTCGTTGATCCGTTTGATGACTGTATATGGACCCTCCCAACTTGGATACCACTTAGGAGACTTTCCTTTCTTCCTCTGTGGATTATACAGTCACACCAAGTCACCTGCCTTAAATTCTGCAGAATTCGCCTTTAGGTCATATCTGGCTTTAATCCAATCGCTGGCAATCTTTATCTTTGTCCTCACGTTTCGATGGATTTCTTTTAATCTTTCTAGAAGTTCATCAGCATAGTTCTGGACATCTTGCACCGGTTCTTCTGGTGATCCGAACACCAAATCTAAAGGAAGGCGAAGTTCTTTACCAAATATAACCTTGGCAGGGGTTTAACCTGTCGTGTTATGCACTGCACCTCTGATGTAAGCCATCATTAGAAGAGGCAGAAATTTATCCGAATGTTTCTGGTCGTCGGCTACCATTTTCAGAGCTATTGTTCCACGGTTCGATTGAAACGCTCGACCATGCCATCTTATTGTGGATGGAGCGGAGTTGTCCTTGTTTTGCGAATTCTTGCCATTCAAAATTCCGTCCCTGGTCCGAATGAAGCTCTAATGGTACGCCGAACTTACTGAAAATTTCGTCAACCAAGACCCTTGCCACGGTGTTAGTTTCCTGAGCAACGGTGTTAGTTTCCTGATTTGGTAGTGCATACGCTTCATGCCATTTACTGAAATAATCCATGCAACTAAGATGTATTTGTTGCCATCGTCCGTCTCTGGAAAAGGACCTGCCACGTCGATCGCAATTCTTTCAAATTTGGCGCCAACATACTATTGCTATATTTGCCCCCTACTCTTTCTTTGGGGTCTTTTTACGGAGCAGCAGATATCACAATTTCTGCACCACTTTTCGACGTCATCTCGGTAATTTACCCAGAGGTACCTTTCCCGAATTCCACCCAGGGTCTTATTCACTCCAAAATGGCCTCCAGACATTCCACTGTGCATTCCTCGCAAGACACCTTTCCGTCTAGTTTCTGGTACGACAAGCTGGAACGTGGCACTTTTCCAGTCGGGGATTTCCGAAGTCTTCTTCAGCAAACCATTGTGAATCGCCAAGAAATCCCATTGAGCTCACATAGCTTTAACTTCCGGGCTCTTATCTGCTATGTCCTTTCAAACAGGTCTTTGATTTTCTAACTACCATTGACGTATTAACCCCATAGAATTATCGGTTGTTTGTTCGACCTTCATTTGTTCAGTTGTCCAATGTTCGTCGACGTCAATCCTGGTTCTCCTAAAAATGCTTGGACTTTCTCGTTGTTCTACTCTCGTTGGTCTACTCTACGTCTCGTTGGACTACCTCGTTGGCAGTGTCGACATTCTCCTTTACAAGGCCTGCGTGATAATGCATTTGCGTTACCATGAGATCTGCCTAGACGATGTTCAATTTTAAAATCGTACTGCTGAAGGAGTACTGTCCACCTTACAATTTGGCCTTCAAAATTCTTCATTTAGAGATGCCATTTTAGCGCTCTCTAATCTGTACGAATCAAGAATTTCCTTCCATACAGATACCGATCCACGGACTTCACCGTAGCCACCAGTTCCTTTCTGGTAACGCAATAATTTCCCTCTGGCTTGCTCAACACCTTACTAACGTACCCAATTAAATTTTACTGGCCAAATGGTCTTGCACTTGCGACAATACTCCTCCAATTCCATGGTTATGGGCAACGGTGTGGGGAATAAACTGTCCCTCGGGTCCCTGATAGGCCAATATAGGTCTGGCAATATGCTGGCTTGAGTCTTCGAAAAGCGTCTTGTCATTCATGGTTCCAATAGAATGACATCTTTTTCTGCGTTAACCGATGCAGCGGCTTGGCGATGCTGGCAAATTTCTCGACAAAACATCGATAATAGATGCGTAGTCCCAGATAGCTTCTAAGTTCATGCTTATCCTTGGGTTCTGGCCTTTCTTTGATAGCTGCTACTTTATTTTCACTGGTCTCTATTCCATTTGATGAGATGACATGTCCGAGGTACTCCACCTTCTTTTGGAACAGGCACCATTTCTTAAAGTTCAATCTTAAATGGGCATTGTTTAATTTGGAGAGTATTTCTATCAAGTTTTTCAGGTGATCTTCGAAGTTTCGACCCATTACTATTACATCGTCCTAATAAACCAGGCACGTTTTCCACGTTAATCCTATTTCACTCCTCCCAGTGTTGTCAGAATTATTTAAAAAACTATTCTTGAGAAGGTCGAAGAAGAAAATTGATTAGAAACAGCTAATTCCAGAACACCTATTTGTTTTTCGTAATAAACATTGTACAGTTGACCAAGTGCATCGAATTACGGAGGCTATAGAAAAGTGTCTAGAGAAAAAGATGTGTTCATTCGACAAAGTTTGGCATGATGGCCTAATCAACAAATTTAACGAATTATCTCCTTTACAGTTTACTGAGATATAAAAGTCATACCTAAACAACCGCACTTTCAGAGTCAAGCAAGAAAACGAGTATTCTGAGTAAAAGTTAATAAACGCAGGAGCCCCTCAGGTCAGTGTGCTTGGTCCACTCCCAATTAACATTTTTCCGTCTTCCGACTAAATGTGCACTAATTCCGACGTCAAAATAGGTGCAATTCTTGGTTGTTCAAGGACTTTTTAACCAAAGTAGTGGTTAGATGTCGAGACGCCGTTGATCCAACGTCGGTCGTTAATGGTTGCGAATTAGTCGGGGTTAAAGTCGGATCATCGACGCATCGACGTCGAAGAATTTTACCTATTTGAAGTTGTCTTATGCCACTAGACGCAAAGTCGCGTGTGGCTGGAATTTTTGACCCAATTACATTAGTGCATTTCTTTGGAAGTTCTGACGTAATGCCGACGTCGTCTGCCAACCATAAAATAACTGCTGCCATTTATATTATTTTTTACTCTATAAGAACGATAAAATAATCGCGTATTTGATTACTGATATTAAATTTATCCTGATTACTGGTATACTGATATTAAATTAATACTTAAACGGTTGAAATATGCCAAAAAATCAAGCTACTTTCAAACACAATAGCACTTTTTATAGAAAAAGAGCTAGGATGCGTTCAAATATGCTACTAAATAAGGATTACCAACAGGTAAGTACGCCGTAAATAAGTAATAAGCAATTTTTTCTATAAACTTGGGCGTGCTGTAGGAAAGAGTCGTGGTGGTCATGTGATAGTCATCTAGCAATTTAATGTATTAAGCAGGTGACTGTGTCTACCCGGTAGATGATCTGGTGTGTTTTGGAATTCGCCCATACCAACAACCCACAAGAAGAGAGAGTAGGTAAAAGAATTTAGAACTATGAAATATGAAGAGAAAATTATGAGTGATACCTATACCCTACTCACTCAGCCAGCCCTATTGTAGTGTCATGTGTGCCTCTCTGCTAGAAACTCTAGTTTGCCGAACACAATTATTTGAATTAATGAGACCTCCCAGAAATCGCAGATAAAATCAATAATAATAAACCGTTGTAAAAAACAAAACAAATAACCGAACATAACCTACAATCCTCATCCTACGTAAAATTTGAAATGGCCGACCCTTAACTGACTAGTGGTTGGTTAGTGACGCTCCACAACGTCGGCGCGACGTTTGCGGCCAGGACTTTTTCAACTATAAGGCAGATTTGGTTAGATTCGTCGAAGCAGAGGTTGGAAGTAAAAATGTACTCCAGATTGTTATACCAAAATAATGTATGAAGTGCAAATTATTGGTATCAAAGTGAAGACTTATGTAGTTATAGTCATTATTAGTTTATATTATGGTCATATCGCAACGACGCCATTTCTTAACGCTAAAAATGCGAAATTATATGGCGGCCATTTCGGACTTTCAATCTCAACGTAAATACTTTAATTTTTTTTTGTTGAATCTATAGTCATTATATGGATTAATTTATTCATATACTGTGAATTATAATATGAATTGTTATAAATCCATTTTCAATACCGATTTTCTGTATCAAAAAATATTAACTATTACTAAATTCTCAGAGTTTTGTGAAGGTTGTTGTTATTTTTTAAAGCATTTTAGGTATATTTGTCAGTAAAGTACCAATCGTTTGTACTTCTTGTTAAGTAATACGTTTTAAAACTTTAATGAAAATTATATAATATTCACAAAGCCCTACCATATTGAACGAATAAGAACAAACATAGCACAGAAAACTGCAAGGTGGCGTTGCTGCCGTACGATGAAATAACTTCGTCAATATTTTTGTACTCAAAAGAAAAAGTATTTGCTCCTGAAACGTTGCTTGGTCAGAAAAGACTCCAAAAAAGCGACTAAAGCAACG
The DNA here is from genome assembly GCA_951812265.1 of Taphrorychus bicolor. Lineage (NCBI taxonomy): Eukaryota > Metazoa > Arthropoda > Insecta > Coleoptera > Curculionidae > Taphrorychus > Taphrorychus bicolor. Next base: position 58,358,657 of record OX638297.1, on the reverse strand, counting down.
TCGGCAAAAGTATAATTATTAGGACCGATTCTGCCTAAAACGTAGTCGCAATCCGACGTCGGCTCGACTGGAAATTGGATTCCCCATTTAGGTGTAAAAGAGAGTCGATACGTGGTCGCGCCAATGTTGTCTTCCGACGACGGGTTGTCTGAAGCAACGTCGGCTCGACGTCGGATTGTTATTTGGGCTGCTTTATTTGTTATATACGTGGGATATTCCAATAACAGACAACATAAAACTGACGTTTGCTGATGATACTGCTGTTCTAGCAGTCGGAAAGTCCATCGAAGAAACCACTGTTAATATGCAAAACGCAATAAACGCCCTAAGCACTTGTACCAAACAGTGGCGGATTAAATTAAATGAAAGTAAATCCTTATACGTTAATTTTACAAACAGAAACATAAATCATATTCGAGTTTAAATAAATAATAAAATAGTTCCACACAAACAAAGTGCCGAATACTTGGGACTTAACTTAGATTCCGAACTTAAATGGAAAGAACATATTAAAATAAAGACTTACCATTTAAAGCTTAAATATAAAAACATTAATTGGTTATTGGGAAGAAATTCGCAGCTATCGATTAGGAATAAAGTACTAGTGTATCAGCAAGTGCTGAAACCAGTATGGACTTGTAGACTGCAGTCGTGTGGCTGCACCAAACAAAGCAACTACAACAGCCTTCAAGCATTCCAAAACCGCGTGCTAAGAAACATAGTTAACGCTCCTTGGTACGTTCGGAATGTAGATCTTCATCGCGAACTACAGGTGAAGACAGTCAAGGAAGAAATTGTGGCAACCATACCAATGTTGAAGCCCTTCAGCTGCTAGACAACAAGAACCTAGTGAGAAGGCTCAAGAGAACTAAACCTTTTGAGCTAGTGTCATGTGTATCGTCCATGATTTTTGTCGTAGATCGAGTATATGGCATGTAGAAAACACGAAAGTTCTTGCACTGTCCCTACCACGCAAAATTACACGCGCGCGACGACTCCTTTGTCCGTACAGTTACAAGTTTGAGGAAAATTAGGTATCCCACTTCTGACACTAGTTGTTACGGGATATGAGTACCAATAATTTATCGTCAATTGACTACACACGTTTATTTACTATTAACTATTTCAACACAGTTATAACACAATTACTCTCTACTAACAATTCACACTGTTCGCTTGTCCGCTTATTTACATTCGATCCCATCTCGCGCGGCTCACTGGTTTATATACCCGGACTGAACACACTCTCATACTTTCGAGAACGGAGGCGACTGTTCCCGGTTCTCGTTTATTCTAGATGGGTTCCCGGGGCCGCGGTTGGCGCTCGGCGTTGCCGCTTCGGCCCGAATCTCTGTGGGCCGACGGTCGTGCGTAACAATCTTGTCTGGTGTCTTTTTCTGTAAATAGCGATCTGTCCTTGTTACTCAGCTGCAAAGCTTAGTAATATATATAGTTCAACGTGGTTGCTGGTTAGTCACATATTAGGTTTAGCCTGCCATTTTGAGGTTGGTGGGTAGCGAATTTCTTAGATTAGATTTTCGTTCTTCAGACACGAGCGCTTTTTTTCCTCTGTCGAGTATCGTCCATCTTTTTGACGATGCTTTCATTTGGAGCTTGCCTTTCAAATTTATGATATTTATGAACTACATTAGAAATATAAAGAGAAAATTGAAATTTTTGTTACAAAATATTTTGATTCGTATTATATAAATTACTAACACAAACCCTCCTGATTGAACTTATTTTCGTCCGAGTGGTTCTGGAGGATACGTGTGGCCAAATCCCCGCATGTTTTTGGGTGAAATATTAATTAAAACGCGGCTCTGTTAGTGATTCGCCCAAGCTTTATCTTTTCCGGACTACGATCCACAAAGGTAGACTAACAAAGAAAACACATTTTAGCGTAGCCAATTAAATTTTTCCTTGGGCTTTATTTTGTTTTCGTTTGCAAATACACACACGAGGTCTGGCACAGAGAAGTACGCCGCCATCCAGACGGTTTTTCGGGAGAGAAATAATGGAATAGTTAAATGTTTTGGATAAAAACTGAAACGAAATTTTCTACCTTAATTACGTACGTCGTAGAACCGTTTACAATTTAATTTGGATTCAGTTAGTAGGATTTTTAAATCTTCTGCATTAAAGGGAACAACGCTTTAAGTAACTATAACCTAGAAATGCACGAGTTACTTACTGGTGTGACATTTTCTGTAATTTATTTTTAACTGACCTGCTTATATCTATACGGACTACGTTTGTGGCTTAATAAAACACGAACCATGACTTCTAATAAATACGACGTTGGAGTCTTCAAGACACGAAACCGTATTATGCGTGGGCAAACGTGCCTGAAAAGTAATAAAACGAAAATCGTATCAAAGAAGATATTAAATTGACAAATGAGTTAATAAAAAATGAGGGTCCCAAGTAGAGCGTAAAGGTGTATTCGGAGACACTTATTAAGATTACACGGAGGGACTACTTTTTCTTGATATAAAGCTCCAACTTTGCCTCGATATCATAAAATTGACAATAACTTCCATAAAGTTTTAATTAGAATCTCTCGCTGGCGTTTTTAATTACTTTTCTGCTGCCGTCGGAGACGATGTTTTTTTCCTCAGAAACTTGGAACTCGAATGCCAACAAGCAAATAACATTCTGTAAATAACTTTATGTTAGTTTAATGGTGCATTTAAGCTTTGTATTGATTATAATTTTGTCATTAAAATTTGAAAGTTGCAAAACCAGGAATGATTTCTTTTTGGAGTCCAATTAAGTTGAAAATGACTTAAAAATGTAAAAGAATAAAACCCAAAAGATCTATGAATGAACAACGTTTTAGTATAAAATCGACAAAATAAAAATTCAAAAAGAGATGTATATAATTGAAATGGTAATGAAGAAGAAGTAGTGAATGGTTATTAACAAAAAAATTATTTATTTAAATATTATTGTCTAAGAAATAAAGAATCAAAGGAGGAAGGTTCGTCTGGAATATTATATTAAACTTCTTATTATGTTTAGTTCTGTAGATATAAATATATGGACAGAACAGAACCATCAATTTTGCAAATGAACAGGCCTTTTGTATAATAGAGGAAACTCTACGCATTGAGGGACCAAAGACAAAAAAAAAGTGCAATGTTTTGTCCTCTGAAAAGAGCGTAACGTTTATGCCTGGTACAACCCGAATAAATAAAAAAATCCACTTGTCTTTAAAAAGATAAACAAGAAATGTGCTTAAGGAATTACAAATTGAGAAAAAATACGAAATACAGAGAAAAACGATGAGCCAAAAATGCGACTCTGCAACCACTTTATACTATTCCAGGTGAATAAGATTTGGTACAATTTTGTTCCTGCAATACTCAAGCATACTACCTCATATATTATTAGAAAATAATGTAATTCGTTTCTATTGTTTCTTAGAGATCTCAAGTTGATATGAATAAACTTTATTGACCTCAGTCGTAGTCCGATTCTCAATTTAAACGGCGCTGTAGATTTTTAAAATGGACTATAATAACTCCATTTGACTCCCGAGTCCTGCTGTCATATATATTAATAAACATTAAAACGAAAGTGTTGGGTAAAACCTAATAAAAGAAGGGTAAGTTGAACGATTTCAAGCACTAAACATCCAAATAAATAACCTATTTTATGCAGCTAAACAACTCTTTTACGGGACTATCATGACTCGTATTAAGGTCGTTACGTTCATAGGGGATTAAATCGTCTTATTTCGATGAAAAACAAAATATAAAAAAAAAATTCAGAAACAACCAATATACTAAACACCTATAACCTTAGAACGAGTGGACCAATTGTAGTAAGTCTAACAGTTTATTATTCTCATCGATGTCCTCTTCCACCTCCCAATAACCGAAGTCCAATTCGTTCAATAATTTCGGCGATAGGCCCTTCGGTGGTCGATTTTTAAGCACTCTTAGAATTCACTTTTTTACTGATTTTATGAAATTCACTTACAGGTCTACTCTGACCAGTATTAAGTTCAGTTTCACTTGAAAACGAGCAGAGAATGGTGTTTCCAAGATGTTTACTTTAGCCGTATTAAGTTTGTTACGTTCATGGGGGAATAAAATCGTCATTTTTGGATCAAAAACAGCATAAAAAAATTCAAAATTTTTTTGACATTAACCAAGAGAGGGTGCTTTGTTCTTTCTCAATTTTCAAGTTTGGCGGCCGGATTGACTTTAAAAAGGAGTGGACCCAGTGGAGTAAATTTATTACAGTTTTTCTCGATGTTTTCTTTGAAGCAAACATAAAGAAGAAAATTCTGTTTAGGCACATTCTGCTAAATACAAAGTAGAAATTCAATGAATTCAATACAGTAAATAAAAGATATTGTTACACCCGACCGACTGTCCACAGAGATTCGGGACGAAGCGGTAACGCCGAGCGCCGACCGAGACTCCGGGAACCCATCTAGAATAAACGAGAACTGAGAACAGTCTCTTCGGTTCTCGATAGTACGTGTTCAGGCCGAGTATATAAACCAGGGAGCCGCGCGAGATGGAATCGAATAGATAGTGTAGTGTAGTAAATAAGCGAAATAAGCGGACACCCGAACAGTGCGAATTGTTAGTAGAGAATATTTATGTTTTAATCATGTTGTAATAGTTAAAACTAAATAAAAGTGTGTAGTTAATTGATGATAAAGTATTGGAACCCTTATCCCGTAACAATACTGAGTAAGGAATTTTGAACTCAACACATTCATGTTAAATCGACGTATTTATAACGTCTAAATTATACATCACAACTCACTTTTTCCAGCCTCATGGTACTCCAAGGTGAGATGCATAGCATCGCACTAATAAGACATCTTTTCTCCATTACCTTTACGCATTTTTGTGGAAATCAAATAACAGTTCTCACTGGAAATGTTCCGTAAGAGCGACATAGTCCAGTCCGTAATAACGACTCATGAAAAAAGTGTATGTTTGTGTTATATTTAAATGTTTTGCCGCTGAAAAAGGAAAACGAGAATATAAAATTGCGAAATACCGTTTCAAATTTTCACAAAAAGATATCAGAAGTTTAACCTCGGAGGACTCTTCCTAAAAATACTCAAAAAAAGTTAAGGAAAAGCAACCTAAATAAATTTGTAAAAAAGAATAAATTGACAATTTTAGAAATTTCTTAAGAATGACAAATTCTTATTGAGCGGTCTGATTAACAATTCCAAGGCTCTTTATATGTGATATTACAAACTGAGCAAAACTTGGTTAAATTTTTGAAATATTGTCATCACTAACTTCTCGTATCAGTAACCGGAAGTGTTTTCTCTATAACACTTCTTATCGACGGAAAAGTAAAAACTCACTCCACTGGAGACCTCACAGGAGACTAATCGTCCTTTAGAGTTGAGTGACATGCAAGAAAACTAAAAAACTTTATTCACCACTACAGTTTATACGATTTATTCACTTAGCCCCTGAGACTCAACTTTCCAGGTACCTTCGAACTTAGCCACTAGTCAAGACTCCCAAAAGGTTATCCTTGCGAACCACTTTAATCTGGACTCTGGAAAAATATATGACTTGCCCCTTGGCCCAATCTATTTATTTCGTTCTTCTCGGGTTAAAATAGTGCCAAAGTTCTATGTTTTTAGTGGGACTATCTTAGGTTTTGTTTAAAGCATTAACTATAAACAGCATGATAGTAAATATTCTATAATATAACTGTTCCATCAATCCAACCAGTTAGGGCGGCTTTTACAACTATCAATAAAACTTCAGTTTGAAGTTAAATCACCAGATATGAGGTAGATTGCATTGTTTATCTGTCAGGTAACAATGCAACCTACGTCATTTCTGGTGTTTTAACTTAAAATTGATACTGATAGTTGTAAAAGTCGCCCTTAGAAGGGAAAAAAATTATTAAGTTTGGATCATGTTGTATTAGAAAGTTCTTCTTAAACTATCTACACTTTGCTGCCTTTGATTACTATCATCAAGAGCATGTCAGAAAAGTAGAATAGAATTAACTCTTAAATTATTTCAAACAAATTTTAGGAAAGCGCGTAAATTTAAGATTGAAACTTACACATGCAGCACTTTCCTCTCATATAACAAGTAACATTACGTAATAACTGTTATTATTAATACCCATTAAAATGTGTAAGGTAAAGTATAGCTCTGCAAACTCAGGATCCCCTTTCAACTCAAACAGAGCAGGGCGATATATACTTTCGTTCGTACAACACATAGCTCTCTATGTTTACCAACGAAAAGAAAATGAAGCCCGGCGGAAAAACTGGATCTGACTGTTGCGAAATTTGGTCCTTTCTTGGTCCAAACTTAATTATTGTTTTGTACAGGGCAGTCTTACCTTTACTGGCTCCGTCGGGTCCTTTTAAAATAGTGCATTCCTCGATTGTGCCAAACGGTGCGAATAATTGTCTGACATCCTCTTCAGTCTGTTGCTTGCTTAGCATTCCCACAAAGAGTTTCCGATCTGAATAGAAGAGAAAAGAACCTGATTAGAACGGTTGGTGTCAATACAGCGTTTTGTGTATGTTTTGGTAACAGTGAAGTTTACATTCCTCTAATATTGGTGCAGAGCCATTTAACAAAGAATTACGTGTTTCAGTGTCTACGTTTGACGTTTCTATATCTAATAAGTTTAAATAGAAAAAGCAAGTACAACGTTATAAAATATTTCGAGATTATTGAATTTTAAATCATGCGTTTAGACAGGAATAAAAAAATATATTAGATAACCTACATTATACATATATTTGCTACCAAGATGTCAAGAGTTTAGGTACTGCCAATATCTTGGCTTTTTTTAGGGAAACCAGCCCCAAATATCTTAGATACTGCGGTAGTACACGCGGTAGTTAAAATCTCAAACAGTCTTACATATCATCTTCCAGATCTAAGTGAGCAAAAATATACAACTTGTTAATAAAAAGGTTGGTACACAACATTTTTCTGCAAGTAAGAAAATTAGTTAGTGAGGCATATATATGGCCAATGTAACTAGCTATATGAACAGCAATTTGCAAATTGAATTCATAAAATGAATTCAATCCTTAAGAAGCCAATGTAGGCAATATATTGCATTGCTAATACTGCATGGCAGATGGCTCTCAGTTCGAGAAGCAGCCCATATTGCTCTGTACCTCGCAGGTTATCAGAACCAGAACGAAGTGTAAAGAGTACAGCTTTGGCTGAGCGACAAATTGGAGACCGTGAGTTAGCGGCTTAAAGCCAAAAATGTACGGAAGAGCGGTGAGATGTTGTACAGAGCAGGAGCAGGCGACATACATCACCGTATTAAATCTAATATTGCATTTTTCCGAACATTTTTGGCTTTAAGCCGATGACTCACGGTCTCCAGTTTGTCGACCAGCCAGAGCAGTACTGATGAGGGGTAGACCTCAAAACTAGTATGCAAATGGGTTGAGCGACAAATTGGTGACCACCTACTCTTTACACTTCGTTCTGGTTCGCATAACCTGCGAGGTACAGAACAATATGGGCTCCTTCTCGAACTGAGGGCCAAATGCCATGCAGTATTAAATCTAATATGCTGGTGGATATCGCCTGCTCCTGCTCTGTACAACATCTCACCGCTCTTCAGAAGAGTAAACCTTACACCAGTTAATAATTAACTGGGGTTTAGGGTGTAATAATTAAGGGTGAGGGGTAGAAAAATGACTAAAAAGAAAGGAAATATGCCTGCTTGAGTTTTTGGATACAAAGATACCAGGAGCTGATTATAAATTATTTTTCCAAGAAATTTTGTTAAGAACATTTATTGAAAATATATTCCATGGAAGAAGGAACTTGAGAGTGCTGGACCCTCTTTGGACGTATTTCCCCGAAAAATCTATAAATACAATTTTTTTCTAAATATTTATCAAAACAAGTTGAACACTTCTAGGTTCAGAAACTAAAACTTAAGAATTTCCAAATAAAGCATCATTTTAAGCAAAATTGATTGGATTTAGGTTCCATGGAATATGAAACTCGAGTCTCTACCCACTTTGCACATAATCTCCCAAAAAAACTATGAATTAACATTTTTTATAAAGTATATTTTTAAGTATTATCTTTATAAGACAAATTTAACATTTTTGGGTTCAGAAATGACAACTTTAAAGGAATTAGCAAAAAAATTACTATTTTGGAAGATTTCTTGAATTCCTTTTCCACTTTGGACGTATTTTACAGAAAAATCTATGAATAGAATTTGTTTCGAAAACTCGGTAAAAGCAAGTTCCATATTTCTAAGTTAAAAACCACAACTTTAAAGGAATTGGCAAAAAAATAATCATTTTAGGAAAATTTCTTGGATTTGTGTTGCATGGAATATAAAACCTCGAATCCCAACCCCATTACACTCATTTTCCCAAGAAATCAATGAATACAAATTTTTTATAAAACATTGTAAAGACAAATTAAATATATATGGGTTGAGAAATGACAATATTAAATCATATAAATAAAGAAATATTTTATGAAATTTTATTAGATTTGCTTTCCACGGAATATGAAATTTGGAGTCTCAACCCTTTTTGCAACGTATTTCCCGGAAAAATAGACGAGCAAGATTTTTTTCTAAAACTTCGTCAAGCCAAGATTAACAGTTCTAGATTTAGAAAGTATGACTGTAAAAGAACTTGCAAAGAAAGCATCACTATAAGAAAATTTGTTGGATTTGTGTTCCATGGAATATGAAACTCGAGTCTTTACCCATTTTGCATGTATTCCCCCAAAAAATATTATTTTTATTATAAAACTTTGTAAAGACAAATTCCACATTTCTGGTTCTACAAACGACAACTGTAAAGAATTTGCAAAGAAGTCATCATTTTAGGAAGATTTCTTGGATTTGTGTTCCATGGAATATAAAACTCCAATCTCTATTTACTTTGCACGTATTCCCCCAAAAACTCTATGAATACAAAATTTTTCTAAAACTTTGTAAAGACAATATTAATATTTTTGGGTTCAGAAATGACAACTTTAAAGGAACTTGCAAATGAAACGTTAAATTATGAAAATTTTTGTCATTTGGTTTTATAGGAATACGAGTCTTTACCCACTTCAAGACTCCAAGACTTCTTGGATTTGTGTTCTATGGTAAATAAAGCTCTAGCCTCTATTCACTTTGCATTTATTTACCAGAAAAAATCTTAAAATATCAGCCGAATATTTAAAAAAGGCTTTGTAAAGACAAATTTAACATTCCTGGGTTCAATAATCACAATTTTAAAGAAATTTCCACAAAAAGCATCATTACAGGAACATTTATTGGTTTCGCGTTCCACGGAATATGAATAAACCTCAAATCTCTATCCACTGTCACATTCGAACTTGCTATATAAACACCAATTTACAAAACAAATAAAAAAATTTAATGCCATCGTAAAGCTAAGGGAGTGCCTCCTTGAGTAGTAGGTGCCCTACTATTAACCTAAATAATTTATCTGGACTAAAACTGCAAACTTCCAATATTGCGAATTATGAGTTAACCTTATATAAATGAGTTGTTAAGGGTAAGAGGAAGAAAAGTGACTAGAAATAGACACAAAAACTTCCTACTTGGAACTGGTTAGACAATATACCCCTTGGTCATTAGAAAAGGTCGACTAGAAACCTGTGATTTTTTGACGCAAAAGGAAGACGTAATCAAAGTAATGGGCTTTTATTTCTTCATCCTGCTTTTTTGACATTGCATAGCCAATTAGATGACGTTTTCCAATGAACACCCTCATCATCTGGCATATTTCGATAGAGCTCTCCATCGTCATGTTAATGTTGTTAAAAAGAAAACATATTGAAAAAGTTCGACAGTATGTTTAATAGTATGTCGTTACTCAGTTCTTTTGGAGATACCCTAATCAGTTGGATATTTTTAAAATCCAGAATCTTGACGAACCAAAACTTCACAAGGGTCAAGATGATGAACTAAAATTCTGCTAAAATCAAAACGAGTGGTCAACATGAAATAACATGTTTTGTCCTTAAAATTTCATTACAATAGTTGCTAACCTTAAGTCAACGTAAGATCTCTTTTGTTGGCAGTTATGGAAATGTTCTTATGATGATTTTCAAAATGTATCATTGGTGCTTATACAGGGTTTGAAAAAAAAATCAATTATTAATTAAGTCAAAAACTATTGTGTTTGTGAGTGGAACAATATTTGATAACCGAACAATATTAGAAGATTAAAAACCATTGTCATTACACAGGTCATTGTGGGGCAGTCCGAGTGCAATCCGAAATATGCAGTTTAGGAGAATTTAATTGATATATTTTTTCACAATTTATCAAGCTACGACTGTTCTTTCTTACCAAAATCACTTGCTACAAAAGAAGAAATTACTCCTTCCCACTATCATGAAATATGTGAGAACTTTAACTTTAAACAAATTTTTATGTCGATATGTAGCCAAAACTTCATAAAACAGAAGAAAAATTAAAAGTTTTCTGTACAACTTCTCGTAAAAAATAAAACACAAAATTGTATTCTTAAATTTAAAACATTCTTACTGACTTTTAACTTAAGAATTCATATCTGTCCAGTTAAGAACCACCACGTTTGGGCTAACGCAAAAATGTTTAAATAGTCTGTCTAACACCCTGTATAAAAAAGAGCTACTCAAAAATGACAATTTAACAAAAATTAAGCATCAAAGATTGACACCGAAACAAGCACACGTCAACTGGATCATATATCTTCTATAATTTATCCCAACGACAAGGTACCTACGCAGCTAGCAATATTTGTTTTCATAAAGGGATAGAGATCTTAATATGGAGGGAGTTTCGGCTGTTCGAGGGATAGAGAGGGAACGGTCTAATGCACAGGGGGAGCCTCTAAAATAATTGGATCAAAATCAGAACTAAATCGTACGAATCCGTCGTGACGGAGGTTCCTATTTAAATTATGCCAGAATTTACCGAACCTGGTTGGGGTTTCGATCTTTGAGGGCTTGTTAATAATTTGACCGAGGGAGTGTTTAGGTAAGATGAGCGTTAATTTGGGGCTGCTGAATGTTTTAATTTCCCGCAGTGTAACATGGCGTGTACAGATAAAGCCTCGGTCAGGAAATGTGCGTTCCTTCGCACTTTTCCTGCGACGTTCTGATTGTTCCACTTGAGTGGTTTTTTTGCTGGAATTTACTGAAAGGAAAGGGAGATAAAGACTTGGCAGTGGTGGCCTTCTAAAATCACAGATACATACCTACTTACCGTGCACAAATTTGAAACTTTCATCATAGATAGGTAACTTGCTCAAATATTTAAACTGTCTTTATCGACACGAGAGCCCCAAAAATCCCTCAACTAATCCCCGAAAGAGTCTCTCTTTCGCATACCTATCCGCCTTCCCTACTAAAATTTGAATATGGGCAAAATCAATTTAGTGATCAAATTTGCATTAGTGGCAGAAACTCTCGCTTTCATTCGGTCCCCGAAGGAAGTTTTTCCTTGTCTCATGCCCGGCTCAAACAAAGGACTAACAAAAACCTTTCATCCAGTATTAAAAGCGGTTATCGACGTTTGTGATTACCCACAGAATCCGGGCCAAAGCCACCCTCTTGTCTCCTAAATCTAGGTTTAAATCAAGACTTTGTAGTGCCTGCGTATTTTTTATCCTCCAGGGGACAATTCTGCCTTTGATCTTAAACGCGATGTTGGGTCTTTGTCTAGACATCTAAGAAGTACAGTGCGCTTATGTAACAAGAATAACATAAAAACATTACACACTGATTGTCCTAATTATTAAACATTTACAACGTCTAGACATAACATTTAAAACGAACGAGCTGACCATAGCTGCACATGAACAACGCACTACATTAATATTAAACACAGAAAATTTTGGTGACTCTGACCTAGTGTTGTGGCTGTCATCCACAGCTTCATGGTTCAAGAGCATACTGACGGTCACCAAATCTTTCGTGCGAATAAGACAATATACTGTATGTTGACTAGTCTCTATACGCACGACAACACTGTCACAAGGTCACAACAAAGGACTGGATTTGGTCTTACTTGACCGGGGGTCCAGGCTTTTGGTTCAGGTGTTCTCGAGGAGGGGGGAGGGAGCTAGCTTATCGGTCCCTTGTAAACCCCTTTACCCCTTACTTCCACCAGACGCCGCCGTTTCCTCTTGGTAGCGTCATGGCGAGCTCTGCAATCAGAATATGCCCCTGCCATTTCCCATACGAAAAGATTTAGACACAAAAACATAATTGAGATAAAACCAAGGATTCTTCCAGGGTGATGCTGGGCCTGGCAGTGGCGCTTTCAACGAATTTAAAAACTTTCCCATTAGCATTAACAAGTTTCGCGTTCGCGCTGATAAAATTTGCGTAATATTTTAATGTTTGATGGGAAACTTTTACCTGTAAAGTTTCATAGATTTATGAGACCGCACAAAACTCGCGCAAAGCTAAAACAAACCAAGTAGGTATTTATAATAATCTAAAAGTTTGCATAGTTATTATTTGTAACTTTTTAATTATTATTCATCGTGAGCATCCACCTTGAAAAATTTACTGTGACAGTAGAATGCATTAAGAAGAATCTTAGTTCAGGGGAGTGTACTTTGTATTTTACTGTTTTCAGTGCAAGACTAACTTTTTACTAATTAATCTGTCGTACTAAACTTTTTCCCAGTGTTGATGAACAGAAATTGTTCAAACATTCATTGCTTAATAAAAATACTTTTACTAAAAATAGCCAGTTCTCAGCACTTTCTCATATAATTAGTTTTTGCTTTTTAAATTCACATATGTAACTCTGATAGTTCATTTTTAGAATCAGAAGTCGCAAGCTACAGGGTTTTTTTATCGAGAGAAGGTGTCAGTTTTGAGTAGTGAAAAGTTTTGCCCATTAACTGACAAATAAATAAAAAAAATAAATAAAATTATATCTGAGAACCCATACCAAAATTGAGTCGTCAAGATTGCTATCGCAGGGAGTTCAACTCGATATAATATGTGAAAGCTACAAACATTTTCGACCATTATGATACTTCTTAAGATTTGGAAAGTAAGGGCATAAAATCGAGCTTCATACAAGGTCGAAGACAATAGAACACTGCAGTCTCAAACAATTTAATTTAGTTGTTCAGGGCTACATGTTTTGCCTAAAAAGGCATCATCAAGCCGCAACCAACACACAGTGCAAATAGATTAAATTACATACAAAACATATTGTTGAGTCCTCAACAATATGCAAATCAACAATATGACTATCAGTTTTTTGAGCGAGAATAATGGACTTTTTCTACGACTTTATACACAAGTTATCTCACTTTTCCAGTATTATCAGTGTGATTATTAAGTAATTTTTGTTCAAAGCTGTTTGCCTAATTTTAAACAAAATGGTATTTTTTATATTTAATGTTGAATGGCTCTTATTTTGATGCGCCATTCAAATTAATACAGTGAATCCAAAATAAGAATGCACTGCATGTTGATCTTAGAAACGGTAAGATATACGAAGGCGGTTAAATTAGAAAAAAACTGAGCCAAATGGAGATCTCAAACAAATCAATAAGTTGCTTGTTTTAATTTTTTAAATCTCTATAGAAGGTGATTTTATGGATTTTTTTTCCGTCAGTTCAAACAATTCCACAGAACAAAAAAACGGTTTTAAGTTGTACCTTTTGAGCTCTACAAGATGGGGTTTACTAGTTTTTGTTCCAACAGACCATCTTCAACGTCACTTTTATTGAGAATCTAAAAAAGTTACATACTGTGTTATATCTTCCTTTTTATATCTAATTAAATGATGTGTTACAAGACATGACTTGTAACATTTCTTGGATCAAAAAAGCATTTTATAATAAAATATCAACATTTGTTATTAGTAGACGATACATAACATTGCAGTTGTCGGTTCTAACATCTGTCAATAAATATTTTATAGATCAAGTAACATATTTTTTTCGAGTCATTAATTAAAATTATCTTTACCATAATAAAAAAAATTGGCAAAATATTGTTATATTTTACACTTTATTTAAAAAAAAACTCACATTGTTGAATTGAGTAAAGAAACTTATGCAGTATCTACTTTTTTTTCGGTTCATATGAAAAAGCAAAATTGATGATTTTCTTTCGGTAACAAAACGTTCGAATGAAAATGAAAGCCAACTTGTAGAACGTAAAAAGAAACAATAGAAATATTTTTTTTTGATATTGTTTGACATAACTAAAACAACAAATACAAACCAAAATTCATAAAGTCGCTTATTTTATAACTAAAAAATGAAGACAAAAAACTTATTTTTACAAACACCATGTATTGGGTCTTCTTGTTGCGCAACTTTATTCTAATTTAACAGAATTCATATCTTTTACCGTTTTGGAGATATTCACGCAGTGTATCCTTACCTTGTACACATTATATATAAGAGGAGTTCACAAGTTTGTTACTTTTAATGATATTTTAATTAAATTAGGAAAAATGAATTGGAACAGGGTGCTGCGATCCGATTGATACTTTACCAGCCATCTTCTGAGAGAAACTGAGTAATTTATCTCCCTTCTTCATTCAAAATAAAGTAATTGATTTTTTCCAAAACAATGGAGATTAAAACCCGTTTTATTCTAACTCTAAATTAAATTTGGAGTAGTTTTTTCATACAAAATGTCCGCAACTGAACGGACATCAAACAAATACTGGTTTATGTTTTCGCTTTGATCTAAAAACGTGATTTAAAGGCAAGTTTTTAAAATTTATAAATTGAAAACTCCCATATCTATAAATCAACTTACAAGTTAACTTGAACTCAACAAACTTAACTTGAACTGTTGTTCAATTTTTGTATCCGATTTTAATTTTATCGTTTTGTAAATCAGATTTAGCAAAAAAATTTTATATTTTCAAAAATTAAGAATATTATTGTTTTAAAGTTTATCCAAAGAATCACAAGATCGTGAAGGCTTTCACGGCCGGTCAAAATACAATTTAATGTGTTTTCCGGGCTTTGAAACTGTGGTCTAATAGAAATTATTCCTGACGGTTTGTCTACACCTGCAGCAAACATTATCAAAGGCAATGAGGCAATGTTTAAAGTCTTCTCCGTGCTTCCCGAGGTTGACTGGTTCGACTGTGGTGATTTCCGTGGGATTTATTCGTGGGATTACATAACACAAAAGGAGTTGCGGGTTGGGACAAACACAAAAGTCAGCAGTAGCCATCGACCTTCAAACTAGATAGACTCAGTGAGTCAATAATAAATTGTCAGGTTTGTTTACTTCCAACATGCGTATGGAAAACAGCGGGCGTGCGTCGCGAAGGGAATGAAAAAATGGCCGCCGAGTCGGGTAATCGGTGAAAACATGATCCATGCACTTTCCTGTGATACAAAAGATTTCTGTGCCACTTTTATGACTAGAAACCTTACGTATGCCACAATATCTCACGATAATGATAAAATATTTAATAAAACACCAAAAAATTGCACAAAACATTCGCAAGCACTGTCTCAACTTCAAACACAAAGGAAATACGTTTTGACGTTTTGACACACATTGAATTGACAACACTGTTGGCAATTCGTCAATAAAGAAGATTTTATACCCATGTTTTAATCGTGCTGTACGGCTACATTTGGCTACATAACATATAAATATATGGGTTGTGTAGTTGGACCCTGAGAGCGCGCAACAACGCACCGAACCTTTAGAAATGATGCCAGAAAAAATTTTGCAAATAAAGGACTCTAGTTAATTCTTTCTCTGTGGCAGTAGCAGAGCACGCTCTCTCCGAAGATCGCGACATCCTTTTCAACGAGGTGGATATCGTGTATCAATCGCAGAGTTTCTATCCGAGACCAACGAGAGAGGCCATTGAGATGTTTAAACACGACAACAATTTCAACAGAAAGGAGGAAATTACATTTCGAAATGCAGACTGGACGCGAGTTCCACTGGACGCGAGACCACTACCCCCACTCTAGTCTCTCCACTGCAGCGCGACGGCGGGGAAATAAATACCATGGGGCTCACCACAGTCGAATCAGTCAACGTCGGGAAGCACGGGAGATCACTTCGCCCATTGCGTCATCGCCTTTGATAATGTCTGCCGCAGCTGTAAAAAATTCCATTGGACCACAGCTTCAAAGCCCGGAAAACACTTTAGATTGTCATCACAAGGTCGATTTTTTTAAATTAACCAAGTTGGACTTGTTCAAATAATACAATATTTGCGTTTTTGAGACGATTTAGATGAATCAAACACTACTTACACTTTTTTTTAATGAATCAGAATGTGTGTTTTTGGTTTTTTAAATTATAAAAACTGGACACAAAAACTTTCTGGGTTTCAGGGTATTAGCTCGAATTTGTTGATTATAGATCCAAAATGTTTATTAAGCTTTTAGATGGATCCCAAGATGAGGACTTCTAGCTAAATAATTTTGTAACTCATAAACAACTTTTTCGAAGCAAAATTATATACATTTTAGGGCAAAATAAAGAGAAACCCGTTAGTTATTAAACTAAGACATTGTTTAGGAAAGTTTACTTCCTCTCTCTTCAAATTTCATTTTGAATAATGCTATGAACAAAAAGTTAACTTGAATGAATTTGATCTAAACATTTTGTTTAAAACTTTTCAACTTAAGCGTGAGGAAGATTTGGTCCATAAAGACTAAAAAAATTAAACTTTTCATATACAAAAATTATTTGACATAATACTTAGCTTCTTTCTTGACAGATGTACGAAATTTGGTAGGTGAACGCCTTTAAACTGACTCTTTGCAATTTATAAATAAAAAACTTTTCGATCCTTTTGTCTGGATGGTTGTTAGCTAACTAATACTATTCAGGATTATTTACATTGTCGAGATGTATAATATATCGTATAAAACATATAATATATTTTTTCTACAAACGTCAAATAATGACGCATTTTACGCTTTCATTACACAAACGAAAACCTAACCTTTTTTGAGGATCAGAATGTGAGTTTACTTTTCCGCGCGTTGCTCAGGACAGCAAGCGAAAATAGTTATTTTCCTAACTAGTGTTGAAAATGATACTTTCCCGCACGCTGTCTGCCGATGCCGGAACGACGCGAAGCGGAGTTCGGGCAGCAGACGAGTGCGGGAAAGACACTTTCCGCACGAGTTAGGAACAATATTTTTTCTACGAGCCAACTCATCGTAACAAAGACAAGGAATAAACATACAATACATAAACAACTTTATCTTTGTCAACAGTATGACAGCTGAATTAATCAACAATCAGTTGGTTGTTATGACAAAAACTTGGACTAATTGTTGGCGTGGCGTAATGTTTCAGGCATGAACTGGTGACATTGGAATAAAAAGTACGTATATTATGGGTATATTTTGTATCAATAATCAATAAAGGCAAGCATAATAGTTCCTTAAAAACGATAAAAATGTTTGGCACGGCTGTAAGGCAGGTGCACCTATCTAGATAGACAGACTATAAAGTCTAAATTATATTATAAATCAGTCATTCTTTAAATATTTACTTTCCCGCACGCCAAGTTTACTTTCACGCACGCCGTGCGGGAAAGTGAAGCTTTCAAAAACAAAATGCGTGCGGGAAAGTGATATATTAAGAACGCTCGTAGAAAATAGTTATTTTCCTAACTAGTGCGGAAAGTGATACTTTCCCGCACGCTGTCTGCCTATGCCCGAACGACGCGAAGCCGAGTTCGGGCAGCAGACGAGTGCGGGAAAGACACTTTCCGCACGAGTTAGGAACAATATTTTTTCTACGAGCCAATTCATTGTAACAAAGACAAAATATAAACATACAATACATAAACAACTTTATCTTTGTCAACAATATGACAGCTGAATTAATCAACAATCAATTGGTTGTTATGACAAAAACTTGGTGTGATTGTTGGTGTGACGTTATATTTTAGGCATGAACTGGTGACATTGGAATAAAAAGTACGTATATTATGGGTATATTTTGTATCAAAAATCAATAAAGGCAAGCATAATAGTTCCTTGAAAACAATAAAAATGTTTGGCACGGCTGTAAGGCAGGTGCACCTATCTAGATAGACAGACTATAAAGTCTAAATTATATTATAAATCAGTCATTCATTAAATATTTACTTTCCCGCACGCCAACTTTACTTTCACGCACGCCGTGCGCGAAAGTGAAACTTTCAAAAATAAAATGCGTCCGGGAAAGTGACATAATAAGCACGCTCGTAGAAAAAGATTTTTTCGCTTGCTGTCAATAGCAACGAGTTGTACTTTTCGCTCTTAACACATAAATAACTAATACAAACTCTGTTCTTTTTTTCTAATTTTTCTAGCCCTGTTAAAAATCCAAAAAAGGATCGAAAGGTTGGCCACTTCTAAGCAGTAAAATATCATTTAAAGTCCTACACATATCATCAAAAATTATTTAAAATTAACTTAAAAATTATTGCTTAAGGTCGCTTACGGGGCCCATTGATATCATTTGCCCATAATTATTGGTGACCTTTGAATAAAAAATTAAATACAGTATAAAATTTTATTAAATAATTTTGAGGCCGAGATTAGGCCAAAATGAAAATTCTAAAAAAAGAAACAGCTATTAGAAAACTCTCACCTAAACTAACCAAAACGTACCTGAACTAAATGAGACGAACAAGAGAAAAGAGATTTAGACTAACCTGTCATGGATCTAATGTATAACTTGGCTTATTTGACCAAATAGAAAGTGAGTTTAACGACAGATGAAAGAAATATAGGTAAATGAAGCGGTAGACACTATCAAAAATTGCTTCTTACTAATAAAGAGAGAGAGAAAGGCGATTACTTTGTGTTGTTAAAACACAGTTGAAACTGAAGGTTTTTAAAGAAGAAAACGTGTTAACTCAGAGACTCAAAACAAGATGCATGATAAAAAGGTACGAGCAAACTAAAATAAAAGTTCAAATTAAGTGTATAAAAAGTTGTCTGGAAGCTGTGTAAAGAGGAGGCAGTAAGAAAACCAACTCAGCAAATACTTGCAGGATATGTGAAGCATAAATCGATACAACTTTACCTAAACTAACCCCATTGGAGGTGCATAAATACAGCGTAAAATGCCATCAACAATAGATTTAATTATATGTATGCTTTGTGCCCATTCTAATAAAATGGAACTGTAGATAGCGGGTGTAGGACAAATAATAAGCTACTTCACAGTTGCGAATAAGCGAGTATTTGAGTTCAACAGAATTTGATGAAGTTTCTGAAGTAGGAAGTCGAAGTAATTTTGTTTTTTTTGGATCACCTCAAAATCTCTGTTTCTTAAAGAATTTCGTCTTCTTAAATAAAGCAGTGACCAATTTTTAAAATATTTGAAGTGGGTAATAAAAGCTAAGATGGCCGTAATAAAAGTTATGTGGCACGTAGTTTGGGAATCCCACGAACTACAGTTCGAGATGCTTGGACTAGGTTCACTATAAAACTTCATTTAGTTGGCTGTGAAATGTCAAAAGAAAAGGATGGAGAAACAAAAATTCATTTATTTTGATTATGTCATCCTTTTCTGTCAAAATTTCATAGCCTGCTAGATGAAGTTTTATAATGAACACCTATATACCAAGCATAATAAGTTTTATGTTTCGTTAACACAATGAATTAAACAACGGGCATTTTTGTTAGTGAATGAAGCTGATTTTTCTCGTATCTTCCCCGTATGTCGAGACCGGAAACTTTACTAGACGACTTGGCACAAGGAGATCAACAACTGCGGGTGATGATCGGTTTGTTGTTCTGAGATCGTTAAAAGATTGAAGATCTAGTGCTGTTGGGCTGAGAAATGACTTACGAATGGTACGTGGACTAAACGTAAGTGATAGGACAGTACGCAGAAGATTAGGTGAAGTCAGACTTTATGCACGTAGACCAGCGACTGGACCACTGCTGCTTCGTCGGCATCGACAACATCGTCTTGGATTTGCAAGATTGCATATTGACTGCACTTTAGAAGAATGGGGTGATGTCCTATTTTCAGATGAATCCAAGATACGTTTGAAATCACCAGATGGTCGCGAAAGTCTACATAGACGACGAAATGAAAGATTCGCCGACTGTGTTATTTCGGCGCAAATTTCATATCACGGCGGTTCAGTCATCGTGTGGGCGGGCATTTGTACCCAAACTCGAACCGATCTCTCGTTTGTTGAAAATGGAGCTGTCAATGCACACCGTTACATTGGAGATATTCTCCATAATGCTGTGGTTCTATTTGCACCGACCATTGGAGATCAATTTATCCTGATGCATGACAACGCCAGACCACATGTTATCAAATTAAATTATCAAACTTGGACAAAAATCGTTTAAATTTTTTCTGAATTTAACTAAAGCAATATTCTAAAATAAACTGCACCTACTTGTTGGCAATTTTTCTACTCTATAAGACAGTGTAACAGTTTGGTTTCTCCATTGGAATTTTATGAATAAAGTTACCTTTTTAATTGCTCCTTGGCCTCATTACACTCAATGTCTTTGCCATCTGGATCTTTTTGCTATTTTCCTTATTGGATAGTTTTCATCTTGCCGTTAATAATTTTGGATTTATTTACGTTGTCTACTTTTAGCTTCTCTTTGTTCGGTTGACGTCTGACAGTGTTGACACTGTTGAGAGTGACTTTTTGACTTTTTCACTTGGTTTCCGTCATTGTCTTTCATTTTCTGTCTTGGAATTTGCTGCCGGCGTGAAGGTTGGTCGTGGAAAAAGAAAACTCCGAATTTGCGATTTATCTCAGGCATCCTGAGGATTTTTCGGCTTTTCTTGGTGTAAAATTTCGGGCCACCTTTAGTGCTGTTTTGCGTGGCCGAAATTACCGTTTCGTCACGGGATTTTGCCGACCAACCTCACTTGAGAAATACCTTGCCGGTAAGCTTTTTTTATGGCGTGTTTTTGGATCCATTTCTAGTAGTTTTATTTCGTACTTTAGCTTATTGGATTGCGAGTGTTTGAGCGCCGACGGCGGAGTTCCAGTTTGGTGTGGGACGACCCACTTCAGAGAAATTTTAGTGGTGGTTTGTGTCCTCCTCGGAGGTAAGTCTTCCAGCCATGTGCCTTCAGCGATTTCATTACTAGTATTTCACCTTTTTCTTGCTATTCTCTTGGTTTTCGAATATTAGAGTTCATTGTATCCCTAGGTGCTAGGTAGGGGCTTGAACTGCGTATAAAGGCAGTACCTTGGCGCTGCTAGATAGGGGCTTGAACTGCGTATAGCGAACTTCACCATAGCTATCGAGTCCACTACAGACTACTGTCACCAAGTCACGCTAACCTACATCCCTAGACTGACAGGACAGTGGACTGTTGTAACCCCATAAGTTCTCCCCCCCGACAATATATGTAAATTAGTGGTAAGATCTTTTGAATGTGTAACTGATTACTCTTATTTGGCCAACGACTTTGCTACGTTTAATTTATGTTGGAGTGAACTCTTGCGGTGGCCCCAAATTTACTAAGGTTTCCCTTCCACCTGGAAGGCGTCCTGTTGAGCCTGTGAGCAACAGGTGGCGCACCCACTCCTATAGCCGAGCTTTATCTGAGCCACTTCACAATCTTAATATGTTGGTGACCGCAAGTGTTCGCTTTAAGGGGCTCTTGGCCATCATACTACCTACACACCAGCCTTAGCGTATTGTTGAGTTTGTTGAATTTGTTTGATTTTTTTTTTTTTGTCTCTTTTATAATATATGACCACACCACGTCAGGCAGTGCTTTTATTTCGCTTTTATTTTGTCATTGACTTTCATGTGAGAATAAACCGTCTCAGATAAATTGGCGCCCAACGTGTTAGGCCGACTTGAAGGCCAGATTTTAAGATTTTGAGTATTGTTTGGCGTGTGTGGTATTTAGTGAGGCTGGCGTTTGGGTTGTTGTTTTGTTTTGCGATTTTTGGTGACTTTAATTCTGCGGTGAATTATTCAGTTTTGTGATTTTGTGAAAACAACTTAAACGCTTAGTTTCAAATTTGTTTTGCGATTTTTGGTGACTAATTCTTCAGTGAATTATTCAGTTTTGTGGTTTTGCGAAAACAACTTCAACGCTTAGTTTCGAATTATTTTTGACAATTTACTTTTGAACAAAATCATTGAATGTTTATTGCGGCGCATTATTAGTGTATTAGTATTGTCTGTATCTTTGATTGACAGACTTATTCTATTTTGGCAATCTATTTAGACTTTCTTGATTGGTTGGTTTAGATTTTTAATAACTCTCAAGATGAATTATAATATGCGGGTTGATATGCTTACCAAGGACATGCTTGTGCATGAGTTGTTGGTCCGTGGTTTGCCGGTAGATGAGACTAAGACGGCTAGACAGCTTCGTGCTGCTTTACGTCCTGTGCTGCAACTGGAAAAATCCGGCAACCCCTTGACATATCCTCCTTACTCTTTGAATTTCGAAAAAGAATGTGACGCGGTTGTGGAGATTCTTTCAGTTGTACAAAATGATCTTCCCGCATTTACTTCCAACATCACAACTGCTGAAGGCTTAAAAAGCAAATTTGATCGGTTGCAGTCGCGGTTAGTTCATTGCTTGAGGAGAATAGATAGAGTTCCCACTGATAGGTTGAATCCAGAATCTTGCCAGAGACGTTCTGACTTGATATTGCAAATATTAACATCCTTGCAGGACTTGGAAAAGATTTCTTTAAGCGACCCTAGTCTTAGTGCCATTTTGAGCAAAACCCATTTAGACGAAAATGCTTTAGAACCTGAGCATTCGGATTATGAAGGGGAACCCTCTGACCGACGTGATGCGCGCGACCATTCGACCCCAAATCCAAATTTGCGAAGGCCAACTCACAGCCTACCTGTACATCCAAATTTGTCTTATTCTGCTGTGAATAAGTCACAACGTGTAGAAAAATGGGGAATCCGTTTTACTGGGGATACTAAGACTATGTCAGTACATAACTTTCTTGAACGTGTGTCAGAATTGCGAATTGCTCGAGGCCTTAATGAACATGAATTGTTTGCATCCGCAATCGATTTGTTTTCGGGAAAAGCTCTTAATTGGTTCCGTGCTAACCGTTCCCGGTTTCAGGATTGGAAATCGCTAACACAATTGTTAGCCAAACATTTTGAACCTCCAGATTATAGGTCTAGATTGTTCCGAGAAATCTTAGATAGAACTCAGGACCCTTCAGAAGGGATTATTGACTATCTAGCCAGCATGAACGCATTGTTCCGACGTCATGGCGGTATGTCTGATGAGGTGATGCTAGATACTCTTATTAGAAATTTGGCCCCCTTTTACACCACACAGCTTCTTGAAGTAAATTCCATAGAAGAGCTCGAAGACGAATGCCTCAAACTAGAAGCCAAAAAGTACCGAGCTGACAATTATGTGCCTCCACCACGCAGGCGTAACCCTAACCTTGTAGAGCCAGATTTTGCATATTTGGGCAATGAGCCCTTGCCCATTTCATCTAATTCGTCCAATTCTGTTTCTGTTGACCTTGTTAACCCCAAAGCCAGTGATTCACCTCGTACAATTTCTTGTTGGAATTGCCAGAAGAGTGGGCACCGAAGTAGAGATTGCCCCAGTCCAAGGAAAATACATTGTTTTCGCTGTGGAGCTCCCAATGTGACAACAAAGTCTTGTCCAAAATGTTCTGCGGGAGGTAATTCAAAAAAGTCTTTGGAAAACCCCCCTCGGGAGAGTCATTAGGCCGTGCGACTGCTCCCGCTTATCCACCTCAGACGGCCAACTGTTCTGAATTTTCTGCTTTGCATCCCACCAATTTTCCCCAACCATCCTGTTCCAAAAATAATAAGATTATTTTAGATTATATCATTGCGCATGCTCAAGGTGACGAGCGACCTTATTTGGAAGTTTCTGTTCTAGGGCACATTATCCTTGGTTTACTAGATTCGGGCGCATCAAGAACTATAGTAGGCCCATCTGGTTTTAGCATTTTGAATGGTTTAGGTCTGAAATTAATTAAACAATCAGTGCGGTGTACTGTTGCAAATGGTCAATCAGTTAATAGTGAGGGTTATTTTCAGGCCCCTGTCACATTAATGAATAAATCTAAAATCATTGATATTTGGTACATTGCTTCCTTTCCACATACTTTGATTTTGGGAATCGATTTTTGGAAAACCATGCAGATTGCTATACCAGACATGAACCAGCGCATTTGGCACTTCACTGAAAATCCTGTCAGTTTAATATCAAACAGCTTAGTTGGTGCCACTTCTTTATGTGAAAGTGACAAAATGGCTCTGGATCAGTTAATATCATCTAAAATTAAGCTAATGGGTAAAGAATTGGGTTTGTGTAGAGTGGCAGAACATTCTATAGAAATTGAGGCGGGCGTTAAACCAATAAAACAACGTTACTATCCAACCTCTCCTTTTAAGCAACGCATTATTGACGCAGAAGTTGATGAAATGCTTAAACTTGGTATTATTGAACCTTCAAAAAGCCCTTGGTCTAGTCCGGTTTGCTTGGCAAAAAAGAAAGACGGCTCTTATCGATTTTGTATTGACTTTCGTAAGCTTAACGCTGTTACTAAAAAGGACTCTTATCCCATTCCATACATTTCTTCTATTTTGGATCGACTGAGAGATGCCCGATATATTAGCTCTTTGGACATTAAATCTGCTTTTTGGCAAATCCCTCTTAGCGAAACTTCCCGTGAGCTCACAGCCTTTACCGTTCCTGGTCGTGCTTTATATCAATTTAAGCGAATGCCCTTTGGCTTAACTAACGCTCCTGCAACTTGGCAGCGAGTTATTGACCGCGTCTTGGGAGTTGACCTCGAGAACCATGTCATGGTATACTTGGACGATATAGTCATCATTTCTAAAACATTTCCTGAACATCTTGAAATTCTTGGCTTTGTCTTCGATCGATTAAAAGATGCTGGTCTGGTTGTCCGTGAAGATAAATGTTGCTTTTGCCGACCTGAATTAAAATACCTGGGGTATGTAGTTGACGAACGAGGTTTACGACCTGACCCAGACAAAGTCCAGGCTATCCTGAATATTTTACCACCTAAAAATGTTACTGAGATTCGAAGGTTTATAGGGACCGCCTCCTGGTATAGGCGTTTTGTTAAGGATTTCTCGTCTGTTTTGGCACCTTTAACCCATCTCACCAAGAAGAATGTACGTTGGAATTGGACTGATGAATGTCAGCGTTCTTTTAACATCATCAAAGAGGCCCTTGTTACTGCCCCTGTTTTGTCGTGTCCTGATTTTAGTCGCCAGTTTACGTTACAGACAGACGCTTCAAACTATGGCTTGGGGGCTGTCCTAACACAACAGTTTTCTGATGGTGAAAAGGTCATTTGTTATCTCTCTCGATCTTTAACTAAACAGGAAATGAAGCTGACCGTGACAGAGAAGGAGTGCCTAGCTGTGATTTGGAGTGTAGAGAAATTGCGGCATTATCTTGAAGGCGTCCACTTCAAAGTAATCACCGACCACCATTCCTTGTTGTGGTTACATAATTTAAAAGATCCTCAGGGTAGACTTGCTCGATGGGCTCTACGTCTTCAGCCATATGATTTCCAACTAGTCCACAGGAAGGGTAAAGACCATATAGTACCCGATTTTCTTTCGAGATCAGTACCCGCCATGGAACCTGTTATGACTGTCAATTTGACGGATGACTCCTGGACTACTATTTCGGATGGGTGGTATTTAAAGATGATCCAAAATCTTGACCTACGACCCGAAAAATATCCTTGCTGGCGTGTGGAAAATAATCGTCTCTTTAAGTACGTTAAAACATTCAGTCCTACCTTTCCCGATGTTGCCAATAATTGTTGGAAGCTGGTAATTCCCAAAAATCTGCGAAAAGACATTCTCAATCGTTGTCATGATATTCCAGCGTCAGGTCATGTCGGTATTTTCAAAACTTATTGGAAGGTTGCCGATCATTATTATTGGCCGAAAATGAGAGCCGATATAATACGATATGTCAAATCTTGCTCCAAATGCGCTCAAAACAAGGTAGAACAAAAACCTCCCGCTGGCCTAATGGGTAACCGGCCAAAGATAACACAGCCTTGGCAATCCATCAGTTTGGATTATGTAGGTCCTTTACCCCGATCCAAAAGTGGCAATACTTATATATTGGTCGTTACTGATTACTTTACTAAATATGTGGTCACATTTCCTTGTCGCTCTGCAACTTCTAAATCTCTGGTAAAACTTGTGGAACAGAACATCTTTTTGGTCTATGGGGCTCCTCAATTTTTGACATGCGATAATGGCTCACAGATGAAGTCTCGGGAATTTCAGGCTCTCTGTAGTAAATACAAAGTAAAACTCTTCTTTACCGCGTCTTACTATCCTCGTGCAGACCATACTGAACGCGTGAACAGAGTTCTTAAAACAATGCTTAAAACTTATGTGAACCAGAATGACCATCGTACTTGGGATGAAAATCTAGCTGCTGCAACTTGTGCTATTCGTACCTCGCGTCATGAGACTACAGGTTATAGTCCTTATTTTCTTAATTTTGGCCGTGAACACAAATTATTTGGTCAGGAATACGCCGAAGGAGTTCCAAGTGCTGAGACCGAACCCCAAAGTTACGTACGTTCAAGAAATGTTGGCTTTCAGGAACTCTATAACAAAGTTTTAAAGAAAATCGAAGCTGCTAGGGATAGGAATCGACATCATTATAATTTGCGTAGGCGTCCTTTATCCTTTGTAATTGGTCAGGAGGTTTGGCGAAAGAATAAAAGTATCTCGGATGGGGCTAATTATTATAGCGCAAAGTTGTCACCGGAATTTGTGGGTCCATTTAAAATTAAACGAAAAACTGGCAGTAACACCTATGAGTTGCAGGATGAACTTAATAGATCCAAGGGGATCTGGCACGTTCAAGACCTCAAGCCGGTAAATTGCCGCCGCGGCTCCACAAGTAAATTGTCCGACAACCAGTGAGCATTATACTAGTTAACAGCCAATCAAGAAATTTTTCCGTGTTGATTATGCCGTCACTGGTTTTTTTTTGTTTTGTTACTATAGTGAATTTAGAACAGTAATATTTGGTGGTATCGTTTAATTACACCCTTTCATCTTTTATTGTAATTGCGATACTAAGGGTTTTGTGGTGGGTAACTTTCATTTAAGATTCTGTGACAGTACATTTCTCCGGAATCCGGTGTGATCAAGATCTGTCACACTGTCTGCGATAATTTGAGACGGTTGTACTAATATCACAAATTTAATATCCTAGTGATATCATTTGATCAACATCTGTCAAATATGAAACAAAAATTGTTTCAAATTGTCGCCATTTTCGAATTGAGTGCGGTTGGTAGTAAGTTAGTTAAGATTTTTGAGGTCTATTTTAGATTACTGATTACCTCACAGTTTACTATTTAATTTTGTCTTTTCTCTATTACGGCTGCTGCACTTGATTATTACTGTTTTGTGTTTTGTAAATTTATTAGGTTTGGTCATTTTAGTTTTAAGTTTTTAAGGTTGTTATTTAGTGAATATTTTTGGTGTCGTACCTACCTACGCTTTCGACTATTTTGACCATGAAATTTTGACTTACCTTTTTTTTGACATGACTATTACCTGATTTGACTTTTAGTTTTTGGAAGCATTTGGTTATGGCAAGTTTGGTCACGGTCAGTGTGACATTTGGTGAAAATTATTATGTATTTTGTTTGCCCTGAATTTTGTTGGAAACCCAGCGGGGATTTTTCTTTTCTAGTAGGACTCTTGGCGAAACTTTTGGTTTTTAGTGTTCTGATTTTGTGGTAGAGGCACTGGGTGTCCTATGCAATATTTGGTTTTTCGAAACTTAGTTTTTTTTTAGGTTGAGTTGCTGCTCACTTAACCGTGGATTTTGCTTCTGATTTGTTTTGGAAGTAGGACTTTCTTTATTCGATCAAGGGAATATTTTCTTTCTCGTCTCTTAGGAGGATTTATCGATTAGATCGTCTGCAGGTCCGAACAGAGAAGGTGTAGCATTTGCAGAACTACCGTACCGATTTGGTGTATCTTTTCGTGTAACTTTTCGTGTACGTCTGAGTTGTGACTAATCGAGCTGTACTTGAATGTCTTCCAGAATTTCGTGACTTGTGACTTTTAGAGTCTACTTTCCGGCTTCAACTTTTGAATTTATCTCTGATGATATCCTAGCTTGGTTTCATTTCGGTGGAATTTTCATATTTGTGTCTTTGGAAGTGAGGTGAAAGCCTACTTCTGCTTTTTCTCTAGCTTGCTGACTCTTTGCCTTTGTATTTGTCATTAAGTTTTTTTTTCTTGTCAGCCTGCACTAGACTTTAGTTGCGCACTTCGGTGATCTAGTTAAGGTGAAGTAATGCACTTCTGCTTTGGGCTTTGTACCGCACTTACTCGAGTGACCCAAAGAGAGTGCAGTTTTTTTTCCTTTCCCTTTCTTTGCATGTCAGTGTTGGGCTTTGGTTCGCACTCTTCGAGTGACCCAATGTGACATTGCCTCTTTTTTTTTTACCTTGCCTAGATTTGACTTCTCTTACCTACCTGATTGTGACCTTGACGGTGCACGTTATCTTTTTGTTCTTTTCTAAGGGCTGACTTATGTTGGGTGCTACCCTTGTGTGCTTTGTCCATCATGGTTACTACCGCTCTTGGGGGGGTCCTGTCTACAGTGAAGTGCATTTGTGTTTTGATTTGAGGACATCTCGTTGTCTCTCTTTAATTCGTCGGCTAATTTACTTTGATAAATTACCCTATATTTTTGGAAAGGGGGAGTTGTAACAGTTTGGTTTCTCCATTGGAATTTTATGAATAAAGTTACCTTTTTAATTGCTCCTTGGCCTCATTACACTCAATGTCTTTGCCATCTGGATCTTTTTGCTATTTTCCTTATTGGATAGTTTTCATCTTGCCGTTAATAATTTTGGATTTATTTACGTTGTCTACTTTTAGCTTCTCTTTGTTCGGTTGACGTCTGACAGTGTTGACACTGTTGAGAGTGACTTTTTGACTTTTTCACTTGGTTTCCGTCATTGTCTTTCATTTTCTGTCTTGGAATTTGCTGCCGGCGTGAAGGTTGGTCGTGGAAAAAGAAAACTCCGAATTTGCGATTTATCTCAGGCATCCTGAGGATTTTTCGGCTTTTCTTGGTGTAAAATTTCGGGCCACCTTTAGTGCTGTTTTGCGTGGCCGAAATTACCGTTTCGTCACGGGATTTTGCCGACCAACCTCACTTGAGAAATACCTTGCCGGTAAGCTTTTTTTATGGCGTGTTTTTGGATCCATTTCTAGTAGTTTTATTTCGTACTTTAGCTTATTGGATTGCGAGTGTTTGAGCGCCGACGGCGGAGTTCCAGTTTGGTGTGGGACGACCCACTTCAGAGAAATTTTAGTGGTGGTTTGTGTCCTCCTCGGAGGTAAGTCTTCCAGCCATGTGCCTTCAGCGATTTCATTACTAGTATTTCACCTTTTTCTTGCTATTCTCTTGGTTTTCGAATATTAGAGTTCATTGTATCCCTAGGTGCTAGGTAGGGGCTTGAACTGCGTATAAAGGCAGTACCTTGGCGCTGCTAGATAGGGGCTTGAACTGCGTATAGCGAACTTCACCATAGCTATCGAGTCCACTACAGACTACTGTCACCAAGTCACGCTAACCTACATCCCTAGACTGACAGGACAGTGGACTGTTGTAACCCCATAAGTTCTCCCCCCCGACAATATATGTAAATTAGTGGTAAGATCTTTTGAATGTGTAACTGATTACTCTTATTTGGCCAACGACTTTGCTACGTTTAATTTATGTTGGAGTGAACTCTTGCGGTGGCCCCAAATTTACTAAGGTTTCCCTTCCACCTGGAAGGCGTCCTGTTGAGCCTGTGAGCAACAGGTGGCGCACCCACTCCTATAGCCGAGCTTTATCTGAGCCACTTCACAATCTTAATATGTTGGTGACCGCAAGTGTTCGCTTTAAGGGGCTCTTGGCCATCATACTACCTACACACCAGCCTTAGCGTATTGTTGAGTTTGTTGAATTTGTTTGATTTTTTTTTTTTTTGTCTCTTTTATAATATATGACCACACCACGTCAGGCAGTGCTTTTATTTCGCTTTTATTTTGTCATTGACTTTCATGTGAGAATAAACCGTCTCAACAGTTGCCTAGTTTTTGGTCCAACGTTTCATGTTTTTTAGAGCATTGTTAAATATGGCTCTCGGCTAATTCAAATAAAAATTTGAATGTCGGAGAGTGAAAGCCCCTGACCTCGCCCCAAGCGACTATCAATTCTTAACTCCATTTTAAATTTCGATATTAAAAATTTAAAAAAAAACACATGATCAGCTAATGGAACCAGAGCTACTTTTGACCTCAGCTAAAGCCAGCAACTACATCGACCACTTATCAGCCTTCATGACTCTTGAAGTAACACAATGAATTAGTTCAAGCATTCGAGATATGGCTATACCTTAGAATTTTGGAAATAACTTGGGATAAACAAACAAAAGTATACTAAAAAGAATGACATGATGAGCCCGAAGAAGAAAAGAAATCTGTAGACCGAAGGCTATGTAATGGGAAAGAACCGAAAACCTAAGCTTCTAATATGATTGTTGTAAGGACATATACAACGCCCTTCGAAAAAGGATCCATCCCGTTCCGATTAAATATATTAGTACGTCTAAAATCCCTCGAACACGTCAACTTTAGTTTTAGGAAAACGAAATATATTTTTGAACCGTTTCAACCCTCTAACCTGACACAAGAATGAAAACCAAATCAAAACTAAAGCCTGTTAAATTCAAAAATTTTTAAGTTGAATGGAGGAACTCAATTAGAAAAAAAAAACGGAGTGGATCGTTCTCGATCGACCTTCTTATATATCTACAGTAACAAAGGAGTGGAACCAAGCCAGATTTCGTGACTCAAATTCTCAGCAACTAGACTTTTAGAATGAATGAAGTTTGTAATGATACGCCCGATAGTCGGTCCACAGAGATTCGGGCCGAAGCGGCAACGCCGAGTGCCGACCTCGACCCCGGGAACCCATCTAGATTAAACGAGAACCGGTAACAGTAGCCACCGTTCTCGTAAGTACGAGAGTGCGTTCAGGCCGGGTATATAAACCAGCGAGCCGGTGATGGATTACAGAGGTGCAGTGCATAACACGAGAGGACATACCCTTGCCAAGGTTATATTTGGTAAAGTACTTCGTCTTCCGCTAGATTTGGTATATACGGATCTCCAGAGGAACCGGTGCAAGATGTCCAGAACAATGTTGATGGACTTGGAGAAAGAGTAAAGGAAATTCATCGAAACGTGAGGACAAATATAAAAATTGTCAGCAATCAGATGAAAGCCAGATATGATCTAAGGGCGAATTCTGCAGGACTTAAGGCAGTGTATAATCTAGAGAGGAAGAGAAGAAAGTCTCCCAAGTTGTCTCCAAGTTCCATATACAGTCATTAAACGGATCAACGACGTGGTATACAGGATCCAACGTACCCCTAGAACAAAGATGAAAGTGTTTCATTTTGAACGGTTAAATATACACATTCGTGAAGATTTCTCTAAGAGGGGGGCACTGTTACGACCGACCGTCGATCCACAGAGATTCGGGCCGAAGCGGCAAAGCCGAGCGCCGACCGCGATTCCGGAAATCCATCTAGACTAAACGAGAAATGGGAAGAGTCGCCTCGTTCTCGAAAGTACGAGAGCGTGTTCAGGCCGGGTATATAAAACAGCGAGCCGCGCGAGATGTGATCGAATAGATGGTGCAATATAGTAAATAAGCGAAATAAGCGGACAAGCGAACAGTGCGAATTGTTATTAGAGAGTAATTGTGTTTTAGTCGTGTTGTAATATTTAAAAGTAAATAAGAGTGTGTAGTTAGTTGACGATAAATTATTGGAACCCGTATCCCGTAACTATCTATAGTATATACATCATTAAACTTCTTCGTTGTTTACTTTTTATTCCGTTGTTCAGGTGAACAAATTTTCTCAGAAATGTTAATGCATGCATTGGTCTTTTCTCTAGTTCTTTTTTAGTTTTTATTTAAATTCATCTTTGGAATGCTCAGAGACTTTGAAGTAATCGGTGCTACTAAGTCGACCGAGTTTGTCGTTTTTTCCGCTAGAATCGTTTGTTAATGGATTGTTTCTCCATTTTCAACCAGACATGGCAAAAGATAGTCTTCTTCAAAAAGTTAACTAACTTGAACTATATAATTGAACTAATGTGAAGGCAGGACTGT
This sequence comes from Taphrorychus bicolor, assembly GCA_951812265.1. Classification (NCBI taxonomy): domain Eukaryota; kingdom Metazoa; phylum Arthropoda; class Insecta; order Coleoptera; family Curculionidae; genus Taphrorychus; species Taphrorychus bicolor. The sequence goes on along the minus strand of OX638297.1, from coordinate 58,326,465 downwards.
TTGTCGCCACCCAACATATTTTTGTTTTTCTTTGACCTGTGTCGCTTTCGAGAGGCGAGAACAAGATTAGTGATGTGATGTGATGGTGGCAGAGAATATGGAACCGCAGGAAAGCTCTTAGTTCCGTTAGGATAAATTATGGGATCAGAAAGAGACAGAAAGAGACAATAAATAATATAAAACAGGACTGTGTATTACTGAATACAAGAATACAAGAGAGGCTAGAATTATATCCCCTATCCAGAACAGAAGATTTCTTGATGTGACAAGCTCGTCAGCCCATATAGTTGCACAAACATGTTGGAAACTACAACAATTTTGGATATGATACATATGCAGTTTTGGAAAGCACTGGATGCATATTTGCATCTATTCAATCCCAAACCAGCAAATAACTCATAGTTTATTAGCCAAATGGCAGCAGACTAGCAAAACAGATTGGCAGAAAAATTTCATGGATAACGCACATGTACCTTTCTAACTACCACAAATTTAAAGAAAAAGTACTAAGGGTTGTAGCCAAAGCTACACTTAAGACAAAACTAATATAGCACAACAAAAATAACCAAGTACAAATGGTGGAGCTGTAAATGGGAAAATGTTGAAAGAAGTAGAGATAGAGTTTTCAGAATCCACATATCCAGAATAGTATTCTTCTGTTTAGAAATTGCCTACGTCGAAATGACTTTTACACGTAAAGAATAATACATAAATAGAACAACCAGAAAATACAATTTTTCAATGAAAATTATTATCCAAAATTTGAGATTTCCCAAAATTGCTGTATTTTTTAATTCCGTTTTTTCCTATTACATTTCTTAAAATAATTTCTATAGCTGACGGGTAGTGTCCAAAGCGATGTCCCCAAGTTCTCCATGTGAAAACTCTAGAAAAAAAGAATAATTTATTTGATAAAAAAACATCCAATTGACAGTACCCCATGTTCATTAGAAAACGTCATGTAAAAGACTATTAATTTTTGACAGAAAAGAATGACATAATGAGCAAATGGACTTTTTTTTTCAAGCGGACTAAAAGTACTTCATTTGTTTTCTCCATACGCACACCTAAAGTGGGCTTTCTAATCCTGAGACCAAAAATTCCTAGGCAGTAAAAGTAAAGTCAAAAGTCACCGCATATATAAGCGATTTTCATTCATCAAAATTATTTAAATACTAGATGATACCAAATAGATCGATCTGAGTGTATTGCCATCTTTATATTCTTATTGAAAAAACAAAGGATAGGAATACTCTCAGAGCGCTCGAGAGCACCACCAGAAACCATCATTAGTCGAAATCGCATATGTTGTCGAATTCTGAGTTTGCCTGTTGAATGTCATGCGCATCATCATATTTATCTGTCAATGTGATTTTTATTAATTTAGTATTGACAATAATGCTACAAATTTTTAGTTTACCATAATATATCTAAACCACCATTGGTTATGATTTAATACCTTTAAAACTATTGAACATTGAAAACCATCGTTCTAACACATTCTATTTATTTTACAAATAATATACACCACTAATTGGGTAAGTACTTAGACCGCTTAAAGAGGATGAGAGAAACTTGCAAAACTGACTCACTCTGATATAGACTTCTTATTTCCTGCATGCTTGAAAAAAAAAACAGTATATGTTACTCGGAGTAAAAGGTGTTTTTGTGCTTCGGCCACTTTGTGCCACGCCTCAGGTTCCCTTCGGCCGTCAATCTCTGGGTTCAGCGCGAAAAGACCCACTTGTGCTCCTAGTGACATAATCTACTATTTGTTCCTCCAATCCTTTTCTTTTGACATTTCATAGCCAACTAGATGAGGTTTTTAAGTAGACGCCCCGTATTATCGGGTACCTAACATGGAAGCATAACTGCGTCATAACACCTTAAGAAAACATAATTAATCAACTGAGATCTAATCTATATCTAGCATAACTAATGCCAGTGCTTAAAACCTTATTTTCGACACATCTTTTTCTCTTCTCTTCTGCTTATCCAAAACCATAAGATTGTCCGTGTCCTATCGCTTCCCCAGAAACGGGGTTAAGTCCAGGCAAACTCAATAAGACTTTAAATGTAAATGAAAATTGACAATTTAAGTTTCTCGCTCGAACGCTCGAAAAGGAGAAAGAGCCCTGTCTAAATTTAAAATTCATCATTATCCACAACATCAAAACAAGATTATCTCGAGCCTTTCAAGACACCTAATTTAATTATGTAGAGAAATTGCTGTCTTAGATTCTTGATAACGGGAATGGTGGCTGAAGGGGTTTGATGCTAAATTGAACTGAGAATTTATGCATTATTCAGCTTTTTTTTCTTTCGAGCCCAGCCATTTCTCTAATTAGTTTCCTGCTTTGAAATGCATTAGAATTTTTTTAGAGTTAGTTCTATACTGTTAGGCTTAAAGTCGATTTTCTACTGTCAGACATCCCTTCGTGACCAATATCAATAAACCCTTGTACATGATCGAAGACAAACAAAGCTGCTTAAGCAAACGTTCGAGGGGCTACAGGGCCAAAAAAATGTTACGAAGTCTTCTTAAAATATTTATCGATTATATATTATTCCGTTATGCTTTAAACCCCTCTTTCTGCTGCTGTTTTTTCCCTTCCTAACAAGGAAGGCGCAGTTGTAAATTACTATTTTTCCGTTGTTCGGACTTTCTCTCAAAAGTGCTCGTAACGAAGCAGTCAAGTGTGTTCTCTCTATTTTTTACTCTCCAAGATACTACTAATAATCTGATTACAGCACAGACTATTTTTATATCTCTTTTCCGTTTACTTTTCAACGACTTTCGATCCAATAAAAGTACTTAAAAGATATCGCAGTTCCACCCAGTATAATGGCAGCTAATAAACGTTGCTTGGGTATTTACTAGGAAAGTTTGAAGTTGCCTAAACTTCCAGCGAGTTGAGAATCCCTTCAAACTTCAAGCTAAAGGGCAATCAATCTATGGGGATACGAAATAGCAATTACTTAATTAGAGGAGCTTATCAGTTACTAGGTTACTCTCGATAAAATTTTCGATGAGCGTTATGGAAACCGACGGACATCTTTGACTAAATACCTCTCACTGAAAACTTCGTATTAGAGAGATCAAACTTTAAGTGGAGAGGTTGATGACAACAACTTAGCGAGGGCTTGTGCAATCAGAGCAGACTTTTTTTCCTTCGTCCAGACAAACTTTCCTTCTAATCTCCCTTAAAATTCGAAAGTTCCAGGAACTCTATTCAGTTTAAACAACTTCACATATACATCTATAGGCTTCGCGATATTGAAAATGATCCCTTTCGGGGAAAACTTCTTGGGCGCTCTGACTGGCAGATGTCTGGGATAGGCTTATAAGATGCTATTATGTCAGGGCCGAAGTTTCAAACCCTCGTTCGGGAAGTTTTTTAGTGAATTTGTTGATGTTGATCTCCTGATTAGGGTTTAGGGATTTTTGAGCGAGAAGTTTGTTTTGCCCTTTTTTTTTGTGTTTCCTTATAGCAAATTTGAACGTCTTGCGTTTAGGCCGGCCTTTGCGCCTTTTTCTAGCTCATCTGAGAACACTCGCTTTCTGGAACGTTAGTGGCCAAAAGTGTATTGAGTATCAAAAGTATAAAATATGCTACTACAAAAAGCAGAAATAAGACGCCAATGTAATTCAAATGGTTTTAAAAGAGACACGCATTATTAAGACTGTATTGTAGTGCGAAATTATTTAAAAAAAAACATAGACTCGTTCTCGTTCTCTTAGAACTCTAGACTCGTTCTTGTTCTATTACAGCCATTCTGAGAAACATTTCGAACAGAAAAATACTTGATGGCAATTTGCTTATATATTCCTTCTGAGTTCTGGTCAAGTTATTGAAATAGAAATTTTTTAAAGTATGAGAGTTTATTATACTTTCACCAAGAATACTAGGATAAAAAAAAAATTGTTTGTCAATTGAGGTTCACCATCCATTAACTAAAAGTTAAGGACACTAATTAGCATTAATGGTAGTTAGTACAATTTCAATCGAATTTTCAGAGCATATAGAAGAGAATAATTATTAATAACTGAAATTAAAGCAGGTTGGTATATTTTGCCATTTATAAAATTTATTAGGTGTGCAATAAGCTCTAAATGTGAAATTGTGTATTGTTTTTGCAAATTGCAGAAAGTTGTTTTTCCATTTCATCAGTGTTTAATTTATTTTACCCCATGCATCAAAACAGTTCTCTCTTATTGAAAACTTCCTAGCTACATTTTTTTTCCTATTGGACTTAATTCGAACACCACTAGTAAAATTATTGAATAAAGCTCAATGTTACTGAATCTGAAAGTATCTCAAATCAATTTTACTGAATTTTAATGTACCTCAATTTTAACATTTTGTTAATAGGTCATTTCACTTATGTGTGAAAATTTTAAATTTATTGATATATAGATGTTCGTATAATATCCTCGAACAAAATTCTAAGAATGCACTTCGATTGGCTCAGAACTCCTTCGAACGACTATGAAGTAAGAGAAAGTACTCTATAAAGATTTTCACTTCCCTGTTTACTTTAATATGCAAATAAGGACATTATTGCAAACATTCAACCATTCCTTAAATTATCCACACTACATCCAGTACAAATTGATATGAGAACGTAAAAAGAAACAAAAAGAAAAAGTAGTCTAAAATGTCTTATAGAAAAGTTACAGGTTTTTTTTTAATTGGGTGTTCAATTTGGTTTATCGTTTAATTATGCTAGGTTATATAAGTTTATTATATCCAGTTCCAAATAGTTCTTACCGTTTTTTATATAGGCTTCTAATTGCTTCTAGTGAGGGTTTTTGAGTATAAATTAATTCGTTCTTACGGGGTACAAAACTTGTCCTAAATATTCTTAAGTATATCTTTTCCATAAAATATTCTGCATCAAAAGTATATCCGCATGAACTTTTAACTCTAACTGTTTGAGATAATTGTCTGAGATATTTCATTACATTTGTATTACGAAAGACACACATTATGGATGCCAGTAAGCGAAGCAAAATAATTCGGGATTACTTCTTAATATCCCGATTTCGTGTATAGTTAATTTTCAACTTTTTTACACATTTTGTAAAAGAAAACAAAAATATGGTTTTATCAGATTAAAAAAAAGTTATACAAAAGTGATGAGCTTAAGAAAGTAATTTAAAATTCGTTTTATATTGACTTAAGTTATCAAGAATGCATTGAGTTTTATTATCACTGTACTGCAATAAAAGCTATTTTTCTGAAATCTAACGAGTACTCATTATTTTCTAACCTGATATAGGGTTGCATTCGACCAGTTCCAAGATGTTTAACGTTACTATGGAAACAATTGATAATAGGAAAATATTCCAGGCCTAGGCCTGGAAAAATCATTCCAGAACTGCTTTTAGTCCAGCACTCAAATCATAAAACACCGCTTTTTTTAGTAAGAAGGATGTAAAAAAATTAGTTTGTGTACCTCGTAGGAAAATCATATTCTCGTCCTCCGATGATCCTCTTGCTGATCCTCTTGCCGAGAATATGTCGCTTTTCCTACTAGATACACAATATACTATTTTGACACGTTGCATTGATTTTAATTATTGTAATGTATACCAGCCCAGTGAGTGTATGCGGTTGTGCTGTAGAGGATGTACCTTTCATCAAGGACGGTCGGACTCAATGACATAGTCAGTGACTAATCGGCGATGACTGTTCCTCACAGGGTTCCCAATTCTCACTTTTGGCTGCACGTGCCACACCCCGCGCAAATGCGTAGACCTGCAGGCTAAACTAAGTGATGAGAGCCAGATATGGTGAACCTGCAGCGTCTGACCCAGAGTGGGCGGCTGCAAACAAGGACTGTTCTCCATGTTAGGAGCGGCTGAACATAAAGCAGTGAAGGCAACGGAAAACCACACTTTTCCCCAGGATATTGCTATGGTGAGAAAGACAAATGCTACGGCCCCTAGTCTCGGGCAGCTCTTAGGTGAGCAATGGGTGCTAACAATGTCCCGGTTGAAAGTAGGAAAGTCCGAACTAAAAATCGGCACATGGAACGTCAGAAGCCTGTACGCTGCTGGTAAGTTTGATAAACATATCTAAGAACCTAAACGGATGAAAACAACAATTATGGGAATCAGCGAATTACTCTGGCCAGGTTCCGGAACATGCAGATATGAGGAGGGCATTCTATACTATTCGGGCAGGGAAGACAGTGAGACTCAGCACAGAAATGGAGTTGGTATACTCAGAAAACCAGAACTGGAAAAGTACGTAAAACAGGTTATCACTACAAACAACAGGATTATAATACTTCAACTAAATATCAGCCCATTTAACATTAATATTCTACAAATATATGCACCAACGGCGGAGAAGAAATACGATCATGAAACTGAGATTTTATACCAACAACTAGGCGAAGTACTTAAACGCCTCAAACAAAATGAAATCAACCTTATTATGGGAGATTTCAATGCTAAAATTGGCAAAAGTCATAGATCCGACCTAGTGGGTGAATACGGTCTGGGTGAGAATAACGAGCGCGGTGACAGACTGTACGAATTTGCTCAAGAGCACGACATGGTTATAACGAACACATGGTATAAACTACACAAAAGAAGGCCATATACATGGATCGCCCCAGGCGATAATACTGAACACATAATAAGAAACTAGATCAATTACATCCTAGTAGCTAAAAGGTTTAGAAACTATGTCACAAAGGTCACCACCTATCCGGGTGCAGACATAGGATCGGACCATAACCCACTAGTCACCAACATAAAAATTAACCTTAAAGAAGTAAACAAAATCAACAAAAAACTAAAGTTAAAACAAAAGGAAATAAAAAACAAAATCAAGAAGGTAAAAGAAAAGTGGATGGAAGGCGGATAAATGCAAGGAAATATAAGCTCTGGAGAAAAGACATGGTACTTAAAGGTACCATGTACAAAAATGTCAGACAGGTAGCTGGTCTGTTTGGTCTGTTTAACTAAAGAACCCCTAGTACCTTAGTGGACAACGCAGGCAAAACCATTATAGACGATGAAGAAGTTCTTAATGCATGGAGCCAATACATAGATGACCTGTTCAAAGACTATAGACCTACCACGATGACTGATATCTTAGTTAAACTTTTTAATGATATATACAATACGGGAAAAATACCAGAAGAATGGCTGAAATCTGTATTCATAACAATTTCCAAAAAACAACAAGCCAGGAGGTGCAATGATAACAGGCTAATAGGCCTGATGAGCGACACACTAGAGGTGTTCCTTACTCGAGCAAGAAGCAAATGCGAAAGTGATTTAAAAGATACATACTTCGGCTTTAGAAATGCCCTTGGTACCAGAGAAGCAATGTTTGCTCTGAATGTTCTTCTCCAAAAATGTCAAGACCAACTTAAAGAAAGGCCTTCGACAGAGTGCAACACAAAAAGCTCATAAATAAATTGAGAGATACTGGTGTTGATGGAAAAGATTTACGTATAATTAAGAACCTGTACTGGCGACAGAAGTCCAACGAGGCGTTCGACAGGGATGTGTCCTGTCTCCACTGTTGTTCAACCTCTATTCTGATTAAGTCTTCAACGAGGCTTTATATGAAAAAGAATTCGGGGTCAAAATCAACGGCGAGCTGACGAGCTGACTAACACATTTCGCTATGCTGACGATACGGATATTTTATGTGATAATCTTCAGGGACTCCAAAGTCTCATAAATTGTGTTATTGCAAGGTACAGGAAATGGGACTGAATGTAAGTGTTGCTAATACAAAATTTATGGTCCATACCTCAACGCGTCACTTCAGATAAGTGGACAGAACGATGAGAGAATAGTCAATTTTAAATACCTCGAATGCTACATCACCAAGCAATTCGACCCGGATAGGGAAATTACATGTAGGATTGAAACAGCCCGTAGAACGTTCCGGAAGATGAGATCACTGTTTTGTAATCACAGCCTGAACCTGAAGCTGGGGCAAAGAATGATTAAATGCTACATTTGGTCTGTGCGGTTGTACGGAGCTGAAGTCTGGACACAATCAACCGTTTGGCAGCATTTAAAATATGGTTACATAGACGGATGCTAAGAATACCATGGGTGGCTTAGCAAAGAAATGAAGTAGTTTTAGACAGAGTAAATACAGTTCGTGAACTTTTGACAATAGCTAAATGCCTAAAACTGGCATACCTCGGCCATGTGTTCAAAGAAAATCGCTACCAAATCCTATAGCTTCTAATGTAGGGCAAAGTAGAAGGTCGCACGGGAGTAGCAAGAAAACAAATCTCCTGGTTAAAGAACATCCGGGAATGGTCAGGCATACATAGCGTCGAACAATTATTTAGAGCGGCTGAAGACAGGGATCAGCTCGCCATCGTGATGGCCAACGTCATAGGGCCCTTACAGGGCACAATAAGAAGAAGTATTCACACCAGCTGCCATCTAATGGATGTGCCTAATAAAATTCCGTTGCAAAGCGCCTTGCTCTGCAAATTGCTTTAAATTTGAGGTACAAGTCTCTTCTTGTACGCTCTATCAACGGTCCGACTGACTATCGCTCCTCATGAAAGAATAAAGCTGGTATGGTGCCTAGAAGACTTATGACATGGACAACCACGAACGGAGTAGGCACGGGTCCATTTGAATTGCACATTTGAACTGTGGGGGTCTCCCTTTTCATTTCAAAAAGCCAAATCATGCCTCCGTGAGAGAAATCGAAGAATAAGAGAAAAATCGAAGAACAAAAGACTGAGTACGGTCAAACTCAATCTTTAATCATTATATGCTCTCGACATTTCTGCTATATTTTGAGGCAAACCTCTTCAGCTATCTCAACTGATCAGTTCAGTTTTACAACCTTCAACCGTTCTCGAGATATTGATGATTTGGTTATCAGAATTGTGCCAGAGTACACTACAGAGAGTAAATTTTGGGATGTGATGGCGTCGCCCGCCTGCAGCCCCGTGCGAAAGCTCATTGAACATTATTACAAAAAATATAAAGAAACTAGAAAATGTGTCCTGGGTCGAATGGTTTGGTGGTCAATTGGCGGATGGATACTAAATGCACCATTTATACACTAATTTCTTCTTACGTAAACATCTTCAGGGCTACAATGGGGAAGAAAGTTTGAACATTGCTGAACAACACACCTCGAAGTTGTACATTTCGAGGTTACTTTCTGTGATCTAGTTTTATGTTTACTACTTTACAAGGCAATCTAACAAAAATTCCGATAACTTTTAGTACTTTCTAAACACGTCAAGGTGGGGACACTGGGGACGAGTAAAAACCAAATATTCGTATCAGGGCTCCGCCCCAAGTTCCATAAAAGTGGTCGTTGTAGAGGTATATGGACAATTTTATAATTTCCAGTTACCAAGATTTTTCTGAGCAATATTTTGGGCAAGAGTTGACGTTATCTGAGTATTCTACTGGAACCTACTCTGATTTAATAGCAATTGAGAATCAAAGGGGGAAAACTTGAAACATACCGTAACGAAAAAAGCTCGTCGCTCTAAAACAAAAAAATTAAGACTTTTTTTTAAATGTTCTTAATTTTTATGATACAGTTTAGTGCTTAGTACTTTAGAAGTCAATCTAGTACAATTTTTAGTATATTTTAGTACTTTCTAAACATGTCAAGGTGGCAACACTGAGGACGAGTTGAAATCAAGTATTTATATTCTCGCCCCAAGCTCCACAAAAGTGTTAGTTGTTGCGGTAGAAGAGATGTGGCAAAACATCTCTCAGGAGACCCTATAAAAATTCTTAGTCACGACCTTCCTGGTACGAAAGTAGCTTGCGCGTAATGCACAGAAAAACTGGGTTTTCTCAACAAAAACCTAGAAGAGTTGCCTAGCAAATGTGTATCTGGACCCAAGGTGTTTTGTCCAGTAACAACCGCAACATTTTGATGTTTCAAGTCTTTGTAAAAAACATTTCAAACTGCTTTTCTTTACGTATGTATATGACGTTGAACTCTTTTTGTTCAATTCCAATGGAGCTATGAAGTTATTGCAACGGATCGCTGAGTAGAGAGGAGATAGGCTACCAGCACAGATGAGACCAGAAGGGATGAACCATAGTCCCATTATGTAATTAGCTAAAACTAAGAAACTGAAGAAGCAGCTAGAAGAAGTTGTAAAGAAACTACCAACCATCCTGTATCTGCTAAGCCCTCGAAGTAAGAAGAATCGCTAAGAATGAAGTTTAAGATGAAGCAGAGCAGAAGGAAATAGAAAAAATAATTTTTTACATTTCATCTTGGATTTGTGATGTGTAATGACAGTAATCTGCTACACTTTTATAAATTTCAGAATCTGAAGTATACGTTAATTTGAAATTGAAGTAACGCATAATTATGACAAAAATGCCAGTTGTTGGAGGAAATTGGAGGCCAACTAAGAACATTCTGACTAATTAGCTAGAACTAAGAAATTGAAGAAACAGCTAAAAGAAGTATTCCTGAGATTACCAATAATGATTTGCTAAACCCTCAAAGCCAGAAGAAGCAGAAATCGCCAAGAATGAAGTATAAAATGAAAAAGAGTAGGTGACGAAAATACACAAAATAGTTTTTTTAGACTTCATCTTGGATTGGTAATATGTGATGATAGTGATCTCTCTCAATTTTTCCAGTAGCTGTATCCGAAGAATATGTTAGTTTAAAATTCAAATAACGTATTATTGTGACACAAGTAGCCCTTGAGGGAGGAAATGAGAGTTCAACTAAAGCACGTTCTGACCAATAAGCTAAAACTTTTCAGACTAGGAATGTCCTGTAGAGATGACTTTGTTTCAACTGGCTGGTATGTTACATCTGGAGAGACCCGTCTCTTTTCCAGTGTTGCCCCCCCCCCCTTTCAGCATTGATACCTGATAAAAATGGCGGCTTCCCACTGCTAAAAAGAGGCGGTGGCGGACTTTGTGCGGATGGGGCTTCTGACGACAAAATTACGTCATGAGTACCTTAAAAATGGCGGACTTCCAGCCAAAACAACGGTTTATTTTTAGAGGAAAATTGGCTTTTGTTGACTCGGTCCATATCTGCTAGGTTATTTTTTGGTCCAGTGACTATCGTTTTGATATGGCGCATTCACCATATGGTCAGGATGTGTTTGTTAAGCTAATTTTTACTAGTTGTTATTGATGTCAAAACGGCGCCCGTGTGACCTTTTGCCTTATATCTTGCTTCGTTTCTCTAATCCATGACACCAGTTTCTTCAACACCCTGTAGAAACGTAGTTAGGTTGTTTAAGTTAACGTTGTTTATCAAATAAACATAAACCGTAGAACTAAAACCAATAAAAAAAAAGCAAATAAAAAAAATAGAATAAAACTGATACCAAATTTGTAACGCCCTGTAGTTTAACTGACAAAGCATTTTTAGACCTTTGCTCTCTCTTAACGGTTTTGCTCAAAATAGTATCGTTTTTGACTAGCTATACTAGGACGTACTGTATGTATTTCTATTCTTTGCTATTCAACCGAAATATTAAGATGGAATTACAGTTTTACTTTGTTACATGTACGTTATAGTACATATTTTAGTATATGTAAGTGGCGCCATCTGACGACTGCGGGTGCTTCCACTAGGGCATGCGAGATGATTGTGAAGCGATCCATAAACCAGTTTTCTGCAATAATGTCACTTCCCACAGACAAATGGCCGAGATTTCGTACCTATATTATTTGGGGGAAGAGTTTAGCAGAGTATCAGACTCATTTTTCTATCAGGTTCGAGGTATACCATACTGATGAGCTCTAATAAGAGCGAAACCGCTCTATGGTTCCTCTGCCTGATAGAGAAATGAGTCTGATACTCTGCTAAACGTCGCTCCCAGACAATATAGGTACGAAATCTCGGCCATTTGTCTGTGGGAAGTGACAATATTGCAGAAAACTGGTTTTTGGTTCGCTTCACCATATTTTAGTATAGTATAGTACACTTTGTCAGTTGTGGTTGAATATTGCATTTCTTTTTTCATATTTAAAAGACCTTATATTTGCAGATTACACCTCATATGCAATAATGTCATGCGATGTTACCAGCAATACATCAGAAGTTTTGAGTCATTAACACCCATTCATTGCACTTGTGCTGTTTTGTTCGTTCTCTAGTGTATATAACGGGTTCTTTTTTGGACATTGTTGACAATTTTTGAAAACTGAAAACCTCCCGAGGAGGACTCAGATATAGGTCGAAACGTTGACTCTCTATAAATCTTTCGATCCCTCAGCCCTCAGCAATCGTATTATTATGTGAATTAATCGTACAGGGCGAAAATGAACTTGCAATTTGAATTTATAAGTTATGAACAATTTCATGTCATTTTAAATCAACGATGTTTGAGACCAGGGACATTTCAAAAATATTTCATTCACCCTATAAATCTTTCAAACAAAAAAAATGTTTTTAAAATCACGATGACACCGAAGATTTGTGACAAATTCAATACATTTTACGGCCTCTCGTTACATTTACTAGTGTTAAAAACCATAAACCGTATAAAGAAAAGCAAAAAAAGATGTGGTTTTAGCACAAATTACAGGATTAATAGTTTCCTGTTACCTAATCCATATAGCAAAAAAAATTCTCTCATTCGCTTTCAGCTACAAATTTTCTAAAATTAGACATCAACCTTCGTTAGTGCGGCATTCAATAAACATAATTGACCCTTTGTGGGAGAAGTATCGATATAGCCCTCTCGCTTTCGCCCACGTTCCTATATTTACCGCCAAACACCATGTGAACAAAAAAATCTGTCGGTCCCCTTTTTCCGGGTATTTACATTAACCTGCGTGATTATTGATTTCCCCCCCTTAAAGTAAATTTAGTTGAAGTAATTCCGCCTGTTTGCATATAAATAATAGATAGCGACGCTCTATTTTCATTTAGAGGGTACAAAAAGGGTGCATCCTTGATAAGTGAAAGTGAATGTTAATGGGGGGATTCGTGTGGTTGACAGCACTTTGAGATTCATTGCGGCAGTAAATATATATTAAATAGATCATATTTGATAGTTTTGATGCAGTTTTTAAATTCTCAAAAAATAATGTTAATTCTTGACCTGCTTGATGCGGACGAGCCATTAGAAGAAAAACAAAACGTTGTCTACCAATACCAGACAATATTTATTCAAAATGAATAAATACCTGTAATTTGTAGGTTCAGCAGGGTCCGTAAAAAATGATCATTAAATAAAAGGTTCTATATTTGCCATTAGACAAATGACGAAGATTATCGATGATTTATTGCTGCATACGTGATGGGAATTGGCCCTTGTAGGAGGTTTTAGTGGAACAAAGGGTAATTTGGGTTTTGAAATGGGAGTGTGGTAATGTTTACAATAATATCATAGATTAAAAATACTAGTGTTAATAGAGGACACCCTAACAACAATTTTGACAGCAAACTCTTATTGTCTGGATTAGTCATCATGGAAGAAAAAATAAATAAAAGTGATGAACTAAATTATTCGAGTAAAATATAAAGACTCGATGCACTAATTGGAAAGGCAGAAATTGTAAAGATTAAAGGAAGCAAAAGTAGAAAGAAAATCACAAAAAGAGAAAAGGTGATAGGCAGTTTGACGAAAAAAGACAGTACATCAAATCCTGTCGTATTGAAACATCGTATTGAAGAAGGCAAGATTGGGGTGGTACCTTGAATTAAAACGTAATGAGGAAGACATCCTAAGATGGTACACACATAAGGTGTGGTTGTGTGGGATGTGGGATGTTTATTCTTCTTCTTGTTATTACGCCGTCTCCCTCCGAAGGTTGGCGATCCAACTGGCTATAATGGTGCGCGAAACTGCACCAACATCCCAATCCTCAAGCTCCGAATTCTGCCCACAGGTCTTTTGAATTCGATCCTTCCCTCAGCAAACAAGGCGGAGTATTTCATGTCGCTCTCCTCTTATGACGTGAGTTTCCATTATTGTTGTTAATAGTTCTTTATCTTTATTTATCGGCTTTAGTACCTCTTCGTTGGTTATTCGTTCTATCCAGAATACGCGCTGAATACGTCGATATAAGTACATCTCGAATGCGTTGATCCGACGCTCCACTGCTTCACTAAAGGTCCAGCTTTCACATCCATATAGAAGGATCGGGAAGATATAGTAGCGTAGAATTCGCATACCCAGCTTCACACTCAGGTCACGGCAAGTGAAGAAAATCCTCATTGATGTAAATGAGCGGCCTGTTCGATCCTTGCAAGAATTTCGACTTTAGAGTAATTGGTTACGTTGACGAGCGCGCCAAATTATTTTGGAGCCGAGACTTGTTGTACAACCGCGTTGTTAATTCTGAGGGTTGCTAGTTTTGGTGTCTTGGAGAATACAACAATCTTGGTCTTGGCAACGTTCATTTGTAGTCCGTGCTGCATGCTATGTTTGACAATACGGTTCATCATGCTCTGGAAATGCGGCAGGCTGTCAGCAAACACGACCGTGTCATCAGCAAAGCGTATGTTGTTAACGCAAATGCCATTGATCTTGATGCCCTCTCTCGCGTCCTCCAATGCTTCACGAAAAATGGCTTCGGAATATATATTGAAAAGAAGGGGCGACAGAACACAACCCTGTCACACTCCCCTCCGAATTTCCACCTCTTCAGATGTTTTGCCCTCTATTCTGACTTCCGCCGTCTGATTCCAATATAGTTGGTTGATAATGTACAGGTCTCCCTCGTCAACACCAATGGATTTGAGGATCTCAGCAAGTTTCAGCAAGTCTCTGGTACGAAACACAGTTGAATGCCTTTCGGCAGTCAATGAAACATGCGTATATATCTACATTCATGTCCCTGCCCCACTGCGTCAGAACGTTGAGTGTGAAGAGAGCCTCGCGTGTCCATTCCGTTCCTAAATCCGAACTGCGTGTTACCAATCTGTCCTTCGCATCTGGCATATATACGTGTGTGGGTGATACGGAAGAATACCTTGAGGATATGGGGCATCAAGCTAATCATGCGGTAGTCATCGCTTGGGTATGGGGATAAACGTCGATTTTAGCCAGTCCGCTGGTAGTCCTCCAGTTTGATCTATAGAGTTAAAAAGAGAGGTGAGGAGGGCTATGCCCTCCCCATCTGCATCCGCAATGAGTTTGAGCGTTTTCGCGTGCACCTGGTCAGGACCCATGGCTTGGCGCTTTTTTGAAGCCGGATAACGCATTTTACTTCCTCTTTCGTGATTGCAGGTCTAGACTCGTTAACAGCGTCACCTTTAGTAGGTTTTTTGGATCGAACATACTTAAAGGGGGTCTTCATATATTCCTTCCATCGTTTTCTCTTTTCTTCAGCACCCACCAAAATTCTGTTATTGGCATCATTCAAAACACCCTGCTGCTGTTTACGCCGCATGTTGGTAAACTCCGATGTTTATTAGAAAACAGTATCTAAATGCTATCGATTTTTCAGAAACTTGTATCAGTAAGTACGTGAAGAACGTTTGGTTTGAGGTTGGTGGTTTGAGGTTTTAAAATAAAAAATATCTAGAGATCGGTTTACGGTGTAAAGCTTACCATCTTAGCTGGAAATAGTTAGCTGAGAAAGAGTACAAACTTTATGGGTCTATTTACAAAAATAGCAAAATTGCTAATTATCCTAAGAAGGGTTTGAGGTTTAAAGGATCTCGCCAACGGTTTGAGGTTTATTAAATTCAATTAGACACGCATCGTGGTAGGAAAAATTTAGCTGAAGACGAGTACACACTTCGTCTATTTTCATCGATTTTTGAAAGAATGTAAACCAAAGTAAATGAACTTTTGTTCTTTCATCCTTTTCTTTGGATATAGAGGAGGGTAATAAGCGGGACATAGAATTTTAAAAGAAAACATTTTGCTTGAACTTTAAGCTGTCTCTTTCTAAAGAAAAGTTTATAGTAGAAAGAGACATGAAAAGAAGGAAAAGACTTCGAAAGGCATGTGGCTTAGAACTGCCTCGATCAATTCTTTCTTCGAGATTGGTGTTTTTTCGTAGTCCTCGAACTCTCATTTTTGTGATCTCGATTGTGGTGGTACTGTAAAGAAAAAGGTGCCTGAGCCTGGCTTGTAGCGTGGCGCCCATATGGGAGCCATTTCTCTTCTCGCTTTCCATTAATATTTTTATGCCCCTTAGAATTTGGGGATCATTCACGGTATTTCCTGACCACACCACATTTCTGTAGATTGCTGAAGATGACGGTCACCTCCAATCTCGTATAGGCTCGGATCTGTGGAAGGTCAGAGTGTAGATCTAGAGAGAGTCAGAGTATTGCCACGGTTTGGGGGCTCTTAACTAGAGAATACCCCGGTAGGTCAGCAGAGCATTTGAGACTTCCTGAGCACGCTGGTCCTGATACTGGAGGTTGTCTCCAGGTTGAAGTGTGAGGCACAGGTTAGAGTTTTGAGGGATAAACTTACATTTGGTGCTCTTTTGTATAAGGACCGCTTCTGTGGAACTGTTTTCCTTGCCTGAGTCACAATTAGTAAGATTAGTAGTAAGATTTGCCATTTTGGAGCCCATGTGTACAGATACTGTTTGATCAGATTTCTGTTATACAGAAAATGGCGTCCTTATGTCATTGTACGTTTTTATTCACTAAGATTTATATCTTGCCTCTTCGATATTTGTACACTCTCGGGAGAGTTTGTCTTTGGTCAAAAATAAATGTGTTACCCGTCAAAGTTATAAAAATGTAAAAAAATTACTCGTTGAATGTACTTTTTATACCTTCAATGAGTAATTTTAATTCCATTTGAAATCTGAGTGTATTTTTTGTTGGCGACTTGGTTAGTTTGTGTTCTATATCTTATGCCATCGTTAATTATAACCTGCTTTTTTCGTGTATCCTTATTACTATAGGTACGTGAATTTCCAGACTTTGTTAATTAAGTTGTGCTAAATTGGGAAGGACAAAGAAGCTTTTTGATTTGACTTTGACTTCCAGCAAATGGCAATTAAGCACCCACTTGCTCTTACTGTACCCCTTTTACCTCTCTTCTTGATATAAATAATTTTTTTTAAATTGTTCTTTTTTGCAAGAACACACAGGAAACTAATAACAATTAAGCCACATCAGAAAACAAAACTAAAGCAAATAAGCAAAAGATAAACGATAGTTAGTTTTAAAAAAATTAAAGCAAAAGTAAACAGTGCACTTGCGTTGCTTCAGGTGGAGAACAGTTGGGAAGATAAAGGCGTTAGATTTAGGTAAGACAAAAGTTTTAATAAAAGGACCAAATTAGTCAAACGTTTAAAAGTTGCTTTTAGTTCCGTTCTTCCTTAAAGGATTTTTGTACGCAGTATGACTTATCTGACCGTAAGCTACACATGAATATGATGATACATGCCACCACTACCCTCACCCCACTCCCTGTACTAATGCTCGACGGCGGGGGAATAAATACCTTGAAGCTTACCACATTCGAATCAGTCAACGTCGGGAAGCACGGGAAATTACTCGCCCATTGCCTCATCACCCTTGTTAATGTCTGCCGCAGCTATAGATGAAACGGCACGAAGAAATTCTCGAAAGGGTGGAAAGCTACTTTCAAAATTAAAAACATGCCTTTTATATCTGAGCCGCAGCGAAGCAAAAAAAGGGAAAAAAAGGCAAGATAAAAGAAGTTGGTAACTTCCGGATAAACTGGAGAAAGCTTTGGTTGAACTTAAATTAAGTATTCAGTACCGGGTCTATTTTACTATAGTTTTTTTTCTATTTCAAGGGTTTTTAATTTTAATCAGGAGTTGTGGAGGAACATAACGGAGCACAAAGAAAAAGTACCTGTCCAAGATGAGAAAAATTCAAGTCCTAGAAGTTCAAAACGAAAAGGAAAATAGAAAAAGAAAAATTGAAAGGTAAAGCAATTGAAGAACAAGCTATTGAAATAGTAACTATTAAAACTGCTGCATAAAATATAGAAAACAAAATGAACGAAAAAAGCAAAAAAAAGTGAAATAGCAAACAGTGTTGAAGGGAGTAATGAAAACGATGTTGTTGATCAGGCAGTCGCACAACAAAAACCGGATTTAGAAAGGGAAGAGAGAGACAGGAAAAAGAGTAAGCAAAAAGGAAAAGATCAATACTAAGATAGGCGGTAAAAGGTGGAGAAGATAAAGCCATTGAAGAAGGAGAAAATGCCGAAAATTGGGATAAAGATAGAGAAGAAGTTGAAGGCAGTCTCCTTACCTTTGCATCCATTTCAACTTTTGATTAGTTTGTGATTATTTATATCTAGCGCCATTGTTAGTTATAACTTGCTGTTTTGTGTATCTTTATTTCTGGGTAGGTATAAAATTAAGCTTTTGCAACTTGACTTGAAGGTGTCTAACAAATCTAAGCCACAGCAAGGGGAAAAAAGGGAAAGAAAGGCAAGGTGTAAACTCGAGGAAGTTCTGGGTGACCTTAAGATAGTGTATTAGGTACCGCTTCTAATTTACAAGTTTTTCTTTTTTTAATTCATACGAGAACGGATTTTTATTTTTATTCGGAAGTTATGGTGGAACAAAAGAGAATTCAAAGAGAACCAGCTGTCCAGGATGAGAAATGTTCAAAGCATACAAGCAAGAAAGGAAAATCCAGAAAAACAAAAACCTGAAGAAGTAGTAAATATAGAACAACTCATAGATGTAGTAACTATTAAAGCTGCTATATAAACCACAAAAAAAAGAACGAGAAAAGAGAAAAAGTCAAATAGCAAAAGAGCGTTGAAAAGAGTGAGGACGATGCTGTTGATCGGCAAAGGATTTGGCAAAAAAGAGAAAGAAGAAAAACTAGGGACAGACATGGAATGGAAAAGATAAAGCCTTTGAAGAAGGGGAAAATGCCAAAATTGGAATGAAGGTAGGGAAGCAAGTAAAGGTAGTTTCGTCACCTTTTTATTAATTTTAACTTTTACAAAAAAAAATAAAAACCACTTTACTAAGCTTAGTATTTTCCAAAATCAAAATATTTTGATATCTTTCTGATACACATTTATAGGCACATTAGTGTTCAATTTAATTTTTCATGTTGTGATATCTTACTTCCCTTCTTTAATTTCTGGCTTATTATGTTTAGAAATACGGTTGTATTTCCTCTTTCTATCTTGCGGTTTAACATCTTTAAACTTAAGCCAATTCAACCTCTAAATGCCTACAAAAAAAATCAAAAATTTCACAACAGTGTCATCACAACAGTGTCTTCAGTAGCAATATATTTTCGTTTAGTTATAAAATTGGTCCGAAAAAAATGTGGAGATTTAAATATTGGTGATTCGTTCACGATTAAGAGCTTTTGTCAGTTGCGCACTCGTTGAGGGGTAAACAAAAACAACCCGACAAAAGCTTCACGCCAAATAAATACGTTGGATTTACGTTAGGTGGAAACTGATGTAACTCTCGAATCGGAAATTGAGGGATTACATACGTATACACGAGGCGAAAAAACGCAAAAAGGGCCTTTGGCTTACGCCTGGCAAGGCTGCGACGGCCATCAACACTGAGTTGTAATTTTTTCCCTGTCAAAGCGAGTAATTTGACCGAGACATTAATCAACCGCAAGAAAGGCATTTGGAAAATTACTAAATTTTAAATCTAAGCTCTTGGTGGGAAAGTTCGGAATAAATTAATAACTCCGGCCAAGTTAGTTTTCATTTTCAATTAAAATGTTAATATATTCAAGAGAAAACTTGAATTTTTCCCTTAAACAGGCACCGGAAGGGTTGAAGGATTGACAGGCTGTTAGGTAAGCAAGCTGAATCGATATCTGAGCCTCACACAAGAGAGGATTTTAAACCTAACTAACCAGGGCCATAAAAATTCAACATGGTCCGTAATAAAAAGCATACGGCTTGGAAAGAACACGATAAAAGAATATCCCAAGGATTCGATCTAAAAAGAAGTTGCATCGGTTATCGAGCCACGGCAGCAGAAAAGTCTATAAAGCTGGAGAAGACAAAGAGAAACATCAGTCAGAAACAGTAGTCGCTGAAATACCTAAAGTTTAAGTAAATGCCGGCAATTTACTACAAGAAATGAACCTCATCCGAGATATTCAATTCTCTTAAGGCGGGCGATTCACCGGATCTCCCGTTAGGAAGTTGATTGTTTTATTTTAAATAAAGAGTTCGCCGATCTTAAGGGCTTTGTTTATGGGCATTCGTTCCCCTTTTTATTTCCCGACAAGTTTCCCGTACGGAGATCGATAATTATTGCCAAATGGGGCGATACATTTTTAAATTACCATTGTGGTGAAGCATACACTGCGAAGGGACTTAAACAGGGCTACTGGGCCGACATGCAAGCACCAGGAACGGATTATTATAATACAGTCTGATTACGTAACAGTGACTCATAACAGAATGATAAAACACCTCTTGTACTCAGATTAGAAGGTTTTCATGAAGCATTATGCAATGATTCGCTCCACAATTATTTTATACCCTTTAGCAACCCAAAATTGAAATTATTTAAATGAAATATAGTTGCTTGCTGCAAGTTGAAACTTTCGTCGTTCTTGAATCTAAGATATCCAGCAAGATGGTGCGCTTTTGGAGTACAGTCTTTCAGATATCTGACAACACAGTCAATTTTTTGCAAACTACTCACTTGGATATATGTATTTATTTTTGAGCTCTTTGATGATAGTTGGTGGGATTACCTGAAGAAATTTACCTCAAGAACTCACCTCCTTACCACTGAAACATATCGAAGATGGCATTACTATATAATAGGAGAGATAATAGGAGTATAGAGAGACAGAAATCTAGGTACCCACTGCGGACATCTCCTTTCTTTTTAAGAGTAAGATATGAAGTGCAGGATCCTAATATGTCGATCAAACCCCAATATTGAGTCAATCGGCAGTTCCAGGAACCACGCACTCGAGATGTCCAGAATGATCTGCTGACCTACTATGGTATTCTCCAGTCAACGATCTCCAAAGTTAACCACATGCGACTTTGTAGTATTTAGTGTTTAAGGGTTCGTTCCCTCCGGTTCCGTCAGGGCCCTAACAGACTGTGGGCTCCAGACCAATCTGGAGTCAATGGCAAGTACGAGGAAACACGCACTTGAGTTGTCCAGTCTGATCTGCTTATTTATCGTCGTATTATCTAGCCAATAAGGGTTTGTCTCACAGCACACTCTAAACTTTCCAAGTTACAAGCCAATATGGGAATGGTGTCTACCGACATCCTCTGATCTTCACAAAGTTGCGGTGCCGGCAGGAAATGCCGTTAATGATCCTGTAATTCTAAAGTGCTAACTATTTCAAGAATAGAAATGGACCCAACACGCTACCTGCCCAATCTCAGATACTGCCTCAGAAACTGCCTGCCGACACAATAAAATGCTTTGGATAAGTCACAACTGCATCCGGGGTACTGATACCAACCCCAACTCCGAACTGTCTTTAGCACTTGACTGGCATTCAAAAAAGTTACTTGACGAGATGTTCAATAATTTTACAGAAATATAGACAACAAGGATATTGAGTTAAGGTTAGAAGAACTGGCAGTATCGTCGCCTTTGCAAATGGAGATAATAGCAGAAGACTTTAGACTTGGAAAAATTAACGTTTTATGTGTTCTTTTTTGATTACTTCCTAATTACTGATTTACTTAAATAGTAATAACAAGGGCTAATTAATTACAGTCGAATATGGTAAATATATCTGTATCTATGTATAATGTCGAATAAGCAAATTAAATAAGAACGCGCGCGAGAGAGAGAAAGAGAGAGAGAGAGAGACAGAGAAAGAGACAGAGCAAGTATTCTAAATTTCATAATATTTTATTTTAAGTAATGATTATGGAAACTGCGTGGGTAATTATAGGGTTGGACAGCATATGTGTACAGCGTGTGGCACATTTATTATAAGAAATAGAGAAAACACAAATTTGTCGGATTTCTCATAAATCGTCACAAAATATTATTAAAAAAAAAAAAACAACTTTGCAACGTTACTGAATTATACAAAGTTGCTAATTGTTAATGGAACAGCCTGTACATTATTCCAAAACTTGAGATATTTTTTTTTCTGATTTTAAATATATATAAAAGGTTCACATTTTTTGATTCAACCGTTTTCGAGTTATTTGCATTTAAAAATCTAAATATTATTTATTTATCAATTATTTACTATAAGAAACTACGACAACCTCATTTCCGTCACCGAGAGTTTTATTATTGCATAATGAAGATTTTAAAATTCAAATAATTCGAAAATTGCTGAATCATTGAACGTCAAATATTATAGAATTAAAAAAAAACACGTTTTGAAAAGATATACCTACAGGGTGTTCCATTAAAATGTGTCATCTACGTAAATTTTAGTAACACTGCGATGTTGTTTTTTTTTTCTTTAGTTAATATTTTCTGCCGATTTACCAAATATTCTACAAATTTAAAGTTTTTTCTGTCTCTTAAAAAACTTGTTCGTATATAGAGAAACCGAGCTGTCTAAATAATATACGGACCAACAGAACCCTTATACTTACTATCTTTATACATCCTATTTTTTTGACATGACATTTTTACATTTTGCGGCCAACTAGATGAAGTTATATAATGATCACAGGGTATGATCAAATTTCATGATTATTTATAAGACACACACTCTGAGAGAAAACAAAGTATCGGAGGTCTAAATTAATGCTTAAAATAGCAAAAAGTACTCATTTAGTCCACGCTTAATAAAGGTACGCTCGATGTCTGGATATTGTAGACGCAACTTTAAGTTGCTTGCCGTAGAAAAACCGCAAATATCCGCAACTTTTTTAAACGGGACATTCAAATGGATACCTCAATCTTTCATTTAGAATTCAAGTCACATTTTGATATTCCTTGATAGTGTACTAGTGATATATAAGACCACAAGTAAAATAATCTTTTTTAAAATTTTCAAATGCAGAAAGCCTCGCACAAGTAGGTGTAATATAGCTAACTAAACTTGGTTAAAAAACGACCAAAGTCAACAAATGTACATAACACTAACGTAGCAATAACATTCTACACAAACATTGCTGAATTACTTAATTTCAACTACTTTGTAATATCTTAAAATTTTAGGTAAACTTGAATGCCTATAATACGAACTGGATAGCTGATGGCCATGCCTAGGTTTTCCTCAATTTTTCATCTTTTATTTGTTATGTTATTAAGTTAAATCGACTTTTTATACATTCTATACAATCTTGAGATGCTTTAGTAAAATTTTTGCGATGCATGAACAAATTTAAATTATTCGATTTTTGTCCGCTTTTGGAGCTGAAATACCCCTATGTGCGTCGGTCCACAGAGATTCGGGCCGAAGCGGCAACGCCGAGCGCCGACCGCGACCCCGGGAACCCATCTAGACTAAACGAGAACCGGGAATGGTCCCCTCCGTTCTCGAAAGGACGAGAGTGTGTTCAGGCTGGGTATATAAACCAGCGAGCCGCGCGAGATGGGATGCAGTGTAGTAAGGAAGCAAATGTACAATGTAATAGTTAAAAGTAAATAAAAGTGTGTAGTTAATTGACGATAAATTATTGGAACCCGTAACCCGTAACAACTGGTATCAGAAGTGGGGTAACTGCGTGTCATATACTCGATCTACGACAAAAATCATGGATGAACAACTGGCAGCACTTATGGAAATGCTGAAGAAGGATAAAGGAGAAATTACCATGGGTGGTGCGTTGGATTAGTAGAACCGGACTTGGAGTATTCAAACCGATTATTGGCAAGAACCCTGACTGGGACAAAACGAAAAATTTCGATTAGAGTGGCAAACATTGGGGAAACCAGAAGGACCAAAAAAGCGAGTTCCTGGAAAATTATCAACCAATCACTTGGATATTCCGTTGTGAGGAAGAAATACGTGCTGCTGGTGGATGTTCTGAGGAATTATGGTCCCCTATTTTCCATTCATTTGGAAATAACTGGAAACATTTGACTTAGGAACAACTCTATTGCCTAGACGTTTTGCCACCACTCAACGGGATGTCTTTGATACTAACCAGAATGCAACTAAAACTGACCTTGTAGTTCATAAAATCAACACCGAGGTGAAACCACCAAGAAACGGGCGGCAAACCAATACCGCAACCCCCCAGTAGAGTGCCAATCGCAAAGCAAGAAGAAGTTGATCACCTGCTGAAGAGCATGCGTGCAGAGGGCGTCATCGAAGAGGCGTCGAGTCCATGGTCGTCTCCGGTAGATCTTGTAAAAAAAAAGGATGGAACAACTAGGTTTTGTGTAGAGTACAGGAATTTGAACGATGTCACCAAGAAGGACAGTTACCCGTTACCACGAATTGACGATACCCTAGCATGTTTATCAGGATCACAATGGTTTTCCACGTTAGATTTGAAAAGTGGTTAATGGCAGGTTAGAGTGGCATCCGAGGATAGAGAAACGATAGCATTCTCAACTGGAAATCGTATTTTCCAGTTAAACGCTAGGACTTTTGGTTTTTGCAATGCTCCCTCAACTTTCGAGCGATTAATGGAACTAGTCCCGAAAGGATTAACGTGGAAAACATACCTGGTTTATTTGGACGATGTGGTAGTTATAGGCCGAAACTTCGAAGATTACCTGAACAACCTGACAGAAGTATTCTGCAAGTTAAAGTATGCCCATTTAAGATTGAACTTTAAGAAATGCAGCTTGTTTTAAAAGAAGGTGGAGTACTTCGGACATGTCATCTCATCAAATAGAATACAGTAGCAGTGACAATAAAGTAGCAGCTATCAAAGTATGGCCAGAACCCAAGGATAAGCATAAACTTAGAAGCGTTCTGGGTCTACACTTATTATCGACGTGAGACAAAGATAAAGATTTCCAGCGATCGGATGAAAGCGAGATATGACCTAAGGGCGAATTCTGCAGGATGTAAGGCAGGTGACTTGGTGTGGCTGTGTAATCCACAGAGGAAGAAAGGAAAGTCTCCCAAGTTGTCTCCAAGTTGGAAGAGTCCATATACAGTAATCAATCGGATCAATGACGTGGTATACAGGATCCAACATACCCCTAGAGCAAAGATGATAGTGGTTCATCTTGAACGGTTAAAGACTTACAGTCGTGGAGATTTCTCTGATCGGCACGAACAGAACTAAGAGGGGGCAATGTTACCCCCGACCATCGGTCCACAGAGATTCGGGCCGACGCTACAACGTCGAGCGCCAACCGCGACTCCGGGAACCCATCTAGACTAATGGAGAACCGGGAATGGTCGCCTCCGTTCTCGAAAGTACGAGAGTGTGTTCAGGCCGGGTATATAAACCAACGAGCCGCGCGAAACGGTATCCAATGAATAGTGCAGTGCAGTAAATAAGCAAAATAAGGGGACAAGCGGACACTGCGAGTTGTTAGTAGAGAGTAAATGTGTTTTAGTCGTGTAGTAATAGTTAAAAGTGTGTAGTTAATTGACGATAAATTATTGGAACCCCTATCCCGTAAAAATATTATTAAACGGCCATCACTTGTCTTAAAGAGGGCCAGTTACACCTTTTACCATTTGAACTCTGATATTCGAGTCCACGTATGTGAAGAGGGCCATATTGGGTGTTTGCCTAATAATTCAGTACGACAACAAATATCGATTGTGTTACGAAGTTTGTATTTATGTAAGAAATAAAGCCGAATTAATTTCAAAACAAAATTCATTAGTAGTTCTTCAAGTCCAAAGATATCGATCAATAAAAGTTGGCCCTAGTGTCACCACTTGTCAGAGTTTGCCGTGCCATATCACTCATCAAATGTCATAAATTCCCTAGTAGAGGGCGCTACCCACTACTAGTTATTAGAGTGCTTGTAATGAGAGTGTGGCCATAAGGTGGTATCGTTTTCTATTGGTGCCGCCATGTTTTTTCCAAAGTCAGAAGTCAATGGTCAGATTGACATATATGGTATATGGCATATTGATGCATTTTCGGGTTATGGCCCTACTACGCCCTAGGAATATACCCGTCCTTTGTTTCCTCAATAAGAATTTAAGCACAAGAATACTAGAATCTTCATGGT
Organism: Taphrorychus bicolor; assembly: GCA_951812265.1. Lineage (NCBI taxonomy): Eukaryota > Metazoa > Arthropoda > Insecta > Coleoptera > Curculionidae > Taphrorychus > Taphrorychus bicolor. The sequence continues at coordinate 58,300,496 of OX638297.1, read as the reverse complement.
CACTTCGGAAATTTGGAATTCCGTCGGCTGTCAGTACTCAGTGCGTCAACTCGATGATGGATAAACATCATCTAAAAGTGGCGGGATATTCAAAAATTACCTGTACTTAAAAGGGTTGTTGTGGAAATTTGTGAATTCTTCAACAATTCTCAATTGCTCATAATGTATCTTGAACTAAAGCGTTTACTTATTATTAGGAAGGAATAATTATAGTTTATCGTTTGTCTGAAAAAAAATCATTTGAAGGCTTTCGCCCATAAAAACAACGTTAATCTTGGAAAAAACATGGCGGACAAGTCCTTATGGCCACACTCTCATTACAGGCACTCTACTAGTTATAGTCTAAACTCACGATTGAAAATGAGGGGATTATACATTACTATTTTTTTTTAATAATCAGTTTAATTTCAGATTGACAGAAGCACTGACACCCAATGATTATGCTTAGGCTATAATGTTTTAACATGCAGCATGCGTTAAAACACAGAAATCTGTTAGCTGACATGCTTCGAATGATGCTAAACTAAGTTTTGGTTGACAAAGCCTTCGATTCTCTTTTATTGAATCTCTGATTGTTAGTATATGCTGTTGGACTGCCTGAGTAATAGATACCTATTTTCTGGTTCATGGTAGAATTAGAATTAACTAAAAGTAACAACATTAAATGCGTCATATTGGTGAGCGAAAGTACGTCGTTTCTAAATATTTTGCAATCCTGATAATTTTTTTAAGTTGTTTTTATGCCATCCGAGAGTATCCAGAGACGTTAAGATTTTTTAATTCTTCTTCAAGTTGCTATTACTACATGGATTTGTTGTTGATCGTGAATTTGATGTTGTTTTTCGAGAGTTCGATTTGAGAAAATCAGGAAAATGCACTAAAAGTTTTATATAGGAAATATATTATTATAAAAAGTCCTGTGAACAACCTTTGGTCCGATCAAAATTATGGATGATGGAGGCTGATTAGTAGTCGAAAACACGTAATTTTCGACAACTTAATATGAGAAAATTTCAGAGTATGACTTTATTTTGTTAATCGATAAATAAAAAGCCATATAAAAATATGTAAGACTTCATTAAGAAATACTCTTCATTAAGAAATACCAAGAACAGATCACAGACAAACACATTTCTTTATTATTTATGTTTTTTCTCTACGACCAAGTAAAACTAGACAACTTTCGTCATATTTTTCCCTAACAGAAAACGTAATTTTTGCCTCTAGTGAGAGAAAATAGCGTTAGTCTTTGTGTCTACACCATCTCGCATGTAGTTTAGAAAGTACCATTTGTATTTTAGAACAGTCACTTGGATTTCAGAATATATCACTTGCATTTCAGAGAACTACACTTGAATTGCAGAACGTCACTTGTGGTTTAGAAGATATCACTTGAATTTCAGAAAAGAAGTTTGTTATTTGCATTTGTGTGGAGTTCTTCGAAAGGTAAGTACAGTGCGAGACTGTACTTCAAAAGTGAAGGACTCAAAGACTACTTCAACACAATATATTTTCTAAAAAATTGGACTTTATTCGCACAACTTAGCATTTCTCTTAATACTGCCGTCTTAGTAATGGAAGATGTACCAGTTGGACTAAATTTTATATTTGCCGATAGTAAATTGTTGTCATTGTTAAATTTTATGTGTATATCAAGTATAATTTATATAATACAACGTCAAGTAGGCGTTGCAAATCTGACTTTGACTTGTTTATCGTATCTTCTCAACATGTGCGGAAAAGCGATAGGTATAAAAAAAGTGAAGATTTCAAAGGTAACGAGATACCAAAAATAAGTAAATGAGGTATACGATAGGATTATCTAACAAAAAAAAACAAAAAGGTCATTAGTGAAACTGGGCCTTTTCGGAAACAGTTAATTATGTATCGAATCTCGTAAGGGCAAAATGAAACTCTAGTTCAGTTTTGCTTTGCTTTTGGTTAAGTTGGTTTAGCTTTAGTTACGAATTTTTGGCCTAATTCGTCTTAAAACTTTAAAATGTGGATAAAAAAGAGTTTCCTTTTCTTACCAAAATTTAATCAAAGAAAAAAAATCAATTTGTGGCTTAGTGGAGTTCTAATTGGTTCTAAGTTTTATTTGGAGCCAGAACCATATGAAAAATTGAAAAACCAGGTATCATTAATTTAAAAGACACCGTTTTGTGTAAAAAAATTTTCTATGCAAATTTTTCTATGCAAAAATTAGTTGACATCTACTCCATACACTTTCATTAGAATTTGTCCCTCGTTGGAAACACGAATATAAAAATCACATAAAAAATCCATGATCATGATGAAAAAAATATATAAAAGAATAGTAGGAAATTAAAAAAAAATTAATGAAAAATTACGCAAAACATTAAAATTGAAAAAATTTGGAATAATTAAAAAAGTATGTAAAAACTATGTATGAAAGGGAGAGTACAAATTATCAAAACAAAATCGTTGAAGACCTTTCAAAAATTTGCTAAAACCCGTCCCTTTGAGGCCCATAATATTCTTTCAGTGAGAATTGATTTTTTATCTTGTTGGAGAAGTTCTATTTCTGGACAATAATGTATAAAAAATTGAAAAATAAAAAATGGTGTAGTAGTGTAGGGACAGTGCAAGAACTTTGGTGTATTCTACCTGCCACATACTCGATCTACGATAAAAATCATTGATAAACAACTGGCAGCACTTATGGAAATGCTGAAGAAGTACAAAGAGGAACAAGGAAATTTTCTGGAAGAACAAAAAAACAAAGGCAACTTGAGAAAAAGGAACAATAAAAACAAAGGCAGCTCGACAAAGAGGAACCAAGAACTTTTCTGAAAAAAAAAAGAAAAACGAAGGCAAGTTGAGAAAGAAGGAAGAAGAAAAACAAAGACTACTTGAGATAAAGAAACAAAGCAAAAATAAAGCTACTTTGTTTCAAGCATTAACGGATGGTCGTCGCGAGTTGCAAGAATTGTCTCAACCAAAATGACTGAAGACAAACAAGACGTAGATCAAGTCAATCAAGACGTGGATCAAGTCAAACAAGACGTGGATCAAGTCGAACATGAAGTAGAGATGAAAATGGCGGAGTTAGAGGAACGGAGGCGGATCTGGGAAACACGTCGCAGTGGGCCCACTTCAACCGTTGAGCGTCTAAACATTACTACCCCTCCAGATTTCGACGGCACTAATTCTTGGAGCATTTATAAAGACCAATTAGAGGCAGCAACAGTTAAAAATGGATAGAACGCCTTCAACAGTACTATTTTAAAATTGAACATCGTCCAGGCAGGTCTTATGGTAACGCAGATGTATTATCACGCAGGCCTAGTAAAGGGAAATGTCGACACTGCCAACGAGCAGAACAACGAGAAGGACCAAGCATTCTTAGAAGAACCAGGATTGACGTCGACGAACACTGGACCACTGAACAAACGAAGGTCGAGCAAACAAACGATAATGCTGTGGGGTAAATACGTCAATTGAAGTTGGAAAATCAAAGACTGGATTGGAAGAGCCTAGCAGATAAGAGCCCGGAAATATAAGCTATTAAATGGGAATCCTTCGCAATTCCAATTGGTTTACTGAAGAGGACTTGGGAAAGCCCCGACGGGAAAAGTGCCATGCTCCAGCTTGTCCTACTAGAAAGTAGACGGAAAGATGTCTTGCGAAAAATGCACAATGGAGTGTCTGGGGGCTATTTTGGAATGAATAGGAGCCTGGATATAATTTGGGAAAAGTACTACTGGGTAAATTGGCGAGATGATGTCGAAGAGTGGTGCAGAAATTGTGATACTCGCTGCTCCGTAAAAGGACCCCAAAGAGAGTCTAGGGGTCAAATGAAGCAATAAAATGTTGGCACCCTATTTGAAAGAATTGCGGTCGACGTGGAAGGTCATTTTCCTGAAACGTAAGATGGCAACAAATAAATCTTAGTTGCCGTGGATTATTTAAGTAAACGGCCTGAAGCTTATGCACTACCAAATCAGGAAACTGTGGCAAAGGTCTTAGTTAATGAATTCTTCAGTAGACTCGGCGTACCATTAGAGCTTCATTCGGACCAAGGACAGAAGTTTGAATCGCAACAAGAAAATCATGGTACTTCTGGGAATCCGCAAAACAAAGACAACTCCGCTCCATCCACAATCAGATGGCATGGTCAAGCGTTTCAATCCAACCATGGAATAATAGCTCTGTAAAATGGTAGCGGACCACCAAAAAAATTGGGACAAATTTCTGCCTCTTCTAATGATGGCTTATAGAGGTGAGGTGCATAACACGACAGGACATATCCCTGCCAAAGATATATTTGGTGAAGAACTTCGTCGTCCGGTAGATTTCGAAAGATCGGATGAAAGCCAAAGGGCGAATTCTGCAGGATTTTAGGCAGGTGACTTGGCTGTATAATCCACACAGGAAGAAGTTAAAGTCTCCCAAGTTATCTCCAACTTGGGATGATGCATATACAGTTATGAAACGGATCAACGACGTTGTACACAAGATCCAGCGTACCCCTTGAGCAAAGACGAAAGTGGTTCATCTTGGACGGTTAAAGACTTGCAGTCGTGGAGATTTCTCTGATCATCGAGGGTCGATCAGAACTAAGAGCGATTCAATGTTGATGGTGACGTCCGACCGTCGGTACACAGAGATTCGGCGTTGCGAAGCGGCAACGACGAGCACCGATCGTGACCCGGCAACCCATCTAGACTAAACGAGCAACGGGAACAGTCGCCTCCGTTCTCGAAAGTACCAGAGTGCGTTCAGGCCAGGTATATAAACCAGCGAGCCACGCGAGGTAGGATCGAATAGATAGTGCAGTGTAGAAAATAAGCGAAATAAGCGGACAAGCGAACAGTGCGAATTGTTAGTAAAGAGAAATTGTGTTTAATTGTGTTGTTATAGTTAAAAGTAAATAAAAAGCGTAAATGTAAAATGTGTGTAGCTAATTGAGCTAATTGACATAAAGATAAATTATTGGAATCCGTATCCCGTAACAATACTATTTTACATTTCTCACCAACCATCTAACCAAATTGTTAAATAATATCATTGCAGTATTATTTAGAATCAATATTATATATTTTGAAATTTTATTTTAATAACAATGTTCACACACATTCCAGAATTACGTCATTTGACATGTTTGCCCCCCAAGGCAATATAGCGTAGCCACCTGTTTAAATATCAAACAGAACTTAGAACTTGATCTTGATCATTATGTTTTATGTTAGATTTGAGAAATATTTATAGTGTATTTCTAAATTTACTCTTTTATCATAATAATAAATAAACTAGTTGCGGTGCTGCCGTTCTTACTATTTTTTTATACTTTAATTTATTTATGTGTGACCATAAGTTATACATATGCATAAAGGTAAGCATAATGTTATTAAAATGCAAATAACAACAGAAAAATATTTTTTTAATAAAGATGTTTCATCCTAAAAGAATAAACTAAATATATTGAATCGTCGATTTTTACTCATAGTTTCCGTATAAGCACAGAATAGTTATTTACGTTATAAGTCCGGTAAATATAGTTTTACAGTAGGAGTAAGATGTTTCCGGACGAGGCGCTAGCCGAGTCTGGAGTTTTGAAACGACTACTGTAATACGTTACCGGACGTATACTATACAACATTTTACTTCATACTTTTAATTACACATTAAAAACAAGAAAAAAATAATTTTTTGTACAAACGTCAAATAATGACGCATTTTACGCTTTCATTAGACAAACGAAAAACTAACCTTTTTTGAGGATCAGAATGTGAGTTTACTTATCAGCGCGTTGCCCAGGACAGCAAGCGAAAATAGTTATTTTCCTAACTAGTGCGGAAAGTGATACTTTTCCCCACGCTGTCTGCCGAAGCCCGAACGACGCGAAGCGGAGTTCGGGCAGCAGACGAGTGCGGGAAAGACACTTTCCGCACGAGTTAGGAACAATATTTTTTCTACGAGCCAATTCATTGTAACAAAGACAAAATAATCAGCCTTACGATAGGACGTTATCTTTGTCAACAGTCTAACAGCTGAATTAATCACCAATCAATTGGTTTTTTTGACAAAAACTTGGTGTGATTGTTGGCGTGACGTAATTTTTCAGGCATGAACTAATGACATTGGAAAAAAAAGTACGTACATTATAGATATATTTTGTATCAAAAATCAATAAATGCAAGCATAATAGGTCTTTAAAAAGATAAAAATGTTTGATACGGCTGTAACGCAGATGCACCTATCTTGATAAACAGACTATAAAGTCTAAATTATATTATAAATCAGTCATTCTTTAAATATTTACTTTCCCAGACGCCAAGTTTACTTTCACGCACGCCGTGCGGGAAAGTGAAGCTTTCAAAAACAAAATGCGTGCGAGAAAGTGGTATATTAAGAACGCTCGTAGAAAATAGTTATTTTCCTAACTAGTGCGGAAAGTGAAACTTTCCCGCACGTTGTCTGTCGATGCCCGAACGACGCGAAGCGGAGTTCGAGCAGCTGACGAGTGCGGGAAAGACACTTTCCGCACGAGCTAGGAACAATATTTTTTCTACGAGCCAATTCATTGTAACATATACAAGGAACAAACATACAATACATAAACAACTTTATCTTTGTCATCAGTATGACAGCTGAATTAATCAACAATCGATTGGTTGTTATGACAAAAAATTGGTGTGACTGTTGGCGTGACGTAATGTTTCAGGCATGAACTGGTGACATTGGAATAAAAAGTACGTATATTATAGGTATATTTTGTATCAAAAATCAATAAATGCAAGCATAATAGTTCCTTAAAACAGATAAAAATATTTGACACGGCTGGAAGGCAGATGCACCTATCTAGATAGACAGACTATAAAGTCGAAATTATATTATAAATCAGTCATTCTTTAAATATTTGCTTTCCCGCACGCCAAATTTACTTTCACGCACGCTGTGCGGAAAAGTGACATAATAAGCACGCTCATAGAAAATAGTTATTTTCCTAACTAGTGCGGAAAGTGATACTTTCCCGCACGTTGTCTGCCGATGCCCGAACGACGCGAAGCAATTATTAAAAACGTCATTGTCACTTTGAATTAAATTTTCAGATTGTGTTTTCAGTTATGCTCAGTTGTGATTCACATTATTCGAAATTGATCGTTTGCAGAAAAAACGTTGTACGCATTACGAGCAAAAAGTAACTTTTTTGCTCTCGAGTGATTGCCACTTGACAATCACACCACAGGCAAACTTCACTCTCCGAGCAAAAAAGTTGTACTTTTCGCTCTTAATACATAAATAAAAATTATGTGCGGCGAATATATTTTTGACAGATCCACCAATTTGACGAATAGTTTCATTACGGTATCCTGTACCGGTACCGGTGCAGGTACCGGTACTCAATATTGTAAAATTTCTTTACAATATCCAATCCTGTAAAAAGCTATTTACCGGATTAAAATCAAGTACGTAAAAGTAATCTAAATGATACAGTATGAACTAAAATTTGTTATGTTAGACTGCACATCAAGAAAGTTTGTCAAAATCAGCGGTACTAAAATGGTCCATTGATAATTTGAGTGACAAAAACTGACTGAAAGGCTCAAAACTCCATAATATTCGGAAATGTAGCGTAACCAATTTCTGGGCTGGTTTGATAATAAGTTAAAAAACAAGATCAAGTGTTCCTACTAAAAGTAATTAGAAAAATTTTCATAGATTTGACATTTGCCAATTTTAAAAGGCTACTGCCAATGTGACTTAAAAAAGAAATAGGCTAACAACCAAGTGTCACGGAAACGTTTGGGCGATCTGTCTGCGCCGGGACGCAGGTCGAAGAAGTCTTTTTTATTTACCACCTACTTTACGCATTTTTTACGTTATTGACATGTTCATGGGTATTCTCTCATTGTTCGAATAATTCTAGGAAATTTTCTGGCTTATGGGTATAAAAGGCATGGACCGTTATGGTCAGTTGGTCTGATTTTTAATCGAGTCTAAGTGAGCTGCAAAAGCTTGAGTGAGCTGTATTAGCGGTAAATAGTAGATTATCACTGGACTATTAGTCAGTGAATTATAATTAGGTTTTCGCTTGTGTCGTAAATAAATAGTGTTTTAGTGAAAATTAATTGCACTGGAATCATTCGAAAACCGAATTTGCACCACCATTGTTCTTTTGACAACTGCGAATGCCAACCAAGTTCTCCTGTTGCATACGTGCGGTAAACCAGTTTTCACACACACGCTGCAAACTTGTTTTATTGTCCGTTCGTGGAAAAAAGACACCGACATAAAAGCTCCATTTCACCAAACCCCAAAAAGTGAATATTCAATATTTCAAAACAGGCGACATTAAAGTCCCATTCATTCGAACCGCTACGCAGTTCCTTTTATCCTTGCAGCTTGTAAAGGGGAGCGCTTCCGTTGCCTTCTAAATAATAAATGCACTTTGGAATAATTCAACGGCCCTTTTAAACCAATTTACGTAATTTAGATTTCCTTTTACTAAAATTTTATCTATCTGAAGACATGTAAATAATTGAGGAAATAAGCACGTGCTGTAAGAGGAAACGAGCGGGAATCCGGGTTTATTTATTATTTAGCCAAATGACCGAGTAACCACACCTGAAGGTTCCTTCGCGCCTGTTATTTCTTAACAGTGTTTCATTTTGCATATTTCCTGTCGGGGGGATAATATTGGTGTTTGTTTAAGGCGCCCCGGCTCCCATTACTGTTTTAATCCAAATTACATTAAGTCCCTCGGGGGGTATGTACACCGTAATAGAAAATAATCCTTGGTATATGGATTTTTCTTTCGTAGGTGCATCCGCCAGGCATCCCTTTATCTATCGCTTATAAAAAAGTTTCTATTGAAGAAAGTCTCGTCACCAGCCACACATCATTATTTAGATTCTATCTTCTAAAGTAACTGTCAGAAAAGTCACTCACATTTCCAATCTCTTTGCGCATACATTTATTTTTCGAGAGTTCATTTTTACGTTCTACTGAGCACCCCCTTTTTATATATCTAAAACTACCCCAACTTTTTGATAAGCTGTTGTCAATCACCCACGAGGGAATACTTTTATCTAGAAGCGCAATTTAAAATTGATAGGGTAAAAGTTTCCTGCACGAATACATATTAGAACTAAGTTCGTTGCTCAATAATAGAGAAAAGGAGAGAAAAAACTGGCTCCGAACAACGGTAAAGCAATTTCTCACATTAGAAGCGAGTTCTTTTCATTTATTTTGTAAAAGCGGAGCCCTGCGACGACAGGTGCCTTTAAAAACCCAATTAGGTCTGAAACCCTCACTTAATAAAGTCAAAAGCAATATGAAGAGCTGGGACTCATACAAAACAGGAGTATGTGGGACAAGTCGATGCTGTTTTTCTTGTGCAAACTTTCGGTAAATTGTGGTGAAACTTCAGTTTTTAGGGCCCTGGTTGCCGCATTTTAGAGATTTTAACGCAGCTTTACAGATAGTTTTGGGATCAGACATTTTCCAAATATCATTATTTAAAGAAATGTGTTAGTTCAGGTGAGATACACATCTTCTAAGACTGGTTGTGTAAACTACTCTAAACAAAAAGTTGATTTTTTGAAACATGGTAAAAATTCAGAATAAACTGGCCTTATTTTCCCCTAAAAGGTTTCTTGTTAACAATTTTCTATAAAGCGGCTTTATAAGAAACTCTTCTGAGCGGGTAATTTACATATAAAAAATTGCCGAAAATGTACAATTAATTGATCAAACGTGTTAGGATCTTCTTCTTGTTAACCAGGCTTGAAAATCTGAGTAAAAGCTGTTTTTTTAAAGCTGCTCGCAAAAGACCAAGAATCAAATTTTTTAAATTTGTGAAAAAATATCAGATCAACCAGGTCACATTTTTTTCTGAAAAAGAATATATTTTTGAGCAATTTTGTTATAACGAACACTTCTGAGCGAGTAACATAATAATTAAAAAAAAACCAAAAGTAATGTTACGGGATACCGGATCCAATAATTTATCGTCAATACACTACACACTTTCATTTACTTTTAACGATTACAACACGATTGAAACACAATTACTCTCGCACTGTTCGCTTGTCCGCTTATTTCGCTTATTTACTACACTATCCAGTCCATCTCGAGGGTCTCGCTGGTTTATATACACGGCCTGAACACACTCTCGTACTTTCGAGAACGGAAGCGACTGTTCCCGGTTCTCGCTCATTCTAGATGGATTCTCGGGGTCGCGGTCGGCGTTGCCGCTTCGGCCCGAATATCTGTGGACACACAGTCGGGCGTAACAACCCCTCTTGTTCTGATCATCCCGATCAGAGAAATCTCCACCACTGTAAGTCTCTACCCGTTCAAGATAAACCAACTTGGAGACAACTTGGGAGACTTTCCTTTGTTCCTCTGTGGATTATACAGCCAAACCAAGTCACCTGCCTTAAATCCTGCAGAATTCGCCCTCAAGTCATATCTGGCTTTCATGCGATCGCTGACACTCTTTATCTTTCTCCTCCCGTTTCGATGGACTTCCATTAATCTTTCTCGAGGTTCATCGGCATAGTTCTGGACATCTTGCACCGGTTCTTCTGGTGATCGGTACACCAAATCTACCGGAAGACGAAGTTCTTTAACAAATATAACCTTGGCAGGTATGTCCTATCGGGTTATGCACTGCACCTCTGTAAGCCATCATCAGAAGAGGCAGAAATTTGTCCCAATCTTTCTGGTGGTCCGCTGCCATTTTGCAGAGGGATTGTTCCATGGTTCGATTGAGCGGAGTTGTCCTTGTTTTGCGGATTCCCAGAAGTTCCATGATCTTCTTGAATAGTTGCGATACAAAATTCCGTCCCTGGTCCGAATAAAGCTCTAATAGTACGCCGAATCTACTGAAGAATTCGTCAATTAAGACCCTTGCCGCGGTGTCAGTTTCCTGATTTGGTAGTTCATGAACATCAGGCCATTTACGGAAATAATCCATTGCAATTAAGATGTATTTGTTGCCATCGTCCGTTTCTGGAAGAGGACCTGCCACGTCGATAGCAATTCTTTCAAATGGGGCGCCAACATTTGATTGCTTCATTTGCCCAATATTCTTTCTTTGGGGTCCTTTTACGGAGCAGAAGGTATTACAATTTGTGCACCACTCTTCGACGTCATTTCCCTGGAAGGTATAACTAGGCAATTCACCCAGTAGTACCTTTCTCGAATTCTATCTAGGGTCTTGTTCACTCCAAAATACCTCCAAGCACTCCATTCTGCATTTCTCGCAAGACATCTTTCCGTCTACTTTCTGGTACGACAAGCTGGAGCGTGGCACGTCTCCCGTCGGAGCTTTTCCAAGTCCCCTTCAGTAAACCATTCTGAATCGCCAAGGAATGCCATTGGCATAATTCCGGGCTCTTATCTGCTGTATCCTTCCAATGAGGTCTTTGATTTTCCAACTTCCATTGACGTATCAACCTCACAGCATTATCGGTTGTTTGTTCGACCTTTTTTTGTTCAGTGGTCCAATGTTCGCCGACGTCAATCTTGGTTCTCCTAAAAATACTTGAAACAGAGCAGCTTGATTTTTTCTTCTTTTCCTTTATATTAAGTTGCCTTTGTTTTTCGTCTTTTTTTTTCACAAAATTTGTTTGTTCCTCTTTGTCGAGCTGCCTTTGTTTTTCTTGTCCGTTTTTCTCAAGTGGTCTTTGTTTCGCTTGTTCTTCCAGAAAATTACCTTGTTCCTCTTTGTCCTTCTTCAGCATTTCCATAAGTGCTGCCAGTTGTTCATCCATGATTTTCATCCCAGATCGAGTATATGACATGTAGAAAACATTAAAGTTCTTGCACTACTCTTTACAAAGCAAAGCTCCACGCGCGCCTCGACTCCTTTGTTCTTACAGTCTCAACTTGGACGAAAATTATCCCAGTTCTGACACCAGTTGTTACGGGATACGGATTCCAGTAATTTATTGTCAATTAATTACACACTTTTATTTACTCCTAACTATTACAACACAATTAAAACACAGTTACTCTCTACTAACAATTGGCACTGTTCGCTTGTCCGCTTATTTCGCTTATTTACTACACTGCACTATCCATTCGGTCTCATCTCGCGCGGCTCGCTGGTTTATATACCCGGCCTGAACACACTCTTGTACTTTCGAGAACGGAGGCGACTGTTCCCGATTCTCGTTTATTCTAGATGGGTTCTCGACGTTGCCGCTTCGGCCCGAATATCTGTGGACCGACGGTCGGGCGTAACAGTAATTTCTTAATGTGTTAACGTGTGTAATTTCTTAAAGTTTTTGAAAGTCGGGCAATTTTGCTGAAAGGCATTAAAATCCTCCTTTGATTCCTTGGTGTAAAACCTTTTTTCAGAACAAACCCTTCTAATTAATGAATGAATACTTTTCCCCGATTGTGTCCAGAAGCCATATTTTCTTCTGAAAAACCGTTGTGAGCGAGTGAAACAAGTAGAGAAATTGGCGCACAATGACTTCTCAAAGTATTTATTTTTGGTTAAGAGTCAGTATTTATATTTGAAGATTATTAAAATCCTTTTCTAAGCCTATCTCAGAAATCTGAGTATAAATGATTGTTTATCAACCACCCTTAGCCTAAATAAACAAATAGATTTTTTTTTGGATTCTGACAAGACATCATATCAAACTGGCCATGTATCCTAAAAAGGCTCTTTTGAACCATGTTTTTCTAATATAGCTCTTCGGAGCTTACAATACAATTACAAAAGCAAAATGCCTTCTAGAGCTCATTTTTTGGTACAAAGTCGGTATCACACCATTTTTTTTCTAAGTAATTCCTACTGAATAAGCAAAGAATAGAATGAATTTTGAAAACATTGATCTGAGTGAATATACTTTTATTGTTATACATTTTTATAAAAATACTTTATTGAATATATCTTACTTAGCAGCTTTACGTTTCAATGGTTGTTACAAATGTAGATTAGCGTTATCATTTTTAAACCCCACAACAATCGTTAGATATTCGCAATCAATCATACTACTACATTTCCTTGTCTCATTGTACCTGGGATATCACCCAAGGTACAAAAATATAAAAAAAAATTAAATCTCAATAAGTTAGAAGGGTTGGGTGTTAAAGTTAGTACGTGCTACGAGAGATGATAAAGCTTTCTAGGAAAGAAAGTAAAGCAGCCCTTTTTAACCCGCAGCGAAGTTTACCTAGTTACTAGTTTACACATCAAATCGCTAAGGGATGAAACCCTTTTAGTCTCGAAGTGTATACTCTTTTCCTGGTGGTTCGTTATGTGTATTTTTAAAACAGTATCAAAAAAGCGATCGATTAGTTAGTTACGGAAAAACTTTTCTTTCCTGTGGGATAAAAAGACACTGTTAAACCATCAGGGCTAAAAAGTAGTGCTTTGGTCCAAAACTCAACAAGGTCCTTTTTGTTCCACGAAGTACAAAAAAGCCTCTTAGGTCTTCTTTGTTCATAGTTTACTCATATGGATGAGCTTTAAAATTTTTGGAAAAATTTTATTTTTGAGCCAGAAGTCAGCTTAAAACTTAAAAATGTGCCCATTGTTGAAAAATGGTCGAAATCAACTTTCCTTCTTACAAATTACTAAATATATCAGGACTGATAAAAAGATGGGTGATGGCACAGTTTTCTAACAGTTTTCTAAGTAGAAACTGTAAATTCGGTTGCGAAAGAAAATAGTAAAAATTGTCATTTAAACACCTTGGAAGAAGAGACACTAAATCATTATTCATGGAGGTTCACGACGGTAAAAGTTGAAGATAAAAACAAGTTTGCGTTAAAGACAGCGAAAAACAATAATAAGTAATAATCACCTGAGCACAACAAATTGAGTAAGAAATGGATGGAATGAGATGGAGGAAAAAAGGAGTGCGGTAAAAAAACAGGATAGATAACAAAATTTTTGAAGATTAAACTCCTTTCTAATGATTTTGTTTGATATAGTGAAAATGCCAAAAACTACAGAACCTTGGGTGCAAACATAAATTGTGGCATTCCATATCAGAAAGAGAGTGGTGAACAAAAATGCTGAAATTGAGTCACAAACTGTTTTCACTTTAGACAGGTTAAATGTCAAGACTTCACAAGCCAAAAACGAAGTTATCTTTATATAATAGGTGAACAGAAATACAGTAGTCAACAACTGAAACGGAAACGGCGAAATTTTAGGTCACATTCAAATTCAAATATCTCGTAAACCCCTGCGTTGATTTCGGTGCCTTTTGAAGGGATAGAGTGGGCAGAAATTTCTCTTCATGGCTGGCTATGAGTGCCCGCTAATAACGATTTACGCTTTAATATACAGTGTGTTAAGTAAAACACTGCAACATTTTTAAATTTACATTCTTTTGCGTTTTTAGCAAAAAAAAATATTTGTTTTGTCAATCGATATATCAAGGGGCATAATATCTCTAGGCCATTTTGGATTTTTTTTCGAAATTTTTAGTATTAACCGAACTAAGACTGTTTTTCTGAATTTATGTTACCTTTTAATTCGCAATTCCTCATAATCCATATGAATGGCGATAAGTCTATTTTGCTAACTTTGTACTAAAGCGAGAGGTGTTAGGTTTGATAAAACATATACGAAGTTAGTTAAAATTACGGCCCTAATGAATAAGCTTTACTTAGTTATGTTTGAAGTAATATTTTTTAATAGCACTTATTGTGTACTGTTCTATCTGAAGCAGTTACTGGCTGATGATATTGAGGATTATTAGAAACATAGTAATGTTTATCCTCGCATCATATCTAGTCGGTTTAGAATTTACTGTTATTTTTGAAACAAACGGAGCTGTACTAAGCACTTTTTGAACCGTTTAAAAGGAATTTAAAAGCCAATGAAGTGCTAGAAGTGCATTATTGTGTAATGCTTCAAAAAATGTCTTCTTAAGATAAACATTTACCGTTACTAGAACCGTAATATGATTTTCAAGTAAGTAAGTTTCTAAAAGATGCTACAAAACTGTGCGATTATATTCTGAATACCCTGAGTATTCAAATATGAATCTACTCAAGTCCAACAAGATTTCAAGTAATGTTTTGCTGCTTATTTTATTACCACATATACAGGATGTCAAAACACTGTATTCCACATTCGACAATCTTTCCCTTTCCGTAATCCTGCTTATTGGCTCTAAGACGACTTGTTTCTTCAAAGTAAATTATCCAAAGCAATATGTATTTAAGATCCCATGTAACATAAAAGGAGTATTAACGTTCCTATCACTTTCCCTCAAGCAACACAAAAGGAGCATTCTTTAAGTAATACGAAGGTAACATGAATGTAATGTTCTCTGAAAGAATATCCACTAATTCGGTATGAGAATATCACATGACAAGGAGGTTACTAAAAAGATGTTCTAATGAATAATATGATAGGAACGTTTTTTAAATGAACTTAGTCAATTAAGTAAAATAATTATATACCATTTATTAAATTACCAATAAATAAAAATTAACAGTGATAATAGAAGTTAATTTTAAGTATGATACAAATTCTTAAATTTACTCATACTTCATACATTTTCTTAAATTTAAAAGTCGCAATTTTCCGGTTTAATTCGTAAAATGCCAATGGCATATCTAGGTGGAATTTTATAAAAATTGATTGACTCCAAAGCGGTTTATCATGTCAAATTGTCAATTACGTAAAAGCTCAATGGGAGCGGGACCAACCAAGATAGGTAACTCACTATTTCCTAGGTGTGTGGTCTATAAAGCCTATTCTGCACACATGTTATTGTGAAACTAGAGCACTTTACGGAATATACCTAGAAGGTCCTGAGTATTTGTACAGGGGGTCAACGGACACGTTCTTTTCATATGATATTCAAGTTCTGAATGATGATATTTCAGATGAATATAACGTGTTCTTATTCTGATATGCTTATTATTGTGAGGTGTTGGAATGTCCCAAAGGAACATAAATGGTGCATGTTTATCATATCACAAAAGAATGTGTTTATCACGTAATAATCATATGCCACAGAACATAATTGGCACGTTATGAGAACCTGAAAAGGAGGCCACGGGACACGTTCTTCTCATGCGATATTCAAGTTCCAAGTTATAAATCATTTTGGGTTTTTTAGTTGTTAAAAAAAAAACGAAATTTGAGATTTAATTTTTTACTTTTTTTTCGAGTTGTGGTAAGAGATGGATGAAAACTAGAAGCAATATTCATTGCAGTTTTTTATAAACTTCAACATGGCAGTCTTGGTTTCGTTCTACGACGTTTCGTTTTTCGAAAATCATCATCAACTTTTTTTTTTCTAATTACCGACCTGGTAATTTTTTTGTCAATTTTAAGACTACTTATTATTGCAATTTCACTGATGTATCACACTTAGCAATTTATGCAATAATTTGGTTTGTCTTCACGTTTTATATGATTTTGCATGCTTTTCTCAAAACATACATAGCAGGCCTTGAGTAAATTTTAACGTTTAAGCCAAACTTGACACTTGTCAAACTATTAAAAGTGTTGACAGATTATTTAGTTTCCGCTTGTTCGTTTTATAATTTGTAGTATTAAAATGGTCCGAAACTTTTCATATGAAGAAAAACTTGATTTGGTAAAGTGTTACATTTCATGTAATAATAATGCAGTTGAAGCAGAACCCATGTATGAAGGTCGTTACCCCGAAAGACCACATCCAAACTGTAAAATCTTTGGACGACTCCTGAAAAATCTTAAAGAATACGGATCATTTAAAAAACCGGTAACGCGCCGCCGCAAACGCTGTAATGAAGAACAAGCAGAACATGTAATGTTATCGGTTCTTGAAAATCCAGAAATATCGCTTCCCGAAATTACGCTCTCCACAGATGTTCCGAAATCAACTGCTGGATTTGTTTTACGCAAACAAAGGTACCATCCCTATAAACTTAGAATTTGTCAGGGAATCCGACCCGGTGACTACGATAGGCGAAGAACATTTTCCGAATGGTACACACGGAAATGCGCATATGATCAAAACTTTTCCCATAAAATTATTTGGTCTAATGAGAGTCAAGTGACCAATAACGGAATTTTCAATAGAAGAAATACGCAGTACTGGTCTAGCGAGAACCCCCGTGTCAACAAGTCTGCGCGTCACCAACATCGGTTTGAATTTAACATGTGGGTTGGAACATTTGGCACCCGGATAAGTGGTCCTTTTTTTTATAATCAATCCCTTAACAGTGAACGCTATCTCATCTTACTGCAACGGGATTTGGAGGAAGCCTTAGATAATATTCTCTTGGCTTTAACGCAGAACTGTTGGTTTCAACAGGATGGCGCACCCGCACATAATGCAAGAGTTGCGGTGCGGGATTATCTATCGCATAGATTTCCTGGAAGATAGATAGGCACTCATTCGACATATCTTTGGCCAGCCCGTTCTCCGGACATCACCCCGTTAGATTTTTTTCTTTGGGGCTACATCAAGAACTATGTTTATCGATATGCTTTTGAAACAGAACAAGAACTACAAAAGAAAGTACTTGAAGATTTTGAAACTATTACACCAAATATGTTACATAAAGTTTTAGAAGCAACGTCAAGAAGATGTTATTTGTGTTTAGAAAATAATGGAAACTTGTTTGAACAATTTTTGTAAGTTAGTAATGTACGCTTATGTATAGGTTTTATAGAAAGGGACGTAAAATCATATAAAACGTATACAAAAACCAAATTATTGCATAAACTGCTAAGTGTGATATATCAGTGAAATTGCAATAAAAAGTAGTCTTAAAATCGACAAAATATTACCAGGTCCCATTGCTTCTAGTTTTCATCCATCTGTTACCACAACTCGAAGAAAAGTAAAAAAGGAAATCCCAAATTTCGGTTTTTTTTAAATAACTAAAAAACCCAAAATGATTTTGTAGATCTGTTCGCACTATTAAACTAATCCTTCGAATGCGCAATTTTTTTCCCATTACCCAAGTTTGTATCTATTACCGTTTACGAGATCCCCCTGGACATCTTTGTCTTGGACACCCTGTATATTCAAACCTATGCAACATTAAATTAGTATGCCCTCTCTGATGCATCAAAAAGCTAACCAAACCCTTAATGAATTCTTGGGGAAGAGCTTTCGAAGTTACTCCAACACAGCATTCCTTACGTACATGTAACCATAGACATATTTTGAGAATTCATAAGTATACTTTGACATTGTCACAAATAAAAGTGCAGCAGCAGTAATTTTTAGAAATATGCCTCGATTCGTCTTAGAGTGTCGGCATCTACGATCCATCCTGCAATACCGCGTTACAATGAAGGACGCTTGGTGAATCATCGACATGGTGGGGGGTCGAATAAGGAAGACCTTACCAGTCCAGGACCGGTTTATAAGACTTTCAGTTCGAAGAGTGCCAACCAATAACGTCACTCAGTTTAACAACGCCTTAAAAGCTGCCACGGGAATGCAGATTTCGAGTCAAACCGTTAGAAGGGGATTACATGAAGCCGGCTTGAGGGCAAGACGTCGGTGTCGTGAAGATTGCTCTTTGCTCCAGATTCAACATCGTGTTGCCAGAAGCATATAGGCGGCTGAGCATAGGAACTGGGGAATGGTGGAATATTCTAGGTGCATGTTTACAGATGAATCTAGAGTTAAATTGTGTAAATAGAATGGAAAAATCTTAGTATGTAGACGGAGGAACTAAAGGTTTCATGAAAGAAATGTGAATGCGAGGGTCGCATTTGGTGGAGGTGGTATAACAGTATGGGGTGGTATAATGATGAATGGTAAAACAGATTTAGTAGTTTTATTTGGAGAGAGTATGAACGCACAAAGATATTCGAATTTGTATGTAAGAGATATTGTTTTGCCGTTTGCCAATAATTTTGGAAATGACTTCATTCTTATTGACGATAACGCCCGGCCACACAGCGCCAGAGTTGGTAGTGAGGAGCTGCGACAGAACAATATAGACCGAATGAGTGGTTGGCTAGGTCACCAGATATGAATATTATTGAACATGTGCGGAGTAGGATGAAACTGAGTTTGAGTCAACGTGCCGAAGAGTTTCTGAATTTGGATGATTTGAGGAATGCTGTTTTGGAAGAATGGGAGGCCATTCCCCAAGAGGTTATTAACGGTTTGGTTTGCAATATGCCCTCTAGGGTGGCAAAACGTTGTTAGAGCCAGGGGTGGCCCGACAAAATATTGATAAATTATTTGGTAGGTAAGCTAAAATTTGTGGATTATGCACCAAGACAACTGGTATACCCTGAGTTGACCAAAATGATTTTGTCTAAAATCTGTAGCGCCCATTATTTTGGTTAATTATTGCTTTCAACAAACGGATAACTTTAGACCAAATAAGCTGAGTTATGGAAAGGAAAATAATGCCAATTTTGAAATGCTGTGTTCTTCATGATGAAAATGATGCGTGAAATGATTTCGTATTCAGAAATTTATTGAGACTTTGTAGAAATTTGTCTTCTTGAATATCGCATTACTTTTATATTATCGGTGTATTATAGTACACTGTGTGTACCCGGATAGGTAAAACGGATCATGTGAAATGTAAAAAATATCAAATTTAAAATTAAATTTTTGGCCGTTAAGCTCTGCTTGACCAAAGACCAATTTCCGGTATAATTTAAGTTTTGAAAAATCAAGAGTGTCTTGAAAATATTCAGAAAGCCTGTTTTTTGATTGAGCAAAGTTTCCTTTCTGTGAGACATACGGCAAAAAGACATTATCAAAAGTTGCTTAAAATCATCAGTTAAGTTTCTATACCAAATTGTAAAATTCTCGGTCGAATGTCACTTCTCTGTTTGCTTGTGGGAAGATTATAATGTCAATGATCAAAGTTGGCTGAGGATTTTTTAATTTCTAATTCTGTGCTTAGTTTTTATTTACGAATTACTTTTTGGCATATCTACCACAAATAGGCCGAAAAAAAAATAATTTGATAAACGTAGTAGCCCTGCCTTTTCTGAGATTTAGTATATTGGCCTAGTTTTTGATTCTAAGCAACTTTTATTACCGACTTTCTGTCGCATGTCTCATATGAAGCAGACTTTATTCTATCGAAAAAGAAATTTTCTGACAATTTCCAAGGCTTCCTTGAATTTTTCAAACTAAAATTATTCCAGAAGTTCGTCTCTAACCAAGCAAGACTAAACCCCAAAAAATTACAAATTAAATTGAAACTTTTTTAGTTCTTAAGAGAGTCATTCTACCTATCCGGGGACACACTGTAGAGCTCAGTACAACCCCGTGAATATCGCAGAAAACAAAGTAAATCCAAAAACGTCTAGAGGTGATGCCAAGATAATTGTTACTACGGGGACGTACAGTAACTGCTTTATCTAGAACATTTCACTATAAGTGCTTTTACAAAATATTGTTTTAGACATGACTAAGTAAAGCTTCTTCATTAGAGCCGTAATTTTAACTGACCCCGTATAAGTTTTATCAAACCTAACACCTCTCGGTTTAGTACAACGTTAACAAAATAGACTTACTGCCATGCATATGGATTATAAGGAATTGCGACTTAACAAGTAATCTAAATTCAGAAAACAGTCTTAGTGCGGTTTTGAAATTTCGAAAAAAATCCAAAATGGTCTAGAGATATTCTGCTCCTTGACATATCGATTTCCAAAAAGCAAACAAAATATGTTTTTCTAAGAAACATTTTGCAGTGCTTTACTTAAGACCCTGTATATTAGAGGGTAAATTGTTATTAGCGGCCACTCATAGCCAACCATTAAAAGATTTCTCTGCCCACACCAAGCCTTCAAAAGACACCGAAATCAACGCAGGGGTTAATGAGATATTTGAATGTGACCTAAAATTTTGCCGTTTCCGTTTCAATTGTTGACTACTGTGTATGTAAATTCACCCTGTAGATGACCTCGGGACAATGGTTTAAATGCAAGTAAAAGATACACGTTCAACATTTAGGAAAATGAGGTCACCAAAAACAAATGCTACTGGTAATGCAGTTTTCCTTTTCTTTTACTAAATAATTTATCTCCCAGACAAGAGAGAGAAGCTTCTCTTTCTTGTCCATTGTATGTATTCAAATATAAACCTACACGCGTGAAGTTCATTCATATCTGGAAACTCTTACCATTTTTCAAAAATCTCTTTTTTTTTCATTCTTTCTGACTATTTTCAGGAATACCTGATTATTTTCAAGAATCTGCAATTATCACTGCACAATCCCATATCATATTTCATTTAAGTTTTTTTCTTCAAATGGATTCTTATCTGATCAACTGTAGTTAATATCCATCAATCGTGACTGACAAAAAGATAATTAAAAAACTGGTATTTACTTTTTCTATTGCGTGAGACCTTATATACCCGTGTGCTCTTGTCTTATTCAGTCAGAGCCTCCGCCTATTGATTATTTGTTTGTCGTTTGTCTCGCACGCCTCAAACTTCCTGAAAACTTCTCTGACAAAGAACGACACACCACACATATTATATACGTGCGCGGAGAAGAAGTTACAAAAACTTTTCGGCCCGAGATTGTTTCCTCGCGTGATCTATGAAACTTTTATAGCGTGTAAGTAAAAAACTCCCCTCACTTTATAAATTTAAAACGATGAAGAAAGCTTCTTGTCGATTCGCTTATTCGGGTCTTCCGTAAAACTCCCATTCGGTTTGCCCTAATAACCGTCGTAGATAGAAAGGAATGGGAAATCAATGAATTCAATTATTAGGCTAACGCCAGGCTTTCCAGAGGCAAGTTCTAGATAAATGTTACTTACTTAGAGATTCCACGCAGAAGGGTGGGGGATTAGGAGGATGAATTGCCGATTGTTATTACATTTCTGTACTTCCTTGTATCAAGTTCTAATTTATTACTATAGTCACATGCTCACTTGATGAGAACTAATCACTGCACACCTGATATTTATTCAGACCTCAATACTTGCGGCATGCTCATTACTCGCTCAAATCCTGTAAACTGCAGGACTACGTGATTCGCAGGATAGAGAGGCGGGCTGAACACACGTTGAGAGCACTTAAGTCTGACGACTCATCGCTATAGCATGATTCGCGCAAATACCTGCATTCACTGATTGTCGTTTACATTCCTTGTCTCCAATTAAATGGCAGCGATTGTGCACTCGGGGTTGTTAACTTGAAACGAATTTTTTGTATTGGCATAAAGGGTTTGAATTGCTCTAGGGCGTGTCAACGAGGTTGTGGAATATTGTAAAGAGAATCCCGCTCAAGCAAACTCTTCGGAAACCTCTTTTATTGCTTTTAATTTTGATCCTGCCTGGTAATCTATGTAGCACTAAGAATGCCAAGCGATGGTGGCTCAAAGAAACTGGTACCGACGCATGCTCTTTAAAACTTGCTGATAAGATAATCGGGCATTAGGTGCTCGATTAAGACCAATCAAATGAATATATTGGAATACAAGCTTAGCATTAGAAAGAACACGGAGTAGAGAAAATTTTGCCTTGTTAGCTCCATTCATCTATCCAAGAGGAAATTGGGAGAAGACTGAAGCTAAACTAGACAGTGGTTTAAATGAAAACTGCTGTGCTGAAATGGAAAGCGAGCTTATGACATAGCTTGACTATACCACAGTGTCTAGCCCCTTACATGATGTGACAAGTCAAACTGAAATCTTAGAAATGTTACCATATCTACGGAATAATTAAATTACTTAGAGTAACAAAAAAAGCATTAAGAGGGCCCTGCATTGCCGCCACCACAACGCGACCCTCGAATCTATAAAAATTTCGAAAAATATTTCTGATCTACAACTGCTCCCCGGAAACGCCATGTATAATATCAGTGGTCTCTAAACTTATTACAAGGCTTCTCACAACTAAGACAAAGATTCTGTACAATTTATAACTAAAATAATATTCACCAAAAAATCAGAAGACAGCTGCACATTTTTGTACTTCTGTTCTAACTCTTGGAAGTCGTAGTATTGTGGACAACTGGTATTTTTTATACTTTTTTGGTTATATTTTCCTTTGAGGTCTTTGTTCTATCAAATAAAGTTTAGTCTTTTAAGATAGTGGTAATTGGGATTCGATCTGTCACTCTTGATCCTCCCAGCACTTTCACAAACTTTATTTTTTTTTTAGTTTCAACTGAATTGGTACCATTTGACTTACATAATTTTGAAAAATTTATCCTTTTTCGGATATTCTACCCTTTTGCCTCTTGTGCATCCATTGTGATTTTTGGATTATTATTCAGATTTAGTTATTTACCTGTGCAATTTTTTATTTTCTATTGTTGACTACTAACTTTCTATTTTTAGTCCTGTTTTATTACAGCTTTTTTTCTGCTACTGTGTTCTTACTACGTACTCTTTTTTTTAATCAAAATATAGTTTTTTTCTTAATTTGGCGTTTCAATTATTCCTAAACGTTTATTAATATTTGATGTCTTAAATATTTTTGTAACAGTCATTCGCATTGACGTATTTAAGAAAAGGTTTTCTTGATGTATTGTTATTTATTTGTATCTTCTTTTCTACAATTTTTATTACTCTAGCCTTCAGTTATTTTCTCATAAATTGTTTCTTCTCATTTCCCTTGTCGGCAACTTTTTCTCTGACTTTAATTATTCGATCAATTTAATTTAATTTTCTGGCACACATTTTGCTCATTTAGTTAATTTAGTACTTTTACTTTATTTTTCTTCGATTGTTCTGTATAATTTTCTTCGTCTTACCGAGTCTTCCATTTACTGCTTTCAATTATTATTTTCTAAAAATGTCGTCTTTGTGTATAACATTTTTATTTTTTTCGTTAATTCTCTTTAATAATAATCTAATCTTTATAAAATTCTCGTCTTCTGATTTGTTTCTAAATGAAAATTTATTGATAATATTCGTAATCCTTTGTATTGTTTTTACCAAATTCTAATGTTTATCAGTTTATTTATCATATATTTCCCTATCCTTTAATTATTTTTTTTTCTCTACGTATTAACGTTTTTTTTTCTTTTATTTACTTGCCCTATTGTTCAATTCAAGTTACTAAAATTCTAAGATTTTTTTTTAAAGATTATCTTATCTAGAATTATATACTTTGATATTTCTTAAATTTTTTCCACCTAACTTTTCTTGCTGACTTTACATGGCTTACCTTTGATAAATGGTTTCCAAGGCATTATAGAGTTTGCTGTTCTATCATTCTGTTTTTCGCAATACTACTTTTTCCTCAATGTTAATTGCTTCTTTATATTTTTTTTTTGTTATTTTTTTTTAAGGTTATTTTTGAAAGTTTTCTTTCCTTAAGCTTTTTTATTTGTCTCCAAATGGTTTAATTTTTAGAGTAGGTGGTCAACAGTTTGGCGATCAACCCATCTGCATACTAGTTTCGGGGTCTAACCCTCATCAGTACAGCTTTGGCTGGTCGACAAATTGGAGACCGTGAGTTAGCCCATATTGCTCCAACAGCCAAAGCTGTACCAATGAGGGGTAGACCCCGAAACTAGTAAGCAGATGGGAAAATCGACAAATTGGTGACCACTCTTTTCACTCCGTTCTGGTTCCGACAACCAGCGAGGTACAGTGCAATATGCACTGCTTCTCGAACTGAGAGCCATCTGTCATGCAGTATTGGATTCAAAATACGTTGGTGGATGTCGCCTGCTCCTGCTCTGTACCACATCTCATCGGTACTCCGCACATTTTCGGCTTTAGGCCGCTAACTCACAGCCTCCAATTTGTCAACCAGCCAAAGCTGTAGTGATGAGGGGTAGACCACGAAATAAGTATGCAGATGGGTTGATCGACAAATTGGTGACCACCTACTCTTTTCACGTCGTTCTGGTTCCAATAGCCAGCGAGGTTCAGAGCAATATGGCCTGCTTTTCGAACTGAGAGCCATCTGTCATGCAGTATTGGATCTAAAATATGTTGGTGGATCTCGCCTGCTCCTGCTTTGTACAACATCCCACGGATACTCCGTACATTTTCGGCTTTAGACCGCTAACTCACGTCCTCCACTTTGTCAACCAGCCAAAGCTATACTGATGAGGGGACGACCTCGAGACTAGTATGCAGATGGGTTGATCGATAAATTGGTAACCACCTACTCTCTTGACTCCGTTCTGGTTCCGATAACCAGCGAGGTACAGCACAATATGGGCTGCTTCTCGAACTGAGAGCCATCTGTCATGCAGTATTGGATCTAAAATATGTTGGTGGATCTCGCCTGCTCCTGCTCTGTACAACATTTCACCGGTACTCCGTACATTTTCGGGTTTAGGTCGCTAACTCACGGCCTCCAATTTGTCAACCAGCCAAAGCTGTAGTGATGAGGGGTAGACCACGAAACAAGTATGCAGACGGGTTGGTCGATAAATTGGTAACCACCTACTCTTTTGACTCCGTTCTGGTTCCGACAGCCAGCGAGGTACAGTGCAATATGGGCTGCTTCTCGAACTGAGATCCATCTGTCATGCAGTATTGGATCTAAAATATGTTGGTGGGTCTCACCTGCTCCTGCTTTGTACAACATCTCACCGGTACTCCTTAAATTTTCGGCTTTAGGCCGCTAACTCACGGCCTCCAATTTGTCAACCAGCCAAAGCTGTAATGATGAGGGGTAGACCACGAAACAAGTATGCAGTTGGGTTGATCGACAAATTGGTGACCACCTACTCTTTTCACGTCGTTCTGGTTCCGATAACCAGCGGGGTTCAGAGCAATATGGCCTGCTCTTCGAACTGAGAGCCATCTGTCATGCAGTATTGGATCTAAAATATGTTGGTGGATCTCGCCTGCTCCTGCTCTGTACAACATCTCAACGGTACTCCGTACATTTTCGGGTTTAGGCCGCTAACTCACGGCCTCCAATTTGTCTACCAGCCAAAGCTGTAGTGATGAGGGGTAGACCACGAAACAAGTATGCAGATGGGTTGATCGATAAATTGGTGACCACCTACTCTTTTCACTTTGTCAACCAGCCAAAGCTGTACTGATGAGGGGTAGACCTCGAAACTAGTATGCAGATGGGTTGATCGATAAATTGGTGACCACCTACTCTTTTGACTCCGTTCTGGTTCCGATAACCAGCGAGGTACAGTGCAATATGGGCTGCTTCTCGAACTGAGAGCCATCTGTCATGCAGTATTGGATCTAAGATATGTTGGTGGATCTCGCCGGCTCCTGCTCTGTATAACATCTCACAGGTACTCCGTACATTTTCGGCTTTAGACCGCTAACTCACGTCCTCCACTTTGTCAACCAGCCAAAGCTGTACTGATGAGGGGTAGACCTCGAAACTAGTATGCAGATGGGTTGATCGATAAATTGGTGACCACCTACTCTTTTCACTCCGTTCTTGTTCCGATAACCAGCGAGTTACAGTGCAATATGGGCTGCTTATCGAACTGAGAGCCATCTGTCATGCAGTATTGGATCTGAAATATGTTGGTGGATCTCGCCTGCTCCTGTTCTGTACAAGATCTCACCGGTACTCCGTACATTTTCGGGTTTAGGCCGCTAACTCACGGCCTCCAATTTGTCAACTAGCCAAAGCTGTACTGATGAGGGGTAGACCACGAGACTAGTATGCAGATGGGTTGATCGATAAATTGGTGACCACCTACTCTCTTGACTCCGTTCTGGTTCCGATAACCAGCGAGGTACAGTGCAATATGGGCTGCTTCTCGAACTGAGAGCCATCTGTCAGCAGTATTGGATCTAAAATATGTTGGTGGATCTCGCCGGCTCCTGCTCTGTACAACATCTCACCGGTACTCCGTACATTTTCGAGTTTAGGCCGCTAACTCACGGCCTCCGATTTGTCAACCAGCCAAAGCTGTACAGATGAGGTTGGTCGACAAATTGCTGACCACATACTATTTTCACTTCGTTCTGGTGCCGATAACCAGCGAGTTATAGAGCAGTATGGGCCCCTTCTCGAGCTAAGAGCCATCTGTCATGCAGTATTGGATCTAAAATACGCTGGTGGTTGACGCTTGCTCCTGCTCTGTATAACGTCTCACCGGTTTCATTTTTATTTTTCATAACGGCATTTCTTTTTTTTTCAGGTTTTATCTTATCCCTTCTAAAATTTGTAGTTTTTAATCTTTATTATGTTTATTTTGTTTACGGTATATCACATTATGGAAATTTTTCTGATTTTAATAGACTTGGTTTACTTTTTCATATTTCTTTTCTATTTATTTTTTCTAGTTTTAAGGTTTTAATTTAATTTTACATCAGAGCCATTTCTTTGATTGAGTTTTTATTTTACCTCTTGTGAACTGTGTAGTTTTCAATTCTTTATTTCCCCATTTTAATAGTGTTGGATGATTTTTTCTTATATTTTCTTCTCGGAATATTCTCTCTTTACTTTGGGTCCATGCGTCAGCATCGTGTTGCTTTCCTCGTTATTATTATGTATTTATATATATATATATTGTTTTTTTGTTGTTTCCTCTTTAATTTTTTATTTATTTGAATATCAAAGTTACAGTTTTCTCCTCGAAACATTTCTTACTAAACTTCTCTTAAATAATTTTATTTATGAAATTACTAAATGTTTTAATTTAATCTTTCATCAGAGCATATTCTTTTTTGCAGTTTTTTTATTTTATATCTTGCGAACTTTGTAGTTCTTAATTCTTTATTATGTTCTATTATGTTCTTTTTGTTACCGGAGATCAGAGCATTAAAATATATCCATTTTAATAGTCTTGGCTCACTTTCCCTTATTTTTTTTTTATTTTTTTTCTTCTCGGATTATTCCCTTTTTGTTTTGTGTCCAAGCCTTGTTATTTTGGTCGTTATTAATATGTACTTTATTTTTTATGTTTTTTTTTCTTTAGTTCTTGATTTATTTAAATATTTAATTTACGGTTATTTAAAAGCTTTTTATAGCTTTTCTCGCCGTTTACTTTTAATGCTATTCTTAAACATTTGTATTTATTACTAAATGTTTTACTTTATTTTTTTTTATCAGGGCATTTTTTTTTTGGTGTCCATGGGTTCAGTGCTTTGTTGTTTTGCTTGTTATTAACATGTACTTTCATTTTTGTTTTTAATTGTTTTCCCCCTTTCACTTTTAATTTATTTGATTATCTAATTTACGGTTATTCAAAAGCTTTTCACAGCCCCTTTTAACAAAACTCTTCTTAATACTAATTTTTCTTATTCTAAACTTTATTTTTAACATAAAAAAACGTAAGAAGGCTCCGAACGGTAAGAGTGTAGATGACGGTGATCCCGATCCTTCGAAGCGTTTTAAGTGTAAAACAAGTCTTGATGATGCTAAATCTGTTATACACAATGAATGTAAACGATCCCTTCATAGCAAATGTGAAAATGTTGATCTAAGGGATTTTCATATGAATAAATCGAATTGGAAATGTACACATTGTTTTGGGTCAATGAAGGATGGATGTAAGCAAAGAGCAAGAAAAAGAAGCCGTGTCGAGGACATATATGTGGATACAACGAATGAACTAAATCTAAAAGTGGATCAACTTCCAAACAAAAACCGTATACTCAAAAAGCAATGTTTAGCTTAAAAGCAGCGAATGTGGAAAATGACTGTATTAAGCAAATATTGGTTATAATTCAAAAAAGAGGCCGAAAAAGAAAAACGACTTTTACTTTAAAACAGACGTTAAAAGTAAGGTTAATCCTGCCGATATCGGTGTAGGTGTGACGATGGGAAGATCAAAAAAACGGGCCTTCATTCTAAGTTGCGACAGAGAACAGTCGGTGGTCGATATCCAAGCCAAAATACAGAGTAAACTTGGTGAAAAGTCAGTGTCCTAAAACATTGCAACATCGTACTAAAGTAGTGGGTGTGAATTTGAAAATCGTGACAGCCATATAACTACTAGGGTAACAAAGGCGATATAGCTACTAAGGTTTGAAGTCGACCATGCCATTTAGGATTTGATTATGAATAAAAAAAGAATGAATATTGGGTGGAATCGTTGTCCTCTCTATGATGAGAACGGTGCTATCAGATGTTACAAATGTTGTCAATTTGATATATGAGCAAAGAATGCGAGCAAAGTCTAACTAGTCCCAAATGCAGTGGCGAGCATGACATTTAAGGTTGTACAAGCAACGAGAACAAATGCTCGAACTGCATGCTAGCCAATAAAAAGTATGGAATGTCACAGAGTGTAGATCATGTGAACTGGGATAGAAATAATTGTGATACTTTTAAAGGACTTGAACTATTACAATAGAATAAATTTTCGCTTCTTAAACAACAAAGATAACATACAGGTATTTGCTAATAATTGTTTTTTTCACACGTTGAACTGTGCAAATTAATTATCGAAGGCTACCAAATGGAACAGTGTGTAACAACTAACAAAAGAACTGGTAGAGTCCTTGAATTTATTAAAAGCGAACTTAAATATGCTGAAAAAACTGTAGAATGTATTCAAAATTACGTGTCGTTTATGTCCCTTGAGGCGTCTATCTAATAATAGTGTATTACCTACATACTGAGGAATCAACTTACACAGAACAACAGACAGTAATCAACTTTTCACCGAAGTTTGTATACTATTTTATTTACAACCATATAATTTAAGAAATGCGATTTTGTGAAAAGAATTGTCAAAAGTATTATTTATGGTACGCCTCTGCTGTAAAAATCAGATTTTGTCAAAAATGAACGTTAGTTTATTTCGGGCTTGGGCCATTGTTAATGGCGTACCCAATCGCTTGTTATGGTATCGCTAGGATAAATTTTAGCAAACAAATTTTAAATTTTCAAAATTTCTGCGAGCTTTTGGTATCAAATTGATAACTTTTTCTAAAATATTACTTGAAAATGTCCGGCAGTGAACGTGAATCTAGGTGCGACTCCTCCATTATTGAAAGTAGCTGCTGGAAAAGCAGTACATCAATTGTTGCCGGCTAAAAGTCGTCATAGATATGAAAAAGCTTTTGATACTTACAAAAGTTGGTGTAACTTGTAAAAAGTTTGGTGTAAAAGGAACCAAAGATTTTGGGTCAGAGAACGTTCTATTAGCAAATTTGGAGAAATGGCCACCGAAAAAAAAACATCGACCCTCTGGTCATGTTATTCTATGTTAAGGACTACCTTGGCCCTCAGAGAAAAAACAGATATTTCGAAGTATAAGTATGGGCAAGTATTGGCTTTTCTTAAAGCACCAAAATGTTGGATATAAAGCAAAAAAATTGAGTACCTTTACTAAGCAAGACGTTGGTGATTTTTTAGACAAAGCACCTAAAGAAATGCTGCCACATAAGGTACAGTAATGCTTGATTTTAAATTTTAAATTATTTTCTAGGTTGCATTAATAATTGGCATCTCAGGAGCTCGCAGAACCGACGAACTACTAAAAATGACACGGGAGATATCAATATTTTGGACAAAAAAAATATCTATTGAGATTCCAACATCTAAGACTTATCAAACAAGATCATTTATGTTAGTGATCGAAATTTTTAGCTTTTTCGCAGAAAACTCTATTTTAAAATATGCAAAAAAGCAACATTTACTAATGGGAAATTGAAAACTTATCTGCTTTCAATATTTCCAAAAATATTGCCGAAGGAAACAAACAGATATGCGAAAAATGCACATGTATATAAATTTACGTTAGTTTAGTTTAAGTTTAAGTAATTACAATTTGGAAATTTGAAAATGTCTGCTTTTGGCATTTGTAGTTAAACCAAAACCTTGTAGTTATACATAAAGAAGGAAACAAAAAGAAACAACTACTTCAAAGGTTAATACCCCTACCGACATTGAATTATACTATTTGTTTCAAAGCTTAAATATTATAGAAAACATACATAAAAGCAAAAATGAAATACAAGAAAATGCTATAGAATAAAACAAAAAAAATATATAGCATAAAAGAGAAATTAAAGTTTCTTTTTGAAATATGGGTCAAAGTTACTAAATGTTTGTTATGTTAACCAAAAGTTATTACTACTCTCTTTTGGACGGAGTAATTGCGTTATTACTTTCTAGAGGCGACAAACCTCATATTAATTGCATATCTTAATTAAACTCTGGTTCTATATTCTTTGCAAAAAGCTTAATATTTTTTGGCTTTTTAGCAGTGATTTTTTATTACTTTACATAATTTTAATATATTTTTATTTGCTTTATAAAATGAGCTTTGAAACAAACAGTGTAA
This sequence comes from Taphrorychus bicolor, assembly GCA_951812265.1. Classification (NCBI taxonomy): domain Eukaryota; kingdom Metazoa; phylum Arthropoda; class Insecta; order Coleoptera; family Curculionidae; genus Taphrorychus; species Taphrorychus bicolor. The sequence continues at coordinate 58,269,411 of OX638297.1, read as the reverse complement.
TTAAATGCCGGTAGGGGTATTAGCCCTCGGAGTAGTTGTTTCTGTTTGGTTCATTCTTAACAGCTGCAATGTTTTTGGAAATATTGAAAGCAGATAAGTTTTCTATTTCTAATTAGTAAATATTGCTTTTTTTGCATATTTTAAAATAGAGTTTTCTGCGAAAAAGCTAAAAATTTCTTTTCAAAGAATACATAAACAAGCTACAGATTGGTGAGGCCAACGAGTGCGTAGATATGGAAGAGGGACGGGACGTACATGATCACCCCCCCCCCCCTCCGTTTATTTACTTTTTTACGTCTGCCAGTAATGAATCACAGCCTAATCCACGTGCCCGTCTTCCAGTGTGACCCCCTCCATAAGAATTTGCAGCTCTGTTGCCTATTTGCCTCGCTTTTACCTAGGCCTTATAGCCTATAAAAGTAAAATTACAATAATTGAAACATTACTGGTTAAATATAACCGTTGTAACAGAAATCTCTACTTGAGAAGTGTTTTCATACATAAATAAATCCTGTTATATTCTCCATATTGTAAAATCGGAAATAAAACTGTTAAAATAAGTAACGGATAAAATTCACCACCATATGTTAACCATTCGACGTGATAACGTTCGTAGTAAAACGACGAAGTTTGTATTTGCTTGGAGATTTTTAACGCTTTTGTGTGTCTTAGTAACTTTTTGATGTTAATTAAGTGCCAAAGAGTGTTAAGGGACATTACCATGGTGAATCAGTGCACTTGAAGTTTCACAGGTAAGTCGAGTGCTTACTTGTCAATGATAAGAGAAAGACAACGAATATTACCATTGGCGTACCCTAAGGTTTGAATTCCGCAGACCAAATTAAAAATGAAAAAAATAACTTACTTACTTAGTTCTTCTGATCCCTGATTTAATATCCGAGGTAGATTTTTCGGTGTTCGTATTTGGTCTTTGTTAATATAAAGATTTGCATAGAAGTTTTCAACAATCTTTAATAAAAGCTGTAATATTCCTCAAGATAGTTCTTTTCTGTTGGGTGTCGCTTGTTCTCTTTCATTTTCTAATTTGGTTGATTCAGTCTTTCCTGATTCCTGGTATATTAAATAAAAATAATTTTTTTTTAGATTTCCTGCAAAAACTGAAACCCGGAATATTTGGTTTGCAGCACTAGGACTCGATCCTAATTCAAAAATGCCTAAGACTTCCAAGGTGTGTTCACTTCATTTTAATAAAGGGAGTTTTTTTTACAAAAATGATGACAAGCAGGACCTGAAGCAAGATGCTGTACCAAGACCCTTTAATAATATTTCATTGTCAAACAGGTAGGGCGTTTTAAATAGTTTTCTTGCATGTTGAAAATAATATGTACCTAAATGTAGCTCACTCGGAACCTCATCAAGTGTGGAAGTAGAACTAACTGACGAACAAGAAGCAAGAAAAATCGAGCTCTTTAAGTGTTGTAGAAAGGTATGCAGTCAAATATAATAATTCACTTTTAAACTTGCTGTTTAATTGCCAGAGTTATCTTCAAATAGGTATTCATCTAGTAGGCTGAGAAATATAAACATATAAATGATCATATTTAAGGAGGTACGTGGATGGCATAAGAAATATCTGTCAATTCCCCAGCCTGCTAGATAAATATATATTTAAACGGAGTATAAAGGCTGAGTAGTACAAGGAATACACTACATACCCTAAATCAATGTGGGTGTGGGATATTCTTTGTACTAAATATCTACAGGTTGATTAATAATATTTTCAGTACGTATTGCACTTTTCTGAATGCAATTTTTTAGTCCTCCAAAAGATCCTGTAAGCACAAGATTTACACAAATAGATGAGAAAGATTCTGAACCACTGCCAGCGACAGAATGCTTACAATCTTTCTTAACAAATCAGAGGTAGTTTGGATTTTAATTGCTCTAGAGTTCAGGCTAAAATGTTTGTTATTTTACAGTCCTATCCTGGTAGGAAAGTACTCGGGAAGACATCCACAATGTGGCCCGTCAAAACCATTTTCCTCGTCATCCTCATCAACATGCACTGCTTCATCCACACAAAGGGAAATAACCAATATCATCATATATTTCCTGCATTTCTAAATTGTGCGGTAAACCGTATCACTGCTTTAAATCTTACTTTTTGTTAAATAATGACTGGCCAAGAAAATCTGGGATAACCACTCAGTATGCTTGTATAATGATTATGTAATGCATTTCTGCTTCTACTTTAAGTAGGTACCTATGTACATTGTTAGAGTAGAGGTTGATATTTTTTGATAAAAAAATTAATGTTATTTTTATAAAAAAAGTTGTATGTAATAAATGAAGTAACATAATCTATGTTTTGTTTGATTGATATTAAAACAGGAATGATCTTTACAAAAAAACATATAATATGTAACTAGACTATTCCATAAGAAATACAACCAAAGTTCCCTAAGGCCCTCTCAAATTCTCCCAAAATAAGCTAACATTGGCAATATTTGAAAACTACCAGAATTCAGCCCTCAATAGTTGTGATCAATTTTTACTGATATATTTCAGGATAAACTCTAATTAGGTATGCATATCTAAAAAGCACTCCAATACCTTCCTTACATATAATATATTAATATTGGAATAAATTATTTGAAGCATGAAAAAATTGATCCTAATCCATTGACTCCGCGAATGGATTAAGAAAGCGCGTGCTGTCTTCTAACCATTCCCCCCACTTTTGTTAGTTCATTCATGATTTTACAATGGATGTTGCATTAGTAAATGTCTTTGTACATGATGACCCTGGTGGATCGCCTGATAACTGTTATAAATGTAAGTCGATGTTTGAAGATTTGAAAACCGTGATACAATGTACGTCGTGCCAACATTTTTACCATGCCAAATGTGAAAGTGTTGATTTTCGTGGTTTCCATATGAAAAAGGCAACCTGGAAATGCATACAATGCAGTGACAAGTGCAAAAATGTGGGTGGGAGATCGAGAAAGAGGATCAGGGTAGATGACAGCATCGATCAAACACTTATAGAAGGAATAAATGAAATTTTGCTAACTGTGCTGAAAAACACTGAGGATTTAAATCAGAAAGTTGATCAACTACTGACGGAAAATCATCATCTCAATTTTGAAATGTCTAAACTAAAAGAAACTCAGTCAAGTTCCTCTCTTTTGGCTATTCTTCCTACGTCGTACGCGTCAGCTGTTGCAGCCAAACCTAATGACAGCAAAGTTTTATTAATTAATCAAAAAGGGCCACAGAAAGATGCAAATACGATTAAAAAAGCCTTACAAGAAAAAGTTAATCCTGTAGATCTGGGGGTCGGGGTTACCATGCTTCAACAAAGGATGGAAGCTTAATATTGAGATGTGGAAATTAAAGGGATATATCTGGTGTCCAGTCAGAGATCGAAGAGAAGCTTTGCTGCGGATACGATGTTGACAGACCGAAGAAACATCAACATAGAATGAAGGTTGTGGGCGTGAACGAGGGCGAGGATGGTACCGATGACGGAGAGATTGTAAGTAGAGTGATTCAGCAAAATGATTTAAACAGCAACAACAGTAATTTTAATTTGAAAATATTGAGACGAACCAACGTAGATAACAATAGGTTTAACATAATTTTTGAAACTGACTCTCATACTTATAACTCGTTGATAGATAAGCAAAGAATAAATTTGGGTTGGAACCGATGTCCGGTTTACAGTGACTATGGAGTTATAAGGTGCTACAATTGCAGCAAATTTGGTCATTTTCAAAAGGAATGTAAGGACAAAAAATCGTGTGCCAAATGTGCTGGGGAGCACGATTCTAGGGAATGTCAGGAAGTTTTTGTTAAGTGTATTAACTGTATTGTATCTAATGAAAAATATGGAATGCATCTAAAGACCAATCATACCGTATGGGATGTGGCAAATTGTGAAACGTTGAAACGAGTTGAAAACATACAGAAAAAAAAACTTGCAATAGCAATTAAATAAGAACATAAGTCAAAGTTCCAATATTGTATACTTCAACTATCAGGGTTTTTTTGAACAATAAAGATAATATTTTAGTTCTTATAAATGACTGGAAACCTAGATTGGTTTTTCTATCGGAAACTCATGTGTCTGCGGAGATAGACACTGTTGAATTAAATGTTGAAGGTTACAAGATGGAAAATTGTTTAACAGGCAACTCTAGAACTGGGGGTGTGATGGTTTTGGTTAGGGATGATTTAAAATATAAAATTGGAACTGTACAGTGTGAAATGAACTATGTTTGGTTACTGTCTATCGAGTTTTGTTTAATTAAGATTAAGTATTTGTGCACGGTTTTGTATCATCCACCGAAAAGAGACAATGCAAGATTCGTCGATTACTTTCATAACTATATAGAGAGTGTTTGCTTATTCGAAGGTGTTAATATTATAATGGGCGATTTTAACTTCGACTTGTTGAAACCTTCTTTTACGGTTAAAAAATTATTTCCAACTTATATATAAACGGGTTCTCACAAATTGTTGATCCTGCAACACGAATCACTGAATGTAGCGAAACACTGATAGACTACGTCATTATAAACAACAAAGCGTTGCCTTTTGTAGTACACTTGGCGCCGAGGATAGGTGATCATTGTATTTTGCCGATACAAATTAAACAAAAAACAGTAACTGAACAACAAGATATAATAGTTTGCTCTAGATCAATGCAAAATTATAGTGTCGACCAAATGCAGAGTCACTTGCCTAATATTGAGTGGGCGAATGATAGTGCGGATGTAAATTATTTGGCTAATGATAGTTTTTTTTTGGATATTTTCAATGTTATGTGCTCTAAAGAAACTAAAATTTTTAGACATAAATATGTAGACAAAGTGTGGATAACCACTGACATTAGGAAAAACATGCAGATTAGGGACAATTTGTACGTGAGAGCGGTGACTGAGAGGAATGATGAAGTTTGCGGGGAATATAAAGGGATACAAAACGACATTGTTAAACAAATTAAAGTTCAAAAAGAGCGATATTTTAAAGAAATAATTGACGACAACAAACATAACTCAAGAGAAATGTGGAAAAGTCTAAAATTGTTGATTCCCGGAAAATAATCAATAACACCTGTCGAAATTAAATTTGAAGAAGAGAGTTTTTCTGATGAATTGACAATCGCTAAAAATTTTAATCACTACTTCATAAACAGTGTGAATGATATTGTAAAAAGTATCCCAAAGTATTCCCATCCAGATGAAGTTATCTTATCGAGCCGTAATATAGTTACTGAGCTGTCTCGTTTTGAACAATTAACCATGACTGACTGAAATGAAAAATATCCTAAAAGATTTAAAAAATGTAGGGGGGGGGAGGGGTGTAAGTGGAATAAATGGAAGGAATCAATAGTGATGCCGGTTCCAAAAGTCCATGATACAAGTATTAATAATGAATTTAGACCAATCAATACAGTTGAAATATACGCAAAGGTATTGGAAATAGCTGTTAAAGAGCAACTACAAAATCATTGTAAAAACAATAACATTTTGGTAATTAATCAGTCCGGATTCCGTGAGAATCACTCACGTGAGACCGTAGTCGTTAATATATGTGATATTTTTAAAAAAGAAATAGATAAGGGTAACGTAGTTTTAGCAGTATCTTTGGATTTTAGAAGGGCTTTTGAAACTATTGACAGAAACATATTATTGAGAAAACTGAACAGTATTGAAATAAAGAATGTGGCATTTAAGTGGTTCGAATCATATTTGAAAAACAGATATCAGAGAGTGAGGTTTAGAAATTGTGTATCTGAGTCAATGGTTGTGCAACATGGTGTTCCGCAGGGCACCGTTTTGGGTCAACTGTTGTTTCTGCTGCACATAAACGACATTGTTGAGGTTGTCAAGGGGTGCAGTATTGAATTGTTTGCAGACGACGCGATGATCTATTTGGCGGGGAATGACATAGTTAGCACGCAACAAACTGTTAACCAGAACCCAAAAAATATGTTTGAATGGCTCTGCGTAAATAAAATTTGCATAAACGTACTGAAATCAAAATTCTGTTTATTTGGTCAAAAACACCGTTTAAGGAACATTAGGGTTGAAACTATAAACATAGTTATAAATGACACCCCAGTTAATCACGAACATCAGATTAAATACTTGGGAGTTATTCTTGACTCAAATTTGAAATTTGTGCTCATGCTGACTGTGTAACCAGAGAGTTTTGAAAAAAAGTCGGTTTTATAAATCGGGTAGGAAAGCATTATTCACTGGAGACAAAAATTTTACTGTATAATAGTATAGCTGCACCTCACCTTGACTATTGCTCTACTTTACTTTATGGTTTGCCCTCGTATAAGATCGAACAATTACAGATTGTCCAAAATAGGGCTATGAGATCAATATTAAAATGTAATCCTTGTACCCCAATAGCCACAATGCTTACTGTGCTAAGAATGTTATCTGTCAGGCAAACAATCTTAATTAGTGTTCATGTGTTTATATTTAAGATAAAAAACAGAATGTTTCCACCATATATATGTGATAGGGTAAAATATTTTAAGGATGTACATAGTTATAACACCAGGAATCGTACTGACTTCATGTTGGGTGATAGGTGTAATACCGAACAAATGCTGAACTCCTTGTTGTACCGAGGACTACATGATTTGAATTTGTTACCAACTGAAATTAAGGACTGTGTTAATTTGAATGTTTTTAAAAGATTATTAAGAGTACATGTGTTAGGTTAATTCTAAGGTTATGTTTGCGTGGTTTATTGTTCTTGAAATGTTTGGTTTGATATTATGTTATTTGTATCCTGTATAGCTATTTTGCTAAATAAAGAATATTATCATTATTTTTTTGAACTGAAAATAGTTTGACACTGCGAATAGGGGTTGACTGATGAGAGTTGAAGGACATCGTCATAGGGCACACGGTTTTGAGATGGGTTAAATCGTATTTATACAATAGAAAACAAAGAGTGTTTGTCTAATGCCGTAGATATCCAATATGGGGTACCCCAGGGTACCGTCTTGGGTCCATCGCTTGTTCTTCTGTATGTAAACGATGTAGTTAAAGTTATTAAAGAGTGTAAAATAATTTTTTTTTGCTGATGACACAATGATCTATTTCGCGGCAAAAGATATAAACCAAATTCAGGAAGTTGTTAACACCGATTTAGATAAAGTATTAAAATGGCTTTGTAATAGTAAACTAAGTTTAAACACAGCCAAAACTTGTTAAAAGGGTAAACTGAGTATTACAAATCCAAAGAGCATTAATAAAATGATTAACAAAGCAAAGATTGAACATGAAAAACAACATATGTATTTTATAATTTTTACTGTTTGGATTTGTCCCCCTTACTCTTGATATATTTGGAGGTGTAATTTACGGTTATTCAAAAGCTTTTCAGAGTTTTTTCTCACCTTCACAACTAAATTCTTATTATAATTATAGGTAAATATTAAACTTTTATTACAATTTTTCTTTTGTAGCTGGCCTTTTCTTTATACAACTTTGATCATGTTTGATTGTTTATTTCACCCGAAATTTATAGTGTTTCCGAGAGTGTTTTCAATCTTATTTTTCTTATAATTTCTTTTAATAATGTTGTTCGATATTTTTTCCACTGTACATATAAAGTTTACATTTACAACACAAACGTTATTCTCCTCTTGTATTACTAGCTTTACCAAAGGGTTTTGTTGAACGTTTCAAATTCATGCATTCTTTCCATTTCCATATCAATAGTATATTGGTTTTTGCAGTTTCGGCCAAATTTTTCTTTTCGAATTGTTATTAACACTACTCACGTTTTATTTTACCCCTTAATGTTTCTCTAATAAATTTATTCATTACAGTCATGTTCTTTGGACCGCTATCCCGAAAATTTTTCTAGATGAGTGTTGTCATTTAATCTTACTTATGATATTGATTTTCTTTTTTAAGTAATTTCTGTTATAACAGCTTCGGTTCTGGCTTGTCTTTTTGCTTTCTAAGACATTCTTAAACTATCTATTCCAACATTCGTTCTTTTTTAAGTTCTTTAAAAAACTCGCTTTGCTGGTGGATTAGAACTGCTCCCTCAAAACTTTTGAGTGTCAAGTTAGATCGCTTTGTGGAAGAAAAAATTTCACTGTTCACTTACCTCCTGTAACAGTGCTTTCCTTTTTACTGCGTGTCTTTCCAATTTTAACTCAAATTGTAATACAATGGGAGAGACATCCTGGAAGACAAATTTATTAATTATCCTTTATATACTGTTAGGCCCGACCGTCGGTCCACAGAGATTAGGCCGAAGCGACAACGCCGAGCGCCGAACGCGACCCCGGAAAACCATCTAGACTAAATGAGAACCGGGAACAGTCGCCTCCGTTCTCGAAAGTACGATAGTGTGTTCAGGCCGGGTATACAAACCAGCGAGGCGCGAGATAGGATAGAATAGAGAGTGCAATAAGCGGACAAGCGAACAGCGTGAATTGTTAGTAGAGAGTAATTGTGTTTTAATCGTGTTGTAATAGTTAGAAGTAAGTAAAAGTGTGTAGTTAATTGACGATAAATTACTGGAACCCGCATCCCGTAACAACTGGTGTCAGAAGTGGGATAATTGTCGTCAAACTTGTGACTGTGAGGACAAAGGAGTCGTCGCGCGCGTGGAATTTTGCGTGGTAAGGACAGTGCAGAACTTGGGTGTTTTTGTACATGCCATAGACTCGATCTACGACAAAAATCATGGATGAACAACTGGCAGTACTTATGGAAATGCTGAAGAAGGACAAAGAGGAACAAATGAATTTTCTTGAAGAACAAGAAATACAAAGGCAACTTGAGAAAAAGGATCCAGAAAAACAAAGGCAACTTGAGATAAAGGAACAAAGAAAAAATGAAGCTGCTCTGTTTCAATCATTAACGGATGGCCGCCGCGAGTGGAAACTGAGAGTTCTCCGGGAGAGAAGAACTTGTCTCAGCCAAAATGACTGATGTCAAACAAGACGTAGATCAAGTCCAACAAGACATGCATCAAGTCAAACAAGACGTGTCAAAATGACGGAGTTAGAAGACCGGTGGTGGATCTGTGAAACACATCGCAGTGGCCCAACTTCAACCGCTGAGCGACTAAACATTACTAGGCCTCCAGTTTTCAACGGCACTACTTCTTGACGCATTTATAAAGACCAGTTTGAGGCGACAGCAATTAAAAATGGATGGGCAGATTCGGACAAGGCTACCGAACTTTTAGTAGGTGTGAGAGGAAAGGCATGCATACCTTGTCGACCATTGAAAAGTGTACTCACAACGCAATTGCCACGGCCTTAGAGCTTAGGATTTTAATGCTCATCGCGAAATAATCTACCAGACAGAACTACGGATGAGGCAGCAGAAGCCAGGCGAAAACCTACAGAAATTTGGAGCGGACATTGAGCGTTTGACAAGATTAGCGTATCCTACGGCGCCCTCTAGTTTCCTTGACCAGCTATCAGTCCAGTAGTTTATCGAAAGAGTTCGCGACAGTGATAAGAAATGCTTATTGAGGTTGACTCATCCTTGCGGTGCAAATGAGGCATTAATTCGGGCATTGGAGTATGAGACTTCGAGAATAAACACGGGCCACAGAGTTACAGACAGGGGCAAACGATGGCTGGCTCCACGGAAGCCCCCAGGATCATTAGGATTGGACAGCTTGGAAGAAGCCTCACCATCACTGGGAAAATTGAACATCGTCTAGGCAGAGCTCATGCGCAGATGCGTTAACACGCCGGCCTTCTAAAGGGGAATGTCGACACTGCCAACGAGTAGAACAACGAGAAGGACCAAGCATTCTTAGGAGAACCAGGATTAGCTTCAACGAACATTGCACCACTGAACAAATGAAGAACGAACAAACAACCGATAATGCTGTGGGGTTAATACGTCATTGGAAGTTAGAAAATCAAAGACCTGATTGTAAGGACAAAGGTATCATTAGGATTGGACAGCTTGGAAGAAGCCTCACCATCACTGGGAAAATTGAACATCATCTAGGCAGAGCTCATGCGCAGATGCGTTAACACGCCGGCCTTCTAAAGGGGAATGTCGACACTGCCAACGAGTAGAACAACGAGAAGGACCAAGCATTCTTAGGAGAACCAGGATTAGCTTCAACGAACATTGCACCACTGAACAAATGAAGAACGAACAAATAACCGATAATGCTGTGGGGTTAATACGTCATTGGAAGTTAGAAAATCAAAGACCTGATTGTAAGGACAAAGGTATATGCGCTCAATGGGATTCCTTGGTGATTTAGAATGGTTTACTGAAAAGGACTTGGGAAAGCCCCGACGGGAAAAGCGCCACGCTCCTGCTTGTCATACCAGAAAGTAGAAGGAAAGACGTCTTGCGAGAAATGCACAATGGAGTGTCTGGAGGCCATTTTGGAGTTAATAAGACCCTGGATAGAATTCGGGAAAGGTACTACTGGGTGAATTGCCGAGATGATGTCGAAGAATGGTGCAGAAAGTGTGATACCTGCTGCTCCCTAAAGGGACCCCACATAAAGAATAGGTGACAAATGAAGCAATACAATGTTGGCGCCCCATTTGAGAGAATTGCGATCGACGTGGCAGGTCCTTTTCCCGAAACGGACGATGGCAACAAATACATCTTAATTGCCATGGATTCTTTCAGTAACTAGCCGGAAGCTAGTTACCAAATCAGGAAACTAACACCGTAGTCAGGGTCTTGGTTGACGAATTCTTCAGTAGATTCGGCATCCCATTAGAGCCTCATTCGAGCGACATTCCTCAAAAACATGGAACTTCTGGGAATCCGCAAAACAGAAAGATTGGGACAAATTTCTGCCTCTTCTAATGATGGCTTACAGGATACAGTGCATAACACGCCAAGACATACCCCTGCCAAGGTTATATTTCGTAAAGAACTTCGTCTTCCGGTAGATTTTGTGTACGGATCACCAGAAGAACCGGTGCAAGATGTCCAGAACTATGCTGATAAACTTCGAGAAGGATTAAAGGAAATCCATCGAAAAGTGAGGACAAAGATAAAGATTGCCAGCGATCAGATGAAAGCCAGATATGTCCTAAGGTGAATTCTGCAGGATTTAAGGCAGGTGACTTGGTGTGGCTGTATAATTCACAGAGAAAGAAAGGAAAGTCTCCCAAGTTGTCTCCGAGTTGGGAGGGTCCATATACAGTTATCAAACGGATCAACGACATCGTATACAGGATCCAACGTACCCCTAGAGCAAAGATGAAAGTGGTTCATCTTGAACGGTTAAAGACTTACGGTCGTGGAGATTTCTCTGGGCGAGACGATCAGAACTAAGAGGGGGGCAATGTTACGCCCGACTGTCGGTCCACACAGATTCGGCCGGCAGGAAGTCGCCGACCGCGACCCCGGGAACCCATCTAGACTAAACGAGAACCGGGAACAGTCGCCTCCGTTCTCGAAAATACGAGAGTGTGTTCAGGTCGGTTATATAAACCAGCGAGCCCCGCGAGATGGGATCGAATAGATAGTGCAGTGTAGTAAATAAGCGAAACATGCGGACAAGCGAACAGTGCAAATTATGAGTATAGAGTAGTTGTGTTGTAATCGTTTTGTAATATTAAAAAATTAATATAATACAAGTGTATAGTTAATTGACGATAAATTATTGAAACCCGTATCCCTTAACGATACTAAATCCACGAAAAAGCTGCAGGGTGTGGAGACTTGGACGGCCGGTCACAATACATTTTAAGGTGTTTTAGACTCTTCTTAGTCGATATCTAGACGCAAGTGAGATAACTATGCCAATTGCTTTATTTCCTTTGACAGAGTCCGCTGCAGTTGTGGACAAAATTTTATTGGACAGCAGCGCCCAGAAAGCCCTGTAGAAATTAGGATACAGGGTGTCCCAGGAAAGTTTTGAAATATCGAAACTGGAGATACCGGGAACCAAAATAAGTCAATTGAATTACATATACATTGCCGAAGTGCAAAAGTTATTATTTTCCTATAAACAGTGTGTTAAAAGTCATATCAAACGATACTGATGTGATGCATATACTCGCAATTGAGACGTAATTTTAACTTCATCATAGTCACTATACTGATATAAATCTGATACTGAAGTGCCACTGTGTTTACAAACATATTTAATTTTTTTTAGTTTTGATACGTTTTACTTGACTTATTACGAAACAGCTTTATTATTTCTAAGTAATACACTATGTAATATGACGCATTGCTTTCTTCAACAACTGTTCGATTTCCAAAATATTAATGAAAATATTACATTTTCTTCTTGTGGTGCTCAGACAATGCGGTTGGCGTTTGTGGAGCAACCCCCGACCAAAACTCTATGAATTTACTAACTTTAACATGCACACGATCACTGGATATATATAAAAAAATTCTAATTGAATATTAAGCCTCAGATATACTGAACGAAAGCAAAATAAGTGCAAATAAAATATGCTGAATGAAAACTACCAATAATTAAAAAAAGTATAACGCCATAATTGATAGTTAAATGACGACCACTAGTGAAAGCCACTAAGTGGGCACTTTTATGACGTCATTCGAAAAGTATTTTTAGTATTGTGCCGAGAATTTCATAACTAATAACAGAGTTTCTAAAATAACATGATTCTCGGCACAATACTACACCAATAAAGAAATATCTACAAAAAGAAAACGGATAAATACAAGATTGTAAAATTCGAAAGAATGCTGATAATAAAATATCATAAAATTGTTGTGAAATTTCTCTAACTACGTCGATGCTTACCGGTACCATCTCCGTTATTATAAAACCGGTTAAACGAGCCTGATTTTGCGCTTTTTTCTTTCTCAAAATCTGAAAAACAAATTTCGGTCTTGATAACTAAACGACCTCAAGCTGCTCAATTTTGCTTTAAATTTTGGACTCACTATGCAAACTTTTAGATTTCCATTTTTTTTTTGTTAAGAATCAGTTAGTTGATGGTTTGTTAGTAGAATTTCAGAAACATTTACACTGAGCCACAATATTTAACACAAAAGTTCTACTCACCACCACGGTTTTCGGTATCCGCTGGTTTCACTTGGATAGGGCGGTTCATCTGCAACAGAACAAACATTTACTTGATCATGTTATAGAAAATATATGCTTCTGCTGTAAGAACTGTCGTTATACTACTTGCATCGACATTTAATGGAACGTTGAAATGTGGTGCTTCACTTCCCGTGCCATATCAATTATTCAGTTTACAAACTGAAGTTTTCATGCGTTTCATCACGAAAACGAGCGATTTATCAACTGGTTTATATGGGTACAATTTAGTGATGTTTAGATAAATTATCAAATGTTTTTAAGGCAAATTAAAGCTTAGAAATTTCAAGCATTCACAGTTTCGTTTCTGTTAAGCCGCTTTAAGTCGTTGTTCGAAATAATAAACCGATTGATTGCCAAGGGAAATTGTCGATATTTTAGGGCAGCACTTACGAAAACTCCTTAATGACCTAATAGGAAATAAAAAGATATTTTACACGAGCAACTTGGGATGTTAACAGCCAGATTAGAGGCTTGTCAGAGGGAAACTCTCCCTTCGACCTACATAAGTTGGAAGTTCTTAAAATTTCTGCAGTGAAAAGAAAAAGAACCGGAGCTTTAACCTCTTTATGGCCGGGGGATAACTTTCGGTTATCGCTGGAGCACATAGAGCGGAATCAGAGGATTTTAGGTCAAATTGTCCTCTAGGAAAAGAGGAAATCTAATTGGCGACAGAGCGACGTCGCCTGAAAGGAATTTGATTGAAAAAACTTCGCTGCATCGGTGACAGAGCAAGTTCTTGCACGTCCGATGTTAATTCCCAAAACCTAATTAGAGCTAAAATAACATGGCAATTTGGTCGAAGCAGAGCCGTGTTCCCTTTTCAACATTCGTTTGGATTAGGCAACAATGCACCACACCAAACTTCCCGAGCTTTAAAACTATACCAAAAAGTTGTTAATTACAAAGTTAAAAGCTTGCAACTTGCCCAGGGCGACCCCAAGATTTCGATATTGAATTTTGAAATAAATTTGCCCAAGTTGTCCTAAATTAAAGCAACCTTCAAAAGGGGGAAACTCTTTGAAATCGGAACGGCCTGTCTTGAGGTTATGTTCAAAATGAGTTTTCTTTAATCCGAAGCTTTCTTAAGGCTTCGATTTAATTTCATTAGCTAATATTGAGTCTTGGCTCTAGATGATTCTGCTTAATATACATAAAAGCTCTCGAGGAGCGAAGGACAAACTTCACTTAGAGTAAGTTTTTAATGGAAAACTGATTAACCTATGGAAATGGATAAGAGAAGGAAATCGTGTCCTATCAGTCACACTTCACTTGATGTTCTGAGGTGTTAATATAGAGTGAGTCCCTGTATATTACTTATTAAATGTATATTACATATCAGTATACCGGGTATCCCTGAATTTTTGCATTTTTTTTCACATTTTCATTTATTAATTGTTACAGTTTTTAAGATAATTAACTCAAATTTGGAATGTAACAAGCGATAGTAAGAGTCTACAGGGTCAATTTTTGTGGAGTCGGGTCACCTTTTACTAACTAAAATTTTAGGTAATAAGGAGTTTTAAAAAGACATTTCTAAAAACAATTTTTAAAAACAAAATAAAAATACTTGGTATATTCAATAATTTAAATCATATATTGTAAGTTATATTGCAAATTTGAGTTGAATATATCAAAAACTCAAAGAATCATACAGAATTTTTTTTTTAAAAGTAATTAAATTTTAACCCCCTGTGTATCTTTGCTTCAAACTTTTCGTACAGTATACTACTTTAGCTTCATCTAAAAACAGTGAGATAAAAGGACTGAATTCTTGCTCTTGATCTTTGCAAAATAAGCAAAACCTGAAACATGTTTATGCTAAAAAGATCGGATCTTAAAAATTGTATATTATGATGCAAGTTTTATAAAGAGCCTCATTGTCGCACCAGTTGGCAATGGACATGTGTCTTATTCTATATTTTCGGACAAGCGGACAAGCGAACAGTGCGAACTGTTAGTAGAGAGTAATTGTGTTGTAATCGCCAAAAGTAAATAAAAGTGTGTAGTTAATTGACGATAAATTATTGGAACCTATAACCCGTAACAACTGGTGTCAGAAGTGGGATAATTTTCGTCAAACTTGTGACTGCACGGACGAAGGAGTCGTCGCGTGCGGTAAATTTTGTGTGGTAAGAACACTGCAAGAACTTTGGTGTTTTCTACATTCCCTATATTCGATCTACGACAAATATCATGGATGAACAACTGGCAGCACTTATGAAAATGCTGAAGAAGGGCAAAGTGGAACAAAAAAATTTTCTGGAAGAACAAGAAAAACAAAGACAACTTGAGAAAAAGGAACAAGAAAAACAAAGGCAACTGGTCAAAAAGGATTTTCTGGAAGAACAAGAAAAGCAAAGGCACCTTGAAAAAAGGAAAAAAAAAACAAAGGCAGCTTGAGATAAACGAACAAAGAAACAATCAAGCTGCTCTGTTTCAAGCATTGGTCGTCTCGAGTTGCAAGAACTTGTCTCAATCAAAATGACTGAAGTCAAACAGGACGTGGGTGAAGTCAAACATGAAGTAAAGATGAAAATGACGGAGTTAGAAGAACGGTGGCGGATCTGAGAAACATGTCGCAGTTGGCCAACTTCAACCGCTGGGCGACTAAACATTACTACGCCTTCAGCTTTCGACTAGGACTACTTCTTGGAGCATTTATGAAGAGCAATTTGAGGCGACAGCAGTGAGAAATAGATGGACAAATTCGGACAAGGCTGCCGAACTTTTAGTAGCTTTGAGAGGAAAGGCTGTAGACATCATGCCTACATTATCGACCACTGAAAAGTGTAATTGCAACGCCATTTGCCACGGCGTTAGAGCGCAGGTTTGTTAATGCTCATCGCGAGATATTTCACCAGACAGAACTACGGATGAGGCAGCAGAAGCCAGGCGAAAACATACAGGAATTTTGAGCGGACATAGAGCGTTTGACAAGATTAGCGTATACTGCGGCTCCCTCTAATTTCCTTGACCAGCTATCAGTCTAGCAGTTTATCAAAGGAACTGGCGATAGTAAAATGAAATGCCATTTGAAGTTGACTCGTCCTTCCAGTGCAAATGAGGCATTAATTCGGGCATTGGAGTATGAGGCGTCAAGAATAAACATGGGCTACACAGTTAGAATAGTTGACGTACAGGAAGAGCCGCAGCCCAACTCAACCTTAAAGCAATTCTTGGACGAGCAGCGTAAATTTAGGAGGCAAATAACTTCATATTTTGACCAACCAAGGAGCAGGGCATAAGACGTTGTTTACAAAAGGAATATAGATCGAAATGACGACCTACAGAAACCCGGATCTTGTTTCAACTGCGGCAGAATGGGACATTTTAAAAGCGACTGTCGCATTCGATGGGAAAGGAGTCAGACTCCGTCACGACGAGAAATCTGGAGTGCTGACACATCAGCCGAAAAACTAAGACCGGTCAGTGTAAAGGGGCGAATGCAGACTGGCCACATGGAAACCCCCAGGAGTTTTAGAATTGGACAACTTGGAAGAAGTCTCACCATCCCTGGCAAAACATCGTCCAGGCAGACGTCATGGTAACGCAGATGCATTATTACGCAGACCTTGTGAAGGGGAATGTCGACACAGCCAACTAGTAGAACAACGAGAAGAAACAAGCATTCTTAGGAGAACCAGGATTGACGTCGTTTGGACCACTGAACAAATGGAGATCAAACTAACAACCGATAATGCTGTGGGGTTAATACGTCAATGGAAGTTGGAAAATTAAAGCCCTGATTGGAAGAACATAGCAGATAAGAACCCGGAAATAAAAGCGATGTGGTTTCAATGGGATTCCTTGGCGATTCAGAATGGTTTACTGAAGAGGACTGGAGAAAGCCCCGACGGGAAAAGTGCCATGCTAAGAATTGCGATCGGCGTAGCATGTCCCTTTCCAGAAACGGACGATAGCAACAAGCACATCTTAGTTGCCATGGATTATTTCAGTAAATGGCCTGAAGCTTATGCACTACCAAGTCAGGAAACTAACACCGTGGAAGGGCTTAAATTGACAAATTCTTCACTAGATTCGGCGTACGTAGAGCTTCATTCGGACCAGGGACGGAATTTTGAATCGCAACTTTTCAAGAAGATCATAGAACATCTGGGAATCCGCAAAACAAGGACAGGTCCACTCCACCCACAATCAGATGGCATGGTCTAGCGTTTCAATCGAACCATGGAACAATACCTCTGCAAAATGGCAGCGAACCACCAGAAAGATTGGGACAAATTCCTGCCTCTTCTAATAATGGCTTACAGAGGTGCAGTGCATAACTTTGTTACTTAGAAAGTAAGTCTTTGGTAAAGAACTTCGTCTTCCGGTAGTCTTGGTGTACGGATCACCAGAAGAATCTGTGCAAGATGTCCAGAACTATGCTGATGAGCTTCGAGAAAGATTAAAGGAAATCCACCGAAACCTGAGGACAAAGATAAAGATTGCCAGCGATCGGATGAAAGCCAGATTGACCTAAGGGCGAGTTCTGCAGGATTTAAGGCAGGTGACTTGATGTGGTGCAAGGAGGATCATTATTTATTTGCAATTTATATTTATGTTCAATGTGGTTTTTATTTATATTAAATGTGCAACTATTATTTTTAATATTAGTTGGTTCATTCTTTTCAATCAAGGCTTTGAGTTTGGTTGACTCGGAGCATTTAACTAGCGGAAGCTGCAGAACACGCTTTATTGGTTATTCTGAGGTTGACTATGAGTTTTTGATAGTGATCAGAATCTAGATGTAGGTAGGGTTTTAGCGAATTCGCATTTGCATGACCAATTAACTTAATCAACTCCTGTTGTCCAACATCTTGTTTAGCCAGGGCAGACACAGCAGACGATCGATGAGAATGATTCGTAATTTTATGTTTTTTGGTGTCAATTTCAACACTATCCGCTGAAGCTTTTGTTCATTTAGACATGGGGTTGACTCCTAATGGACTGTTTTTAATATTCCTTCTGCCAGTTCGGATGAACCGTGAGAAACAATCTGTCTGTTGTGATATTTCGTCCCCTTTTCTCCGTCAATTTGAGAAATAATCTTACAGGGCATAACATTGGGTTTGATGAATTTTTCACTAACCATTTGCTGTTTGTCAATCATTTTGACCCACCTTGGGATGTTTTGGAAAATATACTGTTGTACACAATTAGCAAGCAATAATTTAGCGGCTTATTATAGACCAAATGAGACAATGAAATGAAAATGAGACAATAAAACTAGGCAAAAATTTGCGAAAAATCATTTTTTTTTCAAATTGACCAAAAGGCGCAATATTACCATTATTTACTCATTTTTCAAATTTGACTCCCTGAAAAAACATTTACTTTTGAGACTAATTTAATTCGAGTTAAGTTACAGCAAAAAAAATCTATTTTTTTTTTAATTGATAATACGTCTTTTAATTAAATTTTCAATTTTGTTCGCTTGTGACAACGTTGCAAGAACGATTAGTTCGATTGGAGCGACTCCAACTGCTTTTTGCTATTCTTGATGTTCTCTTTCTCGTCTTACCAGAGATTGACCTTCGGTTGTCGATTTTTGGGCACTCTAAGAATCGAGTTTTTTTGATGTTTTACAAAAAAATCAACTGTGACACTAATTTCATTCGATCTACGTTTGTTAGGGGATTGGAAACGTTCCATTCCAATCAAAAACAGAAAAAAATTCTCATTTTTAGAACGAGTACACCGATTGGAGAGACTGTAACTGCCATTGTGTAGTACTTTTTCGCCTGCCACCGAAAAAAGTCCAGTTCTTAAGGGATTACAAATGTAACATTCCGATCAAATATAGAAAAAAGAATTTTTGTTGAACAAACTCTATGAAATAGAAATACTTGATTTCTCAGTTAAAAACTCTGTTTGGTGTTAATAGATGTTTGGGCTATTAATTTGCAGATACAGCTTGATGATCTTTTTTTTTTACTGTAGCCAAGTCATAAATGCCAACGTCAATTAACAGTTAGTATTTATTCTCCATATATCACCTTTTTCGGTTTCTATTAATTAGATTCATCAATAGCAACATATCTACCATCACCCTCATTGTTACTAGCATATTATCGTTACAGGCAATCATCATTATCTTCTAGTGTTTGGCCACAATTTCTAAATATTTGCATCCTGATATGTCTAAGCAGTTAATACATAATCATTAGTCTTGCCTAATGGTGTAGATCTTGACATAACCTTTAATTTCTAAGCGGTAATTAAAGTACCAAATACTCTACTTCTACCTCATATCAGTCAACCTGACCTTGAGAATATCCCCTCTCTTTGCTCATTTGTAAAGAGGCTCATTACATCAAAGCATTTGAGGCACTTTCTTGTTCATCTTTTTTTCGGAAGCCTTAAGGATTGTTTTACGCATCCATTTGCCCCTCTTGGGATGTCGATGACCAGCTGTCCTTCCACCTCTTGGGAGGCCGTCCTGGTGGTCTGCTGGATGCTGCTTTTCTATTTCTGGCGATTTTTGTCAGTCTTGGGTTTTCCATCCTCGATATGAATGCGTTCGTTTTAGAAGCGCCTTCTGGCACGGGTCCATCCAGCCACGTCTTCTGGCCCACATTCTTCCCTAATTTCGCTACTCCGTCTTTGGTCCCAAAGTGTGTTCCCTGTGATCGTTCTTAGTATTCTCATTTCGCTGGACCGTGCCGTCCTTTTTGCCTCCGCTATGTCAGCTCATGTTTCTGCCGTGTTACGCCATGTCATTACGGGCCTGACACATACTTTATATATTCTAACTTTGGTCAGGATTGATATGTTTGTGTTTTTCCGTACCGTTGTTCGTAGAGCTCCTGCTATCCTGGCTGCCTTGTTTACCTGGTTTCCTACACCAGCCTTGATTTTACCATATGGTTATATTGTTGTTCCCAGATAGTTGAATTCAGAAGTCTGGTTCTATTGTTTAGTTGTAGTTGCAATCTGCTTGGCTCCCTGGCGATCACCATGCTTTTTGTTTTGGTGGTTGATATTTCCATGTTGACCTTTTTGGCTTTTTTTTTTTTAAATGCCTGTAAGAGCTATTGCAGCCCGTTTTCCGTGTTCGCGACTAGCGTTACGTCGTCTGCGTAACATATTATCTTAAGTTGTTGGTTTCCCATCTTGTATCCCTGGTCTACCTGGCGCACTTGGTCTATTATTCTTGATGAACAGCAGTGGGCTGAGGCTGTCTCCTTGTCGTATTCCTTTGCTCAATTTTTTCTGTTGTTAATTTTGATTGTATTTTTGTGGTGTTGTTTGCGTTGAGCTATCTAACTTTCCGTGATGCTTGGGGGTATTCCCTTGCTATTGAGCTGGTCCCTAACTTCTTCCAGCCTTGTCCTGTAGAACGCTTTCGTCAAACCTATAAAGCGCAGGTATTCTGGTTTGTTATACTCTATTGTCTTCTCTATAGCCTGCCTGATAACAAACACTGCGTCAATCGTCGAACGGTTCTTCCGAAAACTTTACTGCTCCTTGCTTATTGTGGGGTAGCATATGGGTGAATAATTTCATAGTCGTGTCTAGAAGCGATATTCCTCGGTAGTTCGCCGGACATGAGGTTTTCCCCTTTTTGAACATAGGGATTGCAATACTGTGTCTCCATCTTGCTGGTGTTTTTTCGTCGTTCAATATTTTGTTGAATAGTCGGCCCTCTGTCAAGCCAGAGCTTCTCCTCCGCATTTCAGCAGTTCGTTGGGGACGTTGTCCAGGCCTGAAGATTTACCGTTTTTCAGGTGATTCATCTCGGATATCACTTCCTCCATCGTGTACTGTTCTACATTATCGATGTCTATGGCTTCGCCTCGGTTCAACCTCCTCCGTTCCTTGGGCCTTCGTTATTCTTGTTCGTCCCGGTTCGTATAAAGGCCCTGAAAATCGGTGGTCTATTCTGCTGCTCAGATGTTATTTAATTGTACTCTCTCATTTATTTCCCTCTTTGTTGTTCTGAGCATTTTCCATATGCGTTTTGAGGTTCCATAGACGTCACTTTCCATTTCTCTACTGAAGTTCTACCCAATACTCTCTCTTTAATTCCCTTACACGATCGTGTACTCTGTTCCTTGTTTCTATCTATTTGATGTGGTTTCTTGGGGTCTTGTGGCTATGTATGTTAGGTGGGCTTTTTTCTTTTCACAGGCCAGTATCTTCATGTCTGGTTTGAACTATGTTTTTTTATTTCTGTGTTTTGTCGTTGTGTTGATTGTTCTTTTCCCTAGTGCCCTTGGTTTATGTTGGTTAGTAGGATGTCCCATACGCGGTCTATTGTGTGTTACAGGAGGATTGGTTCCCTTTAATTTTTTTTGGGATGTGCGCCGTTTGTACAGATCCAGCGTGCTTTCTGTTTATTCCCATTACTAAGTTATGGTTGATCCGATGTTTGCCGATGTTAGTGATCTAATATTCTGTATTTTGTCTGGCTTGATGGCTCTAGTCATTATTATGTAGTCTATTGTGGACATTTCCCATCTATTGCTCTGAAACGTGACTTTGTGTTGCGGTTTGTGTTCAAAGTATGTGTTGTTAATCCTTAGATCCTGGTAAGCGCAAAATTCCACAAGCTTCTCACCTCGCTCGTTCGCTGCCTACTCATTGAAGCTATTCTTGACTCCAGGTATTGCCTCGTATCATACTCGTCCGTTCAAGTCGCCAATTATTACTATGCCTTCATGATGGAGTATTATTTCTATCAACATTTGGAGTTGTTCGTAAAAATCGATGGTTTCCTTGTATCTGTCCAGTATCTGTTGAGTAAACTGACACTATGTAAAGAGTTTGTTTAGTTTCATGGTAATTTTTATTATTCTGTCGTTTATGTACTTAATTGCGATTTTCGAGTCCTTGAATTTTTGTTTGATCAGCATTCCAACTCCCGACGCTGCCTTTGTGTCTTTTAGTTTTCCTGAGTAAATCAGAAAGTAGTCATCATATTGTTCTGATCCTTTTCCTCCCTTTTTTGTTTAGGATATATCATATATGTCTATTTTATGGAGCCGCAGTTCTAGTATGATTTCCCTTCCAACATCTTAGCCTTATCTGCTTTTTGTGTTTATTTCTTCTCATTTTCCTTGTTCTCGCTTGTGTCGTCAACACTGAGACCGTCCTGTTCCGAGGCAATGCTCGGGTTTTATGAGCATGGCGGTTGTTTTATGGAGGGTAGGTTGCTAGCCTCGCCCTCCAACCCTCCTCCTTTATCCAGGCTTGGGACCGGCAGTGACACTGTGTGACCTACTCAATTTCCACCAGTGATACTCCAGGCGGATGCTACTTGAAGCACGTTCACTTTATGACTTTTAGAATCCCAGTCAATGTGGTCAAATTTTCGCCTTGCTATGTAGTAACATCAGGTTTTTTTTTCTTCATCAGGCTAAGGATATGCTTTCTATATGAGAGCTCCAAATCAATTTAAGTAAACTGATACTCTTTGTCGATATTTGCAAAATTTGACCATTAGAAATTACATATTTTGAAACAAAAATTAAACTAATACCTAAGAGATTTTTATCGATGGACATACAAAATTGAATTCCTACTTGAATTTTCTTCTGGTCTCAAATGCCTAAAAATCAACTTACTATTACTTTGAGGAAAAAACATAAAAAAGTGCAGCTAGAATAGGTATACAGTTTACCTAATCTTACTCTGAAAACAGGATGAGATCCACTGAAGTTAACATACTTTTCTAGGCTTCAACGACTCTGGACATAAAGAATAGTCAGGAAAATATAGTAAAGCATGAGTGTGAACAAGGCTGAGGAGGTGAAAGAGTTGCCCTTGACGATGAAGGAAAAATATATTGATTGAAATCTCCCAAAAAGAAATGGGTTGCCCTACCAAAATCGATCTCCCAAAAATCGTTCCTCCAACAGAAAAAAACCGCCCCTTCTTGAATCTCGAGAAGCTTCGGTCCT
Organism: Taphrorychus bicolor; assembly: GCA_951812265.1. Classification (NCBI taxonomy): domain Eukaryota; kingdom Metazoa; phylum Arthropoda; class Insecta; order Coleoptera; family Curculionidae; genus Taphrorychus; species Taphrorychus bicolor. Next base: position 58,246,462 of record OX638297.1, on the reverse strand, counting down.
CTATCGAGCAAATTGAAAATTAATATCCACTCCATCCAGCGTAATTCCTGCTTCCATGTAGCATCCAGTCCAATTCAAAAAGAGCTCAATATAGGACAGGAAAAATAAAAACGTCTCCAAAATAATCTTTCTATATCGATGAATAAAAGTAATTTCGGCCGCCGAAGGGCCACAATATAGCGTGGTCATTCGAAAAGATGCTTTCAGGCAACACTTCACTTTTATTAAAAGAGAGCGGTTGTCAGGCGCATCTTGATAAGGGTTTGCTCTCGTATATAAAACGCAGAAGGGGACTAATTTTATAAAAAAAAAATTCCCCAGTCGCTCGGCTGACTCGCAGAACGATATCCGATTTTTCATTTCGTTGATTTAGATGTGTCGCTTTCCAGGAGAATTATTGATATGTTGTTACTTCCACCCCGGTTTTGCTTTATTAATCATTCATTTTGTCTTCGAATCGTTTCCCTTATTAATTTATTAGAGGCCTTATGCCGCGACTTGTTCCCTTCAGCGATACCATCCCTGATATTTCCATTTCAAAGCGCTCCATCGAAAATCGAAAGAGCAAATAAGCAAATTTAAATTCCCCGAACAATTCGGATGCAGCAGGGCCTAAAACTCTTCTCCAAAGCATTCTGTATTCAACTAAACTTAAAAGGAAATGAGATTATGTACGTCGAATCTTCGATATGCAAATAATATGAACGTACACTACCTATAATGTTTATCTCTTTGAACCTATTATCTACGGAGATCTGTTTCTTCGATCGAGGAGCTCTTTGACATCGATGATTTTTAAAATAAGATTTTTCCTTTAAAGCCAATGAGCAATGAGTATTGATCGCAAAATGTGTATCAGTTTATTATCTCCACATAACATCAAGGGTAATGATGAGTTTTGCCAATCAATCTTGTTATCGATGCATGTATACAAAGATACTACACGTATGTGTAGTAATTACTGGGAGATTAGATAAAGGCCTCGATGGGCGCTATAGTTTCGGGAAAAAATCGGAGGCAACAGAATAATAATTGACAGGCTGTCCCTTGTAAATCTGGCCCTTTCATACAGGATTCAATTGCACCTGCCCTCCCCAATAACAATAGATTTAGCGAGGGGTGAATAACTTTATCCGCATTAAGCTGCAAGTAAAATATGAAATATGACAGAGCGTGGTGTCCTGGATTTGCATCGCGCTGCCATCTTATTATATTAGCAGCAATGGCCAACAAAAGAGATTAAAAATGGTCCTAAACCATAAAATATACTATTCAAGGCGGCATTAAAAATAACGCCACTTTTACCACAACACGGAAACACGTGTTTATTTCCCACTTGAGCATTGTTTACGCCCCAGACGAAATGTGTGTTGCCTCATTTTGTTTATGCCTGTACGTGTACCTTTAATAATACCACAATATGTATGCAGGCACTAAGTGCTGCATGTTTTCGAATCTTGCCATATATTATGTTTTTTAGACTTTAATCGTGTTCTAAATCGATGGGCTTTAGGCCCTAACCCCCTAACGTCATAAATTCCCTAGGGTTGTCGTAGGACCAAATAATATCTGTGCGTAACAGAGCGTGAGGCAAAGATGAGTCAGGGGTCATAGACCTAGGCTGAAGTGGTATACCCAGAACGACAAAAGGTTTTTGACTATATTCTGGGTTACAAAATCCGAATGGGATTCAGCTTTTAAGTTTCCGAAGAAGTAAAATTTTGGCATTTAGTGATGACATGCACTTTGCCGAATATATTTTGAAAATTAAAAAATGTTTAAAAATTGGTTTAGTAGTTTTAGTAAAGTTGTTATAATAGTATTCATTTTATATGTACCATCAAGCAGAATTCCAATACCCAATAGCCATCACTACCAATTTACGAAATATTTGAGTTCAAAAATTTTCATTATTTCTGTATACCTCTAATTCCTAGGAAGATAGAGCAAAACGAATTGAATGCTCCATTGCATTGCATTGCTATTTTATTGTTACATTTAAAAAAAAAATTAAAATTTTTAAAAATGTTTAAATGTAAAGTTGTTGATTTTTCCTTAAAAAAAAACAACTGAAATAACTTTGTCGAAAAAATGTAGAAAATTTTCTATGATAATAAAGATGAAAACGTCCTTGGTATGAAACGTCTTGGTTTGGGTATTTGGGCTGGTATGAAATATTCTAGTATGAAATGTCTTTTCATAAAACGTTTTGATATGAAACGCCACCCACCCATTATAGTACAATAGGAAGCAGTAGGTAGAGGCTTTAAAAGTAAGTAATAGAGATCAAACTCAAAGCTACAGCATAAATGAGAGCAAGATTTTCACTTCTCTCACTTGTCTTTTGTAGCCACCACCTTGATCTTAGAATTAAGCGATAGTCTCACACTCTATCATATTCTGCTCTCCGCACTAAAGGCTTCTCTAAACGTCCATACGGGAACAGGAAGAATGACACAGATTGCATGCGAATCTAGAATAAGTGACTAATCGCTAAGTGCCATATTTCTCTAGTTTTACTCTCAATTCTCTAGATTTTTTGAGATTCTGTAAAAAATCCAGTGACTTTCCAGGCGATTCTACTATATATTTTCAAGCAATTAAGGATCCAACTGTCCTTTAAACTGGTATTTGATAAAAATAAAATTTAGCATCATTCATAATATTAGTCCTACAATATAAATATAGTAAAGGAGACACATCTGGTAAGGAGCTTAACGAAGGTATGAAATGGATGTTTTTTTTTTGTCAGAGAAAGCAGAAACGACATAGTTCAAGGCCTTGAATTGCAAAATTCTAAATTCTTCTTGGGATACCTTTTAGATGGATTTTCCTACACTTGTAGTAAGTAATGCAAATATGGATTAAATTATGTACTTATAGGGAGCTCAAGAACTTATAGGTGTTTAGAATGTTGTTCAGAATGGTTTTGCACCAATTAACAGAACAAGATTAGTAGTCAAAAACGTCCTTTAGGTTGACGTTCATTAAATTTTTTCCACACCTGTTGAACATCAGGTGTGTAGGGATGTGTAATCCAAACGTAGTAAACTCTTTGTTGTGTTCATTTGTAAGAGAGATGCTATATTTATACTCTGATCACAGGCAGGTTAATATCAGTGGTGCGTTCTCAGAAGATCTGAACTAGAGCTATCTAATTGACAAAATTTACTCTTGAGTTATTGCTTTGAAACTTGGTCTTCAAACTCATTCTTCTTTTTCTTGTGACGCCATCTCCTTCCAAAAGTTGGCGATCCAACTGGCTATAATGGTGCGCGAAGCTGCAACCCTGAATATCTTAATAGACCTACGACCAAACCATCTTCTCAGATCTTTGAGCCACGAATTCTGCCGTCTGTCCACAAATCTTTTGCCCTAGATCCTTCCTTCCATAATACGGGGGAGTATTTTTCATATCGCTCTCCTCTCATGATGTGACCGATGTATTGCAGTTTTCTTTCTTTTATTGTTGTTAATAGTTCATTTTCTTTATTCATCCGCCTGAGTACCTCTTCGTTGGTTATTCGGTCTCTCCAGGATACGCACAGAATACGATGATATAAGTACATCTCGAATGCGTTGATCCGACGCTCCAGTGCTTCATTAAAGGACCAGCTTTCACATCCATATAGAAGGACCGGGAAGATATAGCAGCGTAGCAGGCGAAGAAGCTGCTCATTGATGTAAATGAGCATCTGACCTGTTCGATCGTTGCAAGAATTTCGACGGGTCAAGCGCGCCAAGATATTTTAGAGACGAGACTTGTTATACAACCGTGTTGTTAATTCTGATGGTTGCTAGTTCTGGTGTCTTGGAGAATATAACAATCTTGGCCTTGGCAATGTTCATTTGGAGTCCGTTCTCCACGCTATGTTCGACAATACGATTCATCATGCTCTGGATGCGGCAGGCTGTCAGCAAGCACGACCATGTCATCAGCAAAGCGTATGTTGCTAACACAAATGTCATTGTGTTAGCAACATACGCCATCCTCCAATGCTTCACGAAAAATCGCTTCGAAATATATATTGAAAAGAAGGGGCTACAGAACACAACCCTCTCTCAGTCCCCTCCGAACCTCCACCTCTTCAGATGTCCCGCCCTCTATTCTGACTTATAGAATATAGTCGGGTGATAATGCCCAGGTATCCCTCGTCAACACCAATGGATTTGAGGATCATGCGTGTATATCTACATTGATGTCTTTGCACCGATGTGTCAGATCGTTGAGTGTAAAGAGAGCTTTGCGTGTACCCATTATGTTCCTAAATCCGAACTGCGTACTAACAATCTGTCCCTCGCATCTGGCATATATCCGTATGTGGGTCATACGGAGGAATACTTTGAGGACATGGGACATCAAGCTAATCATGCGATATTCATCGCACTTTCGATTTTTTGGGTATTGTGATGAACGTCAATTTCCAGTCCACTGATATTCCTCAAGTCTGATACATACAGTTCAAAAGAGAGGTGAGAAGGGCTAGGCCCTCCCCATCTGCATCCGCAATGGGTTCAGGTTCAAGCGTTTCCGCGTGCACCTGGTCAGGTCCCACGGCCTTGTCGCTTTTTTGAAGTCTGATATCCCCTTTCGTGATTCCAGGGCTAGACTCATTAACAGCGTCACCTTTAGGACGTTTTATTGGGTCGAACATCGTTAAAGAGGGTCTCTGCATATTCCTCCCATCGTTTTCTCTTTTCTTCAGCGTCTACCACAATTCTGTTATTGGTATCTCTCAAAACACCCTGCTGCTGTTTACGCTGCGTGTTGGTAAACTCCTTAATTTTTTTTGTCGAGACTGCACAGGTCGTGTTTTTTTCATCTTGCAGTGCCTTGATTTCAATGCACCTTTCTGTTAACCGACGCTCCTTTGCTTTCTGGCACTCTGTTCTCGCCCCTCGATTCAGTTCTTCGTAACGATCCCCGCCTCTGGCCTTTTGTCTTCCTCTGTCGTCCGTAAGTCAATAGTCCATAAGTCAAACTCTTTGCAACAGTTTAAAAATACCTTTTGACTATGAAGTTAATTTTGACCCCAACTCCTTCTATTGGCCGTAATTTAGAAGTTATTAATCAAATACATCATACCAGTGCCCAATTATGAGTAAAAATCCTTCAAGCCAACAACTGTAATTTGTAATCAGAAAGTCTTTTCCTGGTTTAGTCAAGACATTTTATAAAAGTTCTTATAGACATTAAACTCCAGGACTTCAAACCCATTTTGTCAAAAAGTTAAGGGCTTTTGTAGCAACAAAAAACAGAAACATACTTTTTTCTTCAGTAATTTTTATCGTTTGGAGAAAGCGTTCTGGAAGATAAGACTAGAGCATTGGGAAATGTATGACGAACTGGAGTTATGTTGTTGAAATGATTATATTGAGTTATGTTGTCAAAAACTATATTTGACTTTTTCCTACGTATAAATTAAGAACAACTTTCAAATTGGACAAGATATCGCCAAATTTTCCAGAATGGCGAGAATGGCGAGTTTACCAGCGTTTCAGGCGAATTCTTTAAGAATCTAATCTGAATATTTGAGTGCCACAGTTAAAATTCTTCCTCGTTAAGGACTAATTAAAACTAACTTCTTAAAAGGATTAAAAAAAAGGAGTATTGGAGGAAATAGCCGTAAGTTAGTTGTAGTGTTAGTCAAAAGTGTTTTCAAGATGCTAAAGTAAGAACAATTTTGCACTTTTGGAATGGATTTTTTATCCATCATTGTTTAGCACCTTCAAACTTCACTTCCTGATATATGCTACTGTGAGAAATATCAGAGAAAAATTCAAAGAAAAAGACATTTGTTTATTGAACTTAAAAAAAAAATAACGGTAAAGAAGAAATACCATGTGAACAAATTAAAGACATAAGCCTGTTTGAAGGTGAAAGTTAATAATGCACTAGATACAAGATGAAATATATTTACAGTTCATTGTTTAATTGAATTTTTACACATTTCGACACACTGATCTGTACCCTCAAAAACTGCTATTAGTCTATGACTTTATCTTTGATGTTCTTGTAGTAGTGCCTATCAAGCCAACTTTTTTAAATTTGTTGTGAATTGTTAAAAGAAGCCTTGTTTTATTACAATTTCTAAATTGTTAAGTTGATACTTGGTAGGGTTTTATGGAGAATGAAGATTTGGTGTCTACTGGGTCAATTTAAGTAACTTATCGGCTTCCTCAAGGATAAATCAATAGATCAATAAGTGGTTCCAATGATGTCTAAAGTATGCTACAAAATAGCTTCTTTTGTGCTTAGCAGGAGTTCTAGATTGGGAGCCATGTGATCAGACTCATCAACAACGCATACAAAATGGCAAACAAAGAAGAGTCAAAAAGTGCTACAGAAGAGAACATGCGGGGTGGCGCAAATGGAGAACTAAACTAAAGTGCGAACAAAATAGCTTTCTACCAGTGACTTTGTACTACTAGCATGGTGACACCACTTGTTGTTAATATACCATCGACGTATTTATATAAGCATGTCTCTTTCGTTGTAACGAAACTCCCAATATTTTGTCATTGTCGTGAAACCGGTGAAAACATCAACGGTGACATACGAAGTTAAAAATTGACTACTCCCATCCTTTGGTTTCTTCTTTGGTCATAAGAATGTAAGGATAGCAATACACTCAGAGCGCTCTTCCGAAAACGCTATTTATTAAAGTTTTGTAATTACATCCGAGAGCTCCGGGCACAGACCATCTCTCAAAATCTTAACAAGCTAGAGTGAGATAGACTGATATACCGTATGCTTGGGATGTAGTTACCGAACTCAACATATAATAAAGAAAAGTCAGAAAATCAGATACCGTAATGTAGAAAAAGATAATCAGAAAAAAGAATGTTGGAGGTCTTGAAAACAGCGTGTATTTCGGCGACGTATAGCTATACTTAGGTCTAGTAATACAAAGTCACTGATTTCTACTAAAAAAGTATGGATTTTAAATTGAATAAATATATATTTCTTAAAATGCTCAAGAATGAACTTAATGAGCAAGATGAATTAAAAATAGTAGATTATGTCACTAGGAGTAAAAGTGGGTCTTTTCGTGCTGAGCCTAGAGATTGACGGCCGAAGCGAAGCTGAGGCCTGCAACTGGGCGAAGCACAAAAAGACCTTTTACTCCGAGTAACATATACTATTTTTTTTTCGAGCATGCAGAATATAAGAATTCTATTTCAGAGTGATTCAGTTTTGCAATTTTTTTCTCATCCTCTTTAAGCGGGTCTAGGCACTTACCCAATTAGTGGTGTATATTATTTGTAAAATATATAGAATGGGTTAGAACGGTGGTTTTCAATGTTCAATAGTTTAAATGGTATTAAATCATAACCAATCGTTTAGGTGGTTTCGGTAAATTATGGTAAACTAAAAATTTGTAGCATTATTATCAATACTAAATTAATAAACGTCACATTGACAGATAAATGTGATGACGCGCATGACATTTACGACACAAATTCAGAATTCGAGTACCTATGAGATTTCGACTAATAACGGTGTCGGGTGGTGCTCTCGAACGTTCTGAGAATATTTCGTCCACGCTAAGGCTACTTTAATGACACATGTCCTTAAACCAGCCATAGACTTTATGCGTGTTTTAATGGATAAGAATTTTACACCTTACAACTCGACTATCTTCACTCACTGAAAAAGCCCTGATGAAGATCCAATAGAGGATCGAAACTTTGGTAATTTCAAAAGTGTGAACTGCATTTTTCAAGTCCTACACCCGCAATACTTTCCACAAGTATTCCTATCGTTTGTTTTTTCAATAAGAATATAAAGATGGCAATACACTCAGATCGATCTATCTGGTGTCATCTAGTGTTCAAATAATTTTGGGTGAATGAAAATCGTTTATATATGCGGTACAGCGGTGACTTGTGACTTTACTTTTACTGCCTAGGACTTTTTTGCTGCTTTTTTGGTTTCAGGATTAGAAAGCCCACTATAGGTGTGCGTATGGAGAAAACAAATGGCGTACTTTTAGTCCGCTTGAAAAAAAAATACATTTCTTTAAATGCTCAAGATAATAAAATGACTAAAAAGGCCACCGGATGACACTAAAGATGTCTGGATTGGAGCCACTTGATAAGACTGAACATGGCATACAAAATGGCAGGAAAGAGAACTGGATCTAGAAAAGTCACTGAACTGCTTGAAAAGCGGTGTAAAATTGAATTCAAAAATTGATTGATTTGATTGAGTAAAGTATCGAATTTCAATTAAATAAATAAATATATATTTCTTAAAATACTCAAGAATGAGCTTAGTGATTATTGATCAATGAGCAAGATAAATAAAATAGTAGATTATGTCACTAGGAGTAAAAGTGGGTCTTTTCGTGCTGAGCCCAGAGATTGACGGCCGAAGCGAAGCTGAGGCCTGCAACTGGGCGAAGCACAAAAAGACCTTTTACTCCGAGTAACATATACTATTTTTTTTTCAAGCATGCAAGAAATAAGAAATCTATTTAAAAGTGGTTCAGTTTTGCAATTTTCTCTCATCCTCTTTAAGCGGGTCTAGGTACTTACCCAATTGTGAATATTATAAGTAAAATACATAGAATATGTTAGAATGGTGGTTTTCAATGTTAATTATGTAATGTATTAAATAATAACCAATGATTATGGTAAACTAAGAATTTGTAGCATTATTTTCAATACTAAATTAATAAATGTCACATTGACAGATAAATATGATGACGCGCATGACATTTAACAGACGAATTCAGAATTCGAGAACCTATGCGATTTGGACTAATAACGGTTTCGGATGGTGACTGGTCGGTCTTGAGTGCTCTGAGAGTATTTCTGTCCTTTGTTTTTTCAACAAGAATGTAAAGATGGCAATACACTCAGATCGGTATATCTGGTGTCATCTATTATTAAAATAATTTTGGTGAATGAAAATCGTTTATATATGCGCCACCATGACACTAGCGGTGACTTTTGACTTTACTTTTACTGCCTAGGATTTTTTTGCTACTTTTTTGGTCTCAGGATTTGAAAGCCCACTTTAGGTGTTCGAATGGAGAAAACAAATGACGTACTTTTAGTCCGCTTGAAAAAAAAAATATATATCCTTAAATGCCCATGATAGCAAAAGGACTAAGAGGGCCACCGGATGACACTGAAAATATCTGGATTGGAGGCATGTGATCAGTCTCAACAACTCATACAAAATGGCAAAAAAAGGAAACTGGAGCTAAAAGCTACAATGCATTGCTTAAAAAGTTAACTGAAAAATTGATTGATTTGATTGAGATACTGAAGTAGAATTCTCTTTGCTAGACTTCTGCAAGTACTTAACCTGTAACTCAAAGAGTTCTGCAGAAAAAAACAAGAGGGGTGAGCAATTAAATAATTAAGTTGAAGCGCGAGTGAAAGTGGATTTCTACTATGGTTAGAATAAAAAAAAATATTTTTAATAATGAAGATAGTGAAAGGGTTACCAAATAAAACTGAAAATAATTATCAATAAATCAGCAGAGAAAAAAAACGAATTGATTGGATACCGAAAAATAATACACTTTTTGAGGGTAAAAAAAGTCATGGATTTGTCCCAAGCAAATCCCAATTATCAAACCATTATTATGTATTTAAGAAGTACTAGAAATAGATGAAAATATTATTATTTCCAGGGATGTAAATTGTATTCCTGCTTTTAGCGTATTAAATGGAATAAAGTATGATCGAAGGAATAATTAAGAAACAAAATTCTATCCCGAATTCCTCAAATAACCTTTTTTCTTTAATAGTCTCAACTATTATTATTGTTAAGTGGTATATAGAGGCTATTGTTCATATAGACTTCAATGAAAACCAGCCCCTAAGATCGAGCCGAAGACACGAAGATGGGCAAAAGTTTACTTAGCTCCGGCCGACATTCGGCCTTTGATCGCTAATATTAAGTTCCCCAAGTCAACTAATCAACTTAATGACTGGCCCCAATCAATAAATCCCAATAAAACATCAAACACACTAAAGAAGGACTTACTTGCGTGGAATAGTCGAGCGAATTGGACCGCACCATCTCCAAAACTTGCACCATATGGAAAGTTTGAAAAATCTCCAGCGGACCGCAACAGTCAACAAGTTTCCAGCGAAGCGAAAGGGCTTTATGCTGACAAAGCTCCCTCTCAAAGAAAAGGTGCAACCAAAAGTTTTGTTGTCGGCGGTATATACGAGTACGTAAACGAACAACAAGAGCGAGGGCTGTTGCGTGCGTGTTCGCGCGACAGGTTCGTCTGTTTCGGTGAGAGAGGGCTTACGCAACGCCGTCGGCCCTTTGAGCATGCAGGGCCGTACGCAGCCGAACGGACGGACCAATCGGGCGCCACCGCCTCACGCACTCCCATCGATCGAGAGCCGTCGTCAAAGAGATAGAGCCCGAGTTTAACGGGGAAATCTTACGAGCGAGCGTCCCTATTCATTGAATGGAGGACGCCGTCATGTCAAGGCTACAATGCCATCGACGAAAAAACTGCTTGTTGCTTTGTGCTTTGTTTGGAATTGATGGATGTATCGCGACGCTTTTTTTTGTTTTTATTTGCGTTTTAAATTCATCACTTTTGAGTCGTCTAAATCGTCTATCCAGAACAGCGAAACGGAACACATGATGCAATCTGTTGTCTATTCGAATATGGCTCCAGTCGGAAAAAGCCTAAATTGACCGAAGCACCACAAACCCAAAAAAAAACATTTATTGCCATATATCTTGTTGAATAATGCATATAGACCGGCAAATTTCAAGAAACTAAATTTCTAAGAAGATTTCGAGAACTACTTCTTCAAACAAAAATTCAACTATTGGAGAAAGTTACCAGCAAGGAAATCTTGATTCCATTATTTACTTATTCATAATAATAATAAGGTGGTAGTCAAGCTTGCTCGACTACTTTGAGGCTTGACACCCCCACGGAAGGTGAGTTATTTGGGTCACCAGGAGTAAATGATGACGTATGCCGGTTTACTAGCATTGGGAGTTGCTGTTTAGACTTAGCTTCTGGTCTTCAACTGGTAAGTCTATAGTCGTTTTCAGGAAGATATTCATCTAGCCAGCTATGAAAATATCGGATTTGTGGTGGCAGCCCTTGTTCCAAAAAATTTTCAAATGAAATCTGGGGAAATTCTCATCATTTTGTTGGTATTAACGGCATCGCCATTAAAATTTAAGAACCGACGTGGTGCTTATGTTCTATCCTTGTTTTCTCTATATATTTTGAGACAGAGAGCATAATGGTCGATTCTTACGTTCAAATTTTTAAGTTTTCTGGTTATCTAATTTATGTCCACATTTTAATTTTTTTTTAGTAATTTTTGATTTTTTATAAAACTACTTCAGCTAATATCATAAACAGTCCTTCATAGGACTATTCTATTTCAGAAGATCTTTTAAAAAAATCCAAATCCTTTAAAATGGCCAATTTGAGCGCCCGCGAGTGCGAAGCTATTGTCCGTTGCTACAAGGAATTTTTAAAAGAATCTGATAACTCCAGTAGCAGCATACATCGGGTCGCTCTTGTTTTTCAAGTTTGAACGAGGACCGTAAGCAAAGTGCTTGACATGAAAAAAAAAAGGAATACCATTCACAGACACTATCAGGACAAGACGAAAATCCATTATCCAGCGGTAAAGTTATGCTTTCAAAGAAGAATTGAATGGGTTGATATTCTCTAAGATCAAGAAGAATGAACGTTTAACCAACCAAGTTATCTATGAATATGCCAAAGAATATCTGGACTTTTCACACAGTTCTACCAGTCTTTATAGAATAATAAAGTCTATTCTATATTCGTTCAAAAAAGTTGATAGAAGAAAAATTCTCATAGAACGTCAACAAATTGTACATTGGAGAATAAGATTTTTTTACAAGTACCTTCAATTATTAAAACAGAATGATACTAAATTCGTTTTTTTGGATGAAACATGGATATACGAAAATGGAAGCTCAGTTCGACAGTGGGTTTTGGAAAATAATCCTAAAGGGATTCCTTCCAAATTCAAACAGGAAGACAACCGGTTTACCATCGTAAATGCTGGATGCGATGAAGGCTTTTTACCAGGATGCGACTTAATCCTAGATACCAACATTAATGATCGAGATTATCATAAGACCATAAATGGAGACATTTTTTTAAAATGGGTAAAAGAAAAATTAATTCCCGCATTAGGATTAATGAATACCAAATGTGTTGTTGTTATGGACAATGCATATTATCACTCTGTTAAAATCAATAAACCTCCAAATGTATCATCAAAAAAAGAAGTTTTACAGCAGTGGTTAGAAAGCAGAGGTATACCATATGAAAATTCTTACTCAAAAAAGCAACTTTTGGACTTAATAACATCACATGCAGGCCCTGACTGTATAAAATATGAAGTAGATGAGCTTTTAGAGGCTGCAGGACATGAAGTATTGAGATTACCACCTTATAACTGTCAATATAATCCAATTGAATTGGCTTGGCAAAAACTTTTAGAACAAACTTGTTCCTTGTCAACTTGATTGTAGTATTAGTTCAATTAATAAAGTCAAAAGCATTTGGCAGGCAGCAATCCAGCAGTGCACCAAGGAAAAGTGGAAAAATTTCATCAAACACACAGAGTATGAAATCAAAATGGGCTGGAGAAAATATATGGGTGTGGATGACATTGATTCTGTCCCCCCATTTATCATAAACGTTGATGAAACTGATTCTTCTGACACTGATGATCTTTCAACTGACCTGAGTAATTATGAAGATGAAGAAGATGCAAGTGGATCTGGAATACAAAGTGCAAGTACAGCAAGTGGATCTGGAATGCATAATATCGACTTGCAAACAACTGAATCCAACTGTTCAGACTCCCAGTCAGGTTGTGAAGAAATCACTCTTATGGTCGTTGATGAATGATGATACAGATAGTGAATAAATTGAAAAGATGATCTGCAACAATTTTATAAGGTGGCCCAAATTTCAGTGTGACCATTGGGATCTTAAAAACTCTCAGGTACAGTCAAATAGTAAAAAAGTTACTAAATTATTTCTCCAACAAAATTTCATTTGGATAATTGACAATTTACTATTCGATAAAGCTACCAAGTACTATTTTCTTTGGATATAAGTAGATAATTTGCCCAATTTTGCCACATTTTAACTAATCCTTATATCCATTATGTGCCTGTATTATATTTTAAACAAACAATTAACTTAAGTTTCATGTACATATATTTCATTTATCAAAGCTAAAGGTGTTCTTACAGGTAAACCTGCTTAGATTTCAAATTTGCAAGAAGTATAAGTGAGCCCACCTAGTTCCTTTAAACTTTAATAAATTAAGTTTAGTGTAAATGAAAGTTTACTTAGATTATTAATTTCAAGGTATAAATTAGGTATTATGGTTTTAAAGATCCTAGATTTTTATCACCATCTAATTTGAGACACTCTGTATAAATTGAACACTGAGATGAACACTTTTAAAGGAGGACCTTAAGATGTAAATGAGAAGCTTATAATAGAGTTAGAACAGCATTACAACATCTTTTATTCACAAATAAGACATTTTTTGAAAACTTTTTCATTTGAACAGTAGGTCTGTTCTTGAGGCAATCACAAAACAGTTTTCCAGTAACAATCAGGTTCTGGTTGGTTAGCCTCTTAAGTGAATTGAAACAATAATTAATGTTGTCATATTATTATTGGAAACTGGTTTCTGACTGATGTTAAAACAGACCTTTTATATTCATAGCATCATCAGCTTACATCCTAGCACCTTGCAGACAACAACGCAATTTTTATGGGCAAATCTGGTAATCTTATTATTGACTTGGCACTTGCAGGAATAAGTCACCGCCCTGAAAAAACTATGTGGCAAGTCAAATATATGACCTTAATTTGACAGACATAGGCAATTGTGTTAAAAAAAAGACAAATGCTAAAACTAGTATCTTTGAGGCTGAAAGATGGAGAATCACACACATACACACAATCACAAATGAAGACATCTAACAAATGATAATATGTTGAAGGAAGCAGTGAACTAGAACCTGGATGAGACAATTACCCAAATATGACAACAATTTTAATTTATTAGACACCCACTAATTAAATTTTCTTTTTATTGTGTTTTATAGGTCCACCTCAAGACTCTTTAGAAGACATAATGGGACCATGCCAAAACACAGACGCACCCATTTACTCTCACAAGCGACACAAGCATGTACCAACACACCTCAACTCCCCCCCTCCCCCTCCTCCTAACACACTCACAGACACATACACACCACATACATTCTAATATAATATGCACACTTATCCTATACAAGATCACATGCTCACTTATCCTATCCATACATTCCAACCTATACAAAGGCATAGAGACCCGGGTGAATTACCTACCACTGCATTTTCTTGAGCAGAGCAGTAATCATTTATTTACTGTTTTATGTGCTGAGCCATTTCTTTCTCACTTGGAGTCTACAGGCCACCTAAGAACCATGGGCTTCTCAACTATTCCATTGCAATATTTGTTCAGAAAAAGTCCTATGTATATCAACTATATTTTATTATCGTCATATTTGCCAAAGCTCCTCAGTGTATTGTTATAGTGATCATATATATGACATTTTAAGGGCTTGTTTAATAGGAATCTAAGTAGTCAACAAGTTGGCTGCAAAAAGTCAAAACAGTTCATCCTTTCCTCTTAACTTTTCAGGTATTCCATTCTTTTTTGTCAAGAATTTATATAGACAACGTGGTGACTTTTCTTTTGAACAAGTGGTAATAAATCTGAACTTTTCATTTTGTATAATATTTATATCAAAGATTTGTATAATATTTATATCAAAGAAACTATTATTTATAGAACTTCTTGATCAGTTACTATGAAGCTGTTTCATAGAGCTGGGGTACATAATATTCGAGATAATAGTGATATTGTATTAATAAGCTATACCTACATTGATGTCTCTGAAATAAAAAGTTATTGTGACTGCAAAGTGCAGCATTTTCATTTCAAGTGAGTTATATGTAAAACAGTACCAAGGCAAGTACATAGGTACTTACTTTTCTGACCGAAACTAACTAACGGACTCGCTAACGGAAGTTATCTGATTCTTATGTATAGGGTTAGACACCCTAGACCTCTCACCTATGTGAGATTGACACATTAGTTAAATTAGGTAACTATGAGATATAATTGAAACATCTTGTCCCAAGGAAAAAGATTATATTTCTTATCGAGACAAAAATGTTTTAGTCTCTTGTTATTTACTATTTACTAAACACGAAATTTGACTGAACCTAATATAAATATAAACATAAACAGGAAATACCTACCTAAGCATGTATTTACTTATAGTAAACAAAAACTGCACTTTTATTTTACTTCTATACACATCAATGAAAAAGCCAAAACTGATCTTACTATGGAGCTTTAGACAAGCCATATGACTTGAGATAAAATTGGTTCATGAAAAAGTATTTCTTTGTTTTTGAGGATCTTAAATTGCCTCAAAAGGAAACAAATGAGATATATCACTTCACTTTAGATCCAAAAAATAATCTCAAGCAGCCATAATCTCCAATGTATGGGGTAGTCACAAATGTGATCCTATTATGGAATATGTAGACTGCTACCTTAAATAGGCAGCCTTCTGGGTGAGTCTATTTGGAAGTCTTCAAATCACATGGTTCCAGTTCTTTCCTTTGCGCGTATACATACTAGCTTAACATTCACAGTCTAGCTAAGAATATGATTCCTTCCTTGAATGTTATGTTCCACTCTATTCTTTATTACCTACTTGTTTGTCGTTAACTATTATTTGAACCAGCCAAAATTTGAGGTAGATTAAGAGCTAGCCTGTCAACTCAATTTCTCAAGCAGAATACAATTTCTTTCAAAATGTAATGTTATTTGCAGTATTTTATCTTTCCTCATGATCCTGCAAGGACGAAAGAGATTTAAATAAAAAAAAAAGGTACTCTGGCCTTGTGTTTATCCCTTTTTCTAACAAGCATTTCTTGATCAGGTTTTGGCTCATGCAGTGAATTCTAAACGTAGTTCTGGATGGTAGTTACTCAACTATTTGCTCACTATACTTTTCTCACATTAGGAACAATATGAACGCAGAATAATAACTGGATTTAAACAAAATTGGTAAATGTTTACCAAACCACAAATTTTGAGGCTAAAACAGTGTTGTTATGAACCTTAAACTTGCTTCGCACCGATCTCCGATCTAGTAACTTTTCTGGTAACTTTTCAATTGTTTTTTTAAGGTGCATTTACAATGTCATGGGTGGCTAGATGAATATCTTCCTGAAAACGACTATACCAGAGATCCACTAACCAGTGTTAACATCAAGTTGAGCGTTATCAACCTTACGCAAGGTAAAGAAGCATCCAAAGTAGTATTTCCTGGCATTCCGGTAGACTTCGCTTTGTCCCATCTATTGGAACAACTTACCAAGAAAATCACGCTGTTAATTATTTAAGCATAATAATAAAACCGCAGGTGGTAATCAGGGTCGCCAGACTACTTTGGGGATTGACGGCCTCACGGAAATGAGGTACTTGGGTCACCAAGGGTAGACTTTAGACTTAGTTTCTGGTCTTGCGGAACCAGCCTACTGGAGACTCAGTCATTGGCGTTATCATCAAGCTGTGTATTCTCCATTTGTAATTGTTTATTAGGATGAGAAAGCCAGAACCAGAACTGTCTCTCTGATGGATTTGGCTAGGTCCAGTTTATCAGAGGAGAACTTAGCTTGATGCATAATGCATAACATCAAGCTGTGAATTCCTAAGCAGGAACGGAGCAAAATAATAATAGCAAGAACACATATACAAAAATCTCACTTATATGTTTCTGCAAGAATGGCAGGGGGTTTCAAAATTGCTATACAAGACCAAGTTATATCCACCAACAACTAAAAAAAATGTATCATGGAGGACCCTACTCTCAACAACGACAAATCTAGAAAATGCCAACAATTCCCAAAGACGGTCGACCGTAGAATATCAGGCTGCAAATTACTCGCAAAAAATACTTATATTGATACGTATAACTCAGTGGCAAAAATTATCTACCAAACCCTTGCCAATTCATTAACCTAACTTATGAGATACATACCGACAAAAGACAATATTATACTTACTCTGCCGAACCTGTATTGGAGAAGAAATACTACAAAATTCTATATGACGTAGACATTCACACAGAGCACACACAGATAAGGCACAGTGCACAACAGACCCGACATCGTTTTCCAAGACAAAGAATCAAAATGTAAATACCTAATTGATATAGCCGTCTCATCACATCAGAATGTTCCGAAGAAATACTCCGAAGAAATACTACCAGGAACTCGCCATTGAAATTGACAGGCTGTGCAAACAAAAAACCGTTTAGATCATTCCTATTATTATCTCGACGACAGTGTCACCCCATCGACATTTGCTAAATACCTCAAGGAGTTGAATTTATGAAGAGAAATCCACTCGACAGAAAGAAACACAGAAAGCAGTTGTAATGCATACTTGTAATATTATGAGATAGTTTCTTAGCATAAAAAATAAATTCTTATGGAATTGGCTGAGACCCGTCTATCAGAAAGAAAATACCGGCTAAAGTACAGCTGTGAGTCTCTAACCAGGAGGGAAGCATAATAATATACCGCATGTGGAAGTCAAGTTTATGAGACTACATTGGGGATTGATGCCCATACGAAACTGAGAGTTATCTGGATCACCAGAAGTGAATTATGCCGATTTACTAAGTTTAGTTCTTAGACTTTCTGGTTAGACTTGGCTTCTGGTCTTCGATCGGTGGACCGTCTACCTGAGGCAGATTTACAGTCATCAGTGTTAACATCAAGAGAGCTATCAACTACCAAATCCAAAACCTACATCCAAAAACCAATCCACAAGATAACAAACAAGCGTCTAAAATAGTATGTCCTGGCCTTTCGATCCTAAGCAGAATAAAGCATGGCTCCCTACCGTCTATTGAAAAAACTAGTAAGTTTCAAACAATTCAAGCTGTGAATTGTTGACTCAAGCCATGATAAAAATAATAATTCTTTGAGGATTGACTCTTTAAACTGAGCGAAATCGATCAGCAGGGATAAATGGTGACATAGGCAGGACTTGGTTAATTGGACTTGATCTCTGGTCTTTGAATTGTGGCCCATCTACTGGAGATTTAGATACCAGGTGTTAATACCAAGTTGTGTATTCTTTCTGTTTTGTAATTTTTTATTAAGCTCACAAATTGATCAAAACAGGTTCTCTAATGGATTTATCTGTGCCGGTCTATCAGGCGATAACTGTCAGCATAAAATCAAGCTGCAAATTCCTAACCAAGAATAACGTCAACACATAACAAAAAGCATACATATCTAGTCATTGTATACCTAAATAATCATTAATGATTATGGTTCTAGATTTGATGATCTTAGTTCGATGAACTCAGGAGATTTTGGAAATTACAGAGGCAAAATTGAGGCACCGCTTAGAAGTTTTCCATCAAGGTGCAATCCAATCCATTGTTTTAAATGACGTCACAATACTCAGTCTTTTTCTCAAAACTTACAAAACTCTTTCTCTCGAGAAGCAACCTTGTATATTAATTTAATATCTTGGAAAAAACTAATAAGTTTAACACTTCCAAATTGAATGTGTACAAAGGTGTTATAGGGGTTTCGGGGGGGAGGGAGGGGGGAGATATTTGCTCAGTTCCTGAATCTGAATTTACTAGAAATGGGTGTTTCTCTCCTAGGTGCCTAAAGTCTGTTTTTGTTAAAGAAAGCACAATTCTATAGAGAGTTCACTCCCTTCCAAAATGGCTCAAACCTGGAGAGAGTCAGACTGTAGTGCACGGCAAACTGTTTGACACTTAACACTACCAGATGCAGTTGTCACATTTACTAGAGATTCTCAGCTGGAACACATCATGCACTGCACAACAGGAGAGCATTTGGGACATCCCAGGTGTGCTATTCCTTGGAATGGTGATTTTCCAGGTTAGGATTTGCTGGAGTAAGGTTGGGTCTGGAATCATTTTTGTTAGGAGAGCTGCTGTGGAGCTGGAGGACAGATAGCTGTGTCAACACATTTCTTCTTGGTTGAGTTGCGTAGTTGGTTGTCTTGCCATTTCCGGACTCATGTGCTCAGACTCTCTTTGATCAGATTTTGAATACTTCGGAAATGGACCCTTTGCTTCCTCTGTCGAGTTCAGCCTAGGGTTCATTACTTAACAATAACTTCTTAACTCTTCCATCCCTGTATAGTCTTGAGACGGTCTCTATAATAAAGAAGCATATTATGTGTTTGGTCGTTGGTCGAAATGTATCTAGTACTCTGTCTAGTAGTACTGCGTGCTTAAATGTCTAGCAGCTTGACATATTTTGTAAGTTTGTTAAATCACCTTATTGATACACATGATGACATATTCCTAAGTTTGGAAAGTGAATAGTTCAAGGCTCGGGCTCAAACGACGTTGGGTAACTAAATATTTTGTGAGGTATGTTGGTGAAACAAAGCCTTGTGCTTAAAAAATACAGTAAACATTCCTGTATACAAATAGCCTAAACTGTTAGTAATTTATTGGCCCTGAATTTCCCTCTGCATGTTTCAAGTGTTCTCATTCCTAACATAATTCTCGATACTCTTTTCCTACAAACGAGTATTCGATTAACATCACCGCTCTGTCCATAAAAATAATATCGTACCTAATGTGAGATTCAATGTTCGCGTGATATATCTTTTTTTCGTTTGCATCGTCAGATACCTGTCCAAAACGCGAATCGTATAATAAACCTTTTGCAGTTTGTTCATCACTATTCATCACATAGATGGGGCTACCAGGAAAAGGTGGTCTAAGATTAACCCCAAAAACTTTATAGTTTGCCTATATTTTTTTATTGTCTATATTTATTTTTTGGCCACTCACGGTTATCATCTCCGGTACATCAAGTGTAGATCTTGACATTTTAAACAATATTACCTTTGCATTCGTATTATCTAAACTCAATCCTAAACTGAGCAGTGGCAGCTGGCTGCCACAAAACTGTCTACAGGCATAATGTTAAGAGATATTATTGACTGTGCTTTTCCCAGGAAAATCTTCATGGCTGGAAAAACCACAAGAATGGCCCTCAGTGCCGGGCAGACCTTCAATGGTCAGAGGGTGCGAAGGATCTCCCGAACTGAAAATTTGCACCTGGAATATCAGTAGTAGGTTTGAAGCAGGAAAAATTCATACAATAAAGGAAATGAACATATTGAGTATTGACGTGATGGGTATCAGCGAAATGAGATTGCGAGGAAATGGAGAATGCCGGATAGGAGATCATATAGTGTATTATGCTGGAAACGAAGAGAAAAACCACCTACGGGAAGTTGGGTTTATCATGAGGAAGGAGTTGAAACCTTCTATTATTAGCTGCTTGCCATACTCTGACAATGTTATTTTGCTAAAGCTCAGAGAAAAACCTAACATAAATCTTATCCAAATATATGCCGCCGCAGAAGACAAAAATGAAGAGTAAGTAGAAGGCTTCTATGCTGAAATAAAGAAGTACTTAAAAACGTTAAAGCAAGATAGGTAAACATGAAAATGGGATACTTCAATGCTAGAGTGGGACATGGAAAGGAGGACGAAATAGTGGGTGACTTTGGTCTGGGTCGCAGTAACGAAAGAGGAGATAGTCTGGTACAATTCTGCAGAAAATAACGCCTGGTAATAACAAGTATATTGTTCAAACTACCACCAAGACGCTTGTACACTTGGAAAGCACCAGTGGACAAACCATATAATATCGTAAGAAATCAAATAGATTCTATCCTGATTAATCAGAAGTTTCGAAACTGCATAATCTCGATCAAATCTTATCCAGGAGCAGATTTTTCATCTGATTACACTCCCATAGTGTGCGTACTGAGAGCTGAACTATGAAAGACTCAGATTACCCAAGCCATACAAAATAAGACAGAATATGATGTCGACAAGCTGCAGGATAAGGAAGTACAACATGCAGTGGAAATTACGATAAGTGAAGAATTACGGAAGACAACACTAGAGGAAGCTCAAATGCGTGAACAACTTTCAAAGAATCGGTGACCCAGGCTTGTGAGCAATTCCTGACCCCTAATAAAAACTAACAAAAGCAGAAGCAGTAGATGACCGACGAAATCTTAGAGATGGTGGAGGACTGACGAAAAGTGGAAACTGCCAATCCCATAGCTTATCGACAAATTCATAGTGCCGTTAAACAAAAAATCAGAGAAGCTAAAGAAAGATGGGTGAGCGAGAAATTTCAAGAGATTGAAGAACTGATGCGTTTAATATGTACAAAAAGATCAAAGAAGTCATAGGCAGACACAAAAAAAGGACAACAGAAAACATTATGGATGAACAAGGCAAGCTTGTCTATGAAGTATACGAAAAACTGAAAACATGCCAGAAATACTACTTGAACTGAAATACATTCTAAAGATAACCGGCGTCCAGAAAAACCTGACCAATCAAACAATATGGAAAATCCATTGATATCAGTTAACGAAGTAAACATGCCATTAAATGCGCTAAAACCAAAAAATCTACTGGTCTCGACCATATACTAGCGGAAGTGCTTAAGATCATGGACACGCATTTATCACCATACCGAAGAAGTCCAACACCAAATTTTGTGGTGACTCCCGCATCATCCGTCTTATGTCACTCGTGTTAAAAATCTTTCTCAGGGTAACCCATGCCCGCCTGTATAATAAATGCGAAGAATATGTGGGCGAGACGCAGTTCGAGTTTTGCAACGGCATCGGAACTCAAGAGGCATTTTTTTCCATTCAAGTTCATATACAACGCTGTAGGGATATGAGTTGCGACGTTCAGATGTGCTTTATAGACTATGCCAAAGCTTTTGATCGCCGTCAACACGAAACAATGGTAAAAGTTCTTCGTGAAAGGGGCTTGGATGGAAAGGACATAAGGATCATTGCCAATCTATATTGGTGAGCTAATCAACAATATCAGATATGCTGACGACACGGCTTTACTGGCCGATAACTTGGAGCGGCTACAAGAACTTACCAAAGGAGTTACACACACAAGCGAATAATACGGATTGGAAGTGAATATTAAGTAGACACAGTACATGGTTATAACAAGTCCCCTAATCAACGCGGTGGGCTGTATCGTAAAAACGAAGCTATCCAGAGAGTGCGTAGTTTTACTGATCTTGGGTGTAACCTCGATGATTCGTGGGACTACTCCAAAGAAATAAAGTGCAGAATAGAAAAGGCTAGAACAATGTTTACACAAATGAAACACCTATGCTGTCGAGATCTCAGCATGCCGCTCAAAAAGAGAATGATAAAATGCTATATTTTCTCAGTATTTTTGTATGGTGTCGAGGCTTGGACGTTGTCCGAAGCAACAGAAAAAAGGATCAAGAAATTTGAACTATAGATCTATCGAAGGCTCCTAAGAATTTCCTCTGTTGATCACCAACGAAGAAGTCCTTTGAAGAATGAACTGCCAATTAACCCTCACCGCATACCATAAAACAACGCAAACTTCAGTATTTGGGCTATGTCATGAGAAACCCTGTTAAGTATCGTCTGCTACAGCTGTTCCTGTAAGGTAAAGTGGAGGGAAGAAGAGGACCAGGTAGAAGGAGAATTTCCTGGTTTGCGAACTTACAGAAGTGGTTTGGCGTGACTTCCATTGAACTGTTTCGCGCTTCAGGCAAAAGCGCGAATTGCTATGATGATAGCCAACGTTCGGAAAGGATAGGGCCAACGAAGAAGAAGAAGAAACTCAACCCATTCTTCGAAAACCAATGGTGTGTTTTTTGCATGGCTTCATTTTTTTGCTTCTTTGACAGTGATAACACTGACTCAATATTGGGACCAGTGAATAACAAACTGGTGTCGCGTAGTTCGTAATGTGAAGTTTCTTATCAGCTCCCTGTAATAGTTCCGAGATATCGTGCAAATATATTACGAATAGCAAATGACCTAGTATGCTTCCCTGTGGGGTTCTTAATGAAACTTTTGCCCTACCAGAAAGGCCTCTATACTCTCCTTTGCCTATTGATACCTTTTGTTGGCTATCTGAAAGGTAGGATTTGATCTTGAAGACCCAGATATTTACGTTTTTCTGATAAGATGTCATGAGTTATCGTATCATACAGTTTTGACAGGTCTAAATATATACCTACTTGTGTTTCTTTTCTCTCCAAAGAGATTAATATTGTGTGCACAAATTGAAAGACAGCTATTTGTGTAGATTTACCCCTAATGTATCCATGATGAAACCCAATGAACAGCCCGAAAGAAAATCATTCAGCCTGTCAGTCATAATTCTTTCGAATACGTTTGATGAAAACTGATTGGTCTGAAATTCTCTACTTGCTGTGTACTGCCCTTTTTGTGTTGGCACAATGACGGCTAGAAATATGTAAGAAACGAAGTCATAGAATGTTTGTAATTGCCGTGTGCTTTTATCAACTAAAACAAAAACTAATTAATTGAAAATCCAAAAATAATTTTGTAGGTCTCTCTGTATCTTCAATGTCCAACGTTCTCCCATCTCAGCAAATTTGTATCTGTTACAACATATCCACGCATGGACACCTTGGACATACTCTACATCAGTTGGGAAATAGACCTAACTATTAGTAATCTACTTCATTTTCATATATCCTGGTATACTTAAAGTGTGGTTTCATAGATAACTCAAATACGTTATAGCTGATAACTTAAAAGAAGAGTCAACCAATTTAACGTCTACTTGAGATAGCAAAGGTTAGAAAGGATAATTTATAAAAAAAATTAAAAGAAAAAAATTAAAAAAAGGGAATCACGTTTTGTTTTACATTGTGCTACTTCATAAAATGAAGTTTATTTTCAACCACATATATAATGATGACATTACTGTCTTTTTAAAATTTTGGAAATGTCGCGTTACTGGTCTGGGACGGAAATTGATCTCATTACTCGTCTAGACCAGTCATAGGGTCCACTTCTGGTAAAGACAGTAATGGCTAGAGCAGTAATAATAACGATTGTGTTTATTGTTGACTTTGCTCTAAACCATAGCAACCAAAAAAAAATTTCGCAAATTGAGTGACGGTCTTATTATATACCTACCCCTCTTTCAACACTCATTTTCCATGCTTATTTCTTGGCCCCTAAAATTTAATGTTTTTATAGAATTAAAAAGGTGTCCCTCCTAGTAGCATCGAACTAGATAAGATACTTAACTGGTAATTTTTAAAAAATATAGTTAAAAATATTTTAATTATTTTATACGAAATATGTAAATTCATATTATGTAGGTTGTAAATAAAATAGTATACACACCTCGGTAGGAATTTTCCTTACCGTGTCGAGATTTTATAGTTCATCTCGACGCTGCGCGTCTCGATAAACTATCAAATCTCTCGACAGTAATGAACGACTTCTCACCCCGGTATTTAATATACTATTTTTCATGTGCCAAGAGACACACGTAGCGCCATATTCTCGTCCACTTTTGAAAGACTATACCTAAAAATAGGATATTCGGTAACAAATCAAGTTAAGCATCTTTTCAACTAAGATAATCACACTGATTAGCAGGGCGTCGTACGCTCTCCACAGCATACTCCCTTTCTGCTGAACAAACCTCATCCAATTACCCGATGGCAAATCTTCCAAATTAAGGCACAGCAGCCTTTCGGGCCGGACAATAAAACTGCGTCGCCGTCTAATAAAATAATTTGTCCGGGTGTTTAAGCCCGGAATTTCTTACAATGTTTAGTCAGATGTTGATAATGCCCTCGCCAGCGGTGGGGCCGTTATTTTTCACGTCCTCCCTCAAAAAATCAGGGCTCCAGGAAGCTGCGAGCAGGAGATAAGCCCCGACCGTCGTCGCTCCAAACGTCAAGAGCTTATTTGAGGTCATCTGCCATGTACGGCAATTAGTTGTTGTTTATAATAGATTTTTGTTAAGGTTTTGCCTGGGGGTTATGTCTTTGAATATTTGAGTGAGGCACATCTGTGCCTTGCAGCTTATACGTTCTCTATTATGCGAGGGAATAAAATATTCCGGAGACAAGCCTTCCCCTTTCTTGGGATCATTCGATTTGAATACGTCGTTATGTGTGATATGACTGCTGCTGTAGGAAAATGTTGTCTTAAGTCTATCCAGGACCGGCTTGATACCTCGAACGGTACACTCCTCACTAACAAGAAAGTGCAACGGGCTGATCCAATCCTGTACCACATGTATCCAGATTAACAATAAAAGAAAAGCATCGTTCCTTACTGAGTTTTAACGTCGAAGCCCATTTGGCTTTACTTGAATTCTCCGGAACAGCTTCACCGCTACTTTATTTTTATACGTTATTGCAAGAAAGCTGGTTTCAGGTTCAAGTCACATCTTACTTTAACAACACAACTGCGGATTGTCGAAATAGTTATTGTTTTCGAACCTTTAAGATAAACAAATCGCGACAATTCGAGTGTTTTCCTAATGCATGCAGGTTTCGTTTCAAACACTCCTTCGGGGGGGTCTTACTTTCCACCCATCATCGCCAATTTCGCACTTCAATCAGTCCCTTTATCTAAGTTTAATTAAAGAATTTCGCCCAAGCCTGGAAAGGAAAAAATTGGGAAATAAAATGCTTTCGTGGATTTCGCCTCTCGCCCGCCGTTTCAGATGTTTATATTTAATAAAACTTTGGTGCGTTTCGGCCTTTATAAAGTGCAAAAGCCAAAATTTAAATTGGATTTTTGTTGAGTGGCATTCGCAATTACCCAGTGAAAACCAACACTCTCAGTCGGTGGCAAAGACGTTTTTATTTGCCTATACGTGTTATAAAACTCAATTTTATAATTCTGGGATTTATGATTTTTTTTTGTGGCAGCTGGATGGCTTTTTGAGGATTTGATTAGGTAAACTTTGTGGTAATTTAGAGATAAGTATATCGAAATTTCCCTTCGTGTATTTTTTGCATGCAAGTTTTAACTTTAGTCATATTATAGAGATGTCAGAAGTTTAGTCTTGTGAATAAAAATTCTGAATTCTATTATTTATACAGGGTGTCCCGTAAGCACATGATCAAAAGGGCATTGTGCCATTCTTTGTTTCAAAAAAATAATAATTTGATCAAACTTTGATTTAGAAAACGTTTCTGGTTCCATTGCGATTATTACAGGTTCCGTGTTCCAATAATTTATCGTCAATTAACTACAACATCAATTCAACAAAATCAACGACAAACGTCATTACAACACAATTACTCTCTACTAACCATTCGCACTGTTCGCTTGTTCGCTTATTTCGCTTATTTACTACACTGCACTGTTTATTCGATTCCATTTCGTGAAGCTCGCTGGTTTATACACCCGGCCTAAACACACTCTCGTATTTTCGAGAACGGAGGCGACTGTTCCCGGTTCTCTTTTAATCTAGATGGGTTACCGGGTTCGCGGTTGGCGCTCGGCGTTGCCGCTTCGGCCCGAATTTCTGTGGACTGACGGTCGGACGAAAGATTGCCCTCCTTTTAGTTCTGATCGTCCCGATCAGAGAAATCTCCACGACTGTAAATCTTCCGTTCAAGATAAACCACTTTCATCTTTGCTCTAGGGGTACGTTGGATGACTGTATATGGACCCTCCAAACTTGGAGACAACTTGGGAGACTTTCCTTTTTTTCTCTGTCGATTATACAGCCACCCCAAGTCGCCTGCCTTAAATCCTGCAGAATTCGACCTTAAGTCATATCTGGCTTTCATCCGATCGCTGGCAATCTTTATCTTTGTTCTCACATTTTGATGAATTTTCTTTAAGCTTTCTCGAATTTCATCAGTATAGTTCTGGACATCTTGCATCGGTTCCTCTGGTGATCCGTACACCAAATCTACCAGAAGACGAAGCTCTTTATCAAATATAACCTGGACAGGGGTATGTCTGTCTTTCTGGTGGTCTGTTACCATTTCGCATAGGTATTGTTCCATGGTTCGATTTAACCGCTCGATCATGCCATCTGATTGTGGATGTAGCGGAGTTGCTCTGGTTTTGCGGATGCCCAGAAGTTCCATGATCTTTTTGAAAAGTCTTGAAAAGGTATAACAATTTCTGCACCACTCTTCGAGGTCATCTCCGCAATTCACCCAGTGGTACCTCTCCGGAATGCTATCCAGGGTCATATTCACTCCAAAATGGCTTCCAGGCACTACATTTTGCATTTCTCGCAAGACACCTTTCCCTCTACTTTCTGGTACGACAAGCTGGAGCGTGGCACTTTTCCCGTCGGGGCTTTCCCAAGTCCTCTTCACTAAACAATTCTGAATTGGAAGGAGTCCCATTGAGCCTACATAGTTTTTAGTTCCCTGCTCTTATCTGCTATGTCCTTCCAATTAGGTCTTTGATTTTCCAAGTTACATTGATGTATTAACCCCACAGCATTATCGGTCGTTTGTTCGACCTTCATTTGTTCAGTGGTCCAATGTTCGTCGAAGTCAGTCCTGGTTCTCCTAAGAATGCTTGTTCCTTCTCGTTGTTCTACTCGTTGGCAGTGTCGACATTCCCATTTACAAGGCCTGTGTGATAATGCATCTGCGTTACCATGAGATCTGCCAGAACGATGTTCGATTTTATCAAGGAGAGTGAGGCTTCTTCCAAGCTTTCCAATCCTACAGATTCTAGGGGCTTCCGTAGGGCCAGTCAGCGTCCGCCCTTTCACACTGACTGATCTTAGTTTTCCGGCTGACGTGTCAGGCCGCCAGATGGTCGTCATGGCGGAGTCTGACTCCTTTCCCGTCAAACGCGACAGTCCCTTTTAAAATGGCCTATTCTGCCGCAGTTGATACAAGATCCGGGATTCTGTAGGTCGGCATTTCGGTCAATATTTCTTCTGTAACTAATGTCTTGTGCCCTGTTCCTTGATTGGTCGAAATATGAAGTAATTTGCTTCCTGAATTCACGCTGCTCGTCCAACAATTACTTTAAGATTGAGTTTGGCTGCGGCTCTTCCTGTATGTCAACTATTCCAACTCTTTGTATTTCGCTTTAACGCTGCGATAATCGCGTTGCAATTACACTTTTCAGTTGTCGACATTGTACGAGTGATGTCGACCTTTCCTCTCAAAGTCTCTAAAAGTTCGGTATCCTTGTCCGAATCTGTCCGTCCATTTTTAACTGCTGCCGTCTCAAATTGGTCTTTATAAATGCTTCAAGAATTAGTGCCGTCGAAAACTACATGCCTAGTAATGTTTAGTCGCTCTGCGGTTAAATTTGGCCCACTGGAACTTGTTTCACAAATCCGCCACCGTTCTTCTAACTCCATCATTTTCATCTCTACTTCATGATTTATTTTATCCACGCCTGATTTGACTTGATCCACATCTTGTCTAACTTGATCCACGTCTTGTTTGACTTGATGTACGTCTTGTTTGACTCCAGTCGTTTTGGTTGAGACAAGTTCTTGCAACTTGATACGATCATCTGTTAATGCTTGAAACAAAGTAGCTTGCTTTTTTCTTTGTTCCCTTATCTCAAGTTGCCTTTGTTTTTCTTGTTCCTTTTTCTCAAGTTGATTTTGTTTTTCCTGTTCCTCCAGAAAATTTCTCTGTTTCTCTTTGTCGAGCTGCCTTTATTTTTCCTATTCCTTTTTCTCAAGTTGCTCTCGTTTTTCTTGTTCTTCTTGAATACGATAAAAATATCAGTCAGGTTTCCAACGCCTACTTGACGGCAATGATAAGTGAATGGTTTATACTTATGCCTTCGCAAGACATAGGAGCCCACGGGCCCAAGGCCCTTGGCTTTCCTAACCTCGTAGCCCTTAGGGCATAAATATCTACTTAATGCCTTTCATACATAAATAACTTTTTTTTTTCGCTAAACCTCTGAATGCTACAAGACTTTGCCAAGAACAGTAAATTTCAAAAAAACACCAGCGAATCAGATTTTAAAAACTGAACCTATTCAGGAGGCTGAAGTTCTGGTAGTTTTTGTAACAAGACACTGAAGAACTTGATGATAGGCGCTGTTCTTCCATTAAAATATGAGTCTTAGTTAGAAAAAAGTCCACACTAAATCTTATTAAAATCCATCCTAACGTTCTCTAGATAATATTATGAAAAAAAAAATATTTTTTTGTCAAGAATTTGGGTAAGGTTTGCAATGTAACTGGAAAATTTGTGATCAAAAGTGTGATAAGATCGTTGCATTTTACATCAGAGATTGTCGCAGTACCCGATTGATCATGTGCTTACGGGACACCCTGTATACTATGGTGATAAACCTGATGCTTTATTTTTCCACGTCTAGCTTCGAGGAACTGTTCCTCACTTCATCAAGAAGGATTAATTGCAGATAGTTTTTTACCCACTACAATTATTATAGTTCACGTCAGGTCATGTTTTATTTTTCTTCACACCTTCCTTTTTTCAATTTATTTCCCTTTCCACCCTCCCTTTTCCTATAATTACTGATGTTTTATTAAGCTAAATATCTACAGCTATTTGTCTAAAATCTAGCGACTTGTTTTAGTAACTAAAATTCATTATTAATTTTCCTCTGCAGTTTAATTTTTTGTTTAGTTTATGCAATCTGGTTATTCCGTTCCCTGATATTGCATTTTTGTGTTTATTTGTTTGTTTGTTTTTTTTTCTCTGTTGACTTACCCCTATTGTTAAAATTGAAACAGTTTATTTATCACTATTTTTCCAAGGCTTGTTTTTTAATAGTATTTTGCATATTAAGAAGAAATTTTTTCTTTTTAAGTTTGTATCTTTTAGGTATTTTTTTGTTATTTTTACCTAGTGCTTAAACTAATGCACTTATCTCTTGCTTTGCATTCCAAAATAGTTTTTTACATTAAATTTTCTAGATGTGTGTCTAAAATCTTCTCTTTTTAATTGCTATCAAAATTCTCTAAGATAAAATTTTTAGATTTTTAGATTGCTCATTTAAAAGTCGTCAAAATCTATTTTCCATAGTTTATTTTAGATTACTCCACAAGGGATAGTGGCATTTTGCAACATTTTGAATTGTATTTTTTGTTTATTTTGTCTTGGAATATCTTCCTCTTAATATTCTTGTATATGTGATAAAAAAATTTCGTTTACTTCATACTGTATCATTTAGGACACTTTTACGTACTTGATTTTAATCCGGTAAATAGCTTTTTAGAGGATTGGATATCGTAAAGAAATTTTACAGTATTGAGTACCGGCACATCTTCAATAAATCCATCGTATCCGTGGTAACCGGGAAACCGGTACCGGTACAGGATACCGTAATGAAACTATTTGTCAAATTGGCCGATTTGTCAAAAGTTTATTCGCCGCGCATAAAATTATTTTTTTCCTGTTTTTAATAAGTATGAAATAAAATGTTGTACATCATACGTTCGGAAATGTGTTACAGTAGTCGTTAAGAAAATTCCAGACTTGGCTAGCGCCTCGTCCGGAAACATCTTACTCCTACTGTAAAACTATATTTACCGGACTTATAACGTAAATAACTATTACTTTACTTAGACAGTTCTGTGCTCCATGCTGTTAAATTTGCCCTTATATCAGTTCTAATTTTGTTTTATGTGTCAGATAATATCAGTCTAGGTTAGTTCAGGTAAGGTCTTCCTGAATAATGTCATTCAGATCTTATTTCTTCAGCGTCTAATAGATAAATTTTTTTAACTCTTTTTGACAATATTTTGAAAACTTTGACCGGCATTTTCTTTAATAAAGCACTATGTCGAAAATAAATAGTTGTGTCCCTAGGAATTTTAAATAGAGCTTGTTTACTACGCAAACATCTTTCTTACTTTTCTGTTTAATAGAGATGAAGAAGAAGTAACTCTAACATCGACCCATTTCTAACTCTTCAATTTGTTCCTTGTATGAAGATTGTAAGTACTTGTTGAGTTCTCTGAATTTGATCTGTCTCTTTAGATTAGTTCAGGTTCAAGAAGAGAGTTTCACATGATAAGATTTTCTCCACTTTTCTCTTTGACGGAGGTTTAGACATCTTCTAAATATTGCTTATCTATGGAGGATTTCTTGTTCTTTTAAATATTTTTATTATTTCAGATAAATAACAGAGTTAATTGTTGAATTTTAGTAACTTCTTTTTAAAATCTAAAGTTTTGGATGAGGATTAAAAAAAAATCCAATTTTCCTTCATCTCATTTTTTTATTTACATCTCTTTCTTCGGGCTTTTTCTAAATTCTTTCAAATCCTTAAATGCCCTTTATATAGATTACAATTTGCTTGTGCTTTTAGCAGTTTGGCATCATCAACCCTACTTATAAGGTCTTAAATTTGTCTCTTTTTAACTTTAAAGAAACTTTCTTTACTTTTCACTTTGTTGAAAACTTGTAGACTGTCTAAATTTTCTAAACTTTTGACCATAGATGGAGATTTGCAATTTCTTGATCTGTTAAATGCTTTCGTAGTTTTCTTAAATTTTATCTTTGAAATACGATACGTATAATTTGGTTGTTCCCAATCAGATAAACCACTCGTTTCTTTAAGAGTTATTTTGTGCTTTTTATTTTACCTTTGATAAAGATTTAGAAACATTCTAAATCGATTTTACTTTTAGTAGTAGATTGAGATTTTTGCATTATTCTGTTCCTTCAGAAATGATCTGAGTTTATTAAACTCAGATCATTTGTGTAATAAATCAGCATTTTTTTACTTCGCTTTTGAATATTAGAAAACATTCAACTGGTATTTTCTTCGCTAAAACATTTAAAATGGTGTATCCTAGCGACTTTTAAAGCTCATACGCAAATTTCTTTCTCTTTCATGATTGGATAGGTACTCTTCTGGTAAAAGCAGAGAGATCTATCCAGGTTCCAACTTCCTGAGCGCTTTTGCGAAAACTCACTTAAGGTTCTGACCAGAGCAGCGTTAGTTAAAATAAAACACGAAAACTTCAGAATTGGTTGTTGATGGTTGAATTAACCCTAGTAAATTTCCGCATCCACACAAGCAAACTCCCCTCAGAATTTTTCCTACGGGCCTGCAAATGTCGAGCAATATAAGGTAACCGTAAGAACGAATCTTGGTTGAACGTAAATGGCAAAATTGGATTAATTTTGAAAATATACTAGCTTTCGCTTATTATCTTCGCTTTTCTCATATTGAGCGTAGTATGGGACTTAGTGGAGCTCCCATGAATTTTGGTCGTTCAGGCCTACGCACGTCCTTTAATCACGCACCCTCTTACCTATAGCTAAAAAGCAGCAACGAAAAAGTTAATTCCTGCGAAGTTGCGGCAAAATTAGAAATACGATTAAAACTTTAGCATAAATTTAACAAACAGGAGGGTTAAATGTGTTATCTCAACTATAAACAACTTGAAGTTTTCAAGTAACGCGCGGATAAGATCTCGCGAAAACCTTTTATCAACGCTTTAATAGAGATTGTCTGCGGGACGAAAAAAGGGCCCCTAAAAAAGGGCCATATGAAATTCTATTGCGGGGATGGTCCCGAGTGGACACTTTTGCGTTTATTGCACCATCGTTTAGAGCACGAGTGTGAAGAAAATAGTAATTAGTTCAAATGGACGCCATGGGGTGCGCTGGACACATTCGGCCTTATTACCCCAGTTTAGAACTTCCTGAGCTCTTAATGAATTTTTGTTTGGCTAATATCCCCCCTCTTTTCAGTGCAGTTATGACTTTTAAAAAATTCTCCTTCTTTGGCTAAACTTTTTAGAATCTCAGTCGATATTAGTCGTGAAAAGTTCAGCAAACTTCCGCACCTTTCACGCCTGGCCAGACTTTATATATCTACGTCTGTATCGAGGAACGTGACCGATCTTTCATCTCGGGGGATAGCCTGGAGATTTCCCCCGATAAAACTATACACTTTTGTTGTAAACTTTGGTAATTCCTTTTCAAATCATCTATCACGAGATCAGCAACACACGTTCTCAATTTTCGTTTCGAATTTATCAGGAGGAGGCGTAAAATGTAACTGAATAACTCTTTATGTGGAGTAATGGGGGTGATTATTTAATGGCTGTCAACGGCGGTGCAATGATTGAGTACTTTCTGAAACAAAAGTTCCAGTTTTATATAGGCTCAAATAGAACGAAAAAGAACTCGTGTATTTAGTTCACATGCATGAAATTGTAGTATTTTTTTGCCCAGTTCTTATATCATTTCCTATCAGTGGCTTTAGGCTACGTCGGAAATGATTTTACGTCTCCATTTCGAAAAAGCAAACAAACAAATGTTTGCTCAGTGCTCCAAGAAATCTTCGGCAATGCATGGAAAATTTTTATTTCCAAGAGCTACGACTGTCCCAGAATTTTGCAACCTGCTCTCATTATTCACACTTTTAAGCAGACATTTAGTGCGCGTATGTGTGAAAAGTCCTCACGATATTTGTTCGAAAACTCCTGCTAAGATTTCTTCGAAAAAAACCGAAAACTTTTGATGGTGGGGCAAATGGTTTCAGGGCCGTAGCTCCCCAATATCACTCGAACGTGCCTCCTAAAACTGTTTGTTATTTATGCTCAAATACGTGCGCCATCTACCGGAATCCTGAGGCGATGCAGAAAGCACGTACCGTTTATTGTCCGAGACTTTCAATCAGGTTTGATGACGTCTGGATTCCTTTGGAGGGTCTTTGTTTTACCTAATCTATTATACTGTAGGTAGTAGTTCTACGACCGTAAAACGAGTGTAACGTAAAAAATGAGAATTGAGAATTTTTATGAGTTAATGAAGATATTATATTAAAATTTTAAGATATTTCTTTCGGGGACTTGATTCATTGATATAATTTAGTGTGCTCTGATAGACCTTTCTATAGATACATACGCTGTAAATAACCAGAAAACTATTCCGTCAAAAAGTGGGTTTGAAGTTTGCAAGCTTTATTGAACAGTAGATATTTTAGTTCTTTTTAATTCATTAAAAAGTTGTAAGCTTATCAATAATTAGAGCCACCTATAGTTGCAACACTGCAGAGTACACAATGTCAGATTCAGAGAACATGAATTTCACTCCCCCTAAAGTGACTGGAGCCACAAGTGATGAACAATTTAATATCCATATACAAAGTCCACTAAGTTATACAATAGTAGTTATGAAAGTTTTCTTCAATCGTGTGCAGACAAAAATGTCAAGAACTATTCTGAGAACGTGCTGTTGGTGTATTTATCGCATTTGGGGACTGAAGTGAACATGAAGTGTTCGACTGGAGACATTATTCAATGATCAAAGCCCCTTCTTCATCTTTTTTTCGGAAGTCTCAAGGCTTGTTTTACCCATCAATTTGCCTCTCTTGGGATGTCGACGACCAGCTGTCCTTCCACCTCTTGGGAGGCCGTCCTGGATGTCTGCTGGATGCTGGCTTTTTATTTCTGGCGATTTTTGCCACTCTTTGGTTTTCCGTCCTGGATATGTATTCATTCCAGAAGCGTCTTCTGACACGGGTCCATCTAACCACGTCCTCTAGCCCGCAATTTTCCCTAATTTCGCTACTCCTTATTTGGTCCCAAAATGTGTTCCCTGTGATCATTCTTAGTACATATATTCATTTCGCTGGTTTGTGCCATCCTTTTTGTCGCCGCTGTTTCAGCTCGTGTTTTTGCCCTGTATGTCGTCAGTATATTTTTCCATACGGTTGTTCGTAGAGCTCCTGCTATTCTGGCTGCCTGGTTTCGTATTCTGGGTTATCTGGTTTGGTACACCAGTCTTGAGTTCACCATATGTTGATATTGTTGTTCCCAAATAGTTGAATTCAGAAGTCTGATCTATTGTTTAGTTGTAGTTTGCATCTGCGTGGTTCCCTGGCGATCACAATTCTTTTTGTTTTGCTGGTTGATATTCCCATGTTGACCTTTTCGGCCTCTTTCTTAAATCCCTGTGAGAGCCATTGCAGCCCATCTTGCGTGTCCGCAAATAGCGTTACGTCGTCTGCGTAACATATTATCTTAAGTCGTTCAGTTGTTGGTTTTCCAACTTGTATCCCTGGTCTACCTTGCGCACTTGCTTTATTATTTTGTCCATTATGATGTTGAACAGCAGTGGACTGAGGCTGTCTCCTTTTACTCTTGTGCTTTGCTCTATTTTCTCTGTTGTTGTTAATTTTGCTCGTATTGTTGTGGTGTTGTTTGTGTTGAGCTCTCTAACCGTCTCCGTGATTCTTGGGGGTATCCCCTGCGGTTCAACTCGCTCCTAACGTCCTCCAGCCATATCCTGCCGAACGTTTTCGTCACATCTATAAAGCACAGGTATGCTGGTTTGTTATATTGTTATACTGTATTGCCTTCTCTATAACCTGCCTGATAACGATCACTGCGTCAATCGTCGAACGGTTCTTCCGAAAACTTTGCTGCTCCTCGCTTATTGTGGTGTAGCTGAGAATAGGTTGTTGTAGCATACGGGTGAATAATTTCATGGTCGTGTCTAGAAGCGATATTCCTCGGTAGTTCGGGGATTTGAGGTTTTCCCCTTTTTGAATATAGAATCCTTCAATATTTTGCTTGAATAGTTTGGCCGCTGTCGAGCCAGAGCTTCTCCTCCTCACTTCAGCAGTTCGTTGGGGACGTTGTCCGGGCTTGGAGATTCACCGTTTTTCAGGAGCTCCATGTCGCATATCACTTCCTCCATCGCGCATTGTTCTACATCGTCGAGGTCTATGGCTTCGCCTCGGTTCAACCTCCCCCGCTCCTTGGGCCTTCGCTTTTCCTGTTCATACCGGTTCCTATACAGGACCTGAAAATAGGTGCTCTATTCGGCTGCTGAGATGTTATTTAACTGTACTGTCTCATTTATTTCCCTCTTTGTTGTTCTCAGCATTTTCCTTATGCGTTTTTGGATTCCATAGAAGACACATTCCATTTCTCTACTGCAGTTGTCCCAATGCCCTCTCTCTCTATTTCCCTTATACGGTTGTTTACTCTGTTCCTTGTTTCGATATATTTGATGTGGTTTTTTGGGGTCTTGTTGGCTATGTACGTTATGTGGGCTTTTTTTCTTTTCACTGGCCAGTATCTTCAACTCTGGTTTGAACCATGGTTTTTATTTCTGTGTTTTGTCGATGTGTCGATGGTTCTTTTGCCCAGTGCCTCCTTTGCTTCTTGGTTTATGTTGTTTTATAGGCTGTCCTATGAGCGGTCTATTGTCTGTTGCTGGAGGATAGGTTTCCTTTCAATTTTTCGGGATATGCGCCTTTTGAACAGATCCAGCCTGCTTTCTGTTTTTAGTGACTAGATATGGTAATCCAACGACAAAGTTGTCGTAATGACCGTAATGTTTGGGTTGTCCATTTTCTTCCTGATTAACTGGTGGTCTTGCCATGGTAATTATTTCCATTACTAAGTTATGGTCTGATCCGATGTTTGCCGATGTTAGTGATCTAACATCCTGTATTGGCTCTGGCTTGATGGCTCGATTCAATATTATGTAGTCTATTGTGGACGTTACCCCTCTATTGCCCTGAGACGTGACTTTGGGTTGGGGCTTGTGTTTAAAGTATGTGTTGTTATCAAAGAGTTATTGAATACTAAGCAGGTAGTCGACATCAGCAAGTTTATGAAATTACGTTCTTATTTAAGAAAATACAATGAAAGCTATTATCCAAAAAAATCACAAGTTTTCACAAAAGGAGAAATTCACTGTTTCTTATCTGATGCTCCAGGTTAGATCTATTTGGTAATATAAAGAAAAATAAGCAAGATAAACCTTCAAAGGAAAAGATAATATTAATACAGGTTATCAAATTTTGCAACTTTTATACGTTGTTTTGATAGTTGGGTCATTGCGATGAACTTGTAAATATGAAAATTGAAGCTATTGAAGATTTGAAGATCCTGTTGCACATCACAATTCCAGTTTCTAAAATATATAGAGTTCGATCATTCACAAATGTAGACGAAAATTTACTACTAATTTAGAGAAATTACGCTTCTTTGCGACAAAAGGAAATGAAGGATTCCCGTTTTCTTTTAAAGTATTCAAATAGGAAATGCCAAAAAGCCGTCATGGCCACTCACAAGATTGGTAGCGTCCCAAATCAGGTGGCCAATTTTTGCTTGAGGAGGACTTCCGCTACATTGTTGGAAGCCGGAGGAGCTGATCTCACATGTCTAAAGCGGCATGAGAGATGGAAAATTAGCACTATAGCAGATGGCTACATTGAGGAGTCTATGGCAAACAAGAACTACACAGCAAGAAAGATCTTCTCATCCAGTACAATCGCCGCAACTGCTGGAAATATCCAGAATGTCTCACCTAGACATTTTTGTAAATTTCTCGAAAACGCTGAGAGATCAGAAAAAGTGCAAGAGAGAAGAAAGTTTCTAAATTGAATTGAGAATTCAGAGTTTTACGAGAAAACGATCGGTGGCGTGCTACAAAAAAGTTTTGGACGGTAAAATGGGACACAACACTTTTACTCGTTTGAAATATCCAACGATGCAGATTATAAATAATTACCTATATTTAAAATTTGAATAAAATATCTCAAAAACTTTAACTTAAAGAACCTGTATATACTTTGCAAAACATTTTTTGACTACAGATTATATAAGAAACTAGGGCTATTTTTTGCTGCAGAAGGCGTGATTAAAGTTACACTACAAAAAAGTGGACCATCCTGTATATTTTCATATTTGAATAGAGTTTGAAAGTACCATTATAATAATA
This sequence comes from Taphrorychus bicolor, assembly GCA_951812265.1. NCBI lineage: Eukaryota > Metazoa > Arthropoda > Insecta > Coleoptera > Curculionidae > Taphrorychus > Taphrorychus bicolor. Next base: position 58,208,801 of record OX638297.1, on the reverse strand, counting down.
TAACCACAGCTAAGCCAATGGATTCTTCTAGCAAAACCCTATTCATAATCCAAGAAATTTTCCTTGATTTGAACTCCTTGAATCTCCTAACTTGAACTAACCAAAATATAAAATAATAGTAAATGGTAATTTCTCAAAAATCCCCTGTAACCCAAACAAATAAAGATCGCTAGATTTTCTGTAAACTACTAGACTACGCTCGAAAATTCAACATGATTCTTCCTTTTCTTCTATCTATTACCATTTGTGCTGTACGTACCTACCCATCAGAATCAATGAAAATGATTCACCCTGTACATACATATAGCGTATGGTGTATATTAATTAATAAAATATGGATATCTTGAGAACATTCAATATTGTACAGAAATATTCGATAACTTTATACAGCGGATATATTAAGGATATGGGAAATGTTCCCAGAACATCAAATCTACATAAGTAAGACATACATGCGATATCCATCCATGTATATTCTCTGTATACCGAGAACTGTGACAAATGGATATTTATAGGATATACATTTGAGGTAAATCAGACATACATGGATGTTCCACAAATATACGTGATCCAGACAAAAACTATTTTTATCATTTCAAGTCTTAAGAGATCTGGAGTCTGTCTCTTCTTTAAGAGTGCACCTCCTTTGAAGTGGGACCATTGGGGCAGCATGAATTTTTAACCTCCTCTTTTGCTAAAAAAAAAATCAATCTATCTGTATTTTCGAGATACGGCGCTAGCTAATGGAATAATAATTTATAATGATGATTTGGAGATTTCTTCTGACAACATTTAGGAATATTCGAGAGTCTTGGAGAAGGTCTTTGTTATGTTGGTAGCCAATTCGACTGGTTAAGTGTCTGCTTAATTACACAAATATTAATTCCCTGGGGTATGAAATATAAGATTCTCAATCAAGTGAGCTGACCAACACCTAAAACCTGCAAGGATTTATGCTGGTGTCCTTTTTAAGTATCATATCATACTCCAGAATATTTATAAAAGATTTTTCACTCCTAGATAAACTCTTGAATGATTTGACCAAAACGCATGTTCTATTGAAGTTTAGTTTCAAATAATTTAAAATTTCTTCAGACGAAACCAGTACCAGCCTTCTTATGAAACTTATATCATTGTGAAAAATCGAGTTTGGGATATGCTTTAAGGTATACTTTTACAAAAAAAAAGAAAAAAGAAATATGATTAATCCAGTTCCCTATTACAGTCAAAGGACCACACTAAGTTATATAGTACTCAGATTGAGTGATACTAGAGTGACGCCTATAGGGCATTAGAATGTACTTGCAAGGCATATAATTCAAGGTACAAAAGAGATAAATCCCAAAACTATACAGTGGTCTCTACTTCTACAAAGACTTTGGATTTTGCATTGCAACATAGATGTGTTTTAGGAAAAAATGTGCGGATGCATTGAGTAGGAGTTTTAATAGTAGATGGATGGTAGTGGGTGAATGACTGGAAATAAAACCTCTTTCCTTTTTTGGAAAAATTTCCGCCGTTTTGACTGTGCGTTAGTCTTTATTAAGGCAAAACTTTTAATTAGATAGCAGTGTCAGTATAAACAGAATAATGCCGCCATAAAGACACATAAAGAACATACACCTTTTGGCAGAATGTGTATCTTCTTAGTCTATTCTTTATGTGTCAGGGAAGTGGTGTGCTGTTTACACTACCAAACAGTTCCTTTCAAATTTCAATTTCTTGATAGATATAGAAAGGATGTAGTTACTTGTCTTTCTCCCTATTCTCAATATCTACTTTAGTTGAGCTAGGACGTTACATATCCACTCAAAGTTTTAACAGTATTTTAGTAGCAGAACAAACCGTTCTTTTGACACTCTCCATCTGGATCATTGTGGCCTATTACTGAAAACTATTTGGTTGTGGATGATGGCTTCATGAAGTTTTGCGAGTGAAGTTATTCAACATTTGAAAAGTTATTTCGAGCATTATAGTAAGGGGGCTAGACTCATTACATATTGTGTATTTCGTTATACTTATTCCCGAAAATACTTTGAAATGCTTAGACAGTCCTTAAAGAAGTAATGTTAAAGGCTTGTGTGTAAAGTGACGTAGCAACATAATAGTGCGTACTAAGAGCTGCGTAATGTGGTAACATTTAGTGTTCTGGAAAAGCATCTGGAATAATTATAAACAAGCTTTCCATATGGTTGATTAACTATTCACGCTTTGAGATATTTTCAACGATTTTTGGTTTGACTTTCTGAACCTGACTTTCTCAGAAAACCCAAAATATTAATTATGAGGCGTTTTTAGTCAAATTACACTTCTTTTAGCAAAAAAAAACAAAACAACAATAATAGAAGATTTTGCCTGAAATTGTTCTCAAATTGAGTTTTTCCAAAAACATCACAATTTGCATTTTTCGACAATATGGTTAATTTTTCGCCACTTTTGGTCTTAGTCCAAACTTGAATTTTTCCAAAAATTCCAAACTCTACCCAAAATGTTAACTCGTTTTTTCCACAATCTCTAAATTTGAGTTTATACGCTGTAAGTAATTTTCAACCGCCTTTGGTCATAATCCTGACCTGAATAACACCAGAAACTTTTAATTTGCGGTTTTTTTAAAAGATTTTGGCCATAATCTTAATAAGAATTTATCCTAAATACTCAAATTTGTATTTTCACACACTTTCAGTCACTTCTTTATCCATTTTGACCTTGATCGTAACTAACTAACCTAATTTTCTCATGTAGCAGGCATCCTAACTTGACAGAAAGACACCAATTCTTCAAAGACTTTCAACAGATTTTGTGAGTGAGAATTTGGAAAGTTATTACGAGCATTATTGTAAGGCAGCTAGACTCATGACATATCGTGTCTTCCGTTTTACTTTTTTCCAAAAACACTTTGAAATGCTTAGAGAGTCCTTAAAGACGTAATGTTAAAGACTTATAATAGTACGCATTTATAATTACATAATGTGGTAACATCTGTAGTTTTAGAAAAGCATCTAGAATAACTATTAACGAGCTTTCCGTCTGGTTTGCTAACTATTATATTAACAATGCCACTTGACAGTTTCAACTATATTGTTAAGAAATTGCCGGGAAAGGTTATGACAAATCACTCGTACTCCACTTTTGAGTCAAGTAAATTCTTGATGCTGCTGCTGGATTAGCTTCATAGTTTATGCTCCATATGAGCATTAGCGGGAAAACGTGTTCAATTACATGTTTTATAATTCGCTAATCTCGAAATATCTCGTTTTGTGCAATATTTTTGCGTTGCACAATGCACATGGATAAAATTTAAAGCCCACGCTAAAGCAGCAACGTAAAACTAACTGAAATCGAAACATGTCCCCTCTTTAAAAAGGGTTGGAGGGTACGTGTCATAGAACCGCACGTCCTGTGGCGATCGAGTCCAACGTGACGCATAGAGACCGCACGACCCATGTTTATTTTCCACCAGAGGTACAGTGCATCAGAGACACATTGGCTACGGATTTAAGGACAAAATAATGGAGTTTATAGTATACGAAAAAGAAAAAAAACCTACGTCCATTTGATATTTACGTCAACAAAGTAGAGAAATTGGACTGTCATCCTTCTCCCTTGCTCAGGCAGTTACGTTGATAAAATAAGATATAATGCACTTGGCGAGATCTGAAATTCCTATTGGGTCCCATTCTTATGCGTCCAATTTGTCATTGCTCGGGAAGTGCGAACGAGCCAACATCTAAACTGACAGAAACGCGATATTGAATTGCAGATGAGCGAATCACTTAGCTGAAATAAGTCCAATGTATGGAGAGGGTATCTGCAGCTGGAATTAATTAAGCGCACCCGGTATGTTGTTTAGCTCCCAACTAAACGAATCCAACTGTTTCGTGTCCAGCATTGTAACAAAACATATTATTTGCTTGCTTAGGATTATGTACAAAACTACCTAGAAGCAATTTTATTGTGGATTAGCCCATTACCAGCGAGAACACGTTTTAATCCCGTACCGTATAGCACGTTCAAATCCAAGCTGGACTCAAAGTAAACAAACTAGATAAATCTAGACAAAAAAAGCTCTGTATCAGTCGATCTTGATTATCGATTAGACATGTAGGTGTGAATTACCTATCTATCACTCTTTAATAACTCTTCAGAGCTCTTCGGGCCTAGTTCTGGTTTACTTTGATTTTCAGATAAAAAAAGTATACATTTTCAGAAAAAAAGTGAAAATTAGGAAAAGTAGCCTTTAGCTGAAAAGCCTTATAAATAATTAGCAAAAGCTCTGAAACTTCCTACTTTGCTTGGAAAAACGCCACGAAATAAGATGAAAGATCTCCCAAATGCCTAAAATTTACATCCTGCCTGGAAAAGAGGGATACGTGTCAAAAACATGACCCAGATAAAAATCTCTCAAAGTCAGTGTGCTCGTAGGTCAATAACCCGATATAGCTCAGCCATTACGTCGACGGTCACCACCCTTTACGCGTGTCTAGGGGTGGTAATGGGAATGTCCCACTCATATGGGTAAAATTTATTTGCTTTGACGTCCCATTTCCATTAAGTAGATGTGTCTTGATATTAGTGGGGTAGCGCCTAAGGGCCGCTTCTTATGGGCTTTTAGGAATTGGATGTGATCGAAAAAATATAGTATGTTTTGAGCGTGTTATGGCTTCCTTGTATATGCCCTTATTTTATTAATATAGTAGTTTTTATTAGCAACAAACCATTAATAAATGGCACCGGAAATTAGTTTAAAAAAATATATCGTATTTGCTTAATAAAAGGTACATATTTATTTTTTACGAGTTTGCATCTTATTTTAGGTTAATTCAGGTTAGTTCAGTTTTTTTTTTGGATGATTCTCACAATAAAAATGTATCATTTAACTCCTTAATTACTAAAGTGAGTTAAAAGTGCATTGGGTGGCCGTCGAGAGGTGACCTTATACTTAAGGACTCAAATTCAAGAGTTTCGTAATTTGCCAATTAGTTCTTAATTATTATAATTTTGTATATGCAGGTTGTCACAATTTTGCGCAGTCACTAACCACTGTATTATTTCAAATTAAACATTAAATTTTTTCATTCATTAGTTGACTTTATGTTTGATTGTAAGAACTTTTCTGTATTTGTCTATATATATATATCTGCCTCTTATAGTTTTTGAGATATTTGAGGTATATACAGGGTGATTCACGTTACTCGACACGGAAGATTATGGCTAAACTTTTAGATTTTAAAAAAGTTTTGTATATGTAATGGATGGGGGTCTATTGGAAGTACATTTTAAAATTATTGTCATTGTATACAGGTGGTCAAAAAAGTATAAAATTGATTAAAGTTTTATTTTTGTAAATGAGACACCTAGTATATTAATGTATTTTCGGTACCCACGGACAAAAGTAAAGGTAGTTTTATTAAGGTTTATGGCATCTAAACCGTACCGTTCTTCAGATATTAGAGATTTTGTGAAAATGCAGCATCAAATTAAATGTTTAAAATCTCAGTACTTGGTTTCTTTTCAACCATCAAAATTGGCTGGTGGGCTAATAGTACATTGGATTTTTTGCGGTGTGTATTAAATATTAACTACTGGGTACCGAATGTCAATAAATGAACACCAAATTATTGCAAATTTCAAACAGTAATAACTCGTTTAATTTAAATTAGGCACCCTGTAATTTTTAGTATCATTAGATGCAGAATTTAGTTTCCTATCAAAACTATTAAATATTCCTATAGCTTCATATTTGCGTTTTCTTGGAAAATTGATTTTTTTCTGAATTTGAGCTGACATAAACGAATTAAGTAATCTACTTAACCTGTTACAATACCTGACTTTGAGAAAGCAAAATTTATTATCATTAGTACTAAGTGTTCACTAGAAAAGTTCATTTAGGAGGCTATAAAATTTTGACAGAATAGGATGACATAATGAAAGTAAATGGACTTTTGTTTCTCCATTCTTTTCCTTTGACATTTCACAACCAACTAGACGAAGTTTTCTAATGAACATGAAGTATTTGTCAGAATGTTAAAGTGTCTTTATTCAGCTCAAAATATCAAATAAAACAATAAAACATTATATTACAAGAGTTCTTATAAAATTTAGCATCTCTATTACAAAAAAAGTAAATGCAATAATAGTGGAAATTTGAAATACAATAAATAACAAGTCAACATAATAGTAAAACAAACAAAAACAAATAGTTATAAAATTTATTCAAAATGACGACCGTCTGATTCTCAACACAAACGTATTCTGTTTTTAAATCCTTCACTCACATTGGGTAACATATAGGGAGTATTGCTTCTGAAGGCCTCTCTGATTCGTTCCTTCATATTTTCTTTTGTGGTTGGTAGCGTATTATACACGATTCCTTTCACATATCCTCATAAAAAGAAATCGGGAGGCGTTATGTCAGAGGACCTTGGTGGCCAATGTTGTGCTCCATTCCTTCCAATCCGTCGAATTTGGAAACGAACATTTAAGAACTCCCGAACTTCACGATAATAATGAGCAGGTGCCCCACCCATTTGCAGCCACATTGTTTGTTCTCATATCTAGAGGAACTTCTTCCAGTAAAATGGGAAGCTGATTTCTCAAAAAATTTAGAAACGACATTCCTTTTAGATGTTCGTCAAAAAAATAAGGCCATTCACATACTGTCCCATTATGCCCCCCCCCATACATTTACTGACCACCTATGTTGGTTATTAATAACTCTAAATTCATGGGGGTTAAAATCAGAATAATAATGAAAATTGTATCGGTTAAACGAACCATCGTTATGATAAGTACACTCATCACTAAATAGAACTGATTCAAAAAATTCTTCTTGTTCTCCAACTTTTTCTAACACCCACATACAAAAGTCCACTCGTTATTCACTCAGTATTATCCTATCTATAATCGTGATATTTATGTTTTTGAAGAATCCTTGATACGCTTGCTTGGCTAATATTTAAGTTTTGTGCAATTTCTCGTTGTCCGACATGGGGATTTTCAACTACAGAGCCAATAACGGCTAATTAAGTTTCTTGGTTTTCTGTAATTGGCCTCGTTTTGGCAGTCGTTTCATACCGAACACTACCAGTTTGCCCAAATTGAACCAACAGTCTTTCAAAAACAACTCTATTCGGTCGAGTTTGGTTAGGAAACCTTTCAGCATAAACCCTATATGCTAAAAGACAATTTTGCAAGCATTCTCCTAGAATGAAAATCATATCGACTCGTTCTTCCGTTATGTAAACCAGCATTTTGATTAAATAAAAAACTCCCTGTTAACCACCAATTATAACAGTAAAAAAAATATTTAACTTTAAATTAATATGTGACAACTAGAAATGACAATAAATTTTGCTTTGTCAAAATCAGTAACACCTGAACAGACCTGAACAGGTAAATTAAATTACTACATTCGTTTATGTCAGCGCAAATTCAGAAAAAAACAATTTTCCAAGAAAATGCAACGACCAAGCTATAGGAATGTTTAATAGTTTTTGATAGGAAACTAAATTCTGCATCTAAGTATACTATAAAATACAGGGTGTTTAATTTAAATTAAACGAGTTATTACTGTTTGAAATTTGCAATAATTTAGTGTTAATTTTTTTACATTTGGTACACAGTAGTTAATATTTAATACATACCGCAAAAAATTCAATGTACTAGTAGCCCACCAGCCAATTTCGGTGGTTGAAAAGAAACCAAGTGCTGAGGTTTTAAACATTAAATTTGATGCTACATTTTCACAAAATCACGAATATCTGAAGAACGGTACGGTTTACATGCCATAAACCTTAATAAAACTACCTTTACTTTTGTCCATAGATATCGAAAATACATTAATATATTAGGAGTTTCATTTAAAAAAGTAAAAATGCATTCAATTTTATACTTTTAGGACCACCTGTATACAATGACAATAATATTAAAATGTACTTCCAATAGACCCTCATCCATTCCATATATAAACATTTTTAAAAATCTAAAAGTTTAGACATAATCTTCGGTATCGAATAACGTGAATCACCCTGTATAGATAAATACAGAAACGTCTTAGAATCAAACAAGAATCGGTTAATGAAGGAAAAGATCTCATGTCCAATTTAAAATAAGAAAATTAGGAGTGAATGCGAAAAATATGAATATTCAGTACAGGGTGTTCATTATAAAACTTCATCTAGTTGGCTGTGAAATGTCAAAAGAAAAGGATGGAAGAACAAAAGTCTATTTGTTTTGATTTGTTATCCTTTTCTGTCAAAATTTCATAGCCTGCTAGATGAAGTTTTATAATGAACACCTCGTATATACAAAAACCAAATAATAAAAACTGTTTTTTGAAAATTCTGAAACTTTTGTATTTGCAATTTTCTCATAGCATCTACATTTTTTGAGATAGTAGTAGTAATGAAGTAGTAGTAGTATGAAATATAATAAAATCCACAGAAACATTTGTCGCAGAATTAGAGAGGCAAAGAACACATGGTTATCTAAACAATGTAAAGAAGCAGAAAGTCTACACAAAAAAACATGACAGCTTCCACTTCCACAAAAAAACTAAAAGAGATAACCATCACGTTTAAGAAGGTAAATACCTCAGAAATCACTAAAAATAACGAGGTTCTAAAGGACCCCCAGGACATGTGTAAGAAGTGGGAAACATAATCTGGGCTTGTTCGAAGACGTACGAACCTTACAAATGCCCAAATGAAGCCACAGACCACCCATTTTAGAAGCAGTACTAAAATACAAAAAGACACCTGACCCAGATAATATGCACGCCGAAGTGCTGAAACTAATGAACACTAAAGAACTGTGCAGACTTTTTAATAACGTATATCAGAATGGCGAGATCCCAAACGACTGGCTAACCTCCACCTTTGTTGCTAATCACAAAGAACCAAATGCTAAAACATGCGAAGACCACCGACTTATTAGCCTTATGAGTCATGTAGTAAAGGCATTTGCAAAAATAATCCATAAGAAACTATACCAAATGTGCGAAGAAAGGTCTGGCGAAGCACAGTTTTGTTTCAAAAACGGTTTAGGCACGCGAGAGGCCCTATACTGCATGCAGCTGTTTACATAGAAATGCTATGACCAACGAAAAGACGTTTTTGTATGCTTCGTCGACTACCAAAAGGCTTTCGACAACGTGAAACACGACCCTTTAATACCCATCCTACGGGAAGCTGGCATCGATGAAAAAGATATTCAAATAATACACAAACTCTACTGGAACCAAACAGCCATACTACGAACGCATAATTCATATCACACTGACAACATAATCATAGCTAAGGGAGTTCGACAGGGATGCGTATTGTCACCACTTCTGTTCAATATATACACGGAGAAGGTATTACAATTAGCACTGGAGGATAATCCAAGGGCAAATGGTATTCCCATCAACAACTTAAGATACGCTGACGATGCGGCGATCTAAGTAGATAACATTGAAGTACTACAGGATATCGTAATTGCCATAAACGCAAAAGGGAAGAAGTTTGGCCTTAATATCAACATAAATAAAACCAAACTGATGATAGTGACCAGACAACCCCACGATAACGAAGAACTCTATATCGACAATAATCAGATCGAAAGGGTGAATAAGTTCAAATACTTGGGCACAACAGTGAACGACAAATGGGATGACGAAGAGACAAAAATACGCGTAGCAAATGCTCGAAACACGTTTATCAAGTTCAATACCTACCTTTTGCGACAGGAGGTGCTACTAGGGCTCCGCCTTCGTGTGGTAAAGTGCTACATATTGCCTACACTGCTATACGGAGTAGAAACCTGGTCACTAAAGGTCAAATCCCTTCAAAGAATGGAAGCTTTCGAAATGTGGATCCCCAGAAGACTCCTAGGTACAATCTACTAAAAACTATACTAACGGGAAAAATCGAGGGAAAAAGAGGACTACGATGGAAATATCAACACTCTTGGCTACGCAATATCCGGAACTGGTGTAACATCGCTGATGCCGCCACGATATTCAGTAGACCCAAAGAGCCGAGGAAGTGACACTTTATATTGTCCAGTAAATACAACGGCAACGCGCTAAGAAGTGTATGGCTCCAGAAGAAGAAGTGGCAGTAGTAAACAATGGGGGAGGGGGGGTGAGGCGAAGTCTTACGACTAGGCCTTAGAGGCCCTTTTCACAGTCCCCCGGTCCACCCACTTCACCCACTTCACCAGGGAGCTCATTCCCTCCGCGAGGCGACCCGTCCCTCTTATGAAAGGCAGTATCCCTTCTTATTTCGTCGAGTCGGAAGGTACATTCAATGACGAAAGGCGGCTCCAAGTGTCCTATGGCGCAGGCGCGCCCACCTATGGCACACTTACAGAAAGTGGTATGATGAGTCTTCCCCTTCCCCACATTGGGTGCAGAATGGACTGTTACCCACTTCTAGGAGGTGTCTGTGCCTGTTTAGTCTGCAATTTCCAGTAAGGATTCATATAAGGCATACACACAGTAATATAGGCTACCTCTCAGGCACTGCCGGCTTCTCCCAAGAAGCCACGAGGCCTTGGATCTATCTGGCTTAGGGTAGATTTCCTTGGTCTGTCTACATATTTCTGACTGTGTCCAGTTTGTTCTTGTACTCTGCCATGCCCACTCATTCAGAGTGTGAGAGACGTACCTTTTACCTACTCCTAGACATGATTCTGCTCTAGTAAAGCCATTGTTTGAGATAAGGTGCAAAGTCACCTCTCGATGGCCACCCTGTACAAATTCATAAAGCTGACTCTTGATCCGAATGTAGAAATCAAAAAGTGCTCTAAGCACACTAGTTAGAAGCGGTTTCTGTTATTGCTGGTGTGGTTCAATTGGAGATTGCCTCACAAGTGTTTGAGGACAATGTGTACTGCATGTTCTAAAGTTATCTACAACTGAGTGTGAGGAGCAGAAACCATGCACTCAATATGCTGAGACTCTTAAGCATATGCTCTTGTTGATGATAGAGGGCCACCTTGCAGGAACACCGCTGTAGCTGTTGGAACAAAAAACTGAGCGAATTAAAGTCGCATTTATCTGGTTTCTTAAGTGTACAGAAAAGTCTTAGGCGCGATAAGAACGCCATACCACCATTACCTAGCCGAAACGGTATGGCCAAACACTACGAAAGAGAATGTATGCTAATTGACGATGATGCTATGATCCCCGAATAAGAACCTCAGCAGAGAGAAAAATTTGATAAGTGAGCTTGATCGCAGTTGATATTGATCATTGCTTGCCATTTTGTTGAGATATCCGGAATGCATTGCTGACCTACCTGTTGCTTTTCAGCAAAGAATTCATACACGTGACCACAAGTCTTGGCAGTTTTAAGTGTCGAAAGGTTTTAGAGACAATCTGACACTTTCCAAATCTGAGCCAAAGCCGACGTTCTAATGTCTCCATTAAACTGAAATATTGTCTGCAAAAAAACATTAATGATCCCGTAGTTCTAAGGTGTATCATGCTATTAGTGTATAGCAAGAACAGAAATGTATCCAAAATACACGCCCAAGCTCAGATACTTGTCCAACTCAAGAAACGCTTGTACACGGTTAGACCCAAAGGGCCAGAACCATCTAAGTGGCGCAGCGTTGGTGCTTAGGTTAAACTATAAAACACCGCCACTGATGTCTCCTTCTTGTTAATATCAGTCAATACCTTCTTTAGAAGACTAAAAACTAACAATGCCAGTCCAAAAAAAACTTTCTGTCATATAGCACTTGATTGGCATTGAAAAAAGACACCATGCAAAGATACCATTTAAAGCAAACCCACTGAATTTTGCTTTCAGCTATCATCTAATTTGTTCTCGAGATATTAACTACCTTTATTAATTTGAAACGAACAGCCTCATGCCATTTACACTCGATTTCAGTTTATATATTTCCTGCTAAAACCAGTCCTATAAAATGTCTCTATTCTCAAACCATTCTGGAGATAGTTAATGAAACCCGTTGTTTCGGGGAAAGACCCATCAAATTCGAACTCATATTCAGCTGAGCAAACTTACTTCAGCTAAGAAAACTAAAACGTTAACATAAAACCGTTGTCGTGGTATTCACTAAGGGCGAATTTTACAAGTTCAAGTACAACTTCAGATTGAAGATAAAACTCCAGATATAACCTACATTGCATTGTTTACTTGTCAGGTAAACAATGTTCCTTACAATGTTTCTACCTGTCAGGTAAACCATGCAATATACATCAAGTCTGGTGTTTTATCTTCAATCTGAAGTTTTACTTGAACTTGTAAAAGTCTCCCTAAGAATAACCCACGAGTGTTCTTAAAAACCTTAATAGCTTTGTCATTCTTACGAAGGCGTAGAAGGGCCAAAAAGATTTTTTTTCTTAAATTCCGAGTTTAAAGTCGGAACTTAGTTAAATTCCGAGTTTAAAGTCGGAATTTAGTTAAACTCCCAGATTAAACTCGGAATTTAGGTAAATTCCGAGTTCAAAGTCGGAATTTAGTTAAATTCCGAGTTTAAGGTCGGAATTTAGTTAAATATGATTCACAAATCAGTGGCGTAGACGCCAGATTAATAAAACGTTTGTATTCCATGTTGTACAAGAACGGCAAAAAATTTTTAAAAGACGGATCAAAGCACAACAAAAAAGATCGATACGACCTAATTTTTGGTAATTTTCAAGGCGCTTTATCTCAGTATTCATTTATGATAAATTTCATAGTTTAAAAAGGCTCTGAAAGAAATTTTCTTCTAGAACTAACTACCTGAACTAATCTTTAACTGAACCAGTTTTATCATTGTGATACGGCGCAAAAATGTAAAATTTGAACTGATTGCATTATTTGATATCTACGGTAAATCTTAACGTTTCAACTTTGTCATGTCATTTTATAGGTTTGGTAAATATATCGGGACATGTTCGGCGGTTTTTGTTTTTATGCTCGAGAAAAAGTTACAGGGTATTTTCAGAAAGTTTGGAGTATTTTTATTTTTTGCTCTGTATAGCAGTGTAGGTCACCTGATTTTAATGATATAAACTAAATTTAATAGCTCATTAAGTACAAAATCAGAGACGTAGAACTCTAGTTCATAAAGATTGCTTCGGATGTTTTCGCAAAACTTTAATATTACTTTTGTGACATAATCACTGTTAATGATTTTCCAGCTCCTTTGCTGTAACTTCAGAACTGTACTATTAACTTAAGTGAAGTGTTATTTAATAGGTTTGATAAATATCAGAACGGTTTTGGGAATTTTTTGTTTTTTGGTCTCGAATAAGATACGAGTGCAATTCAAAAATTTAATGAGGTAAACTAAATCTACGAATTTATGTACTTAATAATGTGTGGGCCCACCGAAAACTCGCATTATCTCATCCGCCCTTCTTGGCATGGTCTTCACCAAATTTCTGAAAAACTCCTGGGGAATAGCTTCCCATTCCTCTCTAAGGGTCACTGCCAGTTCATCCAAGTTTTGAAATTCTTGCTCCCTTTCTTTCAGTTTTAGTTTCATTCTGCTCCACACTTTATAACATTCGTATCGGTCGACCTAGCAGGCCAATTCATGCCCTCGATGCCATTCTCTCTCAGAACTTCATTAACAATTTGAGCCCGGCGTGGACTTGCATTATCGTCAACTAAGATAAAACCATCTCCAAAGTTCTGAGCGAAGGGAATAACAATTTCATTCATACAGAAATATCGATATCTAACTGCGTTCAGGCTAGTTCAGGTTAAAATTAAAACCAATCAAAACCACTAAGTCAGTCTTTCCATTTCCCATTACGCCTCCCCATACGTTGACAATTCCACCCCCAAATGGCGCTCTGAGTTCTATATTTTCTTGCAGGTTTCGTTCATTCCGGCCTCTCAACACTAAAATACGTCCATCTGATGCATACAACAAAAATCTACATTCATTTGTAAAAATGCAATTATTGTTCCACTCTGCCATTCCCCAGAGCAAATATTCTTCTGCCCAACACCAATCAAATGGGAGGAGTTCAATTTTAAAGTTCTACACCTTATCACTTTGACAAAACTGGTTTAATTAAAGATTGCCCAAGGTAGTTAGTTCTAGAAGAAACGTTCTTTCAAAGCTTTTTTAAACTATGAACTTATCATAAGTGGTTTCTGAGATAAAACGCTTTCAAAATTACGAAAAATTATGTCGTATCGATCTTTTATGTTAGCTGTTTTCTTTTTTATTTTATTGTCTCTACAATTTTATTTTTTTGTCATTATTAACTATCAATATACGCCAATGACTTTAAAATCAATGAACTTTTAAAGCCTATGTGTTTTATTGGCGCGGGTATTCCCGCAAAATTTAACTAAATTCCGACTTTGAACTCGGAAATGAACTAAATTCCAACTTTAAACTCGGAATTTAACTAAGTTCCGACTTTGAACTCGGAATTTAACTAAATCCCGACTTTAAACTCGGAATTTAACTAAATTCCGACTTTGAACTCGGCATTTAAGAAAAAGAATCTTGTTGGCCCTTCTACGCCTTCGTACATTCTCAAGTTTGTATTGGTTTTTAACTTTTTTCCCTTAAAACGACGGTAAAATTATTTTTTTTATATATTTACCGTTCACGAGGTATCGGCTACGCTTAAACCGTTCTTGAGATATTTACAGACTTGCAATTTGAAAGAAAACGATATATTCAATATTTTTGTAGAATGAAGAAAACAGTGCTATATATATTCATCAGATGGTTGAATACAATGTAAGTTTTGCTACATATGACAATACTATTCCCATGAAGTGGAAACATGAAGTGTTTTATGATTTGTAAAGATGTTCATTGAAATAACGAAGAGTAATTGACTTAAAGCATCAATTGAAGTCTTGTGTGCAAAAACTTTCACTTTGCTTGTATTATTTTCACAGGCCTCATCTACTGGAGTGTTTAAGCAGTTTTAAGTTTGGTAGTAGATATCTTTGAGTTAAAGCAGCATGTCAAAAAATGTATATTGCTTTTTTTCCAGGCTACATGTTTCGCCTAAAAAGGCATCACCAAGCCGCATACCACAAACATACCAAATATTTGAAAAACCGATATAAAATACACGCCCAAGACTGTATATATTCTGTCAATTCGCATTATTGAAAATGCAGTTTGAGCTACCTTGGCAGCCTTTCTATCAGCTCTTGCTGGATGCGAATTGTCAAAAGAAAAGGATAAAAGAACAAATGTGTATCTAGCTTGATTATGTCATCATTTTCTGTCAACAATTCATAGCTTTCTAGATGTCGTTCCCTAATGAACACACCGTATTTATTGCTTCATCTCTCTAAGAGTTCGTTTTTTTTATATTTCTTGATGAGTTTTTAGAGGAAGCAGGAATCGTAACGTTAATTCGAGCGGAAGCGGCAACACCGAGGGACGATCGCGACCCCGGGAACCCATCTACACTAAACGACAACGTGGAACAGTCGCCTCCGTTCTCGAAAGTACGAGAGTGGGTTCAGGCCGGGTATATAAGCCAGCGAGCCGCGCGAGATGGGATTGAATAGGTAATGCAATGTAGTAAATAAGCGAAATAAGCGGAGAAGCGAACAGTGCGAATTGTTACTAGACAGTAATTGTGTTTTAGTCGTGTTGTAGTAGTTAAAAGTGAATAAAAGTGTGCAGATAATTGACGATAAATTATTGGAACCCGTATCCCGTAATAACTGGTGTCAGAAGTGGGATAATTTTCGTCAAATTTGTGACTGTACGGACAAAGGAGTCGTCGCGAGCGTGAAATTTTGCATGGTAAGGACAGAGCAAAAACTTTAGTGTTTTCTACATACCATATTCATGATCTACGACAAAAATCATGGATGAACAATTGGCAGCACTTATGGAAATGCTGATGAAGGACAAAGAGGAACAAAGGAATTTTCTGTAAGAACAAGGAAAACAAAGGCAACTTGAGAAAAAGGAAGGAGAAAAACAAAGGTAACTTGAGATGAAGGAGCAAGGAAAACATCAAGCTGCTCTGTTCCAAGCATTAACGGATGGTCGTCGCGAGTTACAAGAACATGTCTCAACCAAAATGACTGAATTCAAACAAGACGTAGATCAAGTCAAACATGAAGTAGATATGAAAATGACGGGGTTAGAAGAATGGTGGCGGATCTGGGAAACACGTCGCAGTGGGTCAACTTAAACCGCTGAGCGACTAAGCATTACTAGGCCTCCAGATTTCGATGGCACTACTTCTTGGAGCATTTATAAAGACCAATTTGAGGCGGCAGCAGTTAAAAATGGATAGACAGATTCGGACAGGGCTACCGAACTTTTAGTGAGTCAGAGTAAAGGGGCGAACGCTGACTAACCCCACGGAATCCCCAAGATCATTAGTATAGGACAGCTTGGAAGAAGCCTCACCATCCATGGCAATATTGAACAAACGGAAAATCTTTTAACTATCGACACGTGCCGAAGTGTCAATTCTTCCACGTGGACAAAAAGCATTGGCCCACTGAACAAACGGAGGTCGAAGAAACAACCGATAATGCTGTGGAGTTAATATGTCAATAGAAGTTGGAAAATCAAAGATCAGAATTGGAAGGACATTGCTGATGAGAGCCCGGAAGTAAAAGCTATGTGGACTGAATGGGATTTCTTGGCGATTCAGAATGGTTTACTGAAGAGGACTTGGGAAAGCCCCGTGGAGAAAAGTGCTTCGCTCGAGCTTTTCGTACCAGAAAGTAGACGGAAAGATGTCTTTCGAGAAATGCACAATGGAGTTTCTCTAGACCATTTTGGAGTAAATGAGTCCCTGGATAAAATTCGGGAAAGGTACCACTGAGTGAACTGCCGAGATGACGTCGATGAGTGGTGCAGGAATTGCGATAGTTTCTGCTTCGTAAAAGGACGCCAAAGAAAGACTAGGGGAGAAATTAAGCAACACAATATTGGCACCCCATTCGAAAAAATTGCCATCGACGTGGCAGGTCCTTTCTTAGAAATGAACGATGGAAACAAAATCATCTTAGTTGCCATGGATTATTTCAGCAAATGGCTTGAAGCTTATGCATTACCAAATCAGGAAACTAACACCGTGGCAAGGGACTTTGTTGACGAGTTCTTCGGTAGATTCGGTGAAGAACTTCATTCGGACCACGAATGGAATTTTGAATCACAACTTTTCAAGAATATCATGGAACTTTTGGAATGGTTCGGAATCATTGGAACAGATGGCATGGTTGAGCGTTTCAAACTAACCATGGAACAATACTTCTGCAAAATGGTAGGGGACCACCAGAAAGAATGGGACAAATTTCTGCCTCTTGTAATGGTGGCTTACAGAAGTGCAGTGCATCACATGACAGGACATACTTCTGCCAAAGTTATATTTGGTAAAGAACTTCGTCTTTCTGCAGATTTGGTGTACGGATCACCAGAAGAACCGGTGCAAGATGTCCAGAGCTATGCTGATGAACTTCGAGAAAGATTAAAGGAAATACATCGATACATGAGGACAAAGATAAAAATTGCCACCGATCATATGAAAACCAGATATGACCTAAGGGCGAATTCTGCAGGATTTAAGGCAGGTGACTTGGCGTGGCTGTATAATCCACAGAGGGAGAAAGGAAAGTCTCCCAAGTTCTCTCCAAGTTGGGAGGGTCCATATATAGTCATCAAACGGATCAAGGACGTGGTATACAGGATCCAACGTACCCCTAAAACAAAGATGAAAGTGGTTCATCTTGATAGGTTAAGGACTTACAGTCGTGGAGATTTCTCTGATCGGGACTATCAGAACTAAGTTGGGGGCAATGCTGAGCCCGACCGTCGGTCTACAAAGATTCGGGCCGAAGAGGCAATGCTAAGCGCCGACCCTCCCAACTTGGAAAAGTCCATATACAGTCATGGAACGGATCAACAACGTGGTATACAGGATCCAACGTACCCTTAGAGCAAAAAATGAAAGTGATTCATTTTGAACGGTTAAAGACTTACACTCCTGCAGACTTTTCTGATCGGGACGATCAGAACTAGGAGATCTAGAGACGTAGGTACAAAAGGCTGCCATTTTGTTTTGAAATGGTTGTTTGGATTTTAGTAATATGGCATAATCATTCTGTTTGGTAGTAAATGAATCTTGCTGTGAGATTTATAAGGTTTACATCTAAATATTAATGTTATGAACATGTTCCTTTTCTACGAAAAACTTGGTTTTAGAGTGAGCATTATCTAGTTTCGGCAGAAAAATTTCTCCCGGCTCTGCTGTTGAAGACTCACAGCCAGTCATCAACAAATCTGTATCAATTGAGCATTCCATTATTTGTTTTATTAAGTATACAATCATTTTGAATATGTTTCATAAAAAGCTCATTAAGAAAAGAAGCCAAACCATCTTTCTGTCAGATAGTTAGATAGAATACTGTATCAAACAAATATTCAGAATAAAACTTTTTTATTCATTATTTTTATAAACAAGACATCATATTCATAAACAAGACATCATATTTATACACATGAAAACTTATTTCAAAGTCGTTTGATGTCGGACCTAATATTTGTGCATATTAAAACTACTAGTTAAAAACCTTATTATTAAGTAGTTCTTTAATAGTATATTATATACCAAAGTTGTGAAGTACATTATTATGACCCGAACGTCAAGTTTAAATCCCGAAGCGCGTAGCGCAGAGGGATCTAAGACGTGAGGCTCATAAGTAGTTCACAACCGCGGTGTATATACGATTTTTTCCACTACTAGACTCAATAAATTTACAATAGAAAATTGCCTAAATTAGTAAGAGAGCGTTTAGCATATTTTATTACTAGGAACAGGTGCGTCTTCAATCTATATGGGGGTTTCGTTACCGTGACAACTGATAAAAAAACCGATAAACAAAATGGTATTTATGACGATATCACGGCGCCTAATGCTCCTGACAACTGACAGCTTTATTTACCGGTAAATAATCGGCCATAACGTTGTCATTATAGACCGCTTATGTTCAATTGTTTTATAAGAAAAACAAGAAAACCTACTTTACAGTCATTTTGCTGGCCTTTAACGGTCCGTATTAAAGCTAGTAGTTGAAAAATATTTTTATCCACGACCATACTATAATAATCACATTATTCTTGTACATTCTCAAGACTAACGCTAATCATTATTCACATGTGAATAATGTTCATTATTTGTTCATAGTTGTCATGGAAACGAAACATGTCGTAGGCAACTGACAACTCAAAAAGTAAACTGCCCTAAACATGAAATCGGTAGTTACCACTGGTTCATTCAAATAATTATCCTTCTATTAGCATGTATTGAGGCAAATGCAGCTTACAGTGTCTCTTTTTCACTAAAATATGTACTTTTCACTGAAAAATAATTAAAATAGGCCATAAAATGAAGTAATTTACCGTCCACCCTCGTAGCATTGAAATGAACATGCGGTGACATGCGCGGGTGTCTAGACCGTCATCTATCGACAAGACGCATCAAACGTCGCGCCATTGAATAGTGAAACCAGTCGTGGTCGTGGTTTTAAAATTGTAATTTATCTTTGTGGCACCTATAACCTATCATATTTGAGAAAACCCAGAATCTTGGTCCTGGATAAAGTATAGTATTCAACCCTCATTTAATGAGCGTTATTCTCTCGGGCAACTTGTGCCACTCGCTTCGCTCGTGGGCTCAAACGTTACCCTCGAGAATAACGACTCTCATTAAATGCTTGTTGTATAATATACTATTATCTACGATTACTAAGTAAATATCAAATAACCCACTGTCTACTTCGCTAGTGAGGAGTTCCTTACGCACGCTGAACCAAACGTTCGTGTAAGACCCTCAGCCGGGTGGCCTCATTCACGAGTCGCCTAGCAACAGTCCACTCGCCACCAATTCGTACTTTTAATGGCGGCTAGCTGTCAAATTCAACTTAAATCAATTTTCTGATTTGTTAACATTTATTGGTAATAGTTTCAAAATATCTATTCCTAGCGATAGCGAGAGTGAAATTTTCCCAGATTACCAGCTAGCTCCTCCCGATTAAATCAAAAGAAAGTTATGATTGTACATATCAAAAACTTTCCATTCATACGTAATAAGCTTTTTGCAACCCTTATTACGTAATATACTATTACGACGGGGTGTTCAATAGCAAAAGTCATCAATTGTTGCAGCAAAAAGATGGAGTAATAAAATCAACTGTATCTCCTCGTCTTTTCTATGAAAGCTGCTTATCCAAAATGATTAATTTCTTTACAGATTTTAAAATAGCCAAATCTTTGGAAGTAAACCCACGTTGCAATACCCTAAAGATTGTAATCTAAAAATCAATCGTAAACTTTTATTACGTCTGTTGTAACGAATATTATTACAAAATATTAAAAATGAACCTTATCATCTAGCCAGGCAGCGTACACATGTGTTAACTAAAGCCCATAAAGATCGTTCGCCATTATCATAAAGTATAGGTTCGTAAAAACCTCGTTGACAACTGCTCTATAAAACTCCTTCTACCGGCCTATGGGGGAAATACACGTAAGTGCGCTTTTATTGAATTCCACTAAAGATTTTTGTTGTTTCCACCGGCGTTTTTGTCGCCTCCGGAACACGTAATGATGTAGTTTTCAGACCCTTTTTTATTCGGCTGTTAGGCTGTTGCGATAATGACCTTCATTTCTGTCAGTAGCAAGTATAAAATAACGTTCCCTTGTTGTCTACCTGAAGTATGTCATTATTATCCGTGGAATTGGGAGAAATTCGAGGTCTTGAGGAGGCCCTTATTTTTCCCATATCTCTTGTTAAGGCTCAAATTTAAGCATCTTTAGAAATCCGATGCTAATTTGGCTTTAATACATTACTCCCATATATTTTTTTACAGGTTGTCCTCAGTGACAAACCGTAAAATTGGCCTGCCACATTTTGCAATATATCGATGTTCCACTGAAAGCAGCAAGCGACGTTTAAAAGGTTTTTATGCGGAAACGTGAAAGCAAATTGAATTGTCTTGTGACATTTATTTTAGGACAAAATTTTCGGGCTCCTTGACGTGCTTTGCCTATACTTTTCATAACAGCGCCGTATATGATACACGTATCGTTTTCGAGTATTGATGTAAACACAAAAAACGACATTAAATCAAAATAAATCTTTGTGCACACCATCGCTAGATTGTTTTCCGGATGTAGCGACCCCAATTTCGCGAAGAGACAGACGGGAAAAATCCTGAATCATAAAAATTTCATATAGTCACATTACATTCTGTCGGGATATTTTTATGCCGTGTGACACCTCGTATTATTCGCACCGAGCCGAGTCGGTCGGCCGTACGCGCCGTACATGTGTCAGCGTTATTTGCAGCCAGTTCAAGCGTGCACCTGACAGCTGTCTTATTGCCGAACGGCGAAAACGCCGCCTCATTTCTACCACCTTGCCGGGAAAGGATCGATAGACACGGCATGAAATGGACGTAAAACTACATGCAAATTTATTTGGGGGTAACATGCGAATCTAGACATATTAGGACGAGGTGTTTCCATAAAAGTCCATTTACTTTGATTATGTCATACTCTTCTATCAAAAATTCATAACCTTCCCTTCTAGTTGACGTTTTCTCATGAACACCCCGTACATTAATTAGGGACGCCGGTTATATATAGAAAGCTCTAGGTGCTGCTCTTAAACAATACTAGACGGTTGTTCAATTGTCGTTTTAGCTAAACGTTTGGTTTATAGTAAGATTTAACTTACTTTACCCATTGTCCTTATATACCTAGTCATACAATCTAACGCTCCCAAATTATCTACCCTTAAACGTCGCAGAATACGTATGCGACATATATCTGGTGTTTACGTCGATGCTAAAATCAGAAATATGCCAGTTCAGGTTTAAAAATTTTGGGAAGAAAGTCACTTTGTTGTGGGGTATCGATTTTTCCGTCGTTTATAAAACATCTCCAAATGCCTTTTTTGACCCGAGTTAAAAAATAAGAAATTTAGTACCTGCATATGGTTATTACAATGGTTCAGACAGGGATTTACTTTACTTAACACCATATGTTCTATTCGAAATAAAAAAGATTGATTTGTGTTGAAATATTGTCAAAAATAACTCCAATTTTTCTATATTTTTATAATTTTAAATTATTAGCGTCAAGGGAAAATTGAACCTCTAAACGAACAACTCAATTAGCACTCTTCTAATTCTTTCATTATTGCTATAAGAGGTTGTTTTTGCTCAATCCAGGAGATTGATATCATCTGGTTTTGAAGAAATAGTAATAAAATTTCATAACAGATAACAGTGTGCAAACACATAAATTACCAAACATACAATCGCAGCCGAGCTAACCATAATATTAGAAAACGAATTCAGAAATGAACTTGAACGTAATTGGGTGAAGGTATGAGTTTTTTTTAATATTCTCCTAATTGATAAACACATTTTTTTAAATTACATATAAAATCAAAACTTTATATTTTGCTGCAGTTAAGTAGGTATTGTTTCTATATTTGCGGAAACTATTTCCAATTGAGTTCTTCCAGTGTATTACACCAGATGTAAGGGTTCACAGACATTTCTTAATTTAAATAAAACAAACATTCCTTCTGCTATACGAAGTTTGTAACTCAATGAACATAGAACGTAGCAGAAGTCACGTGTAGAAGTCACCAAAACTATTGGCTTGCTTATATGATTTTTTTTTTCAAACTTACTATTGCTGAGATATTGGCCTCATAAAACGTATTTCTGCAATGCCATAATACCGAAAAACCTTGAATTTTTTTTTAATATTTTTTATTTATTACCTTCTTTATTTAACCGAACCTTAAAGTGACTGGCAGCTTTAAAAGTGGTAGTTCAAGAGGAGATCACAATAAAAACGTTTGAAATTTTCAAATCCTAAATTATTTGGCGAATAGGATATTCCATTTTAACAGCAAATTCAATTCTAAATTGCTTTCTATTATTGTCGGTTTTTCGAGAAACTGCCTGTTTCTGAGATAACTGCGATATTGCAGAATTAATGAATAAATGAAAAGAAATAAAAACAAAGCATTTCACAAGAAAATAATTACATAAAACTCAACTTTATTTGACCTCCATTACAAGCACCATATCCATTGAGCTGTGAGTCACCCTTTATTGTGGTTTACATCAGTATTAACAACATTGTAGGTATATTGTATATTAATTCCGGACCTGACGATGCCATTTTATTGTTATGTATAACAATAAAGTTTTCCACTTGTTAAAATAAGGTTAAAACAAGAGAAGCTCTCTTACTATACAGGTACTCATTCAGAGATGCAGAGACGTAAATTGCGATGTCTATGCCTGTTTCATTGACTAGCAAAAGGCATTCGACACAGTAAAACATGACAAACTTATGGAAGTATTAGCAGATATTGGGCCGCCTACCTGCGATCTGAGGATTATTGGCAACCTGTACTGGAATCAAACGGCTTCTCTACATACCCAAACAGGAGATTTAGATGAAACCAAAATTAAACGTGGGGTCAGACAGGGATGTGTGTTGTCGCCTCTGCTGTTCAAAGTGTTTTCAGACAGAATTTGTTAGGAGGCTCTAGAAGATATTGATTGTAAATTGGGAATGTATCAATAACATAAGATACGCAGACGATACAGTGGTTTTTGCAGAGAGTTGGAAGGAACTTCGGAAAATATCGGTCAGAGTTGCCGAAACCAGTCACAGATATGGGTTGTCACTGAACACTAAGAAAACAAAATAAATGATAATTTCCAAAAATAATATCCAAACGGAAGGACTGATTGTAAACTATCAACGAATTAAGGGAGTGGAAACATATACCTATCTTGGAACATCTGTTAATGAAGACTGGGACCACATGCTGGAAATTAGATGCAGAATAGGGAGAGCAAGAGCTGTATTTCAGAGGATGGCTAGACTCTCCAGATATAAAGATTTATCTATGCCCTTGAAAATCAGGTTATTGTGGTGTTATGTTTTCCCTTTATTGTTGTACGCAATAGAATTCTGGACTCTCACGGTCGCTGCATGTGGAAAAATCGATGCTTTTGAGATATGGCTGTATCGACTCAAAATATAGCGGATACCATGGACCATTCATGTAACTAATCAACACGTATTTTATAAAGATGGGGAAGGATAAAGAACTACTATTGAAGATAAAAACATCCAAAATTGAATACTTTGGACACATAGTGAGGAATAGCCAAAGATATGGAATATTAGTGTTGATTCTACAGGGAAAGATAAACAGTAAACGGGGTCCTGGAAGACGAAGAATTTCGTGGCTAAGAAATCTACCCACATGGATCAACACAACAACTGTGGGCCTGTTCAGGGCAGCTGCGAACAAGATACAGATTGCTGCCAATGTCCGAAACGGAAAGGTATTGTAAGAAGAAAAAAATAAGGTCAACAGTATATATAGGAGTAACACCAAACCTTGTGCCAAAGGTAGTCCCCATAGGGCTAAAAATAAGAGTCCTTCCTATTCCTACGTTTATTAGGAAACGTCATCTAGATGGCTATGAATTGTTGACAGAAAAGGATGTCATAATCAAACCAAGTGTTTTTTGTTCCTTCATTCTTTTCTTTTAAAACTCAATAGAAAATTACGTTTTCAATTGAAACTCCAAACGAACACCGTCTATTTTGTTCAGTCGACTAAAGAAACAATAGTACATATTACCAAGGTTGTAATAGCTATTTATGTAATCAGTTACATCCGAAAAGTCCGATTTTGTGTAACGAATGAAGGTTTGCGGGATGAGCGCAGCGAGTTTCAGCAATTTGAATGAGGGCCTACAAAAATGGCTTTTCTTCACGTGTTCCATATAAGATTTTTTCTAATTTTGACTATAAATACCTACTTAGAGATAGAGTTATTATTATTAAACTTTAATATTTATTATTAAACCACTTTGTATCTACTTAATACCGTAAAACTATAGCAACGGTATGCCACAACCGAAACCTGCAACTGGTGGTGAAACGAACTTTTCATCACCAGTTACGAAAGATTTTACTTTTCGTAACTAGTTACGAAAAGTAGGACGTTACGTCACTGTCGTCAGTATTGAAATGTGCCACTTTATATGTCAAAATTAGAAAAAGTACTTTATTATTACCCAAACTCCAAGTTTAAATCCCAAAGAGGGTAGAGCTGAAGGATCTAAGACTGAGGGCCAAAATGTAGTTCAGGTTAGTTCAGATTAGTGAGATATAATTATGCGAACACACTTTTACAGTAGATTCTGCGTTCAAAAATATTGGTAGTTTGCTTAATGACCCAATATCCAAAAATGTTTTGTTACGAAAATACAGGGTGTTACATATTTTTAAAAAAGATGAAACTCAAGTTACCTACTTACGCATCATTGATTTGAAAGTGCGGACGCTAATGGAACCATTTTGAACTTTTATTTTAGTTTTCAGTTTATTATAATTTGAAATTTCTGTTTAATAGTAAATATGTCACGTCATTATGTAAAGCAAGATAACTTATTTTACAGACATTAAACAGATATGATAATAATATGGTGTATATTGAAGCTAATAGTAGAAGAACTATTTTATTGGTTCTTTTCAGACATAACAGACAAATGTTCTTTTCTAATTTAGTTTAAATAGGGTTTACGCAAAATAGGAACTCTATACAAATATAGAAAGTGGTGCAGAAAAACGTGGAAGATATAGTTTACATATTTTTAAAGAAACCAGATCTATAACCGGTCACTGTTTTCGAAGAACATCCAGTACCCTGCTTGCGGATTCTGGTGCAGATCTTCGGAAAATTAAACAGCATGGCAGTGGAGGTGGTTCAACACAGTGGTAGAAGATTACGTAGAAAATTCTATAGAGAATAAGAGGAGAATTGCATCTAGAATTCTTGGCGAAGTTTCCGTGGAATATAGACAAATAAAGA
This sequence comes from Taphrorychus bicolor, assembly GCA_951812265.1. NCBI lineage: Eukaryota > Metazoa > Arthropoda > Insecta > Coleoptera > Curculionidae > Taphrorychus > Taphrorychus bicolor. Next base: position 58,182,919 of record OX638297.1, on the reverse strand, counting down.
CAATTGAGAAAAATTTTTTGTCAGCTGGAGTAAATATCAAGAGTTGCTCAAATTGTGTTATAAATAGATATAAAGATTAGTTTTTTGAGTTGACCATGTTTTCGTAATACAATCTGAACTAACTAACCTGCCCACAAAAGTAAAAAACACTTTCCATCACCAGTTGCACAAAGTAATACTTTGTGCAACTGGTTGTCTAATGTAAATCGTTTCGAAACTTCAAAGGGTTCAGAAAAGTGTCAATTTAAATATTAAAATTAGAAAAATTATGTTTATTGTATCATATCACCGAGACACAACAAGCAGTTAGATGGTGATTCAATAAAATTTACTAATTTCTGATATATTTGAAATATTTTGGGATTCGATCTTCGGGCGACATCTATTATAATTTTAGCTAAATGCCTTGAAGAAATTAAGCCGTTCGAAATATATGACTAGGTATATATAGTGAATGATTTAACTTACTTTAATGTGTGTAAGTTCTAACATCAATTCGCAAATCAATAATAAACCATCAACATCTCAATCAAAAGAACTTGTTTGATCTAGAGTAAATCACGAAAGTACACGAGTTCATCAGATCATTAAATTGATGATTTAGTAAGGTTTGCCGAGGGGTTTACTTTACATTATCATGCAACCAGAAAGAAAACCACGATTACTATATAATAGGCGATGTTCACTAAATACAATGTTGAAGACTTCAGGAAACAAGCCAGCAAAACAAGCAAGTTTTAGATCAAACAAGAAATGAAACTGCCTCTCATACTCAAAGTTAGAGAGATACTACTCAGGGCCCCAAGTGAATGGCTTATAAAATAGTAGTTCATTGCATGACCCAGAATGTTCATCTGCAACCTGCAACTCACGCCAAATAAGATACCAGAGTAGAGTGATAAAATTTGAGAGAAGAACACGACGTTCAAGCCACGATTGATGGATTGATGAATGAGAGGAAGAACTGGAGCAATCTAACATGAACAAGAATTGTAAAAGTTCCCAATAAATAGGCTCAGAAATTGTTACAGTTCAATGTAAACTGTTTCAGTTAAATGGTAAGTTCACTAAACTGAAGAAAGCAGCTCAAATATACCATAAAATCTGTGGACATCAAGTTTGTGACTGCCCTTGTGCTTTGGGAATAGACCATAGATTTGATTGCTGATGCCTCCGCCCTCCGCTTTACATAGTTTACCAATTCGATCCTTACAAATAGATGCAGAATGAACGCAATTAAAAAATTGCTCCAAACACAACAAAACACGTGGGTATGTTTTCTACCAGACCGAATTTAGGTACTGATAATAATCATTACACACGCTACATTTTTTGCTTTCTCATTACACACTCCATAAGAATTATATAACAAACAGAACATAATATCAAGATTCAAACTGGTAGCGCCCTATTGGCGGCCATGATGGTTTTAATATCATTTCAACTTTTAAAATCAAAATAAGACGCGTATTGAAGATCAAGTTACCTAATTGATTGAAAAGGGTAAGGTGCCCAACTTGCATATAGTAGCCAAATTTGGGAATGATGACCTGCGTTATATGCTTGTTGAATCATTATACTAGTAAGAAGTAAAAAATATTAAAGCCTTGGTATAGCAAATGTACACATTATTAATGTTGTTAAAATGGCAAAAATATTTAAAAAAGAATTTGCGAAGTATAAGATATTATTAATAAACGTGCATGAATAAAGCCCAAAAATAGACAAAAAAAGCACACAACAATTGAATATCTGTATGCCATTCTTCGTATACTGTATCTACAGATACTACTTAGTGATAACATTCCTGAATTAAATTCAAATAGAAAGGTTTAAATAAACGTTTATCCTAGAAATTCTGTTTTTCAAAATGCAAGGTGCCACAGCAAAAAAAAATATTGCTTTTTTATTGACATACCAAAAGACAGTGTGCCGATTTTGTTGAAATTCGGCCTATTTTTTCACTGAAGTAAGACGCTAAATTAGAACAAACTAGATGGTAACTGTGGCGCTCCAGTGGCGCTCTAGGGGTCACTGGAACTAAGACACCCGACACTCCGGTTGAGCGTGTTAACAAGAATAAGTTCAGGTTAGTAGAGATGACCAGCAAGGATGAGACAGGAGTTATGACACAATCAGTGATGCAATAATCAGATTAAAAATGAGATCATTGTGGGGGTGTGGCCTGATAATAGAACATTCCCATTAGTCAAGGGACGAACTTAATCATTGGGGTGTGAGCTTGACCATTTTCTCCAGAACCTCAATTTCCTTTAAGAAATCTACATGGGAAAATAACTATAATTGGGGCAGAAGCCTTGCTGCACATCCACTCGCACGTCACACGTCCATCCGCATGAATTTTATATATTATTTAAAACAACTCAAAATGAGGTTTTAGCTCTACGCCGAACTAAACGCAAATCCTTGTTGTTAATCAGCCCAATCGCTGTTCGTTTTAAACTAAATTGCAGCCTTAAACTTTAATCCCTTTTGCATGTGTTTGCTTTGTTATTAGGTTATTAAAGCAAATTAGTCAATCCAAATAGGATATAAACATAATGAAATAGAATTAATGCTGGTTCGAATACATCGCTGTTGGCTTTTATGCGTCATAGCGTCGCTGGCTTGTTATTTCGGAATTACGTAGCTGATTTTAAATAAATTAATGGTGCACATATTAGGCCCCATTCGGATGCCTAAATATCTCTAGAGCACATTGCGGGATTGAGCGGTAATTACAACAGAGACTATTATTTACTGACATCACTCAAAAACTTTTCGCTGAGGATCAATATTTACTTATTACATATTCAAAGCCAGACAATGAAAGCGAATTTTGCTGCTCAATAAATGATAGGAATCGATGGCCTCCAATAATTTCCCAGAGTAAACCGAGGAAAAGGGGAAAGTAAATTAAAAATGCATTTAGGGCCTTCGCATTTTCATGATTAACCAAACTTGTCGGTACAATTAAAAATGTATGCGATCCCTTCACCGAACCGAAAATCGATACAGTTTGGATTGATACTGTTTGTACAGAGACGTAACGGTAACGGTTGGAAAATGTGTAAATAGTCGTCAAAAAGGAAACTAGATCAATTGTGTGCATTGATTTTTTAGTCCCTCAAATAGAGCTCAACATGCTTTGTAATGTGTAGAAATTAAATCACGTATTTGATTGAGTTAAACTTCTTGGTCCAGTGAATGAAGCGCATTTAGGCTTTAAGCTACCTTTTCAGAAAACGAGGCAAATACTCACAATCCCTGTAACTAAGTTTCGAATCAAACAAAGCTATTCAGAGCGAGCCTTGCATGGAAATTTATTTCAAACTGCTGGTCCAGGGTGAGGGTCGTCTACATACCAAAGATGGTATGTAGGGGAAAAATCCTAAATCGCTCAGACGGATCAGTCTAACTTCGTTTCTGTTGAAAAGCTTGGAAAAGCTGCTAGACCTATACATAAGGGAGCTAACAACGTACCCCCTTAATCCGGAGCAGTATGCATACCATGCTAACAAATCAACAGAACTAGCACTCCACAACCTGGCGGTGAAAATCCAAGACACCCTGGGTGCAAAGGGTGTTGCAGTTAGTATTTTCATAGACATGGAAGGAGCCTCTAATAATGCACCTACAGAATCCCTCCTCAGCGCCAGTAAAGCGAGAAGGATCGAACCAACGATTAAACGATGACACTATCAGATTCATAACAACAGGAGATTGTCCACAGGGCTCTCAACACCCCTGTGGTTCCTACTATTGGACGACATTCTGGCTACGTTGGAACTATGGGGAGTCGAGTTCCAGGTATACGCGTGCGACATCGCTATCCTTATAAGAAACCACCCATACCAACAAATCTCTAGCACGTTGCAAGAGGTGCTGAATGTTGTACAAAGCTGGTGTTCAAAGGAAAACCTAGTAATAAACCCTAGGAAAACGGTAATTGTGCCATTTACCCGAAGGAAGAAGCTGGACTTCTTGAAAGAGCCATCTTTGTTTGGGTCGACAATCCCGTTTACCAACGAAGTAAAATTTGTAGGAGTCATCCTGGACAAATCAGTCATACGGTTAGGAGGGCACAGCTCTTCCTTTGGTCATGCAAGAACCTGTGCGGCAAATCATAGGGGATGAGACCCCAACAAACTATGTGGCTATACGTGACGCTAATAAGCTGCTTCCACTCCCAATACTCCTGGAACGAGAGGCAAGGAAGGCGACATACCGGCTGCAACAAGTAACGAACATAGCACCGGAGCCATTTGATGGTGGGACCAACAATGCCCATGCTGGCTGGGAAGACCTTGCGGTATGGGTAACATGGTTTCCGTCCTAATGGCATCAAAACGTACATTGGACACTCCCTACGTCATCAGGGTTCCCTCATGGGCAGACAGAGACCGAAGAGACAAGACGAAGATCTACAACTGGCAGGAGGTGCCTGCCGGTTGTAGATCTTCCGGCCGGACAATGGTCAAGCTCACACCCCAATGATTAAGTTCGTCCCTTGACTAATGGGAATGTTCTAGTATCAGGCCACACCCCCACAATGATCTCATTTTTAATCTGATTATTGCATCACTGATTCTGTCATAACTCCTGTCTCATCCTTGCTGGTCATCTCTACTAACCTGAACTTATCCTTGTTAACACGCTCAACCGGAGTGTCAGGTTTCTTAGTTCCAGTGACCCCTAGAGCGCCACTGGAGCGCCACAGTTACCATCTAGTTTGTTCTAATTTAGCGTCCAAAAACCGACGAAGGGGCTGCCTCTGGAGTTTACGGGAGATCGGATGGCATATGAATAGCACAGAGTATGGGCCGATTCACCACAGTGCTTAAGGCAGAGATACATGCCCTTTAAATTGTGTTCCCGACAACTATTAGAGGAGGGATCAATAAAGGTCTGCTCGGGCAGCGCTTATGACGTTTATGTGTTTGCGCTGCAATTCCAAAACTGTTTGGAAGGCAATGAGAGGGTCGACTCAATAGCCAGGAGGGCGGCAGGCTCTGCATTCGTAGGCCCGTAGCTAGCACAGGGAGTCCCATACTCTCTGGTCAACGCTGAATTCCAGAATAGAGCAATGCCAAGTCCCAGGACTGGTGGGAGAACCTACCCGGACTATCACACTTCAAAAAAAATATTACGGAAACAGGGAGGACAGAAGCCTAAACATTCCTCAGACTAAATAGGGGACAAATCAGAGTGGATACTGCACTGTACACCGAACATAGCCACTTAAGATCTCACATGCACAGACTCGGACTGTCTGAAGAGACGGAGTGTTGGGTGTGCTTGGAGGACGACGAAACAGTTGAGCACGTCCTATGTGACCGTCCGGCTATTGCCAGATCGAGATACTCACTGTTCGGAAACACGATCATGGAACCTCAAGATGCAAACGCAGTGTCGCGCGAGAGACTAACAGATTCGTTGAGGGTCTGGGCATGACGGGTGACAACTAGTGGAGCTAGAAGCCACAATAGACTGCAGGTCGCGGCATAGGACTCTATAAGTCCACTCACATTTGTATAAATTATAATAAGTTTCGAATCACATGCAATCAAATTTACTGCAGAGCGTGTTAACGGCTCTTTCATGTGAAAATAAATCATTTTGTGGTTGCAAAATAGAAAGTATCCCCCCCCCCCCCCCTAAGTGAAATATTTGCAAAGATAGAGACCCTTTTGGTTTTCCATTTTTAAGCAGTTTTAAAAACAAGCTTTTACCAGTTTCAAAAAAATCCCTTTAGGATCATTGAATTATGTTTCTTACGTTCCTATGGGATTGCAAACGTGCCATTCTGATCAAAAACGTCTAAAAAATGTCCTTACTGGATTTGACCAAAGGAAGGATTTTGCGTTTTTTTTTTTCTTAATTTTCAAATTTGACTGCCTGTAGCTATTGAACGACTGGGCTCAATAGAGTGAATCCAACTGTTTTTTTGCTCTCCTTAATGTTCTCTTTCCCTTCTAACCAACGAGGGTTCCGTAGACCCGTAGGTGTAATGTTGAAGATATAGGTCTCTTCGGTTTTCGATTTTTAGGCACTTTAAGAAAACAGTTTTTTGCCATTAAGAAAAACCCTTAAGACACAGAAAGATTTCAATGTAGTTTCTTCCATTTTTAGGTGCCATTGTGAACAACAACAGCGACAAAAATACCCGACATTTTATTGAAATTGACCAAACATGGGTGAGGGGTATTACTACTTTTTTTCTTACTTCTCAAATTTTTTTTTTTATCAATTTGAGGAGATTTTTGTCTAAAAATTGTTATCTAGTCAAAAAAAGTTTGTAGTTTTCTTCTTTTTCCAAATTTATTAACTAACATCATTAGAAACTTCGTGCACACAAAAAGTACCTTTATTAAGTCGTAAATGATCTTAACCGTTCTTAAATAAAAACTTTTTTTTAAGCTTTAAATGATCTTGACTTACCTTGCAAAACGCCTGATTTTCAGACCTATGCGGTCCAAAACTCGCTTTTTAGAGTGCTCTTTAGTCAAAGAAAATATATTATTTTTTCAACTTGTCACGGTTCTAACTGGCTATGATTAAAAATATACTTAAAAGAAACAAAAACTCTTTTTTTTCTTAATTATTAAATAACTTTAACTGATCTTGATTTCAAAATTTTTTTTTTAATTTTTTAAGAATTGAGACTCCTTCAAAATTGACTTTTTGAATCACGTTGAAAGAAAAAATTGATCCCTAATACAAGATAAATTTCTTGATTCTCAAGATTTAAAAAATGTTTATACTTCTTGGTTAAAAGTGTGAATTTTCATATATGAGCGGGACTCTCTTAATGACTTTTTTTAAACTCTGAGTGGACTTTTTTCTAAAAATTGTTTTCATTATTTTTTTTTTTATTTTTGTATGATACTGACTTTCTTCTAACTACACTCAACAAATACAAAAATGTTTTATTTTCGAAATTTCAGTGGTCTTAATTGCTCTCAAATACAAACTAAACTTTTTAATTTTAAGGTTTTCTTAAGGAAAAAATATGATTTCTCTATAAGAAAAAGTTCTTCTTCTTCAGACTTCAATTTCAAACTTCACCTCAAATACGATTTTTAAGATTTGAAGGCTTCAAAACTACCTCAATTGATTTCTTTTATCATTTGACATTTTTATCTAAAAATTGATCTTTATTTATGGAATTGTTTCTTTCCATCAGAAGAAATTCAACATGAATATCGATACTAACAGAGTTTTGAACGAAGTCCTGTAGTGCAATGCTTTTAAAGATTCCTTCGGTTGTCCATTTTTAGGCTCTTTTAGAATGGAGTTGTTTGTTTGTTTTTTTTTTAATTACTTTTGAAGCCACTTTCATTCGAATCAAGTTTTATGTTATTCTAAAGATTAAATTTTTTAATGTTTATTCTTTAAAAATAATAAAAACAGCAAATACAATTTTCCGATATTTTTTTCTAAATTGTCCAAAGTGGTGGGTATTACGTTTTTCCTCTTAACCTTCAAATTTGAGCGCCTATAATTTTAGAACGAGTGGACCGATTGGAATAGATCCTACTTTTTTGGCTCTTCTTGATGTCCCCTTTCAAAACAAGTACAATGTTTCTGGAACACTTTCAAAACTGAGTTTTTTGCCATTTTTTAGGAATTAACTTTTCAGGCTAATTTAATTCGAATAAAGTTTGTTGCGTTGTTAGAGAATTGCAAACATGCGATTGTGATCAAAACCAGCAAAGCAAATTTTTCCTCATTTTCTTGAAGCTGCTCAAAGGGGGGTATACAACTTTTGCTCAATTTTAGACTTTGCCTGCCTGTAACATTAGAACGGGTAGATAGACCAATTGGAGTAAGTCCAATTGTTTTTGCTTCACTTGATGATGCGAGTTTCTTCTGAACACGTGTTACATTCATTGTGAATAAGCTCTAGATTACTTATCAAAAATGTCTTTAGAAGTAAGAAACATAGAGGGGAAAAACAAAGTGAACTTTTTGCTCAAGGTATAGACAAAAGATTAGTATGAAAATTCTGTTTGAAGGCAGCATAAAGAGAAATCGTCTAAGGTGTCAAATTACTTGTTACAAAACAGAAAAAGAAAGCAATATCTTTTCTCCACTAGAGCTTCACGAGACCGAGACCGAGACTAACATACTCTCGGTCTCGGTCTCGGTCTTGTGCATCGAGACCGAGACTCGCGTAATCTCGGTCTTGGTCTCCTAGTAGCAACTCGAGTCTCGGTCGTGGTCTCGAAAAAAAGGTAGTGTCTCAAAAAATCTTATTATGTTTGAATTGCATATTCAATGTTCTTCTGAATTATTGAGTTATAACGCACAGTTGACTTCTGTTGGTGGGAGGTAAACGAGAACATCAAGAAGAGAAAAAAACAGGTGGATTCACTCCCATCGGTGCACTTGTTCTAAAGTTACCGGCGGTCAAACTTGAAAATTGAGAAAAAAGTCGTTATAGGAGGCTATAACTATGGCCATTCAATTTCAGAATTTTTTTTTTGCTATGTCTGATGGGAATGGCACGTCTGCCATTCACTAGAAAGGTAACAAACTCAATTCTAATGTAATTAACAATCAAAGTAATTTTTTGAAAAATTGGCCAAAAACTTGATTTTAAAAGTGCCTAAAAATCGACCCCCGAAAGGGTCTAACTCCCAAAATGTTGCACCTATGGGACTTTTGTTGCCGGGAGGTGAAAGGGGACATCAAGAAGAGCAAAAAACAGGTGGATTCACTACAAACTGTCCAGTTGTTTAAAAGTTACAGTGAGTCAAATTTGAAAATTAAAAAAAAAAAGTCGTAACATCCCTTCGGTTAGTGCGGAATAGCACGTCTGTAAATCTCTAACAAAGTAACTCAATTCAAACAAAATGTACCGTTAAAGTAGTTTTTTTTTTAATTTGGCCAAAGGATCGATTTTAAAAGTGAATGAAAATCGCCCAACGAAAGGTCGTCTCTCCGAAAATGTTGCCTCTGTGGGACTTCTGTTGGCGGGAGGTGAAAGGGGATATTAAGAAGAGCAAAAAACCGTTGGAATAACTCTAATCGGGGAACTCGTTTTAAAGTTGCAGGCGGTCAAACTTGAAACTTGAAAAAAAAGTCGTACTGTACTACCCCCCCCCCCCTTAGACAACTTCAAGAAAATTTAGGAAATTTTTCTTTGCCTGCCTCTGATTGGAAGGCACCTCTGCAATTCCCTAAGAATGTAACAAACTCAATTCGAATGAGAACTAACCTGAACTAACGCTTGAAATAGTTTTTTTTTTTTATTTGATATAAACTCTATTTAAAAGTGCCTAAAAATCAGCCACCAAAGGGGCCTAACTCCGAAAATATTGCACCTACGGGACTTCTGTTGAAGGAAAGGGGACATCAAGAAGAGCAAAAAAAACAGGTGGATACACTCCAAACGGTCCACTCGTCCTAAAGTTACAGGGAGTCTAAGTTAAAAATTGAGAGAAAAAGTTGTAACATCCCCCCCGTTCTTTGGTAAATTTAAACAAAAATGGGACATTTGTCATCGGAATGGCACGTCTGCAATTCCCGAAGAATCTAAAAAACTCAATTCGAATGAACTTTACCCTTAAAGTAGTCTTTTTTTTTAATTTAACTAAAAGCTCCATTTTAAAAGTGCCTAAAAATCGTCGGGTCGTCTCTCCGAAAATGTTGCATCTACGGGACTTGTATTCGCGGGAGGTAAAAGAGGGCATCAAGAGGAGCAAAGAACAGGTGGCTTCACACCCATCGGTGGACTCGTTCTAAAGTTACGGCGGTCAAACTTGAAAATTGAGAAAAAAGGCGTTATAGCCCCCTGCCCTTAGGTCAAGTTCAAAGGAAATTCAGAAATTTTTCTTTGGTGTTGTTGATAGGAATGGCACGTCTACAATTCACCAACAATGTAACATATTTAATCCTAATTATATTAACCCTGAAAGTATTTTTTTTTTAAATTGGCAAAAACTATATTTTAAAAGATGACATCAAGAAGAGCAAAAAACAGTTAGATTCACTCCCATCGGTCCACTCGTTTTAATCTTACAGGCGGTCAAACTTGAAAATTGAGGAAAAAGTCATTCTAGCCGCCCCCCCCCCTCTTTGGTCAAGTTCAAATAAATTTCAGATTTTCTTTTTGATATTTTTGATGGAAAAGTCACGTCTGCAATTCACTAAGAACGTAACAAACTCAATTTTAACCAAATTGACCCTTAAAGTAATTTTTCAAAAAATTGGCCAAAAACTCGATGTTATAAGTGCCGAAAAATCGTCCATCGAAGGGGTCTGATTTTTAAGATTTAATATCGGACCATCTATTAAGAACCTTTTGACGAATTACAACTTTTTAAATTTTGCTTAATTTTTCTTTTTTATTTAGTTTTAAATCCTTTTTTGCCTCACACTCCTTTTTTAGCCTTCTTCTGTATTTTTAACGCATTTACCTTTTCTCTATATTGTCCTTTTCCAAATTCTTATTATTTTTCCTTTTTTGGTTTTTTATACATCTTTTCACGGCATACATATCTGTTGTTTTATATTTATTCATCAAGCTCCACTTCTTTTAATTCTCGCACAGCTTTTGACCTGCTTTGCTCTTTGTATGATTAATTTGTATTGTTTCTAATCTGTGATATTTACCATATTTATAAGACATTTGCCTTGTTTACTATTTTTTTAAATAGTCATTTTACGTTTTCTATAATTTGAAGAAATTTTATTGAATAATTTTTCAGCCACTTTCCTTTTGATATTGTTTTATTATTTTAACTCATTTTCTTTTCCCAATTACATTCTGTAATATTTTCTGTTATTTTATAATTGTGGCTCAATTGCTCCCCTCTTTAATTCCTGTATCTTTGATCATTTTGTCTCATAATAATTTTCTGCCAATAAAGTTCCCTTCTTCGTTTTTGTATTTTTTTTTATTAAATTTCTTCTCTCTAGTTGGTTTACGTCTATTTTTTCATTCGAAAAATTTTTACTCCTTTCTATTTTCGATCATTTACTATTTTTTCTATTATTTTTAACTTTGTTTTTGAGCGTCCTATACTGTTTTTTCTTTGAATAAATTTCTGCTATTCTTTAAATTTTTAAATTTTAGCTCATCTGCTTTTTCTCTCAATTGCTGTTTTTTATGTTCTTAAATTTAATTGGCTCTCTTTCGGTTTTTGAAGCACCTATTCAGCATTTGTAATATCCATAATTTTTTCATTACTTTTATATTCTCTACTTCTCTCCATACTCCCTTTGGCCTACTTTTTTTCCTTTTCCTAAATTTAATATTTTTCCTTAATTTTCCTTTCTGCTTTCTCTTCAGTGTGAATTGGTTTGCTTGACCTGTCTTACTTGACAATATTTACCAGATAATCTTCTAATTTATTTCATACTAATTGTGAAATTTCTCAAAAAATCCTATTATGTTCGAATTGCATATTCAATTTTCTTCTGAATTATTGAATAATAACGCACAGTTTTCAGAGAAATGTCCTTTTTTGTGTACAAATGTTTACTTAAAGTCAAAATTTGAAATTATTGAGGGTTGCAATTTCCAATGTAGAATCAGATTAGTTCAGGTTAGTTTAATGTAAACTGTAGACCTGCCCGTAGGTTGCCACTGATGCAACTAAACATATTTTTTATAAAAAATATGCGTCCTGTCTTAGCTATCGACACATCTACAAAATTTCATTGAAAATATGGAAATATTTCAAATCAAGTTTTATATTATGAATTCGAATATGCATGTCGAAAAAGTGCACATACTGAAAATGGAAAAATTCCTATTTTTTTTCGCTTTATTTTGTGGTAGAATGAAGTATTTTAAAACAACTTTAAAATTACCCAGTATAGAAATAATACAATACTTTTGCTAACACAAAAATTTCCTCATCATATTGTTAACTGGCAGCAAGTCACACTCAGGAATCCATAGAACTTATTTATGATAGTTGATAACTATCTGTTTGTTGATAACTGATATAATAGATAACTCAGGTAAGTATTACTAGAGTACTTCTATAGTACGTACTTAAAGTAAAGTGTCTTTTCGTACTAAGAATAACTATATGCAACGCAATATTATAAGGACCCCTCGCCTGCTGATTATATAATACCTAATATCTTGCAAACGAATGACATTTTTCGAGACCGAGACTCTCGAGGATCTCGATTGGCAGTATCGGTCTCGGTCTCGGTTTCAAAGACCGAGACCGAGATCGAGAACTAGACAGCCTCGGTCTCGGTCTCGAAGTCGATATTAAAGTATAGGGATCGATCTCGAGACCGATCTTACGAGACACGAGACTTCACGAGACACGAGACCACGAGACTTATCTCGTGGTCTCGTGAAGCTCTATTCTCCACCAAGACAAACAAAATAATTTTTAGATTCCCTAAAGCAATTTTTATTTTGGGTAGTCTCAATAATACCTTGCAAGCTGGAGCCCATTGAAAACTGAAAGCCCCAAAAACTAAACAATTTTCTACAATGAATTTTTTTTGTAGTTTAGAGCCTTAAGCGAAAGTTTGTTTTTTAGAATTCAGAGACTTGTTTATAGAAAGCGAGTCCAAACCTGACGAGGAATATGACATTTACTTTTCCAGGTGAATACTGCTTTGTGTTTTAGAATACGTGAAAAAAAAATATGAAGAAAATCATTTAGTGAAAAATGAAATTCTGATTTAAAGTCTTCCTTATTGCCCAATCCATTTAAGCATCCACACACTTCCCACTTTAAAATCCTAGATATGTCTTTTTTCTATCAGTTGTGATGCCTCATCTCTGAAACACTAAATTCTAAACTTGGAAGATTTCCTTGTACGATTTAAAGCTTACGCAAGGTAGTCCTGCTGAATAATGTATTAATCCGTAGAATCTATTAAAATTATAACCTGTCCTTAGTTAAATACAGAAATTTGAACTTAAACATGAAAGCCTGTAACCGTGTTACTTTGGAGATGTTATATTTTGACGTCCTATGCAATTTCCAAATATATCTCGGGCACCACCCCCTATAGGTATTAAGTGCTTTTAGCCAGTGGAGAAATAATGTCCAAAATTCGGGGTTCCGCTATTGAGTTTAGAGCCCAAAAGAATAATGCCACTAGTAGTACGTAATAAATACCAATTTAATAAAAATCACCAAATGCAGTGAGTACGGTAATATGAAACTTAACTTTCAAAACAGCGAAGTAATTTATAGATCCACTACTAGCGGTTCATGAAACGAAATTAACGGGCACATCTAGGGTTTATCGAGAGGTTCAGATTTGGGGTTCAGTAAAATATGATACGATATTTAGCAGTCGGTAAGTGTTATGTGAGGTTAATGTTCCTATAAAAATGGGGCTCGATAATCACCAGGGCTTGAAAGACTATAGGAAGAGGTCCAGTAAACACCTAGACCAAAGAATAGAAGGGGCCCAGTAAGTATCAGGGCATAGAACACAAAGGGGCTCAGTAAACACCAAAGCCAAGAAACTAGAAGGGGCTCAGTAAATACTAAAGCCAGAAAGAGAAAAAGGGGCCCAGTAAACACCAAAGCCAGAAAGAGAAAAGGGGCCCAGTAAACACCAAAGCCAGAAAGAGAAAAAGGGGCCCACTAAACACCAAAGCCAGAAAGAGAAAAAGGGGCCCAGTAAACACCAAAGCCAGAGAGAGAAAAAGGGGCTCAGTAAACACCAAAGCCAAGTTATATAAAAGGGGCCCAGTAAGTACCAAGGCACTAATAAGAAATATAGTCCACGTTTAGTTTTATCTCACAATTAATTTGTCATCCCTAGAACTGATAAAGGAAATTAGTAACTTGGTTACAAGCCTCCCAAATAAACAAGAACTGCTACGGCATCCCAAATAAACAAAACAACTGCGGATCTGAAAATTGTAGAACCGATATATGTATCACAATTGAAATATTTTCTATTGTGTCCAAAATGAACGCTTAATTAAGGGCGTGCAAACCTGTATGTTACCTTTTGACTATAACGTATGTACGTATTTAAGCTCCGTTTCGAATCACTTAAATTAAGCAACATAATTAATAACCCAATACGTCCATTGTTACAGAATCCTCACATTTTGCTGCAATTGTTTGCTAGCCAGTGCACATGTTGCTGACAGAACTATTTACGCTTTCAATCTAAAACCCTGTTAAATCTATAGAATGAATTCTATTTTTAACTAAAATGCCACTACCTACGTAATAGCTCTTCCACTGGCTATACTCGTGCTGTCACTGTGTACCTACCAAAGAAATCCACCTTACTACTTAAGTTAAAAAGAGGTTTCGTGTTTCAGCGTAACAAATTTTAAAATTTACACTTTGCGTGCCGTTATGCCTCCGAACAGCATTTACGGTCCTCCTTTGGGCCGCATTAAATTCCAGGAAAAAACTCGGGAGCTGGATACAAACACGAATTCCAGCTACTTGATGCCCTCCATAGGGAGACCTTCTAATAATTTATTCTTTCATGGGATAAGCGCATTTGGGATTTTTATTAGGGTCTTGAATAATACTATAAATTTTGCTCTTTCTATTGGAAATTGAAAGGTTACAAGTTTCTAGGCTATAAGGGAAAAGCTGTAAATTCTTAAAAGGAACTTGTTCTATTCACACCGACTTGGGCCTAGGTCAGTGTTGCTTCAATACCGATGACGTTCTACTTCGACGGAGATGACAAGAAAGTAAAGTAGAGAAGAAATACCTCGTTTAGTCCGTTTAGAGTTTTCCATGCATTCAAACAAGTATTTAAAGGGACCATACCGGAAGGAAAGCGGAATCACACTCGAGAATTCTTTTACTGAACTCCACTGCACAATGGAGAATGTATTGTGTTGCCACTAGATATTTTCCGTGGTTTTGTTTTATTTTCGTTGTGCGAACCAGAATAAAATCGGGATTTATTGTTATACTAAGTACTTTTTCACTGGTTATAAAATACAAATTTATTAGGTAAAAATCGCAAAAGATCTCTGAAACTGTAATGCACTTTTTACATGCTAATTCTACGCTTCAACTCGAAAATTTCAAGCCACTTCAGCGAATTAAATAGTTGCTCCAATTTCATTAACCCTACTTCACGTTCGCGTATGAATTCAATTGTAGCAAATTTTATTATAACGACCATTAAGCGTTTTTGTTACAGGTTTAACGGTTTCCTGTTGAAATAGAATTTATCAATATTAAATTATAATTATATTAGTAATTTATGGAAATTACAATAAAAGAGTCCAATGTTTCTGGACAGGTATTTGTTTCGAATTGGGAAAATTTTAGTTCAGGTTAATTCTTGTTATTATATTGCATTGAATTATTGTATTGCATGTTGCTAATTAGAGTATTGTCTCAATTTATAAACAAAAATAATATCTGTTTGATGCTATTTATTAGAAAAATTCATGGTAAATCTGGTTCAGTTTTACTTTTGTAAAATTTTTATAAATTATATTTGAACAATTTTTTGTATTTATATTTTCAAATATGTTTCGATTTTCTTCAGATATCATCCAATCGACTGTAACTGTGTCTACACTTCTACACTTTCGTTGTACAAAAATATGTTTAAGTCTTCACTTATTGCAATGTATTAGCCAAGCTATCCAAAAAGCAAATAATAAAATTTTAGAAATTAGTAAACAATTCAAATTTGGCACTCATCATTGGGATCTCGTAAACCGTAAGAAATACAGATCCAGTTAAATTGAGGCGAAGTTGCGCATTTGCGTGTAGATCAAAACTATATTTTAAAGTTTCCACTGCTTCAGAATATATTCGCAAAAAATTGAAATTTGCGAAAATTGTTTTTTTGTTTTTTCCTGAACTTGAAGCGAAATTCCAAAATGAATTGCACATTCTCGTGGGCACTTTTTTTGATCTACATTATAGTGTTGTTTATTTTTTTAGTCTAACGTTTTGACTTTTTCTGAGGCAACATCAAGTTCAATTTTTGTGTTTAAAATTACATTTGAATATCAAAAATTGAAAGCCCTTTAATTGCAAGTTTAATGATGTATAACAGTTCATGTTTACTTAGTTTTGCACAGAGTATGCAGATTACTGAAATCGCCGCTCATCATTGGAATCTCGGAAATCGTAAAAGATGCGAACGAAACCGCTAGCTAATTGCTTGCAACACTCAAATTTTACACCAAGTTTGAAAGACCAGAACTTTGAAATAGACCAACGGATTTTTTCGATAAAAGGTAAATTTAGTAGGCCTGTCCTTGGACTATTTTACGTGGTATACTTAAGCAAGGTAAGTTATTCGGTTGAAATTAAACCGGACGGAAAATAAGGTGATGTAATTGTGCTTAAATTTTTCGTTTGCACAATTTTCAGAAAACAATGGAAAATTATTTTTTGAAACAGAGTTTAACTTCTTTAAACAGACGACGTAAATTGGTCTACTGAAATCCGCTCAAAAATCTAGTGTTGCAAAGCAATTGGCAAGCAGTTTATATTAAATTGAGACACATTTTTAATAAAAAATCCGGATTTTTCCAGTTGAAATTTGTTATAATTGATTTTATTTTTTTCTCAACTTATGTCAAGAAGTTCTGAAAAATGCTATTTATTTTCTTATTGGCACTTTTTTTTCTACACATTAAATTTCTAATATAACGTTTTGAATTTTTTGTAAGCATTATCAAATATTTTTTGAATAGGGACTTAACTTTTTAGATATTTTTATAACTTGTTACTTTTTTACTCGGTCACCCTATCTTGTAAAAAAGAAAATCTTCGAAAGAGAAAATGAAATTTATTTTTTAATTTCTCTTCAAGTAAGTTCAGAAAAACAATAAAATAAATTATAGCATATTCTAAGATTTTTGTAAGTTTACAAAGAACCTTTTGTTTACTTATTTAAAATTTAAAAAAATATAGTTAAAAATGACATAAACTATAATCTAAACAAAGTGTTACATATCATTGAATTTATAATAAAGGAGGCTTCCAATTTTCCACATTCCAATTTACAAGTTATATTTAAAAAACCAAAGTTGATGATGCCCCAGAAAAGCTGAAACGTTGTACTACATATTGAATAATAGTTTCTTATAAGGAAAAAAGGGTACCTATGAAAATTTTCAATTTATTCTGAAATGACGCTTCAAATAAATTCAGTAAAAAACAAAAACGGTTTTCGTAAATTTCAGTTCTTTTTTCATAATTCAGGAAGCAGTGAAAAGTTTGAATATTTAAAAATGCTATTATGATCTGCACCCAAATCCACAGCTTTCTATCTGTATTGTTACGCCCGACCGTCGCGTCGGTTCACAGAGATTCGGGCCAAAGCGGCAACGACGAGCGCTGACTGCCACCCCGGAAACCCATCTAGACTAAACGAGAACCGGGAACAGTCGCCTCCGTTCTCGAAATTACGAGAGTTTATTCAGTCCGGGTATATAAAACAGCGAGCCGCGCGAGTGCAGTGTAGTAAATAAACGAACAAGCGAACAGTGCGAATTGTTAGTAGAGAGTAATTGTGTTTTAATCGTGTTGTAATAGTTAAAAGTAAATAAAAGTGTGTAGTTAATTGACGATAAATTATTGGAACCCGTATTCCGTAACAACTGGTGTCAGAAGTGGGATAATTCTCGTCAAACTTGTGACTGTGTGCACAAAGGGGTCGTCGCGCGCATCAAATTTTGTGTGGTAAGGACAGTGCAAGAACTTGGGTGTTTTCTACATGCCTTATAGTCGATTTACGACAAAAATCATGGATGAACAACTGGCAGCACTTATGGAAATTCTGAAGAGGAACAAAAAAATTTTCTGGAAAAAAAAGAAAAACAAAGGCGATTTGAGGAAAAGGAACAAGAAAAACCAAGGCAGCTGGGCAAAGAAGAACAAAGAAATTTTCTGGAAGAACAAGAAAAACAAGGGCCAGAAGGCAACTTGAAATAAAAGGCATAAAGAAAAAATCAAGCTTCTCTGTTTCAAACATTAACGGATGGTCGTCGCGAGTTGCAAGAACTTGGCTCACCCAAAATGACTGAAGTCAAACAAGGCGTAGATCAATTCAAACGTGAAAAATAGATGAAAATGAGGGAGTTAGAAGAACGGTGGCGGGGCTGGGAAACACGTCACAGTGGGCCAACTTCAACCGCTGAGCGACTAAACATTTCCAGGCCTCCAATTTTCGACGGTACTACATCAGCGACAGCACTACATCTTGGAACATTTATAAAAACCAGACAGAAACCTGATTCTTTTTTCAACTGCGGCAGAATGGGCCATTTTAAAAGGGACTGTCGAGTTCTACGGGAAAGGGGTCAGACTCCGCTACGACGACAATCTGGCGGATTGACACATCAGCCGGAAAACTAAAACCAGTCAGTGTGAAGGGGCGAACGCTGACTGGCCCTACGGAAGCCCCCAGAGGAGAATTATTAGGATTGGACAGCTTGGAACAAGACTCACCATCCCTGGCAAGATTTAATATCGTCCAGGCAGATCTCATGGTAACGCAGATGCATTATTACGCAGGCCTTGTAAAGGGGAATGTCGATACTGCCAACGAGTAGGACAACGAGAAGGATCAAGCATTCTTAGGAGAACCAGTATTGACGTCGATGAACTTTGGACCACTGAACAAATGAAGGTCGAGCAAACAATCGATAATGCTGTGAAGTTAATACGTCAATGGAAGTTGGAAAATCAAAGACCTGATTGGAAGCACATAGCAGATAAGAGCCCGAAAGTAAAATCTATGAGGGCTCAATGGGATTCCTTGGCGATTCAGAATGGTTTACTGAAGAGGACTTGGGAAAGCCCCGACGGGAAAAGTACCACGCTCCAGCTTGTCGTACCGAAAAGTAGACGGAAAGATGTCTTGCGAGGAATACACAATGGAGTGTCTGGAAGCCATTTTGGAGTGAATAAGACCCTGCATAGAATTCGGGAAAGGTACTACTGAGTGAATTGCCGAGATGATGTCGAAGAGTAATGCAGAAATTGTGATACCTGCTGCTCCGTAAAAGGACCCCCAAAGAAACACTAGGTAGCAAATCAAGCAATACAATGTTGACGCCCCATTTGAAAGAATTGCGATCGACGTGGCAGGTCTTTCCCAGAAACATCTTAGTTCCCATGGATTATTTCAGTAAGTGGAGTTTAAGCACTGCCAAATCAGGAAACTAATACTGTGGCGAGGGTCTTGGTTGACGAATTCTTCATTAGATTCGGCATACCATTAGAGCTTCATTCGGACCAGAGACGGAATTTTCAATTGCAACTTTTCAAGAAGATCATGGATCTTCTGGGAATGCGCAAAACAAAGACAACTCCGCTCCATCCACAATCAGATGGCATGTTCGAGCGTTTCAATCGAACCATGGGACAATACTTCTGCAAAATGATAGCGGACCACCAAAAAGATTGGGACAAATTTCTGCTTCTTCTATTGATGGCTCACAGAGGTGTAGTGCACAGGACATACCCCTGCCAAGGTTATATTTGGTAAAGAACTTCGTCCTCCGGTAGATTTGGTGTACGGATCACCAGAAGAACCGGTGCAAGATTTCCAGAACTATGCTGATGAACTTCGAGAAAGATTAAAGGAAATCCATCGACACGTGAGGACAAAGATAAAGATTGTCAGCGATCGGATGAGAGCCAGTTATGAAACAAGAGCGAATTTTGCAGGATTGAAGGCAGGTGACTTGGTGTGGCTATATAATCTACAGAGGAAGAAAGGAAAGTCTCCCAAGTTGTCTTCAAGTTGGGAGGGTCCATATACAGTCATCAAACGGATCAACGACATGGTATACAGGGTCCAACGTACCCCTGGAGCAAAGATGAAAGTGGTTTATCTTGAAAGGTTAAAGACTTACAGTAGTAGAGATTTCTCTTATCGGGACGATCAGAACTAAGAGGGGGGCAATGTTACGCCCCACCGTCGGTCCACAGAGGTTCGGGCCGAAGCGGCAACGCCGAGCGCCACCCGCGACGCCGGTAACCCATCTAGACTAAACGAGAAACGGGAACAGTCGCCTCCGTTCTCGAAAGTACGAGAGTGTTTTCAGGCCGTGTATATAAACCAGCGAGCCGCACGAGATGGGCTCGAATAGATATTGCAGTGTAGTAAATAAGCGGATAGTGCGAATTGTTAGTAAAGAATAATTGTATTTTAATGGTATGGTAATAGTTAAAAGTAAATAAAAGTGTATAGTTAATTCACGATAAATTATTGGAACCCGTATCTCGTAACACTATGTTATATGGATTACCCCATATGGAGATCCCAATTATGAGCGGCGAATTCGAATAACTCTGTGTTTTACCCATATTTCTGCCTATAGTTACAATGGCTCAAGCATTTTATTCTTAGTTTAGAACTTATAACTTATAACTGATCCATTCTAAACTACAAATATCTTCATTGGTTTTTATTTTTGAAAGATTTTTTTCTTCAATTAATTGTAACTGATATCTTATTTTTTTATTCGTCCTGATTACCTGATATTTCTCTTATTAATAGGCTTAGCCGTATTCACATGTAAATAACATGTATAGATTATAAAATATTCCTGAAAACTTACACATTATTACAACATCTTTAAGATGTTTTTACCCATTCTTTCTCTCTAATTGGTTCTGCATTATACATCGACTTCACATCTTCTGCTGGATAGTCTCTGATTATGTGTAGGCCGCTTCTCCCTACACCTGTACTCTTCCAGACATGTTATATGGCTCTAGTTTTAAGTTTTAAATTTAACCATATTTAATTAAACTAAATAACGTCATTGACCCATGAGATATTACATTGTAGGTCTTGCTTCGTTTCAGTTCCTCAAATTCATCTCTTAACTAAAGTTATAGGTATTTTTGTTTGCGTTTGACAGTTTGACGTCTAGAATAAATATCTGTTGATCTGTAGCTTGTTTCCTTCCACATCTTGGTCCTTTGTGCCTGCCTTTTGCAACAGGTCTGTTATTCTATACTTTTTGGTATCTACATTTAGTACCTGATTCTTTCTCGGTCTCCGACCTGTTTATTTTTGCAGAACAATGGCAGGGGCTTCTTCAAGGGGTACCCAAATACACATACATCGTACCCATCGCTCTCGTAGCAAAACCCGAATCATATATTGGATCGAACTTAATTATCAAACCATACGGTTGAGCTGAAATTACAGCGAAATGTATGTTATTTTGTTTGTGTTATTTTCCAGCGGAAATCATTAGGTGTATAAAACAGCTGTATCAAAAATTTCGTTCAAACTGTCTCACATGGTCTGTTCACCAATCGAGAATCAAGCCATATTTTCGGAAATATCATACCTAAATATGATATGATGATAATATTGATTGAAATGAACAAAAAAATGATGAGAATTTGAAATGAAGAGAGGAAATTGAGATGAAATTGAGATAGCCGTCTTGGACTATGTACCTCTTGGGGCGACTTTTACAAGTTCAAGTAAAAATTCAGATTGAAAATAAAACACCAGACTTGACGTACATTTTATTGTTTACTTGACAGATAAACAATGCAATGTAGGTCATATCTAGAGTTTTATCTTCAATCTGAAGTTTTACTTGAACTTGTAAAAGTCACCCTTAGTGACCGGGTCATGTTATTAAAGCTTCAATCGTCTCACCGCATAATGAATTAATGAAACTGACTAGGAAGGGTGAGATCACAATTGATATGGGAGGTTCATGAGCATATGGTCTTGGCGAAAGAAACTCTATTGGTGATAGGCTTGTACAGTTCTGTAATGAAAATAATCTCTGTGTATCAACACCTTTTTCAAACAACATCCTAGACGATTGTAGACTTGGGACTCGCCTGCAGACCAACAAGGCAGAATAGTACGGAATCAAATAGATTATACATTGATGCGTCTCGATTTAAAAGGTATGAAAAATCGGTAAAAACCTATCCCGGAACAGATGTTAACAGCGACCATAATCCGGTAGTCATGGATTTCAGAATGAAGCGCTTCAAGAAAGTGAAACTCAAAACCACAAATAAATAAGTAGATATAGAAAAACTGAACGACCCGGAAACTCATGAAGAAATAATGATAAAACTGGAAAAATAACTGAAGGAGATAGACTCATGAATGCGACTGGACACAAAGATCACATGGGGGCAGACGAAGAACGCAATAAGAAAAATTCAAGTACAGGAGATCGGTTTTAAGGAAAACATTAAGAAGAAGGAATGGACGACGGATGAAAGTTTAGAACTTATGACGCATAAGATGATGGCCAAATCTATAGCGTTGAAATATAGAGAACTCAATAACGTTGTAAGTAAGAAATGCAGAGACGTAAAGGAAAAATGGCTGGCCGAGGAATGTACAGAGATTGAAGAACTTCAACAGAAACATGACTCGTTTAATATGCACAAGAAAGTTAGGGAGGTAGCTGAGGTAAGAAGAAAACGCTAAACCGGAATTCTCAGAGATACAAATAATGAAATCATAACTGGTATCAAGGAGAAGCGAAGAAGATGAAGGAGGAGCTACGGAGAGGACCTTTTTGATGACGACAGACATGAGATTCCCAATCCTTATCCAAGTAGTAACTGAACATGGAGGAGACGGACCAGCCATTACAATAAGTGAGGTCATCCACGCGCTGAAGTCTCAGAACAACAGAGAGGCTACAGGGGCGGACCAGGTACATATGGAAGTACTTAAAACCATTGCTAGCCAGGAAGGCAAAAGACTGGATCATATGCTGGATCTATTGAACACCATATACAAAACCGGAAAGATCTCTCCCAGCTGGCTCAAGTCTACTTTTATAACGATCCCAAAGAAAACAAACGCATCACAATGCGACGACTATCGCATGATTAGTCTAGTGCTACATATTCTGAAAATTTTTCTGAGAATAACCCACACTTGAATATACAAGAAATGCGAAGAACAATTAAGCGACACTCAATTTGGATTCCAGAATGGACTGGGCACTCAAGAAGCCCTCTTCTTTTTAAATGTTTTCGCACAGAGATGCAAAGATATGAACATAGATGTCTACGCTTGCTTTATTGACTACCGAAAGGCATTCGACTGCGTCAAGCACCAAAAGATGGTAGAAACATTATCCGTAACCGGAATTGACAAAACAGATATTACGTTGATAGTAAATCTCTACTGGAACCAGATGGCCTAGATAAGAATAGACGGAAGAACATCTGACACTATGTCGATCCGAAGAGGCGTACGACAGGACTGCATTTTGTCACCACTCCTGTTCAACATCTATTCGGAAGCAATTTTCAATCAATTCAAATCAATCAAAATAAATGGAGTATGTATCACCAATATCAGATACGCAGACGACACCGTAGTCCTCGCCAATAACATATCACTCCTGCAAAATATGATGAATAGAATAATTGAGTATAGTGAGCAATACGGATTGGAATATATCAAAGACCAAACTGCTAGTCTTCTCCAAGAGACGCAATGCTGAAACAATTTTGATTAACGGCAATCAGATCGAAGAAGTCTGGTGCTTTAAATATCTGGGTACCATAGTCAAAGAGTGGTGTCCGAAACGAGAGATCCGTTCCAGAATCAACCAAGCCAGGAAAACTTTCATAAACATGAAATAGTTATTTTCCTAACAAGGAAGCCGCTTCGCGTCGTTCGGGCAGAAGTCAAGTGCGCGAAAGACACTTTGCGCAAGAATTAGGAACAACATTGTTTCTACAACGGTATAAGAGTCCAGCTGCCACTAATATGGAACATCTTTAACGATTTTATAAATGGTTAAGCTTCACAGTTCTTTTCTGCTACCCCTGTATTGACGGCGTGCGCGAGACTTTGTCGCACGTGTCCTATGGCAACCAGTAACTTCTTTTTACGCTGCTACGAGCGACGTGCGCGACAAATAACAATGAAAACATGTGTCATTTTTCATTTTCATACTGTCAGTAATGCGCGAACCGTGTCATATTTTGACGGTTATAGAAAAAGATTTTTTACTAGTGCTGATCTGAGTTTGGAACTCAGGGTTCGCATGATTAGATGTTATATCTTCAGTGTGTTGCTATACGGATGTGAATACTGGACAGTGGGCCCTACATCTGAAAAGAGAATTGAGGCGTCTGAAATGTACTTATATCGCCGTATGCTTCGCATATCATGGGTCCGACGAATTACGAACGATGAAGTACTTAGACGAATAAAGAAGCCGAAGGAACTAATGGCCCTCATCTAAGAAAGAAAAACTACATACATAGGCCACATTATGAGAGGCAACAAGTATGAAATGCCAAGACGACTAATAATTGAAGGAAATATTCAAGGGAAAAGGTGTATTGGTAGACGTAAGAACTCCTGGCTAAAAAACCTCAGAAGATGGTTTGGGTGCCCTTCCATTGAAATCTTTCGAGCTGCTGTATCCAGAGCAATGTTAGCTATGTGGATCGCCAAACTTCGAAAGGAGAGGGCGCCATAAAAAAAATATGAGATATTTTTTCTAAATTATGCATCCATCTAAAAATTTAATGCTATAACCCGAATTGGTCAAACAATTCCCATTTCAGTAGAAGCAAGAGACACAAAAAATTCAATAGAAATACGAACCCATTCACAGCTAAAACTAAATTGAATTGGCAGAGTATCAGTTTGAGGAGATAATTCTAAATATAAAGCGACTATCATAAGCATCAAAATTATGAAAATTAGTTAAAAATGTATCTTGTTCTCACAACGTAGACTATTTATGTAGTGGGTTCCTGAAGCCTCCAAATTCTCTTTTTGTGTATCACATTTGATAAGTACCATCTTTGGTGTATCAGAAACAGTAATTAAGTGTCAGATCAGATAGCAGCTAGACATTTTATTTCAAACTCAATCGGAGCATTTGTTGCTCTTCACCAATTAAAATTATTGCGAGTGCTACAATTCTCTAGTAGCATTTAGAATATTGCGTCCATATGTGTGGTGAAGGTTTATTATTTTATTTAAATAAGAGACTGTCTAAAAGATTTTGCAATCTGCGTATATTAATGTTTATAGCTCGAGGCAGTTCTGATCTATCTCTCTGGACTGTATTATTAGTTAGAAGAAATACATTACAAACAGTTTCAAGTACTTAAAATCTATTACGAAACCGCTTATATCGCTGCATGTAATCGAAATCCAGGAGAAAGGGAATAAAAGGGCTTTTCTCTTTGATCAACGTGATGTGTGCTCATCGCGAACGCAGTGATGGAATCGGGTTGATAATTCGGCGCTGGGCCAGAACGAAAACCACTACCCCGCCATGTTTACAATATTCTAGATCACTGATTCGAAACAAATTTACCTCAAATATGGAGGCGTTTCTCGATTTCGTTTTGTTTGCGTCAAGCCGTTTTGTCCTCGGGCGCTATTACGTTATGAAGCAATTTTAGGGATTTAAGCGCATAACGAGGGGCTAGTGTTTCTAAAACTTGAATCATCGTGAAAGCGAATTAATTTGTAGACCAAGAATAACCTCATAGTGGTATTTGTGTTGTTAGTAAATCCCAAGAGAACGCGTAAAGGAGGAGAATTTAAGTGCTAATTTAAACACCGATCACATTACAACTGTCAAACAAAAACGCACGTCCAGGACAGGCCGGCCGCTAAAACTTACTAATTTATTTTCGAGTGTAGCTAAACGGCTTAGCGGAACTCGAAGGCTTTGAATAATGAAACAAAGCTGACCAGTTCCGATCCTTAGAAGCTGCTTAACTACCAAAATAAATTAATTCGAATCTGGGTCAGATTTAAGGGAATTCGTTGTTTTGATTTATCACGAAAAGGTGTTTAAAGCTGACCAATCTGCTTAGGCGGGAGTCGTTTCGGTCTATCGTCGGTCTGGAAAGTATGGAAATTTGGGTCGGGAGTGTGAAGTTAGCCCGGGTGTTATTAATTTCTAAACGGAGGGATAGTTTTCTAAAGCAAATAGAGTAGTAATCATACAAAGCGTCTTTCGGGAGTCAAACGAGTCTACTAGCAACTTCACTTTGTTCACAAGGTTAAAAATGGCATCTCAGGCGAATACATCCTCAAGTACCAAAAGTTGTACCAAAACGTTGATTAAAATAAAAGTCGAATTATTGTTTAGAAAACAACTCTTCTATACATTATTTTTGTTTAACAATGCTTTGTAAATTCTGAATCTTTCTACATGCTTCTTCCTGCATCTTTCCTACTTGCCTTTTTGTCTGAAATTTGTTTTCTAGCTATCCTCGCACCATATTATTCGTAACGTCTATCATCTCTTATTCTTCTCCACAACGAGTATCTTTCAATTTATTTATTCTATAAAATTCCTGCTGTAGTTCTCTGTCCGATGTCCATTGCTCCTCTTTTTCATTTTTCTTATTATTTTCTTCCAATTATATTTTTGTTCTCTTCAAATATTCAAAATAGATTTTAATGCTACAGTACTCTCATCGCGTGTAACTCTTATATCTGAAATATCATTATTTAATAATTTATTTTATTAAATTTTGACATTTATTATTATCACGAAAATCTTTAGTAATATGTTTTCCATTGACAGCTAATGTTTATTTTAGTGCTGTTATTAAGACCTTCTATAATTCTTCAAATATTTTTTGGTTTACCAAGGAAACCGCTTGCAAAGTTATCAACAGCAATTGTCCAAAATGTATAAGAAGGGTGCTAATTGTTTCTTATTATTGCTATCTTTTTCTTATTATTTATAGCGCCAATGTGCAATTCAATCCGATAACAATGGTTTTATTTAATTGATCGATTAGTAACCGGATATTTTTTTTTTATTATTTCGAATTTATCTCTACCGGCACTCCACATGTTCCATATTTCTATTCTTCTTTTTATTTGTCCCCCTGAAGTTGGAAATCACAATGGCGAGCTGATCCCTGTCTTCAGCTACTTTAAACAATTGTTCGAGGCTAGTTATGCCTGTCCATTCCCGGATGTTCTTTAACCAGGAGATTTGTTTTCTTCCTACGCCCCTGCGGCCTTCTATTTTACCCCTCGTTATAAGCTGTAGGATTTGGTAGCGATTTTCTTTGAACACATGGCCGAGGTATGCCAGTTTTCGGCATTTAACTGTTGTCAAATGTTCACGAACTGTATTTGCCCTGTCTAAGACCGCTTCATTTCTTTTTTTCTTATTTCTTTTTATTTTCTAAGAATATTATGGGTGGCTATGGGAAAAGCCACCCATAATATTCTTAGCATCCGTCTATGTAACTGTGTGTTGTAATGTATTTGAAATGCTTCTAGACGGTTGATTGTGGCAGCTTTCACTGTCCAGGCTTCAGCTCCATACAACAGCACAGACCAAATGTAACACTTAATCATCCTTTGTCTTAGCTTTAGGTTCAGGCTGTCATTACAAAACAGTGATCTCATTTTCCGGAAAGTTATACGGGCTGTTTCAATCCGACATATAAGTTCCCTCTCCGGGTCGAGTTGGTCGGTTATGTAGCATCCGAGGTATTTAAAATTGGATAATCTCTCCACGTTCTATCCATTTATCGGTAGTGACGCGTTGAGGTATTGCTGACGGCTAAAGACTATAAACTTTGTCTTAGCAACATTTACATTCAGTCCCATTTCTTGTTCCACTGCACTAACAGAATTTGTAAGACTTTGGAGATCCTGAAGATCATCAAATAAAATAGCCTAATCGTCAACATATCGAACGGCAATAATCAGCTCGCCGTTGACTTTGACCCCGAATAATTTTTCATATAAAGCCTCTTTAAAGATTTTTTAAGAATGTAGACTGAACAACAGTGGAGACACAGTCGTTGGATTTGACGTTCATTTGTAAATCTTCCATTGACTCGAACGACTGCCTTCTGTCGCCAGTGCAGGTTCTTAATTATACGTAAATCTCTTCTATCAACACCAGTATCTCTCAATATATTTATGAGCTTTTTGCGTTGCACTCTCTCGAAGGCATTTTCATAATCAATAAATCACACAAAAACATTCTTACGTTGGCCTCGACATTTTTGGAGAAGAGCATTAAGCGCAAACCTTGTTTCTCTGATATCAAGGGCATTTCTAAAGCCGAACTGCGTTTCGTCTAAATCAGTTTCGCATTTGTTTCTTATTCGAACGTGTATAATGTTAAGGAACACCTTTAGTGTGTGGCTTATCGGGCTTATTAGCCTGTGATCGTTGCACCTCCTGGCTTGTTGTTTTTTGGAAATTGTTATG
This sequence comes from Taphrorychus bicolor, assembly GCA_951812265.1. Lineage (NCBI taxonomy): Eukaryota > Metazoa > Arthropoda > Insecta > Coleoptera > Curculionidae > Taphrorychus > Taphrorychus bicolor. Next base: position 58,154,773 of record OX638297.1, on the reverse strand, counting down.
AATATAGATTTCAGCCATTCTGTTGCTATTTCTCCCGTGTTGCATCTATCGTTTAAAAGTTTAACTAAGATATCAACGTTTTTCTCGTTGATAATTTGGAGCAGTTCTACTGGGATGTCATCAGGTCTCGTAGCTTTCTTTTGTTTTTGTAGATTTTATATTAAATAGGACAGCAGATTTTAAGATTTCCCTTGTTGTCGTCTATAATAGTCGTCTCATCGTGGTCGGTCTATTGTCTTTGAACAGATCATCTATGTATTGGCTCCATGCATTAAGAATTCTTCCTCGTCCATAATGATTTTGCCTGCGTTGTCCACCAAGGAGGTACTAGGGGCTCTTTTGTTAAACAGACCAGCACCTCTCTGACCTTTTTGTACATGTTAAAAGTATTCTCTCCAGTTCTTCCATTTTCTTGCATTTATCCGCCTTTTGCACTCTTGATTTTGTTCTTTATTGTATTGCTATATATTAGTTCGTTTTCCAGTTTACTGGTGTTCACATCATTTATATGGAAAACTTAATTTCTTTTTGTTTCTTATATCTATATTTCTCAGCCTGAAATAAAGAAAGTCTGTTCACGTTTTGTCCCCAACTATCTCCACCACATTATGTCAATGCCATTTCTTCGACGTTCCTACCCCTATTGTGATCATCAGGACTTTTTCAGTACCAGGAGACACACGAGCCAACGAGACGAAATATGTTTTAGCCCTAACCTAAATTTTTCTAAAAACACCAAATTTTAATTTTAAGGCGTTGTTAGTAAAATTTGTTTTATTTTTGTGCGCAAATTATTTTTACTAACAACAACAAATTAGAAGATTTTATCAGTTTTGTCTTAGTTACCTTAAAACAAAGTGTCTCCAAAAACATTAAATTGCGTTTTTAGAAAATTTGCTTAACTTCTAACCGATTTTAACCCTATTTTCAAATTGACGTTCTCCATGGGCTCAAAACATGCATCTTTAAAAGCCTATGTGTAAGTTTTAACCAATTTTGGTCTTACCATATTATCCATTTTTCCAAACTCCTAAAATTTCCAAAGTCCTAATCCTAACCCTTTTTCAAAAAAACACCAGGTTTTTATTTGGTGACAATGATATTCAAAATTCACTTATTTTGGTGCAAAAATTATTTTTACAAAAAGCCAACGAATTAGAATATGTGACTTAGTTTTGCCTTATCTAATGATTATTTAATTAAATTAAACTAACTTGAATTTTACACAAAGTTCAAGTTTGTATAAATCAATCAAATAATCATATTCGGAATTTTTCCGAAAATTAAAAGTTTCTATTTTACGCGTTTTGATTCATTTTTTGATCCTAATCGTAATCTGAAAATTTTCAAAAACTTAAAATTTTTATTTCTCCCGCTTTGAGTCATTTTTGAACCTAACCGTAACCTAAATCAGTTTAGTCTTACTTAACTTCCCACTATTTAATTAACCTGAACTAACATCCAATTGTGCACATATTTCAAATTTGGCTTTTTCAAACGCTTTGAGATACTTTTAACCGAATTTTACTTAAATCATAATTTGATTATTTTCCAAAAATTCATAATTTGTATTTTACATGTTTTGAGTAATTTTAACTAATTGTTGACCCTAATTAACAAAATCTGAACCTTTCCAAAAAAAAATTTGTGTTTTTACAGGCGTTTAGTCCTTTTTCGCCCTAATCGTGACCTGAATCAGTTTTACCATCACCTCGTACCTCAAAATTTGTATTTTACACGTTTCGAGTCATTTTTTTACCAATTTTTGACCCTACACATAATATGAAATTTTCCAAAAACACAAATTTTTTGTTTTTTTAATCTTTAAGAAATGTTTGGCCCCAATCGTAATCTAAATAAGATTTGTCTTACTTAACTTCCCACTATTTAACTAACACGAACTAACTTCCATTTTGACATAAATTAAAAATTACCATCTTTTAAAAGCTTTGGGTCATGTTTCTGATTTTGGCTCTAATTATAATCTAATCTAACCTGAACTAACCTACAATTTTGCCCTTATTTCAAATTTGGCTTTTTTAAACGCTTTGAGTTGTTTTAAACTTAAATCATAAGTTGATCATTTTTCAGAAAATCATAATTTGTATTTTACATGCTTTGTGTCATTTTATGTAACTATTGATCTTAATTAAACAAAATCTGAATTTTTCCAAAAACAAAAAAATTGTGTTTTTACCCGCTTTGAGTCATATTTGGCCCTAATCGTAACCTGAATCGGTTTTGCCTTATTTAACTTCTTACTGTTTAACCATTCTGACCTAATTTCCATTTTCGCACAAACTCCAAATTGGTATTTTTTAAACACTGGTTTTTTTTACAATATTTGGCCCAAATTGTAATTTGATTTGTTCTAAAAACTAAAAATATGTATTTTACAGGTTTTCAGTCATTTTTTGCCAATTTTTGTCCCTATAATTTATTTTTTTTCAAAAACTCAAAAGTTGTGTTTTTACACGCTTTAAGTCATGTTTGGGTCTCATCGTAATCTTAATCAGTTTTACCTTACTTAACTTCTTACTGTTTAACTAACCTGAACTAACTTCTATTTTTACACAAACTCCAATTTGCATTTTTTGAGCGCTTTGAGTTATGTGGGTGTGACACATAATATGAAATTTTTCAAAAACTCACAATTTTTGTTTTTTTCAATCTTTGAGTAATTTTTGGTACTAATCGTAACCTAAATCAGTTTTGTCTTACTTAACTCCCAATATTTAACTAACATGAACTAGCTTTTATTTTTAAATAAACCCCAAATCAGCATCTTTTAAATGTTTAGCTGATTTTTGCTCTAATTATAATCTGAATTTTCTTTGAGTAATTATTCATCGATTTTTGATCTTAATTCTAACCTAACAAACTCATTTTGATACGCTGTTAGTCAAACTTCACTTATTTTGGTCCAAAAGTTTTTTTGCTAAAAATCAACAAGTTAGAAGGTTTCAATCAATTTGTCTTTATTAAAGTGCTACTTCACTAACTTGAACTAACTTGAATTATGTCACAATCTTCAAATTTGCATTTTTTACATGCTTTGAGTAATTTTACCCGATGCCGATTTTTGGTCTAATCCTGATATGACCTATAAAATTAAAATTTACATTTTTACACAAACTACAATTTGCATCTTTTAAACGCCATGAGTTATCTTTGACCGATTTTGGCCCTAATCAGAGTCTGAAATTTTTCAAAAACTCAAAATTTATATCTTATATTCTTTGTGTTATTTTTCACTAATTATTGACACTAACCATAATCTGAAGTTTTCAAAAACTTAAAATGTGTGTTTCTACACGCTTTGAGTAATTTTTGAACCTAATTGTAGCTTGAATCGGTCTTGCCTTACTAACTTCCCACTATTTAATAAACTAGGACTAATTTTCATGTTTACACAAACTCCAGATTTTAGTTTTGTAAAAGGTTGTTATATATAACCGAATGGTGCTAATCATAATTTGATTTTTTTCAAAAACTCAGAATTTGTATTCTACACCTAAAGTGAAATTTTCCCAAAATTCAAAATTTTTGTTTTTTCAATCTTCAAATCAGAAAGTTTTGTCCCTAATCGTAACCTAAATAAGTTTTGCCTTTCTTAACTTCCCACTATTTAACTAACATAAACTAGCTTTTATTTTTACATAAACTCCAAATCAGCATCTTTTAAATGCTTTGTTTCATGTTTAGCTGATTTTGGCTCTAATTATAATCTAATTTCCTTCAAAAACTTATATTCTACACGCTTTAAGTAATTATTCACTGATTTTTGGTCCTAATTCTAACCTAACAAACTCATTTTGAAATGCTGTTAGTCAAATGTAATTTATTTTGGTTCAAAAGTTTGTTTTACTAAAAATCAACAAGTGTTTTAATCCAAACCATTTTAAACAGTTTTGCCTTATTAAACTGCTATTTAACTAACTTGAATTAACTTGAATGATTTCACAAACTTCAAATTTGCATTTTTTTACATGCTTTGAGTAATTTTTCCGGATGCCGATTTGTGGTCCAATCCTAAAATGATTTATAAAATTGAATTTCTTCAAAAACATTAAAATTTGCAATTTTAGATGCTATATTTGTGGGTCGTTTTCTTATATTCATTGCTTTGAATGCATGTTCTAGATAGTCTAGCGCTATTTTTAAGACACGCGTGTGCTATTTGAGAAAGATCTAATCCTTCATATTCCGAGAGGGCACATTATTAAAATAATACTATCACTAATGAAAGAAGTAATGATGCTTTTCGACAGCTAGTAGAACAATCCATTTACATCGCACTTACATCAGTTCTAAATCATCATCCACTGGAAAGCGAGTCCTGGGTGCGATGGTATTTGTTTTCTCGACCGAGTAATATGCTTGTTAAAACTTTCATGTATCCCGGATCGATATCTATTCATTCCGGGTGCCTGCGGAATATTCGTTAGTCAATTCTAGCCAGTTCGTGAACATATCTGACCCTTAATTAGCCCTAATAATTTCCCCGACAATGGTTCTCGAAAGTCCAATTAAATTCATGCATAACTGAAGCTGCATATTCTTGAGTGGCTGATTAAATCCGGAGACACCCGTCGGATTTCTGACTCGCATTGCTCGAATTTTAACTAAATAATTGTTGTCCCTTTAATAGTTCGTCGTAAGACACTGTTCCGATAAAGCGTCCGTAGAGAAGTTTTGCTCGTCTGAATTGCAAATTCGTAATATTGAGCCTAACAATTCATAAAAAGGACAATTAAAATTTCGTTTCTTGATGAAAGCGCCTCGGCGACCCGTCAATTTAATAAAACTGCTATTCTCCATTACCATTTTCATAATATTTCATATCAGATAATTTCGAAGGGGGAACGTGAAAATTCGCCCCGAAAATTTTAAACAAGTATCTCACTATCCCGAAGATGAAATTCAAATGAAGCTGGCCGGAGTGCCTAAAGAAATGTGAACCCAAGCGAAATGTAAAATGAACTGGGAGGTTAATAATTGCTTACTAATTGGGTTTTTCTTCAATTTTTTGAGGACGGTTACTTTGCATCACTTCCTATTAACCTTTGAGAAACGTTGAAGTTTGAACTGTAAGTTAAAATTTTTGAGAGAGGCGGGAGGAGGGGGTTATACGGAAACCAAGGCCTAGTACATTGAATATTGGCAAAATTGCAAAATATCACATAACAAACCCATTTATAAGCAATGGTAGTCATATCTGAACTTTTCAGTTACCTTTCAACTCATCGTAATTGAAAGATAAAGTGGCACATTTCAATCGTAACTAGTTACGAAAAGTAAAAGTTTTTCGTAACTGGCGATGAAAAGTTCATTTCATCACCAGTTGCATAAAGAAAATAAATCAGAAATGGACAAGGATTTAATATGCAACACGAAACAGGTAGTTAATCTTGAACTTGACTTGAAACAGCAGTAGCATCAGTAACAACTTAAACTAAGACAGACTGAATTGTTAGGACAGGTTAAGAATTATACACATTTATAACACATTTAGTACAATTGCTAATACTAAATCCAGTCTACGAAAAAACTATCCACGAACTTAAAAGCCGATACTTTTGACAAACGAAATAATTACTCATTTTGACAAAATAACAAAACACCTTTTCATATAAACAAATAGGTTTCGGTTGTGGCACACCGTTGATACAGTTTTACGGTATTAAGAATAGATACAGATTGGTGTAAGAGTAAATATTGAAGTTCAATAATAATAACTTTCTCTCTACCTAGGTATTTATAGTCAAAATTAGAAATAATCTTGAATGAGACACGTGACAAAAAGCCTTTTTTGTGTATCTCATTCAAATTGCGGGAACTAGCTGCGCTCAACATTCATTCGTTACACAAAATCGGACTTTTCGTAACTGGTTACATAAATAGCTATTATTTACTACTACTATTAATTAGAAATACAAAAAGTTTGTAAATCAAAAACCAATGAGAAACCTCCTGAAAAAAGTGTGAGAATGCATTTTTTGATTTATAAACTTTATGTATGTGTAATTAATAGTAATAGTAAATAAATTTTTTTACGGTTTAAGTTGTATAACAACTGGTAAAACCTAGTCTAATAATAGGTTTGCAGGATTAGAGACGAAAAATGCTTTGAAAGTTAATGAAATATTAAATGATCAGAAAGAAAAGCAAATTTAAAAATTAAGCTTAATATTAATTTGACGGGAGAAATTACGCAGAAATAAAAAAAATTGAAGGCAAACCATATTGGTAGATAAGAAATCAGCCTTGAAAGAAAAACCATAATGTGAGGAGAAACAAATAAAAACAATCATAGAAAACCAAAAAAATGATAAGCGCCCTAAGCCACAAAAATTAATAGATAGCCATATGCAGAATACAAAATACCATTTCATCATTATCTTATTTAAAATAAATTAATAAATAGTACACTTTGAGCGCGAGAAATTAAAAATAGTAAAAGATTTGAAAAACCAACGATTCAGTCATTTATTTTTAATTTACATTTAATTTTTTTGAAAATTTTACTTTCATGTTTTGTCATATTTTCTCAGTATTTGCCTACAAAAATTAGCACCATATTGCGAGTGCTACAAAAAAAAAGTCTTGTTCTTAGCGAGGGCACTTTGAGTTGACGCTCAAACTGGTTTCATCAGTAAATTTAAAACCCATGGGTCGAATTTCTATTGATGGACCCACTACACAACTTCTGGAAACTGCTTTGTGAAATAAGATAAAATTTCACATAATTTTTCATAATTTCTATATATGCGATAGACACATTTTTGCTGTTAGTGAGGCAAATGTATCATAAAACTGCAAACCTATCGGTATGAAGTTCACAGGAGAGACCTGTTTGAGCATTAGTTCGAAGGGCCGTTTCTAACAACTAAAAATTTCTACTTTTTGTATAGAAGTGGATTTTGGAAGCCGTTTACAGATGTTTTGTAGTGGGTTCATCAATAGAAATTCGACCCCATGGGTTTTAAATTTACAGATGAAACTTGTTCGAGCGTCAAATCAAAGTGCTTTGGCACTCGAATTGATACTCAAGCAGGCCTTATCTGAGAATTTAAAATCCGTAGGGTCCAATTCTTATTGTATTTACATTGATATAGAAATAAGAAACAATTTTAATCTGTTTTACATAATTTCTCTATACGTGATAGGCATTTTGTCGTTGTTAGCGAGGGCATTTCGAACTGATGCTCAAATAAGGGGTATCTGTAAATTTCAAACACATGGGGGTCGCATGTCTATTGATATACCCACTATACAAAATCTGTAAATAGCATTGTGATAATGAGATACATATTCGCCCAAATTCTTTTATAATTTTTATAGATGTTATAAAAATGTTTTGTTTTTAGCCAAAGCACTTTGATTTGACGCTCGAACAAGTTTCATCTGTAAATTTAAACCCTATGGGGTCGAATTTCTATTGATGAACCCACTACAAAACATCTGTAAACGGCTTCCAAAATCCACTTCTATACAAAAAGTAGAAATTTTTAGTTGTTAGAAAGGGCCCTTCGAACTAATGCTCAAAGAGGTCTCTCCTGTGAATTTCAAACCGATAGGTTTGCAGTTTTATGATGCAAGGGCGCTTCAAACTGATGCTCAAACAGGTCCAATCTGTGAATTTGTAACCCATGGGATCACATTTCTATTACTGGATCTGCTGGATAAGATTTCTTAACTGTATTGTGAAAATACTGTACAATTTCAACCATTTTTTGTTAATTAGTATGCTTATGATTGACATATTTACCTGTCAGTGAGGGTACTTTGAATTGATGTCCGATCAGGTTTTGTCTATGTGCTTAAAACTCATGAGTCACATTCATATTGAAGGACCCAGTACATAATATTTGTAAACGGCATTGTAAAAATATGATACAATTTTACCCAATTTTCCATAATTTTTATATATTCGATAGATACTTTTTCGCTGTTAGTGAGGGCACTTCGAATTAATGCTCAAACAGGTATTTCCTGCGAATTTAGAACCGATAGGTTAGCATTTTTATGATCGATTTCTATTAAAATATAGACATTTTTAGTTGTTAGAAAGGGCCCTTCGAATTGACGCTCAAATAGGTCCAATCTGTGAATTTATGACCCATGGGATCACATTTCTCTTGATGGACCTACTACATAAGATTTCTCAAATGTATTGTGAAAATGCTAATTTCAACTATTTTTTGTTAATTAGTGTGCTTATGATCGACATATTTAGCTGTAATGAGGGCACTTCGAATTGATTCCCTGAGAGGTTTTATCTGCCTGTTTAAAACCCAAGGGTTCACAGTTATATTGATGGACCCACTACACAATATTTTTAAACTGCATTGTGAAATATGATACAATTTCACCCAATTTTCCATAATTTCTATATATGCGATAGACACTTTTTCGCTGTTAGTGAGGACACTTCGAAGTAATGCTCAAACAGGTCTATCCTGCGAAATTAAAACCGATAGGTTTGCATTTTTATTATCCACTTCTACATAAAAGGTAGACATTTTTAGTTGCTAGTGAGGGCCCTTCGAATTAATGCTCAAACAGGTCCAATCTGTGAATTTATAACCCATGGGATCACATTTCTATTGATGGACCTACTACATGAGATTTCTCAACTGTATTGTGAAAATACTGTACAATTTCTAACATTTTTTATTAATTAATATGCTTATGATTGACATTTTTAGCTGTCAATGAGGGCCCTTCGAATTGATGCCCAAACAGGTTTTATCTGTGTTTTTAAAACCCATGGGGTCATATTTATATTGATGGGCCCACTACATAATATTTGTAAACTGCATTATGAAAATATGATTCAATTTCACCCAATTTTTCACAATTTCTATACAGGGTGATTCACGTTATTCGACACGGAAGATTATGGCTAAACTTTTAGATTTTACAATTATTGTCATTGTATACAGGTGGTCCCAAAAGCATAAAATTGATTAAGTTTTATTTTTTTTTAATGTAAACACCTAGTATATTAATGTATTTTCGGTATCTACGGACAAAAGTGAAAGTAGTTTTATTAAGGTTTATGGCATCTAAACCGTACCGTTCTTCAGATATTCGTGATTTTGTAAAAATGCAGCATCAAATTTAATGTAATCTCAGCACTTGGTTTCTTTTCAACCACCGAAATTGGCTGGTGGGCTACTAGTACATTGAATTTTTTGCGGTATGTATTAAATATTAACTACTGTGTACCAAATGTAAAAAAATTAACACTAAATTATTGCAAACTTCAAACAGTAATAACACATTTAATTTAAATTAGGCACCCTGTATTTTATAGTATCATTAGATGCAGAATTTAGTTTTCTATCAAAAACTATTAAACATTCCTATAAATTGATCGTTGCGTTTTCTTGGAAAGTTGATTTTTTCTGAATTTGCGCTGACATAAACGAATGTAGTAATCTAATTTACCTGTTCAGGTCTGTTCAGGTGTTACCAGATTTTGACAAAGCAAAATTTATTGTCATTTCTAGTTGTCACATATTAATTTAATGTTAAATTTTTTTTTCTCTTATAATTGGTGGTTAACAGGGAGTTTTTATTTAATCAAAATGCTGGTTTTGCACAACAGAAGAACGAGTCGATATGATCTTCATTCTAGGAGAATGCTTGCAAAATTGTTTTTTAGCATCAAAGGTTTTTGCTGAAAGGTTTCCTAACCGAACTCGACCGAAAAGAGCCGTTTTTGAAAGACTGTTGGTTCAATTTAGGCAAACTGGTAGTGTTAAGTATCAAACGATTGCCAAAACGAGCCCAGTTACAGGAAACCAAGAAACTGAATTAGCCGTTATTGGCTCTGTAGTTGAAAATCCCCATGTCGGAAAACGAGAAATTCTTCAAAAACATAAATATCACGATTATAAGATACAACTACATCAAGAACTCTCCGATAACGATTTTGGCCAACGAGTGGACTTTTGTATGTGAGTGTTAGAAAAAGTTGGAGAACAAGAAGGTTTTTTTTGAATCAGTTCTATTTAGTGATGAGTATACTTATCATAACGATGGTTCTTTTAACCGACACAATTTTCATTAATATTCTGATTTTAACCCCCATGAATTTAGAGTTATTAATAACCAGCACAGGTGGTCAGTAAATGTATGGGGGGGGGGGGCATAATGGGACAGTATGTGATTGGACCTTATTTTTTGCGAAATCAGCTTCCAATTTTACTGGAAGAAGTTCCTCTAGAAATAAGAATAACCATGTGGCTGCAAATGGATGAAGCACCTGCTCATTATCATCGTGAAGTCAGGGAGTTCTGAAATGTTCGTTTCCAAAATCGATGGATTGGAAGGAATGCAGCGCAAAATTGGCCACCAAGGTCCCCTGACATAACTCCTCCCGATTTCTTTTTATGGGGATATGTGAAAGGAATTGTGTATAATACGCCACCAATCACAAAAGAAAATATGAAGGAACGTATCAGAGAGGACTTCAGAAGCATAACTCCCTACATGTTACGCAATGTGAGTCAAGGAAATAAAAACAGAATACGTTTGTGTTTAGAATCAGACGGTCGTCATATTGAACAAATTTTATAACTGTTTGTCAATTGCAAATTGCCAAATTGCCACACAAATTGTCAAATTGCCACTATAATTGCACTTAATTTTTTTTTAATAGAGATGCTAAATTTTATAAGAACTCTTGTAATATAATGTTTTATTGTTTTATTTGATATTTTATGCTAAATAAAGACACTTTAATATTCAGATGACTGCTAACTAATCTTCATGATCATAATTTTGTAACTTATAAATTAACATCTGAAAAATACGGGGTGTTCATTAGAAAATTTCGTCTAGTTGGTTCTGAAATGTCAAAGGAAAAGAATGGAGAAAAAAAAGTCCATGTACTTTCATTATGCCATCCTTTTCTGTCAAAATTTTATAGCCTACTAAATGAAGTTTTCTAGTGAACACCCAGTACTAATGATAATAAATTTTGCTTTCTCGAAATCAGGTATTTTAACAGGTAAATTAGATTACTTAATTCGTTTATGTCAGCTCAAATGCAGATAAAAATCAATTTTCCAAGAAAACGCAAAGACCAAGCTAAAGGAATGTTTAATAGTTTTGATAGAAAACTAAATTCTGCATCTAATGATACTATAAAATACAGGGTGTCTAATTTAAATTAAACGAGTTATTACTGTTTGAAGTTTGCAATAATTTGGTGTTCATTCATTGGCATTCGGTGCACACTAGTTAATATTTAATACACACCGCAAAAAATCCAATGTACTATTAGCCCACCAGCCAATTTTGGTGGTTGAAAAAAAACCAAATGCTGAGATAGGTACCGAAAATACATTAATATACTAGGTGTCTCGTTTAAAAAAATACAACTTTAATCAATTTTATACTTTTGGGACCACCTGTATACAACGACAATAACTTTAAAATGTACTTGCAATAGACCCCCATCCATTTCATATAAAAAACTTTTTTTAAATCTAAAAGTTTAGCCATAAGCTTCCGCGTCGAGTAACGTGAATCACCCTGTCTATGCGATAGATACTTTTTCGCTGTTAGTAAGGACACTTCGAATTAATACTCAAACAGGCTTTCCTGTGAATTTAAAACCGATAGGTTTGCATTTCAATGATCCACTTCGGTATAAAAGATAGACATTTTAGTTGTTGGTGAGGGCCCTTCGAATTGATGCTGAAACAGGTCAAATCTGTGAATTTATAACCCATGTGATCACATTTATATTGACGGACCTACTACATAAGATTTATCAACTATATTGTGAAAATACTATACAATTTCCATCATTTTTGTTAACTAATATGCTTATGATTAACATATTTAACTGCCAATGAGGGCACTTCGAATTGATGCCCAAACAGGTTTTATCTGTGTGTTTAAAACCCATGGGGTTTAATCATTGGTATAATATTTGTAAACTACATTGTGAAAATATGATTCAATTTCTCATAATTTCTTTATATATAGGAGAGATATTATTTAGTATCAAATCACAGCAATTCAAACTGCTGCTTAATTAGGTCTGATTTGTGAATATAAAACCCAAGGGGTCGCATATTCTTATCGATGCTTTTTGTTTGACCGTTTTGTAATTGCAATTTCTAGGTGACACAATTATGATGTTTCTTTGTATATAGCACCATAATGTGCCAATTTGTGAAAAAATAGTTGAGATATTTAACCCTAAGGAATGTCACTCAATTGTAAGTCATACGCTTAATAACTTCATTTTCAGATATGATGTATCTTTTCCAACACATGGCTTTTCCCATGGTAACTGACCGACTCAAAAATATCGTCCAAAATGCATTTTTTTCTTAGGTAAAAGTTTTCTTTTATATATTTTCTTTTTTTTGTCCATTAGCGCTAAGATAACTTTTCCTTTTGATGAGAAAAGATGTTAGGAAAAAAGTCTCAAGTTATGAAAATGAATAAACACAGATTAGAAAATGTCCTTTAACCAGTCTTTCTTCCATCAATCCTTATGTAAATTGAATTATCAAACATCAAACCTTCAGCTCAAATATAAAAGCGTCAATGGTTTGAAAATCCGCTGGTTCGTCACCTTATTCAGCATCTCGTTTGTGTATTATTTAAATCTTATTAACTTTAAAAATTGGGTTTTACTGTTTTTTTTTTCATAATTTAGCAATATTTTTGCAAAAAACAAACAGATTAAAAGACAAGATTTAATGAAGATTTCAAAGACTGCGAGATGTATTTAATGATCAAACAGGCTAGCACACTAGCAGTATTTGTTTTAATAGGTAAAGGACAAAAAATGATCTTTAGATTGAAACAAAGTAAAGATAAAGGCAGGTATTATGAATTACATTGAGTAATACTAATATCGCATCACATGTCATTAGACTTGAAGCTGAGGCTGAAAACTTTGCTTGAACAAGACAGTTCCGGGGGTGCCGCCACGAAACACCCACCGAAGTGTTCGCACCCCAGTTTAGAAAATTTCCGGCAAAACGGGGGTTACAACGAACAAATGCAAATTAATATTAACAAAGCTAAGGCTTGGTCTGCCTTCCCGAAATGAGGCTTTATTTTCGTAATTAGTTTAGTTATAAGTGATTTTACACAAACCGAGAACTAGAGCGTGACAAGGGGTTAATCTAAACGTTGGTTGGTTACCGCTCGCGGACTAATACAAGATTCTCCTTTATCCGGATTAATTTGCCGCGAGTTACTTGCTCCAAAGCTACGTCCTTACCGTTGTACGTATCAAGTTGCAATAAAATTTAATGAAGCTCCTTTGCACGGGTCTGATAATAGGAAAAATCGACCGCAAATTTTCGGAGAATGGGCCATCGCGCCGACATGATTTATGAGCCTCCGGCAACGACTTGTATACGATTTCCCTAACAAAAGAAAAAGAAAGGAGAAATTCAATTCTTATTCAACGCTAATCGATTAAACGTTCAATTGCGCCTTTCACCACGGCTTATTGGCGTGTAGTAAATCAGCAGCCAGAAATAGTGCTGCCAAGCAACAGGCACACGTAGCAACTGGTGGTTCTTTTTTGGAGGAAGCCGAGGATTAATTTTTTATGTTGCATTATTTTAGGGTCGATCGTCGTCATGATTTATGGCCTTCCAGGCAGCATAATGTAATTGTTTTTTGCTTTAGGGCTAATGGAAAGTTATTTCACATAATCAATTCAACATGAGATATATCAAATCATAAAGAAGCGTGACTAACATTATCTCAAATGGTGAATAAATTGAGGATATTTTGCTGATTTCTGAAAATCAAGATAAGCAGCCTACATAGTACTCATTTATTTTATTGCGATAAGAATGCGACAGTTTAAAACATGAGAATTCCTAAGAATTCTATTTAAACAGCAACAGGTCCGCAGGATGCACCGACAGCGGAGCAACTGGTGGCAGAGCCGGATTCGTGGCGCCAGGCAGAATTTATAAGTTGCATGCAACAGAGTAATTGGCAGGTGTCCAATAGCGCTTTTCCTATTATGTAAGCGTTCTTAATAAGATCTACGCATTTTAACACTAAAGAAGAAATATTTCCACGCTTGGCTCCAAGTGCATGAATAATAGCTAATTCCTACTTACACGGCATAGTTTGTCTAAATAAATGTAAATTTATGACCACTTTCTCTAACAAACTAAATATTACTAATTCTACTAGCAAAATCGAGTAAAATAATAGATTCTCAACAATCTACCAAGCTAGCGTTATATTAAGTATTAATAAACTGGTTCCTGCTAGAGATTCAATTCTGGTTGTCTTGTTAGTGAAGTTCCCGGCATTATGGCAAGGAAATTCCGACAGGAATTATTACTAATTGGAATGCTGCTCGTCTAGCATTGTTGCGTTTAATAATAACTACGCCAGCAAGGAGTGTTTACCTGGTACAAAGGACACGTGCAACTAGCAGGAACGTTTCCGGTCAAACTTGTTTAATATAACCCACGCACAAAGTGATCGTGGATAAGAGTTTTCAAACACCAATATGAAAATCGATTCTAAAACACAGCAGAGAAAATCCTGCAGAAATGGCGCAACTCGACAAGGGAATAAGTGTCGGAGTCAAAACTATTAAAAGTTAACTCTTTAATTAAATGGAAGTGATAGTATTAGAAGTTGTTATCTCAAAGGGCCGACCGATAGTGTCAGTGTATGTGTGCGCTGAGCAGATAATGTAACTGAGTTTCGTGTAAAAAGCCAGACGAGGACCGGCAGTGCACTAACTGCATTAAGGGCCGTACATTTTCGAAGTAATAGGTTGCTCTCAACTCAATGCGCTACTCGCTAATGGACGATATCGTATGAAATATTGTTTTGTAGCGAAGTAAATATAAATATTTGTTTTGAAGGATAGCTCTTGTAGAAACAAAATATAACATTGGTAATAGGGTCGCATTTGCAAAATAATTTTCCTTTCAGTTACAAGAGCAAATATAGAATGGCAAAATAATTGTTTTCTGCTGAACTAATGAATATATTCAATTACAAAATGGTAATATTTATTATTGACTTTCATATTGTGATATTATCTGTTGATTTTCTAATCAATGCCATTAAGGCTAGGAGTTGCTAAAGGCAGTTACTTGACTTTGACGTTACTTATTCATTGCCAGGGGCGATGTTATGTTAGTTCAGGTTAGTTCAGGTTAGTGTTCAGTTAGTGCGCAAATCGATTTCGGGCGCGTCTAAATGTCAAAAATAGCTACAATGTCTACAAGGAAAAAAACGTTGATACAGAACAAACAAACTTAAGAAAAGGAAGTTGGAAATAATAAGAAACTGAGCAAAACAATAAACAATACTTTAAATTAAGCATTTGTCTTTCTCGCTTTGACATCCGCTAAACTGACATTAGTTCTCGAAAAAATCTTTACAGGCCTCTCTTTCTATTCATATAAACATCTAAATTTGAAGAGATACCAATTGTACCTTTCGGCGAAATCATATATGTTTTGCGTTCTTTTTATCAATTGAAATATTCACCTCTTTCAACTTGATAAAAGCCAATGTGGGACATAAAAATAATCCACGTTTGTAAAATTGCTAATGTTGCGAAGTTTACAGAGGTCTTCCTTAGGGCTAAAATATAAATATACATACATTTAGCAAAACTACAAACAAATGCAAAATTTAACACAACAAGGAGAGTTTTAAATAATTATTTGTTTTTTATTTTCTTTCCCCTTCTTTACCTTTTCTCTTTGTCTTGCCCCAAAATGACCAGAACGATTTAATTTAAGTTGAAATTAATGTAAACAAAAAAAAAAGAAAAAAAGAAAGAAAAAGATAAAGGTAGAATTAATATAATATAACAAAATTAGTGCACGAAAAATCAGTTAGTTGTGGAACAGCCATTGTTGGATGTTTTGTTTTCGAGTGGAATGTTATTATGCGATTCCTGGCTTTTTGCTTCGCTTGTTGAAAGAGGTAAGAAGAGTTCTACAACAACTAACTGATTTTTGACGAATCCGATATTGACTGAAATTATTCGAGATACACGAGTTTTAATCTTCGTTATATTGTGTTAATTTCTCTTTGTTTTAGGTTAATTTTATCTTATGAATATACAGGGTGATTCACCTTATTCGACACGGAAGATTATGGCTAAACTTTTAGACTTTAAAAAAGTTTTGTATATGGGATGGATGAGGGTCTATTGGAAGCACATTTTAAAATTATTTTCATTGTATACAGGTGGTCCCAAAAGTATAAAATTGATTAAAGTTTTATTTTTTTAAATGAGACACCTAGTATATTAATGTATTTTCGGTACCTACAGACAAAAGTAAAGGTAGTTTCATTAAGGTTTATGGCATCTAAACCGTACCGTTCTTCAGATATTCGTGATTTTGTGAAAATGCAGCATCAAATTGTACCTCACCGAAATTGGCTGGTGGGCTACTAGTACATTGAATTTTTTGCGGTATATATTAAATATTAACCAATGTGTACCAAATGTAAAAAAATTAACACTAAATTATTGCAAACTTCAAACAGTAATAACTCGTTTAATTTAAATTAGACACCCTGTATTTCATAGTATCATTAGATGCAGAATTTAGTTTCCTATCAAAAATTATTAAACATTCCTATAGCTTGGTCGTTGCATTATTTTGGAAAATTGATTTTTTCTGAATTTGCGCTGACATAAACGAATGTAGTAATCTAATTTACCTGTTCAGGTCTGTTCAGGTGTTACCTGATTTTGACAAAGCAAAAGTTATTGTCATTTTTAGTTGTCACATATTAGTTCAATGTTAAAGATTTTTTACTGTTATAATTAGTGGTTAAAAGGGAGTTTTGTAATTTAATCAAAATGCTGGTTTACACAACGGAAGAACGAGTCGATATGATCTTCATTCTAGGAGAGTGCTTGCAAAATTGTTTTTTAGCATCAAGGGTTTATGCTGAAAGTATAAACCCAAGGTCCCAAAAGTATAAAGTTGATTAAAGTTTTTTTTTTTTTAATGAAACACCAAGCGTATTAATGTATTTTCGGTATCTACGGACAAAAGTAAAGGTAGTTTTATTAAGGTTTATGGCATCTAAACCGTACCGTTCTTCAAATATTCGTGATTTTCTGAAAATGCAGCATCGAATTTAATGTTTAAAATCTCAGCACTTGGTTTCTTTTCAACCACCGAAATTGGCTGATGGGCTACTAGTACACTGAGTTTTTTGCGGTATGTATTAAATATTAACTACTGTGTACCAAATGTAAAAAAAATGAACACTAAATTATTGCAAACTTCAAACAGTAATAACTCGTTTAATTTAAAATAGGCACCCTGTATTTTATAGTATTACTAGATGCAGAATTTAATTTCCTATCAAAAACTATTAAATATTCCTATAGCTTGGTCGTTGCATTTTCTTAGAAAATTTATTTTTTCTGAATTTGCGCTGACCTAAACGAATGTAGTGATCTAATTTACCTGTTCAGGTCTGTTCAGGTGTTACCTGATTTTGACAAAGCAAAATTTATTGTCATTTCTAGTTGTCACATATTAATATAAAGATAAATATTTTTTTACTTTTATAATTGGTGGTTAACAGGGAGTTTTTTATTTAAACAAAATGCTGGTTTACACAACAGAAGAACGAGTCGATATGATCTTCATTCTAGAAGAATGCTTGCAAAATTGTCTTTTAGCATCAAGGGTTTATGCTGAAAGGTTTCCTAACCGAACTCGACCGAATAGAGCCGTTTTTGAAAGACTGTTGGTTCAATTTAGGCAAACTGGTAGTGTTCAGTATGAAAGACTGCCAAAACGAGACCAGTTAGAGAAAACCGAGAAACTGAAATAGCCGTTATTGGCTCTGTAGTTGAAAATCCCCCTGTCGGAAAACGAGAAATTGCACAAAACTTAAATATTAGCCAAGCAAGCGTATCAGAATTCTTCAAAAACATAAATATCACGATTATAAGATACAACTACATCAAGAACTCTCCGATAACAATTTTGGTCAACGAGTGGACTTTTGTATGTGGGTGTTAGAAAAAGTTGAAGAACAAGAAGATTTTTTTGAATCAGTTCTATTTAGTGATGCATTTTAACCGACACAATTTTCATTATTATTCTGATTTTAACCCCCATGAATTTAGAGTTATTAATAACCAACATAGATGGTCAGTAAATGTATGGGGGGGCATAATGGGACAGTATGGGATTGGACCTTATTTTTTCGACGAACATTTAAACGGAATGTCGTTTCTAAATTTATTGAGAAATCAGCTTCCAATTTTACTGGAAGAAGTTCCTCTAGATATAAGAACAACCATGTGGCTGCAAATGGATGGGGCACCTGCTCATTAGCATCGTGAAGTCCGGGAGTTCTTAAATGTTCGTTTCCAAAATCGATGGATTGGAAGGAATGGAGCACAACATTGGCCACCAAGGTCCCCTGACATAACGCCTCCCGATTTCTTTTTATGGGGATATGTGAAAGGAATCATGTATAATACGCCACCAACCATAAAAGAGAATATGAAGGAACGAATCAGAGAGGCCTTCAGAAGCATAACTTCCTATATGTTACGCAATGTGAGTGAAGGATTTAAAAAGAGATCACGTTTGTGTTTAGAATCAGACGGTCGTCATTTTGAACACATTTTACAACTGTTAGTTACAACAATAGTTTTGATAGAAAACCAAATTCTGCATCTAACGATACTATAAAATACAGGGTGTCTAATTTAAATTAAACGAGTTATTACTGTTTGAAGCTTGCAATAATTTGGTGTTCATTTCTTGACATTCGGTGCACAGTAGTTAATACTTAATGCACTCCGCAAAAAATCCAATGTCCTATTAGCCCATCAGCCAATTTTGGTGGTTGAAAAGAAACCAAGTGCTGAGATTTTAAATATTTAATTTGATGCTGTATTTTCACAAAATCACGAATATCTGAAGAACGGTACGGTTTAGATGCCATAAACCTTAATGAAACTACCTTTACTTTTGTCCGTAGGTACCGAAAATACATTAATATACTAGGTGTCTCATTTACAAAATACAAGTTTAATCAATTTTATACTTTTGGGACCACCTGTATACAATGCAAATAATTTTAAAATGTACTTCCAATAGACCCCCCATCAATTCTATATACAAAACTTTTTTAAAATCTAAAAGTTTAGCCATAATCTTCCGTGTCGAGTAACGTGAATCACCCTGTATATGAAATTATTGTCAGTTCTGGTCATTTTGGTGCAAAAGAGGAGGAAGAGGTAAGAAAGGCGAAAGGAAGCCCTTGTATTATTTTTAGAACAACTTATATCTGGCTAGTTCGGGTTAGTTGATTTCAGCTCTTTTGACAAAGCCAAAAATTACAGTGAAATATCTAGCAAGAAAAAATTATTGGAACAATTTTTAAGTAGTAATGAGTGGGACAGAGAGACAATTATGGAGAAGACAGCATTTAAAAGAGAGATGCATGGATCTTTTTTTACATTAGTGCGCAAAGCGACCTTTATATAATTGTTACAACAAGTTATATCTAGTTAATTTAGGTTAGTTCAGGTTAGTTGCTTTCAGCTCTAACCTGAACCAACATAAATTACAGTAAAGTATCTCGCAGGAAATTTTTTTTTCCGTTTTTAATTAATTAGTGGGATACACAAAGACTTATGGAGAAGAGACCGTTTAAAAGAGAGATGTATAGATCTTTTTTTGCATTAGTGCGTAAGGCGGACCCGTCAACCCGATGATGATGGAGTTAAACCGAAACTTTCTAGCTGGACTCTATGTCATATCCCAGTAGAAAAGTTACTTTTTTTTTGGGCCGTGTAAATTAGAAATTCGGAAGAACTAAACACGATTAACGAATATCTCGATTGTTATAGATACGCCTATTTCTGACGTTTGATACAGGAGAAAAAAGAAAGTAAAATATTGAACAAGGAAAAAAAATTTGAAACCATTTTTAAGTAATAAGAACGAGAAAGACTTATGGAGAAGACATCCTTAAAAAAAGAGACGCATAGCCCAGAACCAAAATAAAAACCCACCTTGTTGTGTTAAATATTATACTTATATTTTGGCCCTAAGGAGGACTTTAATAAAAGTTGGAACGTTGGCAATTTGGCCAGCGTGAAGTGTTTTTATGTCCTACATCCGCTATTCCAATCTTATATTTGTAATATCGTCACATTTTTAAGTAAAATTTCTCATATGTGGACGTAAAATTTAAAAATTTTTGGCAGCCCATAACTTTGACCGCCTGGGTCTTTTGCACCCCCTTGCCTATTCTATAATCGCCCCTGTTCGTTTAATTATTTAGGCTCCATTATATTATGATAATTCAGTCTTTTGATTAATTTTTTGCTCGCTTCTGGCTTCAATTATTAATTATTTGTTTTGGTAATATATACCCAGCAGTTTCGCCTCCTTTGTTCCTTGTCTGCCCTATCAGTATGATTTTTTATTTTTGAGTACACCAGTTTTTCCAATTTCCACCAGTGAACGTATCTCATACTAGTAAATGCATGAGTTTTTCAAGGATTTAGTTTCATTATATTTTAGAGGTATCATTCAGAGGTCCACTAAACAAAGACTGTAAACTACAACACAATTATAACCACAAATTTTTACTAGTTTTTCATAATTTCTATGTTTATGATAGTAGTTATATAATTAGCGACTGCACTTCAAATTAATTGGGCGTTGATGAAATTAATTTTTTATCCACGATCATACTATAATAATCACATTATTCTTGTACATTCTCAAGACTAACGATCATCAGTATTCACTTGTGAATAATGAACATTATTCACAAGTGAATAATGAGTTGTCATGGAAACGAAACATGTCGTAGGCAACTGACAACTCAAAAAGTAAACTGCCCTAAACATGAAATCGGTAGTTACCACTGGTTCATTCAAATAATTATCCTTCTATTAGGATGTATTGAGGCAAATGTAGGTTACAGTGTCTCTTTTTCTCTAAAATATGTACTTTTCACTGAAAAATACTTAAAATAGGCCATAAAATGAAGTAATTTACCGTCCACCCTCGTAGCATTGCAATTAACATGCGGTGACATGCGCGGGTGACTAGACCGTCATCTATCGACAAGACGCATCAAACGTCGCGCCATTGAATAGCGAAACCAGTCGTGGTCGTGGTTTTAAAATTGTGAATTATCTTTGTGGCACCTATAACCTATCATATTTGAGAAAACCCAAAATCTTGGTCGTGGATAAAGTATAGTATTCAACGCGCATTTAATGAGCGTTATTCTCTCGGGCAACTTGTGCCACTCGCTTCACTCGTGACCTCAAACGTTACCCTCGAGAATAACGACTCTCATTAAATGCTTGTTGTATAATATACTAACCTAAACATCATTATGTTCTAATTTGTTGAAAAGGAAGTTTAAAGTTTACCTTTAAAAAAATCCACTTAATAATAATTATATTTTGTCCACGACCACTTAATAATATACTGATATTCAGCTTGTTGACAAAAGTTAAATAGGGCTCATATAGCGTCAGAGGCATATATGAGTTGAAACAGCGGGAATAATATCATTATTCCCGCTCGCCATTTCAGTTATATATGTTGCTTTGGCAACCAGTAGGAGTAGGCAACAACGCAATATCAAATGCCGCAGCGTAAAAAATGCACTGGTGGCACCGGTTTTGCCGTCAAACGCGAGTGTCACTTTGACATTTCAATAATTTTATTTACACTAGATACCTATAGATTTTAATTTGTAATTATCAGACAATTGCCGTGGACAAAGTATAGTATTATACTCTTTTATGGCCATTATTCCCACGGGTGACTTGCGCCTCGTGACGCAAACGTCCCCCTAAGGGAATAATGGCTTTCATAAAAAGCTCGATTAATAATATACTATTATGCCCTATAACTTCGGAGCAAACATATTTTACTGTCTTTATTATTACGATATAATCAACATTAAGGGTATTCAATTGACACTTTCCATTCTTAAAGCGCTTTTCAATTTTTCTTATTTTTTTTTTTGTGAAAACCAGTACCCAAGGCAACGGAAACTTTTGGGATATGTCGCTTATAAAATTTGAGCCAAAAAAACATTACCTCCCCTACATCTACTTCTCGTGAATATCTTTTATTAGCGACCTTCAAACAAAAATATCCGATCTGCTTTTCAAAAATACCTGCTGCATTTTAATAATTTCTTGATCAACGAATCCATATTGCCCAATGGTTTATGAGGCAAATGAGTCATGAGACAATTTTCCTACGATTTTATGAATAAACTGCTGAACTGTTTGAAGGGCGTTTGATAACACTAAAAGAATTCTTCTGCTATAATCACACACTATGTTTAGTGAAGCGAAGCTTGATACAGAGATGAAACATGGGCAGTGAATTATAAGGAGTACTGATCTCTATCTTATATATTTTATATAAGGGATAATTTTATTAGTTTCATTTTTTTAGTTTGAACAAATATCACAATCAGCATCATGTTTGCTCGTTTTGTGTTTTATTATGAAATAATTGATAATCACCTTATTTCTTATTGTACATTCTCTCCCTGTTTTGAAGTAGCTGCTACATATTTTGTTGTAATGTGGTGAAAGTTTCCAGTTAGCAGAGTGAAACTGCACTGTATCACCTTTTAAATTGTCATAATATTTCAAAGACACATTTCTGTTTTTTTTTTCAGTGGTGTTTAGTATGTAGTTAACCTTGGGAGGTATGTGGGCCTTCCATTTGGAGATATGTAAGCACAAGAAACTGGCGAATTATGGTTGCGACACTAAACCGCATTACAGAGTAAGCTACATTAAAAAGTATTGACTGTTCGGAATATCATAAGATCGTGCAATATTTCAAGGTAAATACCAGCTACATCAATGAAAGACTAGCCAAGCGAGACCCCAATTCATTCGAAAAAAGTGCTCTTGAAAGACTGGTGAAAGCTATAGATATAAAGATATAAAGATTGCTATATCAATGGCTACTGACATGTTAATAGTTGGGATTGATACAGTAGGTATATTTCTCTAAAGAAAAAATGTATCTTTCTATGTAAGAAATTTGCATTTTAGATTGGGAGAACTTTGGGAAATGCATTTCATTTCTTGGCCAAGCATCCAGAGGACCAAGCAAAGCTGAGGGAGGAAATCTAAAAGATAATACCAAACAAGGACTCTCCGGTCACTCCTCAAACTTTGAGGGAAATGGCTTGTGTTAGAGCAGTTATTAAGAAGACTTTGAGAATTGCTCCAGTGGCTATATATTACCAAAGACGGACTATTAAGGACATAGTCATTGCTGGTTACCAAATTCGTAGAGGGGCGTAAACTTGTTGTCGTTACCAATCCCGAATGGTTTAGCAAAGCTTTGCTTTGTACAGGCTGATGTAGTAACTGTCAATATCGTACCCAGCTTAGATGGAAAGAATTACTTATCCGAGGCCGAATGAGTTCAAACATGAACGGTGGCTCCGTTTATCTTCCAACGACGTAGTTCAAAAAAATGTACATTCTTTTGTTTACTTACCATTTGGATTTGGACCTAGGTCTTGTGTTTCATTGTGGTTCAGCTTATACAAGTTATCAATTTTTTTTTTAAGTGATACTAAAAAAATCTCTTCTAGCTGAAATTACATTTAAGCAGTTAATTTATTTTTTAATTAGGCAGTCATACACTTTCTCTCTACTGCTAGACAATAATTTATCTCCTCCTCTCTCAGGTATGCCAAAAATAAATGACAGCAGGGAGCGTCAAAATCAGCTGTCATTTTTGGATTAATGGCCGTTCGCACCAAGCAATTTTTAAGTATACTTAGTTAAGGCTTCCATTATTACCATGGTTACACATGCTAATACATATGGTTTGAGGACCCTTAACTTTAAGTTTCCTCAAAATTTGCTTGGTGGAAATGGCCATTAATAACTCAGTTACTTTTGTCAAAATATGTAGCAAAGACCAGTGCTTAAAACAAAAAATATATACATGTCATTGCCATTCATTTAGTGTATCGAAAAGACCATTCGTGACACTTTTAACAGACCCTATCACTGGACATTCTCGAAGAGATCTACTTAGATGAAACTCGAAATAATAAAATGAAGCACAACCATCTAAACCTGCATTAAAGCCTCGAAGTTTGAATACAATCGCGAAGGTCCTGTTCAAAGACATCTAAAGAGAAGGCTGTTTCAAGTTTCATTAAGGCAACATAATGAAAATTTATCGAGATTGGCGACCCTCCATTAACAAGGAGGCATGCAGTGCCTAAGTTTAATATTCCACAAAGATCTTATGGCGGTTCAAGGCCGTATCTATCGATTTATTCCGTTAATTGGTATTCAGCGGCAACGTTCCACCGCTTAATGGTCTCTAAACAACTTTGCCGCTTGCTTTTACGTCTTTAATTTTAGCAAACACAGATTTTACGTGATTCAATATTGAGCCCGAATGCTGTTTAGTATTAGTTTGACTTTTAATTTCCATCCCCGGTTTAGAGCTGCGGCGGAATCGCTTCAGTTTATCATAATAAAAATTCATTAGCCTTGAGCAAATCTGATTGATAATCACTCAATGACCTACTTTACGTCGAGCCTTACAGGCCGAGTCATTAATTCTCACTTCCAGGCTGGCAATTTTCATATTTCGGAAGTCGTGTTATTGCTTCCGACATGAGGTAATTTTTCATAAAATGCCAACATTTTTGAATACGCATGAAATAAAAGCTTATAATTCAGCTAATGATCTTAGAAATCTTAGAACACGTCAAATTACATAATTAAAAGGGGTCGAACTTGTTATAAGAGACATACCGGTGCCGGAAGCCGGGAAGTTATGCTACTAAGAGACCTTCAAAAATGTAATATATTCAATCAATTCAACTCTGATTTCAATTAATAAAATGTAATTTATGAAAATATTGACAAAGTCCATATTTAGAGAGTATCAAAGTGGTCTAAGTTATGCAGAATAATTCAAAGCCAAGCCGAAAACTAATCTACTGCTGTAGTTTGTCAGACAGTAGGGAAGCACCTAATCAAATTGGGCGGGCAAATAACGAAACGAACAATTAGCCCAAGACACTGTAAATTCCGACACAGAAGATTCATAATAGTTTAACGAACTTTGCTCTCAATTAAACTAGGTGGGTATTTTATCATGACTATAAAGTAATTTTGCGCAAACTTCCCTCCGGGCCATTTATCTCGCCTGATTAGTTTTTCTTTGAATTAATTGCTCCAATTGTTTTTCTCATTTTACCCCAAGTCTTAGGCCAAATTTCCCTTCGCGAGCAGTTTCCAAGGTGGGCAATTTAGAGACATTATTCACGCTTTTGCTGTAAGGAACTCAAAAGTTAAGTAATTATTGTAAATAATGCTGATGTGTTGTGTTGTACAAGGACACAAATTTGTAAATATCATCTTCTACGGCCACATATGTAGACACCACCTTCACTGGACTATTAGAGTCAGGGTAAAGAATAAAAAAATCGGTTTACTGAAATAATATAAATTTAATATATGCAAGTGATATTGAGATTGTAAAGCTTCGAGATCGTACAAGACGAGCTATAAAGTATACCTAAATCTTTAAAAATATGACTAGATTTTATGGAAGATCATCGGTTTGACTCTTGTGCTAACTGAATTTATTAAATTATTCTTTTAGAAACAATTAACTATATGTGTTTACCAGAAAAAACTGTCTCATAAAAGATACCATCAGAGATTTCAATCAAGTCTCAATGCATTAGACGCTTTCGCCAAAACGACACTTAAGTACTCCGAATAGGGTACTCCAAAAATAACTTAGAGTACAAAATAAGGGTTATGGCCTCTTCCTAGGTAAATATAACGGACATCTCACGGATTCCGGGAATATTTCTTGAATGCTATTATCTCTTAGTTACGTACAAAATATGAACTATCAGGATCCAAAAGCACCTTGACGAGTTAGAGCAAGAAGTAGCCAACGTTAAACGGGATGTACTTAGTTTTTCTTGCTAGGAGAGAAATGTACAACTGTAAAACACTATTTAAAAAAAACTTCGAGAAAACCAGTCACATAAATGAAGTAGTACTCCTGACCAACAAAAACTTTTCCTGCGAAATAGCAAAATAGTGTGCAAACACAGCAATATACCAGGTGGTCCATCAAAGAGTATCCACACCGTTTTTCTTCCAACTGAGTATATACATCAAACATCGCTCTCATACGTCAACTTCAGTTTCAAGGGGAACAAATTTTTGAGCGGTTTCAACCCTCTAACCGACATACATTTCCAAGTTGGGGTAAGCATTGAATTTTAAATTTGAAATGAAAAGAAGGGTCAAGTATGGAAATATAACAGGCATTAATTTAAGTAATTTGATTTTATTTTCATTCTCCTGCTAGGTTAGAGGGTTCAAATGGCTCAAAAATTAATTTATTTCCCCTAGAAACTAAAGTTGATGTGTTCGAGCGGTTTTCGACGTACATAACTAACTGGAAAAGAAACGGAACGGAGTGGATCCTTTTCGATGACCACCCTGTATATATTAACCACTTTAAATATAAGATACAACCCACAGATTATACACGGATATGCACCAATGCGAAATTCAGAAATCAGAGACTAAACTTTTATGAAAGCTTCAAGAGAACATGGACACCCACACTATATTGACCACTTCAGAATATATGACAGAAAGAGTAGAGAACCTATAAAGCTACTGGAACAAAAATAAATCATTTTGCCTCAATACATTCTTCGAAAAAGCGCAAAGAGCGTGAATGGATCTGGATCAGCCCAGAAAAAAAACGAAATTGACTACATCCTCTCCAATAAAAACAACATATGCCCAGACGTGAATCACTACTCAGTAAGTTCTATGCAGGAAGCGACCACAATTTAACGTGACTGAAAATCAAGATAGACATGAAAACAGAAACAGAACAAAACTACGAAACAAAAACGTTATCCACCCACGGAAACCCTGACACAAAACCAAATCAATTACCGGAACGAAGTAGGAACAAGAAGAAAGGCAACAGAAATTTTTATAGTATACAAAAAAATAGACAAACAGAAACTAGATGAAAAACTAATAAAAGATACGGTAAGAGAAAACTGCAACATAAAGTACTAAAAGCAAAAAGTTCAAGGGACAGAATAAGAATAAATTGAAATAAGAGTGGCACTCAACCAATTAAACAAAATAACCTGATCAGAACATAAAGATAAAAACGACAATAGAAACTAGATGAAAAAACTAATAAAAGATACGGTAAGACAAAACTACAACTGGAAAGTACTAAGAAGAAAAAATTAAAGGGGCAGAATAAGAATAAATTGAAATAACAGTGACACTCAACCAATTAAACGAAATAAACTAGACAATAAATGTAGAGAGTTAACAGGAGACAGGACTGGAGAGATGACAGGAGACTATTTCAGTAATGCTGAAAATTACCGGCAGAAATATAAAATAAACATCTAGTATTCTATTTAATAAAATAATTGATGAAGGAAAGATTCCACATGATTGGTGTAATTCTGAAATTATCATAATATTCAAGGGAGAAAATACGAATATTGGAAACTACCCACCAATACACACTACTACGTTCTAGGAGAAATAGGCGGAATTGGGACAAGGCAGCAAAATTACTCTTAATTGTAATAATTATTTCAACCCTTATGTCTAACTTACTTTGGAAAATAAAATTAGTATCTTTATACCTTTTCTAGTCACGCTAGTAATTGGATATAATAACACGTTGTGTAACATTGTATTTACTGATAAAAATTTTTAGCTTTTTCGTAGGAAACTCTAGTTTAAAATATCCAAAAGCAATATTTACTAATTGAAATTTGAAAACTTATCTGCTTTCAATAATAATAATAAAATTTCTATCACTAACATATTTCGCAGAAAATAAATTTCTTTCAACTTTCATAACCTATGGTATATAGCGCTAATCAGGTTTTTTGTACCTTTTTGTTATATATTCATTATTACTTTGCTTTTCTATACCTGCAATAACCCTGCTTGTCACTTTTTATTTGTGTGTCAAAGTTGATAAATGTATTCGCGTCTTTTTCGGTCAACTCCTAGAGGATGCTGACGGAGGTTGAGGTTTGTCGCCTCTAGAAAGTAATTACGCAATTACTCCGTCCAAAAGAGAGTAGTACGTACTTTTGGTTAACATATACATTTAGTAATTTTGACCCACATTTCAAAACCAGAAACTTATTATATAATTTTTTTTGTTTTATTCTAAAGCACTTTCTTGTATTTCATCTTTGCTTTATGTACGTTTTCTATAATGTTTAAGCTTTGAAACAAATGGTATAATTAAATGTCGGTAGGGGTATTAGCCCTCGAAGTAGTTGTTTCTATTTGTTTCCTTCTTTATTTATAACTACAAGGTTTCGGAAATGCTGAAAGCAGACAAGTTTTCAAATTTCCAAATTGTAATTATACATGTGCATTTTTCGCATATCTTAATTAAACTCTGGTTCTATTTTCTTTACAAAAAGCTTAATATTTGTGGGTTTTTAGCATTGATTTTTTATTACTTTATTAATTCGTTTTTTTTTTTGCTATATAAAATGAGCTTTGAAACAAACAGTGTAATTTAATGCCGGTAGGGGTATTAGCCCTCGGAATAGTTGTTTCTGTTTGTTTCCTTCTTAACAGCTGCAATATTTTTGGAAATATTGAAAGCAGATAAGTTTTCAATTTCCAATTAGTAAATATTGCTTTTTTCATATTTTAAACTAGAGTTTCTTGCGAAAAAGCTAAACATTTCTATCACTAACATATTTCGCAGAAAATAAATTTCTTTCAACTTTCATTGTATTTATGTTCGTAATTGTTATCAAAAACTAACTAATTCTGGAAGGCTTGAAAGGTTTTGCCAAAAGAATTTTGAAAAGATTAGGAAATTGACACACGTAAATAGTTTTCATCCAAATTTGTTGAATAGTTATTATTACAACCTTCCAAGAACACTTTTACTATAAATACCCAAAACACAAATCAATAAAAATCCTTATTTAAGATCCTGCTAGTACCAGGTTTAAGTTTTGTTCTAGGCAGTTGCCTACAGAGAGAACAAGTAAATTTGTTTTTTACTCTAAAAAGTAAGTAAGTGATCTGTACTTAAAAATCAAAGATAAAACTCCGTTGGCTACGAACTCTAATGCGGTGTATTCTATACCTTCTTTTAATTGTGACGTCAGATTCATCGGCCAAACTAAAAATAAATAAAAAATTAGAATATAACAAAATAAATATATTTGCAATATTAGCCAAATTAACGTATTCTGTTGGGTTAATTTCAATTTTAGTTGTACAGTCTACAACATTTTGTAAAGTTTAAATGTGTTGTGTTTAAGATAGACTTCTAATGTGTTTTTTCGTCCTATTTTGACTAATTTTATTGGAGTGTGAATTCCATTGTTCAGGTTTTACTCTTTGCCCACAGTCCTAATGATGTTTAAGTGAAAACAAACTAAGAGGTTGTAGTTTAGCTGGCTTGTCCCAATTCCGCTTATTTCCCCTACACCGTAGATTAATTCTGGAACACAATCTTCATCCACATAATATCTCTGGTGTTACACAATGAAAACCTCTCGAACAGGATGCAATCCTGTTCTAGAAGATGATCCTAAAGAATGCTTTAGCACCACAGTTCATCTGCACACAAGATGGTTAAATGCACCGAGTGTAAGGTACCGCAACATTTGAAGGTCTTTGCAGGTTTATGATCAGTGTTTAGAATCCTCAGAAAAGGCAAAAGTCGATGCAAGAAATATACGCACATAATAAAGAACATATGTGAAATCGCAACTATTCAATTAAAACTCGACGATAAAACAAAAACAAACCACATAAAACTACAAGGGCGAGGGAGATCGCACCCTTAACTTGGACGACATCTCTAAGGAATTGGAGTGGATACTAAAGGTACAGACATCGATGAGGTATACTTTAGCCATCGCAGATTTGTAAACGACATAATATTAATGGGAACCTGAACTAACCTTAACTAAATAACTAATCCGCAACTGCACTCCTTAAAATGAATTTCGTCGACCATTATGTATACTTGGGTCATGCTATCAGACCAGGAAACTCAAACCAGAACGCTGAAATAAAGAGAAGAACACAGCTAAAATGGGCTTCAGTAAACAAACAGTAAAAACATAAAATTCATCATGTGAATCGGTGAATATCTAAGGAAGGAAAACTATGTCCCACACCAAAAAGCCTGAAAATAAGGAACAATAAAAAGGGCAATGGAGCGAATTATGCTCGAAATATTGCTATGAGATAAAATTAGAAACACAGAGATAGATAAGACGTAAAACGAAAGTCAGGAACATTGTGGAGAACATATGATGTCAACAGTTGGATACAAAGAATTCTGTAATGGAGACCAAAAGAGAAAATAAGAAACACGGAAGATGGAAACAAGAGATACCTACATCCAGAAATGGATTAATAGAGGTTAAGTATGAAGATATATTTTTAATTTATAAATTTTATTTTAATTATTCTATTTAATTTTTGGATTATTCACGTACGTAATAGTTCATTGCTTCATCGAAACCTCGTTTTGTTCTAGTTGGTTTAACCATTTTACAATTGCTCATTAATTAGCTGAGCTCTAAATGTAATATGCAACAAAAAGTTACTACCTCTTAGAGTGATTTCTGTTATTGAAGCTTATATTTTTCTCTTAGGTTGCTAGTTGCATTCTTTCGATTTCGACGTTTCTTATTAGATTTAAATTTTAAGCAGAACAATCATTTTTATAATATATTTTACTAATATAACTATATTTATTCATTAGGTCCAATAATAAAATCTTAGATATGCTGGTTAACAACCACACCTATAACTACGTATGGGTACCCTCGCTTTATTTTATTTTTGAAGGTTTCACTAAAAATTATCTGTTTAAGGAAATAATAATATTCTCATATTTGCCAATTTAACCAAGAGTGTAAAACTTTGAGATCCCAAAAGACGAGCTATAAACTAGACATAAATCTTTTCAAATATGACTTGATTTTGTGGAAGATCCTCGGTTTGACTGTTCCGGCCCAATTCGTATTTTATAGACGTTGAAAAGGCGCCGCGAGACTGCAAAAAGGCCAGGGTTTTACATCGTCATCAGTGACAGATGCCGAGGAAGCAAACAAGTGGTCGAAATTATTTATGGCTCCTATTGTGAGTCTCAGTTCGAAGCCAATTAAATAAAATCCTTTTTCTTCCCTTTGCTTCGATGCCGTTAGTTTCGAATGATTAATGTCTTTTTGTGTTTTCATTTTAGAGCTATTTTCTACTCTATTTGACTATAGATTAATGATCCGACATGGTTCAGGAGGGATTTATTCCACGTCTGGATAGTGTGATGTCATTTGGTTACTTTATACTCCAATTGGGTATTGGAGAGGGCGCTTTTGGCACTATCACGACCCTAGTTGTTTTGGAGTTTTAATAAAGATGTTAAGCTTTTTGTCATATTCCCATGTAACTAAACTTTATAATTTATTACCCTCTCTCGGGAACTGTATTTTAGTTCTATACATAGGGCTTGATTCATATAAAACTAGAACATCCCAAAAACTTTTTTGCTTAATACAAAGCTAGTGCTTTTGGAGTCTTTAAAGCTAATTCTATCAACACATATCATTATGGCACAGAATGGGACGGAAAACTCTAGTGTGGAAAGTGATGCTTCCCCGCACGCTGTCTCCCGATGCCCGAACGACGCGAAGCGGCAATCACTCCAAGTTTTTGTCATAACAACTAATTGATTGTTGATTAATTCAGCTGTCATACTGTTGACAAAAATAAAGCTGTTTATGTATTATATGTTTATTAATTGTCTATGTTACAATGAATTGGCTCGTAGAGAAAATATTGTTCCTAACTCGTGCGGAAAGTATAACTTTCCGCACTAGTTAGGAGAATAACTATTCTCGCACGCCAAATATACTTTCATGCACGCCGTGCGGGATTTCGCGCATCTGTCTTTTCTCAAGGATACCAGGCTAGTGATTTTCATGGCCAGTTTTCAGCGACTTCGACTCGTCAAGGCAAAACGACGCTCTCGCTTCAAGGTTGCGACATTCGAGGTCAACAGGATTAAATAACTGATCTCGAAGAGTGCCTGAACTTATTGAGCGGCACAGTCTTATCAGTTAGAAGGTCAATAGATAACTAAAACAACATTTCAATCAAAATTTATCCTTTTCATATCTCTACACAGTTCATACATAAAAATATCTTAAATTTTTTAATACATTTTAAAAACATACGTAATCTTTGTTGATAAGTTAATGAAGTCTTAAACGGAGTCCTCATCGATGGCTTCATTTTACCACGAATTCAATGCTTGTGGTGCGGCCTACAGCTTTCCGACTTTGCAGAAAATATTTAACACCCCTTTCACTAATCTTTCGATTAATGTCTGCATTACGTTCTGGAGTAAACTTGACTGTAAATCTTTGTGGCAAAATGGTCTTGCACTCGCTCAATTCGAAGACTACACTGCGTTTCTCTAGTGTCAATGGACAAAATTTCAAATTTTTGCCCGACCGGCAGCGACCGCACGTTTTCAAAATGTTTCTCGTAAAGCTCTTTGTTCAAATCACTAACGGATTAAGATATCGATTTGCGACTCTGCATTTACAGCTCGGCTACTACTTTTAAATAGGCTGGGGAGGTGAGCTCAAGGTCTGGCACCAGCGCATACTAGAGGCACTCATGGACAGCTTGTGACTCGTCAAGGTCTCGCTTCAAGGTTGCGATTTCCGAGGTTACGGGAGACATCAAGGCGGACTCGGCTGGAGTCCAAAGACGCTTTTCAAGGTCACCCGGCTCGCGTCTTGCGATCCGTCACGTCTCCTGCGCGAGGTCAAGGCTAACGTGGGCGCGTAAGTCCACAGGTGCCATGGGGACACGTGCAATGTCCTTGAAAGTGGTCCGATACCGGCTTTGTTTAACTACTAGTTGATTTTTCTCAAGTAGTTTTATAGTTGCGATAACCTTCAGCTGTATAGGTAGGTGGTTAAGTATTTCTGTCCCACCACCTACACACCATCTCTCACACCTAGGGTACTTGACTCTGAGGAGCCAAGCTCTATCGAAGTGTGTACTCCATTTCTGGAGGGAGGGCTCAGTTTCGTCTGCAAAAACCGAATATCAGTTTTTTCAGTTGAGAAGTTCACATGTGACAGCCCAGATCAAGGTATTTACTTTTCGGCAATAACTGAATCATAATGTCTGTAAATCTTTAGAGTTGTGACCAATTCATTGCAAATATGGGCAAATAGTGTAGGAAGCTAGTGGGTTGGACTAGATATTAAGTAAGCTATAAAAGACCAACGGTTGAGGTGTAAGATTGCATAAATTCACTCACTTATAAATCAGAACAAAAAACATTAATTAATTAACATTTTATTGACAGAGATCAAACTATATTTAATGTAAATTTTGTCTACTCAAAGTAGGTATACACGAGGGGCACCGGAAAGTCGACATTTGTATGGCCTCTATTGGTATTGATGATGACGACGAGGAGAATTTTATTTTTGTTGAAGAAGAAAGTCATCTCCTTAAACCATAATTATTTGTGATGATTCATATGAATTAAGATTAGAGTATGACCTAACCTACCACAGAATTTTTAACTTCACGTTTAGAGTTTCTTCTGTGAAAAAGATTTCTTGGCGAAGCAAACTTGGTTCCCTACAAACTTTCGAAAGGTAACTAACGGCGTGACACTACTGTAGGTAAAATGAGAATTACATCGCTTGAAGCAGGATTGGAAAGTATTAGGGAATGACACGGAGGATGGCCTGACTGGGAGCAAATACGTGAAAATACCAGATAGGTGTCTGGCAATAAACTGCCATGCCATCAGTGTTATAGAAGAGGCTGGCATATTTTTTGCTAGGACCGAGGGTTTTGCATGCGTAGAGAGTAATAATCTATGTTTTGTAGCGCCAGTTCTAGTCACATCCTCTTAGTTCAGGTTTTGACTCCCAAAAAAAGACGACCTGGGAGTCACTTCAGACTTCTTTTTTATGCTGGATCTGCCATGTTTGTTTCTGTTGGAGACGACCACCAGGCTCTAACCAGGATAAAGCACCAGGGTTAGAGCTATTGAACTTCGTTATCGCTATTCCTAATGGCTCTTCCTTTTAGAAGGCTAAAAAAAAGGTTTTCTGTAACACTTTCTCTTTTAAAGCAAAACTGCTGCTTTAAAAGAGGAATTGTTCTTCAAAACAGAACACTCTCCTAAACCTCTCTTGAAGCCTTCAGGAGCCTCATGGAATTCAAAATTAGCTTATCAAGAAAATCAGCTCGGTTCACATGATTTCATAGTCCAGCGTTCAACCAAGTCCCTATTGCCAGGTTTCTATTAGTGTGAATTGACGAGAGTTATGAAAATTTTATTTTTTGTAGAAAGAAGCCCTTTCCATAAATGGGAAGGTGTTTTCTATAAATAGGGAGTTGAGTGACTTCTTCTGTGAGAGACAAATAAAATGGCAATTACGTCAGTTGGAGCAGGATTTTCTTTTGGACCTCATACCGGAAACCTGACATAAAAATAAGTTTGAACGGCAATTTGATCTAATTCTTGCTTAAAAGCCTGTATGTGTATGTAAGTGGCGCCATCTGACGACGGCAGGTGCTTCCACTAGGGCATTCAGGATGATGGTGAAGCGAACCAAAAACCAGTTTTCTGCATATATTGTCACTTCCCACAGACAAATAGTCGAGATTTCGTATCTGTATTGTCTGGCGGCGACGTTTGGCAGAGTATCAAACTCACTTCTCTATCAGGCAGAGGAACCATAGACCGGTTTCGCCCTTATTAGAGCTCATCAGTATGGTATACCTCAAACCTCACAAAAAAGTAAGTTGGAACGGCAATCGATTACAGATTACCTATATTAAAGCAACATGTAAGAGTACTAAACAGACAGTTGGCAGCACGTTGCTTTGCCATCAGAGTTATAGAGGAGGAGGCCGATAGTTTCTTTAGTAGGAACGGGTGTTTTGCATCCGTAGGGAGTTATCTGTGTTTTGTGGCCCAGTTCTAGTGATCCTCTTTGATTCAGGTTTCGACTTGAAAAAAAAAACGAGCTGACAGTTACTTCAGACTTCTTTTCTTGAAAAAATTGGGTCTAATTCTTGAAAAATTGACTAAAGCTAGTCCTGCCATGTTTATTTATATTGGAAGCGACGACCAGGCTGATGTTAAAACATCATTTGTTCTTCAAAACAGAACACTTTCCTCGACCTCTCTCTGGAGGCTCATGGAGTTCAAAATTTGCTTCTCCAGAAAATCAACTTTTGTTCCCAGTCAAGTCCCTATTGACTGACTTCTATTAGTGTTGATGACGAGAATTAAGATAATTTTATTTTTGTTGTAGAAGGAAGCCTTCTCCATACATGTCTCCAATTAAGATTAGGGTGACCTGATCTATTACAGAAGTTAATCTTAACTCTACGTTTAAGGGTTTCTTCTATGAGAGAGCGGAGAGCAAGTTCTTTTTGGGGTTGCTATGAACCTTCACGAGAAGTCTAGAAGCAGTTCTTCTTCTAAAGCATATCTGCTGCTTTAAAATGAGGAGTTGTTCTTCAAAACAGGGCATTCTCCTAGACCTCTTTTGAAGGTTCGTGAAGTACAAAATTTGCTTCTTCAGAATATCAGCTCAGCTCAGCTCACATCATTTCATAGTGCAGTGTTGTTGTTGTTATTCTATAACGCATCACAAAACGCCGAGACTCAAAAAATTTTGTAGTACGTCTAGTTTTTCGAAATTAGAAAAAGTACTGTCCATAGTTTAGATCTCTGAGGCATTCCACAGTTTATGCCTTTCCCAGCCGTATGATGCTTAATTCTACCGAGTATCTCCGCCTTCTGTAGGCACCCCACCAATTAAGAAAAAAAAAACATAGTGGAGTTGCATTCCTGCAACGATACACTTTTATCTTGTCCAACAGAATGATTGGTCAACAGAGACAAAATACACTTAATCTATGGATCAAAATCTGGTCTACCAGACTGACATCTGTACTACCAAGACTATCTGGAACTGCCGCAAGACTCCAAACCATGAGGGAACTGAGTAATGAAGAGAGAGGGAGTAAAACTGGGCTTCTGTTAGAGTATAAATATTTCTTTGATAACTGTAAACATAAATCTTTAACTGACAGGTTCCAGACATAAAAATGAGAAAAAAGTTCATATCGACATGGATCCAGAAACGCTTTGTTTCCTACAGCTAAAGAGGTGCAGCTAAAGAGCTGTAGCTTATAACATTTAAAGAAATATTGATTAACAAAAACGGTTTTTATTTTATTGAAGCCCTTAGAAGAAATGGAACTGAATGAAATTTTATAGGTTTATGTCAAATACCGGTGAGATGCTGTACAGAACAGGAGCCGGCGGCATCCACCAGAGCATTAGATATAATGCTGCATAACAGATGGCTTTCAGTTTGAGAAGCAGCCCGTATTGATCTGTACCTTGCAGGTTATCGGAAACAGAACGAAGTGTAAAGAGTAGGTGGTCACCAACTTGTCGACCAACCCATCTGCATTCTAGTTTCGAAGTCTAGCCCTCATCAGTACAGCTTTGGCTGGTCGACAAATTGGATACCGTCAGTTCGTGGCTTAAAGCCAAAAATGTACGAAAGACCGGTGAGATGTTGTACAGAGCAGGAGCAGGCGACATGCACCAGTGCATTAGATCTAATACTGCATGATAGATGGCTCTCAGTTTCGAGAAGCAGCACATTTCTACTGAAATACTTTGTATAACAATATTAATCTGATGATCCATGTAAATCAGTTCCCTGGAGAAGCCAATTCTTGAAGTAGTGTAGAAGATTTGACTACCATCTGCGCTTATAATAATACTAATCTGACTGAACAAGTACTACACATTTCATTCTTCAATTATATTTGGCGCCCAACTTGGGGCTATAAAATATACAACAAATATGTTTGGGTGACTGCATAAAAATGGCCATTAGAAAATTGAATTAAACTATCATAAATGAGCAAAACGAGGTGGAAATGTATTTATGTGTCTTTGGTTTAAAAAGTCTTATGTCAAGTGCCTCAACTCCTTTTGGCGTCGAACTTGGGGCTACAAAATGTGTAACAAATGTGTGTGATTAGATAAAAACAAACACATAGCCTGTAGAAAGTTGTGATGAATTATCATAAATGAGCAAAACGAGGCTGAAATTTATTTATTTGGTGTTGATTTCTGGGGTGAAGTTTTAAAGTGGTGTGAACGAAATTCTATAAGCAAGTTGTGACAAACACATTTGAATTTCATAACATCACACTACAGCTTACGTGAGATAGGTGATTATATCAAGCATTTTTAGGCAATAAGCACTTCGGGACACCTTTCTTCAATAGCTATTGACCATACACTTCTTCAATTTTTTTAGCACTTTTTGGAGTGCTGTACGTTTAGAGGTGCTCTAGTTTGTATTATTAATTATACTGATTTCAAATTAAAACCTAAAATTGAGAAGGCGAGGTCACTCTGATGAATATGTCACCAACAAACAATATTTTTGTATAAACAGCCTCGCCTTCGAAGCACCTCTTAACTTTCCGTTTAATCAGTTATTATTAGGAGGTTAAACGAACCAATATTTATTAAATTCCAGTGTTCCGGAAATTATGATCGGCTCAAACACGAGAGCCGACTACAAAACAAATTGAAAATAGGTCGGAAGCTATTCTCAGCTCATTAAAGTAAACATGTTTTGTGTACTTGCTTGCGTTGGCTTAAAGTCAATTAATTTTCAGAAATATCTGCCTTTCAGACCTGGATGCTGTTGGAGAGGAATTTGTTATGTGCTTTTTGGAAATGCGAGAATGGAGAATTTTCTCGAGGTATTTGCGTGTCAACACTGAGCTAATTGATCCTTAGCGACATCAAACAGTTTCTGTGTATATGTGGTTACGCGAAGGTGAAATTAATTCCTCCCTTTCATTGGGCTTGATATTTTAAACCCATAGAGTGCCTTTGTGTGAAAGCCAAAAATCTAACGCGCAAAATGGAAGAACCATCAATCATTCCTCGCACATACATCCTGGAGCGGTGCATTTATAATTTACGATATTAGTCTTCCCCACATAATCCGTCATTGCTAGATAGGACTTAATTCGATTAAAAAATTCATTGTCATCACAAAATTATAACGTTGAGTAGAGAGAAAGAGAAAAACATTAAGCACCTCTTCTCACTCGCAAGCATCTCGCCAGAAGCAGGATCAAATTACTTGCAATAATAATTGCATATTATCGAGGTACTTCAGGTGCTCCGAAACTCGATATCCAATGCTATTGCAGGAGGAAATTGATATCCTTGAAGTAGTGCTTAATGAGGAGATGTTATTGCTTTGTAAACTGCTTACTCAAAGCACACACTACTACACGAGCTGCTACATGCAAATTTGATGTATTGAATCTCTAAATTGAATCTAAGATGCCGTATAAAGAAGCGATTGGTGTTCTATAATGAAAGAAGTTGTGATAAACAAGCTTATATATGTACAGCGGAAATGAGACAGAGTTAGTATCGTACCGGTTCGCTGTGAAAGATGACTCCATGGTCAACAGGGACGGGTACTTCAGCGAATGTTGAAAGGCAGCCTTGGTAGTCTAGTACGGCCCTGACCAGCATTGCTTTACTTACTGCTAAAGTTGCGGCCAGTTGCGATGTACTCACCTGGAGCAAAAAAGAAAAACTATTACAGACTAAAATGTTGTACGGTTAGGTTAATACAGTGTGTCCCCGCATAGGTGAATCGATTCTTGCAGAAAGTAAAAAAAAAAAATTCAATTTAAAATTTTATTCAAAGCTATTTCTTGCTAGGAGGAATACAACCGAAAACTTGTTTAGAATCATCAACTAAGTCTCTATTCTCCAAATTCCAAATTTCAAAATTATGGCTAGTCTATCTTTTTTCAACAATTTATTAAGGAAAACTCATATAATATTATGTAGGTGATGGAAATTTCCAGGAGATTTCCAAATTTGGGATTCATTTCTTATTTTCGATATTAAGCAGCTTTTACGATTGAGTTATTGACATATTTGCTACTGGAAAGCTAAATAAAAGTTAAAAAGTTGAAAAATTATTGTAGAGCGAAGCTTGGTATATAGGCGGAGTTTTGACTCCAAGCAACTTTTCTTAACCACATTCTGTCGTATTTTTCACAGAAAGTGAGTTTTGCTCCATCTAAAAAGGTTTCCTAGCAATTTCCAAAGCCTCTTGATTTTTTAAACCAAAATTATGTCAGAAATTGGTCTCTAACAAAGCAGAACAAACCTTAAACAAAATATTTGTCAATTTTTCACTTTTTACAAGAGTCGTTTTATTTATCTGGGGCCATACTGTGTGTTATTATTATAATCAACATGTATTACAGAATTAGAAATTTAGCATTTGCCTTCTGACATAACTAAACCTATGGTTCTTACGGATTAAGAGAAAAATGTTGCTATTGAGCTACAAAGTGTTATATAAAAACAATGAGTATGTCTGGTAACATTTAAAAGACATTAAGTAAATATTAAGCCTATGGTGTAGGCAATAAAAATTGGATTCTGTAAAAGGTTTAAATTAAGTACCTACATTTTTTTTTTATTATAAATGTTTTAGTATGTACATTTATAGTTTTACCTCATTTGATTGGCTAAGAGTCAACCAAAAAATATAAAATATAGGCTTACTGTACCAAGTAGAAAAAACCATTTCTGAAAAATGAGAAGATTTGTTAGTCCAGATCATTTTCGACTAATTTTTTGTAGAAAAAAAGCAAATCCCGTATATCTGTCGCATTTGGTTTTTGTCCGGAAACGAAGGAATAATATATTAACCAAGAATTTAAGTATAGAACAAAATTACTATTCTTTAATTAAACAACTACATTTACTGAGAGAGACTACACTGACAGAGTCACTTTCTTCTACACTACCATATTATTAATTAATTACTACTACAGTTACTCAGAAGTCGAGCACATAGCGTTTTAAAATCCACAAGATTTATTAATACTTAATAAAACTGCAGAAGATGTTTCAATTGTACGTTCTGCAAATTCGCATTATCCATTTTAGGATTTGAAATATAGTTTTAAACAGAGCAGAAGACTCGAACGCAGGATGCGAAGGATCAGATGATTTATTGATATTTAATAAAATTCATTGTTGTAATTAGCGTCCTTAAGTTGTAAGTAGTTGGTGAAGTTAGCGGGATTAGGACAAATAATGCACCTCTTCTTTATTCGAAAATGGCCGACGTTTCGACTATTTATTTAGTCTTCATCAGGGCTATTCTCACTTAGAGAGGGTAGTCAGTTAAAGTACGATTTAAGATAGTTACGGTAGCAAACTCCATTCGATTGTTCGGTGACCCTGGTATCTTAGGCTCGACAAAACACACATCCGCTGCCCAAGGTACAAAATATGCGAATAACGTTTATGCGAATAACGTAACGCGAATAGTTATTCGCATATTTTGTACCTTGGGCAGCGGATGTGTGTTTTGTCGAGCCTAAGATACCAGGGTCACCGAACAATCGAATGGAGTTTGCTACCGTAACTATCTTAAATCGTACTTTAACTGACTACCCTCTCTAAGTGAGAATAGCACTGATGAAGACTAAATAAATAGTCAAAACGTCGGCCATTTTCGAATAAAGAAGAGGTGCATTATTTGTCCTAATCCCGCTAACTTCACCAACTATTTAATAAAATCTCAACAATATATGTAACATTTTCGCATTATTTCCTTTTACAGAACCTAAAATTAAGTGGAAATTTTATCCAGATCAGAACATTTGCCTGCAAGCTATAAAGAACCATCAATTATTTAACAAAAACTTCATCTAAACTGCTAACGGAAAATATCGATAGAGCAAAATTTTTTGTCATTTTTGAGGGTCTGTATCTCGGAAATGCCTTAGCCGAAATTTAAAACCTAAAGAGATTTTGAAAGGTGATTTCTTTTAGAATCACCGCGTGAGATTGATCTTAGACAAGTTATTCTCTAAACGATATACAGAGTAAAGAAAAAAGCACTTCAAAATGGCTGCATTTCAACCCACTGCATTTGGTAGGTAGGGTAATTTCAGAACATTCATTGTTATGACATTTAATGGCGTTAGTTGATATCTCGGGACATGTTCGGCAGTTTTAGGTTTTTTGGCCTACAAAATAAATTACAGGGGCTTTTCAAAAAGTTGACGCTCTTTTGTAAGTCACCCTGTATCGGGAGAATGCCGCAGCCGATTTTAATAAGATAAATGATTGCTAAAAGATAACTGGTTGTAAAATCAGCGACGTAAACTCAAAGTTAATAAAATAATTTTGTTCCATTTTGTACAATGATGGCAAATAATCTAATGAAAAACTGATTAAAATTTTGTTTACTGCGATGTCATGACGGTAACCCTAACTTTAAGATTATTTTTGTAATGACATTTAAGAGCTATGGTCGATATCTCGAGACGGTTTTGGCGGCTTTTTGTTTTTTTGACTACTAAATCAGATACAGGGCGTTTACAGAAAGTTTGAACTTTCTTGTAAGTTACAATACAAGGTACTTTGAAATTAACTGGGAAATTCCTAGGCAAAAATAGGGCACAATGTTCATAAAAACATATCCCGCAAACGCTTCATCTCCGAGATACAGGGTGTTAATTTTTTTTTCCTTATAGCTCTCAGAGTTTTTGAGATATTTAACTCAAATTTTGAATGTAGTTAACCATTTATTACCTACATCGTTGGATATACCAACCGCTAGCGAAATTTGCTAGTTTCTTATTTCTTCTCGGATTGTGTCCCTTTAATCCTCACAAACATTTTTGCAGCATGCCACTGATCGTTTCTTCTTAAAAATCTTAATGCTCTATTTAATTTAGAAACTTCTCACCGTTTTCGAGAAATTTGCAAAAGTATTTAGGAATGCACATCATTTTTCCAAAAGAAATGTCTGTTTTCTGCGTTCCTATTTAAATTCCCAGATACTGATGAAAAAGAGTCACTTATGGAAAAATTATGTGCGTTTCTAGACACTTTTACAAATCTCTCGAAAACGATGGGAGATGAAACAAGGATGAAAGAGGCAAGTTTCTAAATTGAATAGAGAATTCAGACTTTTAAGAAAAAACGATCAGTGGGGTGGTACAAAAAGGTTTGTGAGGGTAAAAGTGTGATAATAAATGGTTACCTATATTCAAAATTTGAGTTAAATATCTCAAAAACTCTAAGAGCTATATAGAAAAATTGACGAAAAAAAAATTCAACAGCATGTATCTCGGAGACGAAGCGTTTGCGGGTTATGTTTATATGAACATTGTGCCCTATTTTTCAGTCTAGGA
Organism: Taphrorychus bicolor; assembly: GCA_951812265.1. NCBI lineage: Eukaryota > Metazoa > Arthropoda > Insecta > Coleoptera > Curculionidae > Taphrorychus > Taphrorychus bicolor. The sequence continues at coordinate 58,112,325 of OX638297.1, read as the reverse complement.
ATTTCCCAGTTAATTTCAGGATACCTTGTATTGAAACTTATAAGAGAATTCAAACTTTTTGTAAACGCCCTGTAACTGATTTAGTAGGCAAAAAACCGCCAAAACCGTCCGGAGATATCGACCATAGCTCTTGAATATCATTACAAAAAGAATCTTAAAGTTAAGGCTCCTTTAAGGCCTTTAAGGGCCTTTAACGGTCCGTATTAAAGCTAGTAGTGGAAACAATTGTTTTTCCAATCTCAACCCTATTAACCCATCTCGATTATTAATCGCCTTCATTAATACACTAATTCGTTAAATAGCTATTTGAAGTATCTATTTTTACTTCATACTGTTTCATTTAGAACACTTTTAAGTACCTGATTTTAATCCGGTAAATAGCTTTTTACAGGACTGGATATCGTAAAGAAATTTTACATTACTGAGTACCGACACATCTTCAATAAGTCCATTGTATTGTAATATTGTAGTGTGTGTAATCCGTTGTAGTGTAACCGGTACCGGTACCTTTAGCGGTACCGGTGCAGGATACCGTAATGAAACTATTTGTCAAATTGGCGGATTTGTCAAAAATATATTCGCCGCATAAAACATTATTTTTTTGCTGTAAATTTTTTATTTTTTTTTAAGTGAATGGTCACAGTTTAAGTAAAATATTCTCTCTGTAAGGAAAAAAAGCAAAATATGTGAAAATTGTTTGATTTTTACCTCCGAGATCGACACATAAATCCGAGTTGCAAATTTATAAGTACCCTAAATAAGTAGGTATAGTTCGATTTTCAGTTTTCCTTTGTAAACGAGGCATGTACCCCCAAAGATGGGTGATTTTTATCATTTAAACCTCATATTTTTAAAGGCCACGCTCTGAAACCTACATAATATATCTGTATTTTTTTGCGTTTGCGCGAAGAGCAACTTGTGTATTATAAATAATATTCCAGAAAAATTTCAGTTTTTCTGAAAAAAAAATCTAAATTTCTATTTGATTCCTCTTTGCATTTTGGAGCAATCATCCGTTGTTTTACTGTTGGACCACCCTTATATTTAATGAATCAACAGGCAATAGGTAACTATCTTTATTTTTAAGGCATGCGAAAGCAATGACCAAATGTCGAACCTTGAAATGGTGATGAAAACTAGGGGCAAGGAGGTTCCAGAAAGTGGAGATGTCATCAAGGAGTATCCGAGTAGTGCGTCGATGACTTCAGCTAATCATATATCTCACAATCAACTTATAAGAACTAGTGTCATAGACAATCATTCTCTGAAAGTAGTTAACTTAAATAGAAAATTGGCTGATATGTCAAATGTTATAATGGTAAAAGATAAAAAAATACGATATTGACTTATTACGAAGTAACTATTTACGATTGACGGATGATATAGATATTGTAACTACTACATATATAAAGGCTAGAGCAGGACGAACAAGCCTGTGAAACTTTGTCCTTACTGTTATCTTTACTGTTATTGTAAGTTTAATAATTATAAGTAATTACTTGTTTTTACTAATTATAGATAATTTAGAAATGTATGGATATCTATCTGACTTACTGAAATGGTATTATATTTTTTGAACGCTAGTATACCGCAACTTATTTTTTACTTCTTTGAATGAGTAACAAATGAGGAAAACACAGTAAGATTGTTTAACGCTTTTGCGAACTATGACGATTTAAAAATATCAGCAACAAGAGTTCCCATTTTACGTTTCGCTCTGTAGGAAAATTCAGAGTGCTTTAATAAAAAATATGGCGAAAAGTTTCCGATATATGGATGTTGGCTTACTCCCTACCTGAAAACGATAAGGAAATAAAAGCTTATTGCGAAATGGCAGAACATCAAAATTTTGAAATTTTTGCATCATTTTGTTTCACACCATATATAATAAAGATAGTGTTGGTTTTCAAACTTATCCGCTCCCTTAATCTAAAGGAAATAAGATTTCTGACCGTGCAAATTGTATTTAAAACAATTCATTGCTTAAAAAGTTACAGCTGATTGAAAATGAAACAAAAAAATTGTTTGTGCCGAACTTTAAGTGGAGCAGTTTAGTTTGCATCTATATCTTACAAATTTTAAATGTGAATGAAAGATACCCTGGTTCTGTAAATGATGCTTTTATTTGGAAAGCTTCACAAGTAAGGCATGTATTGGAGTCAGACCATAACAGAGGTAAGTAGAAAGCATTTATTAGTATTGAATAGGAGTTATATGTATAAGTAATTTTATAGGTGAAATAAACCAATGGTTGCTTGGAGATTCCGGGTATCCATTGGAACCTTGGCTGCCTACCACATTTGAAAACCACGAACAAAATACAAAATACACCTGAGGGCCGGTATAATCGTGCACACAAACTCACTAGAAGCATAATTAAACGCTGCAAAGGGCGCTTGAAATTGATTTTTAGGTGTCTATTAGGAGAGAGAAAGTTAAGATACAGCCCTGAAAAAGTTGGTGGAATTGTCAATGCTTGTGTTGTATTACATAATTTACTGCTTAAAGCAAGAGCTGAATATAATGATATTGATTTCAATGTAATTGGCGAAGATGCAAATAATTACTCCCATGCCAACTACCCAGTATTGAATGAAGCTAGGCAAACAAGGCAGCAAGTTGTAAATAGATCAATGTGTAATTTTGTGTTTATTTGCTAGAGTCTTTTTTATAAACAAGTACCTATTTAAATTTTCAAGTTTGATTTGTTGCTCAGTTTAACTTGACTGGTACTTGAACCTGCCAATTTAAAATGCATTGCTGTATAAATAATAAGTATTGTTAAACATTTCACATTTTTTTTTAAATCATTATCCCACAAATTAACATCAACAGTAAAAAATCTAATTTTGCACTTTTAACTAATCACAGTGAACAACAAAATTAATATTACCGCTATCATACTTTTCATTCCATAACAAAACTAAACATCATCTAGTAACTCAAATATATAAGGTCTCTTTCCGTACCTAAACAGTAAACAGAACATGAATTCTGATATAAACTTAACAAAATATTCTAACTTAAAAAAAATGACAAATATAAAACTGAGATCAAAATTAAATAAATATGGAGGCTTTCAAATGACTTATTTTTTTTTATTTAAGAAAAAAATCACAAATTACTTAGAACTTAATTCTAATAATCTTCAGTAGGTATCAACATTCTCAAAATTGCCTTTCAGTAACACAATGTGGACAAGAATTTACTTTCTTAAGGAATGCCTCTTGACTCAAAATCTGCTATTCTAGCAATATTTGCATTGATGCCGTTTAAAACTTCCATATTTTCTTGATGTATTTTTAACAAGGTAATATCATCTCCCTTTCTGTTTCTTCTATTTCCAACATTTCTTGCTTTGGTTTTATGATGCACATTTTGTGTAACCAATTTTCGTTTCTTATTTTCATCGCCATCCAAAGAAACATCTTTTTGTTCAGAGGAACCATGATTTTACTCAGTTGCCATTAACATGGTAGCTGATGTAGAGGGTGTGGAAATAATTATTGTCCGGGGAACGGTTTGTGGTTTCTTAATAAAAAACAAGCTCAGGACATTTTAGCGGTGCTTGAATTTGGGGATTCTCTTTCAAGATTGAAGGAGGTTCATATGTTGCATCTTTGTTCTGGTCATGAATGACATCATTTCCCTAATGATTATGTTTAAATAAAAGCAATATGGAAATATACAGGGTGTTCCAAAATTGTTGGTCAACAATGATAGAGCATAGGTAGAGAAGACTCCAAAATAAGGAGGTAATAGTATATTTTATATTATAACATTCGATCATAGCAACGTTACTGACCTTTTTTATGCATAGGTCAATAATAGACCAATGTGCTCTTTCATTAAAAGCGAATAAATGTAACACAGAAAAAAGTAGCAAGTAATGAAATGAGTAACATAAGCCGTTTACTGCGCGTTTATGCGTAAATTTAAAATCTTTAGCAAACGGATTTTCCACCTTGAAAAACCCCAGAGTAATAAATTTGAAAACTAGGTTTAATAATAATGGAAAATATACATGTAATAACGGAAATAAAACGGAAACTCTGCGTACATGGAATATTGGAATACCCTGACGTGAAGTACTTGCCTTATTGTGAAGGTCTATGCTCTTGCTCTATCATTATTGACCAACAATTTCGGGACACCCTGTATGTAAATGAATAGACTGGTAGTTGATAGTTATCAAAATACTTACAAATCCTAATTCAGATGTGACATCTCCTTCTACGACGGCCCACCCAATTATTCCCATAAGTTTTTCTTCAATATGAGATAAACTTGGTAAAGGTCCTCCTCCACCTGTTCTATTTAAATTAAGCTTCAGATTTTGTGCCTTTACTTTGACCATAATTTTCCATTTACTGAATGCCTTCAAATGCAATTTACAGAGGTAGAAATGCAGATGTATATGTAGCGGCTGTATAAAACTCACTTCTATCCATTTTTCAGTTGTTTTTGAGCCATAACCCATACTATTTATAAAGCGTTCCATAAAGTTTTTCCAAAGGCTATTATTTGAATGACCCCTATATAATTTTTGAACTGTGTCAATGTTAATGGTTATGTTGGAAAAACCGTAAAAGAAAGATTCCGCCAAAAAAACGCGACATACTAGTTATCCATAAACTGATTTGCCAAAAATGTGATTGACCAGATTTTAACCAGTAAATTGAAAGCAGGTGAAGGTGAATGCCAATAACAACTTCCCTACAAGTTGTTGTGATGGTTTGGTGTAGTTTTACTTTAATATCTGCCATCAGTTTGACTTTGAGTAAATCAAATTAATTTCATCGACGTTGCTTGCGTTATATTAAAAATTTTTTTTATCAGCTTAAAAATTATTTTCATTCGAATGCCTAAAAAAGTTTTGGACAAAATTAAAAACCAAATTATAAAGTGCTAAAATCATTACAAAAAAGACAGGCCAGACTTTCTGGAATCGGTGATCCTTAATAAATTATGTACAATATTTGGGGTAAGTCGGGTCTGGATACGTAGCATATATAATATTAGTTTAGAATCAAACTTGAAAAAACATCTTATCACGGTTTTTTAATAAAACGATATTAGTAAATATTTCACATCTAATTTGTTAATAGAAAAGTGGAAACATTTTTTTGCAAAAGAATGTGTTTCTGGTTTTTCGTAGCATGAGTATGACCCTCCCTTTTTGTAGATATTTATAGTAAAGAAATCTTAACGTTTTGTAAAAGAGCTTATATATAGTGAGGAGATAACTGCAAATATACTTTTAATAGAAAGATTTTATGGTTCCAGGAATAAGAGCCATTTACGGAAGACCTTTTAGTGGTTTATTCGCATTCAGCATATGTTGCAATCCGAAAGAATTAGTTTCTATCAACGTGCGTTTTCCTATTAAATGGTTTTTCCACCTGAAACCTGCACTACTTTTAAGTTATATTTTTTTGGTAGGTAACGAAATAAAATCAAGAACTACCAAAAATCTTCTACTATTGACCCTATTAGGCAGAGCACTATCAATTTATAGTTCTTTTTCGTTTTTTCACATGGACAAAAGGTATTTTAAGAGACAACTATAGACAGACTATTGACAAATTCTCTCCTAAAAACGTTCTTCTCTCCAAATTCTCTCTCCTAAAAACTCCTAAAACAAACTTGCTCTTAATATATATTATCGATGGTTTCGGTATCGATGATTTCTATAGGTAGAAATGCTTCATTTTCTATCGGTCTAGAACTCGCGAGCTATTTTCAAAAGCGGGAAAAAGATAATAATAAAGTGATTAATTTTAGAGTGTATTAATTCTGGGCTATCGTTATGTTGCACAGGGTGAGCAAAACTCGATGTCAAAGCTCTAGTATAAGACAATTTGTTATCCTAAGAATTACTTCCGCCAAGTATTTGACTAGACAAACGTCTCATCAGATCTAGTAAATGGAAATATTATTATCGCTTGCAACTATTATTTTTGGTAAGTTCTGGCAACAAAATTTTTTTGTAATGGCAGCATTTTATAACCTTTAAATTATGTCAATATAACCAATAAAAGCGACACAGTTCAAATATTATATGGGGGCAATCTGTTAAATTTCCAAGTTTGATTTGTTGAATCTGTTAAATTTCCATTGCCTACTTTTCCGAAAAATATAATGAAAAGCTGTATAGTTGGCTAGCTACTTGTTCCCACAAGCTTTTATAATTATGTCTAGCATCCAGTCCAACAAACGATTTGGTTACCATCTCCGAGTGTTCCAACAAAAAGTCGACTAGTGCTTCCCATTGGTTGAGGTTCGTCTTTGTGCACAGACATGCTTCTATAAACTATTGTATTAGTTTAACAACAATTTGTCTATTGTCCTCGAGGGTTTGGCGCAGCACTCATCAACGCTCGACCGACTAGAAATTATACTACTAGTACCGCGGATGTTGAGGTTAGGATGAGGGACAACGAAACATCTCTCTGTCTTCCCAACCTTTGTTCTCCAGTCTGGTGCAACTATCGGCCACGCCAAACCACCGAAAAATTGGATTAGAACGGTGTATAAGTTTGAATGAATGGTCCTTACTGCCCTGGCTAGAATCTAATAAAGCCTCAACTCTATAAAAAGATTTTCGAATTATTTCCTTTTACAGGACCAATTTTTCATTAAAAATATAAAATTAAGTAGAATATTTTCCCAGATTAGAAAATATGCTTGCAGAATGTAAAGAATCAGATGATTTATTAATATTTAATAAAACCTCACCTGTAATAAAAGATGTTCATATTATTCCCTATTACAAGTCAAATTCTGAGTCGTACAAGTTACCATAATCCTATTGTTTCAGATGAGCAGAAAAATTGTTTAAATAATCAATCAAGTGAAGCTATATGAAAATTTAAATATTGACAAATTTAAAGCAAAAACCTAATTTCTAATTTCTAAATAATCACTTTTTCATCACTCTCCACTTAACGAAGACCTTGCAGGTAATCTTGGCAGCTGCCAGCCTGTAATTGATGGAATAGAGCATTAAATGTGCACTCACTTTATTAGATTTAATGTCTCGAAAACGGGCGTGTCATCCCCATGCAAGTGATCAATCCACATTAAATTAAAAATTCAATTTAGTTATCTGCAGGCCAGTCGCGGCCCTATGACAGGTGTGGTTGGTAATAGCGTTATAATAGATGTCACTATTGATGGGCGATATTGATGAGACACGCTGCGTTTATTTTCTGCAACGTGTTGGAAACGTGATAAAATTTCCACTAGGTTTCAGCTGAAACTAGTTCTAGTATCACCGATATGGTAAAACTGGTTCGTATACAGGGTGATTCACGTTATTCGACACGGAAGATTATGGCTAAACTTTTAGATTTAAAAAAAATTTTGTATATGGAATGGATGAGGGTCTATTGGAAGTACATTTTAAAATTATTGTTATTGTATACAGGTGGTCCCAAAAGTATAAAGTTGATTAAAGTTTTTTTTTTTTTAATGAAACACCAAGCGTATTAATGTATTTTCGGTATCTACGGACAAAAGTAAAGGTAGTTTTATTAAGGTTTATGGCATCTAAACCGTACCGTTCTTCAAATATTCGTGATTTTCTGAAAATGCAGCATCGAATTTAATGTTTAAAATCTCAGCACTTGGTTTCTTTTCAACCACCGAAATTGGCTGATGGGCTACTAGTACACTGAGTTTTTTGCGGTATGTATTAAATATTAACTACTGTGTACCAAATGTAAAAAAAATGAACACTAAATTATTGCAAACTTCAAACAGTAATAACTCGTTTAATTTAAAATAGGCACCCTGTATTTTATAGTATTACTAGATGCAGAATTTAATTTCCTATCAAAAACTATTAAATATTCCTATAGCTTGGTCGTTGCATTTTCTTAGAAAATTTATTTTTTCTGAATTTGCGCTGACCTAAACGAATGTAGTGATCTAATTTACCTGTTCAGGTCTGTTCAGGTGTTACCTGATTTTGACAAAGCAAAATTTATTGTCATTTCTAGTTGTCACATATTAATATAAAGATAAATATTTTTTTACTTTTATAATTGGTGGTTAACAGGGAGTTTTTTATTTAAACAAAATGCTGGTTTACACAACAGAAGAACGAGTCGATATGATCTTCATTCTAGAAGAATGCTTGCAAAATTGTCTTTTAGCATCAAGGGTTTATGCTGAAAGGTTTCCTAACCGAACTCGACCGAATAGAGCCGTTCTTGAAAGACTGTTGGTTCAATTTAGGCAAACTGGTAGTGTTCAGTATGAAACGACTGCCAAAACGAGACCAGTTACAGAAAACCAAGAAATTGAATTAGCCGTTATTGGCTCTGTAGTTGAAAATCCCCATGTCAGACAACGAGATATTGCACAAAACTTAAATATTAGCCAAACAAGCGTATCAAGGATTCTTCAAAAACATAAATACCACGATTATAAGAAACAACTACATCAAGAACTCTCCGATAACGATTTTGGCCAACGAGTGGACTTTTGTATGTGGGTGTTAGAAAAAGTTGGAGAACGAGAAGATTTTTTTGAATCAGTTCTATTTAGTGATGAGTGTACTTATCATAACGATGGTTCTTTTAACCTACACAATTTTCATTATTATTCTGATTTTAACCCCCATGAGTTTAGAGTTATTAATAACCAACATAGGTGGTCAGTAAATGTATGGGGGGGGGGGCATAATGGGACAGTATGTGATTGGATCTTATTTTTTTGACAAACATTTAAACGGAATGTCGTTTTTAAATTTTTTGAGAAATCAGCTTCCAATTTTACTGGAAGAAGTTCCTCTAGATATAAGAATAACCATGTGGCTGCAAATGGATGGGGCACCTGCTCATTATCATCGTGAAGTCCGGGAGTTCTTAAATGTTCGTCTCCAAAATCGATGGATTGGAAAGAATGGAGCACAACATTGGCCACCAAGGTCCCCTGATATAACGCCTCCCGATTTCTTTTTATGGGGATATGTGAAAGGAATCGTGTATAATACGCCACCAACCACAAAAGAAAATATGAACGAATCAGAGAGGCCTTCAGAAGCATAACTGCCTATATGTTGCGCAATGTGAGTGAAGGATTTAAAAACAGAATACGTTTGTGTTTAGAATCAGACGGTCGTCATTTTGAACAAACTTTATAACTGTTGGTTTTTGTTTGTTTTATCTTATGTTGACTTGTTATTTATTGTATTTCAAATTGCCACTATTATTGCACTTAATTTTTTTGTAATAGATATGCTAAATTTTATAAGAACTCTTGTAATATAATGTTTTATTGTTTGATTTGATATTTTATACTAAATAAAGACACTTTAACTTTCAGATGACTGCTAAATAATCTTCATGATCATAATTTTGTAACTTATAAATTAATATCTAAGAAATACGGGGTGTTCATTAGAAAACTTCGTCTAGTTGGTTGTGAAATGTCAAAGGAAAAGAATGGAGAAACAAAAGTCCATTTACCTTCATTATGCCATCCTTTTCTGTCAAAATTTTATAGCCTCCTAAATGAAGTTTTCTAGTGAACACCCAGTACTAACGATAATAAATTTTGCCTTTTCAAAATTAGGTATTGTAACAGGTAAAGTAGGTTACTTAATTCGTTTATGTCAGCTCAAATTCAGAAAAAAATATAAATTTTCCAAGAAAACGCAAAGACCAAGCTATAGGAATGTTTAATAGTTTTGATAGGAAACTAAATTCTGCATCTAATGATACTATAAAATACAGAGTGTCTAATTTAAATTAACCGAGTTATTACTGTTTGAAGTTTGCAATAATTTGGTGTTCACTTATTGACATTTAGTGCACAGTAGTTAATATTTAATACACACCGCAAAAAACCCAATGTACTATTAGCCCACCAGCCAATTTTGATGGTTGAAAAGAAACCAAGTGCTGAGATTTTAAACACTTAATTTGATACTGCATTTTTACAAACTCACGAATATCTGAAGAACGGTACGGTTTAGATGCCGTAAACCTTAATAAAACTACCTTTACTTTTGTCCGTATGTACCGAAAATACATTAATATACTAGGTGTCTCATTTAAAAAAATACAATTTTAATCAATTTTATACTTTTGGGACCACCTGTAAACAATGACAATAATTTTAAAATGTACTTCTAATATACCCCCATCCATTCCATATACAAAACTTTTTTAAAATCTAAAAGTTTAGCCATAATATTCTGTGTCGAGTAACGTGAATCACCCTGTACATATAACTAAGCATTTTTAATGTTGTTTGCAATTTTTTAATTTTTTTTCCCTCCGCACTTAATGGCCTATCGATCGACCGAAAAGATTGCACGTGAAAAGAGCAGACAAAACTTAAATCGAACTAAGGAACTTGTATGATAAATCTCACTAACTCCCTAAAAACGATCCAATGCTGAAATTTACGGTCTTTTCCTTCCTGCGAAATTGCTGTGTTTGCAAAAGTAACTCAAACAAACATGTAAAGTGTACCAATATGTTGAAAGGTTAAAGCCGTGAAGTTTAAAACTGTCACACTCCAAACAAAGAAACTAGACCAGTGCTGTAATTCAATTTGTAAAACTCTTGGTTCCGATCGTTTTAATGAGGTAAGCATGTAAGAGTGCAATTTTAATAATGTCTCGAAAATTTAATAGGGATCGTCGAGTTTTTTATTCAGGATCCATTAAAAACTTGAACAAGTCTCTGTTTTATTCATAAACCGAAACACTTACTGTACAACAGACAAGAAAGGCCTGCGAAGAAATTTCAGATTTCGGTGATTACGCATTCGAGCCGTCCACTGAATGAAAATTAGGCCCCCAAAAGGCAAGTTCCGATTTGTACGTTCGTTCAAGCGTTTAAGGTATAGGAAGTTTCTTCTTCGGTTTCTCTTTGATCGAGAGTTCTTTTATATTTTAATTTATTATAAAGCCAAAAACGCGTTTTCGATTGGCAGGCATTATGCATGTAATAAAAAGTTTTCGTCGATTATACGAGGCGGGAATGTTCTCGGCCCCAAGCTAAAGAGTTTAAGGATGGGAAACCTTTTAATACAGTACCGTAACCAATTGGGGGTTCTTTAGTGAATAGGCCGAATCGATGAGGCGCGTCTTTATTTTATTTCTGGTGGAAAGTGCGAAAACTACGTCGACCGAATACGAATGGCCGACAAATGTCGCAATATATCGAATTGAAATCCGGGGCTTCGGGCACAATTTTCTATTCCGTAGTCTGTTACGTTTTAAAGTTGAGCAATAAATTCCGACGAGGAGGATTCGCTAATCGAATTATTAGGATACAGTTTATTTGAGGGTGGGTCGTATGTGCACGGGTTTAGCTCCATTTTGTTTTAGATTTATGTTTTTGCGACAAAGGGCCTTCGTTCTGAGAAAGGTGAGTGCAGGTCAACGTCCGCATTTCCGTTAATAACAACAACCGCTGTGCTTGGAAAACAGAAGACAAATATTATTGCTGAATGAATGGGCGAACTAATGTTTTGGGCAATATTATAAGTGGTTTTATATGCAAAGTGGGAATACATGCTAAATTTGAGGTGCTGTGATTTAGAGTTTCAACGAAAACAGGCCTTCCGGCTTGATGCATTTTTCTTCACTCGATATTGCTAACACGAAAGGTTGTGGTGTAAAGGAAACTTTTAGAATCATCCTGAGATTATTTTATGGTAAGTTTTTTGGATTGTACTGTTACATATCTAATATACCACCTTCATAAATTTGACATTCGGCCTGTTTTTAAAATTTGTGTACATTTAATTTCACCCATGTGAAGAGACATTTAGGTTATCTGCAGTAGATGGACTGTACGGCTTCTAGACTAATTTCAGTCATTTTAGCATGGAAATTTCTATAAACGAATCCATTTTTCAAAAAAAGCGAACTAGACGTGAGTCATCTTTTTTTGTTCTTTTTTGTGCTTTTTAGGTGTTTAATGATAAATATTCATAGGTACATTGTGTCACAAATTGGTTGTCCGAATAGGGTATCATTATTAGTGCTAAAAAAAAAGTGACCTCGCATGTCGCGTGCCGTTCTTTCAAGATACCTTTCATGGGGCTTTCAGATTGTCATTTGTTGTGAGGCTACAGACGCTTTTTTAATTTTTGCCCAATTTGAAAATTACCTATATTCTCCTTAATAAAGCAGATATCGTAATGCTGTAAAATCATTTTGTGGGCACCTTTTAAAATAGAAATCATTGGCGTTGTCGGATTTTTGTGCGCTTTCACATTTTTAAATCATGACGCCCAAATATCTTTTTTCAAGTGAATATCACAGTTGGCCATGACTATTCATAATAGCCGTTTTTATGTATTCTGATTTTAACGGTGTACCTCATGATGGGTAAAAAAATACAAAACTATTTGTATTTAAGCAATGACTGCTTAATAATCGCATTCAATTTGATTACTATTATACGAGTAGATACACCTATTGAGGAATATATAGCAAAACTTATTTAAATTTGATACAAAAATTTGAATAAAAACATTGTAGTTAGTTAAATCAAGTTTTGTTTAGTTTTTCAGTTAAAGATTCACGTTAAAAATCTCGCCTTTTACGTGTATAGATTTTAGGTAACCTAATTACATTGCGTTAGCAAAAACTAAATGTTTAAATGTGGTAGATAATGATGTGCTATTAAGCAAAATATCTTGGACTCCCATTGTCTTTATTGAGTTTATTACACGACGTTTCCAGCAGTGGAATCTCTGCTCGTTTTCAAGTGAAACTGATCATTAAGCTCGAGGCTAGTTGCTTATGTACTAACACAGCTAACCACGCCCACCATTCCTATTGGCCGGATCGACGCCCTTATTGCTTCCAATGAAGACGGCTTTCTTAAATTTGCGTTTCTTACAGTGCTGTTCCCTATGCACAGTTTTGGCTTCCGACCACTTAATATTATGGTGTTCGGACCGAGCGTGCTCTGCAATTCTGGATTTTCTTATCGTATGGGTTCTGTGTTCCTGAACCCTTACATGTAAAGGACGCTTGGTTTCTCCTATGGACGACATTCCACACTGTGGCAGACAGAGTGTCGCATAGCGTCCTTTGCATGTAAGAGTTCAAGAACACAGAACTCATACAAAAAAAGGAGAAACATCAAAATCGGAAATTGCACAGCAAACTTGGTCCGAACGCCATAAAATAACGTGTTCGGAAGCCAAAAGGGAACAGCACTGGAAGAACCGAAAGTTCAATGAAGCAGTCTTCATTGGAAGCAATCAGGGTGCCTTTAGTAAACCAAGTTGCGACGTCTGATCGGTATGGCATCAGTTCAGTCGGCGGACAGGTGCTGGTCGTTTGTCGCGCGACGGTGGCGACCATCCGGCCAATAGGAATGGTGGGCGTGGTTAACTGTGCTAGTACATAAGCCAGTAGCCTCGAGCTTAATGCTCAGTTTCACTTGAAATAAGCAGAGGATCCACTGCTCAGAACGTCGTGTCAAAAACTCAATAAAGACAATGGAAGTTCTAGATGTTTCGCTTGAAAACTAGATCTTTTGAATGATAAATAAAATGATACTCGAAAACAAAAATGTCCTTATTGAGTTTTTTACACGACATTTCGAGCAGTGGAATCTCTGCTCGTTTTCAAGTGAAACTGAGCATTAAGCTCGAGGCTAGTTGCTTATGTACTAACACAGCTAACCACGCCCACCATTCCTATTGGCCGGATCGACGCCCTTATAGCTTCCAATGAAGACTGCTTTCTTAAATTTCCGTTTCTTACAGTGCTGTTCCCTATGCACAGTTTTGGCTTCCGACCACTTAATATTATGGTGTTCGGACCGAGCGTGCTCTGCAGTTCTCGATTTTCTTATCGTATGGGTGCTGTGTTCCTGAACCCTTACATGTAAAGAACGCTTGGTTTCTCCTATGGACGACATTCCACACTGTGGCAGACAGAGTGTGGCATAGCGTCCTTTGCATGCAAGAGTTCAAGAACACAGAACTCATATATAAAGAGGAGAAACATCAAAATCGGAAATTGCACAGCAAACTTGGTCCGAACGCCATAAAATAACGTGTTCGGAAGCCAAAAGGGAACAGCACTGGAAGAAACGAAATTTCAAGGAAGCCGTCTTCATTGGAAGCAATAAGGGTGTCTTTGGTAAACCAAGTTGCGACGTCTGATCGGTATGGCATCAGTTCATACGGCGGACAGGTGCTGGTCGCTTGTCGCGCGACGGTGGCGACGATCCGGCCAATAGGAATGGTGGGCGTGGTTAGCTGTGCTAGTACATAAGCAAGTAGCCTCGAGCTTAATGCTCAGTTTCACTTGAAACAAGCAGAGGATCCACTGCTCAGAACGCCGTGTCAAAAACTCAATAAAGACAATGGAAGTTCTAGATGTTTCGCTTGAAAACTAGATCTTTTGAATGATAAATAAAATGAAACAAAAAACCAAAACTCTTCTTATTATTTGAAGAGTTGGTTTGTTTAGACCCCTTGTGAGGTACAACGTCAAAATCAGGAAAAAACGTCTCTTACGAAGAGCCAACTACGATGACTACTTAAGAAAGGTGAGTTGACGTCATAACTTAAACATGTAATGAAACATAAAAAATCTCACTACGCCAGTGAGTTCAGCTTTGCAATGGGTCCAAAAAATGTCTTTACAGCATTGAGATATCTGCGATATTGAGCAAAACACAAACCATTTTTAAAATAAAAGTAAAATTACAAAGTCGATTGTAGTGACAAAACAAATGACAATCGTAAAAGCCTGAAAGCCATTAAATCCTTCTTAAAAAAAAAACACTGACATGCGAGGTATGTTTACTTCAAGCGTTAATAATTGCTTACAAAGACACCCTAGTTAACAAACACACCCTATCCGGGCAACCATTTCTTGACATCCTGTACATTAAATTCATCCTTGTATTCTTGAATTTCATTTCTGGTATAAATTCGGCAAAACTGACAATTGCTTATCATTTAGTCATGAGAAACTACTTCAGAAAACACTACGTAGTTCTTCATTGAGAGTCATTGAATATCTAATGATGTTTGGCCATTCAGATAAGAGAATAAAACAAAACAAAATATCTAACTCATTCATTTAGAGAGAAGTATCCACTTTACAAACCCTGTCCCAAAGCGTTGCATGGATAAGATTCTGTGAAACAATATCGGAAAACTGGCATGTAGGGCATACAGATACCCATTAAGTTCTAGGTCGAAGCCTGAATATTTCCACAAGGAAACGATCCAGGTGAGTTACGTTTTAGTTAAATTTTGACTGTAAAAATATTATCAAAATTCAAAAATTTTACGTAAATGAAGCGAACTGAAGAAATGGGTCTAAAATGATTCTTCTAATCAGAAACTTCAGCTTTGCGACACAATAACGTCCCTATTGGGTAATCAGTGCTGACAGAATTATTGTTGTAATAAAATGAGGTTGTGTGAACTGGGTTGTGTGAAAACAGTCAATGTATGAGCCGGAATAGTTGGAATTCGGGCTACTCGAGATTCTCCGTATTTTCCAGGCAAGTCTTCTGATCTGTTTACAATTTCTGTTTTATTTCAATTTTAGATGGAAAAATAAGCCTTCTAAAGGTAAATAATGCCTCTTTTGATAAGATTGAGGTTTATTGAGTTTTTGAGCGTTTGACAAGATTAGCGCATCCTGCGGCTCCCTCTAATTTCCTCGACCAGCTATCAGTTTAGTAGTTGCCACGCTCCAGCTCGTCGTACTAGAAAGTATAGAAAGTATACGGAAAGGTGTCTTACGAGAATTGCACATAGGGTCTGGAGGTCATTTTGGAGTGAATAAGATCCTGGAAATAATTCGGGAAAGGTACTACTGGGTGAATTTCCGAGATGATGTCGAAGAGTGGTGCAGAAATTGTGATACATGCTGCTGCATAAAAGCACCCCAAAGAAAGACTAGGGGACAAATGAAGCAATACAATGTTGGCGCCCCATTTGAAAGAATTGCGATCGACGCGGCAGGTCCTTTTCCAGAAAGGTACGAAAGCAACAAATACTTCTTAGTTGTCATGGATTATTTCAGTAAATTGCCTGAAGCTTATGCATTAGCATATCAGGAAACTAACACCGTGTAAAGTGTCTCGATTGACGAATTCTCCAGTGAATAGAGCTTCATTCAGGACCAGGGACGGGATTTTGAATCGCAACTTTTCAAGAAGATCATAGAAATTTTGGGAATCCGCAAAACAAGGACAACTGCGCTCCATCCACAATCAGATGGCATGGTCGAACGCTTCAATTGAAACATGGAACAATACCTCTGCAAAATGATAGCGGACCACCAGAAAGATTGGGACAAATTTCTGCCTCTTCTAATGATGGAAACACAGGTGCAGTGCATAACACGACAGGACATACCCCCGACAAGGTTATATTTGGTAAAGGACTTCGTCTTCCGCTAGATTTGGTGTCCAGCACAACCGGTGCAAAATATCCAGAACTATGCTGATGAACTTCGAGAAAGATTAAAGGAAATCCATCGAAACAAAGAGGACAAAGATAAAGATTGCCAGTGATCGGATGAAAGTCAGATAAGACCTAAGGGCGAATTCTGCAGGATTTAAGGCAGATGACTTGGTGTGGCTGTATAATCCACAGAGGAACAAAGGAAAGTCTCCCAAGTTGTCTCCAAGTTGGGAGGGTCCATATACAGTCACCAAACGGATCAACGACGTGGTATACAGGATTTATGGTACCCCTAGAGCTAAAATGAAAGTGGTTCATCTTGAACGGTTAACGACTTACAGTAGTGGGGATTTCTCTGATCGGGACGATCAGAACTAAGAGGAGTGCAATGTTACGCCCGGCCGAAGTTCCACAGAGATTCGGGCCGTAGCGGCAATGCCGAGCCCCGACCGCGATCCCGAAAACCGATGTAGACTATACGAGAACCTGGAACAGTCGCTTCCGTTCTCGAAAGTACGAGAGTGTGTTCAGGCCGGGTATATAAACCAGCGAGCCGCGCGAGATGGGAAGAAATAGATGTTGCGGTGTAATAAATAAGCGAAATAAGTGGACAAGTGAACAGTGCGAATTGTTAGTAGAGAGTAATTGTGTTTTAATCGTATTGTAATAGTTAAAAGTAAATAAAAGTGTGCAGTTAATTGACGACAAATTATTGGAACCCGTATCCCATAAAAATACCAAAAACAGGAAAATCCTTATTGGAGTTTCCTCCTGAAGTGAAATCAGACTAACTGACACGGGTTGCAATTTTCACTTCATAGTGAAACTTCAACCCGGCCTTGAGACTGCTTCACAGCAGTCCGAAGGTCTTAGATCTGGTACGAAAACGAAATGCAAGAGACGGTCGCCACGCCGGTTTGTCTGTCAATGTAGTATGCAGTTCACAACTTTTAATTTGTTTGTATGTTTGTTTTTGAATAATGGTTCAAAGTTGCATCGAGCGTAAATGTTCTGATAGAAGTACTAGCGCTAGTAAGGTTATTTAATCAACTATTTTTAATGACTTGAGCGCTATACATCAACATTGAGGTTTGGAAAACTTGTAAATACACTAACAATAACAAGTTAGAATTTCTTATCATCATTGTAGTCCGGAGGAATTTTAAATAAATTACCCGAAACGTCGGCGAAGAAGTTGTAGTATTATTGCTGCATTTGGTCCCGATCCGCCATCCAACCATTCAATTTTAATTCCTGGGACAAAATTTCTAATTTCATTAATATCGATGAAAGAATAATGTTGAAGTTAATTTTGCTAGCCAGTTCCTTCAGTATTAAAGAAGTGCAACCGAACGACCTATATTCATATGCAATTCTTTTTTTGTTTGAGCTAAATCCTCCATGCCTAAGGTTTATATTCCAATGGAGGTTTTCTTGTCTATTGCTTAGGATAAACAAGTAGCGGGTAAACAAGGTAAGTAATTCACTTATAGCAACACCATAACCAAGAATACACAATCCGCCTTTCGTAATCGCGCGATGATTTATTAGACAAACATTTTACGTCTACAAACATTTCATTACAGGATGCTCGGCCTCGGCATGGTTAGTAATTGATTCTTAATCCTTCTAATAAGTTTTGTTCCATCCAATACCACTTCATGTATGGGCGTGAGACAGAAAATCGATGCCACAGGCTTCAAATTGATTTCTAGAAACTGGTATTGTGTTACGATTCAAGGACGATATTCGCACCTATTTCCAGACATTATTAGAACAGTGAGACAAGGTAAAATAGAGCAATGTAATAAATCGAAGAGTGCTTGACAATATGTTCGTATTATCTCAGTCCTTGTCATGACAGAGCCATAAATCTTTGGAGGGGCAAAGTTGAAAAAAAGACAGAAAACTCAGTTTACTTTACATAAGTCAAATGGAAATGACTTCTTCTGGATACAGCAGGATAGTTCTATGTTAAAGAATTCCTCGGTTTTTTTTTACTTCCTAGCTAACTCATTCCCTGTCAGACTACGAATTATAGTACTACAACAAGAAGACTTGAAACCCTGTAAAAAAATCTGTATATAATGAATTTTAATAACCAAGAGGAAGGACTTCAAAATGTAATGACAAGCTTTCAGAGCTAAATAGTATCAGGTGCTTAGACTAAAAACCATTCGCCAGCTTTACCTTATACGTCGCTCGAGTCTATGTAAATTTCATTTGACTGTAATCCTCTCACTGAGATTGGTCTCGATTGATGGACGTAAATTGGAAACGGGAGACAGAGAGAGACCGAGATAATATCGATATATATGAATGTTTCAGGGGTGACACGGGAGCCTCATGTAATTAGTTTTTGGTTACATAGAGATGCTTCACAGGTCTGTTGATTTTATTTGTATATATGTATACGACGGTAGTGCTTGAGTGGATTTTTCGAACCGATCTCTAGGGAAACTTCTAATTTGAACCAAATTCGTTATTGTCACCTGGGTCGGGCAAATTTCCTCTAGCAAACGGCTTCGAGTTAAATCTAATTTCCCCTTTGAGGGCATTGATTGAATGCCGACCCCTAGGACCAGATGATAAGTTAGACTAATATAGCGGTCCTTTGCATGTCCATTGATCGGCTGGCCGAACGCGGTTTTCTATGTCAAGATTTCACCTCAGAATCCAGACTTGATTCACCGTTCAGCGCCCCTCAATATTAGACCTATCCGAGGACCTACAATTACAAATCCTAATACGAATTTGTACCTTTTGTTTATGACTAGTTCTATTTGTGTAGTGGCTGTATTCGAAGCTCTTGCTTCGCAAATCTAATTTGTGATTTAAGTTCCTGATATACAGGGTGTCCCAACAGTGTGTCAAACTCCAATATCTAACTTAGTGGTAGGTTAGGAGCAAGACGAAATATGCAGGATATTTCAGACAAAAATATGCACACAAACAGAAAGGGTGACTTGAGCCCTGCCATGCTCTTGGCAGATATAAATTAGATATTTATAAATGGAACTGCATACATATTTTTACACATTTTCGTTCTGTGATTCATTTTAAAGATTTTTAGTAAAGCTTTTTCTATAGATCAGTTTCTAAGATCTATCAAATAACAATATATTTTAATTTTTGAGAAATTACAAAAGTTTTGACAGTTTGGTTGCATTAAATAGGATAGATGTTTAAAAATTAAGACAAGAAAATGTAAATCGTTTTGTTCTATCTTAAACAGATTTAGGCTGAGAGTTGAAAAATGTCGAAGTTTTGACACTGTTCGTAGGAAAACAAATGAAAATAGACATAGGAAACGATTTACAAAAAATGTTTAGTACTAACCACAGAACGTAAATACAGTGTGTCCCAAATTGGCTTTCCTTGTTGGATCTATGAAACTCTACGAAACTATAGGAGCTATAAAGTTGGTTAGATGGAGAAAGCTATAGTCAATTCTATTGGCAACGTATTAAAAAAAGCGGGGTTGCTCTAAACATTCAGGATGTTGAATAATTTTGAAGAAAATAAAATTAAGCAAGTATAAAAACAGTTATAACGCTTTTATTTTAACGAATATTCAATTTATTTTAAAAACATTTCTGGAACAAAGTTGATGTAGTGGTAAAACTTTAATCCAACAGTTTTGGTTTTATAGAACCATCATCAATTTCTATTGTATTTCTTCTATTCTAACTATGTATTTTAAATGAGAAGAAATATAACTTTTTGAGTAAGCCCTAGGCTTCTCTTTACAGTAATTTATTAATATGAGTTTGCTAGTGTGGACATGCCAACGTTAGTTTTGCTTCCATCTAATCATCAAATTTACTTTAAAGGTAACTGGGGTCTTCAAATTGGTCGCACTAGCATTTGAAGCAATTTGAGAAGCACAATTTTCGTAGTCAACAGTTCGATAGATCTAACGAACATTCTTTCCAGGATTCTTCGAGTCCCAAGCAAAACATTGTTAAAAAGTTGTAAAAGTAAAAAATGCCATGTGATAAGTTAATTTTTGCCATTGGTAAAAGAACAATTTCTGCCATAATTCGAATTTAGAAAAATCAAAAAGGTTTAGGAGATTGTCAGAAAAAAACGTTTTCAACAGAGCCTTTAAATATCTCTTCCTATGAGACATATAGCAGGAAATAATTAAGGAAAGTTTCCTAGAACCATCAGTTAAGCGATAAGCCTCTAATTAATTTTAGAATTATGGCTCGACTATTGCTTTTCAACTTTTTATTAGGAAAAACCAAATAATATTATGTCATTGATCAAAGTTAAAAAGAATTATTTGTTTAAAGTTGCAAAATGACAGTAGATATAAGTTTAGAAAATTAGGTATATTGGTTTTTATTCTAAGCAACTTTTATTCAGGACTCTCTGTGGTAATTATCTCTCAGAGAAAGGAAATTTCACTCTACCGAAAAAAAGGTTCTGTGGCATCTTTCGACGGTTTCTTGATTATTCTAAATTAAATTATGCTAGAATTTGGTTTTAGGCCAGGCAGAACAAAACAACTAAATTTAAAATTTGCCAACATTTTACGTTTTACAAAAGTCGTTTCAACTATCCCTTGTAGATTTGAATACTAACTTGTTTCAAGCTAGTCTGACATCGTTCTTCGTTTCAGATGTTTTCCCCCGGAATCAGTTTTTACATTCTGAGTAATTCAGTTGGCTTTTAAATGGAAAGGAAGCATGTCAAAGTTTTTACTTTAAGTAATTTCCAGCTGCTTTAGTTTAACTAAATATTTCCTAAAGCTGTGCATACAATAAGTAACGTTCGGTCATTACCGCAGTCATTTTGGTATTGCTTTTAAGCATCCGCGATAGAAACCTCATTATACTTACAAGTGGAACCCTTGGTTTACTTTTACTACATTTTTTTTTAATTTTCTAAAACAGAACAAAGTTATGATAGAATTGCTATAGAGGATTAGGATTAGGAAATTGAATTTGGCCGCCATAAAAAACTAAAAATTAATGATGCTTTATATACCGATTTTTACATATGCTTAAAAAGTTGATTGCTGACACAGATTATGATTATTTTCTAAACCAAAGGAGTCACAACGGTTTTAATAAGTGGACCATTTTGGTTTTTCCATTTTGGAACATGAAATTCTATGCTAAAATATTTAAGTCATTCCTTTTAAAGATGTGTAAATCATATCTGCCTGCGCCACCCTCTATATTTGTCTACGATTTTCAATTGTGCGAAAAAATTTAACATGCAATTTTCGTATTTACCTTGTTGTTCTAAATCTGACTATCAGTAAGACATTAGACCTTGAAGAGTAGGTGATCACCAATTTGTCGATCAACCCATCTGCCTACTAGTTTCGGGGTCTACACCTCCTCAGTACCGTTTGGCTGGTCCACAAATTGGAGACCGTGTGTCTTGGCTTAAAGCGGCAATACACATGGTCTCCAATTTGTCGACCAGGTAAAGCTATACTGATAAGGGGTAAACCCCGAAACTGGTATGCACATGGGTTGATCGACAAATTGGTGACTAGCTACTTTTGACACTCCGTTTTGGTTCCGATAACCTGCGAGGTACAGATCAATACGGGCTGCTCCTCGAACTAAGAGCCATCTGCCATGCAGTATTAAATCTAATACGCTGGTGGCTGTCGCCACCTCTGTACAACATCTCACCGCTATTCCATAACTTTTTGGCTTTAAGCCACGGCACACAGTTTCCACTTTGTCGACCAGCCAAAACTGTACTGATGAGTGGTAGACCCCAAAACTGGTATGCAGATGGGTTGATCGACAAATTGGTAACCACCTACTCTTTACACTTTGTTTTGATTCCGATAACCTGCAAGGTAGAGCGCAATATAGGCTGTTCTCGAACTGAGAGCCACCTACTATGCAGTAGTACATCTAATCCGCTGGTGGATGTCGCTTGCTCTGTACAAAATCTCACCGCTAATCCATGCTTTTTGGCTGTAAGCCACGATACACGGTCTCCAATTTGTCGGCCAGCCAAAGTTGTCTGATGAGAGGTAGACCCCGAAACTGGTATGCAGATGGGTTGATCGACAAATTTGTGACCACTTATTCTTTACACATCGTTCTGGTTCCCATAAACTGCGACGTACAGAGCAATATGAGCAGCTTCTCGAACTGAGAGTCATTTGCCATGCAGTATTAGATCTAATACGCTGGTGGATGTCCCCTGCTCTGTACAACATCTCACCAGTTTAGACTTTGACACATTCTTGAGATACTAGCTCTATGTACGGGGTGTTCGTTATACAACTTCATCTAGCAGGCTATGAAATTTTGACAGAAAAGGATGACATAAACAAAATAAATGGGCTTTTGTTTCACCATCCTTTTCTTTTGACATTTCACAGCCAACTATTTGAAGTTTTATAATGAACGCAACGTGTAGGTATAACGAGACCATGATAAAAAAAAGTAAGGTTAGGTTGCAAACAACTATTCAAAATGTGTATTTTGAATATTTGAAGTTTTCGGAAATAACACTTTATACCAATTAGTTCCATATTGGTTCAGTAGCCAATTTTAGGTGGCCATGTCCATCAATCATTGCACATAAACTGTCCGGAGTACCAGTTTTACCGAAAAACTTATCAACTTGTTCACTGAAGCTCCAGTATTAACACGTTGTAACGATCTTGAGGACTGGGAAGTGATTGGAACATTGTACATATATATATTTCATTGCTTTTACAATTTCATAACAACCCTGCTGTTGTTTTGACCATGAAGCTGTAAATGTCAATGATTTCAATATTGCTCCCTGATGCATTTGCAAAGTTAAGTTTCACTCTCTGATTTGAATCTACTACAATGGATGTGAAGTATTAAAGTCAATTTTATGGTGTGTTGCACTCACTATAACCAGATGGAACATTAATCAATTGCTGCTAAAACTTCCATTGGAAGATTTGCATGGTAATTTTTACCGAAGAAAAAGTAACTTAACAGTGACGAAGATAAGGATTATGCAGCTTGTGCATAGCAAGATGAAGGTGGGAAAATCAGACATAGACTGTAGTTTAAGAGAAGAAAAACTGAATTAGTCCGACACTAGGAGATATTGGGGAAACGATTTACCAATTTTTTATGGGGTCTCAGTCTTATGAAAAAATACAAGATTTACGAAAAACGCGAAAGTCCTTGGAGTCCAGAACGTAGATTGCCACAATGGAATTGGAACGCGATTGCTGTCGATATCAAGTGGACCCCTACCAATTGCCCTATCCACTAGTCCTTGAAGCCAAATGGCGTTATGAAGCTAAGTGCACTGAAACAATTAACGAAATGACCTCAAACTGATTGTACTCTAAAAAATAGAAATTCTAGTTTCCTCTATTGTTCTATGGGGCTTTAAGTGCTACCAGCATTTTTCCATACGTAAAACTGCAGTAGTCGCTCTGAGTATGACTGCGGCTTCGGAGGGATATTTGTACGCCGCTTTTGCAATAGCAGCTACTACAAACCTAATTGTAAAATAGGAGCCCATACAAACCTAACGATAAAATAGGAATTAAATAAAATATCAGAAAGTTCATAAGCTTCAAACAATAATTGAGATTATACTATCATTTTTCCATCGTTAACTGACAGGAGAGGCATTGAGTATGATGATTAAGTAAGATCGATGGGATGTTTGTGCGTCGCTCACGCACCAGCAGCCACTACAAACCTAATAGTAGAATAGGTGCTAAACAAAATATCAGAAGGTACAGAAACTTCAAGCAATAATTGAGGTGTTACCACCATTTTTTCATACGTAAAGATACAGTGGTGGCTTTGAGGATTGTTGAACATTTGGTGGTATGTTTGTATCGCGCTTATGTAATAGCATCCACTACAAGCCTAATAGTAGAATAGGAATTAAACAAAATATGAGAAGGTACAGAAGCTTATAACAATAATTGAAACCTATATTTCTCCATACGGAAAAGCCATAGTAGTGGCTTTGAGTACCTTTGTGTGTGTCGTTTATGCAATAGCAGCCCATACAAACGTAATGATAAAATGGAAATTAAACAAAACATCAGAAAGAACAGAAACTTCAAACAATAAGTGATGTTTTATCCGACTGTGAAGGCTTTCACGGCCGGTCATTCAACAGAGCTTGAGATCGGCTAAAGACCGCAGAGATCAGCACTCGGAGTGTATAGAGTGGGGTACCACAAAACGCAGTGTCAACACGAGGATCACAAACACAAAAGGAGTTGCAGGCTGCGACAAACGCAAAAGTCAGCAGTAGCAGAGCACGCTCTCTCTGAAGGTCACAACATCCTTTTTAATGAGATGGATATCCTACATCAATCACAGCGCTACTATCCGAGACTAACGAGGGAAGCCATTGAGATCTTTAAACACGAAAACAATTTCAACAGGAAGGAGGAAATTACGTTTCTAAATGCAGGGTGGAAGCGAGTTCTGCGACACATGTCGAGCGCGTCGAAACCCCGCGCCGCCACCCCCACCCCGGCCCCACCACTGCGACGCGACGGCGGCGGTACGAATACCACGGAGCGTGCTACAGTCGAATCAGTCATCGTCGGGAAGCAAGGGACATTACTTCGCCCACTGCCTCATCGCCTTTGATAATGTCTGCCGCAGTAGTAGACGAAACGTCAGGAAGCAATTCCATTTGAATACGGCTTTATAGCCCGGAAAACACTTTAGATAATAACTGATGGTTTAATCACAGAATTCGATAGAATAGAGATAGCGAAGGGACTCATCCCAATCGTCCCGGATTTTCGTGTGTGACTGCTTTTGCTCAGCTTTGACCTTTAATGATCCTCGACGAGGAGTGCTTGTAACCTCAACAATTTTACTGCAAACAGCGTGTACGCGTACTGTATATAAGGTGACTTTTGAGATTGGAAAAGACTGATTATAAATCCAGGAAGATACTAATGGTTGATTGATTCATACAAAGAGTAAGAGGGTAGTGAACTGCCCTTTTGGAGTACAAGGGACAGAGTAAGAAATTGGTGATGCAGCCATTCCATAGGGACTAAGATGGCACTCCTTTTTACTTCACTATTTCATCCCATAGTATATGTTTTGCAAGTATCCGAGTAAAAAGAAGAGCGATAGATGTTTTCTATTGAGAGTTTTGCTGCTGAATATCTAATAACATAAGAATAAATTATAGACACTTCTTCTGCAGAGTAGCAGTACCTGCATATATTTTGAGCATTGGTCTAGACTTGGGGGGTATATTCGCACATAATGGTGCAAAATAAATTGCGAAAGTTTTAGGATTTTGATTAATGTTTTGAATTAACATGGAATGGCGGGTTATCTGAAAGTGTGTCTGCCGGCCAATTTTTAGTTGATCTGTGAAGAGTTTAAGGTCCCAGCTCTGCGCACAAGCTGCAGTATTCTTCTTGTGTGCAGTTTTTTTTTCAAGTACTTCTTCTTCTGCTTGTGCATATTCATTAATGAATGTTTGCGACCACACGACTCATCTGTATTCCGACCCTGGCCGTATGCATTAGGCTTTCCGCTGTTCGTAAGCCGGTCCAGTGTCTTATGTTGCGCGCTCGATGATCAGTTGTAAGATCTGGTACTTCGTAATTCGCATTATGTGCCCTAGGTATGCGAGTTTTCTTTTCTTGGTCATCAGTAACAGTTCACGTTCTTTGTTCATTCTTCGCAGGACATTTTCGTTAGTTACTCGGGCCGTCCATGGGATTTTGAACATTCTTCGGTATGCCCACGTCTTAAAGGCCTCCATTCTATTCATTGTGGTTTCCTTTAAATGTCACGTCCTCCATGCGATATAACCTCACACTTCCGCATTTGTGAAGATGCCTTTGAATTTCATTCAAATGTTGCGGGCGCTCTCTATACGACATCTTATTTCCAGATCAGATGTCCATTCTTCAGTGACTTACACTCCAAGGTGTTTAAATTTGTTCACCTTTTCAATTGATGATCCGTCCGGTGTTAGTTTCGCATTCTAAACATGTCTGGTTAGCGGGTAACGATCATGCTTTTTGTTTTATTGGCGTTGATTTTTAGACCCATTCGCCTACTGCGCTCTCCCACTACGTTGACAAGATGCTGGAGGTAACACAGGAAGTGTTGCGGGCGCTCTCTTTACGACCTCAACAATTTTACTGCAAACAGCGTGTGTGCGTACTGTATATAAGGTGACTTTTGAGATTGAAAAAGACTGATTGTAAGTCCTGATAAGTCCTGAAAATAAAAGATACTATTGGTTGATTGATTCATACAAAGAGTAAGAGGGTAGTGAACTGCCCTTTTGGAGTACAAGGGACAGAGTAAGAAATTGGTGATGCAGCCATTCCATAGGGACTAAGATGGCACTCCTTTTTACTTCACTATTTCATCCCATAGTATATGTTTTGCAAGTATCCGAGTAAAAAGAAGAGCGATAGATGTTTTCTATTGAGAGTTTTGCTGCTGAATATCTAATAACATAAGAATAAATTATAGACACTTCTTCTGCAGAGTAGCAGTACCTGCATATATTTTGAGTATTGGTCTAGACTTGGGGGGTATATTCGCACATAATGGTGCAGAATAAATTGCGAAAGTTTTAGGATTTTGATTAATGTTTTGAATTAACATGGAATGGCGGGTTATCTGAAAGTGTGTCTGCCGGCCCATTTTTAGTTGATCTGTGAAGAGTTTAAGCTCCCAGTTCTGCGCACAAGCTGCAGTATTCTTCTTGTGTGCAGTTTTTTTTTCAAGTACTTCTTCTTCTTCTGCTTGTGCATATTCATTAATGAATGTTTGCGACCACATGACTCATCTGTATTCCGACCCTGGCCATATGCATTAGGCTTTCCGCTGTTCGTAAGCCGGTCCAGTGTCTTATGTTGCGCGCTCGATGATCAGTTGTAAGATCTGGTACTTCGTAATTTGCATTATGTGCCCTAGGTATGCGGGTTTTCTTTTCTTGATCATCAGTAACAGTTCACGTTCTTTGTTCATTCTTCGCAGGACATTTTCGTTAGTTACTCGGGCCGTCCATGGGATTTTGAATATTCTTCGGTATGCCCACGTCTTGAAGGCCTCCATTCTATTCATTGTGGTTTCCTTTAAATGTCACGTCCTCCATGCGACATAACCTCACACATAGGCTCTGGTCAAAGTCCGCATCTGTGAAGATGCCTTTGAATTTCATTCAAATGTTGCGGGCGCTCTCTATACGACATCTTATTTCCAGATCAGATGTCCATTCTTCAGTGACTTACACTCCAAGGTATTTAAATTTGTTCACATTTTCAATTGATGATCCGTCTGGTGTTAGTTTCGCATTCTAAACATGTCTGGTTAGCGGGTAACAATCATGCTTTTTGTTTTATTGGCGTTGATTTTTAGACCCATTCGCCTACTGCGCTCTCCCACTACGTTGACAAGATGCTGGAGGTAACACAGGAAGTGTTGCGGGCGCTCTCTTTACGACATCTTATGTCCAGGTCACATGTCCATTCTTCAGGGACCCACAGTCCAAGTTGCTTAAATTTGTTCACCCTTTCACTTGATGATCCGTCTGATGTTAGTTTTGCATTCTAAACATGTCTAGTTAGCGGGTAACAATCATGCATTTTGTTTTACTGGCGTTGATTTTTAGACCCATTCGCCTACTGTGCTCTCCCACTACGTTGACAAGATGCTGGAGGTCACACATATTGTCCACAATCATAACCGTGTCATCCGCATAGCGAATGTTATTGATCTACGTTCCATTGACCTTAACACTTTACTCATTATTCCCAAATGCTTCCTGGAAGATATTATCGGAGTACAAAAAGGCATTATGCCTATAGAGTGCCAAAAAGAGATATAGGTGAGTTCTGTTTAGAATCTCTATATGAGCATAGGTTTAGACTTGTGAAACATACTCCATGTTCTAGGTAATTTGAGTTTCATCCTGATGATGCAGATTAAATTACAAGAGTGAAAGGAATTTGATCAATGTTTTGAATCAACATAGAATGGAGAGTTATCTGAAAGTGTCACGGTCGATTTTCCGGCCAGTTTTTAATTAAAGAGTTAAAGTTCCAGCTCTGCGTCCTTTCTCTTCACACAAACCGCAGTACCCTTCTTGTATGCCGTTTTTGTTACCATAACGTACTACTTCTCCACAGCTGCAGCACACCTATGTTCTATGTTCGCTGTGTGACCAAAACCGTTATATGAGTTCTGTTTATAAACTCTATTAACTTTCCTTTCTTCTTTATATTCAAAGCGGTTGCACTCCTGTCAGTCTTCAACGTACTTCGAGTAAATAGAGATAAAATAAATATAATAAATAGAATTAATAAAAAGAGAGAAGCCGGCCTTCCACAGGTGAATACTACGTCAAAATAAATAAAATACTAATTGATCTGCCGAGCTCCAAATCTAGGGCTTTAAGTTGAGTTTCTCGACGAGCTCTAATCAATATCTCGAAAACGCCTAGAACAATACTTAAACTCTATTGAACCGAAATCATGCATCGATACTTTAACGCGTAACTAAACTAATTTCGCGTCCCATTAAGCCACATCTCAAGCCAAAACGCTGGATTCTGATTAACATTCGGGGTCAATCCGACCGACTCCATTAAGACCTTTCCGTCCGCATAGTTTAATAAACCAAACTTAATATTCGGAATATTAGTTTGCACTCTAGTACGTTCAATCAGACAGTTCCTTGTTGTTGATAGGAAATTGCGTAATCAAACACATGCAGGAAGACAGGGCGTGAGACCAATAATAAGCAATTAAGCTAACTACGTAGCTGATGGGGTTAGGCCTTCGTCCCCTCTATGTTATCTGCTTTGTTCCTCGAAGCTGAAAAGTTGCGAAGTTTCGATACTAATTAAAACAGCGCTTTTAAAATTTTAGAACCACAAATTCGAAAGTCTATTTTCTCATTCAGATCCTGAAAAATTATTCGAACCCGAGGTCATCTCCGGTCCGAATATAATTAGTTTTTCCCTTTGCAATGCGATGCGCCAACTTTTGTGGCTTTTCAGGCCCGTTCTTTGTCGTTCGGGCTTCGGCTTTTTATCCGGGCTGAAAATCCGCTTTTACATTCGGTTACATATCCGGGGGCCACGTTGCTAACCCAATGAAGTCTACCGAATTCGATGTAGATGAGACAGGCGGGCTCAAATAAAAATTTTCTTGTTTTATTTGAATTCGGTGTGCTGATCACTTTCGGCTTTTGACATGCTAAACGACCGCTGTCCGGACGCAGTTAATTGTATCTGGGACTTTACTTTGTGCGGTATCATGATTGGACTGTCACATGCTTAATTCATTTAACAAGACTTTATCAGTAAAAGGTAATTAATTTTTTATGTCCAAATTCTTATAATCTAATAAAGAATAACCATACTTCCACTTCAACAAGTTCGCTGAAGGACTCAGGTAATATATTGCTTCATAATAATAAGTTAAGCTTTGAGGGGTAGATAAGGCCATATTCCTTTCTCCCTGCCTTACAGCGTTTCGTACTTTGGCTGCGTTGTTTTTTTCTGTAAATAATGGGATCTGTCATTTCGGATTACTTATCCCAATGTCTCGAGAGAGTACCGGGCGCCCATCTAGTCCCGTTTTACTTTTTAAGGTAAAGATTGCTTTTGACTTCCGACGGGAATCGAAATGAAATCATTCTTCGTCTATCAATATTGAATTATTTGTATGGTATATAATTTTTTTCAATATTTTGTATTCTATAGTGGAATACCCAGTGACTGAATTTATGCATTATATGACGAGAGCACAGATTTAGGTGAGAATGATGATTCCCGAGGCCGTAGATGGGCGTAAAGGAATACAGTGGTATGTTGCTCGTGTCAAATCCCCCACTAAGAGACACAAGGTGAATTAAATATTTTGTTTCTTTTTTTACTACTTACTTATGAGTCTTTCTCCCCAATACAATTTTTTTGAGTGTTTCTTGGTGCATGCTTGTCGGTATTAGGTATTACTGAATTGCGAAGTTTTTTTGCAAATTAACGATGAAGACGGCATTAAATTAAGTAGTTTAAAGCAAAAACATTTGCGGAATATTCATATTTGTACACAATAAAATTATTTATTTTTTTACGTTCGATTCCTTCGAGTCGCATTCATAAATAAGTTCAAAGGGTTACAGATGAGGGTTGGCTCCAATGAGCTAGTATATTACATGTAGAGACCCCCTCCTGTTTTCCTGTTTTGGCCATCCTTTTTAGTGACAACCTTAAAAATGGTGGCGATATTCACCGGAAGTGACGTCTCCGTTACGTCAAATTATTGCCAAACAATTGTCATTGTCATTATTTTGATTACTTCTTAATTCTAATCCAATCACTCCTAGAGCCCTACCATCTCCTAGCTAGAGCGCTAGAGTTTCTAGCCCTTAGCTGACATAGCTCCAAGGTTTTCTAAAACTAACTTTTAGCCTAACAGCAAACAAAAACAATTGCCAATAAATAGCCGATCCGGCTTTAAGCTACTGTAGCGTTTTCTTTTTCACCAAGAAAACCTACTGGCTTCCCTTTTATTCCTTCATAAATTACTTGTACAATACCATCTTATATCCAAAGAACCGCCTCCTACACTCCACCTACCTTGGCCGCCATGTTTGTTCACCTTGATTATCGTTTCTTATATGGGATTCTTCTACTTCGAGGTCTATGGATAGAAATCGTTTGAAAGTTGACTTCTTTCGGACATTGGCATGTGTCAATGGGTTGATTAATTATTTTGCTATCTGGACAGCATTGCCAAATATCACCAATATTTTTACTTAGATTCCCTTATTTTCTTCATGTGCTCTTCTAATACTTTAGCTAAATTTATCTTTTATTTAGCAACAGTGGCAAGATTTTCATATTTCGCCGTTCATTTTCTCCTTCTTTTTATTTCCCCTTTTTGACACTATAATTTCCGTTTTTTGACCAATTCAGAGACCAGGTGGTAAAGGTAAAAACGTTTGATAGCCCCTTTTCCATCTTGACCACTTTCCAGGGCACATCGGACGTCAGCCTGTCCCTAAACGGCTACAGCTTAGCCATGTGGCTATTGTAAAGTACTCATATTTTGGGGTAAGCCTTCCTTTAATTAATTTAAACTTATCTAAGCCTTTCCTTGTTCATTTATTAGGTTCAATGTCTGAGTAGTCCAATGTTTGAGCAGTCCAATGTCTGGGTAGTCCAATGTTTGAGTAGTCCAATGTTTGAGTAATAAGACTCAATACCCTTTTTTTGGGTCTTGCAAATGTATTCCATTCATTTTGCACGTGTGCCGAAAATGGAGCTGTTAGTGACGGTGATGGCTCCTAGGTTTTGAACCGTCCAGCATTACCACACATGATGCACTGATCCTCTACCTCAACTAGCAAGAAAGCCCTACAAACTGGCCAAGTATTTCAACCGGTAGGAGTAGATTTAAAAACCAAGTGTACCTGCACTAAACTTAGTAAGAACTAACACCATAGTAAATAAATGTGCCTAATTTTAATAATTCTTGTTGGTTTTACATTGGTTTGATCACCTAAACAATATGAACATCAATTATTGCTATGATAATTTTCTCAATTTTAATATTATAGCTATAACTTGTAACTTAACACAGGTCTAGCTTATCTAACTATACTAAGCTTCAACCCTTTTTATATTATTTTGAACCACGACCTAGCTCTCCACCTACCCAAAGCTGCCGTTCGCATCGTATGTGGCTTTGCTAACTTTTACCTTTTTTAAAATACGTCACACTACTATGACGCTTGTGTAACGTGCGTTGACGACAACTTTACGTCATGGGAACCATAAAAATGGCGGAAATCCGGCTAAAAAACAGGACCATTTTTAGGAAAATATCGGCATTTGTTGGCTCGTACACATCTCCTGGGTCATTGGTTGGCTCTGATGGTGAGTTTAGTTCAGTTTTGCTTTGTCTTTGGTTAGTTCAGAATAGCACTGCCCTTTAAGGCCTATTAATTGTTGCACATATATCCCATTCATTTATCTTTGTCATCCAGTCACTTTTGGAAATCTGACTTTGACATTTTTATTCTATTCTCTCAATATGGGCTGATATGAGATAGGTATAAAAAAATTAAGATTTCAAAGGTAACTGGATGTCAATAATAAGTGAATAGGATATAAGTGTGGGCACTTTTAATTGGATTAGTTCAGTTTTACGTTGTCTCTGGTTTGGCCAGTCACGTAGCATTTGTCCTTTACAATTGAAATATAAAAAACTTAATGACCCTAAAGGACATTAAGTTTTTTGGTGCAAATATGAATATTCAGCAAATTTGTTTGCTCTAAACTAATTAATTTGATCCCGTCTCCCTTTATTGTAAATTTCAAAAAACCTCGAAATTCCGTGTTGCTTAATACCGACCAAACCCTGTTTCATTTGATGTTGGAATTTTGCACTATTTCCAGTAAAATTACTGAAAATACTAATTTACCCTGAAAAGGGATCGGATTAAACACCTAGTTGACGTTTCGGCATCTTGTCTGCTGGATTTTTCAAAACAAATACCTATAATAAAAATTTTAGAAATGATGAATTTAAATTTTACCTATTTAATTGTGCTTAAGTTGCTAATAATGGTAATATTCGAGATTTCTGAAAATAGTTTTGCTTATAGATATGACTTGTTATTATTCCTAAAGCTACTTTTAAAATAAATGGTTAATGTGTTGTTTAGTACCTAATAGTTATTCTATTTTCGTTAATAAAAATTATAATGTGCATGTTACTTTCTAATTTATGTGTAAGTTACCATTTTGAATTCTTGCTCTAACATAGGTCACCACGTATTAATTATGTTAGCTGAGCAATGGTCTCTTCTTAGGAATGTTTATGAGATTTCTTTAATTTTACGCTCCTTTGGACACGATATTGCCATCATTCCATTTTAGTCTCATGATAAGAGTGTTAGCATACATTTGATCTTTCAAACTCTATTTTTTTTATAATTTGGATGTTCTTTTATTCTCTTTTTTCAAGGTCTAGAAATTTCAAATATAAAAAACTTCTTGCTTCATGAGGATTTACATATATAACATTTTTGTGTACTAGGTTTCGTAATGTGATTATGATTTGTCAGTTGTACACGTAATGTGTTTTGTGTTCTAAAAACTGTTCTAATATTTTATTATTTATTCCCTAGTTGTTTAATTTTGTCTGACATAACTTGAACATAAGATATTAAAAGATTTGTAATATGCCTATTTTGGTAATGCTTCACGTTTGGCTGTTTGAATTGGCGAAATCATTCATTTTAAAAATTTTGAAAAGTTACATTTCAAAAATTTGAAAAACATTTTGATTATTACAAATAATAAATAATTTTTTGCGCGACTAAATAAGCTGTTTGTAACTTCTTTTTTTACCACAATAGAGTGATTTGGAATGTAATTAAAGTATCTATTTTTTACAATAATTGAGTTTTGTAAACAGGAACGTTAGTGAATACACTACAAACATCAAAACTTATGAACATGTGATTTGAATTAATGTATTGTTACGCCCGACCGTCGGTTCACAGAGAATCGAGACGAAGCGGAAAAGCCGAGCGCCGACCGCGACCCCGGGAACACACCTAGACTAAACGAGAACCGGGAACAGTCGCCTCCGTTCTCGAAAGTACGAGAGTATGTTCAGGCCGGGTATATAAACCATCGAGCCGCGCCAGATGGGATCGCATAGATAGTGCAGTGTAGTAAATAAATAAGCGAAATAAGCGGACAATCAAACAATGCGAATTGTTAGTAGAGAGTAATTGTGTTTTAATCGTGTTGTAATAGTTAAAAGCAAATAAAAGTTTCAATAGTATTCAACTAATTGACACTACAACCAAACATTGTAGTCTTTAAAACTTTAATTTACTGTAGTAGCTAAGGCAACATTTTTTTGAAATACATGGAGTTTCTGTAGTTTTAATAAAAAACATTACAAAAGGCCCCTATTTATTGCTCTAAAGTATTTTTCAGGCAATCGCTGTCTATGTAGTCTTAGAAGCAGTAAATTGATGAAACAAAACTACAAAGACATGATTGATTTTAGAAACTTAATAATCTCCATTTAATTGATAGTAACAGTAGCAATTGTAGTATTCAAAATTTTAAATTTCTGTAGCGGTAAAGCTAACACTTACTGTCGGAATAAAATGTATTTCTTTTTTCGAAGTTTCTGTAGCTTTCAACAAAAAAACATTTCAACTATTCTAAACTATTTTTTGGAAAATCGATGTCTATCTAGCCTTAGAATCTTTGATGGCATTGATGGCATCTTTATATAAAGGATTCTTAGTATCTTTCGACACATAAGGGGTGTAATTGATTTTAGAACTTCTCAATTAAATGACACTGCAACTAAAAATTGTAGTCTTAAAAATTTGAAATTTTTGTACCTAGCGGTTAAGGTAACACTTTTCGGAATAAAATGTGTTTTTTTTTCTATGTATCTGTAGCTTGCCACAACATTGTGCTTGCCACAACAAATTTCAAAACGCTACAATACTCTAAAGTGAGTATAGTTAGTGGACGATAAATTACTGGAACCCGTATCCCGTAACAACTGGTAGCAGAAGTGGGATAATTTTTGCTATTTGAAATTAATTTCGACCCTAATTCCAAACTCTTGTTCGGTACCCTTGTGGTAAGATTTGAACTCTTTCTTCAATAACTGAAATAAAATCAAGATTTTTGAGGTGTTAAAGTATCAAAGTCTGTGAGTTGTTTGTTTGATAGGTTTATTATTGTCTTTGTGGTTATATTGTTATTTTTTAAGTCCTAAACTTCTTATTTATCTTGCATGTGATTAATTAGCTTATTAGTGGTTTTGAAATATCTGTTTATGTTTGTTTAAGTTTAGCGAAATAGCTGCTTTGAATACAATTCCACATGTGATTGAAAACATTTAAATGTTAATATAATTTTTTTTACATCTCCGAAATTGTGTTTCGTTTCTACTTAACGATTTGCTGCTCTTTCTAAAATTTTAATTGTTCTATGGTCTGTATCTGGTTGTGTTAAACGAAAAGCTTTCGGTATAACATTATCTTTCTCGATCTCTACATTTACATAAGAAAGTTAAACTATTTTCAGACTTTTAAAGTTTATCATATTTAGTTTTATGATCTCGTTTTAGGAAACTCCTAAACCTTTGAGACCGATTATTCATTTTTTTACTACTTACTTATGTTTCTTTTGATGTTGGACACCGAATTTCGCACTAGTCCCTGTAAAATTACTAAAAATACTAATTTACTCTGAAAAGCGCTAGGGTGAAATACCTAGTTGACATTTGACTAGCTTATCTGTGGCCTTCTTTAGAACAAAGAGATACCTCACAAAAGAGTTGGTAGAGTAAAAAAAATTGGAAGTGATCAGTTTAAACTTACATAATTGTGAGTGTTTAAGATTAAAAATTGTAACTTACACATAAATAAAACAAATATTTCACTTTATAATTTTCATCCGAGCAAATAAAATAGGTTGTATTAGGTGCCAAACAATACATTAACCATTTATTTTAAACGAACCTTTTGGAATAATGACATATCATGTCAAATAATATTTTCAAGTTAAAAGCAAACTATTTTCAGAAATCTTCAACACTACCATTACTAACAACTCAAGCACAACTAGATAGTTAAGATTTAAATTCATCATTTCTAAAGTTTTATATTTTAGGTAGACACCTTCCGAAACGTCAACTTGGCGTTTCGTTCGAGACATTTTCAGGGTAAATTAGTATTCTCAGTAAAATAATATTTTAATGTGAATAGGGCGAAATTCGATTTGCAACATCAAAAGAAACACCAAAAAAAATTATATTGGGGCGAAATACCTATAAGTAAGTAGTAAAATAATTAATAATCCGCTTCATAGATTTAGAAGTGAATTAATAAACACCTCCTCATTTCTATAATTTCACATTCGAACGTTTCAGTGTCGATAACATTGGAAAAATCCCGAAAAAGCAACTTTTCGCCAAGAATAATGTATTCCCAGTCGAAAAATTTTTGACCGACTAGAAAATGAAATTTGGGCACTCCATCTTCTTCCCCGGTTTCCTTCGCACGTATTCTTTGCACCCTCTTTTAGTGCTAAAGTTTTCTTTATATTCCCATTTCGCCAAGCCATCCCGTTCATTACAGTTGCTATTCTCTCGCTCCGTGTGAAAAATCAGGAATGTGTAGTGCCGAGACGGTCTTAGATTACCCTAATTGATTTAAGGCCCGCTTTTAAAAATCTCCCAGTTAAACTTACAGTTAAACCGCTGCCCGGGACAATGGGAAATATCTTACTTAGGGTCTTTGAAAGCGGCTTATTGAAAATGTATATATTTCCGAAAACAAAACAATCGCTCTTGGGGTCTGTTTCGCTCGGAAAGACGATTTCGCCCACTGTTAACAATGGTTTTATTCTCGTGTTTAAGGTCGTGGGAATTGGCGTATGGTGGAGCCTCAGTGTTTGCGAGGTCACAGGAATTAAATAAATATAACGCCGATTGAGAGGATTATTGTATTCTTGGGGAATTAGCACAAGCAGAGCGAAAAGAGTTTACTTTTGAGTTTTCTTTACGCTTCGACTGCAGCGACCCAGCTGAGAATTAAAACAGTTTCCAACGTTCCCGAGAGAAAAAACATGCAAATTGAAAGAGTTTTTTTTTACGGAAAGGCTCTATAATTTTCATTTGCTTAGGAATGGAGTAATGACTACACTAGACTTATGTAAGTCATTAAAACAGTTTGCGTCAAGACATCAGCACGTTAGAAAATTATTATATCATCCATGTGCCTTTTGCAGAAGTTATGAAACCTTAGGCAAGGTAGAGACTTTGAACAATGTTGGCAGCATTTAGCATGAGATGCTTTGTTTCAAAGTCTTTTTGTGTTCCATCTTCTATGAAGAGAGTACTAATAAAGCAGTACTATATAACTAAAACTAGGTTATCAAAAACACCATGATTAGGTACTAAATTCTCCTGATTTTTAGAGAACCTATTTAGGATTTACTACCTGCATATAAGAAAATAAACTAACTGAAAATTATCTGATCTAGTAGATGTGGTATTCAATATAATAAATCTTCTGACACTGAATTATTCCACCGTAGACAATATATCTGAAATTTCTAGTAAAAAATATATTAGATATAACATTATCAATTTAGGTTTGTTTAAGGTACGATGTCATTGCCAAAATCGTTGATTAATGACTCCCATTATAAAAACCTGACATCTGTCATTTTGGATTGATTCTATCAATGTCATCGTATTTGACATATAGGAGGACGAATTTCAAATATTCAACAATACTTCCATGTATGGTGGGGTGCGTCCACGCGTCAGTGTCACTGAACTTTTCTTTCAACTTGAATTTATGATATAATATTGTTACGGTAAGTGTAAGTGTGATTTATTGCTCTGTGTGGCATGAGTGCTTTGTTGCTCTATTTATCTAGAAGGCAGTTGTTTACAACCATTTTTTTATGTGAGATTATTCAAAAATTCGTATCAAGAACGTTCTAGGTTTTTCTGTAATTTTAGGATTGTGTATAAAAGGCGAATAGCGCGCGCGATTAGTAGTAGTCTTATTTTAAGCGAGCTATAAGTAAGCTAAAATACTAAGCGATAATAGAAGGCTATAAAGTGTTAAGTAGTGAGTTATTTAGTAGTCGAATTGTACCTGTGTGTATTTGTGTGATAAATAAATAGTGTTGTCGTGTTACATCGTTACACTGGAATTATTGAACACTGAGTTCGCAACAATATTTTAATCCAAAATAAATTTTCTTTAAGAACAATGCCCAAGTTGCAGCCGACGGAAAATATTGTAACCTACTCGTATATTAATGTTCGCTTAATAATCTCAACTGTATTTTCTCGGGGGGAAACCATCTCGATTATTAATCGCCTCCATTAATATACTAATTCGTTAAATAACTATTAACAATAAATCGTCTTTAAAATTGGATATTTTTGTTGATAATATAATACATAAATCTAAAAATATTATGGTTTGCAATTGTTAATCATTACTGAAACCGGCGTAGAGTTTACGGCCCTACCGTTTGAAACAACCGATTATGAAAACGTCGATAAACTTGAACTTGAGAAACCTGAATGGCCTGAGGAGAGAAATGAGTAGTTTTTCTCACGTATAAATATGTAACAAAGTAAATTTTTTTCTCACGAATAAATATAAAAATGTGATGGGTTATGAGGGACCGGGATCACGAAATGACGAAGACAACTATTTGAATTAGTCTACGTTTCGCAGAACATTTCCGCATCCTCAGGACGAATTCGGCTTTGTCTTCCTTGTTCCTAAAATTCCACAGCACTTTAGTACAGCAGAACCTGGAGTAATCATATTCTGGAGTAGGCAAGCAAGAACCGAAGAGTGACAATTACAATCACTTTAAAATTTGGTTTAAAATAGTGGGACTACACAGTTAAATCCACTCACAAACAAACAGACAACGCTAACAAAATAAATATAAAGTTAAGCCTAAAGAGGCATCAGAAGAAATATGAAAATGAGAAGCAACTGGAGGTTCACTGGCAAATACGAACAGAAACCCAAACTCGAAGAAGACTAGATGAGCAGCGAATGAACCCTTTTAAAATACAAACGAATACAAATGCAAGAACTTACTAAACTATCTGTTGAGTAATTAAAGAAGAAACTACCTACCCAAGAAACCTGAAGCTTTGCCTGATGCTTAATAGCAGAATTGCCCATGTTGATTTCCATACGGTAAGCGAAACCAATAAATTTCTTATTGTAAGCCCTTAGAAGCGATTATTAACTGCAATGGTATATTGCTGAGGAACATTAAAGAGGCTGCAAACTTGAAAGCTAAGAAAAAAAACCTAAGATTGAAATGCCTAAGATTGAAGACCTAGAAATGTTTTATAAAGCGTTCGACAAACTTACGAAGGGACGATTAGTTTAGAAACCAAACAAAAAACCAAACAGGACATACAATTGAAAAAGGTTGCAAAGTGACCAGAAGTGGCAAAACCCACAAAAGAACGTTCCTAAGCTTAAGTTAAAGAGTGGTATTAAATGGGTGGATAAAGAAATTTTACAATTTATTCAAGTCAGCTTAATTTTAGAAAAATGGCATAATTTCGGAAATAGAATTGGAAATTTATAATTAAAAAAGAAGTTGACACAATGAAGAAAAGACGTGGTTAATGAAATTTAACTATTACAAGTCAAGAAAAATTTAATAAAACTTGAGAGGCTTGATCTTAAAGTCGAGGACTTCAAGAAAGAGCTGCAAGAAGTCAACGAAGCGTTCAGGTATTAAGCCTAAGGAAAAGCCGAAGAAGAAACTGCCGAACCTGATACAATCAAGAGGAAACCAAGAAGAAAGAACGAGGCAAGGAAGAGGAGTGTAATGCGTTTGATTAAAAGAAAGAAAGATAAACTATTAAAATTAAACACATTATACTATCTAAAGTGTTTTCCGGGCTTTGAAGCCGTGGTCCAATGGAATTGCGTCCTGACGTATCGTCTACTACTGCGGCAGACATTATCAAAGGCGATGAGGCAGTGGGCGAAGTGATCTCCCTTGCTTCCCGACGATGACTGATTCGACTGTAGCACGCTCCGTGGTATTCGTACCGCCGCTGTCGCGTCAATCAAAAATCAGGACACTGTTAGATCCCACCACCTACAAGAAGCTAACTCGTGATCCAACCGCCCGTATCCTGAAGCCTATCACCAACAATTTAATCAGGGACGTGGCATCGGATGAAATAACTAAGCTCAAAAAATCGGAAGCCTTGCCACCGAGGCTGTACGGTTTGCCGAAGATCCACAAACCCGATGTGCCATTGAGACCCATCGTGAGCACCATAGAATGCCCGACCTACGAAATTGCCAAACACCTGGCAAAACTGTTGCTACCGAGGCTGTACGGTTTGCCGAAGATCCACAAACCCGATGTGCCACTGAGACCCATCGTGAGCACCATACGAAGCCCGACCTACGAAACAAACCGATGGTGTAGCTATGGGCAGCCCTCTTATTCCAGTGATAGCCAACTATTTTATGGAAATTTTAGAGGCCAGGGCGTTGGCTACAGCAAGGAAGAAGCCAAGGTGCTGGTTTCGATATGTGGACGAAACCTATGTTATTTGGAGCCATAGAAAGGGCGAGCTTCAAAACTTTCTCTTACATCTAAACTCTATCAGCCCGAAGATCCAATTCACTATGGAATGGAAAGCTTGCACATACCGTGTATAGAAAACCAACACACACTGACCGATACCTCAACAACGGATCAAGTCATCATCCAAGACAAAAAAGGGGAGTCATAAAAACTCTGTCTGTGAGAGCCAAGAGAATTTGTGAGACAGCTGAATTGGAACAGGAAATGAAGCATCTGGAGAGAGCCGTTAGTTGGAATGGATACAGTAAGCAGTAGTTCGATAGAGCCGGGCGCCCAAGGAATGTAGAGCGACAGGAAGCAACAACAGGAGATGTTGTAGAAAAGCGCGGTTGGGCTAGTCTACCATACATCCACAAAGTCACGGACAGGATCGGCAGGCTACTGGAAAAGCACAAGGTTAAGACTGTCTTTAAACCCACTGGTACAATTCAACAGAGCTTTAGATCGGCTAAAGACCGCAGAGATCCCCTATCAGCACCCGGAGTGTATAGAGTTCCATGCAGCTGTGGCTCTGTATACATTGGCACTACAAAACGCAGTGTCAACACGAGGATCACAGAACACAAAAGGAGTTGCAGGCTGGGAAAAACGCAAAAGTCAGCAGTAGCAGAGCACGCTCTGTCTGAAGGTCACAACATCCTTTTTAATGAGGTGGATATCCTACATCAATCACAGCGCTACTATCCGAGACTAACGAGGGAAGCCATTGAGATCTTTAAACACGAAAACAATTTCAACAGGAAGGAGGAAATTACGTTTCTAAATGCAGACTGGAAGCGAGTTCTGCGACACACGTCGAGCGCGTCGAAACCCCGCGCCACCACTCCCACCCCGGCTCCACCACTGCGACGCGACGGCGGCGGTACGAATACCACGGAGAGTGCTACAGTCGAATCAGTCATCGTCGGGAAGCAAGGGAGATCACTTCGCCCACTGCCTCATCGCCTTTGATAATGTCTGCCGCAGTAGTAGACGAAACGTCAGGAAGCAATTCCATTGGACCACGGCTTCAAAGCCCGTAAAACACTTTAGATAGTATAATGACCGGCCGTGAAACCTTCACAGTCTGATTAAACACATTATTCTGGAAGGAACAGACACATCTGGAAGGAAACCGAAAAGCTTCGGGAAGGAGAGACCAAAGTTACAAAAAAAATGGGTCTGGAAAACCTAGACTTCAGGAAGAACCCGGGAATTACCAGTAAAGAAACCTCAAAAAAAAAAACGAAAGGAAGAAGACGTTGTTAAAATTGCGCAGTCAACGAAGTTGCTACAACCAGATGACGAAAAATATATTGCGTTCGCATTGTCAATAGAGACTAGAACAGAGGGAAGAAACATACCAAATAAAGGAAGGGAGCTGAGGAAGCGAAAAAAAAATTCTATAAGAAGATTCTATACAAGCAGTTTTCGGTGTTTTCACACAGAGAAACCTTTGAAACTGTAAAGGTTGTGTTAAAGAAAGAACAATTTTGGAGCCTTAAAAGGTTAGACTAAAACTAACACCCAACCTGAGGAAGCAGAAGTGATAAAATTAAAAGCTACGGTACAGCCCAGAGAAGAAGAAAAGGGAAGTCATCAGAAAAAGAAAGCTGCAATTTCTATATTGACTGAAGATGTTGTGAAAATTAATGTAAAAATGGAAGAGTCGTTTCCAAAAGAGTTTGTTGAAGGAGCTACTGCACGCAAAGACGTAAAAACTCCCGTGTTGGTGTAGAAACAATGAGGTACAATTCAAGAAGTTACAACCGAATAACCCCCTGAAAAAATCTGTCATATATTTCGAAGGAACTACCACCGTAAGCCTAAGGAAACACCGAGGAAAAAACTGCCGAAAAGAAAAACTTTATAAAAAGAAAGGGAAGGAAGCTGTGGAAGGAACTTTTGAAATTAAACCCATTGCACCCGAAGAAACAGATACTTCTGGGAGGGAACAGAGGGAAGGACGTTAACCTGAGGTACAGGACAATAAAAATCCTGCAAAGAAAGAAAAAAGCATGACAAAACTAGTGAAAGCAGTATTTTAAATCTGAGTAAATAACCATTAAAAAGCGTATATCAAAACCTCGGAAAGAAGACAGAAAAAAACGTTACAAAGACAATTCCTGGGATACTTAGACCAGAGAAATACTAGTAAAGAAACGTCAAAACAAGAAGATGTGGTTAAGATCGTTCAGCCAGCGAAGTAACTAAAACCAAATGATGAAAAATATTTCTTTCGCACTATCAATGATGACTATAAGAAGAGCAAGAAAAAGACCAAACAAAGCAAGAGAGTCTATTTCAAAGAAAACTATGCAAGAAAAAGAAAGAAGTAAAATAAAGGCCTCAACAAGAAAGAAGACACCAAGGCAACTACGAAGAAAGTATCAGGGAAGGAAGAGATGATTAATAGGAGACAAAATAGAGGAATCTGTGGAAGAAGCTACTAAAACTAAACTCATTTATTTTATCAGAAAATTTACGAACAAATACTTCTTGGAGGG
Organism: Taphrorychus bicolor; assembly: GCA_951812265.1. Lineage (NCBI taxonomy): Eukaryota > Metazoa > Arthropoda > Insecta > Coleoptera > Curculionidae > Taphrorychus > Taphrorychus bicolor. The sequence goes on along the minus strand of OX638297.1, from coordinate 58,069,249 downwards.
AGCCGAAGGCGGTACTTAAGGGCACACATTTTGAATCAATTGACTTCCCTCATGAAAACACAAGAAGAAAGAAGCAAAGCTAGGAATTCCAGAAAAACCGATACCTAAAACAGAGTAAATAACCATCGATGTGGGCCCTAAGCTTTCCTTAAAATAGACCGAGAAGGAGTCACTAAAAAAACTCCTTCGGAAGAACCCGAGGAATGCAAGCCTAAACCTATAAAGGGACTTAAAGGAGAGGAAGAGGAAGATTCCGTTAAGATCGCGCAGCACACTTTGTAGAATAAACTATTAAAGTTAAACCTATTATACCGGAAGAAACAGATACTTCTGGAAGGGAACAGAGAGAAGGCGTTAACTTCAGGTACAGGACAAGGAAAATCCTGCAAAGAAAGAGAAGGAAACAAAGCATGAAAGAAAGTAGTGGAACCAGTATTTTAAATCTGAGTAAATAACCATTTAAAACCGTAAATCAAAACCTCGGAGAGAAGAGACTGAAAAAAAAGTTACAAGACAATTCCTGAGATATTTAGACCAGAGAAATACTAGTAAAGAAACATCAACAAGAAGATAAAGAAGAGGATTCTAGCAAAGTTGCTAAAACCAAATGATGAAAAATATTTCGTTCGCACTATCAATGGTGATTAGCAAGAAAAATAAGAAGAGCAAGAAAATTACCAAACAAAGCAAAGGAGGTTTAGAAGAAGCGAGGGAGTCTATTTCAAAGAAAACTGTGCAAGAAAAAGAAAGAACAAGTAAAGGCAGTTTTCAAACCTGAACCTAAGAAGAAACATACGAAACCATTAAAGGTTGTATTTTAAAAAGAATCTATGTGTATGATAAAAACGGAAAGCTTGAAAAGGTGAGGGCGGAACAGCTTTATTGAAGAAAGGACCCCAACTTGAACAAGCGGAAAGTATTAAAGTAACAGCTGCCGTACAGCCCAGCAAAGAAAAAGAAGAAGAAGATGATAGATCTCGCTCCTTAGTTAGTCAACTTAGCACTCATCAAATTGAAAAAGGCTTCAAGAACACCAGAAGTGGCAAAACTCGCAAAAATTGAAACTTCATAAGTTCCATGGTATTAACTGGGTGGATATCCGAATAATCAATACAATTTCTACAAGTCAAATTAATTGATGGAAAAGTGGCATAATATCTAATAATAGAAAAGAAGTGAAAAAACTAAAAAAAAAGAAGGCCATAGAAATTTAAAGATGTGTCTTAATGTCAAAGACCTCGGGCCGGAAGAGCCGGAGAAAATCGATGAGGTGTTTGAAGAAGAGAATCTATTACAATAAAGATAACCACGAAGAAAGGATCAGGCAAAGAAGAGGTGATTAATAAGGTTATTTGGAGAAAAAAAAACAGAAATCTGTGGAGGAAGCTACTAAAATTAAGCTCATTTTACCGGAAGATATACGAGCAAATACTTCTCGGAGGGAGCCGAAGGCGGGCCTTAATGGCACATATTTCGAATCAATTGACTTTCCTCATGAAAACACAAAAAGAAGAATGCAAAACTTGGAATACCGGAAAAGCCGATACCTAAAACCGAGGAAATAACGATAGAAAAGGATGTACGCACTAAGCTTTCGTTAGAATAGAACGTGAAGAACTCACTAAGAAAGCTCCTTCGGAAGAACCCGAGAAATGTAAGCCTAAACCGGTAAAGAGACCTAAAGAGGAAGAAGAGGGGGAAGCCGTTATGATCGCACAGCCAGCAAAGTCTGCGAGAAAAAAGGACGTATTGTTAAAACCAGACGAAGAAATGTATTTTGTTTCTACTATCGATGATGACTTGAAGGACTACGAACTATGGATGTTGAAGGAATATAAAGAAAAAACCCAAACCAAAGAAGGAAAATAAGAAACTCCCAAAAACTGTGGAAGACGTTGAAGTAAAAGCTACCGTAAAACCCAAAGAACAAGAAAAAGTGATTGTTGAGGAAATGTCAGCATTAAGAAGAAGAAAGACAAAATTTCGAAATTGAATGAAGAAGTTGTAGAACTAAATGTAGAAACATTTCAAAAAGAGCTGGTTGAAGAAGCTACTGCAGAAAAAAGACTCTCGAGGTAATGTAGGTAAGAAGTTACAACTCAAGAAGTTACAACCATCTGCATACGTTTCGAATGAAAAAGCATTTGCGGAACTAACCTGCGAGGCTCACGATGATATCTTCTTCGGGGGCACTTCTGGTCTACAACCGCATTTGAATTTTCAGAGTGTCGGTTAAGACAAAAAACGATAACGCAAGATATGAATGACCAATGACTACAAATGAAAACATGTGTTTCACTATCTCCATCTTCTCCAACTTTGAGTCATAAAGAAAAACGGTTTAGTTGCAGAAAGAAGAAAGCAAAGCTCAGATTACCTTAAAATTCTATACCTAAAACCGAGGAAATAACCATCGATAAGGATGTACGCACTAAGCTTTCGTTAGAATAGAACGTGAAGAAGTCACTAAGAATACTCCTTCGGAAGAACCCGAAGAATGCAAGTCTAAACCGGTAAAGGGACCTAAAGAGGAAGAAGAAGAGGAGTATGCCGTTAAGATCGCGCAGCCAGCAAAGTCTGGGAGAAAAAAAGACTTATTGTTAAAACCAGACGACGAAATGTATTTTATTGTGTTTCTATTATCGATGGTGACTTGAAGGACTACGAACTAAGGATGTTGAAGGAATAGAAAGAGAACGACCAAACCAAAGAAGAGACTAAGAAACTCGCAAAAATGTGAGGAAGCGGTTGAATTAAAGGTACCGTAAAACCCAAAGAAGAAGAAAAAGTGATTGTTGAGGATATGTCAGCATTAAGAAAAAGAAAGCTAAAATTTCGAAATTAAATGAAGAAGTTGTAGAACTAAATGTAAAAACTTTTCCAAAGGAGCTGGTAGAAGAAGCAACTGCAGAAAAATACTGTAAAAACTCCCTAGGTGGTGTAGATAAGAAGTTACAACTCAAGAAGTTGCAACCACCAACATATGTTTCGAATGAACAACCATTTGCCGAACTAACCTGCGAGGCTCACAATGATATCTTCTTCGGGGGGCACTTCTGGGCTTAAACCGCATTTGAATTTTCAGAGTATCGCTTAAGACACAGACGATAACGCAAGACATGCATGACTAATGACTACAAGTGAAAACATGGGTTTCACTTTCTCCATCTTCTCCAACTTTGAGGGCCATAAATAGAAACGGTTTAGTTGCAAAAAGAAGAAACCAAAGCTCAAAATACCAGAAAATTCGATGCCTAAAACCGAGGAAATAACCATCGAAAAAGATGTATGCACTAAGCTTTCGTTAGAATGGAACGAGAAGAAGTCACTAAGAAAACTCCTTCGGAAGAACCCGAGGAATGCAAGCCTAAACCGTTAAAGGGACTTAGAGAGAAGAAGAAAAGGACGATGCCGTTAAGATCGCGCAGCCAGCGAAGTTCGAGAGAAAAAAAGACGTATTATTAATACCAGACGACGAAGTGAATTTTGTTTCTACTATTGATGATGAGTTGAAGGACTACGAACTATGGATGTTGAAGGAGTGGAAGAAAAGGGCCAAAGCAAAAAAGGAAACTAAAAATCTCCCAAAAATTGAGGAAGCGGTTGAAGGAAAACCACCGTAAAACCTAAAGAAGAAGGAAATGTGATTGTTGAGGAAATTTTAGCATTACGAAGAAGAAAGCTAAAATTTCGAAATTGAATGAGGAATTTGTAGAACTAAATGTAGAAACGTTTCCAAAAGAGCTTGTTGAAGAAGCTAGTGCAGAGAAAAAACTGCAAAAACTCCCGAGGTTGTGTAGATAAGAAGTTACAACTCAAGAAGTTGCAACCACCAACATATGTTTCGAATGAACAACCATTTGCCGAACTAACCTGCGAGGCTCACAATGATATCTTCTTCGGGGGGCACTTTTGGGCTTAAACCGCATTTGAATTTTCAGAGTGTCGCTTAAGACACAGACGATAACGCAAGACATGAATGACTAATGACTACAAGTGAAAACATGGGTTTCACTATCTCCATCTTCTCCAACTTTGAGGGTCATAAAGAGAAACGGTTTAGTTGCAAAAAGAAGAAACCAAAGCTCAAAATACCAGAAAATTCGATGCCTAAAACCGAGGAAATAACCATCGTAAAGGATGTATGCACTAAGCTTTCGTTAGAATGGAACGAGAAGAAGTCACTAAGAAAACTCCTTCGGAAGAACCCGAGGAATGCAAGCCTAAACCGTTAAAGGGACTTAAAGAGAAGAAGGAAAGGACGATGCCGTTAAGATCGCGCAGCCAGCAAAGTTCGAGAGAAAAAATGACGTATTATTAATACCAGACGACGAAATGAATTTTGTTTCTACTATTGATGATGAGTTGAAGGCCTACGAACTATGGATGTTGAAGGAGTGGAAGAAAAGGGCCAAAGCAAAGAAGGAAACTAAAAATCTCCCAAAAATTGAGGAAGCGGTTGAAGGAAAACCACCGTAAAACCACCGTAAAACCTAAAGAAGAAGGAAATTTGATTGTTGAGGAAATTTTAGCATTACGAAGAAGAAAGCTAAAATTCCGAAATTGAATGAAGAATTTGTAGAACTAAATGTAGAAACGTTTCCAGAAGAGCTTGTTGAAGAAGCTAGTGCAGAGAAAAAACTGCAAAAACTCCCGAGGTTGTGTAGATAAGAAGTTACAACCCAAGAAGTTACAACCATCAGCATATGTTTCGAATGAATAACCATTTGTGGAACTAACCTGCTTGTGCGCAGTGATATGGTATGAATGATACTTTCTTCTGGGGGCACTTCTGGGCTACAACCGCATTTTAATTTTCAGAGTATCGGTTAAGACAAAAACGATAACGCAAGACATGAATGGCTCATGACTAAAAGTGATAACATGTGTTTCAATACCTCCATCTTCTCCAACTTTGAGAGTCATAAAGAGAAATTTTTTAGTTGTTAAAACCAATACTTGAAACTATATTAGAGCCGAATTAGTAAAGACGTGACAAGTTTACCGAGGTGATAAAATCTCTGTTAAGTTTAAAATGAAAACAATAATTGGTTCTATCCACGAAAAGCATATTAATCCGACAAGAGAATTACTGGCAGCTTCATATCTTTGCCAAAAGCAAATAAAGGAAATGGTAATAATCCGGCCCCATAAAAAGTATCGAACAATTTACATATACTCGTGGAAGAAATTAAATCCGGGCAAACATTAGCTTGGTAGTATCCGAAACGTTGTAAAAAAGCAAACATGTTCCATAAATGTATGATTTTACCCGAGGCTTATCTGATCAGATTGAAGCAGCGGGAACGATTTAACTGTTTACAAATGAATACTTCGGTGTGCCCGGTGTTCAATTAGCATCAAAGTTTGTGCACAAACACGGGAGGGTGGCTAATGGATCTGATGGACCGGTCTCGATTGGACTTAATTAGCTGTTCCCTATGTTTACAGAACAGACTCTCATCCCGCCAAGGAGGATTCAACACTTAATTAAAAATATTCCTCACAACTCGTAGCGGTACGCTTTCGAGACCGTCTTCTGATGGGCAACTGACCATTTGAAATTGTTCTTTTATCCGGCCGTCTTCTTCTCTAATCCAACAAAATCCAGAGCTTGTAGAATTCTCGGGCATAAAGCTCACGTTTGTGCCGGATTTCGGATAATAGTCCCCGCTTTGCATCCATTCAATTTGCGTTTTACTCGAAATTTGTTTAATGCTCAGTGATTTCCTTGAATGGATATCATAAAAGTGTTACGAGCCTCTGCGTAAAGTTGACTCATCCATATGAGTGTATTGTACCGCGTTAACTGACTCTTCAATTCTTGTAGCTCGTTAATTTCCTCCTTACGCTTTCTAAATTATTAACTGATATTATGGTGTAAGCAGTAAAAAGCCCGGCAAGGTAATTTTGTGCATGTCCTAGTTTCGTGTTACAAGGCCTTCGAAAAGTTTACTTAATGCACAGAGTGCAAGTGCGCTTTGAGGAGAAACATAGGAAAACTTTCTTATTCCTATTCAATTTGCCTGTTCTAAATATATAAACTTCAGATTATACGTGACTTGATTTCGGCTTTCAGCGTAACCTACCGCAAGGAACTGTGAAAGACTGGAGAAATGATGCCAGACAATTTCCACTAATTTTCTACGTGACAACCAAGCTGACGTCTAATTAAATTACAATATTAAATTTCGTCTCCTAGTTATTTGCGTAGCATACTGAGCCTAGATTATCACGGGTTGCCAAAATATTTGGGGAAGATTCGTGCTACACAACAGACCCTCCTGTTCCGTTATAAATACACAAAAAAACAATTTCTAAAAATTAAACAATATTTTTTTTTACGTGCACACGTGTTACAAATGGAAAATAAACTTAAGTTACTGCGTTTAAAATGAACTAATTAAAGTACACAATGGGATTAAAGCAGCAAGTTCTCTTTTATTGCTAGATAAACCCTGTCCCTGTGTAGATTTATGGGCGCATCATGACAAAGCACAAGATAATATACTCGAGCTTAGCGCCGAGTCTGTTAATACTTAGCTGTTTATTAGTTGCTATTCTTGGGAAGATAGTGGGACTTAAAGTCGTATGCTTGTTGGGGTGTTCATTTATAATTGTTAGGAATTAGTTGTCCAATACGAGATTAAGATAATCTGCATGTTTTGTTCAGTTTTCTTCTATTCAATTCATTGTTAAGGACGTACTGTAATTACAAAAAAAGACAGATGGAAAAAGGAAACTTATGTACTTCTTGCATTAACAAAATCTATTTTAGGGGCGACGATTTCGACTGTCAAGGCATCATAAGTGTTAGAATCTGTCGTGAAGGGCAAGCTTTAAAGTGGTGGAAAGTGTAGAAATATAAGAGTTTTTCCTCATTGCATAAGAGTCAAATACAATTAAAATAGTATATTGTTTAACGAGTGACGAAAATTGAATTTTCTCAGTTTACCAACCGAGCCGAAGCCGAGTTTGGTAATGTGCTCGAGCGATAGAAAATGCTTTTTTGACGAGTAAAATACTATACTTTTTCTTCGACCATGCTAATATTAAGTCTTCATTAACTTTAAAAACAATCTCTATATAGTATTTCTTTCAAAAATTAAGGCGCGTCATTGCCAAATGACACCTCGACTGTCAGTGAGTTCCGTTTGATCAAATTTCAGCACTTTGATTCACTTTTCTGAGGTCCGGGCAGGCAAAATATACATGTTTTTGTATGAATACACCATTTTCCATGGTATTTTGTAAGATTAGACCAGTTAAATCGCATTTAATTGGCGATATACGGGCGAAATTAGAACAACTTACTTTCGTCACTAGAGACGAAAGTTAACGTTATGGGATTTTTTCGGCTAGGGCAAGGTATGACGAAAGTTGTTTATTTTTAGATGGTCGTAGAAAAAAACAATGTATGCAATTATTTAGAAAGGCATGTACAACTTGATTTTATATTGTTGCATGGTAAAACGTCGAATTAAGAATTTTAAAATGAAATTAAATTAGCGAATACTACATATTTTGGTAGTAAAACCAAAGACAGGACTTAGAAGTACCAAATACTATATTCTCAAACGAAACAGAGTCTTATGTCAGAGCTAAGGGTGACTTTTACAAGTTCAAGTAAAACTTCAGATTGAAGTTAAAACTCCAGATATAACCTACATTGCATTGTTTATCTGTCAGGTGAACAATACAATGTACATCAAGTCTGGTGTTTTATCTCAATCTGAAGTTTTACTTGAACTTGTAAAAGTCGCCCTAAAGGAAAATATGAAAACCATTGCCAAAATGCCTCGAATCTACTTTTTTTGCCATTTTTAAGAAACTGATTTTTCTCACTGATTTGATTGTAATTAAGTTTGTTGCGTCTTTTAAAAGATTTCAAACGTCTCATTCTGGATTCCAGAAACTGGAGCAAAATCCGAAATTTGTTCAAACTGACTAAAGTCTATTTTTTCTCAATTTTCAAATTTTGAAAGATGCTTTTAGAATCGTTTTTTTTTTGCCATTTGAAAAAAAAAATTTAAGCTTTAATTTTATTCAAATTAAACTCGTTACATTCATAGTATTTTCTAAAGTGTGGGGTGTTACGCCTTTCTCCGCAATTTTTTACTTTCAACGCCTGTAACTTTAGAACGAGAGGACGGATTGGAATGAATTCAACAGTTTTTTTGTCTTTCATGATGTCCACTTTTACCTTCTACTAATGGAAGTCCAGTGGGTGTAATATTTTTGAAGAAAGACGTCTTCGGTTGTCGATTTTTAAGCAGCTTCAGATTCAACTTTTTTGCAATTTTTAAAAAGCTCACTATTTTTGCAAATTTTATTCGCATTAAGCTTGTTACGTCTTTAGGGAACTAAAAACGACACATTCCGATCCAAAACCGAAAAAACAATCCGATAATGTTATTCAAAGTGACCATAGGCCATTCAAAGTATTATGTCTTTCTCAATTTTTAAAATCGACCGCCTGTAATTTTAGAATGGAGTTATTGGAGTAAATCCCAATTGCTGCTCTTCTTGATGTCCTCTTTTATCTACCGTCAACAGAAGTCTCGTAGGTTATTTTTTAGCACTTTTGGGATCGACTTTTTTTCCGTTTTTACAAAACTCACTTTTCTTGCTAATTATGTTTGAATTAAGTTTGTTACGTTCTTCGGGAATTGTAGATGATCATTCAGATCATAAACTGGAAAACAAAGAAAACAAAGTCCGAAATTTTACTCAAACCAAACAAACGGGGGGGTTCTTTATTTTTCAATTTTTAACTTTGACCATCTGTAATTTTGGAACGATTAGATCAATTGTAGTGAATCCAACCTGTTTTCTTTCCTTGATGTCCACCAACAGATAAAAGTCATATTGGTTTAAGTCCCGTAGGTCTAATAGTTTGTGAATTAGACACATTCAGTGATGAATTTACTCACTTTTAGAATGTGCTTATGTGCTTTGGAAGCATTTAGAAAAAAAGTTTACTTATGGGACTAATTTCACTCATACTGAATGACACTTTTGAGGGATCAAAATCGCCTTAACCCGGTCAAAAACAACAAAAAAATTACCAACACAGTTTCGAAATTGATCCAAAGAGACAATTTTCTTTTTCGCCTCAACTTCCAACTTTGTCCGCTTGTAATTTTAGAACTGTGGTATCTTGTTCTTTTAATGTTTCATTTGACCTCCTACTATAGAAAATTCCGTGAGATTACCAGTTTGGAAGATAGATTCCTCTGGTGGTCGATTTTTAAGCACTTATAGAACGTTCTTTGGAGGTATTTAGAAAAAATTCCACTTATGGGACCAATTTCAATCATAATATGTTTGTTTCGTTCATAGGGGACTGAAATCGCCTAATTCCCAAGGAAACGAGCAAAAAAAATTATGTTTCGAAATCGACCAAAGGGGGTTACCCATCCAAAAGGATATGGCATTGTTAGGCACTTTCAGGATCGAGTTTTTTAAAAAATCCCTTTTGGGGCTGATTTTGTTTGAATAAAATTTGTTACGTTTTTAGAAGATTACAGCCGATTATTCCGATCAAAAACAGCAAAAAAAAAATCTTCTTTTTTCAATCGAACAAAGGGGGGGGGGAGGGGGGTATATTTCGTCGTTTTCCTAGTTTCCAACTTCGTCTGCCTGTAACTTTAAAACAAAGATTTGACAGGTTGGAGTATTCTTAATGTCCTTATTTACTCCTTTCCTCAGAAGTTCCGTAGGTGCAATATTTTCGGAAATTGACCCTTTCGGTGGTTAACTTTTAAGCACTTTTGGAATCCACTTTTTTGTCAAATTGAAAAACTCACATTTCTCGCTAATTTAATTCAAATTAAGTTTGCAGTACTTAGAGCGTACTTTAAGGAAATTGCAAACGTCCCATTCCTACCAAGCATTGGAAAAATAAATCCCGAAATTTTATTGAAACTGACCAAGAGAGCAATATCTCCAATTACCCTTTTTTTCAATTTTCAAAATTGACAACTTGTGACTTTAGAACGATTGTGACGATTGGAGTCAAGTAAACAGTTTTTTGCTTTTCTTGACGACTTCATTTACCTTCCAGCAAGGGATGTCTTGTAGGGAGAGCATTTTCAGAGATACACCCCTTCGGTGGGCTATTTTTAGGTACTTTTAGTTTCGATTTTTTTTGTCATTGCTCAAAATTCATTTATGTGGCTAATTTTATTCGAATTAAGTTTGTAAGGCTTCTAAAGGATTGAAAATATTCCAGTCCGATCAAAAACTGAAAAAAAAATACGAAATTTTATTCAAACTGCACAAAATGGGTCGATCGTTTGGTACTTTTGGAATCGACTATTTAGACGTTTTTAGAAAACTCACTTTTCTCGCTAATTATATTCGAATTAAGTTTGATACGTTCTCCGACGATTGTAGACGACCATTCCGATCATAAGCTGAAAAACAAAGTCCGAAATTTTACTCAAACTAAGCAAAGGGGGGGGGGGGGTGAGGAGTTGTCACTTCGTTTTTTTTTTTCAATATTTAACTTTGACCGTCTGTAACTTTAGAACGATTAGACCGATGGTAGTGAATCCAACCTGTTTTCTTTCCTTGATGTCCTGTTTCTCCACCTACAGAAAAAAGTCTTATTGGCTTAAGTCCTGTAGGTCTAATAATTTGGGAGTGAGACCTCTTCAGTGATAGATCTACTCACTTTCAGAATGCGCTTTGGAAGAATTTAGAAAAAAAAGTTCACTTATGGTGCCAATTTCAATCTTGGTATGTTTGTGACGTTCTTGACGGATCAAAATCGCCTAATTCCGGTCAAAAACAACAAAAAAAAATCAACATTTTTTCGAAATTAATCAAAACAGAGATTTTTTTGGAAGATAAATTCCTCTGGTGGTCGATTTTAAAGCACTTTTAGAACGTGCTTTGCAGGAATCTATAAAAAATTCCACTTATGGGACCAATTTCACCCATAATATGTTTGTTTCGTTCATACGGGATTGAAATCGCCTTATTCCCAAGGAAGAGAAAAAAAATTACCAATAATATTTCGAAATTGACCAAAAGGGTATACCACACCTTTTTCTTTCTCAATTTCTAATTATGACCGCCTATAACTTTAGAACCGCTGGGAGTAGATCTACCGGTTTCTTGTTCTTTTTGATGTCTTTTCCACCTCCTGCCCATAGATGTAATATTTTCGGCAATAGACTTCGGTGGTCGACTGGCACTTTCAGGATCGAGCTCTGTTACGTTTTTATTACGAATTTTGTTACGTTTTTAGAAGATTACAGCAGTCCCATTCCGATCAAAAGCAGCAAAAAATTCTCTTTGTTCTTCAATCGACCAATGAGGAGAGGGATATTTCCTCTTTTTCTAAGTTTTCAACTTTGACTGCCTGCAACCTTAGAACAACGATCAGATGGATTGGAGCAATGTTGATGTCCTCATTTACTCCTACCATCGAAAGTTCCGTAGGTGCAATTTTTTTGGGAAATTGACCGAATTTTGGAATCAATAGGTAGGTGTGGGAAGGCGTATACTTCGTGCATTTGCTTAAAAAATCTTTTATTGGCGAACCGGTTTCGGCGCAAAGGCCATCATCAGCGCCCAAAAATCTATTAACTAGTAACGTTGTAGCAATAGTGTTGGTTGCCAACATAGCTATATAAAGAGTTTTAAATTCTTGTAAGAACTTACTCGGCGAAAGACGGGAAGAGAAGGGTGAGGAGTCATCGCGCCAAGGCACCCCAAAAAGCAGTCAATTTAAAACTTATGCTAACAAAAACATGTAATTGACAGCAACAGACCACACGTAACAGGCACGAAAATTTAAAAACTATTTAAATACTTTTGAAAACTATCAGGTCCAAGGAGGATTTGTAAGTTCTTATGTTTTTTATATTCCTAGAACTGACCTTCTTGGTGTGTGACCTTTTAATAAAAATTTAAGTTCAAACCTTGTTCTTCAGACTTATTAGTCTGACTGAAGCGCCATCTGCTGCTCACTGAGTGCAATTCGTCACAACTCTAAAACTAGTACTAGTAGGACAAGAATGGGAAAATTCAGATGCACAGTCATAGATGTCCCCGTCCCCCGACAAAACAGACCCAAACCGGTAACCCACCATACCGTTTGTTTATTGTTGTTTTGGAAAAGCGGGTTAATGTAATTTGTTGTTATTTATATCACCTGCACGTTAAGACATTCAGGATTCGCCCTCAATTCCCGGCTAATCTCCCGATCCTCCGTAAAATCCAGTCTGTTCATATTTTTTGAAGTGATGTGATGAAGAATTCTAGAATCCGTTTGGGAATCGAACATATGACACTTTTAAGTGATTTTCAAAAAAAAACGTAGTTTTATTTATGTGCTCTGTGATGCGTGTGTTAAGAGAGTGGAATGTGCGGCCCACGTATGATGCCAGGCATTCATGGCAATTGAGTTTGTAGATGCCGCTCTTGTCTGTAGAGTTTACAATGTGGGATTTTAGGGAGTTCTTGTTGAATGAGATTCTCACATTGGGCAGGCAATGTTGGAATATTTATTAATGTCCTGCGTCAGCTTGTTGGAGATGAAGGGGATCACCATGAAGCCCCTGGGTCAACGCCCTGTGATGTGTCGGCGTAAGCTTGTTTAGAGAGATCTTTCTGTCTGCATTTAGAAATAAGCCTGTCCACCATGTTGGTGTCATGTCTATTATTGGAAGGAATCTGTTTGATGATATTCACTTCCTTTTTGAAACTATTAGCAGACAAGGGGATATTAAGAATTCTGTGGACATAGCAGCGGAATGCTACCATTTTATGTCGGGTGGAATGCAGGTGGAATAGCGTAGTCTGTCTGGGTGGGCTTACAATATATCGAGAATTCAAGAGTGGTGTCTGTCTGTGTAATGGTTAAGTCGAAGAAGTGTAGAGAGTTTCATATTCAAGCTCTAATGTAAATGTAATTCTAGGATGGATCTAACTGAGTTTTTCTAACAAGAAACCAGCCCTTTCAGGTCTAGCATCAAGGATGCAAAAGTAGTCATTGAATAATCTAAACCAGTCGATAATCTCTGTACTCTTGTTAGTGAGTATTAGATTGTTTTCAAGAAAATCCATGTATAGGTCTGCGAGAAAAGGTGATAAGCAGCTACCCATTGTCAAGCCTTCCTTCTACTTGAAGATTTTTCGACTCAACTGGAGAAAATCTTGAGCCAAGCAAATATTAAGTATGGACAGTATGTCTACCACGTAGCGTATTCCACCTCCTTGGATATTAAGAGGTCCTTGACCATAATAACAGATTCATCTCTGGGTATCATGGTGTGGTATTTTAATTGGTTGATATTGGCAGTTCTTTCACTTTCCAGATAAAAACACATGAATTTTGAATACAATTTTTATGTTCAAAGGATGTCATTGAGGTTATAATATTTAGTATGTGAACATTGAGACGCAGCTGGCTGGTGTGTTCAAGAATCCTTCCACAGGTCGTATGGGGTTATCTACTTTATGGAGTTTAGGAAGGTCATAGAGTCTGGGGATTAGTGGAACGGCCTGGAAAGAGAGATTTGGGAGCCTCAAAGGACTCCAAGAAAGGTGAAAGTGGTCTAATAATATTAGTGATTTGTCTCTTGTACCTATTCATGGAGTTATTCGGGAGCATCTCAAAATTGTTCGCTGAAAGGAAAATCTCTACCATTTCAGCTTAAGCTAGTTTTGTTAGGATAACTAGACAGTCATCTTTATCTGCCTTGGTAATGATCAGGGAGTCTTCCTTATCTTTTTCTTAATTGCAGTTAAAGTCGAGGAACCACTGTTTTTTGTTTTTGTCCCGGTATACCTTTCTCCCTAGTTGCCTATTGAATCTGTACAGGTTCTTGTGTATATCATTGCGGAGTTGTCTTCAGCCAGTCAATTTCAGGGTTGTTGGACAACATCTCTCTAGCTACATCCATCTCAATGAAAAAGGAGTTTACAGCCTCATCTGTGACGTTAAATGAGATGCAGAATTTAATGCCTTTGCGCCGAAACCAGTCCAAAATAAAGGATTTTTGAAGCAAATGCACGAAGTATACACCTTCCCGCATCCACCTATTTATTAGTTACTGTGCACACGGCAGTTAACTTTTGAAACTTTTGGAATTGACTTTTCTGCAAAATTAAAAAAACTCGCTTTTCTCGCTCATTTTATTCGAATTAAGTTTGCAGTGTTTAAAATGTCTTTTAAAGGGATTGGAAACGTCCCATTCCGACCAAATATTGGAAAAATACACCCCGAAATTTTATACAAACTGCCCAAAGGGGGAGGGGGGTATTACGTTTTTTTTTCCTCAATGATTAACTTTGACCGCCTATAACTTCAGAACGATTAGAATAAATTTAGCCGCGTTTTTCTCTATTTGATGTTATCATTCACTTCCCGTCAACGGAATCTTCTAAGTTCAATATTTTTGGAAATAGATTCTTTCGGTTTTGGAAATATGTATATCTCTTCGGAAGTCAACTTTTAAACACTTTTTGCTAATAAAAAAAATACTTTTGGCGGTAGGTGAGAAAGATATAAATTACAACTTCTAGATATTTTTTGAAAAGATAAAGTATAGGAGGTACAACTAAGGCTTTCTGTTCTCTGCCGCTCATGACTTGTTTTGAACACAATTTGAAAACTGTGTTCAAAACAAAACACAATTTGAACACAATTTGACTATTTTTGTTTCGAAAACAAAATAATATCTATTCTACACTACAATATCCATTTTCGTGAGTGTTTGGTGTCTTAAATAATGTGGACAAAGTGTGTTATTCTTTAGTCCAACAGAGTTTTTTCTACTAAACAAACCATCCACCTGAAACTTTTTGAGCAATATTTCGAACGTTTCAACTACCACTTACTATTTGCATTTCAACACTATACCATGTATATAATAACTTGTTTGTCATAGACACCAGAATTATGAAAACAATGGAATACTACCTAAATCCTATAAAAATAGTATATTACGTAATAAGGGTTATACCAGCAAAGTTATGTGAATGCTATTTTTTATTTACTTACGGGTCATAGGTATTTTTTTTTAGAGAAAAACTAGTCATTAAAAACCCATTTGGTGGTATTACATTAGTACATAATTTTTTGTTCACTATATTAGCAGCGAAAGCAATAAAAATAAACGATACCCTTCATAAAGCGACCCACGAATTCAGCTTTTATAACCAGATGTTTGCCTATCTATAATATTTATAAATAACGTTTAATACAAATATTGATTGGTTTTCATAACGAACTAAAATTATATTTAATTTGTCCTAACATGTCGAAGTACGCACGATTGTCGTGTTTTCGTTATTGGGATTCGCAAAATTGAAATTAAATTTTGCGATCGTTCTGCCGAAATTAAAAACTGATATATACGTTATTCGAACATGTTCCCAAAAGCGTTTTTAATTTTTGTTCAGGCCCTTCAAACAACATTCATGAACATCCTTTCCAATCTCTATAATTACGTTTGAAATTTAGGGGGCGTTATTTGGAAACAAATGTAAAAAAAAATAGGCCCAGACAAGCGCCGTCGCCGTGTCTTAAGGGGGATTTTCCTAATTGCGAATATTTTAATTAGCAGAGTCATCAATATTCCGCGGCACGTCTATCGCCAGTACGATAAACTGATATTTATGCCCCTAATACCGTTGATTCTTGCTCCCTAATTTATGGTCCCTCACGGTTCGTAATGCTCTTCCAAATAAGTGCTGAGAATTGTTTCTGGAGGCTTATTGTATAAATCGAGTGGTGGAATTACCAAAAAGTGCTTTCAATTACTTGACAAATATCTTTTTTATACTTAATTCAATAAAAACTAATACAAAATTTGAAAGCTGACTTTCTATGATGAGTTTGTAAAAAGTCAAAATAACATTTAAAGAAATAATATTAAAATTAGCGAATACTACACGATTTGGTAGTAAATCCCCCAAAAGAAGTGGGACTCAGGGTTTTTAATACAATACTATTATAGAAAAGATTACTAGAGTCTGTCAAATGATAACAGAAAATGCCAACGTAAAACCAAAGATGGGATTCCAAGTACCACATTGTATATTTTGTAACGAAACAGAGTACCATGTCAGAGCTAGAGGGAAATACAAAAACCTTCTCCCAGATGTCACTTCTCGATTGGAAAAGAAGAGCATCACCAAAGTTGAGATAACCGCCCCTAGGCTCTCATTAATTTACTACGTTTTTGACGTTACTGACGTTTTTTGCGAAAAAAGTCCAACTGTTGCGTTATTCCAACTTTTGTTTTTGCTTTCTTAATGTGGCCTTTCAACTCCCACCAACGGAAGTTCCATAGGTGCCATATTTTCAAAGATAGTCTCCTATGGAGGGTCGATTTTTAGGCACATACAATTATTAAACAAGCTTTTAATAATAGCCATTATTCCCTTAGGGGGACGTCACGAGCTGAATGCGAGGGGCGCAAGTCTCCCGTGGAAACAATGCCCATAAAAAGCGAGTATAATACTATACTTTGTCCACGGCCTATGTCTAGTAATTACAAACTAGAAAATCTATATGTTGTGTAGGTAAAATTATTAAAATGTCAAGGCGACACTCGCATTTGACGGCAAAACCGGTGCCACCAGTGCATTTTTTACGCTGTGGCATATGATATTGCGTTGTTGTCTACTCCTACTGGTTGCCAAGGCAACATATATAACTTAAATGGAGAGCGGGATTAATGATATTATTTCCGCAGTTTTAACTCATTTATCCCTCTGACGCTATATGAGCAAATACCTTCTAGAACTATACGGTCTTCTATGGAGCCCATTTTAGGGATTAGAACGTCCTTAGTGGGCATTGGAATTGCCAACAGTAGGTCTGATACAAACCGCGCATGCGCGAGATTTTAAATGGTGTTTTCGAGTGACGGCTCAACGGCGCTCTGAGAGTACTTCTATCCTTTTTTTTTCAATTAAAATTAAGATTAGGCATACTCTTAGAAAGGCCACCCGAAAACGTTGTTCTAATATTTACATAACCTACCATTTTGACGTCGATTTGACAACTAATTGATGTTTATTATATATTTTACCAATTTTGCAGTTAATTACTAAATTTTTAAGGAATAGGAACTTTGAATTCATTGAGGGTTCATCTAAACTGACTAATAATATCGCTCGTTGTACGGGTAAGCTGGAATATGTATATGTCGATTAACAATTTAACAATATTTCCTCATTCATCCAGGCATTCCACGCACTCAACTCAACTCATACCCGCACAGAGCGAATCTTTTTGAAAAAAGCATTTTGAATTTGCCGTAAAGTTACAGTTGTCTCCATTCTCGAAAAAGTCGGACTCAGAACGTGTTCGGTTATTTTGTTATTATGTTATGTTATGTTATCACTATGTTGAATTTTTTTTATAAGACATGCCAAGGCTTGTCAAAATAGAAAAAGACGTCTCTAAATCACTTGCATTATTGCCAAATCGCAATCACAGTCTTCGAGAGTTTCTTAAAAAAGGTTTCCTAAGGTCAGTATCAAACACATTACTTAGAATAATGAATAAAATATAATATTTTTACTAAGAATATTAAGATAGACCGCAAATATGAAACACTTCCTTGGAAATACTTAATACTTTATCTTCACGTGATCGCGATATTTTAGGGATAATTCTGATAATTGTGGTAATGCTGGCAACCACAACAAGTGAACTCGCGCATGCGCACCGGATATCTAGTCTACGGTTATAAGGGTTCCCGGCGGTTTTAGCATTCTTTTTTTCTGACACGACTGATCTTATATTCAATTGTTTTTATAAGTATATGAACCCTATTTAACTTTTGTCAACAAGCTAAATATGAATATATTATTAGGTGGTCGTAGACAAAAATTATTTTTGAATCCAAATACCTTTTATTTATCTGTTTTATAGTTTTTTATTAATTTTTTTATTATATTTATATTTTATTTATCATGGGTAATTTTGCTGCACTTGTGTAATTACTCCCGAAAAGATCACACCGAAAACTGCATTGTAGCTATGTCACACGCTGCGTTCTACATGTGGTTTCATTGACATATTAGATGTCATTTTTCAGTTGTCATTCTGATATTTTATAATTCTTTTTTGTTATTTTAATTTTGAGTTGTCTTTACTATTTATCTAGGTGGTAGAAATTGTTACAAAATAAAGTTTTAATCGCTATACTCTTGTAATATTCTCCCTAAATTACAGTGGTGCATCCAAATAACCTGATAATTTTGCATTCAAGCTTGTGATCTTGAAAAAACTGCATTCGGTTAATTTCATATTATGTTAAAAAAGCACTCTACCTTCGGTTTCGGGCTCTTTCCCCACAATATGTAAATAAGCTCATGCAGTTTTTAGATCACAAGCTTTCATGCAAAATAATTAGTAATTTTAATGCACTTGTGTATTTAACCCCAAATATTGAACTCCTAACTGTAAATTACATTTTGTTGGTGTGTATATTATTGTTATCCTTAGTTAAAATTGGCCGTCAACTTCACGAAATAGTGTATAAAATATGTTGTATAGTGTATAAAAGAATTGTAAAATTTTTGGAAATTTTGCATTCAGATTTGTTGCCCTGAAGAAACAGCTTTTATGCATTTTGGTTGTTATTTAACAAAAAGTGCCTGATACGAAGGAGAGGGCACATTTAAGCTGTTTCTGCGCAACAAAACTTCAGGAAAAAATTTCGGCAATTTTATATGCACTTAACTTAATTGTTACTTTTTTTTTCCGCACTTAGTATTTTATGTAGTCCGGCCCTGCAGGGGTTTCCAATGGCTAAGGTCATTTATATTGATTATTGGAAGATCTCAAACCCTTCACCCTGATTGGACCTAAAGGTTAACTAAAAATCGTGACATCACCATTTGCCACCAATGGATAATTTTGTAGAATTTGCATACTTTTTTGGTACTTTTGTACGGCTCTAGTTTTTTTTTTATTTTATGAATTTTCATTCCTCTCTTTTTTTCTTTTTCATTTCTTTTTTATTTTCTTTTCGAAAGTAGATAATCAAAGGGGATTTGGGCCCACTTTAAATGGTCTAGAATCACCCATTGGCCTCATAGGGAGCGTCACACGAGGTTGCTGGAAGTTGACCTTGAGAATCGCGAGCCGTGACCTTGGAAAGTCGCTGGAAGCTGACCTTGAAAATGCGTGCCATGTGACCTTGAAAAGCGACTTTGGACTCCAGCTGAGCCCGCCTAATTCCGGAAAATAGTACACACTAGTTACCCGAAAGCTCACAAGCTCGTGGCTCGATTTACTCGCTTTTCCCGGCGGTACTACCTTCATTCAAGGCGCGATAACCATCATCTATGGCAGTCGTCAATTTACCACCTCTGGATTCATTCGCCGGAATACGTAGGGTCCCTCTGATGGACTATATTTTGGTTCATGCCAAGAGAGACGAGCGACCATTTGTGGAAGTGGACATTCACGGTCATAATTTCTTTGGACTATAGGATAGTGGTTCTTCTCGGACCATCATTGAGCTACCTGGATGGTCTATTTTGGGATCCAATGCAGCTTGAAGGAGTCCATTAAAATTCCTTGTAAGGTAGCTAATGGTCAAATTTGTTACAGTTTAGGTACTCTCACAAAGTAGTAAGTAGTAAAGTTATCATTCCGGATGCGTATCCTATTCCCTATGTTAGTACCTCATTGGACAAGCTAAGAGATGCTCTATATCTAAGCCCCTTAGACATCAAATCCGCATGATGACAAATTCCTGTTTCAGAGACCTCAAAACCCTTAGCCGCATTTATTGTTCCGGGGCGAGGTTTGTTTCAGTTTCGCAGAATGCCTTTTGGGCTAACCAACGCACCTGCCGTGTGGCAAAGGTTGATTGATTGTGTGGTGGGGGTGGATTTAGAGAAGTTTGTTTTTGTTTATTTAGATGATGTCAAAATTTGTACTCAAACATTTGAGGAGCATTTGTCCGTCCTGAAAAAGGTTATTACACGTCTTCGCAAAGCTGGCCTTACCCTCAATCGGGAGAAGTGTAATTTTTGTAAAAAAGAGTTGAAATACCTGGGTTATGTGGGCAACTCTTCTGGTCTTCTTGTAGACCCAGAAAAAGTTGAGGCCATCATGAATATTTCACAACCGGAGACAGTGACAG
Source organism: Taphrorychus bicolor (assembly GCA_951812265.1). Taxonomy (NCBI): domain Eukaryota; kingdom Metazoa; phylum Arthropoda; class Insecta; order Coleoptera; family Curculionidae; genus Taphrorychus; species Taphrorychus bicolor. Next base: position 58,049,117 of record OX638297.1, on the reverse strand, counting down.
AGGTGAGACGAATGGTCGGTTTGGCATCTTGGTACCGTCGTTTTGTACCGGGTTTTAGTACTTTGTTGGCTTCTCTTACTGCTCTCACACGTAAAAATGTGCGATTTGTCTGGAGTGAGGAATGTGAATCGGCTCTGAAAAGTCTTAAGGAACATTTAGTTAGTGCACCCATTCTTTCTTGCCCAGATTTTAACGTTCCATTTGTCAGGTTTGGTTTTTTTTTCGGTCAGGTTTTTTCTGCTCGTAGTATTAATTTTGTTTAGTCCGGCCCTGCAGAGGTTTCCGATGGCTAAGGTCATTTATGTTGAATATTGGAAGATCTTAAACCCTTCACCCTGATTGGTCCTAAAGGTTAACTAAACATCACCATTTGCCACCAATGGGAAGTTTTACAGAACTTGCATAACTTTTTGGTACTTACTTGGTGCCGCCTTAGTTTTTATTTTGGTTTTTTTTTTATTTTTCTTTTTTTTTTACAGTGTAAAAAAAAGTTTGATGGGCAGGGCAGTGTCAAAAAAAAACATAACAACATATATTACTGTTGATAATTCCATTTGGATATTAAGTTTATTACGTTCAATTTCTGCTTGGAGGTACACCTCTTATGAACGAAAGTCCAGTAGGTGTAATATTTTCAGACCTCCGTCCATTTTCAGTTTTTAGGCAATTTTTGAACCGAGATTTTTACTTAAAAAATGAGGGCTAACTTCATTCAAACTAAGTCTGTTACGTTCTTACGCAATTGAAAACGTGCCATATCATTAAAAAACCTCAAAACAATTTTTAGAAATATTTATGAAATTGAGCGAAAGGGAGGTGTTACAAATTTGTTCTCAATTTTCAATTTTGATCGTATGTAACTTTAGAACCATTGGACCGATTAGAGCAAAACTAACTGTTTTCTTGCTCTTCCTAATATCTCTTTTCTTCACCACAAATGGAAGTGCGGTAGGTACAATATTTTCGAAAGTAGATCCCTTCTGTGGTCACTTTTTAGACACTTTTAAAACAAGATTTTTTACTTAAAAAAAAACAAGGTCTAAATTCAATCAAAATAAATTTCTTACGTTCCTAGGTGATTGAAAAAGTGCCATTTTGATCAAAATCATCAAAAAATGTTGTGAAATTTTTATGAAAGGACCCTATTTGTGACCAGAAAGGGCTAAATTTTTTCAATTTTCATTTTTAACCGCCTTTAACTTTAGAACGATTGGACCGATTGGAGCACAAATAAATGTTTTTTTTTTTTTAATTCTTTCATCTACTACAAACGAGAGTCCCGTAGTGTTACAAAATCGAGATTTTTGTATAAAAAAAAACAATTTATTTTTAACTACATATGTAATGTTGACATTTCTGTCTTTTGATAATCTTGGAAGTCTTTCATTACTGGTATAGGACGGGAACTAATTCTATTACTGGTCTAGGACGGGGGAATTACAGAAACCCTGAATGTTGGTTTTGCCCTGTGCCATAGCAACCATCAAAATTCCGCCTCCTGAATAAAGATTTGAGCCAGAATATTATATGAATAAATAATATTCAAGAAAATTTTTTGATGTTATGCAGAAAGTGTGGTTGAAAATAAAATAGTATACATATACTCGATGGGAAGCTTTATTACTGTCTCGAGAATTTATCTATATTTATATTAACAACATTAATATAAAATATTAATAACATAATCTCTGGAGGGTAATGAAAGACTTCCCATCTCGTATTGTATATACTATTACTGGCTAACTTTATTCGATTTAGGTTTGTTGCATTTTTTAGACGATTGAAGTTGTGTAACACCGAATAAAAACCTCAAAAAAAAAGAATCCGACATTTTTATGAAATTGACCAAAGGGGGGGGGGGGAGGTATAACTTATTTTTTCAATTTTCAATTTTGATGCTTATAACTTTACAACGAGTGGACGATTGGAGTAAATCTAACGGTTTGCTGCTTTCCTTGATGTCCTCTTTCACCTCTTCCCAGCCAAAATCTATTAGATGAAATATTTTGTGAGATAAATCTCTTCGGTGGACAATTTTAAGTCATAAACAGGAAGAAAGTTTTGAAATTTGTCAATAGGTGGATATTATTTTTTTACTCAATTTTCAAACTTGTAACTTTAGAACAATGGGACCGATTGGAATAAATTCAACCGTTTTTTTTTACAGAAAAATATGGCATAATCAAAGTAAATGGAATTTTTTTTTTCAGGCTTTCATTTTGACATTTGCCAGCCAACTAGATAAATTTTTTTTTCGAATGAACATCCCCTTTTTGCTAAATCTTTCAATTTAACTTTGGCATCAGGGATTTGCTCATTAGAATGTTAGTCATGTCACACAAATTTTGAGAAAGAAAGGCAGAATACATGGACTTTCGTTGTTTGTTACCACTTATCAATAATATTTTATTTAGAACACCACATTTCCTAATCACTTTTAGGTTTAATCATTGAATCATACCCGAAGAAGTGTAGTGTAAACTCGCAACAACGATACCGTGTCTGCAGCAATGAAACCGTTAATATTTAATATTGCTTACAGTCCATAAATTTCATATCGGGACCCCTCCAGGTTGGCAAAATAAAATTAAGAAAGCGTAATGAAAGCAAAGTTTATTAGATAATTTTTATAGTTTTTATGAGCAGAGATCTTAATAAGATTTTATAGCGTTTTTATTACGGTCCTGTAAGAAAATTGATAAAGTTCCTTGTGAACTTTTTCGCTTTCGCGAGATCAGAGGCAAGTGTTTTAATTACTGTAATATGAAGTGTAAGCAATTTTGAGGTTTAACAAAATGCAGATTTGTTTGGAGAGTTTCAACAAAAATGAATTTTGTATTATGTTTGATTTTTTAATCAGTTTGGAGCAAAACTAAAAATTATGTGACTGATCTTAATATTCAGGTAACATATAGTATAACTGTAATTAGAATAAGCACTTTTTACATATCTTTGTAAACAAAAACTGCACATATATTTTTTCCAGCCTTAACAAATACTCATAGTTTCCTCAATTAACTCGTTTAGGAGTAACTGACGTTTTGATTGTGTACGCCTTTATTCGTCAAAACTTCTGTTAAATGAGCTTTGCACTACAACGCAGAATGCTGAATCTAGTTTAGAAACCTTCGAAACATTTGACACCTGCTATAAATCCGGTAGACGTGTGCACTCACGAACTACTCCATATCGGAGTTATCTCCGAGCCAGGAAAGCAGAGAGCAACAATTTATATTAATCGGCTGCACAAACAAGTCTCTATTCAAGAGGCGGAAGCTGATAACAAGTATCTAAAACTAGCGAACTTCTCTCCCGCTCGGTATATATTTTAGCATCGATAATTTTAAATTATAGTTGTTGTTCGCGAGATGGAAACTCAATATGAAGTTTTACCCGGTTGGTTAAGCAATTAGGACTAGATAGATGCCAAAAGGGGGGTGAAGTTTTTTCGGAATATTAAATTAAGCCCCCATTATTTAGTCAATATGCTTCAGTTTGGGAAATTAGAAATTAATATCAAGTGTATGCGAACAGCGACAAGCTAAAGCAAGACTTTAGTGTTTTGTGCTGATAGACACTGGTGCCTATTTTTAGACGGTCTTGACGATGCGATGAATAAAATGGACTAGTGGAGGGAATGATTAATTTTAAGTAAACAAAATATCTCCTTCGCAGAGAAGAAGACAAATATTTGCGTTTCCATTGAAGACTGAGGAGTTTCTATCACTTGTGCAACAAGAAACTCGTTTATTTTTGCCTAGAAGTAAATCAAACCACGAGGAAATTTATTAAAAAAATGACTTTACACCCCCGATAAACTATCTACTACTCTGGTGGCAACATTGTAATGTAATGTAATAACTACTAAATAAGTCTCATTAATTTATTTTTAACGAAATCCTGCTACTTTTAAATACCGAAGCACATATGGTTTTCACATTATTCGTTGATATATTCATATTTACTTTATTTGGTAACAAGCAATAATTAAAAATAATAACTTTAATCCATCTTCAATCTCAATTTGTAACGATACTTTGTGGTAATGATCTCAGCTAATGGCATAAAAGAATGAAAGAATCTCTTTTTTGTTTATGTCTCATATTTAATTAATTATAAATAATTTAGTATTTTTCAACGCAAGTAACAAATTCTTATTGCTACCAACTTACTGATAGATTTCCATATTTTCTGCTGAACTATTCCTTACTGTTTTCATATTTTTTAAAACTGTATGCAATTAAATTTTAGTTTTTTAGTTGCTCTGTTTGCTTACTTAATAAGTAACTTACTTTTTATTTTAGACCACTTTAGTTTAAATTTTTATTTTTCTCGGTTGCATGAAGTTTTATCTTTTTGATGTAATTCCTTATTCATGTAAAAAGCAATTAGTTTTCGCGCTAGAATTCGATTAGTTGACCATTGACGGAATTTTTTCAAGTTACAAATCCAAAATTAATGTTCTTTTTATAATCGTATTTTTGGATTTTTTTTTCCTTTACTTTCAATTGGAATTTGAAATTTTTAGTTATCTCGTTATTTTGCACGACCAGTAGACTAATAATATTATAATATGTTAGTGGTTCATTTGTGAAGCTAAGTTTGTAATCAAATTTACAATATCAAACTACTTTTCGATTTCAGTTATTACTTCGTTATTAATTTAAAATAATAATTAGTTTAAATAAAGCATTTCAATTTATCAAAAAAGTAACACTTTTTCTTATATATAAAAGTTGCACGATATCTCCTATTTAACTACCTCTTGTGGGATTGCAAGTAAAAATAAGAAATACGCATATCTTTACCTTAACTTTCAATTGGTATTTGAAAGTGTTATTTATCTCGTTATTTTGCACGACGTGATAAAGTTATAATTTGTTGATGGTTCTTTTGTGAAGGTTAGTTAGTAATAATATCTAAAGTATCAAACTACTATTAGATTTATGTAATTACTTCGGTACTAATTTGCAATAATAATTAATGTAATGTTCCAAAGCTCTCCATCAAACAAGTGATAACTTTCTTTATATTTAAGGAACATGATATCTCTTATTTAATTACCTATGATGGCTCTTCAAGTAAAAGTACTTAAATTCCAATATTTCTCCTGACCTTTAATTAGTATCCTTTAAATTGGCATTTAAAATTGTTACTTACCTCGATATTTTACAAAATAAGTAATAAAATTAAAATATGTTAGCAGTTTTTTTGTTAGGGTTAGTTAGTAATAAATTCTTAAGTATCAAATTGCTTATTGATTCAAATAATCGTTTTAGTATAAATTTATAGCAATAATTAAATGTAATGTTCCAAAGCTTTCCATCAAGACTGAGAGTTTTCTTTATATTCATATAGAATGACATCTCTGATTTAATTACTTCTGATGGCATTTAAGAACTTTGCATTAGCATCCTTTACTTTCAATTCGTAAGTAGTAAAATTTTTATTTATCTAGGTATTTTACACAAATAATAATCATAACTCGTTAATAGTTCTTTTATGAGGATACAGCTCGGCCACCAATTATATATATAGAGCACTTGAGGTGGGGTATGAGCTAGCTCTCAAGGCCAAGGCGCTAGCGACGCGCTCAAGGTTACGCATGTCGCCGGCCGTGACGTTCAAGGTCACCTCCAGCGTGGACCCGTCAGTATAAATTTATAGCAATAATTAAATGTAATGTTCCAAAGCTTTCCATCAAGACTGAGAGGTTTCTTTATATTCATATAGAATGACATCTCTGATTTAATTACTTCTGATGGCATTTAAGAACTTTGCATTAGCATCCTTTACTTTCAATTCGTAAGTAGTAAACTTTTTATTTATCTAGGTATTTTACACAAATAATAATCATAACTCGTTAATAGTTCTTTTATGAGGATACAGCTCGGCCACCAATTATATATATAGAGCACTTGAGGTGGGGTATGAGCTAGCTCTCAAGGCCAAGGCGCTAGCGACGCGCTCAAGGTTACGCATGTCGCCGGCCGTGACGTTCAAGTTCACCTCCAGCGTGGACCCGTCAAGGTCGCTTGTTGCGGTTCTCGAGGTCATCCCCAAGAGCTCGCCAGGGCTAAGGTGGAATAAAGTCCCAATGTTCCATAGTTGAAATGGGGGATAGCTTTCAAGGTCAAGGCGCGCGTTCAAGGTTACGGATGTCGCAGACGTTCAAGGTCACCTGTAGCGTGGACCCGTCTTTGAAATTCTCGAGGTGACCTCCAAGCGCTGGTCATGGCTAAGCTGGAAGAATGTCCTTGGATTGCCCTGAAGTGCGCTTTGTTTAACTACTAGTTAGTAATAAAACAAAGTAATAAATGACTTTTCGATTTAAGTTATTAATTCAGTATAAATTTATATGATAATAAATTGTACTGTTCCAGAGCAATTCATCAAAAAAGTGATAATTTTATATATTTAACTCCCGTGATATCTCCAATTTAATTACTTCTGATGGCATTTCAAGTTAAAGTAAATATTTTGCACATTTTTGGCATTACTTTGAAATGGTATTTGAAATTGTTACTTTAGTCGGTATTTTTCATGACAAGTAATAAATTTAAATGGTAATCGCCTCGTCGGTTTATTACATTACCATATTTTCTTTCTCATATATTATTCCTTTCTCATAAATCTAGTGGTTTGGCCATTTGTTTTTTTGATTTTAGTAGTTCTTTAGCGCACGCGATTTTAATTAACGAAACAACAAAAAGTTGAGTACGATCAGCAATCAAGTGACTTATAGGCACTTTCGCACTTATGTATACTTAAATTTTGCTACGTATGCCACTTGTGGTATACGTAGCAAAATTTTGAAGAACGTACGTTCAATCAAAATATAGCGTGTAAAAACTTGTTTTATTTCCTACAACCCCTTATAAAACCAAACATCGCAATTCAATACATTAGCCCCGACAATTTATGATAACACACAGTCCTGCGTTAAAGTTGTTTGTGCGATCGTGCGTTGGCAAGAACATTTGAACGATGGTATTCTCTGGCTGTGAAATGTTTCTAAAAACACTATATATTGCTCAGCAGGCAAAAAAATAAACTCCAGTCAGTAACATCGCAAATCTTATTTGGATGCAAAATGTAATATAACCAGTAAAAATCAGTTATTTACTTGATATAATGACATTTAATGAACTGAATGCTTTAAGGTAATTTGAAAATTATTTTACACAACTCGCAAAAAAGTCTCTTAGTGCACTAGCCACCCGGGCCTTGGGAACTACATTTTAAGCTCGTGTGTTAAGCGCTACTTTCTCAGCTTCTTAGGTAAGTAAATATTACATGCGCACATGCGATAAACAGTTTTATTTTTTACCATATATGTGATAATGACATTACTGTCTCTTTAAAATATTGGAAATTTCACATTACAGGTCTAGGAAGGGAAGTGATTGCGATCATTACCGTCCTAGACTGGTAATTGCTAGACTCGTAATGACGATTGTCGTTATTGTTTATTATGCTCTATACCATAGCAACCCTCAATATTTCGCCTAGTAAGTGAAGATTTCAGACATAATGAAATACGTTACGTGACATCAATTGGATAGCTTACATTATTACACAGCCAGGACTAGCTTTTGACAGTATGCCAAGAATTACGAATGTAAACTTGACTTTAGTGGATGACATTGATATGACTATGTTTACTGAAAGGGGAATTCGAAGTGGTATCTCGCAATGTTCAAATCCATATAGTAGAACTAAAAATTCCCCTATATTTGTAAGGGAACAAGCTACAATTCTGAGTATCCGACCAAGTATATTATGTATTTTGATGTCAATAATCTATTGGTGCAGCAATGAGCTTTCCATTGCCTGCAGGGAAATTTACGTGGGTTGATGACATTTACCAACTTGGGGATATTTATATATTTCACAAGATAGTGAGTTTGGTTACATTTTCGAAATTGATATTCACTATCCAAAATAATTATTTCAGACACAGCGAGACTTCCCACTCTGTCCAGAACATTTAATTCCTCCTATATCTGCATCACTTTCACTTAAATTATTAACCCAATTTTATGACTAGAAGCGATATATTAGTCATTACAGAAATTTGCAACAAGTCTTAAAATTAAACTTGAACATTGGAAAAATTCACATGTGTTTTTAAAGCATGGCTCAAAAATAGATTGATTTGAATGCAGAGCGTCGTAAAGATAGAACAAATGAATTTGAGAAAAAAAAATTACAAGCTGATAAGTAACGTACCCTATGGGAAAACTATTGAAAATCTGCGAAAGTACAAAGATATAGAACTAGGGACAAGGTGGGAATTAAGATTTGGTGCGAATTATTACATTTCACAACCAAACTTTCACTGTTGTGAAAGTTTTGATAAAAATATTGTTCTGATTGAAATGTCTAGATTAAATATAAAATTTAACAAACCCATCTTTATCGGTATGTCAACTTTAGACGTTTCAAAAACTATTTTATATGGTTTTCATTACAACTATATTGTGGAAAAATTTAAGTCCAATGCAGAATTATTATAGTTATTAAGTTAAAGGTATTCGATCTTATGAACGACAAACGAATGGTAAATTATATTTTTACAGATATCTGGGGATATAATGTCTAGTTTTAAATAAAACACATTTTATTTTTGTCACTACTGAAACGTTTGTCGTGAAATTGAGTTGAGAGTATAAACGCCATTGAGAGAAAAAAATTTTTGATTGTGATAAAAATCTTGATCATGCAATTTATTTTCTAATATACTCTTTATGCAATATCAATTTGTTTTAAATTTAAGACAATTACCAAACTCTACTGGCGCTTTTCAAGACTTTTAATAAGGTTGGTTAAGTTAATAATACATTATCTATATGTGAAGTAAATTAACATATTTTTAGACTGAGATCAAAAACAAAAGGTGTTTCAAAATCGAAAAAGATTTGCTTATATACGAACTGGAAAATACATTAGAAGAATGCTACCTGTCAAGTTACAGTCATTGTTTTTGTTTTTTTGTTTTTGCCCGAAATCTTGTGAAATGCATGAGCAAGGAGAAGAACCCAATATTTCGGTTGATTTGTACTGTTATGAGGATATACCGGAGTCATAGTGTAATTCGGCTTAGAGCAATAGAACAGCTAAGAAATGAGATTCGTACTTACTACGTAGAAGCTCACCATAGTCTCCACATGAACCAGGACGTCGCACAGTGGGGTATTGAGTAAATCTAAGTGGACAAAATCTTGTAATTTGATTTCTGGCTTGAAATTGCTCAGTAATGTTAATAACAACTTATTTTTTATATTTTATCAATGTAAACAGTGTGTTCATAAAGTTTGGAAAATAAAAATATAAAATTTTGACAGAAAAGGATGGCTATAAAATTTTGACACAAAAGGATGACAATCAAAGTAAATAAATTTCATATTTCCATTTTTTCTTTTGCATTTCACAGTCAACTAGAGGACGTTTTATAATGAACAGCCATTATTTTCGCCCTGAAGAGCGATAAGAGAATATCTAAAAAAAGAGAGTCTAAAAAAGCTCTTTAAAATTAACACTGAGTAATGCAATATTTGCGTTTGTCGGAAAGTTTTCATCAAACACCTTCAACTTTCAAAGTGTTAATTCAGGAAAACTTAATATCTTATGCGAACTCTATATCGCAGTGGGGTGGCATTACTCCAACCGAGACTTCAAACCCACAAAACAGAATTTGAATATAGAAGCAGACAATCGTTCGACATTAATTTTATTTGAAACAAAAAACTCGAAATATTCATCCTTAACTTAGTTTCTAATTTCAGATTTCAATTAATACTACGATATAATAAGACTAATAATGTTTGAAGAAATGTTTGATAACAACAGTGCAGTACATAAAATTACACAACCAAGCATTAGAGGACAAAAGAAAATGACTTAAAATGCTAATTATTGGACTCATCACTGTCACTACTGTCAAAGTTTACTCGTAATTCAGAAGAACCATAACTTTCGTTAAACGATAAAGATGTCGAAAGCGAAAGACAACTTAAAAGTGATGTTACTTCGTGGCTCAATGTGTCCCTATGTTTACAATAATTTTGCCTGTACATGTTAATTACAGGATCGGAGCTAATTAACAACATACGTATAAGCTCTTTATTTGTTGTTGTAATTAGCGTCCTTAAGTTGTAAGTAGTTGGTGAAGTTAGCGGGATTAGGACAAATAGTGCACCTCTTCTTTATTCGAAAATGGCCGACGTTTCGACTGTTTATTTAGTCTTCATCAGGGCTAAAACCCAATGAGTTAAATAGTAACAAATCCCTGGGCCCAACATAAAATTGCAAATAATGTTTGTTACATAATGGAACGTAAAATCATATACATCTATTACATCTATAAAAAAAAATTTTTTTTTTTAAATTTTAAAAATGTTTAAAAAAATTAATAAAATTAAATATACAGACAAATTATAAACAACTACAAGAATTAACATTTGACAATTACTGACAGTACCAAGTAACCAGTAAACATTGAGGCGTACATTACGGAAGACAGAACTTACCTATTCTCACTTAGAGAGGGTAGTCATTTAAAATTCTATTCTAATGACTAATGACTACCCTCTCTAAGTGAGAATAGGTAAGTTCTGTCTTCCGTAATGTACGCCTCAATGTTTACTGGTTACTTGGTACTGTCAGTAATTGTCAAATGTTAATTCTTGTACTTGTTTATAATTTGTCTGTATATTTAATTTTATTAATTTTTTTAAAAAATTTTAAAATTAAAAAAAAAAAAAAATTATAGATGTAATAGATGTATATGATTTTACGTTCCATTATGTAACAAACATTATTTGCAATTTTATGTTGGGCCCAGGGATTTGTTACTATTTAACTCATTGGGTTTTAGCCCTGATGAAGACTAAATAAACAGTCGAAACGTCGGCTATTTTCGAATAAAGAAGAGGTGCATTATTTGTCCTAATCCCGCTAACTTCACCAACTACTCTTTATTTGTTGCAAAGCGAGATTTTTTTTGAGTATGATTTTGTCGAAATTTTCTGCAATCTTTATTTCTTGATTCTTGTGCCTCATCGGACAGTTGTCCAATTAGCGCAATAATATGTCTAATTATCTTACTACTGTGCATCAATATTTTTTGAACAGTAACCGGCATGGAGTACCACGAATATAGACATAAATATAATTTTTTAGTTTCTATAACATATTTTTCAAATTCATCTACATTAATTTCAAATTCCGATGATAGGACTTGTAAAATGACGCAAAATCTATGTATGAGTTTTTCATCCAAGCCTGCTATACTTGCTGCAGTTTTTTCAAAAAAGGTCTTGCTGTGTTTCCGTCATTTGTAGATCCGAAACCTGGTTTTGGCCGATCTACAATTAAACCCATTTCCAGTTTGAACTTTTGTTGATTTTCTGTTTTTTTCTTCTTTACTATTTCTTTTTCGTTTGGATCTTTAACTTGTCAGGATTTTAAGTCTAATTTATAACTAATATGTAGTAGATACTCAAAATATCTTATCCAAGCATGAGGCGTGGATATGCCAAAACCATAATTTTGTTTTTGAATGTTATGAGCCACGAGATTATTATTCATAGTTTTTGGGGTAGCACCACAAAGATAACAAGTTTGGGTGGATTTCGAGTCAATCAAATTGTTACAAATTTTACCATCTACCATAGTTAGCAAAAGCTCGTGATAAATGATTATTTGGGCATTGTCCAGTGTAATTTTTGAAGGGGTCAGCTTAGCGATTTGTTGTTGAATAAGGCCCGTTTCTAATTCAACCATGTCATAATATTCTTTTGAAAACAGGAATTTAATAGGTCGACAAAATGTAGTTGATGAAGGTGTTTTATTCTCCCAAATATTACTTGTTGGATTATTTAAGGAATGTGATATAAGTGGGACAAAAGAAAATACAAATACATATTCATCATCAGCTTCTGGAGCTTGAAACCTCTGTTTGTATTTACTGTGACCAGAGCTTCCAGTGCAACCCCATTTGCTGACTAGTTTAAACTCATAAGTATTTGAAGGTGTAAAGTGCTTTACTACATTTTGTTGGGAAATAACTAATCGATGGGTGATCCATTAAAGCTAGAAGAGTAATTTCCGCATTAGACTCTCTAATGCGGAACAGTCTAGTTTTGCTAATTGAAGACTATGGTAAAAAGGATATAGAGTATGCCCCACGTTAACTGCTCATTAGGTTATAAGAATGTTAAGTATGTAATAAAATTCAAATATTAGGCAAGTGCTTCATCTTTGTTGAACTGCCGCAATGAAGTACTCTTTGCGCATCGCAAATGCTTCAATTTGGTTGCATGTTGAGAGGAAGCATTTGTCATTTCCTTCACCAAATTTGCAGCATTTCTCTTCCCGGGAGAACGAAGACTTAATTCAACAGCAAAAATTATTTCTTCGGGATCTGTCGATTTTAAAAAGTGCTCGACTCTTTGTCTTGTAACGACATTCGGCTAAGGTCGTTAACGGTCTTCTAACACTTCGCTTTTTAGGCAAATATTCTTCTTGACTAACGACAGTCGTAAACGTTAAATCTTCTTGCGACAGCCACAAATAAGTTTTTTTTTTAGAAACACATCAATCTTTCTACATGATTTTGTCCATCTTTCATCCAGTTTTTTCCGAAATCCTTTATTATATATTTCCATCTGATTTCCGTCGTCATTGACAAGTCTTTAACATTAAATTGATTTTTTAGAGTGCCTAACATTTGTGTGTTTCTTTAATTTTTTTTTATAGCTTGCCATCTCGCAAAAACTCCCTTCTGGATATAGAGAACCCAGCATCTAAAAATTGGATTCTTAGCTATTAGCTCAAAAAAATGCAATAGCGTAAAAGCAATTTCAGAATGTCTGATTGTCCTTCTATGTGATATAAAAAGATCTCTTTGGCCCAGTGTGGCCCTATTATATTTTTTGCCTATCAAACTTTAATTTGTAGTTTGTTACTTACCCATTTTACAATAATTTCACTCTTGAAATAATTTGCAAAAACGACCAATTGAAAGAAACTGATTGCATACAAAAAATGTCACACACTAGTGAATCAAACTTCATCATGACAAGCAGTTATTGTGAATCGTTACCAGGTGGCGTTGTCTTTAACTTGGCCGAAAAGTTTTAGCGAGACTATAGATAAAGAACTATTATAAATGTCTTCAAATATCGACTGGTTTCTTTATGATTGGTCTATTTTTGTTCTTCATAAACCTTAAAAATTGCATTATACCAAATTTCATTATGACCACTTAGATCTATAAATTCTCCCAATGTTAAAGTATGTAAAGTCACTTAGTATTTCCTCTACCATAATATAAAACATGTAAATATCACATTTAGCTTTATTAGTTGTTTCGCTCTTGAACAGACATGCTTCCAAGAGTGTGTATTTTTATATTAGTTTTCCATTGTTACAAACTCTCACGTTGTCCATCGAATGTGAGTATTCTCAAACGATTTATAATATTCTATACAATACTAGTTTAGATATCTACTTAAACTGTATTGATTCACTGTATGAATATGTACATTTATACGATCATGAAGTGGATCTCCTGAATATGTGTACAAAAATCTAACATAATTTAACCTCTTTAGTTAGCTATACTAGTTATGTCGAACTTAAAAGAGAAACCGTATAAACTGAAGTTGATTTGCTGGTACAAAAACTAAAATCTTCTAATTGTGAAGACAGGAAATCTACCTACTACTTCTAAGTTACTGACGGAGAAAGATGAAGAAATTGAACAGCCTAAACGGAACCTAAATTTTGCAAGATCTCAAAAGGCTGACGTTGAAGCAACTCCAGCTCGTTGTAATTACGGATACCATAAAATTTTTAAAGATAACACCTACCTGTTTGGAAACCTTAATGCTTGCATAGATCGAGAAGAAATATTACAAGACCAAAAGGATCACCTTGTAAAACGTTTGGCTTCTTGTAGGAAAAATAAAACGCCCAAAAATAACAGCACCGTTGTGTAAAACTTTTTCCCTAACTAAAATAAATGTTTATTTCATTTCGCACTGAGGGGCACTTGGAGTTACTCTGGGGGTCCTGTCAAGCCTCACCTAGGTGTCGCAAGTCGCAAGTTTGTCATAAGTCACACCTCACCTGTCTTATTTCACATAACAACTGTCATGTGTCATCTGTCAAGTCTGTCACATATAACAAGAATGACAGCATTTTGAGGCCCCGGGCCCCCTTTTACAGTAGGGCTCACGTAGACTTCAAAGTCAAAGTGTCCCAGAATCCAGTCGTTATGACTACTAATGTATAATCGAAAACAGTTTTTAATATTATTCAGAAAGTATATAGTATAGCTACACACGACGGGAAGTAACGTTACTGTTTTGATCTTATTACTTCTTACTCTCCTTTACAGCAAATAACATAATCTTTGGACAGCAATGAAACACTTCCCATCTCGTATTGTAATATACTACTATTATTTCAATTGTAAGTCATTTTTTTTTCAATTTTTTACGAAAACAAACATAACAAGAGGAGATGGTAGCATTGGAAAGTAATGCTACCTACACAACTGAATCTTAGAAATTCTTAACCCTTACGGTAGGAGTAAGATATTTCTGGACGAGACGATAGCCAAGTCTGGAAATTCGAAACGACTACTGTAACACGTTGCCGGATGTATGACGTACAATATTTTACTTCATACTTATCGGTATTCATACATATTACGGAATCTTCTACCCAAATGAAATTTCGTTACGGTTCTCAATACTGTGAAATTTCTTTACCGTATCCAGTCCTGTAAAAAGCTATTTACTGGGCTAAAAACAAGTACGTAAAAGTGTCCTGAATGAGACAGTATGAACTAAAAATTAATTACATTACTCAGTACTGTAAAAAGTCATATACAGGCTAAAATCAAGTATGTAAAATGGTCTTAATAAAGAAATTATAAAGTAAAATAGTGTATGTTTACAATTCCCAAAAAATTCTTTAAGCCCACTTGCGTCATGCTACCTTTGCCTGCGCCTTAGGCATAACATTTCACGCCCGTGTGTTAAGAATTACTTTCTATCTTGATATCGGGGATTTCAGATAGACAAATCGGATTGATAGAAAGAGTTTACCGCAGGCAAATAATATTAAGCTCTGAGCGTAATTTGCTTGTCGCTTTCGAGTAGTTATTCATCTAAGGTCTCTCATCGAGATACAAAATATCACTTTGCGCCCTTAATACAAAAATGACTATCTTTTAAAAACAATACTCGTGTACCAGATGTACGTATACTAAACTTTTAGTAGAATTTAAAATTAATTCAAACACATTATTTAAAACTTTTCTTTCTTTGGCTGGCCATCTTTTCCATCACTTTCTCTACAACATGAATGAAAATATTGCAGATATTTAGAGTTGACAACAGAATTTTTCGGTTACTCCACTCTGCGCCCTTATCCCCCATAGGGTTAAATCAACAATTTCTGCTCTAATCACACGAACAACTCTGGTACCGAAGTATCAAATATAATATTTCCTCTAATAGTTAATAGTGATTTCAACAGGCATCGTCACGTTTATTTGCCATATTTGCCACTCGACCGTGCGAAGTTTAATGCAAACAAAACAACGAGGGTAAGCCTTTTGTGAAATGTTTAATGTTGGAAAAACACTCGATGGATTTTAATCCCCCGGTATTTAGTTACTCCAGGAATTTGCATTTGTTAGTTTGGGCACGTGCAATAACTGATGGTGATTCGTTCCCAATTTTACCCTCACAGAATTGGATGGTAGCAATAAATGAATCTGAAACGAAAATATGGAGGCTAAACTAAACAAAGCACCCTTAATCGCAAAAGAACCGATGCAATATTAAAACTTCATCTTACTTATAATTTCGAAAGCGCCAAGTCAAATGCTCTCAAT
Source organism: Taphrorychus bicolor (assembly GCA_951812265.1). Lineage (NCBI taxonomy): Eukaryota > Metazoa > Arthropoda > Insecta > Coleoptera > Curculionidae > Taphrorychus > Taphrorychus bicolor. The sequence goes on along the minus strand of OX638297.1, from coordinate 58,033,201 downwards.
AGAGACAAACAAATAAACAGCGCAGAGTTCGTCCTTTCTTAAGGCAAAAGTTTATATTTGTATTGTTTCCAAAGGTCCTTTTTATTTGGCAGATGCCTTCATAATAGAAAGAATAGCCTTTTGTTATAATTGCTTTACAAATGATTAGGCCTTTTATACGGGATCTTCTCTTTGGCTCAACTCTCTAGAGTGTAAAAATGAAGATAAAACTAGTCCATTCCATTAAGTTAATTTCCAATTGGGCTTAAAAAAAGCGGCCTCGGTTTGTGTTGTTCGTATGCAGAAAACGAGAACTGGCAATTCAGCTTGCATTGAACGACTCCGACAAATTGAATCCGCGAAAGCGTAACGACACTCTGAGAGCTACATTTGTTCTTTCCGATGAATGGATCTAATTAATTAGCTAGTCCGCTCTGCTCTCGCTATTCCACGTGCTCCCATTGGCGTAGGGGGTGTTGAAATATGTGTTATTTCGCTTGTTATCAGCGAATGGGCCTATTAAAGCCGAAAGGTGCATTAGCCCAGAGAAAGTGCTTGTGATTTAGCCATAATGTTGTTTCCAGCCATGATTCTAGTTCGTTGATTACTTTATGAGCATGACTCTAATACTTATGGAGTGTTAAACAAAGAAACTGAAATAAATCTTCTTCGAATTCAAAGGGCAATAAAAATAAAAATTTCTATAACTAGCCACTCAACAACCCTAGTAAGAAATATACTTTACCCTCTAAAATTGCAATATAAGGCTGATGGGGTACATAGAGCTCAAGTTTTATTACGTTTTCTTCGACTTCCAATTTATTGGAAAATGTATCATGTATGGCTCATAAAAGCATCAAACGAATTTGACAGAATTTTTCTTTATAGCCCGATAGCGAGGCTTTATTGCCCTTTATTTTTAGCTGTACACGGTATGCTGCAGAAATACGTAAAGGGTTTTATAAAGTGGAATATTGAATAAATTTTTCTTCAGGCTTTGCAGAAATCTTGCCACTACACGTCTACGAATCAATTTACGTCATTAGAGCAACGAACTGTATTCAAATCAGAAAACATAGAGCAGGGATTATTCGCGATGTAAATGACAATCTAATCGAACATACATCGCTCGATGTACAATTTGCATATTATAAAGAATCGGGGATATAGGCACAAACCATTTTGGCGGCGATATAATCAAATCAAGAAATATATAGCCACTATGAGGATAGGTAACTATAACCCAAAGGGAGAATTTAGGACGTTGCCCACGTTTTCAGACAAACGGAAATACGGTCATAAAGCGACAGTTGGCGCCACTATCTGAACGTTCTCTGGACACAAAACGCCTATAAAATGGAGAGGTAAAGAGTGTTCAACCTGGCGTCTATGCCGACTGAAACTTGAGGTTGCCGTTTATCTATTTATTTCCTACTACCAGTTTGAAGGAAATTTTGTTGTTTTAAGGATCCTATTAGGAACGCTGCTTTGAATTTGTTTACTTAATTGCTTACTAAGGAATATACTCTGTGCAATGTTTATGTCAAGCGCAATGGTTTGAATATGAATACAGACATATTATCTTATCAAGCACCAGGCATATGAGATGAGGAAGAAAAATATTACAAAATATTTAGGTAAGTTTGTTGGATATGTAGATAAACTGAGCTCCTAGCACTAAGGGTGACTTTTACAACTACCAGTAAAACTTTTTGACGTTTTAAAACAGTTTGAAGTTAAAACACCATTAATGACATAGGTTGCATGAAGGTTGCATGACAGATGAACATTACTGGTGTTTTAACTTCAAACTTAAGTTTTACTTATAGTTGTAAAAGTCACCCTACAACGTTCAAGCTCTAGTAACCTAAGTTCCACATTATTATAGTATCTCGTACACCATATCAGGCAATAGCCTGTTTGAGAGCATTTACTACATTCCCAGACTTATCCTCAAAGTTATTATTTTTAGCGGTTCGGTGAAACAGTCTACAATAATCAAACAAGCCTTTTGAATTAATCTCCTAAACCTAAATTTGTTTTCCCATTTAACCCACTTCGTAACTCAGTTAGTTTTTGAGATCTCCTCACCAGACATGGAAAGAAACCAGCTTGTATACAGAGCGTTATTTAATTATAGGCCGTAATTCAAAAGATGCAACCTTGAATTAAATTCAAGTAATAAACTTTATATAAACTTGTCCTTAGTTCTCGAGATATAGGGCGTCAAAGCAATTTAATTTAAGATTTAATGTTACTAGTTTGTGGGTATGCAATATGTGTTAAGTGGTTTTAGTTTTTTTAAATAATGACAAGAGACAAAAAGTTCTTTTTTCGAAAAGAAGAAAAAAGTAATTTAAAAAAAAATCTACAGAAAGTTCTTTGAAATTTACAAGTGATGTTTGTGGCTTCAGCAGACAGAAGAATAATAATTTTAATAGAAATAGAAGTAGACTTTCAGCCGGATTTGAACCAACGACATCCTCTTTGCCGGGCAGCAGCCTCCTGTTTGCCGGACGACTTGCTTCCCGACAAGCTGCAACTTAAATTAGCCGCAAGGCCAATTTAAGTTGAAGAAACGATATACCGATAAGCCAACGAATTAGACGTGCCTTTTAGCTCACTTGGTAAGAGAATCTATTTTAAACGTAAATTTTAAAAGATAAAAATAGTGACCTCGTTCTCTAGTATCTTACTCTCTATTATCTCTAATATTTCACTAGTACCACCAGCCGGTTTCTAATTTTTTTTTCTGAGCCTTTTATAAAATGATTCAAAAATGTCATGAAATATTCTAATTGAGGATTCGCACCTTTAGTTATTGTAAAATAATGTTGTGGCAATCACTGATGAAGATGCTAAAAACCAACGAAACATTTTAAACCGAATATCCATGCCACTCAAACTCTTTTTTTGTAATATAGTACTAAGTAAAAAAAAAACTAAAAAAACAGTTATAACTTGACAATAAGGTGTGAGTAGTTAACCAAAGCGGGTATCGGGCCACTTTAAGTGGCCTAGAATCATCCATGGATCCCAATCATTCATAGGGAGCGCCACACGAGGTCGCTGGAAGCTGACCTTGAATATCGCCTGCCGTGTGACCTTGAAAAGTCGCTGGAAGCTGACCTTGAAAATCGCGAGCCGCGTGACCTCGAAAAGCGACTTAGGACTTCAGCCGAGCCCACCTTGACGCCTCCCGTGACCACGAAAATCGCAACCTTGAAGCGAGACGAGTTACACGAGGTCGCTTGAAAAGTCACGACACATAGTGGGGTAATAGAACTAAAAATGTGGCATTAATTATTTGTGGATACATTATGAATTTTATATACGTTTAGAGTTTAAGAGTTCATCTGTAAACGCAAATATTTGTAGAATGTTATGTAAGTTGTACATTACTTCGTGCTAAAAATATGTACAGAGTGTCCGATTTTGGAATATAATAATATCTTGTATCTTATAACGAATCGTTAGAAAAGATTGTTTTCCAATTTTTACTGAGCCGGAATTAAACAAGATTTCTATTTTTATTTTTCAAAACTTAATACCTAATTTTTAAATACAGGGCGGTACATAATGAATAGATCAAAGAGTAACTGCAGATGAAAATAACATGATGTAGTCAAACTTGGCTTAGTAAAATGTTGCTCCGTTTCAATATACAGAGCCTTAAATAAATGTAAAAAAATTAGAATTCGTAATGGTGCAAATAGGGGACATTTTGCTTATTTACGTAGTTAGTACCTGTTCAAGTTAATTTTAGGCACGTACTGACTAAATTGAAACTACTATGCAATTTTTTGATTTGTGAAATTAAAAATATTTCAAAAATCGTTTGGGTTATCGACATAAAATAAGAATACCTTTTTATAGAAGTATTTTTAAAGTTTGTGTAACAAAGGTGATATTCAAGATTGCGATATTGCATTCCGTTAAAAACTTTTCTTGAAAACTAGCCACGCAGCAGTGCGCACCTAGCGCCCTCTAGCGGATACCCAAAAATTAAGTTATAATTCCAGTTTCCGATTGCCAAAACCCCCAAATTCCAAAATCGCTTTCCAATATCGCCAAAGACACAAAACAGTTTTCCTAAAAATCGAGTTTTCTTTGCAGCAATTTGGCAATCAAATACATAAGGACGTCCTTGTAGTTCTCAATTATTCTCAATTACTCTCAATAGTACTGAAAATGTTTAAATCTTTTCTGCATATTCATTGGAAAAAACAGTTTTGTAGTGTATGAAAGCGATTGACTTTTATCCAAAATCCAATAACGGGTATTGAATTATATGAAGGTGATTATGCAAGATTTTTCGAACCAGTTTTAGATAGAGAGTTGGTGTTCTTGTCACAAATACTGAAGCAATTGATGAACACCAACTTGTTCAACATCTCCGTAGTAGACTGAGTAGAGCAGAGTAGATGCAAACTTTAATAATCACTGAAACATTAAGATGTGTTCACACTATTAAATACACGTGTTTAATCTGGTGAAGCCTCCACTAATACCAGCGGTGCGATTAAGGTCCTGAAACATTAAGGCAAATTTTTGAGATTAGAAGATATCCAGAACATTTTCCAAGGAGTCCCTATTGATCTCCTCAAAAGATCGTAGATTGCAGCATCGGACCCGCTCTTGGAGGAGAGAATGCCAACTGATTTCTGTTTTATGCTTTTCAACGAAATCGCCCGCGACCAGTGAGTCCCAAGCAGCTATATGGTGAACCAAAAGTAAGGCAAAAAGTTCATATAAATAGGTTTGTTCAATTTTTAAATATCAAATTTAAATTTTATTTCACTTTTTTTTATAAAAGTTACATTTTTTGAGATTTCCAACTTAAAAAAGTTGGAAAGGTACTAACTATTTTTCGTTCTAATCTAAACCGTTAGACGTACCCATGATAATGGGAATCTACAGGGTTTTATTGCTTCTACTGCCGTTCATTTTACCACCCAAAACTTTTTTGTAGCATGTTAGCACGTTAGTGATCATTTCTTCTTAAAAGTCTGAATTCACTATTCAATTTAGAAACTTTTCCTCTCTTCAATTTTGTTCGTATTGCTCGATTTCGGAAAATGTGCATTTTACAGGGTGTCCATCTAAGCATTGTCTTATGCATTGCTTTCTGTAAATTAAAAAAAAAACTGTATCTATCAAAGTTGTGAACATTTTGATGTAGAAGCATACTACGTATAGATGTATTAGTCCCACATCTCTAGAACCCTATATAACTGTGTTATTTTAAGTGGACCTCCATGTATGTTTTAACATTTTTGGATTCCAGTCATGGAATCTGAATTCTAATTTTTGTTTACGAAATATTGACTGTTGAAAAATGACATATTTTACATTTTGCAGTGCTCTAACTACCGAACAGTTTCACGTAGATCGAAATGGTTTTTATATCCATATATTAAATTTTTAAGATGAATTGAAATTTTTTACTTGCCATCTGTACATTTTGCACTAATTTATGCCAGATGTAACTTTTGACATTTTGGAATCCCTTAAAAAGTTAACATAAAGCATGTGAAAACGATTTCCATCTAAGTTAGACTGTTCGGAACTTAGAGTTCTGCAAGGGTCAAGAATTAACAATTTTTAACCGTTAATATTTCAGAAACGGTAAACAATCAAAACGGGAATGTTATATAATTTTTCACAATAGCGACTCGAAACTAAAAATGCAAAAAATATACGTGGTGGTTCATTTAAAATAATAAAGTTTTTTAATGTTCTGTAGATATGAGAGACCCTATATATGTAACTTTTTTTTTCATCATTATTGCAGAAATGAAGATAAATGATAATCACGCTTACCCTGTGGAATATCCTGTATATAGGAATGCACATGGTTTGGCATAAGAAATACATATGCCGCCTATCTTTCTATTTAGATTTCCAGATAAAAAGAGACATTTCTCATGGGAAAATGAAGTGCATTACTAGATACTTTTGCAAATTTTTCAAAAACGGTGGGACAGATGTCACAAATGCAAGAGGTAAAAAAGTTTCTCAATTGAATAGATAGTTCAGATCTTTAGGAAGAGAAGAAGAACGAATTAAGATACAATGGCGAGCTACAAAAAAATTTGGTAAGGTAAAAGAGAACACAAAGAAAAAAATAAGATTCTCGGTAGAAAAATTGTTATTACCTAATGACGTAGATCATAACTAGTATTTCATGTTCTTAATTTGGGTAATATATCTCAAAATCTTTGAAAATTATAAAAAGAATAAAAAAAAAATTAACACTGTACCACGAAAACGTTTGCGAGTCTATACGTATTTACTATGTGGAGTGTGTTCTTGACTTATGGTCCATTGATGGGTGAGACAAAAGAAAACAAATTTACGTTCTCAAACTCCTTAACTGTACTGTTAGACGTTTCGATGATGTTTATCATCTTCATTACTATGCACAAAAACATCATCAACATGCCTTGAGATGATGCCTGATAGATGTATCAAAACCTTTAGACTCGCCCTGTGATGTTATTCTAATAGATTCTATGGGTTGTGATTGACGTAAGTTACGGCCCTAGAGCTATGGAAATCATAAGCCAACCAGAGTATCAAAAACAGTCTTCATAGGCACAGTAACATCGATAAGATTTTCTGTTGTTGATTATTTGATAAATCAAATAGATTAATCCTAACCATCTAAACCATCCTAACATACTCCTCACGACAGTCATCCCTATACACAAAGCCACCCAATACTCTCGCAGCCTTCCTCTGCAGGCCAAAAACCCTTTTCGCTTCTGGCGAGTGCCCCCACAGTGGAAATGCATATGGTATGTGAGCATGAAATATAGCAAAGTAGGCCGTTCTCAATGCCCCGGACGAGACACAGTAGAACAGCATGCGAAGCACGTACAAAGATCTGTTAGGTTTGGCAGCAATCATGACAATATGTCTTCCCCACTGCATGCTCATGTCAAGAACAACGCCCAAGAACTTCATTTCCGTCAAGTCTGCCACCGGCAAATCTTTTATGGCAAAAGTAACCTGGCTTGTTTTATTCATGTTAAGAAGGAGCCTATTAGATCGAAACCAAACCACAGCTCCCTCCCGCGACCTCCGCCATCGCGTCCCCCAGGGAAGCAGAAACAAAGGAGATGGTGGTGTCGTCAGCAAACAGTGTGTATTTTTCTCCGCAAACACTCATAGGTAAATCGTTGATGTATATGAGAAATAGAATTGGTCCCAGCAGAGACCCTTGTGGCACACCTATATTGATTTCCCACTTCCACCATCTGGCTTCTAGATTCCAGGTATTACCTCATCAGCCAAACACTGTCGTTCGAAAACCTGAAGTGCTTCAGTTTCTGTAGGAGGATATCGTGACTGGCACAGTCAAAGGTCTTGCCCAGATCACAGAACAGAACCGTTTCATACTGCATCTCGTGGAATGCATTCAGTATCTCCGACACCAGGCACCAGACTGAGTCAGTGGTACATCTGCCCTTTCGGAAGCCCCATTGGCTCTCCACAAGCTGTTTCTCTCAAAGTGCTCGACTATTTGGTTTGCCAGACATTTCTCCATCACCTTGGATATGATTGGCTACACGGACACCGGTCTGTAATTATTGGGATCTGAGTTTTCACGATCAAGGTTTCACGATGGCGGTCTGATGAGATATCCGGGGAAAACCGACGACCCAATGCAAAGGTTAATAAGTTTAGTTAGTGGAACCACAACACATTCTCTCGCCGTTTTTATTAATTTAACATTAAATACGTATATACCACGGCTTGCTTAATTTTTTAATGCATCAATAATGTCCCTGACTTTATTACAAGTCACCTGTTTGAAAGAAAATGACACAGCCGGGGACCCCAAACGCTGAAGGTATCCCGCTGGAGACCCTCTGGGCAAAAAATTCGTTGAATTGGTCGAGTGTTATATCAATATGGCTCAACTGGCTCCGTTCTGTTGTCTCTGTGTTGATGATCTGCCATGTTGTCCTTAGGGGGTTCGACGTTGACCGCATTAGATCATCATTAAATCTTATCTTGGCCCTCTTCAAAGCCTCCCTATAAGCCTTCCTGAAGCCAATAAATTCTTCCCTTATTCCGCCATATTGCTGCTGCAAGTCAGCAAGGTACTGCAATCTGCCACGAATAGCTCTCAGCTCGTCACCGTCATAAAGGAACAGGTGTTTGGTTTGAAGTTTGAGATGCAAGTCACGTACTCAGCCGCAACGTTCCGTGGACAGCTAGACAAGCAACCACGTTGAAATTTCGAGAGAGAGAGAGAGAGAGAGAGAGAGAGAGAATATTCAGACATATCTCCCATATTTGAGATGTTGGGTTCTATAACAGTAATTAGCTCCTGTTTGAATTCAGGAAACTATTTGCTTGACTAAAGCGCTGTTTCCACCACGCTAATTGACAAATACGATCAGTATACGTAACCAAATACTGTTCGATGTTATTTTGAGTAAACATCGAATATTAAATATCCACGTCCTGATCCTGAATAGCTTCGCTGTCGGCGAAAGCGATAGACACAGAAAATCCAGCACTTGTTGTAGGAGAGCGGGTCCAAACTCTCAACATTTCTCTAGAGTACTTCGACAAACAAAGACCTTAAAAGAAAGCAATTTTCGCAAGTCGCGAGAGCCTAAACTGTATTTTGCCAAGACGAGAGGGCTACAAAGAGCGTAAAGGAAATGTTTAATATCTTTTCGATTTTCTCCAGCCACGCATCGGAGGACAGAGTTTATTTGCCATAGAAAATGAATAATTTATTCCTACAAAAACCGTCCTTATTCATTTAGCTCCCCTGGGGACTACGAAATGTCTCCGGTTACAGTCGAATCAGGTTAAACTGGAGTTGATAATTTTGTATTGTTTTAAGGGGAGGTTTCAGATAAAATATTTGGCTTTTAACGGTCCGCTGTGTATTCGAGAGAAACGAAAAAGGTTTTTATATTAATTGTTAAGGTACTATTGCCTTCAATCATGATGAAAAACAATAATTCATTCCTATTAAGGGATATTAAAAAACCACCCTCTGCGCTGCTTCCTAGCCCTCCCTCTCCCCTTCCTTGGAAATGCATGTGTGAACATTATGCCAAAATCCTTTAATGCTGTTTATATTATTGCCAGTACACAGGATGGGCGAGCGCTTACTGCATAAACAGAGTTAGCATATCCTCTCGATACATTTTCCACTAACGTGATCGCTTAGCTATATTAAGTTATGGAGAAATGGCCCTCGGCCACTTCCAATTTGGGCAGGTGTCGCCTTTCCGAGATTATAATGTGGTTAGAGAATGGTGGAGTGCAGATTTTCCAAGGTGAACTTGAAATTATTGATTTTCTCCTCAAAACGTAATATGTATTGGTGCTTACACTGGGCACAGGTTTTCACTTGGATGAACTGGAATAAACTTAAATCGGACTTTTGTCAATAAAAGTGTATAAAGTATCTGTTAAAAAAAAAAAAAGTTAAAGAGTTTTATTATACAGCAAAAAACGTTTTATTTAGGTCAACCTACTACTTTATTTTTATTTAGATAAACTTTTCCTCGGGGCTGCTAACCACAAAAGCATGGCATTGCTTTGGCCATATTAAAACACTTTTTGAAACTTTATCAAAACATATTCAAATTTTATCCTTCGGTGAGTGGGGGGGGGGGGGGGGCGAAGCCTTGGGACTAAACCTTAGAAAGCCGTTTTCATAAACCTCTTGTTACGTTTTTATTTTTCCCAAAGTATTAACTTTGTTTAGTCCGGCCCTGGCGAGGTTTCCGATGGCCAAGGTCGATAATATTGAATATTGGAAGATCTCAAACCCTTCACCTTGATTGGCCCTAAAGGTTAACTGAAGGTCGTGACATCACCATTTGCCACCAATGGGAATTTTTGTAGAATTTGCATACCATTTTTGGTACTTTTGTACTTTTGTGCGGCCCTAGTTTTTTGGGTTGAGGATTCTAGAAGGCAACTTTATGATTCTTCTTTTTTTTCTTCTTTGAGCTTCTTGGCTGGCTGCTGAACCACGGATTTCGCCTAGCGGATTTAAGAAATAAATCAGAACTACCCTCAATTTTGTCTTGGCTATAAAAGTGCCTTACCTAGTCTAGTGACTGATTTGCAATTATTGAATGGTTTAGTGAACCTGATTAACTTAACCCGAAGACCATAGTTGATACCAGCATATGGTTTTCATTTTAGGCCACCAGTCACCCTAAGGTATGTACATTTCTATTACTTTTCTTACTGCAAAATTATTCTAATTAGCTATAGCCTTGATCTTTTGTTACCTTGAGAGTATATTCTTTAACACTTACCCACTTTCACTTTTTGCACATTCCATATTGCGACCTAGCATCGACTAGATGAGTACCTTTGTTTCAGGCCTTCTTTTAAGAGTTGGGTTTTCTTTCCTGACTCATTATTTTTTTTGATACGTCCTTAATGCTCTAATCAACTTGGAAGAGTGGACCCCCTTTTTCGAAACATCCTACAACTGCAAATTCATCGAGAAAACTCCTGGACACTCTGGCCTTAGCTTCCTCTCGGGGTATCTGCCTGGCACCATATTAGGATACTGCTTGTGACTGGTAGGAGGCCTGGAGAAGTCAGGTGGGTCCATTCCATTTTTTTGTTTTAACTACCATCATAACCACATTTTGTGGACCGTACCTATTGAAGCCAATTTTCTTTTTTTTTTGAACATGAGAAGTAGTACCTATAAGTTAAACATAACCTGTTAGGTACACCTTATAACTTTTGAGTGCATCCTTTTTACCTTAAGTTTTAAGTATACACAAAGCACCACAACACATATTAGCACTACAACACATTTCATCGTCTCACCGAACATATAAACCAGACGTATACGTATATGGCCGGTATGGGTACTATTCCCTAAATGTTGTCTGATTTTTAATAATTTAAAAGCCTCTACAAGGTTAGTTCAGGTACACAGACTTTGGACATAGAAGATTATTTACTTTTCTTAATATTATATTTATTACTTAACAATCCTCAATATAAATATCCAAACTCATAGCCTAAACAAACCATAGCACAGCTGATTATTGATTTTTCACCTATTATCGTATTCGTTATCGTTATTCGTCATGTAGGGCTGTTGGTTTGGTATTATCGAACAAATGTACAGTTGTATTTATATATGAATATTGCATATAGGTATGTATATTACATTGTACATTGTACTGAAGTATACAGGTTGCGGTTAATTTAATTGAATTGATTTTGTTTAATTACGTTGCGTTTCTTTCCATAATATATCGTTCTTTCCCGCTTTGTTTGTACGGTATTAACAACTGATTTAAACAGAACTGAGTTTCGAAAGGGGCCTTAAAAGTGGGTGGCGCCTTTGTTTCAGACTATCAAGCTATCTAGCACATCTACCCCACGACCACTCTCCGGCTCGAGGGTAGCTAGCTGGCGGGTTTTGCCCCACAACTCAGTTGGACCAACGATTAACTTTTATTTCAGATCACCCACCTTTTGTGTTTGGTAACCTCCTTTTCATTTTTTTTTAATAAGATAAAGAAAAAAAAAGAAGGGGTAACACTCTGATCTACCTAGCTTCACTCCACTTGAGCCCCAATCTTTTCAAGAAATAAGACTTTAAATATTCAATCGCAATCACCTGTATCAAACTCTGAAAAGCAGTTCTAGGAGGACTCCTCTTGAGAAGTTTAGTATAGAGTCAAAATTCTGACTCTATTATAAACTCGGCTCAGGCAACCCTGCCGGGTTTATCGGCGTGAATATTATACCAACCTGAATTATGAAGTGAATCTGAGTAACTAACTCTGTATTAATATTTAAATAAAATTATTTATATTTATATTTAATCTAAACTTATAGCCATATATTTTTTACGAACTAATTCAATTCGGTCAGTCGGTTGTGGCAACGGGTTATACAAATAGCCCCAACTGCCTTGAAAATTGGGAAAAAACTGCATTGAAAAGAACTAAAAATAGTGATATTAAAACGTACAAAATACCTATTTCGATCACAAAGCTATGAAGCAAAAAAATTTATTGAACAAAAAATTTAAAACCGATTTCATGAAGAACATAATTTAAGACATTATGTAAGTTATGTTTGCAATGATCATAATATCGTAAGTCCTTGACGAATTAGTTATAAAATTAGAAACTAAAGGAATTGAGAAAGAAACATTTGAGATTGTAGTAGATAAGTGAAATAGTATCTACTAAATCTCTTCTTCCTCCGAGTCATCCTCCGTAGTATCAGACCCGGAATCGGAATCATCGGAATGGTCCCCTAGCGAAATCATAAGCTGAGCGACATACGAGCAGTAAATAGTTTTCATTGCCTCTCATCCTTCTTTGATAACTTTGTTCACATGCTCAACATAATATTTTTACCAGTAATTGTTCCCTATGACTTGTCCTATAACATTGCTTCACGTAACCAGCATTTCTTCTACAGTCCCTCTTTCATATTATATTCAACAATAGATCAACAAATATTCATTATATAACAATACCATTTCTATAGCGTTATACTGACACTGGTAAGGTGATGAACGTACTATTTACTGTCCAGAAAGTTTCATATATTCGTCAAATTCATATTCCTTTTGTGGCAACGGTTTAGCGTCAGCTATAGCCCAAATTGCGTGTTTTATAGCTTGTTCCGGAAAATCGAAATTTTTGGACTTGAGCCAGTCAATTAATTTATATTTTGGCCAGGATTGGTTTGGAATTTCCTTACAAAGGGCGGAGTGGTAGGAAGCGTTATCTATAATAATTAAAGATCTAAGAGGTAAGTTTGGAACTAACTGGGTTTTAAACCATTTTTCGAAATTGACTCTGTTCATAGAATCATGGTAATCACCCTTCTTGGAACCACTTTTAAAAATCAAACTGGCCCCTTTAATAAAGCCGTGTTCATCGCCGGTGTTCACCACTATACCAGGTGACACCAGATGTATGTAACAGCCAAGCGTGTCCACAATTTCTGTTTTAAAATTTTGAAATTTGGAGGTGATAAATAAGTCGTAAATGTGCTTCAGAGCTCATTTCACGCACTTAGGCACGAGTTTAACCGGAAGTACCGCCATATTTAATTTTTTAAATGGAACACTCTGTATATTTGTTAATTTTCGGATTCCCGTCTATTTCTAAGTTATTAGCGTGTAACCTAATGTATGCTTATCTCTTTGCGTTATCAAGAAAATCGCGCCTGAACTTTCCATATCATCAATAATAAATGTGGATTTTTATGGAAACAAATCAAGATCGTTCAGCTCTGACTTCATAGCAGACCATTTTTTTAGGCTCTCTATCAATAGATTTTGAAAAAAGTCTTTCCGTCTTGTCATGGAAAAAATGGAGAATTGATATTTTAAAGACATTTATCTCCATAACTTCCAATGAAAGCTGCTATTTTATTCCTAACAGTTAGATACTTTACTTTATTTCAAACACTATTTCAAATTTAAAATGTGTGAGTAAAACCAACTAAAACCAAACAAAAAATCAATACTCCATTTTTTTCATGACAAGTTGGAAAGACTTTTTTTTAATGTATATTGATAGAGAGCCCAAAAAATGATAGTCTAATAAATCCCTGCTGATGGATGTTGATTGGTTTCCATAAAAATCCACATTTATTATTGATGATATGAAAAGTTTGGGCGCGATTTTCTCGAGAACTGTAAGAGATCAGCATACATTATGTTCCATGGAAGTAACCTAGAATTCGACGGGAAATCCGAAAATTAACAAATATACAAGGTGTTCCATTTAAAAAATGAAATATAACGGTACTTCAGATTAAACCGAATGTTGTGCCTAAATGCTTGAAAGTGATATGAAGCATATTTACGACATATTTATTATCTCTAAATTCCAAATCTTTAAAAAAAATTGTGAAGACACTGACCTGTTACATACCTCTTGTGTCACCCAGTATAGATAACACTTTAAACAAAATAGCGACTGAAGAAAATGCATTGAAAACAACTGACACATGACATCACCTTTACCTACCCGCTTCCTGGCCTCGTTGGGGTTGGACCTAGATATCAGTTCTAACTGATGCGAAGTTGGTACCGAAGAAGAAGTTCAGTTTTGCCGATTTGATAGAAGATTGAATGTCAGTTTATCCCTCTGACACAATGGTGAATAGTCACTCAACCGATTTTCCTTGGCGATGCCATTTTGTTAAGATCCATGTATAGACTGCTTTAATTGGTTATGTACTCAGTTATATGTTTTGCATGTTTCCTAATACAGGGTTCAACAAAACTTGATGCATTTTTGTAAAAACTTTTGAGCAGGTAACTTTGCGGAAAAGAATTTCAGATTATTTTTTGCTACGGGAGTATGTAGAGACGCGTCGTACCTCGGGGAATATTTGAGGTTTTTTGGATATTTTGCCTAGTTCCATAGATATTTAGTTTTTTCTATAAAAGAGGTATCGTTTAACACTGGGGCTCCAATGTACCCCATACGACAAATATTAATAAAAATTTCATATGGAATATAAAGACTATACATAGCGCAAGTACATACAGGCGTAATGGCTAGAAAGTTTGACACATCTACAGTAGCGAACAGAAAGTAAAATTTTTTCAAATATCCAAGTGATAATTTAATGTCCACAATTAAGTGATGTGGAACAAAATGTATGGATGAATTTGGAATTCTGCTTCCTGTTTATTGCAGCTCTTAATGATGCCTCGGGACCATTATCTGTCCTTCTTTATATCTTAATTAGTTTAAACAAAAATGTGTTTTTTATAAAAGTGTAACATTTCGAGACCATAAAAAAACAAATCTCCTATTCAATGAGCATTACAACAATTTGGAATTGGACGTAGTCATCTGAGAACCAGAGCTATGTCTAATGGTTTAGATGTACAGGGTGACCCACAAAACTGACATTAATCCTCATGTTTTTAAGTTTTACATTCTGAATTCTAACTGAATAGAACTGAACTACGAAAGTTGTTTGTATTAATAGAATCAGAAAGAATTAACCGATAGTCGCAATTTTTAATTTGAATCTGTTCAGGAGATACGGTTAAACTGAAGAATTGCGAATAACAAGATATCACACATAAAGATGAATTACATGAGGGCCTTGAAAACACTAAAAGATACTAAGTTAAATAAATATGACTAGCTAAGAACAATCTAAAACTGTTTTTAGGAATTTAAAAACTTTCAACTGCGTTCGAGAATCTTTGAATAATTACCGGAGGTATACCGGGTGACACAAGATGTAACGCCCCAATGTTTCCACAATTTCTATTTTAAAAATTTGAAATTTGGACGTTCTAAATAAATCATAAATGTGCCTCAGGTCCCGTTTCACGCTCTTAGGCATGACTTTCGGTTTAACCGGAAGTACCGACATATTTAATTTTTTAAATAGAACCCCCTGTATATTTGTTCATTTTCGGATTTCCCTTGGAATTCTAAGTCATTAACGTGTAAAATATTGTATGCTTATCTCTTACCGTTTTCAAGAAAATCACGCTCGAACTTTCCATATCATCAATAATAAATGTGGATTTTTATGGAAACAAATGAACATCGATCAACCCTGATTTCATAGGCTACCATTTTTTTAGGCTCTCTATCAATAGACATTAAAAAAGTCTCTCCAACTTGTCATGGAAAAAATGGAGAATTGATTTTTGTTTGGTTTTTGTTTAGTTTTGGTTGGTTTTACTCAAACATTTTAAATTTGAAATAATGCTAGATATAAAATAAGGAACCCAAATGTTCGGAATAAAATAGGAGTTTCCATTAGAAGTTATGGAGATAAATGTCTTCAAACTATCAATTCTCCATCTTCTCCATGACAAGTTGGAAATACTTTTTTAATGTCTATTGATAGAGAGCCTAAAGAATGGTAGTTTATGAAATCAGGGCTGATCGATGTTGATTTGTTTGCATAAAAATCCACATTTATTATTGATGATATGGAAAGTTCGGCGATTTTCTCGAAAACGGTAAGACATAAGCATACATTATGTTACACGTTAATAACTTAGAATTCGGAGGGGAATCCGAAAATGAACAAATGTACAGGGTGTTCCATTTAAAAAATAAAATATAGCGGTATTTCCGGTTAAACCGGAAGTCGTGCTTAAGTGCATAAAACGGCATCTGAGGCACATTTACGATTTATTTATCACCTCAAAATTTTTAAAATAGAAATTGTGGAAACGCTGGGTTGTTACATAAATCTTGTGTCACCCGGTATACCTCTTAAAGAGTGGACATTGCTTTGACTGTCAGCCTAGAAGATATGTTCTCAAGGATTTGGAACTATTCAAACATTCTCGAACGCAGTTGAAAGTTTTTAAGTTCTTAAAAACAATCTTAAATTGTACTAAGCTTTTCATATTTAATTAATTTCAATCAAATTTATTAGTATTCAGTCAGAATTCAGAATGTAAAGCTTAAAGATATGAGGATTAATGTCAGTTTCGTAGCTCACCCTGTACATCTAAACAATTAGGCATAGCTCTGGTTCTCAGATGACTACGTCCAATTCCAAATTGTTGTAATGATCATTGAATAGGAGATTTGTTTTTTTATGGTCTTGAAATGTTACAGTTTTAGACAAAACCCATTTTTGTTTAAACTAATGAAGGTATAAAGAGGGACAGAAAAAGGCCCCGAGGTACCATTAATAGCTGCAGCAAACAGGAAGCAAAATTCCAATTTCATCCATACATTTTGTTCCACATCACTTAATTTTGGACATTCAATTATCACTTGGATATTTCAAAAAATTTTACTTTCTGTTCGCTACTGTAGATGTGTCAAACTTTCTAGCCATTACGCCTGTACTTCTAGCTTGCGCTAGGTATAGTCTTTATATTCCATATGAAATTTTTATTAATATTTGTCGTATGGGGCAAATTGGAACCCCAGTGTTAAATGATACCTCTTTTATAGAAAAAAGTAAATATCTATGGAACGAGGCAAAATATCCAAAAAACCTCAAATACGTCCCGAGGTATGACGCGTCTCCACATAATCTCCCGCAGCAAAAAATGTTCTGAAATTTTCTTCCGCAAAGTTATCTTCTCAAAAACTTTTACAAAAATGCATCAAGTTTTGTTGAACCCTGTATTAGGGAACCTGCAATATATATAACCGGGTACATAATCAATTAAAGCAGTCTATACAGGGATCTTACCGAAAATATCGCCAACGAAAATCGGTTGAGTGGCTTTAGAGATAGACAGTTTTAAAATTCATTCAAAATTTGGGGTGTATCGTTTCAATTGATCCTTAGTTTATATCGGAATGAAGCAAAAACCGTATTGCATAGTTGACTAGCAAATTTTTATCCTATTGGAAAAAAAACCAAAAGAAAAATGATTTAGGGAGATCTTAACCTTACTTATATTTTTTTTTAATGGAACGCCCTGTATATTGTAGGATATTTGTATTCTACTCAAAATTCCAAGTACATTTTATAAAGCATATCGTAAACCTATCTTCACCTGTTTCTGAGAAAATGGCGTATTTTTTGTTTTGTTAAGTATTTATGGTTTTACATTAATTATTAAAAAAAAAGAATTGATTTATTGAGCATTTAATTTCTTAAACTACCTAAATATCAAGAAATTGAAACATTTCTGTATTGAGTATTTATTAGGCATTTCTTCTAACATTGGGTAATATCAGGTTGGTTCCAACATGCCAGGAAATCATTCCAGAACCTGTAGAAAATCATATTGGTGGAAAAGTACATCATTCATTAATAAAAATTTCAAATTGAATTGAGGAATTTAGATCCTTGAAAGATTACATAACTTTAAAATATTTTGAAAGTTGAAAGAAATTTATTTTCTGTGAAGTATGTTAGTGATCGAAAGTTTTAGCTTTTTCGCAGAAAACTCTATTTTAAAATATGCAAAAAAGACAATATTTACTAATTGGAAATTGAACACTTATCTGCTTTCAATATTTCCAAAATATTGCAGCTGCTAAGAAGGAAACAAACAGCAACAACTACTCCGAGGGCTAATACCCCTACAGGCATTGAATTACACTCTTTGCTTCAAAAGTCACTTTTTAAAGCCAAAAAAATATATTAAATGAATTAATAAAGTAATACAAAATCTAGCCAAGGAAATTTTAAGCTTTTTAAGTTAGTACAATTTTTTTAATTTTAAGTTAATAAAAAATTTTGAGCTTTTTGCAAAGAATATAGAACCAGAGTTTAATTAAGATATGCGAAAATTGCACATGTATAATTACAACTTGAAAATTTGAAAAAACTTGTCTGCTTTCGAATTTATAATGTTATATATCTGCTTTATAATGTCTGTTCCAACCGCTCTGGGTAAATGTTTATTTCAATTTTAAGTTTATATTAATGCGTATATTCTTTATAAAACGAGTTGGAAAAGTTACAACTTGTATATATGAGATGGTGTCAAAGGCGCTTTCATTTAATTATAAATTTACCTGTTAGATATAAGTAACATTTTGAAAGATATTAATTTTTTTTTAAAACACCAATCCTAGTACTTTTTATTCACTACAAAATAGTATAAATACCTCGATAAATATTTGAAACCAGATATCTGCACTTTGTCTTCCACTACTGGGTGTCTACTATGACATGACCTTGAGAGTGTGTAAGGCAGAACAAAATATTACCCAGTTGTTCCTATACACTTTTTCTCAAAGTGAGATTTAGGGGAGACCTTGGGCTTAAAAGATGCACTTTGGATACAAGCGTTCGAGCAAACTTTATAACCTTTTGGAATTTTTAGAGAAATTTCCTATCCAGAAATAACCATGGAGGCAATGAAATTCAAGGTTTCTATTAAAATCTCAAGCATAATTAAAAATAAAATTATATTTGCCGTAGAAAATAATTACATAGCTGAGACTATCGTGTACCTTGTTTTCTTTTAAGAATGGAAGATCCACTTCAAAGACACACTAGATACTCATAAGATGTCTCGGTGGTTCAAAAGTTAGATTTCAGAATGTAAACTTCAAGAACCCCCTTTTGAGGGGGTTCCCACATTAGGAAAAAATAAAGTACAAAAATACTTGTGATATTTTGTCATACCCTATATGCTCTGGAGAGATTGATACCAACATATACCTCTTTACTACTTATTTTTGGCAACCTTCTTTTTTTATACCTATCTATTTTCGGCACATATTGAGAATGTACGATAAAAGTGTCAAAGTCAGATTTTCGACAATAATAACTCAATGGTTTATACATAATTAGCACTCTATATAGCTGAGGTCACAATGGTCACTCCCAAAATTTGTTCCCGTGTAAACACTTATCACAACATTTAAATTTATAAACATACAATTTTAATTCACGTTAGTCCAGACATTCTGTGGCATTTTCATGGATAATTCAGATGGTCAAATGTTCATTCTTTATATTTTATTTATCTGATAAAGTAAAAATCATTCAGTTTCTCCTTGAAGACGTGACTTGAATACTGGACATTGGGCCATCCTTTTTCCTCCATTTCCCATTTCTTCATTTCAAGAAAATGGAGGAAATTTTTTAAATAGAAAATCTTTTAAAAATGGCATGTTGGAGAATAGCTTCTTTCTTACGGAGCTGCTTTCACTATAGGAGGTGTATAGTATAAAATTAATCCCATAAAGGACTGCTTGATGAAAGTTTTGAGACTAGTTTTTTGAAAATTACTCAAAAAATAATGGAATAAAAGGAAAAAAGTAATATGAGAATTACATTCACAGTATTGGCAAATATGTTTTTAAGTATTCGACGGATGTAATATTGTGCTTTCGTTTACACAAGACTTCAAATAACAAAGATAGAATAAGTTTTGCTTGGAATCTTTGGCTTTTTATAGTTTGACCTAGAGTATTTGGATAACCTTTCTCTAATTGGCGACAAGAATAAGTCTATCTAGAATTTTCCCATTTAAAAGTTCATTATACAATATAATAGCATCATTGCTGCAACTCAGCAAGGAACTGCAACCTGTCACGCAAATAAAGAACTATATGCTTTCTCAGGGAACGACTGTATGTACGCACCATGAAGAACGTCCACAAACCTTGTGAACCGCATCAACATTTTCATTCTCTCGGACAAAATTCCATGATTTATCTTTAAAGACGTTATAAAAGCCATGCAGTCCTCTCCGGCAACTTACACCTCATTCATATATTTTTGTTACCTTTGAAAACTTAATTTTTTTATACCTACCTCCTTTCGGCACATGTTGAGAAGATACGATAAAATAAAAATAGATAAAAAGTGAATGGTTTATAGTTATGTCGATAATTTCCTGGGCTCTGTATCGAATGATCTTCACGAGTCTCATTAATTAGACTTCAAGGAAGTTCAGCTTCTGATGAACAACTAGCTGACCGACCCTAAAAAAAAGTTATTTTGGAATAATAAGTCGAATCAATAACCCACATCTGAGTTGAGTCTTTCTTTGTTTGACTTGATTGAGAATCAATGACTGGCTGTTAGGGAATGAATTATAAAAGCGTCTTTCTTCTTTTTCTTCTTCCAATGCCTATCCACTAATGGATGTTTGCGATAACATTTTCCATTGCTTCCCTATTCCTTGCGGTGTGTATCAACGACTGTACATCGTCTAGGCCTGTCCATTGTCTGATATTTTGCAGACAGGACATTTTTTTCCTTCCGATCCCTCTCCGGCCTTCGATTTTGCCTTCAATCAATAGGTGCAAGAATTGATATTTCGTGTTTCGCATTATATGCCCCAGATATGCCGTTATTCTTTTCTTGATCAATTTGAACAGTTTACGTTGTCTGTTGACACGCCTTAGGACGTCTTTGTTTGTTAATCTGGCCGTCCGAGGTATCTTCAGAATTCTGCGATACAGCCACATCTCAAAAGCCTCTAGTTTGTTAAGTGCCGTCGCCCTCAATGTCTAGCCCTCCACTCCGTACAACAGCACCGACTAAACGTAGCACTCGATGAAATTGAGCCTCAGGTTAATCTCAATATCGGAACAGGTAAGCACTCTTCGGAACCTCAGGAATGCTTCTCGAGCTTGTTCAATGCGACATTTTATTTCCCTGTCTGATGTCCAGTCTTCGAAAAGCCAGATGCCCAAGTATTTAAATTTGTCCACTCTTTCTAAGGGAGTTGTGTTAAATGTTATGGTGGAGTTTTCAAACATATTTAGGCTTCTAGAGATAATCATAAACTTTGTTTTCTTGATGTTGATGTTTAAGCCCATAGATTTTCTCTGTGTTCCCACTCTACTGATCAGTTGCTGTAGGTCGTGTACGTTGTCAGCGATTAAGACCGTATCGTCAGCATAGCGGATATTGTTAAACCACACTCCATTAACTTTGACTCCCATCTCTACATCGTTTCGACAAGCCATTCGTTTTTTGCTATTCTAATCTTTGATCTTATTAGTGTTTGAATTTCTTTATACATGCTGCTGTCCATCTTGTTCTTGTGCTTCCGACATTCATCCATCAACAGCAAAATCTCATCCGTCATCCATTTTTCTTTTTTGTTTTTTGTCTGTTCTGTAATCTGTTTTGCATTGAATTTGTTGCAATGTCCATTATCCTTGTCCAAAACTGCGTCCGTTCCTCTCCAATATTCGATGTTATTGCTTGAATCCGTGTGTTTATCTCATTACCCATCTTAGATTTTATTATTGGATTCTTCAGTTTTTCCAACGCCATCCGTCGCTGTGTGGTTGGCTTTCTTTGCCTTGACAAGAAAATTTTCAGGGCAGAAACCAACAGCACATGTTCAGAAGGTACATCAGCCCCAGGATATGTGACGACCCTCTTGATGGTCGAGCCGAATCTTTGATTAATCAGGATGAAATCCATTTGGTTTCGTACCAAGTTATATAGTCGGTCCGCTGGCGACTTACAGGTATAAAGTCGGCGAGGGGGTAGTTGAAAACATGTATTTGTTATTTTCATGTTTTCCTCTTGGCAGAATTGCAAAAGTCGATCACCCCTCTCGTTCCTTTCTCCAAGACCATATGATCCAACCAACTCCCCAACTCTGCCTTTACCTATTTTGGCGTTGAAGTCATCCATAATTATGTTGACGTCGTGTTTTTTGGTCAATTTAAGCAATTGTTTGGCTTCATCATAAAATTCTTCCACATCATGGTCAGGCGAGTCTGCAGTTGGTGTATACTGTATTACGTTAAGATCGTTTGGCTTGGCTCTGAGCTTCAACAAGACAGTACGGTCCGAGTATGGGACAAAGTCCACGACAGATTTCAATAGTTCCTTAGCCACAACGATTCCTACACCTTTCCTATGTTTTGAATCTTCATTACCAGAGTATAAGAATACTCCGTTATATATATTGCACTCTCCCACACCAGGCCACCAGGTCTCAGCAACGCCCAGGATGTCCAGCTTGGGTCAGCAGTGTCTTGAGTGAGAAATTAAATGTACTCATGTTATTGTCTTGCGAAAGAGAATAATAAAGTTGGTATCCCGTTGCCTTCCTTTATGCCAAAAACCTTGGCTTGTATATCGGCCGCCCAATCTGGGTCAGACGCCGTTTGCAACCCCCCAAGCGTCTTTCCCGTAAAGAAATTCGAGGAAATAACAATTTTAATTTTTTGGTAGAGTAGTTAGGAGAACTAGCAATAAATAAAACTCGCACGTCACCGTTGATTGAAAACGTAACAGATGGGGAGACACAAGAAAAATGGTGTAGCTGCGAAAAACCATTTGAAAGATTCCATTAAATATGCTTAGGTTGCAGGAATCGTGTGATCCTCAAGGCTCAGGATGAAACATTCGTGCTTGTCTGTTTTTTTTGTGTGCTTTCCGCTTAAAGCCCCGTAAGCCAGAAGTAGCAAATAGCTATATTTAATTGTTTCCGAACGGTGCCTCCGAAACACAACGGCTTTAATGGAAATGGAAATTGTGTGATTTCTGCCGTTTCCATTTTGTTCGAAACCTTTGAAGGGGACCTGCCGCTGTCCTGTCCAGTAATTCCAGAGTTTATACAAGTGCCGGGATTATTTAGTGCTACGTCGAGCGGGAAATGAAGCGTCATTTGTAACCTATAAATTTGATTCCGCATTCAGCACGGTTACCACTTTCAATCGTTTCGGGTTTTGTTCATTCGAGATGGAGTATTAAGCGAGCAATTTAAATTACGTTTTTGGGGGAGACGTGGCAAGTATTCCTTTGACGTGTCACGCTATGCCGCCGCCTCGCCTACCGCTTTCCCATCAAACTCCCTACTAACTTGTTGGAACATCGGCGTAATTGATATTGCGGGCCCGGAAGCATAATTGATCGCCAGAACAGAGTTTTAATATAATTTATGTCATAATAATTAGAGAGTGGTCGAACACGCCGCACCGCCTTGGGTTGCCGCACCTGCGACCGACACTTGATGGAATCGCTACATCTCCACCACGTTCGATATTATGCCCGCCACAACGCTCTCGGACTTTCATTAATGACCGCATAAATCTTATTCCGCCGCACCTCAAAAGAATTTCATAATTTCTGTTTGAGCTCGAATGCGTTCCTTAATTGCGATTTGAGTGGGGCTCTAATAGTGGGCGACGAGGGCTCGATTTATATCAGAACTCTACTGCAACCAGCAAAGTCATTTTATGGCAAGTTTTCACCTTTGACGATAGACATGTTCTATTTCTAATTTCGATTAATTTGTTGATCCTTTCCCATCATCACTACGGTTTTGGCTGATCGGTTAACTAGATATCGGGTCGTTGGCGATTTAAACAGAAAAAAAAACACAAAAGCGGTAAAAAAGGTTCGGTGCGATGCTGCCCGCTCTCAGGGTCCAATTACACAACCCATATGTTTATATGTTATGTAGGCAAATGTAGTCGTACAGCACGATCAAAAGAAGGTATAAAATCTTCTTAATTGGCGAACTGGCAAAAATTACTATCATTTCATATGTGTGTCAACCTCATTGAACTGATGTCAACCACAAAACGTTTTTTATTTGTGTTTGAAGTTGAGACAGTGGTAGCGAAGGTTTTGTGCGATTTTTTGGTGTTTTATTAAAGATTTTATCATTATGGTGAGATAATGCGGCATATGGAAGGCTTCTAGTTATAAAAGCCGGGACAGAAATCTTTCGTATCACCGGTAAGTGCCTGTATCATTTTTTGCGCAAGAGCACGCGACATCTACCAGCGTATCGTATTAGTATTACAAGAATTATGGCTCTCAATGCAACAAGCTGCGTACAATGTAATGCCCTGTCGCGCAGTGGCGCATTTTCAAGATTTTGGTGCCAATACTTGAAAAAAGCTAATTTCTATAATAAAAGAAGTTCATTTTTACGAACAAATTATGGTTATATACAGGGTGGACCAGGTTTTTGGTGCCAAACTTTAAGGAGGTATTCTACGTCCAAAAATAACCCTACTTTACTATATAAACCATAGTCGAAAAATACTCCGTTACGGAAATACAGGGTGTTAAAAGTTTTTTTTGAAAAATCAAAAAATGGAATTTTTTCTGAAACAGCCAGAGATATTTTAATGAAATTTTACAGGTGTCAATATCGATGAAAGACTCAAGTTTTGCAATATAAAAGGTCTTTTCAGCGTTACCAGTGACGTGCACTTCGGCTCGTGACTGGCTATTTTTCAACAAAAAAGTGGTACGCTACTGATTTTTCTCAAGTTCTCTCAATTATTTTTGAGATCCTTGATCGACTTGAAAGAAAAAAGTTTTCTTGGCTTTTTTTCGTAGGGCACACCGTTTAATAATAATAAAATATTTTTAAATGTTTTGTGTTTAAATGGATTACCTAGCTATTTCTTAATTGCATACCACCTTGATGATGTTGGCGTCAGTTTTCATGACAATATTTGACAAATTTAACATAATTAATTTCTGTAGAGTTCATTAGTGTTAAAATGCCGTTTAGATTTTCAAATAGAGAAATAGAGGTTATCCATTTTGTGTAAGGATTTGCTAATGGAAACTCAAGGGCGGCCACCAGAGAATACAGAAGGAAATATTCGCAAAGAACACATCCTAGTCGTAAAATGTTCGCAAGAGTCCATCAGCAATTAATGGAGAAAGGTTTAAGGAATTTGAATGAGGATCGAGATGCAAACCAAAACCAACAACAAAGAAGAATTTCTCGACAAATATTAAATGAGTTTGACAGAAATCCAACAACGAATTCCCGTATTGCTTCTCGTATTCTTAGCACCTCAAAATCCAATATACTTCGTACTCTTATACGAGATCACCGGCGTCTATTTCACCTACAACCTGTTCAAGAGCTAAATCCAGGAGACCAAGAAAAAAGAATTACTTATTGTAGGTGGATACTTTACTCAGTTCAAGAAAACAGGGTTTTTTTGAACATCATACAGTGTTGTGTGAGTGCTGCTTTACATTAACTACTGCCGCGGCGTAGTTAATTTGCATAATCAACATGTATGGGACCATGAAAATCCTCACGCCATTAGACCTCGAAATTTTCAAGTTGAATTTAGCTTAAATGTGTGGATAGGGATTTACAACAACCATTTATTTGGACCCTACTTTTTACCTCGACGTTTGCAACTCGAAACTTCTTAGAGTTTTTAGAAACGGAAACTCCGAATATGTCGGACAAAATACCGATACTTTTAAGACAGAATGCATGGTTTCAGCTTGACGGTTGTCCCGCTCATTTTGGCAGAAATGTCAGAAATTGGCTGGATAATCATTTTCCGGATAGATGGATTGGTAGAGGGGGTGCAGTTACATGACCACCACGGTCTCCGGATCTTACCGTGTTAGACTTTTTTGTGTGGGGTTTTTTAAAAGAGAAAGTTTATGCGACTCCTGTCAATACGGAAGAAGAACTTATGAACCGCATAAGATATGGTACATTTAAATCGGTCTATTATACGTCGATGCCACTTGTGCATTGAAAATAATGGTTCCCATTTTGAACAATTTTTATAACTGTTTCTATTATGTTTTCAATTATTGTTTTACATACTTACTTTTAGTTTTTAATTCTGAAAATAAATATTGTTACAATACAGTTAAAAAAAAATAAGCTTGGCTGGTTTAGGTTGCCATGAAAACCTACGCCAACGAGGCGTGGCAAATATTGATTATCTGGCGGTACGCAAGTAACAAAATTAATAATCTATTAAAAGGCAAACACTGAAAAGTTTTTAAGTCATTTAATATTTATTTACATGGGCGCCGTACGAAAAAAAGCCAAGGAAACTTTTTTCTTTCAAATTGAGCAAGGACCTCAAAAATAATTTTAATCTTGAGAAAAATCAGTAGCGTACCACTTTTTTGTTGAAAAATAGCCAGTCACGAGCCGTAATGCACGCCACTGGTAACGCTGGAAAGACCTTTTATATTGCAAAACTTGGGTTTTTCATCGCTATTGACACATGTAAAATTCCATTACAATATCTCTGGCAGTTTCAGAAAAAAATCAATTTTATTGATTTTCAAAAAAAACTTTTAACACTCTGTATTTCCGTAACGGAGTATTTTCCGACCATGGTTTATATAGCAAACTAGGGTTATTTTTGGACGTAGAATACCCCCTTAAAGTTTGGCACCAAAAACCTGGTCCACCCTGTATAAGAAAAATTGAAGTTGTTCTCGACCGTTAATCGACGAGGAAAGGATTTTCTCAGGTGATGTTTTGGTGTTGTTTTTTGCCCACTGTTTGAGAAGTAAAACTCCCCTAATCCCATACTGTTGTAACATGGATTTGCAAAACCCCATCGTAAGGCCAAAATTGAAGTTGTTATCGACCGTTAATCGACGAGGAAAGGATTTTCTCAGGTGATCTGACCGATCACCTGAGAAAATCCATTCCTTGTTATATATAAGGAAGCCTATCGAAAAGGATCTACCTCGTTTTTCTTCCAGTTGAGTATATACATCGAAAATTGCTAAGGCACGTCAACTTTAGTTTTTAGGGGAAACCAACTCTCAACTCTCTAACGTGAAACTCCGAATAGAGGTAAGCATTGACGTTGAAATTTTAAATAAAGGTCGATTCTCACTTTTCTGCAAGGCTCGTGCTCGGTAAACGTAAGTCACACGCTCGGCACGAGCAAGATTTTTCACAGCAATTCACACTGCAACGGTATTGCCGCGGGTTAAACAAATTTTTGTCTAATTTTAGTTTCGTGTAGGCTAGTGTTTACTATGTTTCCGACATAGAAAGAGCAAGAGGAGAAGAAGACGTTTTTGGGTGCATAAAATGCTAACAAAAGCGCAGCGAAGAGGTAGAGCTTGCAACATTGCACTCAGAACTTTAAGATGATCAAACCAAGTTTTTAAATATTACTGATTGTTATGTGATGAGTTTGACAGTTTATTAGGGTAAATTGAAAGTTGACCTCTGTTGTCTCTTCATTTGTACAAACTTAAATATACTCAAAACCCACTGAACCCATGTAAAAATTGCAGATTTGCTGTAGGAAGAATATTCACACTTGTCGGAACAGGCAAGGCAAATGCTCAGTAAATATTGTTTGAGAAGAACGCCGCCTGCAAAGACTGTCGATTGCCGAGAGATTGCTCGAGTAGTGTGAATCAACCCCGAAAAATTTATGAAACAAATTTTGCCGTGCCTGTGCCTTGACTGTGCCGAGCACGTGCCTTGCACGAAAGTGAGAATCGGCCTTAAAGTGGATTCTCACTTTTCTGCAAGGCTCGTGCTCGGTAAAGGCAAGTCACACGCTCGGCAGGAGCAAAGTTTTTCAAAGCAATTCACACTGCAACGGTCTTGCCGCAGGTTAAACAAATTTTGGTTTCGTGTAGGCTAGTGTTTACTATGTTTCCGACATAGAATGAGCAAGAAGAGAAAAAGACGTTTTTGGGTGCATAAACTGCTAACAAAAGCGCAGTGAAGAGGTAGAGCTTGCAACGTTGCACTCAGAACTTTTAGATGATCAAACCAAGTTTTTAAATATTACTGATTGTTATTTGACGAGTTTGACAGTTTATTAGGGCAAATTGAAAGTTGACCTCTGTTGTCTCTTCATTTTTACAAAC
The DNA here is from genome assembly GCA_951812265.1 of Taphrorychus bicolor. Lineage (NCBI taxonomy): Eukaryota > Metazoa > Arthropoda > Insecta > Coleoptera > Curculionidae > Taphrorychus > Taphrorychus bicolor. The sequence goes on along the minus strand of OX638297.1, from coordinate 58,005,193 downwards.
TTAAATATACTCAAAACCCACTGAACGCATGTAAAAATTGAAGATTGGCTGTAGGAAGGATATTCACACTTGTCGGATCAGGCAAGGCAAATGCTCAGCAAATATTGTTTGAGAAGAACGCCGCCTGCAAAGACTGTCGATTGCCGAGAGATTGCTCGAGTAGTGTGAATCAACCCCGAAAAACGTATGAAACAAATTTTGGCGTGCCTGTGCCTTGACTGGGCCGAGCACGTGGCTTGCACGAAAGTGAGAATCGGCCTTTTAAAAAAAAGGGTCGAATAATATCTCGTTTTGAAGGTTTGATCAAGTCATTTCATTCTAGACAGACAATACACTTGGTTTCTGTCGTCAAACCAACAGGTGGTCTGACCACCTTCTTAGGGCCGCGATAAACTAATAAATTCTTTGTTGTTCAGTGTTCGTAATCTAATAAAGTCTTTGCTGTCAACATTTGAGTGGTTGGGAAAGTGACAATTTCGTAACGAAAAGTCGCATTACAGATAAGTCGGTGTTTTTTGTTATGATATCTCCTCATCCCACGAATACCTATCAACTTGGATTAAAACAAGGAGACGAAATTGAAAGTAATAAACTCTAACAAGAACATGTTAAGAAAGTATGTAGAAATAGTCCTACATATCATTGATTTTGTAACAAAGAGGTATTCCAATTTTCGACATTCGATTTACGAGTCTTATAATCTCATACTTATAAAGCTAAAGTTGATGACGCCCCAAAAAAATCGAAACGTCGGATAAGTTTAATAATACTGTCTTGTAGTGGAGAAAAAGTACCCAGAATGTTCAATTTATTTCAAATTAACTCTAATAAATTCAGGAAAAACCAAAAACGATTATCGTAAATTGCACTTTTTTTTCGAAGATCATCGAACACAGTCAAAATTTTGAGAATTTTAAAATGTCATTGCGATCTTCATCCAAATGCGTAACTTTTCGTATTTAACTGAATTTGTATCTCAAACCATTCGCGAGATCCTAATGATGAGCGGCGAATTCGAATAACCTTGTTTATTACTTTTCCTTTTATTAGATGTTTTTGAAAACCTTTTAAAAAAATCTCAATATGCCTCATATCTACCATTTAGTTAGTTATTTTGAATACATTTTTTTTTAATTCTTAATAAATTTAGTGGGCTTTTCTAGAATTGAAAATTTGGACCGAGAATTACGTATATTAGTTATGATTTGCTGTTAGACTGAGTTAACCCTTCGAAAACGTGTGAAAGGCGAAAAAAAAGATATTATAAAGCCAACGAGACTCATTTCATATTGGAAATATATCATTATATAAGAGGTGGTCATTTCAAAACGTCATATAGTTGGCTGTGAAATGTCAAGAGAATAGCAAGAAAAAACAAACGTTCATTTACTTTGAATATGTTATCCTTTTCTCTCACAAATTCATAGCTTTCTATATACTTCGGCATACTCTGGTTCAAAAGAAAACGATTTGTCAAACTTTCATTAAGAAAATGTTTCTGGGATTGCGTTGCTATCGAAGGTCAAATTTTTTGATAAAAATTGTGTGAAGGGAACTATATTTTTTTTCTTAATTAAAGTTTGTTCAAATGGTATTCTTCTGAATTGTCGCAGTACCATTTTGATTATGTGTTTACGGGACACCCTGTATACGGGGTGATAAACATCATCTAAAAGGCTATGAATTTTTGACAGAAAAGGATGACACAATCAAAGTAAATGGACTTTTCTTCCTTCATTCTTTTCTCTTGACATTTTCTAGTCAACTAGATGACTTTTTAAATGAAACTCTTGATTCAGTTTTGCTTACAAATAGGATTTCTTTTTTTGGTTAAGTCAAATATATGAGTTCCAAGTTAGATAAACACCCGGTATAAAAAATCTGGCTGTAGTTTTCACCTTGTATATATCGAAAATAAAAATGGTAAAGAATACCAAAATACGTAGTATAATAATAAATATAAATCGTATAATAATAGCTAAAAGATCTTTCGCACCTACTGACAATAATAAATTTAGTAGTTACTGTTATTCCCATTTACATTTACATTACTAATGTGGGAAAAGTCGCAAGTGGAACGTGTTTTAGTGTGTTTAGTGGAACAAAGTTTTAATAGAAATCTGACAAAACATACAATTCTATAATTTTTTCTTTATTACAGATAAACTCTTTTAAACCAAATATATATTTTTGGTTTAAAAGTAGCATACATAATTTCGTTTTATACTTCGATAAGGTGATACAAACACTTCTCTTCTCAAAATGTCTTATTATGTTTTACGTATTTGACGGAGCTCGGATAAAGGAAATACATTCAGCAATATGACCTATAGCGATTATTGCATCATTGGAATGAAGTTTTGATAAGGCATACTTCTAATACATGCGCCTTTAAAACTATCATATTACCGACGATTACGACAAGTAACATATTGACTATTTACTGTATTGACTTTTAGCGGAGTAGATCGCTTGTTGAAGAGGTATAATTAATGAAACAAAATTAAAGCATTTCATCCAAAAGTAATGAATTTCAAATTTTTCTATTATGACCAACAAATCGTAAAAATGCACCAATGTGTGTCGGTACAATAATGTTGGATATGTTATCTCAGAGGAATGTAGAAAGATATATTTACTTCAAGACAAATAAATGATAACGTCAAACCTTGTAGTTTTTCTGTAAAATGGATTTTATATTTCCTTATGGGATTTATATGAAAAAAATTACTGAAAGTTTGCCTGAATTTTACGGTACCGAAATGAGAAGGTAAATGACGTGGTAGACACCAATTTATCGATCGATATATCTGCAAACCGGTTTCGGGGTACTTAGTTTCCTCATCAGTACAGCTAGTGACCAACTCACGCCTTATTTTTTTCTTTCATTTTCCCCTTTCCAAAGTGTCTGTAATTACGGTGAGGCCATAACGATTTGTTCACCATATTTTCTCAAAATTATTATTCATCAGTTTTTTCAGAGCAACGATGAACTCTAATTTGTAATTTCGTACCGATATGTGAACGCTTCAGTCCAATGTACATTATGAGTAATTGAGAATGTTAAAAGATTTCCTAACTTTCCCCATTCCGGCTTTTAAAGTTCAGGTCATTATTGAATATACTATCAGTTTTGTATCTGACGTAATGTTCGGATGACGGGTATCCATCTCCATGGCCTCCAAAAGCCTAAAGAAATTAAAATTTTGGGGTGAGAACTCTGAGAGTATTCCCACCCCTTGCTTTCTCGATTAGAATTGATGGATGGCAATACAATCAGATTCTCGTAAGGCCGCAACCCGAAAACACCATAAATGACAAACGGACTCTAGCACCGTTGATGAACAATATACTGTTTTAGATCAATTCCTAAACATTTTCAAGTTAAAAATATTTGCGTGTTTTTTATTTCTTAAACTATTTATATATCTACTGATTCGAAGAAACGAGAAACTTATAAATAACGTTTTGCATGGAGCCCGTTCTCAAAATGTTTCTACTGCCTCTTTCTGTATACTTGCATATATCTTTGTCTGCACTCTTAATCTCTCTCGGACAACCGAATAATGGGAACCAAAGGTTGCTTTATAAAACCATTATGGCGGCATAATACCAAACTGCTGCTAAATAAAATTGCCTGTCACAATCTGAGGTATTTGCATGTTCTGCCCCACTGTCATGCCTTCCATAGTCATGGTAACATTTAGCTGGATAACGAACGGTGCTGGTGAGATATTTACCAACATTGCCTGTTGTTCGAGGGCTTGTTGCGCTACCGCAGGGATCACTTGCGACACTGCGGCTGTGACATTGGTGACCATAAGAGACGCTGACACCGGAGGCAGGGCATTTTGACTAGATACACACAGGAGGCGGTGACGGCGCCATCATATTGTTGCTGACCGGTAGCTGTACTGGTCATAATCAATTGTCCGTTGGAGGAGAACAAAATGTGACCAGGTGGAAGCCCCGTGGAAGAACGTTTCAATCTCTGAGGCGGACGGTGTTCCTGATGTTGAGATTGGGGCACTTGAATACGGCTGCACCATTTCCAGGTTTTGGATGACCTTTTATTTTTCAAGTCATGTTAGAGAACTGTCCAGTATATTGGGTTTTAAGTGTAAAGAGCATGGATCGGATATTTGCGGTCAGTTAATCTGATTTAGGTCTGATGCAGCATGTCACTGCCACACTAAATATAGGTCAGAAACCTCGGCCATCTGTCTGTGTGGAGTGGTAAATATAGCAGAAGATACGTTTGGTTCATTGCACATAAATAATGATTTAATAAAAACAGTCGCACCTCATTCGAACCCCGAGATTTAAAAACACAAGTTTTAACCAAAATTTTAAATGCAACTGAACCGCATTTTGCTTTGCATGCCTTTTGAATGCTTCTATGTCTCTTCCATATCCAGAAGCTAGTGCATCGAGCAAGATTTTTTGCTGCTGTAAAAGCCTTTCATTAAGTCTTGTTATAAAACTTGATAAACATGAATGAACAAAAAAATGTTGAACGGTATTTCCATAGTTAGTGCAAAATTATGCTTCAATACGTCCACCAAAAGACATATTTCCAATAACAATTTTTGATGAATATTTTATTTGATTTATTTTCCTCTTGATTTCTCATTTCTTTACATCTTCTATATAAGATGTTTCTAAAATGTATATGAATTCTCGAAATCATGCGTGTAGTGGAGACAAGAAGTAGTTAAACAAAGCCGGTGTCGGGCCACATTCAAGGACATTGCAAGTGTCCCCATTCCTCCTGTGGACTTACACGCCCACGTTAGCCTTGAACTCGCGCAGGAAATGTGACGGATCGCTGGACACGAGCCGGGTGACCTTGAAAAGCGTCTTTGGACTCCAGGCGGGATTGCCTTGACGTCTACCGTGACCTCGAAAATTACAACATTGAAGCGAGACCTTGACGAGTCACACGAGGTCGCTGGAACCTTCAAAAGACACGCCGCCAAGCTGTCCTTAAGTACCTCCCGTATGCGCTGGCGCCTCAATTGGAAAGTATTTCTACAACGTTAATTTTAAAAATTAATGATATCGCATAACATCAATCATTACAGTATGTTTAGCTCTAAAATAGCTCCAATTTTCGAACGGGTAATTTGCACTCTAAAAGAGCTTCTTTAGAACTTTTAGTCTAAATGGAAACAACATGGTAAATTGCCCGAGATAGTTGCCCCAAATAGTGGACGCGTATAACATCACTAAACATAGGATTATTGGAATGAAACCCAAAGATGTTAATTCAAGTAATGAGGAACATGTATTGGAAACCCATGGTAACATAAAAGTTTTCCAAGGTGAACGATATAATGTAGGAGATATTGTTCGTATCAGGGAAGGCATGTAAAGCAAGACAAAACATATTTTTGAGAAGGGATACACAGCCAACTGGACAACAGAGCTGTTTAAAATAGTTAAAGTTCGGTAGCGACCGCACGTTTTCAAACTGTTTCACGTAAAGCTCTTTGTTCAAATCACTAATGAATGAAGACATTTTTTCGACTATGGATTTACAGCTCGGCTACTACTTATAAAATGGCTGGGGGGTGAGCTCAAGGTTTGCGCATATCTACGGAAGGCATTGAGGGCTAGCTTGGCGGCGTGACTTTTCAAGGTCCCAGCGACCTCGTGTGACTCATCAAGGCCTCGCTTCCAGGTTGCAATTTTCGAGGTCACGGGAGACGTCAAGGCGGACTCGGCTGGAGTCCAAAGATGATTTTCAAGGTCAGCCGGCTCACGATTTTCAAGCGATCCGTGGTCCTGCGCGAGGTCAAGACTAACGTATGTGTGTAAATCCGCTGGTGGAATGGGGACACTTGCAATGTCCTTGAAAGTGGCCCCATACCGGCTTTGTTTAACTACTTATGTGCAGCAGGGCCTCGGGCGCAATTTCAGTAATTTTTCACGTAAATCACCATAGGGAAATGTAATGTCAAATATGGAGAAGAAAATTTGAAACCGTTGGCCGTACCATTGGTTTGTTTCGGAGTGCATATCTGAGAAAACACATTCAAAGTTGTTTTTCTATTGACTTCGGCAAGTAATAATTTTGACTTAATGTACATGTAGTTTTGTATACCACTAAGAATGATATTACTGCTAATAATTAACGGGTAATTTCTTCCTCTATTGCAGCTTATTGCTTTATTGCAGTTGTTTCAGACTTTATAACTTTGATGGTATCTGTTTTTCGTAACAACTTATTTAGCGGAAAATATCTAGTACTTGGTAGAGTTGCATTTTGCCAGATCACAGTTTTGCCCATTCTGAGTTTGATTTAATTGGACCGGCATCAATGCTATCACAAATAGGGCGCTGTCATCAAGCAGTGATTCGGTATCAATAATTTACCCATCATTGAGAGAATTCTAACTACAAATCTTTTAAAAAAGTTGTTGAAGAAGCATTTCTTCTTTGTTAAACAAAACATTTCTTCAAAAAAAATTAAATAACAAAGCTCGTTCGACTTAAGGAAAACTTTTTAGCAGATTCTCTTTGATGAATTTTATAAGACTAAGACTTGCGTATGCTGCTTAAACTTGATCGTAAGCCCCACGTAAACCTACAAGAATATGTAAAGTAATTACGCAAATAAAGTCGAAAATGTGCATCTTTTATAGTAGTTTTGTTACTTATTGCATTCTTTTAGACTTTTAGATTTGGCTTTCTCACCATTTTTAAAAAACCCAATTTTGGGCCTTATTTTGTTCAAATTAAGTTTGATTACCTTTTTAAAGGACTGCATACGTCCAATTCCGATTAAGAACAGGACAAAAATTCCCATTATTTTTTTCAAATTGAAGAAAGTGGAGATACGTTTTTTTTTCCTAGTTTTCAAATTTGATCTCGTATAACTTTAGAACGAGAGGACCGATTGAAGTAAATCGAACTGCATATTGCTCTTCTTGTCTGTGTTTTATTTTACTTTACGCCAACGGATGTTCCATAGGCGCAATATTTTCAAAGATAGATCATTTTGTTAGTCGAGTTTAGGCACTTTTAGAATCGAATTTTTAGCTGTTTGTAAAAAACCCAATTTTGTCTCATTTCGTTCGAACTAAGTTTGTTACGTTTTTAGGGGCCTGCAAGCCTCCAATTCCGATCAATAAATTTTAATGTTTTTTTTCAAATTGACCAAAAGGGGAGATTACGTTTTTTTTCTTAGTTTTCAAATTTAATCGCCTGTAACTTTAGAACGAGAAAACTGACTGGAGTAGATTCAATAATTTTTTGCTCCTCTTGAGTTCTCTTTCATCTCTCACCAATGAAAGTCCCGTAGGTGCAGTATTTGGAGATAGACTCTTTGGTGGGTGACACAAAAATCCTCAGGATTGATAAAAACAAGAAGTCATCTATGCTGAATTGCCCAAGCTGAATATGACGCGTGATAGAAATCAAACAATTAGGCTCATGGTATAGTAGATTTGTTAACATTAAAAAATTAAATAAATTAAAACATATAATTGCTTTTGGAACATATCATAAGTTGCAGAATGGTCCTACAAGGACCATTATTTTAGAGAACTTCAATGTTTGGCTGTTATATAATGCATTGAAAAGTAAAAAATGTGGATGGAGGGTGCGCGCACCAAAATCTGTATGCAGACGTGACCTTCATCTCACCAATTCTGGTATTCAAGATGGAGAAACTTCGTCAGTTTTCGTGCCCTGAACGCCCAGCTTAATGTCGCCTCTTACCAATATATTATGTCTTTATTTCGTAACAATGCGTGGAAGTTAAAACAGATGTCTTTTGCGCTTTTGCTTTCTTAGGGCCAATCTCCGGCTTTATTTTTAACAAAATAATCGTAAAAAGATGAGCAGCCACATTTGAGACTTCAACCAAGCTTCAACTGCAGTCTCTTGCCTTTATTTCCTCGTTCGGGAGTTTCCTCCGTTCAAAAACTTTTATTTATGAGTTAGTGAACCATATCTGATTAAGTTACGTACTATAATATAAACTATCGGACCTTGCTAACTATATTATAAGCTTATGCATATGTACCGCATATGGCTTTTCTCCCATCAGTAATGCCCCGTCAACAAGCCGCGCATATTTCAATTTTCGAAGCCACGAAATGGAAGAGTCCCGGAATTCTCCGTATTAAAATTCCGATTTGATTTATAAAGAGCAAAAAGGCGTATAGTGTTTGTTCCCGGGGCGTCGTCAGGGAATCATTGGGCGTACGCTTTGATGCATTACTCCTATAAATATATTCATCAGGGGTAGAGTCTAATCTGTTTTGACTCATAATGCCTCCCTGACAAATGGCTGATTGTTTTTCCGGGGACTCTAAGTCAATTTTCATATTCCCGGAGGTCGATAGCGTTGCCAGAGCACATCTCTGCCTTTATCGGAAGCGAACGAGCATCCTTGGGTACGTATACGTTTTATTCTGGACGCGGCAGATATAGATCCGGGAATTGAAAGCTTATGAAAGAGTATTCATCGCTGCGCATAATTTCGCTTTGCCGATTACAAAGTGGACACATGTCTGCTAAATTAGTCCCTTTTTGAAATCCCTAAAAATCGGCAAAGCCGCTTTGATTCTCATTACTAATCCTGACATTCATTTTCAAATTCGGTTCGGTTTTCCTGTAAATGACCAAATCGAAAGCGCGTCGAACACTTTTATCATAACACGATTTTAAATCTAAAATATGTTAGCAGATTTCAATCAAATGGACAAAAATTGCTACTAATTATCCGAACGCCAGTGAGAATTATAAAGGCGAGCCAACGGAGACATTTTGGTTGTAGATATTTGGTAGTTTTTCCATTTCGACGTTTATAACTCTGAAACTGCTCATTTGACGGGATTTCGAAGTGTTGCGCGTATACCTATACAGAAATGAACGGGTTTTTCAAATATGTGGTCGGTTTGGCGGTACGTGCGGGAGGGACCGACCAGTGGCGTACCAAAGTCAAAAATGCGGTTTTTTAGGTACCCAAATTTACGGAGGTTTTGTCGTAACTCCGGGACTATGTGGGGTATAGGGCTCCTCACGGGTAGATTTCCTCGTATGTGTAGACGAACAATTTTGACGTCTAATTCCGATAAATTAAATAGGAAAATCTAGAAAAATTCGCAAAGTTGGGACGGTTTTTTGAAAAAAATTTTGTAATGGTCTACTTCTGGGCCTTCTGGACCCCTTTAGTTAGACGACTGGCCCAATAGCGATGGTACCAGAGGAAAGGGCATATCCTTGGCTACTTTTAATCCTATCTCGCCAAAGGCGTCACTTTAATACAGAGTGGTCAAAAAAATGTCCAAAGACAATTAAGGAAAAATTTGAAGGCAGTTTTTTGCAATTTTTACGAAAACTATGGAACAGTCCAGCTTCGGTGGTATATGGGCAACTAGAAGACCTGGAGAGAAAAAAAAATCAGTTGTTAGTTTTGGTCTAGCTCTTATACCGGGTGAGCTGCGAAAGTTTTTCTGTGCCGCATTTTTTGCCAATTTTGGTTTACTTTTCTCACATTTAACCCTGTAGATTCCACAATTTTGCAGCAAAAAATCTGAAATAATTCAGGGAGGTAGTAGACACATGGGCCCTTGATTGTGCCAAAAATCAAGGACCTAGCTTTGAATTTGACGTTGGAATGTTTTCTTTTTGGGACTTAGGAACCACTTTTAGCTGGTACGTCGCGAAATGCTCTTAATTGAATTTCGAAACAAACGATGCAAAATTTTTCAAATTTTGGCCGAAAATCCCGAATGGTTCCGATTCGCCAGCCACTAACTAGTAATCGGAAGCATTCGGCGGCCGCGCCCATCTACAACTGACAGCTGAGATTTCCGAAATGTAAACATTAACTTTAAAGCTTCAGACTAAGGAAAATCGGCCGAAAAGCGTGGAAAACTGTCTGGCCGGGGAAAATTTGAACATTTCTAGGAAGATTATTGGCAAAATGCCCAGTCCTCGAGGTCGTTTTCACAAAGACTGGTCGATTTGAAAATTTCATGTCGGGATTAATTTTTGGCTGATGACGTCGAAGCCAGACCACGCGGTTCTCGCCCAGTCAGTGGCGGTTACAAATTCGGGCAAAAATGTATTTTTTCGATTTTTCGGCAGACATGGGCGTAGTTATTTTTCTTTTTTGCCATTTCTTCCGTTTTCCCATAAGAAATACATTGTGCAATGCTTTTTAAATGGGACAATATTGATTTCGTCCTAAATAAAAGATGGAGGCGAAAAAAAATGGCCGCCGTATACAGGGTAATTTAAAAATGGGGATATCTCTGAAACGAATAAAGTTAGAGAGCTGAAATTTGGTACCATGGTTCATTAGGGAATGGACTGCAAGTTGCCATGGGTGGAAACCTTCGTCATGGTACCAAACCCATGGGTACCATTAACGAAATTTTGCATACAATTTTTTAGGCTTTTGCACGTGTATTTCCCATAAGAAAAACGTTATGCAATGCTTTTTAAATGGGACAATATTGATTTGGTCATAAAAAAAGATGGAGGCGAAAAAAAAATGGCCGCCGTAGACAGGGTAATTAAAAAATGGGGATATCTTTGAGACGAATAAAGTTAGAGAGCTGAAATTGGTACCATGGTTCATTAGGGAATGGACTGTAAGTTGTCATGGGCCGAAACCTTATTTATGGTACTAAACCCATGGGTACCACTAACGAAATTTTGCACATAAGTTTTCACGCTTTTGCACGTGTATTTCCCATAAGAAATACATTGTGCAATGCTTTTTAAATGGGAGGAATATAGAAAAGGTTATATTTAGGGTACCATTGATGGTACATGGTTCAAATTTGGATGGTAGGTACCTACGGGGGTATTATAAATTGTAATATAGTTGCCGTAGCTATCATAGCTACAGTAGCTGAGTACCGTTGATATTTAGAGAACTGTTAATGATACATGGTTCAACTTTGAATGCTGGGTGTCCATGGAGGTACCATGAATGGTAATATAGCTCACATAGCTATATGTAGCTGACTGTAGCTAGGTTTTAGCTGTTTTGTGAACCAATGATGATATCGACTTAAAATTCGAATGGTAGTTTTCCTTTATGTAATTTTCGCTAAAAATGACATTTTTAAAAATCCAAGATGGCCGCCTGAAAATGTTTGGTTTTAAGCCGATATCTCCGGAACGGTTTGAGCTAGAAAGCTGAAATTTGGTACGTGGCTATTTTATGGGACGGGCTAGAGGTCTCTAAGGTCAAGAACTTTGCCGCGGGTACCAAAGGTTCAGTTTTGGAAACATTTTCAATTTATTGACACTTTTTTGCTCCAACTTACTCACTGTTGCTAAAGGGCGCTGAAACCAAACATATCCGACGTTTCGACTTTATGCTTTCTATACGCCATCATCAGGGTATTCTCTTTTATTACGAATATTGCTTTGTAAATGTGCCACGCCCAATCAATCAGTTTTTCGCATATGACTGACAAAATAGCTTTAACGAAGCCCATTCAACTGGTACTAAATGTTCGATTTTATCGTTTTTAGGTTCTGAGATTTGACTGATTAAATTTCTCATTTATAGGGATAGAGTGACATTTGCCATTTTATAGCAAAGCCATTTATGAAAATAGAACAACAGTGACTCAATTAAGTGTGAGTCGGCTCAAATACTGCTCAAAACGTTAACTACAATTTTGCTTAGTTTCATAACAGTCTTATGGGAAGTGAAAAACTGTTAAAATGTTGTAAAATTTACCTAATGTTTTTATTTGATGGAACATTACGTCAACTAATTCAAAAACCTTGAACGATAGATTAAGCAGGTATTTTGTGGTCGAGAATGCTCTATTCATCGGTGTCAATAGCATCGTTATACCATGTTTAGTTTTTGAATTATATAGATATAAGTATTAAAATGTCGATAAAAAGTCGAAAAAATACGTTTTAGGCGCCATTTTGGAGGGGAAGGAAATTACTGAAACTTCCGAAATTGCAAATTTTTTTCCATATTTTTGTCCCCTCTTTCATATGAGACTATTTTTGATACAATCTATGACAATCGATTTTGGCTGAAAATTTTCACGACCTACCCCCTTTGAAAATTTTGAAATTTTTACATTTTTCTGTTTATCTTGGAAACGGTACGGTTTTTCGATATGCCCGTTAATATGATGTATGAAGAGGTCATCAAGGGCTATCAGATGCATGTATCAGAAAGAAGCTAGCTTTCACGGTTTTTGAGAAAATTAAAAAAAAGTGCAAAATGTGTACCTTATTTTTGGGCCACCCGTGCTCAGTTACTGTTCTAGGCAGAGCTCTACGTGTAGCTCTATTCTTCTACTTCCTTAGCTGTTCTTATACATTTTTTGATAAATCTTCATCGAAACGAGATATTAGCTGTTAAAGGCAGCAATGCACGATTTTTATCTCAAAATTTAGTTTTTTGGGCCGGTTTGAGAGCCCCATATGTTTAACATAGAATTTTCTATATGTGTCATTTAAATCTATAGTAATCGATTTTATTTGTTACTTCGAGTCGTTTTTTAATGAATAGGACGTTGATTTCTGTTTTAGATAGTATAGGGTGGCTCAAAAAATGATGCAGGAAGCTAATATATGCTAATAATGCAGAAAAGGTCCATAAGCAGTGTGTATTTTACATAGAAAGGATGGATTATTAAGTACGTAGACTAAGCAGAATAAGATGTTAGATACAGGCGATGAAAAATTTACTAAAACTTACCATTGAAAGCAATTTTATAATTATGTAAGGAGTCTGGTGTTGATATATATGAGTATTTAATGCAAAATAATTCCTTCACCATTTTATCCACAAATTGTTAAAAAAACACTAAAATTATTCTACTTTTTTGGCTCCTCTTATAGCTTTTCGGATAAATCCTCATTAAAACGCGATATAAGCTGTTGAAGGCTGAAATTCACGATTTTTTTCTAAAAATTTAGGTTTTTGGGCCAGTTGGCTCATAGGCTTAATATAGAAATATCGACTTTTCCCATATAAATCAATAGTAATCGATTTTATTCGTAGGTTCTAGTAGTCGTATGATAAATAGGGCATATATTTACGTTTTGGATATTACGTATAGAGTGTCCCAAAAAAGTGTTGTAACCTAGAATTTTAGGATTTTTTCATGTAAATTGATAAAAGTTAATTTATTGCGAAAAATCCAATAGTCTTATAATAAATAGAGCGTTGATTTATGTTTTAAATAGTATACGGTGTCCCAAATAATGCTGCAACATTTAACTTTAGTTTTTTTGTTTATCAATATTTTTTTGTAGGTTTTATTCCCTTATTATAAACAGTTAGGAACAATCAAAGCTATAAAACTGAAATTTCAATTGTAGATTCGTTTCATACTCACAAACAATATGTCATAAATGGGAACCTTGATATGGGTAAACAACTTCAAAGTGACATTTGCAAGGCTAACGAGATGTCATCCTTTTGTGAAGGGCTAATATCATGCGTTCGTTAAAACAAAACTTGAACAGGCCATGAAATTGAACAGTAGGTCTGAGATAACTTCATAAAAAAATTGAAAGTCAAAGATTTTCAATATGGTTAGCACTAGAGCTGGACTATTTAATCTCGAACTCAGTGAATAAGACATTTAGTCCTAGTAGAAAAGTCAGTAGTCAATTTTTCCGCAAAATAAGATAATAACCACTTTATTGAACAATAAAAACAAACAAAAATAGTTTTTGTCTCACGGCTATGACGGTGAAACTTAGCGAGTGGACACCACAGCTCTTTTAAAAATTTTAGTGTAGGAAAAATGGCAATATTGTAGACATATCAAATGTCATTAGTGATAGTGTTATTAATTGTTATATCAATATATTTAATTAATTTTTATAATTAATATTAATGATTAATTTAATTTCGAATTAAATAAAAAATAAAAAAAATACGAACTCATGGCCGATGTTTCGTTTAATTCAACTTAAACTTCATCAGAGCTGTATCTGTATCAGTGGTGTATAACGGGACATAATGCGACCGCCATGTCTCAAATTTTTAAGAAGCGTAACAAGAAAATTGCTAATCGACTGACCTTGAATAATTTCTTGCCCTAGCCGAAAACGTAACTTTCGTCTCTAGTAAGAGAAAATCCCATAACGTTAACTTTCGTCTCTAGTGACGAAAGTAAGTTGTTGTAATTTCGCCTGTATATCGCCAATTAAATACGATTTAACTGGTCTAATCTTATAAAACACCATGGAAAATGGTGATATCATACAAAAACATGTATATTTTCCCTGCCCGGGCCTCAGAAAAGTGAATTAAAGTGTTGAAATTTGACCAAACTGAACTCATTCACAGTCGAGGTGTCATGTTTACAATGACGCCCTTCATTTTTTAAAGAAATCCTCTATAGAGAATGTTTTTTAAAGTTAATGAAGACTTAATGTTAGCATGGTCGAGGAGAAAGTATAGTGTTTTACTCGTCAAAAAAGCATTTTCTATCGCTCGAGAACATTACCAAACTCGGCTTCGCGTGGGTTGGTAAACTGTTCTCTTGCGAGAGAAAATGCTATTTTCGTCACTCGTTAAACAATATACTCTTTTCAGTGTAATTCATGCCCGCCTGTATAATAAATGCGAAGAACATATGTTCAAGTCGCAGTTCAGGTTTCGCAACTCGAGAGGCATTATTTGCAACACAATTTCTCATACAACGCTGTTTGGATATGAATTGCGACGTTCACATGTGCTTTATAGCCTATGCTAAAGCTTTTGACTACTGTCAACACGAAACAGTGGTAAAAGTTCTTTGTGAAACGGGCTTGGATGGAAGGGACACAAGGATCATTGCCAACCAATATTGGAATCAGAAAGCAACTATAAATGTCGAAAATAACGAGTCAGGCACCTTAGAAAATAAACCACCTTAGTAGAGTCCGACAGGGCTCCATCTTATCACACTTACTGTTCAATCTCAACTCGGATAAAATATTTAGAAAGGTACTAGAAGACCTAGACTAGTGAATGGTGAGCTAATAAAAAATATCAGGTATGCCGACGACACGGTTTTACTGGCCGATAACTTGGAGTGGCTACAGGAACTTAACAACATAGTTACATACACAAGCGAACAATACAAATTGAAGCTGAATGTCAAGAAGACCAAATACATGGTTATAAGTAAGTCCCCTAATCAACGACGTGGCCTGTATTGTACAAGCGAAGCTATTGAGAGAGTGCGTATAGCTTTACTTATCTTGGGTGTAACTTCAATGATTCGTGGGACCACTCCAAAGAAATGAAAAGAAGAAGGAAGCAAAATTATACAAAACTTGTAGATGAATAAGAAAACCAGGATATTATAATTTATAATTAATTCCTGTGATTAGATCTGATTATCATCGCAAATGCTAAATAAAAGCTCAAACCCCCAAACATCACATACTAGCATGAACTATAGCTAATTTAAAACGTAATCTAATAGTTTACTGAGCTCACCAACTTTTCGACGTTCTTGCTTTCAAGCTAGTTAATTATACGCCGCTTACCTGCAACAAAAAAAAAGTTACAACATCATAATTTGGCAATAAACTTAATTTCGTCATAATTTAACCCTGTAATTATTCTCCCCCTACATAAAAATGAGAAATGAGTCTACACCTAGAAATTAGTATATTTTCAGCGTAGTGAAACCGGACACCTGTCGCTCTCCACAAAAAAATAGCCCGTCATTCGTTAAACCTAAACCCTTTTAATATGAGAAGGGCATAATCCAGAGCGCTTTACATGATTAAAGGGCCCGCCTTTATTTATGGTATTTAAAGCGTATTATTTCTCCGTGTCATGCTGTCCTCACGGTTGTTCACAAGCGTTGCTCGGTGAATTGTGACACAATTTGTTTGTGTCTTGAGAACACCTGTGTTGTACACGCAAAAGGCGCAAACAAATTAAAACACACTCAGCAAAAGCCATTTTCATATTACCGACCTCTTCGGCGAAATGATTTCATTTCTGGATGGCAACGCAAATATTGGATCGCTACTCCAGTTATCGAAAAGATGTCGCAGTGCCTCGGCTGACAATATTATGTAAGAAAAATTCGATTAGAATACCATTTCGATCTTTTTTCTCTCGGACGGATTCTAAAGTTGTGGCCCAATTCCATTAGGCCCTTTCCCGCTTGTAAATTGATAAAAATTGAAAGAGATCTTCCTTCGAGTAGAAGTTACAGAAAGTGAACCTGATGGATACAAAACGAATAAATAATGGGTATATTAACTCGATTTAAAAAGTTATTCAGACAATGATGGAAGAAAAAATCTATGCCAGAGTCTTGGAAAAGAAATGCTCATATTTTATTGTGCTGGATGCGAACCGTGTTAATCAATGTCATATTTCCCGGCAGCGAACCAGAGGCAGGGACAGTGATTAATGGTGTCTCAGTTTTAAAGGTGTACCGTGCCAAGAATCAACTTCAAGTTAATTTGTAATAATTTTGAGTCTTGTTTTGCAAGGTGGAGATAAGAAGTTATTTTTTTTAAATGGGGCTGAGAAGTTGGGGCCTCGACACAAAGAAAATACCAATGCACCCTCCTGACTGAAAAAGTTTGGGAATCGTTTAGAATATTTTGCCAAAATGGAAAAACGAAAATAAATTTTAACCAATTTTCTTTCTGGTGTATACATTGACAAGCAAGTGGACGAGAGGGAAATGGACATAACTCTGGCAAAAGAAAGATTATTTTAATAATGAAAATGTGCACGACGTAAACGTTTATTCTTTTTCTTATACACAATTTTTATTTACTCCATAGCTACAACCGTAGCTTTCATTCTTATTATTTCAACTGACTAGTGACTTGATCTTGATCTCGATTGGCTTTAATATTAGCCATATATTTTTTTTAATGAGACACAACCTGTCTATCCTGACCAGTATTATTTTTTTCTGGACAATATCCCACATAGGTTTGAAGAAGTCAAAGAACCTACATTGGCGGAAGACCACACACCCATTTTCCAGACAATAGAAAATTCATGCATCAAACTGAAAGAGAAGCTGGCCAAAAAACCCAATGATGAGCCTATGAAGCTCCAAAGAAAGGAGACAAAAATCAATTGCCACCGCCTATCCAGAAAACAATAGTCAACATATCATGGACCATCTTGAGTTTCTCTAAAGAAAAACTGCTGAGCAAAGGATTGAATTTTGCAATTGCTCCAAAGTCAACTCCAGTGTTTGAAATAATAATTGCTGGAGAATCAACGACACTCCAGGGGCCAGAGGAAGAGGAACTCAAGTGGAAAGTCAGAACACCATTGAACAAACCACAATACCGACAGAGAAATATCACAAAAGAAGAGGAGTTAGTCATGGGGAAACTGTAGGGGGACAAATCAATCAAATTCTTTCCAGCTGACAAAGGAATGTCGTCATGGATGCCACAGTATGACGAGAAGATTAAGGAGATTCGGACGAAAGGAAATATAAAATAATACCTAATGAACCGACTAAAAGAGTTGACGAACAAATCTACAGAGCCCTTAAAATACAAGTTCTCTAAGTAGATTTCTCCTTCAAATCATTCAACCTTCCGTTGGAAAAACCACCTCCTCTGTACAAAATTCTGAACACTTTATTGTGCTTGTACAAAATCCTGAACAATTTGATGTAGAGAGCCTAAAGGCTTTCTACATCAAAGGAGTCGTTGTCGAGGCAAGGCTGAGAGCGGATGCATCTTTGAAGGAGAGAACATAGCTGCTTGTGAAGGGGGTGATGGACCTATTGCGCTGATGCCTTAAAGGCTCATACTTTCAGATTAAAGATCAGTTTTTTGAGCAGGAGGATGGGCTTCCTATGGGTTCATCACTATCACAGGTTATGGCAAATATTTACATGGAGTGGTTTGAACCACACGCCATTGAAAAAGCTTGGTTCTATCGTATAAACACAAAGTCTGGCTTCGGTAAGTCGATGACACCTTTATTGTGTGGGATGGAAATAACAGGCAGTTTGCAAGAGTTCCTGAATCATTTAAATAGCATAAGATCAATCATAAAATTCCCAATGGAAACTGAAAATAACTACTGCCTGCCTATCTGGATGTACTGGTGAGTAAGTCGGAGAGTCGTATAAGAACTTCGGTTTATCGTAAACCCACGCACACAGGACAGTACCTGAACTTCTTTTCAGTCCATAATGCATCAACCAGAATGGGAATAATTAAAAGTTTATATAGGCGCGATGTAACAATATGCAACGACAAAGAATTCATAAATTTGGAATTTGAGAATATTAAACAGGATTTTATGCAAAAATGTTATACGGAAAAGACTATCTTGAGGGCATTTACGGAATGTACAAGGCAAATGCCTCGGTAAAACAGCGAGGGCCAACTTGATCTTCTTACTATACCATACATTAAAGGAACTTCAGAGAAACTTCAACGCATCGCGAAATAGTAGAACATACGAACGGTTTTCAAAACTGAAAATACATTAAGAAGCGTACTTTCTAAAACCAAACCGGAAAATTCAAATCAGCAAAACGATTGTATACATCAGATCTCATGTGAGTGCGGCATGTCATAAATAGGAGAAACCAAGCGTTCTTGGCATGTATTAGTTAAGGAACACAGGAGAAACAACAAAATCGGGAGTTGCCGAGCACGCTTGGTCCGAACACCATAATATTAAGTGGTCGGAAGCAAAAATTGTGCATAGGGAACAGCACTGGAAGAAACGAAAGTTTAAGGAAGCAGTCTTCATTGAAAGCATTGAGGGCGTCTTTAGTAAACCAAGTTGCGACGTATTTTCAGTATGCCATCCGTTGATACGGCGGACAAGTGCTGGTCGCTTGACGCATGACGGTGGCGAAGATCCGACCAATAGGAGTGGAGGGCGTGGTTAGCTGTGTTAGTACATAAGCTAGTAGCTTCGAGCTCAATGCTCAGTTTCACTTGAAAACGACCAGAGATTCCACTGCTCGAAAAGTTGTGTAAAAAACTTAATAAAGACAATGCAAGTCCAAGATGTTTCGCTTAGTATTACATCATTGTTTACCATCTTTAAAGAAACACTATTTGTTTCGTTCCCAGGTTCAAAGTTATTAATAATATACATCTATAAATAAGATATAATCATCTTCAAATGCTTTATATCAAAGATTCTATTTCTTAGGAAAATTAGTCAAATATTCTACCATGAAAACTTATATAGAAAATTAGATTAAATTTAACCAACAAAGTAAGTTTTGCTAAAAACCCAATGACTTTTTTTTCTTTATTTAAGAAAATAATCTACTCCTCAAATTGGCATCACCATTTCAGGCTTAAAACGCATTACCCAGAATAACATGTCTAATCTATGTAAAAATCTATCTGAAATCTCATTGATTTTGCTACTAATTCTTCACCTTAATTACTCTGAATATGAATACACAAAAACATTAAAGGCTATAACTGAAAAGGCATAAAAATATAAATTTAAAATCACATAAAAATTATCATGAAAATGAGACGGACAAGGCAAAAAAGGGAAAGAACGATGTGAAAAAATCGATTGGACGGAGCTCACAAATTGGAAACTAGTAAAGTTAATAAAAGAAATCCAAAATAAGAGTTATGGAATGCGTACTTAGCATAAAAGGGGTTTGAGAAAATGTAAAAAATTCAGCAGAGATCAAGAAAAAGTAGGAAAAAGAGACAAAATAAAATTGTGAGAAAAAAGCGTTGCGAAAAAAGAACAGAGAAAATTAAATCATTGTCTTCTCAGGAATGTAGAAATTTACAGAGAAGTCAGGAATGATTTGTTATTAAAAGAATTAAAAAAAACATCTCTTAAAAAGTTAGTGAAGTTTACTTGTCAAACGGACGGTTCAAATAAATTTGGTACTTATGGTCGCAGCTTAATTGCGTCTTCTCACCAAGGCGTCAAATTTACTCTAGACCCCGAAAAAAAAAGTCAGAAATTGCCTTTTTAAATGATATGGTGATCCACAACAGTTAATACTTTTAACAAAATAATCCTCGATGTAGGAGTACCAAATGTCTCGTGTTGTTTGATAAAAAGAGGTACATCCCCCCCCCCCCCCCGCACCGCTGCTGACAGAATTTGAAGCTTTAGTTAGTCGCAGGTCTCTCGATCATACATTAATATTGTCATTAATTCTAGTTTAGCCTTGAGAAAGACTAAAATCTAGTACGTTTTTTATCCAAAGATATTATACGGCCCAAGCAGTGTCTAGTATTTTTTTACAAATAGGTAGCTGACGGTTTTCCAAACCTGACAACATAAGACAATCTCTCGACGATTCACATTTAATAGCAACAAAATGATATTAGGACTTCGTAGGTAAACCGTGATAGGCTGAATTCACGGGTTAATGTTCAAGCTACTTGACTTGGCTTGATTTCGAATTGGTTGATACTAAACTTGACCTGAAAAACTAAATATTTGACAACTCGGAACTTGACTTGATTTTTTTATAGTTAAGCTTGACTTGACGTCAAGTTTTTTGAACTACTTTAACGTGATCACTCTTAAATCAACGAAATATTTACGTAACTCAAGCATATATACGTAATTTTTTATCAGTCGATTTGACAACAAATATTCTAACATGAAAACGTATATAGAAAATTAGATTAAGTTTAACCAACAAAGTAAATTTTGCTAAAAACCCAATGCTTTTTTTTCTTTATTTAAGAAAATAATCTCCTCCTCAAATTGGCATCACCATTTCAGGCTTAAAACGCATTACCCAGAATAACATGTCTAATCTATGTAAAAACCTATCTGAAATCTCATTGATTTTGCTACGAATTCTTGACCGTAATTACTCTGAATATGAATACACAAAAACATTAAAGGCGACAACTGAAAACGCATAAAAATATAAATTTAAAATCACATAAAAATTATCATGAAAATGAGGCGGACAAGGCAAAAAAGAAAAGAACGATGTGAAAAAATCGATTCGGTTGTTAGTCGAAAGTTAATAAAAGAAATCCAAAATAGAGTTATGGAATAAGTACGCATAAAAGGGGGTTGACAAAATGTAAAAAAATCATCAGAGATCAAGAAAAAGTAGGAAAAAGAGACAAAATAAAATGGTGAGAAAAAAGCGTTGCGAAAAAAGAACAAAGAAAATTAAATCATTGTCTTCTCAGGAATGTAGCAATTTACAGAAAAGTCATAAATGATTTGTTATTAAAAAAATTAAAAAAAAAACATCTCTTAAAAAGTTACTGAAGTTTACCTGTCAAACGGACAGTTCAAATAAATTTGGTACTAATGGTCGCAACTTAATTGCGTCTTCTCACCAAGGCGTCAACATTACTCTAGATCCCGAAGAAAAAGTCAGAAATTGCCATTTTAGATGATATGGTGATTCACAACAGTTAATACCTTTAACAAAACAATCCTCGATGTAGGAGTACTAAATTGTCTCGTGTTGACAGAATTTGAAGCATTAGTTAGTCGCAGATCTCTCGATCGTACATTAATATTGTCACTAATTCTAATTTAGCCTTGAGAAAGACTAAAATCTAGTACGTTTTTTCATCCAAAGATATTATACGGCCCAAGCAGTGTCTAGTTTTTTTTTTACAAATAGGTACCTGACGGTTTTCCAAACCTGACAACATAAGACAATCTCTCGACGATTCACGTTTAATAGCAACAAAATGAAATTAGGTCTTCGTAGTTATCTAAAAAGTCAGAAATTGCCTTTTTAGATGATATGGTGATTCACAACAGTTAATACCTTTAACAAAATAATCCTCGATGTAGGAGTACTAAATTGTCTCGTGTTGACAGAATTTGAAGCTTTAGTTAGTCGCAGGTCTCTCGATCGTACATTAATATTGTCACTAATTCTAATTTAGCCTTGAGAAAGACTAAAATCTAGTACGTTTTTTCATCCAAAGATATTATACGGCCCAAGCAGTGTCTAGTTTTTTTTTACAAATAGGTACCTGACGGTTTTCCAAAGCTGACAACATAAGACAATCTCTCGACGATTCACGTTTAATAGCAACAAAATGAAATTAGGTCTTTGTAGGTAAACCGTGATATAGGTTCGGTCAGGCTAAAAAAAAAGATAAAAACATAGAAATGATGTGGATCATGATCGACATAGAAGCTGAGAAAAACACCCTGTACATGAATCATCCAGCGATCATTTTATTTTTTTCTTGTTTAATACATTCCAAAATACCATTTTAAAAGAAAAAGCATAGAAATTATTTGGGTCATATATCGGTATGGAGGTTGTCATCCATGGATTTTTTTATTTGATCCTGTTTAGTACATTCCAAGATACCATTTACAATGAAAAAAAAAATTGTAGAAATTCTATAGGTCCTTTGTCGATATACTCTTTAATGCCGCTGCTTGACTGAATCCGTGGAGGCATGCTACGACCCTGAAAGGCTTTTTGTTTAGTGTTTGCTACTGCGGGCACATTATCGCAGTTTTCGTCTCCGAAAAGTTCTGCCATGTACTGCTTCCATCTTGCGAGATTTTTATCCGTCTCGGCAATGATGTTGTCTTTTGAGTCCAAGATTATCCCTGGACCCCGTCCTTGATATCTTCCTGTTGCTTTCTTTATTTTCTTATGAAAATTGTCGTGTTTTTTTGCTTACAATATCTCGATTTCGACACATATTTCCTGTAGCCACCTTTTTTAGCTTCTTTAATTGCTTTTAAGACTTTTCTGTGTAGTTCCTTGAATTTTACACTATTCCTGCTTCTGTGTTGTCTCCTTTCTTCCATAAGTTCCAAGGTAGAGTGTGTCATCCATTGTTGTCTTTTCACCATCCTGTCTGGTCTTAGTTCTTCTTCTGTCACGGAGGTTATAGATAATTTTATTTTATTCCATAGGTTTTCTATCTCTGTTTGGTGGTTGCTCTTATAAATTTCAATGTTTGTGACCTAATATATACCAGATCCCGGCTTTCCTAACACTAATTTGAAAATAGTAAGTATTCTATTTTCCAGCGGACTTTTGATTTCTATAACAATTAATCCCAATATTTAGCGGTTTCTAAGACGAACTTTGAAAGTTTATTTCATCTGATGAAATTTCATACTTATTTTCAAGGCAACTACTAAAACTGACGTTTTCACGCTTCAAAATTATTATATTTACTTAAGTTGGCAGTAAGTTTTTTAAATTTATATTTGTTCCGCATGGTCAATTGTGACACCTAGTGTACAGGGTGTCCCAAATTGGTTGTTCGATTAGGGTATCTGCGTTATTATTAGCGCTAGAAGAAAACCGACCTCGCATGCCCATAGGCTTTTTTCAAGATAGCTTTACTAGTGCTTTCAAATTTTTGCGATTGTCATTTGTTTTGGCGCTACAGTCGATTTTTCAATTTTGGCCCAATTTGAAAATGAGTTGTATTTCGCTTAATATCGCAAATATCGCAATTCTGTAAAAACATTGTATGGGTACTTTTTAAAGCAGAACTTATTGGCGTACTCGGATTTTTTATGCTTCTTCATATTTTTAAGTTATGACATAAACTTGACTTTTCTTAAATGGTCATCATAGTTGGCCATAATGTCTCAAAAAGACATTTTTTTTCTGATTTTAACGATGTGTGTCATAATGGGTTTAAACAAACTAACTTTTCGGAAAATATTAAATTTGTTTAGTTAGCCATTACTTTACTTATATAAATTAAACACATCTAGATTTGTTAATAATAGTAGATACTGAATCAAGAAAATTAAATTTTGAACTATCCAAGGGTTTTTTCTTGAAAGTTTTTCATAAAATTTCCATTAGTTTAAATAGGTTTTCCTACGACTCAATAAGAATACCTACTTGTATGGTCGTCATGAATTCGCCTCGGTTTGTTCTTTTATTAAGCAGTCATTGCCTAAATTCTCACCGTAATTATGCCGTTTACCCCTGGGTATGGGACGAGTAATAAATGACAGATTTGCAGGATCATAAATATTTTAAAAAACAAAAATTAATTCCTTGCTAATAGAAATAAAAAACTCATAAATCGTTTCTGACTCCAAGAGTAAGCTTGGGACGGGCGGCCACAATGCTATTCCATCTGACGTTTAATGACATTAACTTGACAATTTCGAGAATCCGGAAAATTAAATCAGTGTTTCAAGATGAGCTTTGAATACTACGAATACTATGATATGAATGAGTGCTACACCCTTAGCAATAAAAATTGCGAAACAGCGGCAGAACTCTATTTTGAAAGATATCCAGACAGGCGACAACCGTGTTTAAGAACATTCAAGAGGATAGAACATAATCTAGTAAATCATGGAACATTTAAAAAATCAAAAGCAGCAAAGTATTTGAAAGAAGATCATGATGCAAAAACTATTGAAATCATTGGAACAGTTTCTGCAAATAACGCCTTCTTCTTCTTCACAAAGAATATTAAAAAAAATAATAAATTCCAACCTTATAAGGTACGAAAAGTCCATTCACTCTACCAAGGAGATGCCAATAGAAGGCTAGATTTCTGTCATTGGTATTGTTAACGCTAAACTCCATCCTTTTTATTTTAAGGGTGAGACTGGCGGGTAACAAAAGGAGTTTTACGAAAACCAGATTGAATTACGTGTTAATTAGCTCGGCTACATTCAGTGGAGGTGGTCGTAGGTGAAATAACTTGCAATCAATTAATAAATGAAGGGATTTGTATTAACAATCAATTAAATAACGGTTATCATGAAAAGAATCGTACAATTACTCTTTATGGGTACAACTTTCAGGGAGGTCTCAATTGTTTCAAAAATCGATAACAGGATCAGCTGTTTGCTATTTTTAACCCATCAAGAGTTGGGTGCTAAGACTCTGTTTAAATACCTAGTATAGTAGTTACTACTAGTATAGCAGTTTAAATACGTAGTATAATGGTTGTGGCAAATAATGTATTTTAGTTTCAGTAATAAAGTGGAAACATATATCACCAGTGCAAGCTATAAGTATATAATAAGCTATAGCTATAAGTATTATGTGGAGTTATATCTGCCAAGAGTGTAGGAAACTAACAGAATGTATAAGCTAAAATGTGACACCAAAAACCAAAAAAAAAGAGGCTTACCGGTGATATATATGTCTGGTTCACAAATATTACCATAAGGTAATGTTAATTAATCAGAATAGCTTATTGCACTTAATTTGCTACCATTTGTTATTCGCCTCAGTTACACATTAAATTGAGGGCGTTGATGTAATTCAAACAATTGTTTGTTATTTGGTTATTATCATTAATTGGTACTCATATAGGCATCCAAAAGTGAATAATAAAAATAAAAATGGAACAAACCCACGATAAGTGTTAGTTGTGGATGAAATTAATATTTTTATAATTTGTAAAGCGACAATTTGCCACATAAAATAAAGTAATGGGTGAAAAAAATGTTTCTTATTTTTTTTTTGAAGAATTAGTTTGTTTAGGCACATTATGACATACATCATTAAAATCAGAAAGAAAATGTCATTTAACAGACATTATGGACAACTATGATGACCATTTAAAAAAATATAAGTTTATGTCATAACTTAAAAATATGAATAAACACAAAATATCTGAGTACGCTCATGAGTTCTGCTTTAAAAAGTGCCCCTTCAATGTTTTTACAGAATTGCGATATCTGCAATATTAAGCGAAATACAACTCATTTTCAAATTGGGCCAAAATTGAAAAATCGACTGTAGCGCCAAAACAAATGACAATCGCGAAAATCTGAAAGCATCATTAAAGCTATCTTGAAAAAAGCCTACGGGCGTGCGAGGTCGGATTTCTTCTAGCGCTAATAATAACACAGATACCAAATTCGGACAACCAATTTGGGACACCCTGTACAAAGTTTCATCATATGAAATTATAGAAAGATATGTAATAATTATTATTGAATTATTAGTAAATAAGATTCTTAATTAAATTAGAAATATTAAATTTGATTATGTATTCATACATATATATAAATTGTATATTAATATTTATTAATTAATAAATAATAATAAAAAAATAAATATTTTATATATATATATACCATCAGTGATGAACAGGTAAGTTACATAAAACCCATTTTTTAGAGTGTACTGCACTCAACACAAACTAAAATATTAGTGAAAAAAAATACATTTTTCTACAGTCGATAAGAATTCACAACTTTCTGACGTTTGTTAACGCCGAAAAAGTCTTTATTCCAATATTTTAAATAGTTACTAAGCAATCAGTTGTAGAAACAGTACGGCAGTATTCAATCCCGGCCTATGTCGGAAAGTGAAAAACATTGTGAAAACAATAATGCTAAACAGCGGTTCTTATAGGTGTAACAATCGGTGGTGTTGTGGTAACCACTAATCTATGTATCGTACCTATTTTATTAAGTGGCAGCAATAGGTAATGACAATCTCTAATGCCTCATTTTCGATTGCAGAAAAGACTGTAGCGCCAAAACAAATGACAATCGCGAAAATCTGAAAGCATCATTGAAGCTATCTTGAAAAAAGCCTAATGGCGTGCGAGGTCGGATTTCTTTTAGCGCCAATAGCACAGATACCCTATTCGCCGATAACACAGATTTTAGCGCCAATAACACAGATACCCTATTCGGACAACCAATTTGGGACACCCTGTACAAAGTTTCATCATATGAAATTATAGAAAGATATGTAATAATTATTATTGAATTATTAGTAAATAAGATTCTTAATTAAATTAAAAATATTAAATTTGATTATGTATTCATACATATATATAAATTTTATATTAATATTTATTAATTAATAAATAATAATAAAAAAAATAATATTTTATATATATATACAGGGTGTCCCAGAAACAATGGGACATATTAATATAGTGAGTTACGGCATGAAAAAATAGAGCAATTGAGCTTACTATGGCTTATAAAAAAGTAGCTACTTTTTATTCTACAGGGTGTGAAAGTTCCTTTTTTAATTCTGTAAATTGGCAATAAATCTCACAGTTTGGCAGCTATTGATATGAAATTTTTCACGAGGGTGCTTTTGAGTACGACAAACCTACCCCTAATGTCAATTTTAAGCTAATTTGTAGGTGGCGCCACTTACGTGGCAAGCGTTTGTAAAAAACTACCATAACTTTTTAACTGACCCCCGTAGCTTAAATGTGTTTATGAATTTGAAAAGACCGGTTCCTTCTACAACAAAAAGGTATACTTGATAAAAGTGCGTATCTCTCACCGTTTTCCAGATATTTTCAATTACATTTTCCGGTGCGTAGAATGATCTTTTGTGAACGGGAAATTACTATAAATGGCATTGTTCTGAACAAACGGTATTAAAACAATGCACCTTTTATTGACCCAACCCCTAGTAAAAAAAATTTTATTGTGTTCATTAAAAAAAAACTATGAAACTCTGTGCGAGTTCTGTGGAAATCAAAGTATGTAGTCAATCATGTATTTTTTAATAAACACGTTATATTAGGGCATTAATGACATCTTAAACTTCTCTTAAATTTCATCAAATGTCTAATTTAACTACAATATTTAAATTTTAAAAAAATCACTGAACTAAATTAAATTTTCAAAATGTTGGCCGCCCACATCAATGCATTTTCTAAGTCTCAAGCCAAAATTTTGCCGCACCTTGCACAGAGTTTGGTTTTTATTTCTAATTACATTTACTCCTTCCTGAAGTCTATTCCATATTTCTTCCTTGTTGTTGAGTACGTTTTTGTATGTCAAAGATTTCACATATTCCCAGAAAAAAAAATCTAAGGGGTTTAAGTCAGGGCTTCTTGCTGGCCAAGGATATTCACTACCCCGACCAATCCATCGATGGCCAAAATTGTTATTTAAAAATTCTTTTACTTGTCTCGTATAATGGACAGGGGCTCCATCTTGCATAAACCAAAATTCTCTCCTTAAAGCCAATGGAACATCTTCTAAAAAATAGGTAATTCGTTTCTTAAGAAACTTAAGTAACGTTCTCCATTCAGCCTTGCAGGAAGTTCAACAGGTCCCAAAATTCTGTCTCCCAAAATACCACACCAAACATTAATAGAAAATTCATGTTGGAAATGATGTTTTCTTACTAAATTAGGCTGTGCTACATCGTAAAAATGGTTGTTTCGCCAACTGAATATTCCCCGCCGTGTAAATGTTGCCTCGTCCGCAAATAATGTTTTGTTGAAGAAATAAGGATCGTGATACTGCTTTTCGCGCAAAAAGTTGCATAGTTCAATTCTGGGTTGATAAACTCCCGGCAATAAATTTTGCACAGGAGTGAAATGATACGGATATAACTTTTCATTTCGTGTTGTCCTGGATATTGATGATTTGCTGATCCCTGTTGCTGCAGAGAGACGTTTACTGCTGGTCTGTGGATCTTCCATTAGACGAACTAACACTTCTTTTTCCTGGTCCACGGTCAAGTTTTTTTGTCTTCCGTTGTCAGGTTTAGAACTAAAAGAGCCAGTTTCACCCAATCTGTCGTAGATTCGTTTAAAAGTTTTATGATCAGGTTGCCTATTGTTTGGATAGACTTCTAAATACCTTTCAGCAGCTCTACGGCTTTTATAATTCGTTTGAGCATACACGCAGACCAAATTCCTCATGTCAAGATTGGTAAATTCATTGTGTCGAGGCATTCTGAATTAATATCTAGACGATTTTACAAAAGCTATTAGCTAGCAATTATTTTTAATGATTCCGAAGATAAATTTGAACTAGAAAACAACTTTAACGCCAAACTTAAAGAAAATATCTTGTTAGGTCAACAACTGTCAATCCTGCCACGACGCTAAAAATTAATCCGCCGCTGCTCCACGTCGCCGCCTATTGTTTCATGGCCTACTTGTCATAAAAACGGCGAATTAACTACTACGAAAAAATCATGGCATTTGCACTGGAAAATGTAAATAAAAATATCTGGAAAACGGTGAGAGATACGCACTTTTATCAAGTACACCTTTTTGTTGCAGAAGTAACCAGTCTTTTTAATCTCATAAACGTATTTAAGCTACGGGGGTCAGTTAAAAAGTTATGCTAGTTTTTTACAAACCCATGCCACGTAAGTGGCGCCACCTACAAACTAGCTTAAAATTGACATTCCGGGTAGGTTTGTCGTACTCAAAAACACATTGTGAGATTTATTGTCAATTTACAGAATTAAAAAAATACCTTTCACACCCTGTAGAATAAAAAGTAGCTACTTTTTATAAGCCATAGTAAGCTCAATCGCTCTATTTTTTTATGCCGTAACTCGCTATACTAATATGGCCCATTGTTTCTGGGACACCCTGTATATATACCATCAGTGATGAACAGGTAAGTTACATAAAACCCATTTTGTAGAGTGTATTGCACTCAACACAAACAAAACGTAATAGTGAAAAAATACATCTTTCCGCAATCGATCAAGAATTGACAACTTTCTGACGTTTGCTAACGCCGAAAAAGACTTTATTCCAATACTTCAAATAGTTACTAAGCAATCAGTAGTAGAAGCAATACGGCAGTATTCAATCCCGGCCTAGGTCGGAAAGTGAAAAACATCGTGAAAATAATAATACTAAACAGCGGTTCTTATAGGTGTAACAATCGGTGGTGTTGTGGTAACCACTAATCTATGTATCGTACTTATTTTATTAAGTGGCAGCAATAGGTAATGACAATCTCTAATGTCTCATTTTCGATTGCAGAAAAAATAGTACGTGTACCTCGTAGGAGAATCATATTCTCGTCCTCCTATGATTGCTCAATTTACATCGTCGGCCAAGAATATTTCGCTTTTCCAACTAGATACACCATATACTATTTTCGTACTAGTACTGTAAATACTAACCTTCCGCACTCTTAAGCTACCAAATTCTGCACGCGAGTGGAAAAAGTATATATTTTTGTTCCTATTCCATCTATCTTCTTGAGATAACGTGCTGTTGTAATGTGAAATCATTGAATTTCAATACAAAGGGATAGCGAATAATCAATACCAAGTTATTACTTAGTATCAATCAACATTTAAAATGCTACTAATTTGTCACGCTTTTGCAACCTATTCTGAACACGTGAAGTTCTCTTTGAGTAATTCACATTTTTCGGCGTCTACTCCACAAACAATCAGTCGTTCCTTTGATACCGAAATATTGCACACAGGGCCACCACAATTTCGAATAAAAATAGGGCCAATTGCATGGCTTGCACGAAACGTTGCGCCGTATCTGGAAAATCGGGCTCGTTTCGTCCAATTCACTTTCACCAACCGCAGCTTTACGTTTAGGTAATCGTTTCGAACGGAATTTCTATGCGCCTCTCTGAGATGAATCTAAAATGAACCGGTTCAGTTCTACGCAAGCACCTGAAGCTTTTTAAAAAGGCATTAAGATAATTGCCCGAGATTTGTGAGTCAAATTGAGCGAGGCGGCGGATTCTATTAGGTTTGACCCATATAGAATAGATCTCCTCACTTAATCTGTTGTTTGGAGCGAATTTAATTTTTATGCATAAAAGATTCCAGTGTGTAGGGGCATAGACGGGAGCCCGGCTCCAATCTGCATGGTTTTATGAATAGAATGCTGATTACGTCATAAATGTGCGCGATGTGAAATCAGACGCGGCTGCAGAAACAAACACACTTAACGAACTTGGCAAAACATTATTAGTGCAGACCTGGAGAGTGTGTGCCGAGAAGCTGTAATTTAATTAACTGCAAAAAACCAGCCCTAATTCGTCAGGAAAATTTTTTAATGCAAACCAGATTTTTGCTTCGTGGAATACGTGATTTGCTTGAATCAATTTCTCGCTGAAGCGAATGTCGTAAAGGGCCCGCGGGCTGGGTCAGCAAATCTAATATCAAAGGCTTGTTAAGAGGCTTATACATTTTTTAATACATATATAATATAAGGGAGCCCGGTGATATTAAGCGAGGGACTTGGGGGTAAGGAATGAGACAAAAATATTCCGAGAAAGTTCAAAGAACGAAATCAAGATATGCCCTCGTCCTTTTTTGATGTAAATGCAAATAGTCTGAACCCGCAGAACTCAGCCAAGCGCCGAATTTGATACGGATAAATCAGTGTGTGGGATTTACGGTCGATCGACTTTAAAGTAAGTACAGGAAAAACTTTCTTTGGTGTGCCATTTTCGGCAAAACCCGAAATCCCTCGAAAGCGTCTTAAAATTTAACTCGCCACTAGAGAAATCTTCTCAATAATTGCGCTCTATAAACGGCGAATTCCTTTCGAACTATCCCAATTTCCGCAATATCATTACCAATTAAAAGTTTTTAATTAGGAGGATTGCCATTCACGATCTGCTATTCTGTTTTTGTGCAGCTTTTCCACCACACAGCACTGCAAACCAACGGAATTACCTATTGAAATTATGCTCAGAAATAATGGGCCAAAGCTCTAATTAGTATTGGCTTTAAAGTCCCAATTAAAATTTGCTTTGATGGCTCATCGAATGATTGATGGCGTTTTCGGGGCGTCATAGACCGGAATCTACCAACCCTTCAGGTTATGAATACTAAAATACGAATTAAAGGCCCTCTTTGAAAGGATCTAAATAAACTTTAAACTTGCGGACTTATTTTACTCTTTCACTTTAATACTTGAACACAAAACCGAAACTTTTTTAGGCGCAAAAAGCCGGTTGTAATCAAATTATGCAAATGCGAGACGCTTCCTGAAATTGTGCATGCAATGAAAATGGGTTTTGCATATTATCGAGTGCTTGAAACACGAGTTGATTGTGATATTTGAAAAGTTAGAAAATAGGCGCGCACCGCCCATGGGAAATCAGAAAAACCGCAAGGCCGGATAATTGGGTTCGATTATTATTGGCATGTCGGTGATGCGCTTTTCCCTGATTTTGATGGAAATCTGATGTAATGTGGGTCCGATGGTGTTTGGTCAATAATACTAATTAAGGGCTATAGTATTTCTTTTGCATTATTCAAGAGCGATAATACCAATAGAAAATAACACTTTGGGAACAAAATTATAAATAGCATTAGCGCTGAACTTTTTTCTATATATCTCTGGTTCTCATACTAATAACCAACTGCAAAGGAATGGAAAACATAGTTATAAAAAGCTGTCAGTTAGAGCCAAAAATATTTTAGAGCCGATTGAATATGAGTGAAAAAAAGGTACCTTTGTTTGGAATGGAAAAGGCAGCAAGAATCTGCTTAAAAAATGTCGATTGCCAAGTAGGAAAAACGGTAGGTGATAAAGAAAAACGTGTTTGGACCATAAACTCACATTACAGGAAAAGCACAAATTAGGAACTGTTTTTAAACCAAATCGCAATTCGGAAAAAAGCATCACAAATTTTGCCCAATGCGAGAGTTTTCTATTTTTTGTGCGATTTATAACTTTTAAAACTTAAGAGATACTTCATCGATTTGAGCTAATCAAACTCCGACTGGGGTATCACTGGGTGAATTGAGTAGCTCAAATGGTGTCACTGCTGGTCGCAAGCCCGGATATAGGAGGACAGCATAGAACCCAAGCCTTGCCTCGGAACGGATTCAATGTTGACGACGCAAGTCAGAACAAGGAAAATGAGACGGAATATACACGAAAAGAAGATAGGGCTGAAATTTTGGAACCTAAGATCGTTCAGCGGAAAAGACCAGGAAATCATACTAGAACCATAAAATAGACATATGTGCTGTATTTGAAACAAAAAAGAAAGGAAAAGGAACAGAACAATATGATGACTACTTTCTGATTTACTCAGGCAAACCAAAAGACACAAGAGCAGTGTCGGCAGTTGAAATGCAGATCAACCAAAAATTCAGGGGCTCCATAATCGCAATTAAGTACATAAACGACAGAATATTAAAAGTAACCCTGAAACTAAACAAATTCTTCATATAGTGTCCGTTTGCTCACCAGATACTGGAAATCCTGTCCAGGAGACCATCAAATTTTACGAACAACTTCAAATGTTGATAAAAATAATACCCCAACATAAAGGCATAATAATAATGAGCGACTTGAACGGACGGGTAGGGAAAAAGATAATGCCTGGAGTCAAGAGTAGCAGAAAGGGCAGGCAGAAAACGAGCGAGATGAGTAGCATGCGAATTTTGCGCTTACCTGGAACTAAGGATTAATAACACATACTTTAAACACCAACACAAAGTCACGTTTTAGGGCAATAGAGGTGTAACCTCCACAATAGGCTACATAATAACGAATAGAGCGATCAAATCAGAGCAAATGCAGAATGTTGGATCACTAACATATGCAAACATCGGATCATTGCAAGACCACCACCGAAGGAAGAAAATGGACAACCCAACAACAAAGTTCTATATCGAGTCACTAAAAAACAAACGGCGCATATTCCAAAAAATTGAAAGGGAACCCATCCTCCAGCAACACACAGTAGACCGCGCCTGGGACATCCTACTAAATAACATAAACCAAGCAGCAAAGGAGGCACTAAGCAAAAGAACAATCAACACAACGACAAAACAGAAATAAAAAAGTTACTGACCCCAACAAGACCCCAAGAAACCACATCAAATACATTGAAACAAGAAATAGTGTCAACAAGCATATAAGGTAAATAAAGAGGGAGCATTGGTAGAACTTCAGCAAAGAAACGGAAAGTGATATGGAACCCAAAAACGCATATAGAAAATGCTCAGAACAACAAAGGAAATAAGGGGAAATAAGTGAGACAGTACAATTAAATAACATCTCGGCAGCCGAATGGACGACCTATTTTCAGGGCCTGTATATGAACCGGGACCAACAGGAACAACCGAAGCCCAAGGAGCGGGGGAGGTTGAACCGAGGCGAAGCCATAGACATCGAGGATGTAGAACAATACACGATGGAGGAAGTGAGATCCGAGATGAAGCACATGGAAAACGGTAAATCTTCAGGCCCGGCCAACGTCCCCAACGAACTGCTGAGGTGCGGAGAAGAACCTCTGGCTCGACAGCTGGCTGAACTGTTCAACAAAATATTGAAGGACGAAAAAGCACCAGCAAGATGGAGACAGAGCATCAAAATCCCTATGTTCAAAAAGGGGAATACCTCAGATCCGGCGAACTACCGAGGAATATCGCTTTTAGACCCGACCATGAAATTACTCACCCGTATGCTACAACGACTTATTCTCAGCTTCACTACAATAGGCGAGGAGCAGCAACATTTTCGGAAGAACCGTCCAACGATTGACGCAGTGTTCATTATCAGGCAGATTATAGAGAAGGCAATAGAGTATAATAAACCAGCATACATGTGCTTTAGAAATTTGACGAAAGCGTTCGACAGGAGGACGTTAGGAACGAGCTGAACCGCAGGCAAATACCTCCAAGCATCACGTAGCAGGTTAGAGAGCTCAGCACAAACAACACCACCACAACACGATCAAAATTAACATCAACAGAAAAAAATAGAGCAAAGCACAGGAATACGATAAGGAGACAGTCTCAGTCGACGACGTAACGCTATTCGCAGATGGAACACGGGCTGCAATGGCAATTACAGGCATTTAAGAAAGAGGCCGAAAAGGTCAACATGGAAATATCAACCACGAAAACAAAACGCATGGTGAACCACGCAGCTGCAAACTACAACTAAACAACAGAACAATAGACCAGACTTCTGAACTCAACCATTTGGGAACAACAATATCACCACATTGTGAACTCAAGACTGGTGTACGAAACCAGATAAACGAGGCAGCCAGGATTGCAATAGGCTCTACGAATAACCTTATGGAAAAACACATGCATATCAATACCGAAAAAAGTTAGAATATATAAAGCATGTGTCAGGCCCGTAATGACATACATGGCAGAAACACAAGCTAACAACGGAGACAAAAAGGATGGCGCGAACCAACGAAATTAAAATACAAAGAATGATCACAGGGAACAGACTTGGGACCAAAGAAGGAGTAGCGAAATTAGGGCAGAGTGCTGGCTAAAGGACGTGGTTGTTCCGTGCAAGGATACGCTTCTGGAACGAACACATATCCGGGATGGAAAACCAAAGACAGGCAAAAATCGCCAGGTATAGAAAACCAGCATCCAGCAGACCACAAGGACGGTAAAACAAGGAAGAACAGAAGAAGATTTGAATCAATCAGACGGTCTTTTTTTCTGTTCTCATTGTCCTCTTTCAAACACCATAAACCACTATCTCATTGGTTCAGTAGATTTGGAGATAGACCCCTTAGATTGTCTGTTTTTGGACTATTTTGAAATCGGCTAAAAACTCATTTTTTTTTTAAATTAATTTGTATATCAACTGTCACTCAAATTTGGTTTGATTTGTTCAAAAGGGATTCAAATCATCTCATTTAGCACATAAATATAGCATACAAAAATCAAAGTTTTTTTTAATTCACCAAAGGGGGGTACCCGATTAGCATCTACCGGGTGACCCAAATCCAATGTACATAGTCCGATCTCATTTTCTATTACAGATAGAAGTTTGAAATTTGGAACATCAATATAACATCTTGAAACTAAAATTTTGCTGTTATGAAATGTCATATGTCACTTTAGGACTTGTCGGAATTGACACCATCTTTTATTTTTTAAAGTCGGCTTAAAATTACTTTTTCACCAACCTATCACACTTACCAATGTTGGTAAGCTAATTCGCCATAAATTGACATTTTATGATAATTAAATTTTTGGGTTACCCCCGGTATACCAGTCGAATTTCGCTATGCTTACCACGATTCTTTTATTGTTAGAATATGTTCATCAAAACAACATCGGTTGATGAGCATGGTAGAGCATTATAGAGCTATTTCTGACAGATACACATCAATTTAATTTATTTTCAATTTTACCGTTTTTAAGATAGACGGAAACAAATTTCTTCGAATGGAAACCTAAGTTTTTATTTACATAGATTGAAACAGCTGATATTGAAACAAGAAAAAAGTTATTCTAATTGCTCAAAATGCCATCCATTTGCTTCGATACAACGTCTCACATTTTCGGAGTATTTCCTCATGACATTTCTAAGTTGATCAGCAGTGATTTCATTAATGGCCCTTCGAACCCTTTCCTCCAGATTTTCTCGATTTAGTGCTCGTGGATGTAGAAAAAACTTGTTCTTCACATGTGCCCAAACAAAAAAATTCAGAGGTGTCAGGTTAGGCGAGCGAGGGGGCCAGTAAACCGGTCCAACAGTGCCAATCCAGTTGTTGCCAAAAGTATCATTTAAGTAACGCGTCACTTGGCGGCAGTTATGCGGGGGCGTGCCATCTTGTTGAAAATACATACTAGCTCTTTCTGCTAAGGGTAAATTATCTAAGAAATGATCAAGTTCATTACGTAATAATTGAAGATATCTTTCTCCCGTTAAATTTTCATTAAAAATTACAGGCCCGACTAGCCTTGTACCTAGAACTCCTAGCCAAATGTTGAAACCAAATCTATCTTGGTCCTTCCCTAAACACGTGGTGGTTGCCTTGTGACCAAAATCTCAAATTGTTTCTATTGAAACAGCCATTGTTCGTGACTCGCGTTTCATCCGAATATAAAATTAAGTGTTGAAAGTTTGGGTTCTCGGTTTCTTTTCGAACTATCCCATTATAATACTGTAGTCTTCTAGGACCATCATTTTTGTAAAGATGTTGGTGAATTTGGTATTTATATGGGTGATAATTATGTTTTCGTAGTACTCTTCTGGCAGTCTCCCTTGACACACCTACGTCATCTTCGATTTGCAACAAACAACTTTTAAATAATAATTACTGTAGTTTAGTTAAATGGTCATAACATTTTGCCGTCAAACGTTGACATTTAAGAGATCACCCTTCATTTTTTTCATGGCTGCCTGCGGTCAACTAGGATACACTCCATAGTTATTACTGCCTACTGGGGGTAGGAATAAATGGAAGTAACAAAAATTTAGATATTTCTTTTAATAAACACTTTTCGTTGCCACTAGTACTTTATTAATGCGCCAATATCTTATTTACGCAACAAAAAACATATGTTATTTTTCAAGGCATTGTATTTTTTAAAATAAATTAGACTAACGTGTATCTATCAAAAACTGTTCTGTCATGAACTAACCGACGTTGTTTTATTGCAAATACTGTAACAAGAAAGGAATCACGGTCAGTATTGCGAAATTGGACTGGTATACCGGGGGCAAGTAAAAGTTTAATTATCATAAAATGTGAATTTATGGCTAATTGACTTATCAAAGTGGTAACTGTAATAAGTCATTGGAAAGGTAATTTTGAGCCGATTTCAAATTAGCATAAGAAAATCTATGACATTTAGAAAGTAAAAGTTGGTGCCAATTGTGACAAATCCTAAACTGACATTTGACATTTCACAACCACAAAATGTTAGCTGCAACATATTATATTGATGTTTCAAATTTCAAATTTTTATCTGTAATAGAAACTGAGAGAGGACTATGTACACTGGATTTGGGTCACCCGGTATAGTTCCAATAACCTTGCTAAAGTAAAAATTACTCAAAATGATTTGCAGTTTGATAAATTCTACCCCAATTTCTTACTATATAGAAAAATATACCTGAAAGAACTAATAAAAAGTATTACTTATGTACGTAAAAATAACTTTACTTCATTCGGTATCATTTAGGACACTTTTACGTACTTGATTTTAATCCGGTAAATAGCTTTTCACAGGATTGGATATCGTAAAGAAATTTTACAGTATTGGTACCGGCACATCTTCGATAAATCCATTGTATCTATAGTAGCCTGGAAACCGGTACCGTTACAGGATACCGTAATGAAACTATTTGTCAAATTGGCGGATTTGTCAAAAATATATTGGCCGCGCATAAAATTATTTTTTTCCTGTTTTTAATAAGTATGAAGTAAAATGTTGTACATCATACGTCCGGTAACGTGTTACAGTAGTCGTTTCGAAATTCCAGACTCGGCTGGCGCCTCGTCCGGAAACACCTTACTCCTGCTGTAATAGTTATTTACGTTATAAGTCCGGTAAATATAGTTTTACAGATTCGACAGTTACAAATCCGCCAATTTAACAAATAGTTTCATTACGGTATCCTGTAACGGTACCGGTTTCCAGGCTACTATAGATACAATGGATTTATTGAAGATGTGCCGGTACTCAATACTGTAAAATTTCATTACGATATCCAAACCTGTAAAAAGCTATTTACCGGATTAAAATCAAGTACGTAAAAGTGTTCTAAATGATACAGTATGAAGTAAAGCTATATTTACCGGACTTATAACGTAAATAACTATTATTTCACGGCTTGGACGTCTTACAATTTTAATCATATTTGAACTAACAGCGAAGTCATAATTTCTATTAAAGTTACTTTATGTGCCTTACTACAAAGTTATATTTGTGAGTTCCGCTAACATCACAAAATTATCTCAAAATCGTTGTTCCTATATGATAAGATTTTAGAATTACACTTACTATTCATATAGTAAAATAAAATTCTGTAAAGTAGACGACCATTCAATAGTATTCAGTGGTTCCAGTTAGTATTAACTACTGGAAATGTTACTCTAAAGTCTAAAGTAAGATCTACTGGTACAGGCCAAGTGTTCGAAATTGTTACTTATTGTCAAGTAAAATGTCCTTTAGGGTTGTTTATGGAACTTTGAAATGTTTATTGCTATATAGGCCATATTTATGATTAAGAATTCAAACGCCATTCTGTGCAAAAAAAACAATCAGAAAAAAATCTATACTTTCGGGATAACTAGTAATGCATAATAAGTTTAACTTTACTTTTAGCCTCACATAGTCATTTTACTTTGTTCAGGCATAGTTTTTATTATAAGATACAGAGGAAAACATCTATTATTTTTTAATTATTTTCTTTTTACTAAATTTCCTTCTTTCCTTCTTATGTATTCCTTCTTTTTTCGCGATTTCCAAATTTGAACCCCTATAACTTGAGAGAAGTGTTTTTCGCTTTGTCTTCTTTCAAATACCATAAACGGCTGTCCCACTGGCTCAGCAGTTCTCAAAATAGAGCCTTTCGATTTTGGGTTTTTGGACCCTTCTGCAATCAGCTTTAAAAACAAAATGTTAACCACTAATTTATTGTTCAACTTTAACTCAAATTCGGTTTGCTTCTTTCAGAAGCTCCTTCATTCAGATGGAAAACAGCGTAGAAGCAATTTCAAAGTTTCAAAGTTTTCTTTAGATTCACAGAGAGTGATTTCCTTTTATTGCGCGATCTGCAAATTTAAACCTCGGTAACTTGAGAAGCAGTACACCGATTTGAGTGAATTCAACGGTGCGGGTAATTAGGCTTACTTCTCTAAGAGGATATATAATTGGTCCATATGGATGGGAGGTACCCGCACATAATATAAGAAGAGTACTGCAATTTTGAGCGGCACCAGCCATTGTTCTCACGATTCTAATTGGTTTTTGCACCAGTTTCTGCAATAGTTGCGTCGTGGTGCACAAAGTAAGTTGCCTTGACATTATCTAACATTTCTTATTTTTTTTCTATTTGGTTATATTTGGTATAGGCCTAAGCTAAGTAAGATGGCTTGGTGCCGGAACCCACAGAACTCCGAAGAGAGTCCTCTATTACTCGAGGGGCGACGATCCCAGTCGCCAATATGGAGTAGCTATAATTATTTCCCCTGTATTAGAGAAGTCCGTTATTGATTTTATTCCGCTAGGGGATCGCGTGATGCTCCTGAGGCTACTTACTACCCACAAAGTGATGAATGTAATTCAAGCGTACGCTCCAACTTGTAATAAACCTGATGAGGCAATGGAGGAATTCTACTCCACATTGGAATGCACTTTAAATCTAACGAAAAAGGGAGAAATCCGAGAACGTCTATTGAGATACTCAGGGGTGCAGTTTTGCGCAACATTATAGCCAGTTGGATCGCCAACCTTCGGAGAGAGACGGCGTCATAAGAAGAAGATGAAGAAGAGGTGAAGATGGTTAAGTGTATTTATGTATAATTCCGAAGCCAACCTTCGGAGGGAGACGACGTCATAAGAAGAGGTGAAGATGGTTAAATGTATTTATGTATAATCTTTTCTCACTAAAAATTTTTCTATTTCTTCAAAGTTTATTTTAAAAATCGTTAGTTTATTATCTGCTAGTCATATATATATCATTAAAATTAAAGTTGTTTATCACCACAGAATCACTGTTTTCATCAGTGTCTAAGCGTTGAAAAGACCTATTAATTAAAAAACGCATATTGTAGGCGTGCTTTGGATAGTTTGGGATTATCTGCTGGTCCTATATATCATTAGAATTAAAATTATTTGTCACCACAGAATCACTGTCTCCATCAGTGTCTAAGCGTTAAAAAAAGCAACTATCAAGTGTTAAAAGCGACTGTCTAAGCGTTAAAAAAAGCGAAGATCCAGTTGAAGAATGATGAATGCTTTATTTTTGAAGATAATAACTAGAAATTAAAGAAAAATCTCAAAAGTAATACCTAACATATATCACGAAACACCACCCCACTTATTAACAAAGATCTGCCCATGGAATCTTCACACAGACATCACGAAGACCCGTTCGAACCAGTTTCACAAGGCCACAATTATTAGTTATTTATTATATTATATTATATTATATTATATTGCGCCCACGCAAATATTCGCAATCATCTGTTTGTCGAGTTTGGTGTCAAGCGGCTTTGTGGATACGTTGCATCGGCCAAAGATGACCTAGAACCTAGTGGGCCCCATTCTTCTTCTTCGATGGCTTTCTAATGCAGACTTGCCCCATCGGAGGTTGTTACACTAGGTATTTGTGCACTTTAATGAAAATTATTTTATCTGAGTAACATCTAGTATGACGTGAGGCTGTTTAGTAAGCAACTTATGTATATACTTTATTAGATAGATACCGCGTAGTTAGGTAATTGAGTTTTTGTCGAACGAAGTCGGCAAACTGAAACTTGATAGTTAAATGACTTAACTAAGCAGGACATTCCATGCACACATGGATCTTAAACTGAAATAACTTCTTCTTTGCTTTGCACAACTTCACTAGTGTTCTACAAGATTTTAAAGAAGAAGATCTAGCGCAAAAACTTTTTTTGTTATTAATTTAATCTGTGAACATATAAATGCCCTGGCAATCTTCACCTACTAACTTTTATGAAACAAAAAAAAACTGAAGGCTTAGCTCAGATAACCAAGATTAAAGAAAAAGAAAAGAAAAAAAGAAGAAACAGCAAAAAGCTGTTCTTTCCTTGTCCAAGTCATTGTCCTCTTTCAAACGCCGCAATCGGCAGTCCCATTGGGTTAGTAGTTTTGGAGATACACGCCTTCGATAGTAGATTTTCGGATCCTTTTGAAATCAGCTTTAAAAATACATCTTTAAGAACTCGTCTCATTCAGATAGGAAACAGCATAAAATAAATTGAAACTTTTCTTCAATTCACCCAAAGAAGCGGTATTTCTTCTTTATTTGCGAATTGCAACTTTAATTCCTTGTAACTTGAGAAGTGTTACACTGATTTGAGCGAATCCAGCGGTTTCGTCTCTTTAATTATTGTCACCTTTCAAATACTGTAAATGATAGGCATTGGTTCAGACGTTACGGAGATAAACACCTTCGAAGGTCAATTTTTGGATCTTATTCAAATCAGCTTTAAAAACTCATTATTAAAAAACTAATTTATCGTTCAACTTTCACAGAGATTCAGTTTGTTTCATTCAGAAGGGATGGAAGTCGTCTCGCTGAAATGAAATGGAAAACAGTATTAAAGAAAATAAAAGTTTTCTTTCAATTGACCAAAGTAGGTCGTGTTCTTTATTTTTTCGCGATTTTCCTTTTTGAACTTCTATAACTTGACAAATATTAGGCCGATTTGAGTAATTCAATGCAAACGGCAACTCCATTGATTCAATTGTTTTGAAGATAGACCCCTTCAATGGTCGATTTGTTGACCCTCTTGAAATCAGCTTAAAAACACATTGTTAAAAAAAAATAATTATTTTTCAACTTTCACACAAATTCGGTTTGCTTCGTTCAGAAACGATCAAAATTCTCTCATTAAGATGAAAAACTATCTAAAAAGGACGAAACTTTTCTTTCAATTATCAAAAGGATTGTTATTCGTTCTGTTTTTGCGATTTCCCAATCTTAATCCCAGATTTATAGCTCAATTTTCGGTCGGACTCGGTTTTCTCCGTTCAAAAGGGACGGAAATCATCTCATTCAGATGAAAAACAACATGAAACCATTTGAGTTTTTTTCTCAAAATTTACCAAAAAGGGGAGACTTTTTTTTTATTTTTTAGCAACTTCCAATTTTAAACCTCTATAACGTGAGCAGTAATTGACCGATTTGAGCGAGTCCAACGGCTTTTTCTGTTCTTGTAGTGGGCAAACGGCGGGAAAGAAATTCTTTGATCTAAACCTCTGTTTTAATCCTTTACTGGTCTGTCATACATACTCTCTGGTGTTCATATTAATGGCATACCTCAAACATCTTCATTTTTTCCTACCCACCTTTTTTCAGCACATGTTGAGAAGATACGAAAAAATGTCAAAGTCAGATCTGCAACCTCTGTTTGATGTGAATAAGTGAATGGTTTACAGCAGCTTTTAAAACCGCTCTGAAAAAACACATTTTCCATTTGCATTTGCTTGTATATGAATATTTGTAACTCTGATAATTTTATGCACAAATAACAGCGTTAATTTCGTTAAAAGCCCGACGTATTTGTCGAGGAGCGAATATGGGGTTTCAATTAGTTAATGTGTCGCCAAAGCTAAAACGAATTCACTCGCGCAGTTTATTTTATTTAAATATGAGTTTTGTAGAAGGATACGAGCGGCTTTTATAAAGCCCGGACCAACGAGTGGAATACCGCTTTTATTTCCAATTCGAATCGCATTAAACAATTTCAATTCCAAATAGATAAGCAGCACTATAAAGGAAGGTCAAACGGATAAGACGAAAGAAAAAGGGAAGGAACACAGAACATAACCGGAATCTCAAACAGGTACGAGCGGCATTCGGGATATAAAATTTAAAAATAATCCCTCTGATATTATTATTCCGGCGAGTAACAAAGGAAAACATATTTATGTCTAAAGGATGCGGGAGAACAGGCAATGTTCTGCTTAAAGCTTCACATTAAATATAATTCCATTATAGTCATCACTTTACTGGCTTTGGAAGGGAATCTGATTCAGTGGACTAAAAATGTTTTAATTATTGTGAAGTAGGGAGGCATTAATTTCGTATTCGGGTTCAAGGAACTGTGAATAAAAGTTTTTTCAGTGTACTCATGTCTCAACAAAATTTAATTAAGTAAGTTATAACCGAAAGACGTTTTACCTGAGAGTCTTATTTTCCGGTATTCCGCTCCGCAACGACAAACAATTATGTCACAGGGACTTAATAAAAAATCCTTTTAAGCCCTTGTACGCTAAGCCCGCTCCAATATCCTCCGTAGTCTGCTCCTAGTTTCCTTCATCTGCCAGGCCCATACAAAGTACTAATTAAAATTCAAGCCTCTAGTTTCCTCTCTCCTTCGCCCCAAAACGGATCTCGTTCAGAGGCGGCGCACAAATGATTAATTTTTGGAAAAGAGGCAAGATAATTGATAATGTTTGCCTTTCCAATAGAATATTATGAAACTCCCTCATTTACTCTATTTAACCTTGATGCTTTAGATCTTGAAGAGGGTAACTAATAAAGCCATATACCTGAAACTGACACCACTTCTAGGAAACCGAAATTCAAATTTCATATTCTTCTTAGCAGGCTTGCCGTTTAAACTGAATGACTATGCAAAGGCTACTGTTACAATTTTATTGGAGGGGGGGGGGGGGCATAAGGAGATATAAAAGTTGTCGAAGGGCATACAAAAGTAGCACGTCCGCTAAATCCGTTCTGAACACTTTTAATCAAAATAAGTGCATCACGGCACTCGACGAATATAGATAAACCCCACACAGAGGTACAATATAAGGTATAGAGCTGCGGACCTGCTGTTTGTCGATTCTTCAAAATGTCAACTTTGTGTACTTTGTGCCCCGGTGTGTCCGTACACTTGGTCGGGAAGCCAATACCATTTAATTCTATTAATCTTGATAAGTGAACTTTTTCTTGGCAGGAATTCCGTATCCTCGTCCATTTTCCTTCGTTTTGTTGATTCTTTCGATAGAGCATAGACAGCAGGAATGTATTGTTATTTTTTAGCGAAAGTTTTAGTTTGTCACTAAAACTTGAACTGAAAATGAAAGCTGCGTATTTAAATACCAAAAAAATGAAAACATAAAAGTGTTGAAGAACAAAAACTGTTGAGATGGTTAAATAGCTGAAATTTCAACTACATTATGTAGAAATGCAAAAAATTAGCGAGCTTCATGGAAGACACTAAAACTATCGGGGACAATAGAACTAATAAATTAATTTATTCAATTATTCTATTGGTAGACCAAGGCCAGGAGTTTTCTAACATAGCTAAATTTTGCTTTGTCCCTATATACCAACAGTGGTATAACTTATTACAGTTTTAATAACTTTAGTCCTAACCTTTTCAAACTGGCTATGTAGAATTACAAAAAAGGTGAACAACTATTTTCAAGGAAAACACTAAAACTATGGGGAAAAGTTTAATTATTAAATTAGTGGATTGCGTTATACTATAAAAGAGGCCTCCCAAACATCAGGCATTGGTCGAAAAAAAAGTTACCTTACAATACAAATAAGAAAATTTGTATTGTAGAACTTCTATTAAGGAAAAAATCTTCATTAAAGAGAAATTATCAAAAGAAAAATTAACACATTTCAAAATTAAAACAAAAAATTGTAGAACCAAATGTAGAAATGGAAGTAACGGCTTCCAAGGGAAGACAATAAGTACTAAACTAAATTATTCTGTAAAGCCTAGGTATCGGTGTTCTATATCTGGGTTTTTGTATCAAACAACTCTAAAATATTCGTTAATTACTTTAGAA
Organism: Taphrorychus bicolor; assembly: GCA_951812265.1. Lineage (NCBI taxonomy): Eukaryota > Metazoa > Arthropoda > Insecta > Coleoptera > Curculionidae > Taphrorychus > Taphrorychus bicolor. The sequence continues at coordinate 57,960,317 of OX638297.1, read as the reverse complement.
AGAATTCTGGAATATCTACATAGGGAATATGTAGATATATATCTAGGTCTGCAACTTATGATGATTCTAAGTCCTTTATGTACGGAATTTTTATGAAGAATTTGAGCCGATATAGAAATTGGATTAGATTAGCTATGGTCAATTAGAACCATAGCTAATATAATTCAATATAGAAATTGAATTATATTAGCTATGGTCAATTATTTTGGGAAACCTATGTATCAGTGTTTGATTTATGCGACCCTGAAAAGTTCATTATTTGCTATAATATTTTGTAGTAAAATGGAGATACATATTTAAGTCAGCAGCTTAGTAAGTAATTTTTATTTAAACTCAGGCAAATCTAGATACTGAGCTAGTAGAGCGACTACTACCAAAGTCACACACTACTCTGGGAAACCTAGGTATCGGTATTCGAATATATGGACACATATCTTGTTCTTCAACTTTTAAAGTTTCTAGGTTCTTTTTGTGCAAGACAATTTTCAAAAATTTGGATAAACATAGAAATTAAGCTAGATTAGTGATTAGTAAGATCGATTATTCTGGGAAACCTAGATAACAGTATTAAAATGATACAACCCTGAAATATTCATTTATTACTATACTATTTTGAGACGTATGGAATACACAGATACATTTGTAGGCCTGCAACTTATAAAGAATTTTTCTGTACGGCAACTTTTACAAGGAGTTTGGATAGATATAGAAGTAGTGCTATATTAGCAGTAAGCACTAGTCACTAGTAAGGTCAATTATTCAAAGAAACCTAGATGTTTCTATCTATTAATATCTATACTATATGCACGCAAGATTCGGGGAAAGTTTAATTATTACATTAGTAAATGGCGTTATTCAATAGAGAGATGTAGGCTAGGAATTTTTCAACTTAGGTAGGCACAGCTTTGTCCCTGAATATGAATAGGGACTAGGACTCTATAGAATAAGGCATATGCATTAAAAATTTATTAGGATTTTACTAATTTTAGCTCCATCTTTTACAAATAAATTATGTAGAAACACCAAAAAATAAACAACAAGCTGACCAAAACTATTGGACAGAGTTTAATTAATAAATTAGTGAATTGTGTTATTTTATACACGATGGTTTTTTAACTTTAAATCTCGAGAACTAGTAAGGTAAAAAATTGTTCCAACAGTGGCCCAGATCGTACAGAAGGGCCTATAAAATTTTTAAGGTCGTACCTAGAAGAGCCCATTTACACATAATTTTATGTGTACAGATTGAAGTCAAAAAATGTGACGTCATGTAACTTAGAGATCATACTTTGCCCTCAAAATATAATATCATTGCCGCCAATTATTGGAATACCCTGTATTTCCTATTCATGATTTTTTTGGCACTTTACTTGCCATGGAATGTTAATTTTTTTTCCTGCGAGTCTCCCTTTCTTACGAGGGGTAGTTCTTGGAGTGCGGTCCTTATGTGATGCGAAACAACACAATGTTTTTCCTCAAACTTCTATTAGTATTAAACATGTCGATGCCCTATGGCATCTACATCAGTATTAGCACAACACATTCTCACACGAGAGATATGTGACTGATTGACCTTCTTTCTTTTCGTTATGTTATTTTTATCCTAAATAGTCTGGTTAAAATAGAAAACTCGTGTTGGTCAGTTCTGAAATCAAGTTATGAAAACCAACGCTTGTAGTGCTTCAGAAAGATGTTACGAGAAATCTACTATTGGTATCGTAAAAGGTTTTTTAGTAGTTGTGGAATTGTGATGGCGAAGTTTGAGCTACATGCCTAGCCCTCGCCGCAACAAATCGCGGAGGACCACCAGTAGAGCCGCAACCAGGAGCCAGACATGCAGATATGCTTAAATTTGAAGGAAAAGTCTTCCTTTTTGCTTATGTGCAAAACGATTGGCAACGTCGAAGTTAAAGTTTCACCGCCAGCGAGATAATAAAAGTTTGTTAATAGATAGTACAAACTACCCCATACGAGCTTATCTAAATTTATTAATGAATCTCTTTTAAGCTGCTGCAGTCAACGATGTTAAATTTTTAGGGTCCAGTACAAGCCGTTACACAACATAATAAAGAATAGAGGGTGTCCTATTTAAAAATATTACACTATATGACGTCACACTTTTCTGGGCGACCTTGCATATATATGAATATTTTTCTAAAATAGAACCTGCTCCTCGAGAAAAGTTCTGGAGATATCTCGCTGTCTCAAGTTAAAACAGCCACCCTGCAGATAGATCTAGGCCAGGAGTTCTTTAAGATAGCTTTTACAAACAAATTATATAATGCTTGCTAGTTAAATAATTCTTTTTCTTCAGGTTCTTTTAACTCTTTACTGAGTATGATCTATTGGCAGATCTATTCTTCTTTAAAAGTCTCACAATTGTTTCTTCCAAATGAATAGTTGAAAGAGCCTAAGACAAGCGCTTTCATAGGCAAGTCAAAAATTTTGTTTTTAGTTTAGTTACAAGGTGGCTGGTTAAAACGTGAATCCGCATCTCAAGGACTTCAAATTATAGCTAGATTTCTAACCAATGATGACTTTAATGAAAGCTCACACTTTACCTATTAAAAAGCTTTTGACACGTTTCAAAATATTAGGTGTATGCATAAAGCTGTGAGCAACGTAGTCATAATACACCAATCTAAATCTCCGCACTGGGAATTATCAATGCCAAATGAAAACAAATTACTGCCAGCAACTATACTCAGACAACTTTATATCCAATTAAAGTTGGGGAAAGTGTCCAATCACGGGCCCGAAGTAAAAACAAAACTTATATTAAACAGAATTGAACCGCACGAAAGGTTGAATAAGGTATTACCTTTTAGATTGTTTTTGGGGGGCCCACGAGGATTACGGTTATTGTGTCGTACTGCGCGGACTTAACATTAGAAGACAAGGGATAAACTTGGCCGAAAGAAGGTATACACGCTATTAGTTTTACGGATAAATTTCTTGTAAGTCGGGTTTGGTTGATTCTGCAGGAAATAAAAATTATTTATTCAATAGAGAAAACTACAATAATTGGTTTTTTTGGGGAGCATAATTTATTCCATGTCTAAGCACCGACTCTAAAAGGATTATAAAAGGTGGCAAATAATGCAGCAAAGTACCATATTTCCAAAGTAATGGAGTTTAGGGGCACCAGGAGTTTAGTACTTTAGAGGAACTATTAACTTTCGGCCCCTACGCCCACTTAGTATTGATCATTATGGCACGTCAAGTCTGATCCCAGATCAGTTTCAAATAGGAAACTTTATAGCGTCTATACCCTAACAGAACGTTGCCGTCTTTTCAGAAAGCAGGCTGGATCCATATGATTGGAATTGTTTGACTTCAGAGGATGTAACATTTTTATAAAAAAGTTCCAAACGATGAAAAATTCATAATGATCTGGAAATTGGAAGATTAAGATAAAGCAATCTTGTAACCAGTAATCCGTCTGGTGTATTTATTTTATACGGAGGAAGAGTCAGATATACTGTTAAAATTCAAACTGGAAAAAGTCTTTTTAGACGATCCATTATCAAATTTTGTTTACTTCCAGAAGCCTAGAAGGGTGGGTTTTGACTTTTTTGTTGTGACACTTAATTCTTCTTAGAATTATTATTTAATTCAACCAAGGAGCACGCTGCAAAAGCACCCCCATAACTAGCTCATGATGGCACTGAATGGCAACCCTGTATCACACGGTCAGTTAGTTGTTTCCTGTCACTAGAGATGATCTGGAGAGGGTACAATCGTTTTTTCCCAGTACATGAGAACATTAATCTCTATATACAATACAATAGAATAAAAAAAATGTACAATAAAAAGTATAAGCTCTGGTCAATCTGTTCGGACCATGGCTACTTCAGAGACCTTGTTGAACTATTAGTAGATACCTACAAAACAATACAACTTGTTTCAAAACCACTGTTTGTGCTTCTTTTCACTTAGGTTTTGTTAGACTAAGAAATTACGATATTATATCTTTGTCTTTGCACTAAGCCACAAAAAGAAAGAGAGACAACTTTATCAGAGATCGCAACGCAAAACAAGATGTGTAGAAAAAAGCATTTGTGTTTTTTGGAGATAGTCCGTTTCTAGCAATAATCATTTTTTGGTGCAGCCAGAAGTGTTAAAGTCGATATCAGTCAATATGATAGAGGTAGGACTGGAGGAAGCAACCAATTACCGACATGTCCCCATATCTAATTGAAAATCCTGGAAAGTTGGTATCCCTCATCTTTTGGCCGGTATAACGATATTCGGCATTTTCCACAATTTATTATAAAAACAAATTAAAGAAAATTTATTATAAAAAAAAAATTCTAGTTAAGCTCAGTGCATTCTTTTCTTTTCAACAATATAACTAGAACTTTCTGCCAGTTGAACATTTAACATACGTTTTTTTTTCCACTGACAGATTAAGTACCTACTTCTAAAAGAGTCATTAAAAGCTAAACTGCCAAGATTGAATGCTTCATATATAAAATAAATTCTTTTCAGTCTTTTTACTTTAACGGAGTGACTGTTCTTGACCGCCTAGTTGAGCAAAAGTTCGGTCTTAGACCGACTACCCAAGAAACCCAACTTTTGCTTTTTACTTTACTTATATCAGAAAATCTTAACAGGTCATTTTTACTTTTTGGACAACCAACTGACGGAGCATTACAACATCTTTAACCGTCATTCTGAGCCCAAGATTTTTGACTATGATACATTAAAGAATTACAATAGACATAATTTCATGGATGGGCTACAAATCAGCCGAGATTATGGGCCAGACTAAAACTGTTTAACATACATGTAAATAGCTAGAAAAAATACCTATAATTTTTAAATTATAGGATGAACAAGATTGCGTCCCAGAAAAGAAGTATGTATGGGAGTAAATTGGCGGATTGGGGCAAAGGCAGCAATAGGGACTACAATATCTTCGACGTTATATATTACACAAGTTTACAAATACATTGTGTTTTAAACTTTTAATTTAATTTGATTTCAATTGACTAAGAACAAGTCCAAACCCCCAAATCACTTTTGCTCTATAAATGTTCATCTGTGACTACGAGCAATGTGATCTCGAGGTCTGTATGCCATTTAAATACTCCAATACCAGCTTTATTGTTATTCACAGCCCTGATGAAGTTTAGTGTCTAATTAAACAAAATATCAGCGAAGAGACTGTAGTACTCTGTATGATTGTAATGTTCTGTATATTTTGGATTAGATTGTTGGGTTTCGCCTTCGGTCGTAGGTTCATTTTGTCATATAGATAATAAGCCTATGATAAATCGTTCTTGACAAAACGCAGACAAAAAATCGATTTTTAATATTTAAAACTTCATAAAACATAAACTATAGAGCTTCGACAAAAATTGATTGCACATTCTTAACTTGTTTTTCTGTCAGTTATTTCATGAGGTCAATTTTGATCAAGTTTAAAAAAAAAATTGTCATACTATAATTTTTTGAAAAAACTAAAATTGCTCCATTCTTCTCGATCTCAGCTTCTCCTTCGGAGGTTGCTGATCATCAAGGCTATTCTCACTTTGGAGACAGCTGTCCGAAATAGTTCGACAGATGAGAGGTCAAGCCAGTCTCGTAGATTTTGTAGCCAAGAAATTCTACATCGACGGACGCTTCTGCGTCCTACGATATTTCCCTGCATGATGAGCTGCAGAAATTCATATTTTGAATTACGCATAACATCCCCAAAAAACTCTAGTTTTCTTCTCTTAATTGTGAGAAGAATTTCCATTTCCTTGTCCATTATTTCCAGAAGTTGTTCGGTCGTAATGCGGTCCATCCAAAGGATCTTTAACATTTGGCGGTACACCCACCACTCAAACGATTCCAGTCTCGTCGATGTTTCCTTGCTCAGTGTCCATTCTTCAAGACCATACAGCAATACCGGAAAGACGTAACACCGCACCATTATTACTCTTAAAGTCAAGGATAGATCTCGGGCTGTCGGCAGTTTTCTTAGTTTCATAAATGCTGTCCTCGCCTGCTCAATTATTGACACGATTTCTTGTTTGTGTGAAACATTTTCATTTATAATAGTACCTAGGTATTTGAAGTAATGGACTTATTCAGCCGTCTTATTGCGTATAGTTAGCTGATCACTGATGTTTCTTTTGGAAATTATAAGCATTTTTGTTTCATTGATATTAATATTTTGCCCATAATCTTTTTGCGATAATCAAGGTCATTTTGTCTATCAGTCTCTGCAGATCTTTGAGGCAGCTTGCTATTAAGGCGGTATCGTCAGCGTACCTGATATTGTGGACAGTTCTACAATTGATTGCTATAACCGCCGGCTCCTCTTCCAATGCCTCCCGGAACATAAACTCCGAGTAAATATTAAACATCATCGAAGAGAGAACACACCGCTGTCTGACTCTCTTCCTCTTTCCTTCATCCTTCACTTTAGAAGTTTGTCCCCAGTAAAGATTTGATATTATTTGGACATCCAGAAGCTTTTCATGCGTGACATTGTTGAACGTCTTACTATAATCTCTGAAGCCTATGTAAAGGTTTTGGTTTACATCTAGGCATCTCTGAGACAAGACATTCAAAGCAAAGATGGCCTCTCTCGTACCCATTCCGTTGCGGAATACAAATTGTGTATGTGATGTTTCAGCTTCACATTTTTTGTATATTGTTACGGTGAGCGTTACGCTCCGCGACAAAGAAGGTTGAACCTTCGCGTCTCGCGCCTGTCCGGGCGCTGCAGCATGGAACTTGAGAGTGATTTATTGCTGTTTATTTAGAACGCAGCGATTTACGACCTTTTTTATGTGTCTCGTATTAATTATTTTTCTTCTAAGATATTCTAGGCTTTTCTATATTTTTAGGATTTTTGTATAAAAGGCGAATAGCACCTCCGTTAGCAGTAGTCGTATTTTAATCGAGCTATAAGTAAGAAAGTACAAAACGATAATAGAGGCTATAAAAGTGTTAAGTAGTGAATTATTTAGTAGTTGAATTGTACCTGTGTGTGGGAAAAATAAATAGTGTTTTCGTGTTAAATCGTTACACTGGAATTATTCAACCCTGAGTTCGCAACAATATTACAGCATGTATAATTTTTATAAAGATCTTCAAAACCTGTTTCATCAAACTTATTAGTCTGTGATCATCACACTTTTTGCTCCATTATGGCTGTTTAATTGTTGAAAGTCCTAGATTACAACTATCACTTTTCAGAAAACTGTTAGTTGTAGGCGTATTATCTAAATGACAAAATTTACTTATAAATAAAGGCATAACCCAAAATTCAAAAAATATACAATGCATTCCATTCAAACTTTGGAATTTTTTTATTGCTTAAGACCCTTCAGAGTTTATCAGCATGTTATTATCAATTTTAAAATATTCCTTTATAGAAACGACTAAGAGTATGAAAAATTATACTCTTAGTATATTATATAATGTATAGTAATTATATCTTAGTATATTATATAGTATACGATATAGTATATTATTTAATGATTTATTCATCAGCGATCGACACGACTAGCGTGGGACAACCTGTATAATGTCTGCTTATTTGAAATTTGTTTCTTAATTTGTTGGAGATATAGATATAAAAAGTTTGAAGATCAAGGATGGTTTTAAGCATTACACTTTGTATAGAAATTTTGATTGCAAATGGTAGTAATAAAGAAAGAACAATTTAGGCCCGGGGCTATCCAAATTCTTAGACATAGTTTTACAATTTCGCGTTAAACTCTACTTTGAAGTTTCAAGTTAAACCGAATATATTGACAGATAAACAATAAAAATACAGTTTATTTACTAGTGTTGTCATGAACAATAATTAAGTTTATGATTATGACTACGACTAAGAAGTTGGATAATTACAGACCTATTCCTTCCACAGAATACCACAGTGGCAGATAGAACACCATCTATCAATTACCAACACTTTTTTCAAACAGCACTCTCGACGGCTTTACACCTGGAGATCTCCGGCTGATCGCGATAACCATATAATGAGAAACTAAATAGATTTCATCCTTGTTAACAAGTTGGTCAGCAGAAATCTTGAGTTGGTTTGTTTATGGTGTGCTTTTGTCACACTCGCGCGTCATTTTTTTTTGTGACCACGCGCGCGGTACGCCCATAGTTTAAGAAATCCGAACGCTGTGGGCAAAGTGCTTTTGAAGTCTTGTGGGTTAAGACCATGCGCGCGGAGCGCCCATAGTTTAGGAAATATCCGAACGTTTCTCTGATGTAGCTGAGACTGCCGCAAAATTATTAACAAAGAACCTGAAGATACCTAAAAGTAACTGAAATGTCGAAATGTTTGAAATACTTTACTTCATATTTGCAAACATAACAGCTTTTGAAAAATGGTAAGAAACGTGCTAAAATTCATAAAAACATATAAAATGGTACCACGAGTACCCATATCAAGGCTCCCATTTAGGATATATTGTTTGTGATTATGAATCGAATCCACAATTGAAATTGCGGTTTTATAGCTTTGATTGTTCCTAACTGTTTATAATAAGGGAATAAAACCTACAAAAAATTATTGGTCAACAAAAAAAACTAAAGTTAGATAGTGCAGCATTATTTGGGACACCGTATACTATTTAAAATAGAAGTCAACGCTCTATTTATCATAAAACTACTGGAACTTGGGCAATAATTTAACTGATATCAATTTACCTGAAAAAATCCTAAAATTCTGTTATAACATTTTTTTGGGACACTCTATACTATCCAAAACGTAAATATATGCCCTATTTATCATACGACTACTAGAACCTACGAATAAAATCGATTACTATTGATTTATATGGGAAAAGTCGATAATTCTATAATAAGCATATGAGACTCTCCCGAACTGGCCTAAATAAGAAAAAAAACCTAAATTTTTAGATAAAAATCGTGAATTTCAGCCTTCAGCAGCTTAAATCGCGTTTTAATGCGGATTTATCCCAAAAGCTATACGAGGAGCTAAAACAGTAGAATAATTTTGGTGTTTTTTAACAATTTGTGGATAAAATGGCGAAGAAATTATTTCGCAGTAAATACTCATAGATATCATACGACTCCTTGCATAATTATAAGGTTGCTTTCATTGGCAAGATTTAATAAAGCTTTCATCGCCTATATCTAACGTTTTATTCCGCCTTGCCTACGTACTAAATAATCCACCCTTTCTATGTGAAAGACACACTGCTTATGGACCTTTCTGCATTATTAACATATATTAGCTTTCTGCATCATTTTTTGAGCCACCCTATACTACCTAAAACAGAAATCAACGGCCTATTCATTATAAAATGACTCGAAGTAACAAATAAAATCGATCACTATAGATTTATATGACACATATAGAAAATTCTATGTTAAACATATGGGGCTCTCAAACCGGCCCAAAAAACTAAATTTTGAGATAAAAGTCGTGCATTGCTGCCCTTAACAGCTAATATCTCGTTTCGATGAAGATTTGTCAAAAAATGTATAACAATAGCTAAGGAAGTAGAAGAATAGAGCTACACGTAGAGCCCATCTTCGAAGCTCTGCCTAGAACAGTAACTGAGCACAGGTAGCCCAAAAATAAGGTAAAAATTTTGCACTTTTTTTACATTTTTTCGAAAACCGTGAAAGCTAGTTTTTTTTCTGACACATCCATCTGATAGCCCTTAATGACCTCTTCATACATCATTTTAACCTGCATATCGAAAAACCTTACCGTTTCCAAGATAAACCGAAAAATGTAAAAATTTCAAAATTTTCAAATGGGGGGTCGTGAAAATTTTCAGCCAAAATCGATGGTCATAGATTTTATCAAAAATAGTCTCGTATGAAAGAGGGGACAAAAATATGTAAAAAGTTTGCAAATTTGGAATTTTCAGTAATTTCCTTCCTCTTTAAAATGGCGCTTAAAACGTAATTTACTTTTCATCGACATTTTAATATTTATAAGTATATAATTCAAAAACTAAACATGGTATAACGATGCTATTAACAGCAATGAATAGAGCATTTTCGATCACAATATACCTGCTTAATTTGTCGTTCAAGGTTTCTAATTTAGTTGACTGAAATTAGCTGAATGAAATGTTTGATCAAATAAAAACATTGGGTAATTTTTACAAAATTTTAGCAGTTTTTCACCTTCTATAAGAATGTTATGAAACTAAGTAAAATGGTAATTAACGTTTTGGGCAGTATTTGACACGACTCACACTTAATTGAGGCACTGTTGTTCTATTGTCATAAATGGCTTTGCTATAAAATGGCAAATGTCACTCTACCCCTATCAATGAGAAATTTAATCAGTTAAATCTCGGAACCCAGAAACGATAAATTCGAACAGTTACTGCCAGTCGAATGGGCTTCGTTAAAGCTATCTTGTCAGTCATATACGAAAAACTGATTATTTGGGCGTGGCACATTTCTAAAGCAATATTCGTAATAAAAGAGAATGCGCTGATGATGACTTATGGTAAGCGTAAAGTCGAAACGTCGGATATATTTGGTTTCGGCGCCCTTTAGCAACAGTCAGTAAGTTGTAGCAAAAAAGTGTCAATTTGTTTCCAAAATTGAACCTTTGGTACCCGCGGCAAGGTTCTGGAGGTCCTCAGAGACCTCTAGCCCATCCCATAATGTAGCCACATACCAAATTTCAGCTTTCTAGCTCGAACCATTCCAGAGATATCGCCTTAAAACCAAAACTTTTCAGGCGGCCATCTTGGATTTTTAGAAATGTCATTTTTAGCGAATTTCACATAAGGGAGACCTACCATTGGATTTTCAACTTGGTATCATCATCGGTTAATAACAACAGCTTTAATCTAGCTATGGTCAGCTACATAGCTATGTCAGCTATATTACCATTCATGGTACTCCCATGGGCACCCAGCATCCAAAGTTGAACCAAGTATCATTAACAGTTCTCTAAATATTGACGTTACTCAGCTATTGTAGCTATGTTAGCTGAGTCAGCTATCACAATTTATGATACCCCCATAGGTACCCACCATCCAAATTTGAACTATGTACCTTCAATGGACCCCAAATATGACCCCCGATAGTAATCTACATTCCACCCAGATAATACGCATTGCCCAACGTTTTTCTTATGGGAAATACCCGTGCAAAAGCCTGAAAACTTATAAGCAAAATTTCGTTAATGGTACCCATGGGTTTGGTACCATAAATAAGGTTTCGACCCATGGCAATTTGCAATCCATTCCCTAATGAACCATGGTACCAAATTTCAGCTCTCTAACTTTATTCGTTTCAGAGATATCCCCATTTTTTAATTACCCTGTCTAAGGCGGCCACTTTTTTTTTCGCCTCCATCTTTTATTTATGACCAAATCCATATTGTCCCATTTAAAAAACATTGCACAATGTATTTCTTATGGGAAATACACGTGCAAAAGCCTGAAAAGTTATATGCAAAATTTCGTTAATGGAACCCATGGGCTTGGTGCCATAAATAAGGTTTCGACCCATGGCAACTTGCAATCCATTCCCTAATGAACCATGGTACCAAATTTCAGCTCTCTAACTTTATTCGTTTCAGAGATATCCCCATTTTTTAATTACCCTGTCTACGGCAGCTTTTTTTTTTTGCCTCCATCTTTTTTTATGACGAAATCAATCTAAGAAATGGCAAAAAAAAACTACGCCCATGTGTGCCGAAAAATCGAAAAAATACATTTTTGCCCGAATTTGTAACCGCTACTGTCTTCTGAATCCCGACACGAAATTTTCAAATCGATCAGTCTTTGTGAAAACGACCTCGAGGACTGGGCATGTTGCCAATAGTCTTCCTAGAAATGTTCAAATTTTCCCCGGCCAGACAGTTTTCCACGCTTTTCGGCCGATTTTCCTTAGTCTGAGGGTTTAAACTTAATGTTTACATTTCGGAAATCTCAGCTGTCAGTTGCAGATGGGCGCGGCCGCCGAATGCTTCCGATGACTAGTTAGTGGCTGGCGAATCGGAACCATTCGAGATTTTCGGCCAAAATTTGAAAAATTTTGCATCGTTCGTTTCGAAATTCGATTAAGACCATTTCGCGACGTCCCAGCTAAAAGTGGTTCGTAAGTCCCAAAAAGAAAACATTCCAAGGTATCCCCTGGGATAGAAAACCATTCGATTAGATGCACGGTCTCCGGACAAATATACCTCAAAGTAGCAATTTGAAATTTAAAGTTTAAAAATTCGTCAAAATTTCAAATTCAAAGCTAGGCCCTTGATTTATGGCGTGGTGAAGTACTACCTCCCTGAATTATTTCAGATTTTTTGCTGCGAAAATGTCGAATCTACAGGGTGAAATGTGAGAAAAGTACACCAAAATTGGCAAAAAATGCGGCACAGAAAAACTTTTGTACCTCACTCGGTATAAGAGCTAGACCAAAACTAATAACTGATTTTTTTTTCTCTCCACGTGTTCTAGCTGCCCATATACCACCGAAGCTGGACCGCTCCATACTATTTTGGACACTTTGCCTTAATTGTCTTTGGACATTTTTTTGACCACTCTGTATTAAAGTGAGACCTTTGGCGGGGTAGGATTAAAAGTAGCCAAGGATATGCCCTTTCTCCTGGTACCATCCTTATTGGGCCAGTCGTCTAACTAAGGGGGTCCAGAACGCCCAGAAGTTGACAATTACAAATTTTTTTTCAAAAAATCGTCCCAACTTTGCGATTTTTTGTATATTTTCCTATTTAACTTATCGGAATTAGACTTCAAAATTTATCATCTACATAACAGAGTAAGGATCTTTTTTGTGCGCGTTTGATTCATTTAACAAAATAATTCCTGCCGCACAAACACCGATTTTCTTTTGGCGAGATAACATTTTTTTATATGTACTGGCTCTCTCGAAATCAATTTCTTAACTACTGTCCCAACTTTTAAACCAACTACTGACGGGCGCCTTGGGAAGGAGTACGCCCAGGATGATCTCGTCTGTATGCGTGGTACTACGTCCGGCCCGTGCTACCACAGGCCGTTGGAAGTCGGCATATAATGAAAAGCTTTATAGATTAAGCAACAAGGTAGACATGTTACTTCTATATTTACCTTCCTAATGAATGATCGAGAGTGTGAATTTACAACAATTCGCGGAATTTGTACGATTGGGGATAATGTCGGTTTGATGTATGGTTAAAAGGTTAAATACATCTTCAGATTATATGTTAGTTATTATGAATATTATAAGTAAAAGTATCCATTATTTCCATTTTTTTTTATCCATCCATTTTTTTTTTAATTTCTAAATCACAAAAACAGTATGACATTAAATATTGTACTATGCACACCCATTAGGTGTTGTTACAGGTTACAGTACTCGTATAACTTTCTGTTACAGTACGAGGTAAAACTTCGAACTGTCCAAGTCACCTACTAGACTTGTGACGTAACTTACTATTTCATAACATTCATCTGGCAACATTTCACGAATGAACTAGTAATTTGTCAAGTTTGTAACCTCATTTACTTGCGAAATTCACTCAATGTCATTGCCAAAAATTTATACAGGGGCAAAACATCTGGATTCTATGGCACACCGCAGTCCATAATAATTTGAGACGGCATATATGAATTATTCAAAGAAACGAGACAACACTGCACCACCAGCAGCAAGGCCAGAGCACAGTAGTCAACATATCATGGACCATCTTCAGTTCCACTGAAGAAAAACTGCCGAGCAAAGGATTGAACTTTGCAATTGCTCCAAAGTCAACTCCAGTGCTTGACATAATAAGTGCTGTAGCATCAACGACACTCCAGGGGCCAGAGAGAGACCAACTTGAGTTCATCTCTCTCTAGAAATCTGGAAAGTCAGAACACTATTGAACACACCACAACACCCACAGAGAAATATAACAAAAGAAGAGGAATTAGCCATGAGGAAACTGCAGGGGGACAAATTAATAAAGATCCTGCCAGCCAACAAAGAAAATGCGACCGTGGCCATGGATGCCACACAGTATGACGAGAAGTTACAGGATATTCTGACGAAATGTAAATATAAAATAATACCTAGTTACCCGACTAAAAGAATTGAAGGACAAATCTACAGAGCCCTAAAAAATATGAAAGTCACATTCCTGAAGGTACTAGGAGGTCTTCACACTTCGCACCATAGTAAACCACCACATCTCTATGGGTTACCTAAAAATCACAAAACAACTATGCCCCTAGGGCCGATCACAAGCTTTAGAGACTCGCCAACAAGTTCTCTAAGTAGATTTCTCATTCAAATCATCCAAACGTTGCGTTGGTTGGAAAAACAACCCTCTTTGTACAAAATTCTGAACACTTTGTTAGTATTTTTAAGGACTTAGAATTGGGTGATAGGGACACATTTGTAAGTTTCGATATACAAAGCCCTTCCACCAACGTTGGAGGAGTCGTTGGATATCGTCGAGGTCAGGCTGAGGGCAGATGCATCTTTGAAGGAGAGAACATCCCTGCCTGTGGAGGGGGTAATGGACCTATTGCGCTGCTTCTTCAATGGCTCATACTTTCAGATTAAAGGTCAGTTTTTTGAGCAGGACGATGGGCTTCCGATGGGTTCATCACTATCACCGGTTATGACAAATACATACATGGAGTGGTTTGAAACACACGCCATTGAAAAAGGTACGCATAAACCCAAAATCTGGCTCCGGTATGTCGATGACACCTTTAATGTGTGGGACAGAAATGACAAGTAGTTGCAAGAGTTCCTGAATCATTTAAATAGTATAAGACCAACTATAAAATTCACAATGGAAACTGAAAATAACTACTTCCTGCTATTTCTAGATGTACTGGTGAGTAAATTGAAGGGTCATAGAAGAATTCCTGTTTACCGCAAGCCCACGCACACGGGACAGTATCTGAACTTCCTTTCAAACCATCATGCATCAACAAAAATGGGAATAATTAAAACTTTATAGAGGCGTGCCATAACAATATGCAGCGACAAAGAATCCACAAATTTGGAATTTCAGAATACTAAACAGGATTTGATGCAAAATAGTTTGCATCAAATGTGTGCAGTAGACTATCTTGAGGACTTTTACAGAATGTAAAATGCAAAAGCCTCGGCAAAACAGCGAGAACCGACCTCATCTATTTGCTACACCATACATAAAAGGAACATGTAAGGGTTTACGAACAGAGAACTCGTACTCGTACTACTCGATAAGTAGAGAAACATCAAAATCGGGAATGGGTCGGAAACAAAAATTGTGCATAGGGAACAGCACTGGAACAAACGAAAGTTTAAGGAAGCAGTCTTCATTGTAAGCAATGAGGGCGTCTTTAGTAAACCAAGTTGCGACGTCTCTTCGGTATGGCATCCGTTGATACGGCGGACGAGTGCTGGTCGCTTGAAGCGCCACGGTGGCGACGATCCAGCCAATAGGAACGGTGAGCGTGGTTAGCTGTGTTAGTACATAAGTAAGTATCCTCGAGCTTAATGCTCAATTTCACTTGAAAACAAGCAGAGATTCCACTCCTCAAAGCGTCGTGTAAAAAAAACTAAATAAAGACAATGGAATTCCAAGATTTTTTCGCTTAAAACCAATACATGTAAGGTACTTGTAGTGTTTCTTTTGCCATCATGCTCTGGAGCCTCTGAAGGCACTTTACCGGCCGACGATGGGCTGAAGTATTTATTAACGGTACGAGGCAAATAACACCTGGCACAACAGCCAGGGAATTTGGGAGAACGTTGTTTATGTATCGGCTTTGGTCATTCAACGGTTTCCGTTACGCCATTTTCATTAAAAAGAAATAAAATTTAAATAGTCATGTCATTTCGTCGACATTTTGCTAAACAGAAAGACCACCAGAGAAATAAAAACCTATACAAGGCTGTTCATAAGGTAATATAAGTTTTACATTACTCTTAACGGCCGGCGTCTGTTAAGAATTATTTACGAACGTCGTCGATTTTAGATTAAGTCGATTAAGAACTGTTTATCATTATCCATTTTTGATTCTGTTAAATGAAAATAACAATATAATGGAATGAAAATGTCTTTACTTGCCTTCAACTGCAACTCTGCTTGAGCAACGCTTTCGTAAGAAGTCATAGGAAAATAACTCTTTCTTCTACATTTTCAACACTTTAATCCTTTTCTGCAACAATGTCATGGTATAAAGCCTGTGTTATTTTGAATACCTTATACAATGAGGCTAACTCACTAGCTAAAGATGCTGCTTCTGCCCTTGGCAGTTTAAAAGATATTTCGCTTCATCGATTACACTACTTGGAGGACACCGAGAGCGTTTTCCTTCTCCCATCAAGCAAAGTCCTCAAAGTGTTGTTTTCGTCTTATAGGCGATGTCACATATTGGAAAGAGCCGACGAAACAAAAGGTGCAAAACACATTATACTAATAAGCTTCACTTTTCAAGCAGGAACAACACAAGAGTCATGTTATAAGGCGAGCATCACGTTAATTGCTTTTTCCTTTGTATCGATTCTCGTTCCAGTAGTTTATGGTCCATTAGTTTCTTATGTTACTCGCTGAAAGAGGTTTTGCGATGCGAGTTTCCCGGTTTAGGGATTTGCGAAACGAAAATATCATTTAGTCAACTCGGCGAAATGAAAAAGCGTATTCTTTAATATAGTTTCTATGTGAAAATTAACACTTTTGCTTCTCGAAATAAAGAGCTTTTGAAATGTTTTAATTAAATTCTTGGAATTGAAGTACTTCAGACACGCTGCTTTCAGATTAAGAGACGTATAAACTGGGAAAAAAATATGTTTAATTACTTCGCTGCAGGGATTTTATTTTAGAAAAAAAAAGTTGCCCGGACAGGAATCTTTATCATTTTTTTATAAAGCGGACTAAAAGTACGTCATTGGTTCTCTCCATACGCACACCTAAAGTGGGCGTTCTAATCCTGAGAGCAAAAAAGTAGCAAAATAGTTCTAGGCAGTAAAAGTAAAGTCAAATGTCAACCGCTACTGTCATGGTGGCGCATATATAAACCATCTTAGTGCCATCTTTACATTTTTGTTAAAAAAACAACGGATAGGAATACTCTCAGAGCGCTCGAGAGCACCACCCGAAACCGTTTTTAGTCGAAATCGCATGGGTTCTCGAATTCTGTTAAATGTCGTTGGTTGTCACGCGTATCATCATATTTATCTGTCAATGTCATTTTTATTAATTTAGTATTAATAATAATTCTATAAATTTTTAGTTTACCATAATTCACCTAAACCACCTAAACCATTGGTTATGATTTAATACCATTAAAACCACTGAATATTGAAAACCACCGTTCTAACCACCCGCTTAAAGAGGATGAGAGAAAATTGCAACACTGAATTACTCTGATATAGACTTTCCTGCATACTTGAAAAAAAAATAGTATATGTTACTCGGAGTAAAACGTCTTTTTGTGCTTCGCCCAGTTGCAGGCCTCAGCTTCGCTTCGGCCGTCAATCTCTGGGCTCTGCACGAAAAGACCCACTTTTACTCCTAGTGACATAATCTACTATTTAGTTATACTTGATAGTGATTTAACTTATTTCCTCACTTAATTAACCTTTCCCGTTGCAAGACTAATGCCAGCTTCAAGAGTTTTTAAACATTTGAAAGTGAAGTGTCATGTCCTTTAGAGTTATCGCAAGCAAAATGTTCTTGATTTCCAGCCCATTTAACTGGAAAAAGATCAGCGTTTAAGCAAAAAACTCACTATAGTCCATAATTAACTCCAGACAGTTGATTACTATAATTGGCTCATCCGATTAAGCTTTTCTTAATTAGCAGCCTACTATTTAACGAATCAGTCTACTGTAACATGGCAATGATACAAAAACATTATTTAATTAGTAACGGATTAGATTTGCCTTCATATACTAATTAACGAAAACGTTTTATCCCTAATGGCATTACATGTTCAATTATTCCCAACAAAGCATCGTACTCTGCACGATCACAATCATGTAAACAAAAATTACGAAATTTAGTTCAGCGGATTTGTTGAACAACAAATTCATAATTATGATTTAATTTGAATTTCTAGAATTTCGGATATTTTGTGGCGCTTTCATTGAAAAATGAGTTGCGGTGAACAAAGGCTTTGTTTGATCCTCCAGTTTAATTTACCGGGTTTCAAAGGAACATCCTCAAAAAAAATTAGTTGCCAAATAATCCGATTCAACTCTTCAGAAATAATGAAACATTATAAACCAAAACGCAGACTGCCCACTAGAGCGATTCTCAGTTAACTAAGCAATATTTTCCTTTCAAATAGTTTGCTGATTGAACATTGACACATGAAACTGATAATCCAATAAGTTGGAGTCGAGAGCAGAAATCATTTTTCAACAGCAAATCCGACGCAAGGATTAAGCTTCCAATCTCTAGGAAGTTGGAATGGATGAAACCTAAATGCAATTAACCCCGAGAAGTTTTTATGCAATCTAAGTTCTTCAGAGAAATGTCAGCTGGCGGCCAGATTCGGTTCGGCCACCTATTGTTGCTTAATTTTCTGAATTGGTTATTTAGGACGTTATTGTTTGCACTATTTAATTTATATTTCATAGTAAGTGGAATTTATAATAAAACCTCGAGAAAGAAATGTGAGTTATGGGGTTTGAAGGGTGCTTTAGCGAGCATTCAGAGAGCAAGGCAAAATGTATTTTAAGAAGACAAATGGTAATAATGCTTGTGAGCTCCTGATTTCATGAAAATAGTTTATTAATACTGCAAAGGTATTATGAATAAAAAATATTCTCTAAAGCAATTAGAATCACTTATATATATCCATATATATCATGATATTATGACAATCATTTAGAGTTTTATATTTTTTATTTCAAAAGAGTTAAATAATGTTAAAATGTTCTCAAGGTCCAACTTATAAAAATAGAACAAATTAACATAAGGATTTCAAAGAACTCTCGTTTGATTTATAAGTTAACTGCCTGTTCTAAAAAAATTATTAAATATCTAAGTTAAATGTAAAATGTCAAAAAATATTATGTAATTAAAAGTATTTTGCACATTTTCTAAAAGTTTGTTTAAACCCTCTAATTTTCTGTTTTTGTTAAAATTAATTTTTGGGTCAAAATAGGTGAAATTTGACTCAAAACGCGTAAAAAATAAGTTGTCTTACGATTATGACAACTTAAAATTAGTAAAACATTACTTGAAGAATCTAGAAATGGAAAGTTTAAATTTTTGAGTGCCAACTTCGGAACATCCACTTCCAGCCACACACAAACACCAACACAGAACATCCACAGTCAGAATAAAGGCCAAAATCGTCTAAAAATTGGCACAAAGCTTCTAAAAATGCAAATTTGGAGTCTTCGAAGAAAGTCGGGTCAAGATCAGGAGTAAATTTTCATCAATTTTATGATGAAAATTTACTCAAAGCGAGTAAAAACACGAGCATGGAATGCTTGAAGAAACTCAGGTTAAGACTGTAGTCACAATGTGGAAAAAATTACTGAAAGCACCTAAAAATGCAAATTAAAGATTCTAGGTCAGAATTAGGGTAAAAATCGGTTTACAATGATCAATCGTCCAAAAATTCTAATTTGGAATTTGAGAAAATTTACAGGTTGATATTTTAACCAAAACCAGTTTGATATTATTCAAAGAATTTAAAAGTGCAGTTTGGAATATGTAGAAATGTTTAAGTTAGAATTAGGGCTAAAGCATCATCACAACAGGTTGTCAAAAAATGCAAAATGCATTTTTAGGGAAAATCAGGCGAAATTGATCAAATTCTTCTAACTTGGTGTTTTGAGAAAATTAATTTTTGGAACTAAATATGTAGAATTTGACCAAAAACAAGCCAAAATATAAGGTTGAGGTTTTTCGAGGTTATATTAAAATAAAAGTATAAATTTTTTTTGAAATCTCAGATCATGTTCAGGGCCAAAATATGTTAAAAAAGGCACAAAGCATCTTAAAACAAAAAGTTTGAATTTTTGAAAAAAATCCGAATTTGTGCTACTGCTTGGAATTAAAGCTAATATTAATTTAAAATTACCCACATCTTCTAAAAATGCAAAGTGATTTTTGAAGAAACCTAATGTTAGGGCAAAATAAGACAAAACTGGCTCAAACATTCTGACGTTGTTTTCGTTATTTTAAATTTTTAGGATAAAGAAATTGAAATTTTGTTCAAAATATCTCAAAATGTAAATATGGTATTTGTTTGAAAAAGTTAGAGCTAAGGCCGGATAAAGAATGACAGAAAGTATCTAAAAACGCTTTTTTTATTTTTTTTTTTTAAATTCAGGTTTGATTTAGGAAAAATGTTAATTAATTAAGTTTGGTCCACATCCTCTAAAAAATTCATAATCTAAGTCTTCGCAGAATAGATCTGAGTGAATTTCATACAATCATTCAAACTCCAAGAACTTCTATTATGGCTTTTATTAGGGGTGGGATCTATTGTGGTATATTCAAAACTGTAGCGACATATAAAAATTTTAAAATGTACAACCCTTGCATCTAACATAATTTCTGGATTCAGGCCTTAATATCCGATGAGAAATTTTGAAGTTTTAAAACTATTTGCAATGTTGTCATAGTTTAATTTAACTATTATTTACTAGTGATAAACAGAACAAAATAAAAAAAAAAAATGTTTTTGATTTAAAAAAATAATGTACCTCCAATAGATTTCCAGTAACGGCAGTCGCTAGAGTAAGGAAATGCCAGTCAGTTTACTTTAATTCTTCGAAGATTCAAAATCTCGATTTTAAAATCCAATTTCCAAAGTTTGTAAAATTGAATACAAATGTAATACCCTTAACTTCTAGGACTTAAAACTAACAATATCGCAAGCAGCTAGACTGATCTTATTACCCCATCTCTATGTCATTGAAAATTTCTTGACTTTTGCTTTTTTTAAACTTATCTCATACAGTAGCAATCCCGTGGAATGTTTGAGTTTTTATTAATGAATATCCTTTATAGTTAAGTATATCCATTTATTGAAACTGGTAAACAACTCTCTTCAACCTTCACAATCTTGTACTATGAAGGTGTCGTAGGTACTATTTAAAAACTTTTGAGTCTGCTGTCAGTTTGGAAGAATTTAGTTGAATTCAATACAATTATTATTTTTTTATATTATTGAATATTTAGCATTATTTTTTCGAATTTCTTCAGGTGCACAGTACAAAACCAATAAGAAAGACCGACGTTTAGATGTCATCATTAGGAGCAAACGTTTTCGCATACTACTCTCTCCTATCGCCATTCTTCTTTCCATTGCCCCTCTTTTCGTCTTTTTCCAAATATAAAATTTAAAGTTTTCTCATATTTAGCAAATCCATGGTAAACAATTGTGGTATTTCATTTCTCTATATTCACACCCAGTATAACTAGAAGGAAGTTCATGTCAATATCAAAGACTAATGATACATAGTAACAAAGATGGCGATTTCCACCTTTGGTTGAAAGTATATTATTGGCAAAGAAATTTGGTTATAATACAGATTACTGTAAAATACAAAAATCGAGTTTTAGCCGTCGATACTATGAAAACGCTGTTTTCGACCTTTTAAACGACTAATAAAGCATCATTTCGCAAGCTCTAATTGTGTGCATCCACAGACTAGTTTCGCCGTTTACGGCTCATCAGTGAGGCTTTGATACAGCCAGAGCTCGCGATTTTTGGAATACTCAAGACACGTTTCATGGCAGTACCGAGAAAAGGTTCCCGGTGGCGCCATCCGTGTTCGTTTGTTGAACTAACGAGATTACACCCGTCTAGTGTCAACGTCAATGCCCGGTCTAGGAAAGAGTGATGCGAATTACTGTAAAATACAGAAATCGATTTTTAGAATCGAGAGCCCTGGTTGTGTCAAAGCCTCACTGATGAGCCGTAAACGGCGAAACTATTCTGTGGATGAACACAATTAGAGCTTGCGAAATGATGGTTTATCAGTCGTTTAAAAGGTCGAAAACAATGTGGTTATAGCTAGTTAAAACTAGGTAACATATTGACTGTCTCACTTCATTTGCGTCTAAGGGCGCCTTTTACAAGTTCGAGTAAAACTTGAGATTGAAAATAAAACACCAGACTTGATATACATTGCATTGTTTACCTGACAGATAAACAATGCAAGGTAGGTTATACCTGGAGTTTTATCTTCAATCTGAAGTTTTACTTCAACTTGTAAAAGTCACCGTTAGTGGGTATAAACAAATTACACTAGTCACCCTTGTTGTTTGTAGTATAACTTTCTCATCAGCGATTGGTGACGGTTTTCGGCTTTTGGTCTACTGGTTTGCTGATTGTCACATTTATTTTTTTCTTTGTTAACTTTTTTCGTTCAAAATTTCATCCCTAGTTCTGTTTTCCCTTTTTAGTTTACTCTCTTTATTTTTTCTTCACAGTTTCTCTCTCTCTATCTACCGCTATATCATTTTTTGGATTTTTAGCAATTTTTGTATCAATACTAACAGCTTTTATCATTGGACACAACGACTTAAATTGCAAGTTCAGAGGGTGCAAGTTAACTAATTTCTAAGTTAAGACTCTGAAGTTACGATGAGGTATGTCGGTGGTCCTTTTTCTACTAAACAAACAACACTACGTTTGCAAGTTCTTGGGTAAAAAACCAACATTGAAACTGAAAAAACTTCTAATAAAACTTTTATTAGGAGTGAGCTCTATAATGGTTCATTCAATACTATAACGACACCTAAGAAATTTAGAGATACAACAGTTCAACCCATGCATCTACCACAATTTTTGAATTCCAGTCTAAATATCTAATGAGCTATTTTGAGGTTTTAAAAAGCTTGAGGTTAACAGAAACTGCTCACGTCAGAATTATGATAAAATATAAAATTATTTGCAAAACTATGACAAGTTTTAATATACCGCTTATTCACTATATAAATATAACAAAATTAAAACAAAAAAAATTAATTTTTGATGTGAAGATTATTTCGAGTTATTTGCGAAACTATGAATAAAAATATATAATTTTGGGCAAATTTTGAACTAGAATATGAATATATTTTATTACTCTCGATTGGAGAGGTTTTTAAGTATTTTTTCAACACTATTTTTAATATTTTGAAAAAACCTACTTGATTAATATATTTTAAATAAAGAAGTAAAAAAAAATATATATTTTTCCATAAAACAAAAGAAATTCAGATTCTAGTATCCTGTATTTTACTAACGGGATATTTTCTGCAACTTTGAAGTGACAGAACGCTGACTGTTGGTACTTTCTGACGTATTCACTTCACCAAATCCAAAAACTGATAAAAGGAAGTTATAGCTAGTCAAAAGTAGGTAACTTTTTGAATGACCTCCTTCATCTGCGTCTTAGTTTAGATCGCGATTTTTCTGGCAACAAAAAAAGACATATTTTAGCTGTTTCCTCTAAATCAGTTGGAATCATGGATGAATTAATGAAACAAACATCCATACGAAACGTTTCAATTATAAGTGTCAAAAAAGGTAACCAAACAGAAGATTTCAATTTGATAAACAACTTAGTAGAAACGTAGTCTCGAAATTCGAAGACTGAAGAAGGAATTTTAGTGTGGATCATTTACTCTAAAGAGAGCAACAGCTCTGACGTAATTGATATAAACGATAAAACTTTCATTAATATAACCAGAAAGAGGATTGTGTGTATACTGAAAGCATTGGATGATAAAATATGACAGCACTTGTTCATTAAGTTATTAAGTATTTTAATAATAAGTGAGGAAAACATATTTGTGTTTAGGGAAATCTAAAAACAGGATAAAATACTCAGTTGGTGTTGGCCATATATTCTAGGTCGTTGATCCGAATAGTCGTAATCATTTTTTAATTTTTTTTCTATAACAACCTATAGAACGAGCGAAACCACGGGTATTTTGTTTACAGGGGCAGTAATCAATGACTTTGGATGGAGCCAACAAATGCTGGTGTTTATATGACTAAACCCCGGTGTATGGCTAAACCCCGCTATTTTAAAGGTACCCATGACGTTATTTCAGCGTCAGAGCACACCAAGTGGCAAATCACAACTAAGCCAAAACTGTAAAACAGGAGAATTCTTACAGATGTAGTATACTAGCTTGTTTGTTGTAATTGATGCAAATGAAGAAAATGATTACGAGTATGACTATTTGGATCTATGACGCAGGAGATATGGACAGAGGCAATAAATACCGATGTTTCCTTAAAAATAATCCCCTTTTTTGCCATAAATCCGCCACTTTTTAAAGATATCCATGACGAAATTTTATAGTTAGAGCACATCAATTGGCGAATCACAACTTTAAATGATTTGACGTAAGACGGCAAATCGTTTCAACTTGTATATCTGGTGTGTTTTGGTAATGAAAACACCATGGGTACCTTAAAAATGGCCAAATTTCTGGCTTCTGGTGGAAAAACGAGACAATTTTAAGGAAAATGACGACAATTGTTAGCTCTGTCCATATCTCCTAGGTCATTGGTTATGACTATGAATTGAATAAACCATGCAGGTTTCACCTGATTAAATCTAATGAAATTCTGCCTAAAACCAGATTCCTTCTGCCTCAGGTCGTCATACTGTTTGTGTACAAATTTTCGCTTATCATGGTAATCCTTCCGTTTGTTTTCCAGTTTTTTTGTTGTGCGAATATTTTCGCAATTGTGTCTTTTTGCTTATTTTCGTGATTGTTTTCAAAAAATAGAGTAAACACCCGTATAAGGAAAATAAAGAGAGAGCATCGGAAGAACTTCAATAGAGAAATGGAAAGTGACCTCTATGGAACCCAATAACGCATATGGAAAATGCTCAGAAAGACAAAGAGGGAAATAAATGAGATAATACCTGTACGAACCAGGCGAACATGAGTAACGAAGGGACAAGGAGCGGGGGAGGTTGAACCGAGGCGAAGCCATAGATATCGAGGATGTAGAACAATACACGATGGAGGAAGTGATATCCGAGATGAAGCACCTGAAAAACTTCCCAACAAACTGCTGAAGTGCAGAGGAAAAGCTCTGTCTCTACAGCTGGCCGAACAAAATATTGATGGACGAAAGACCACCAACAAGATGGAGACACAGCATCACAATCCCTATATTCGAAACGGGGAAAACCTCAGATCCGGCAAACTATCGAGGAAAATCGCTTCCAGACACATCATGAAATCATTCACGCGTATGCTACAACAAGGTATTCTCAGCTACACCACAATAAGCGAGGAGCAGCAAGGTTTCCGGAAGAACCGTTTGACGATTGACGCAGTGTTCTTTATCAGGCAGGTTAGCGAAAGGGAATAGAGTATAACAAACCACCATATCTGTGCTTTATAGATTTGACGAAATCGTTCGACAGGATAAGGCTGGAGGACGTATGGAAAGAGCTGAAAAGCAGAGGAATACCCCAAAGCATCACGGAGATGGTTAGAGAGCTCAACACAAACAATACCACAACAATGCGATCAAAATTAACAACAACGGAAAAAATAAAGCAAAACAAAGGAACACGACAAGGAGACAGCCTCAGCCCACTGCTGTTCAACATCATAATGGACAGAATAATAGAGCAAGTGCGAGGTAGACCAGGGATATAAGATGGAAAACCAACAACTTAAGATAATATGTTATACGGGAGATGGGCTGCAATGGCTCTTACAGACATCTAAGGAAGGGTCCGAAAAGGTCAACATGGAAATAACAAACACCAAAACAAAAAGCATGGTGATCGCTAGGGAGCCACGAAGATGCAAACTAAAACTGAACAGCAGAACAATAGACCAGAGCTCGGAATTCAACTATCTGGGAACATCAATATAACCATATGGTGAATTGAATGAAAACATACGAAACTAGATGAACAAGGCAGCCAAGGTAGCAGGAGCTCTACGAATAACCGTATGGAAAAATATATGCATATCAATCCCGACCAAAGTTAGAATATATAAAGCATGTGTCAGGCCCGTAATGACATACAAGGCAGAAACACGAGCTGACACAGCGGAGACAAAAAGGATGGCACGAACCAGCGAAATGAGAATACTAAGAATGATCACAAGGAACACATTTTGGAACCAAAGAAGGAGTAGCGAAATTAGGGAAGAGAGCCGGCTAGAGGACTGGTTAGATGGGTGCCAGAAGACGCTTCCGAGAGGCTGGCAAAAATCGCCAGAAATAGAAAACCAGCATCCAGCAGACCACCAGGACGTTGTAACCGTGTTACTTTGGAGATGTTATATTTTGACGTCCTATCCTATTTCCAAATATATCTCGGGCGCCACCCCCTACAGGTTTTAAGTGGTAGAGGGGCCACAAGTGCCTTTCGGGTATGCTTTTAGACAGTGGAGAAATAATGTCCAGAATTCGGGGTTCCGCTATTGAGTTTAGAGCCCAAAAGAATAATGCAACGAGTGGTACGTAATAAATACCAATTTAATAAAAATCACCAAATACAGTGAGTACGGTAATAGAAAACTAAACTTTTAGAACAGCGAAGTAATTTATAGATCCACTACTGGCGGTTCATGAAACGAAATTAACGGCAACATCTACTGTTTATCGAGAGGTTCATATTTGGGGTTCAGTAAAATATGATACGAAATTTAGCAGTCGGTAAGTGTTCTGAGAGGGTAATGTTCGTATAAAAATGGGGCTCGATAATCACCAGGGCTTGAAAGACTTATAGGAAGAGTCCAGTAAGCACCGGGACTGAAGTGGAAGAGGTCCAGTAAACACCTAGACCAAAGAGTAAAAGGGGCACAGTAAGCACCAAGACATAGAACACAAAGGGGCTCAGTAAACACCAAAGCCAAGAAACTAAAAGTTGCTCAGTAAACACCAAATCCAGAAAGTGAAATGGGGCCCAGTAAACACCAAAGCCAGAAAGAGAAAAAGGGGCTCAGTAAACGCCAAAGCCAGAGAGTGAAAAGGGGCCCAGTAAACACCAAAGCAAGAAAGTTAAAAATAGGGGCCCAGTAAACACTAAAGCCAGAAAGGGAAAAAGGAGCTCAGTAGACACCAAAGCTAAGTTATATAAAGGGGCCCAGTGAGTACCAAGGCACAGAGTAGTGAATGAAGGTGAGTGTATACAGTATTATTTGGCTTTTTCGGATCTCAAATTGGGGCTCTTTTGTTATCGGTTCGGTAGTTTTCCAGATGTTGATTCGAGGACTGCTGGCGATCGAATCCTTTCTACGGTTTTTAAATTTAGATCTTGACTCTTTAAGAGTCGGAGCCAGAATGAGTGAAAACTGTCATGCGGCCGTCTTTTATAGCTGGACAACAATACCCTTCGATTCTCCCCTGGGATCCAAGTGCAGGTCCCGAGATCAAAGGTGATAGTTTCATACGAGGTTCACAGAATAGTTATTTTCCTAACTAGTGCGGAAAGTGATACTTTCCCACACGCTGTCTGCCGATGCCCGAACGACGCGAAGCGGAGTTCGGGCAGCAGACGAGAGCGGGAAAGACACTTTCCGCACGAGTTAGAAACAATATTTTTTCTACGAGCCAATTCCCAAGGATACAATACATAAACAACTTTTTCTTTGTCAACAGTATGACAGCTGAATTAATCAACAATCAATAGGTTGTTATGACAAAAACTTGGTGTGATTGTTGGCGTGACGTAATGTTTCAGACATGAACTGGTGACATTGGAATAAAAAGTACGTATATTATGGGTATATTTTATATCAAAAATCAACAAAGGCAAGCGTAATAGTTTGGCACGGCTGTAAGGCAGGTGCACTTATCTAGATAGACAGACTATAAAGTCTAAATTATACTATAAATCAGTCATTCTTTAAATATTTACTTTCCCGCACGCCAAGTTTACTTTCACGCACGCCGTGCGGGAAAGTAAAGCTTTCAAAAACAAAATGCGTGCGGGAAACTGATATATTAAGAACGCTCGTAGAAAAAAATATTTTACATTAGATATTGGCATCTCCCATTAACCAAAAACTGCTAACCTCGTATGTTTAACTTGACACCGGATTATTTACGTTCTGAAATACAGTCCACGTTTAGTTTTATCTCACAATTAATTTGTCATCCCCTAGAAGTGATAAAAAAAATTAGTGACTTCGTTACAACGGTCTCCAAAGAGATGGAAGGACAGCTGGTCGTCGACATCCCAAGAGGGGTAAATGGATGGGTAAAACAAGCCTTAAGGCTTCTGAAAAGATGAATAAGAGAAAAAGTTTTCTGAAATAGCTGCTTCTTATATGAATTACTTGAAACCTGATAATGAACATTTTTAAAAGCATATGTTTTTATTAAATTTCTCTGGTTAATATAGATAATTTTCAATTGAAACTAAATGAAGAGCACAATGAAGTCCAAGAGTGGTACTTAGAACTGAAGTTAGTTTTATGCCCTTGGTGCAACAATAACATACTTTTCATAGGCCAATAAATATATATAGCTTGATAAAAAAGAAAATTGATGATTGATAACTTTTGTCAGTGGACATAAAATAATAAAAAATTAGTTCTATTTAATTATACAGATCATATATATGTATTTTGAATTCATGATTGTGGATGACAAAATTCTTAATGTCTGACATTTGGGGCTACAACAAAAAACACGTAAACTTAATTTTATAATTCCTACCAACTACTATTGGAGAAAGTAAACTCAGTTTTTTAATCCTTACCAACACTACTAGTGGAGAAAGAATATAGTGGGATAACAAAACCTCGTTATTCATTTATGATCGCTTCTTGTTGAAACTACTAAATTCGTCTTCCCATTGCTAGCAGCAAGCAGCCCCATTTTGGACAGATTTTGTTCGCAAATGAGGTTTTAGTTTATTAATCAAATTACTATAATCGTTACAAATAACATTATAGTTTAAGCCTTCGCCTTATGAAGACGAACCTGAAATGTAAAAATCCTGTCCGCTTAACTTTTCTGAAATGTAGGGGAAACTTCCTTGTGTTATTCTTGCCGTCGACTTCTAAGTCTGCCGACATTTGCAAACCAAATTCGAATTTTACATTTCAAATTTACCTTAGGATTATGGGAGATGCCAGAAATTCAACGCTAATTGTTAACTTTTTGACTGTTGGCACCACCGCATGGAGAGGGGGGCGGACGCTTCACAACGAGCCTGAATTTAATATCCTACTGGTTTGA
This sequence comes from Taphrorychus bicolor, assembly GCA_951812265.1. NCBI lineage: Eukaryota > Metazoa > Arthropoda > Insecta > Coleoptera > Curculionidae > Taphrorychus > Taphrorychus bicolor. The sequence goes on along the minus strand of OX638297.1, from coordinate 57,931,236 downwards.
TGATATACCATTTAGCTAGGAATTTATTGCATAGCCATTAATAAAAAAAATTGTTGAATAATTTGATGACACGGGACACTAAATGCACTTATGTTTTGAAAATAAATAGTGCACAATAACATGCGGGCTATTAGAGCTTATTTTAATTGGCCACCGAGAGATTATTTGGTGGATAAAGGTGGGCCTATAAAGGGGCCTCTGCAAATTGATGGGTGGATGAAAGTGCTAATAAAAACAACGATTTAGGGTAAAACCAGGTGACAGTAGGCGGATGCAATAATAATTATTATGTGTTAGGGAAAACGTAATTATTAAATGTCGGTATTACACAGTAAGCCGTTTATCTACAGCTTTCAAAGTTTTCATTCGTCGGCGAGATGTACCTTCATAAATCAATAACAAAAGTTTCGTGGAGTGCGGTTTTGCGGTGGCCATTAACTATATTTCCCAACATTTAGGGAACCAGATATGGATTTCCGATGTCTTCATAATAAATCTACCAATTTATCCAGATTTGCCTAGCTTAAAGTAACAAAGTTGCGCGAATGTCCATCAATAAAAACAACGAAGCAGGTGTTTACTCTAAAATTTGCTGATCAAGCAAATTAGTTATTCTGAACATGAGATGGGTGGGATAACAATTGTAAAGTTATGTTCCTTTACTTAAAGGTACTTTTGTTGTAAGGAGACTTTCAGAAAGTTTGAGCTTTTTACAAATATTGTGCCAAGTTTATAAGTACTATCTAACTACTGGGATGGCTACAAAGTAACAAAGACACATAATAAAGCAAAATCTGATTTTACATTTGAATTGGCCATTTCCAGGAAAAAGTTGCCCGTTTCAATGACGCTACGAATTAATTTAAATTTTCCCTGACAGGTGCAGGTTAATTCGAGACCCAAGTGCGCAAGAAAAATGAAGACAATAATTAGGACAAATTGGACAAGTGAGTGACGTTTATCTGAACTTAATCCCTCTTACCTTGGTATTTAACTCTCTGACCGAAATTGGCTTTTAAAGAGGTTTAATCTCTTCAGAGTTGAAAGTCTCGGTAACTCCATTTAAAATGTGGCAACTCGAAAACCTTTTTAAATTTGCATAACTTCTGGGGCCTCTCGCCCACTCTCTGTTCATTCCTGCAAGTGCATTTTAGCGAATGTAAGCAGAAAACAGGGCCGCAGAGGACCCGCAGCAGGAAAATACATTTCTAAACGTCGGAATGTGTATAAACGACGTGCGTTTGTACGGCTTTAAGCGGCGTTGACGGAATCGTAAATTACTTTCGTACAGGGTGAACAACAAATTGGGGGAAATACGTGGATTTGTCGAATCGAAGGGCATTTGCCTTTTGGGTTTCAAAACTGTATCGTATACAAAATCAAATCTACTGAAATTTGTAATAGTGGTTGCATTTGCTCCAGTTGCGCAAATATAGACGTGGTATGTTAGAGACGAACAACAATATTCGTACTATAGTTTCTCAGTAGAAGATAGAGAAGGAGTAGAGGTTCGGGACACCCACACCAGATGAGAAAAGATCAATTTCCAGACTGCAGGAGGTGCGACGAAGAGGATGAAAAGCCTCTCCATCTGACCTTTTGAACCACATGCAGTAGATCAAGTAAATATGGCAGAGATGCCCTTTAGGATGATTCTTGATTTCTTTGAGAAGACAAAACTGATGAGTTCAAACGAGCGGGATAATACAACAAACCTCAGCTTCAGTGCCATCAGAAACTAAATAGCAGCAGCGTAGAAAAATATTTAGAACAAATGTGATTTGAATGGAAAAAATCGGAATGGAAGCGAGTTGAATTACTAAAACCACCATTCGTACAAAACGTTTCAGTTGTTAGTGTCAAAAATAAGGGTAAGAAAACACAAAAATTCATTTTGAAAAGAGCGCAGTCTCGAGTATTGAAGACTGAAGAGGCAATTTTACTCTGGATAAGAGCAGGATGTTTGAGTTATAGGAATGGTTAGAAGAGTAAGAAATGGGAAAATCATTTGAAAAGTTATGATTTGCATGTAAAAAAAGTGTTATATTTTAATGGGAAGTAGTTCCTAAAAGTCTAAAACAACATGAAAGTATTTTTTATGTTATTAATAGATATAGAGATAGAGCGCATGGGGTTTTGTATTGGCAGGGAGTTTATAAGACATGAAAGGGAGGTACTTCTCACATTTGTGAAAATTATAAATATGCAAACATAAGAGAACCATTAATGCCCCATGAAGTGACCCAGCCTCCTATACAAAAAATGATATTATGGAGCATGTTGAAAGAAATTTATTTGATTGTTGTTGATAATCTTGCCAAATGGATGAAGATTATGCCTAATAAAACAAAGAGATCTGCAGATGTTATATACGCATTAAAAAACGTTTTTGCTACTTATTGCCTACCTGACATGATTTCTGACAATATGCCTTTTGGTTCCTAAAAGTTCATATGTCTTGCTGAATCATTTCGTTTTTGATTTAATACAAGTAACCCGGATATAGGTTAGCAGACTGATGTGCCCAGGTTGCTAAAAATTTAAATCTCAAGTCTAACGATATGTGGGTTTCTTTGGTGGAAAATAAAAATACACTCATTGCAAATTTTAAGAGATCTCCAGACTTTATATGGCAGAAAATAAAACATTTCAAAAACGGGTTATTGATAAAAACCCAAAAAAGAACATATCCCTGGAAGATACCAGAAAACAGTTCTAAGATTCAGTAACTATATCTCAAGAATAAAATAATCCTAGGAACAAAAGAAGGATAAATTTGATTAATATTGTAGAGAGCTAAGACTAAAGTTTAAGATTTCACTGAGAAATTGATGATTTTTGTGAGATATTTAGGGTCAATTATTCGAGATGAGTACCAAGTATTACCGTTTTTACCAAATTCCATTTGAAACTTTAATATACGAGGTAAACGTTATAAGAAAACTATTTTAGAGACATCAGAAAATCTAAGAGATTTAGTGGACACCTAATTTTATTAGTATTTATTCCTTTATTTCAAAGATTAAATTTTTACGGTTTTATTCAGGAATGGACTGGAAGTTACTGAGGTAGTGAGGGTGAATGAATAAAGTAGTGTACCAAGTGTTTAAAATAAATTGCATCTGATATTTCAGTTCCTTCTTCTTATTTTGCCCTGTCAGGTCCCTCTGACGTTGGCAATCACGATGGCGAGCTGATCCCTGTCTTCAGCCCCTCTAAACAATTGTTCTAATTTCCCTATCCGGGCATAGTTGCTCGGCGATGTAGCATCCAAGGTATTTAAAGTTGGATACTCTCTCTACGTTCTGTCCATTTACCTGTAGTGACCGACCATAAACTTTATCTCAGCGACATTTATATTCAGTCCCATTTCCTGTCCCAGAAGCAGCCAGAAACAGAATTTATGAGACTTTGGAGAACCCGAAGATCATCACATAAAATAGCCGTATCGTCAGCATAGCGAATGGTGTTAATCAGCTCGCCGTTGATTTTGACCCCGAATTCTTTTTCATATAAAGCCCCTTTAAAGACTTTATCAGAATATAGGTTGAACAACAGTTGAGACAGGACACATCCCTGTCGAGCGCCTCGTTGGATTTGATGTCCATCTGTAAATCTTCCATTGACTCCAACGACTGCCTTCTGTCGCCAGTGCAGGTTCGTAATTATACGTAAATCTTTTTCATCAACACCAGTATCTATCTATATATTTATGAGCTTTTCATGTTGCACTCTGTAAAAGGCTTTTTCATAATCAATAAAACACACGAAAACATCCTTACGTTGGTCTCGACATTTTTGGACAAGAACAGTCAGAGCAAACATTGTTTCTCTGGTACCGAGGGCATTTCTAAAGCCGAACTTCTTCTGGTATTTCTCCCGTGTTGTATATATCATTAAAAAGTTTAACGAAGATATCAATGTTTCTCTCGTTGATAATTTGGAGGAGTTCTACTGGAATGCCATCAGGTCCCGTTGCTTTTTTGTTTTTGCAGATTTTATATTAAATAGGACTTCAGATTTTAAGATTTCAGGTCCTTATTTTTGTCGTCTATAACAGTCATCGTGGACGTTCTATTGTCTTTGAACAGGTCATCTATGTATTGGCTCCATGGATTAAGAACTTCGTCCTCGTCTATAATGGTTTTGCCTGCGTTGTCCATCAAGATACTAGGGGCTCTCTTGATAAACAGACCAGCTACCTCTCTGACTTTTTGTACATGTTAGAGGTATAACGTCTTCTCTCCAGTTCTTCCATTTCCTTGCATCTATCCGCCATCCACTGTTCTTTTGCATTCTTGATTTTGTTCTTTATTTACTTTTGTTTGTTCTTATATTCCTCTGTGTTGTTTTTGCATTTTCGTCTTTCTTCAATGAGTTCCAGGATCTCTTCAGTCATCCATCGTTGTTTTTCTGGTTTGGTGTTGTGTGCTGTGTTGTCTCCCATTATTTTAATGATGTGTTCTTGAAAGATTTTCCACGTTTCGTTTACCGTATTGCTATTTTATTACTGTCATTGTGTCGAGGCTATCGTTTAGTTCGTTTTCCAGTTTATTTATGTTCACATCGTTTATGGAAAACCTTAACATTTCAGTTAGAGTGGTAAATTTACAAAGACAATTCCACTTCAGATTGCTCTGAGTTGAAAATCTAAGATGACCTAAAAATTTAACTTATTATCTCCAAAATTTTATTTCTCTTTGCATTCTTTGGAGCGTTCTTTAAAAGCATTTATTAAAATTCAGCTTTGAAAACATATTTTCTCTGTGATTGATGAGAAAATCTACGAGATTTAATGCCTAAACCTAGAGGAGAAAATCTACGAGATTTAATGCCTAAACCCAGAGGATATTTCTTCTGAGCAAAGGAGAGTAACACAAATTTAATTGTTTCTTATGTTTTTCACTACAAAGTTTTGTTAGTTGTGACTTAAATTTTCTGAGGTTGTAAGCGTGAATGTGTAGATCATGTAATGGTGTTTATATAAAATTAGTTCTGAATTCCTGAAAGACAAGATTAAACTGATGAGTGAATATCACCTCTAATTTCTCTGCGGTGGCCTTCGTCGATGTCTTAAGGGAACGACATAAATGAACAAATTTTGAAAACTTAGTTGTGAATCCCGAATAATAGGAAAACTTTCCTGAGCAAAGAGAAAAGATCAGCTGAGTGTTGAAGCTTTCAACAAAGTTTATGTGAAAATTAAATTTACATGATACACCTTCTACGACATGTTTAGTTCAGATTACTCTGAATTGCTTTTCCAGATGACTCGAAGAAATCAGCAAAATTGTAGCGGACTTAATAGATATCCCTGGAGAGTATAAAAGATCTTCTGAGCAGTGTGTTTGTTTTACTATGAAGTATAGTGATTCATAAATCAGTCAAAGCCTTCTGAGATTGTAAGGTTAAATGTATAGACCTAGTGTTGGCGATTGCATGAAATTTGACCTGAATTCTTGAATAACAAGAGTAATCTGAAACAAAATATCAAGAGAGGCTGAGATTGCAGTAAGCGCCCTTTATAATTTCTTAAAAAATTTGTGTGGTAGAAATGGTGGTTACCACACTTCTTATTTCCAATTTGCCGATTGGTGAAAGCTATTCATGAGGAGTAAACAAACACTATTTGCAAACTGCTTATTTTTTCGTTTTTGTAGATCTGATGGAAGAGGCTATGGGTAGCATCAGGCATAAGAGTTTACCAAACATCAATAAGTATATGTCGTCTGCTCCTACACAGTATCTCAGGGCCTTTGCTATTCTTTTTTATTTGAAATGGCTAACTAAGTCGAAGCTCTACTGATGAGGGTTAGAGCCCCTATTATTCATATGAGTTGATTGGCAAATTGGTTACGACCACACTGTTTATAAATTATGTTCCCTCGAAGAATCAAACTTATTAGCATCAAACCAGCTAGGATATTCTGAGAGGATCACTGAGTAGAAATGCATTAAAACCGTTGCCCTTTGAATAAATCTTGAATAAAAGAATACCTTTTATGAACGAACCTAGTTTCCCTTAAAATGATTACGATGTCTCTATCTATCTGTTTGCCACCGTTCATATAGCAGTACCCACTTTAATTTTAGTTTAGATTCCTATGAGCAAGTTTTCATGGCGACTCCAGGAAATATTACCAACTTTGAGTTGATTTAGAAACTTGTTGAGTCGTAGTCCGTCTTGACGAATAAGAAAGTCTTCCTGAGAAAAAAAAAGTCTCTAGTAAAATAATGTTTTTGAATTTTACTGCCGAAATTCCTGTCTAATATTATATATTAATTGACAAATTTGACAAAACAGATTTCTAAATTTTGAAATACTTAGTTATAACCAAACTTTAAAATTCCGTTGGTAAACTCCTACCATCATTTAAGCGGCAAAGGAAGTTGCGCTGTAACATGCCAAAAATATTCAGAAAGAAGTACATATAAACGGTTTTTTTTTCGTAGCTAGTGTCATTTTTAGGATTTCTTTTATAAAATTTTAAAACATGCATGAGTGAGCTGGACGCGTCATTTTCCAAAACAAATGACAATGGCCCTTGCGATATTTGTCACTTAGTAATCTTGCATTTTCCATACATTTAGCTATAAATTTAAGCCCCATTAATTGGATAGCTGTTCCTTTTTTTTTCACTATCATCAAGTGTATAAAATACAATTATATAAATTCTAATTTACACGGATCCAAGGGAATAAACTAAAGAAATCCGGAATGCGAAGAAGAGGCTAACGATTTGTTCTCAGGTGAGGAATTAATTCTTTTTGGTAAGTCTGAAGTACAATAGTGAAAAATTGTAGAAGCTTGTTGGCAGTTAATAAACTGTTAAATCAGTCTAAACAGGTTGAACCTAATACCCATTTCGTCGACATCTAATGTATATTTTTGTTTAGATTCCCAACTAATTAATTAACATTTGAAAGATGTTGCGTGTCCGAGTCAATTAGCCTATAACTCAACTACACAAGCGGAAATTTAAATTAACATTAGAGCAGGGGAAATTGTCATCATTCAAAATGACTTCGGTCTACAAATAAAGGTGTATCATATAATCACCGGTTATGACTAACAAGTTACAATAATACACTAACATAACCTACAAAAAACGTTACGATGTCAGCTAGTACGATGAGAGAAGAAAATCAGAATTCTAACCTGATACTTATCCCAGAGTCATGAAGGGTGCCGGGTACCACTAGCCGACGAGTTCGTGATGGGCCGCCAATTCGCGCGTCAAAAGTCACAGCTTAAATTGTGGACCAAACTAGCAACGTGCCGGCTATCGATGGTGAAGAACTAGCAACAGGCGGCCGAAATGTGGCCGACTCGGTATCGAGGAGGAGTTTGAGCGCGGTGACGTCACCGCGTTCGAAGGCGGTGCAATTTTGCGCACTATAGCGGCTTCGGAGCGTCGTCGGGGTAACGTCGAAAGCAGCCCACCCGTGCGTCAAGTTCAGCGCGTGTGGTGCGTCGTCCGTGGTAACCTGCTCTACCACGACGACGGCGACCTTGAATGGGGCACATGTCTCTCTTTTGAAACGAAGCCGACTACCGTATATTGAGTCCACTCAAACAGTTTTATTTTCATCGGAGGAAAACTTACTGTACAACTCATTTTGACGGGGAATTGTCATTTTGTCCAAATGGTGTTAAAGGTTTGCTCACACGAGCACATGTTCTTCCAATACCTACTTATATCAGCCATTCAGTTATTATTGTGGTCAAGTAGGCGTTGGAAAATTTACTTTGACATTTTTATCGTATCTTCTCAACATGTGCTAAAAGGAGATGGGTATAAAAAAAAATTAAGGTTTCAAAGGCAATAATAACTAAACAACAATAACTGAATGGTTAATAGAAGCCTTAATCATTGCATATCAGGAAAAAAAGTTGTACCGGGTATTTCAAACAATTCCTGGTTTGTATGTGGGCCACAAAGCTGTTTGTCTCCCTTGAAGTCATCGAAGACAGATTACCAACACACTGAAGATGTACCAACACATTGAAGATTTACTACGAGCTCACCATTGATTTGAACAATTACTATATTCTATCATTCATTGATACTCCCGTCATTAATGTCCATGTACGAAACGATTCAATTATCACCCACTTGTAAGTAACTAGCATAGTTACTATAAATATTAAACTATAAAAATTTATTTTAAGTGTGTTGCTTTTGAGATTCTAGTATCTAGTAGAGAAGAACTGGAACTTTTTTGAGCTTGCATCGAGGAAACGAGCCCTACTCTCTACAGAAGTTGTAATTTCCTCTTCAGCGTTTTCTGCTACAGTAGGAAAAATATTAATCGTAATAGTATCAATGCCATCAAAAAAAGAATCTGGATGTAGATGGTTGAAACCGAAGCTATACGAATTCCCTTATACATAGCAGTTTTAAGTCCTATTTTTCCTATGCTGTCACCGTCCATTTTCCTCTTCATTATTGCGTTGTATTTGCAATCAGTGTATATTGATGGAATAAAAAGCTAGAATTCTTTTAATCCCAAGTGGTCATGACTATATCTCTATATTTTGTACAAGTTGTTTTTAGGAAATTTTGAAAATTCTCCTATTGGCACATTTCTCCATTTCATATTTTTTCATGAAAACTTGGAGTTTGAAATTCAAACTTTTCCTGATAAATAAACAGAATAAAAAGTAGATAAAAAATCTTTATCCTTTAGTATAAGGTGTAGCCTTATAGGCTACACCTTATAGCACCTTTCATGGCCTGTTGTAAAATTTCTTTAAAAACTCAGTTTTCGCGGCCTCTAAATTCAATATTTTCTGAAAAAAAAATCAGTATTTTTGTTACATTTGAGACTCCTTCTCTATTCTTAAACACAAACAAAAATGTTTTTTTTTTAAATACTTTCTTGGACAAATAGATGCTTTTGTATTATTGTCCATACTTTTTCTTTGTTCTAATGCATAAAGTTTTATAAATGTTACACATTTAAAAGCTGTCTGATGTCATTACATTTAAAAACTTTTTGGAATTTTTGCATAATTTTAGAAACTTTTGAATAATTTTAACTTCCAACATTCAAGCAATTTTCGGTCTAAGTTATCTCGATAAATTTGGAAAACTTGGAAAAATAAAATTCTTTAGTTGGCCTAATTTTTTGTTAGTTTATGGGGCAAGCAAGTTATTTTTAGTATTTTTTTCAAAAATCCAAAAACAGGCAAAGCCTTCTCGAGTTCATTAATAAAAGGTAGGTATTAGTTTTCTGAAAAATAGAACTTTGATTTTGAAAAATAGCATTTTAACTTTTAAGTCTCCTAATTTCTCTAATGAATTTTGTTTTCTATGGCCTTTGATTTTTTGTCAGTTTTCAAGACAAGCAAGCATTTTCTTAAACATTTAAGCCCTTTTAAAGAGCCTGACCAGAACTGTTTTTATCCTAATACTCACAAAAAAGGTTTCGCAATCGCTCAAATTATTTAAGATAAAATGTTTTTTGTACTCAGTATCACCGTATTTTTTTAAATTTTCACATTTTTGAAAAACTTGAGACACTTGAGATTATTCTATGGCCTCTAATTTGTTGTTAGTTTTTGAGAAAAGCACAACAGTTTTTCTGAAATATCTTCCTTTTTGAGAAATCCCACCAAACCTTATGTTTCTTCTGTAACGTATAACCAGCTAGACATTTTTGGCATACTGTAAATATCGAAAAAAACGTGTTCGCCCCAATGGAAAACTCAGTACCCCCACAGTTTAAAAAACTCTCAATTTTTTTGGGCGGTTTTTTGAAATTTTTATCATTTTGAGAACTTTGACCACAACTTACGTTCTTTCTGAAATATGAAACTAGCAAAAAATTTTGTGTTTACTCGTCTTCCAACATTCTTGTTCAAAAACTTGAGAAAAATAAGTTCCTTCTATGTCTTCTATTTTTTTTGTCAGATTTCGCGAAAAAGAAGCAAATTTATTTGAAATTTCTGCTTTCTTGAGAGCTTCGTCCACAACTGACGTATTGCTGTAACACAAAACAAGAAAGGAGTTTCCGAGATTGCTAGATTAATTGAAGAAAATATTTTTATGGGATACGGGTTCCAATAATTTATCATCAATTAATTGCACACTTTTATTTACTTTTAACTATCACAACACAATTACTCTCTACTAACAATTCGCACTATTCGCTTGTCCGCTTATTTCGCTTATTTACTACACTACACTATCTATTCGATCCCATCTCGGGCGGCACGGTGGTTTATATACCCGGTCTGAACACACTCTCGTATTTTCGAGAACGGAGGCGACTCTCCAGGTTCTCGTTTAGTCTAGATGGGTTCCCGGGGTCGCGGTAGGCGCTCGGCGTTGCCGCTTAGGCCAGAATATCTGTGGAGCGACAGTCGGGTGCAACAAAATGTTAGTTTAAAAAAAATTCAATATCTTGATAGTTTTCAAAATGTTTATCATTTTGGAAAACTTTTTGTCAATTTTTGGGACAAGCAAGAAAGTTTCTTTGAAATTGCTATATTTTCGAGAGACGGGAAATCGGTCCACAACTTCTATTTTTTCTGTGTCGAATTCCTTCTTGGGATAAATCAAGTTATTCAAGAGAAAAAGATTTTTTGGAGAATGCAGTATTTCGATAGTTTTCCAACTTTTAGTATTTTTTAGAAAACTTGAGTTTATTATACGCCTCTATTTTTGTCAGTTCTCATGACTAGCAAGCAAGATTCTTTCAAATTTCTATCTTCTGTTGTCAACTCTCATCTGCAGTTCACTCTTGAGGGTGTAAGGGGGTGACGGTAACGAACCATTACCGGCCCAAATAATAACCTCGCCTGCACGTAGTGCACCCTGCTGGATAACTAAAAAGGCTTTGTTGACTGAACAGCTGCCGGAATAAGTAGCCCCATCTCAACAACCAACAGCTTCGGGTGGAAGAGTTGTTGAGAATCAGGGCAACTCATTGTCGTAGGACTTGAGACATTGTTCCTAACGGCGGATAAACCCTAAAAGGGTCAACGGCATGGAGATACAGAAGGCAACGGGAAAACACTGCATTAAAGGTCTAAAGGGATATCCCCAGGACACAACGTGTTCACAGACTTTATTATGGAAAGAAACCCTATAAGAATGGCCTTCAGTCCCGGGCAGGTGTTAAATCGCCAGGAGGTGCTGGAGGAATAAAGCTAAATGGTATTCCCATCAACAACTTAAGATACGCTGACGATACGGCGACCTTATCAGATAACATTGAAGATCTACAAGACATCATAAATGCCACAAACCCAAAAGCAAAGGAATTTGGCCTTAATATCAACGTAAACAAATCCAAACTGATGATAGTGAGCAGAGAACCCCATGACAACGAAGAACTCTATATCCAGAATAATCAGATCGAGAGGGTGACTTAGTTGAAATACTTGGGCACAACACTGGACGACAAATGGGATAACGACGAAGAGATAAAAATACTCACAACCACTGCTCGAAACGCGTGTATCAAGTTCAATACCTACCTTTTGCGACAAGATGTACCACTAGGGCAGCGCCTTCGTGTGGTAAAGTGCTACACATGGCTTATACTGCTATGGTGCTATGGAGTGGAATCCTGGTACTGAGGATCAAATCCCTTCAAAGAATAGAGGCCTTCGAAATGCGGATCCTGAGAAGACTACTTAAGATTCCCTGGATAGAACATGTAACCAACGAGCAAATCTTACAGAGAGCAAACACCGACCGACAACTGTGAAACATCGTAAAACAACGAAAAATACCCTACTTACGACATATTCTCCAAGGTACTAGGTACAATCTACTAAAAACTATAGTGATAAGAAAGATCGAGGGAAAAAGAGGACCAGGACGGAAAAAACACTATTGGCCACGCATTATCCGGAACTGGTGTAATTTCATTCTTCCCTTTTGGTTACGTTTTGCACGTTCTTTTCACCTAGTGCTTATACTAATGTACTTTCGTCCTTACGTTGCATTTCAAAATAGTACGTTTATATTGCATTTTCCAGATTTTTGAGTCTAAGATCTTTTTCTTTCAAATGCTGTCAAAAATCTCTAAGACAATCTCCATCAATTTTAGATTGTTTTTCTTTAAAAATCGTTAGAATTTACATTGCTTATGGAGTTTAATAATTTTTGGAATCTCTCTTGTCATCATCCTTCTCGTTCTTGATAATAAAAATTGAAGTAAATTCCATAGCTTTTTTTTTGAGATTGTTCTACACGTGTTCGTCCTTTTCAAACTTACAAATTTGTTTACTTTTTGTCAGTTTTTGGGACAAGCTAGAAAAATTCTTTAAAATGTTTACCTTTTTGAGAAAACGGACCACAACCTTCATTCTTTCTGTGTCGTAATATTTGCAAAACCCTTTCTTGGAATCACTCAAGGTATTTATATAGACAAAAAGATTTTTTGAAAAAGTCAGTAACTAGAGAGCTTTCACAATTGTGGAAAACTTGAGGAAAACCTGAGTTTATTTTATGGCCTCAATTTTTTGTCAGTTTTCGTTACAATCTACTACAACCTATATTACTTCTTCTTCTTCTTTAAGTGCCATATCAAGTCGCCCTTTTTTCTCGATTCTGCGCCGATCGAAATAGTTCTTCTGCGCTGCGTATACCGGTCCATTCACGGATTCCTCAGCCAGGAAGCCTGTTTTCTTCCTACTCCTCTACGTCCCTCCACTTTTCCCATGATGATCACTTGTAGAATTCTGTATCGCTCTCCTCTGAAGACACGTCCAAGATATGATATTTTCCTACTCATAACTGTATTTAGTAGCAAACGTCTTGCGTCGGCCCTGTTTAGTACCATTTTGTTGGTCTGCAGAGCTGTCCAGGGTATTCTCAGCATTCGCCGGTGTAACCATTTCTCAAATACTTCTAACCGATTTACTGTAGCGGCCTTAATGGTCCAGATCTCTGCCCCCTACAGCTACACCGACCATATGTGAGATTTTACCATTCTCTAGCGTAATTTTAGGTTCAGATTATCAATGCAGAATAGTGGTTTCATTTTCCGGAATGTTGTTCGGGCTGTCTCTATTCTACATCTTATTTCTCTATCTGGATTTAGATGCTCGGTGATATAACAAGATATTTAAAGTGGGTTACTCTGTCTATATTTTTCGTACCGATCTGTACTGCAGCATCAAGATGTGGTTGTCGACTGAAGACCATAAATTTTGTCTTGTTGATATTTATGTTGAGCCCCATTTCTTGTCCATTGCGTTTATACAGTCTGGTAGATGTTGCAGGTCTTCTAGTTTGTCACTCAGGATGACAGTGTCGTATCGCATTTATCTATCCTCCATTGATTTGTACTTCTATTTCTTGTTCTTGAGTAGCCACTTTAAAGGTTTGTGTATATGTTTAAAAAGCAGTGGTGACAGTATGCAGCCCTGTCTGAGGCCTCGTAGAATTTGGGTTCCTTCTGTGAGCTTTCCGCTTAGTCGCACTGCTGCTTTCAGTCTCCAGAATACATTTTCGCTAATTCTAACGTCCCTGCTGTCCACCTCCATGTTCCTTAAGATGTCTATAAGTTTTTTGTGTTGCACTCTGTCGGAGGCCTTCTCGTAATCTACGAAACACGCAAGAATTTTGCAGTAGTATGTTGAGAGTAAACAGTGCCTCTCTAGTTCCTAAAGCGTTTCTAAATCCAAACTGGGTCTCATCCAAATCTGCCTCACATGTGGGTTTTATCCTCCCGTGAATAATCCTGAAAAAGACCAACGTGCGGCTCATGAGCCACGCCTTGATATTCCTTGTGTTCACGTTTATTTGCAAAAAGCAGTAAGTTTCTTTGGAAAAAACTCAGCGTTTCGACAATTTTAAAAATTTTTATTTTATTTTTTTTTAAACTTTCTTTCTGTGGCCTCAAATTTTTTGTCAAATACCGCGACAAGCAAGCAAACCTTTTTTTCAAATACGCAGGGTGCCTTTTTATGTCCCACCTTTTAGGAAATACAAAAAGACTTAAAATTGACAAGAAACTCAAGCGTACATCTATTATTGAGGCTATTGCGAAAACGGATTAAGAATTAATGTAACAAATATTGTAATCTTTCGAATGGATTCGAAATTGGTTAAACCAAAAAGCAGGTGTAGTCTAAACTTCTATTTCCAAAGTAACGAAAATTCTTACGTCAAAGCAGTATTTTTCTCAAGGAATTTAAAGTCTAAACCGAACTATCATGGATTATGTAGATTTCATATTCTTTCTGGTAACGTGATAAAGTTACTATACTTTGGTGACTTTTAGCTTTCACCACACACATCGGAACTGAATAAATTAGCAAGGGGATAATTATCATTTTGACCGGAAAATACAGTTTTTCAATGGAAACCTCGATGAAACTAATTTCATCGTGCGCTTTCGAATGGTTCTATCGACTTTCGTGTCATCCTTCTTCATTTTTTAATGACTCTCGAGTACATAACGTTAGAGCGAGCATCTATAGAATCTCCTTTTAATGATGCATGGCAACAATTGAAAAAAGTCCAGCAGGCAATTTCACCCAATAATTCCAAATTGCCGTTGAAGTTAATTTTATAGTGTTCAGCAAATAACGGACTTTTTATCCAATAAAGTCCTTTTTACAGGAAATAACCCAAAAGTTCGTTAGCCTTTGTCCCGGGTTATCCATTGTTGTTCAGCAAACGTTCAGTAAACGGTAGTTAGGAGGATGCTTATATACACGCCATGATATGAGAGTTTGCCCTGCCTTGTTCCGGATTAAATATAGAAAAGACGGAGTGCCTCGGGACATATTTGGATAAAGGGAATTTATCCGACGTTCACTATCTTTTAATTTTTTAGACGAGGAACGGAAAATACTGAAATTGAATTTGCGATACGAGAGAGCAGCTGCATCTACATTAATTATCCTGATGTCCATAATAACATCTGCATTAAATAATGCAAGGGCATATATATCTATATATATATATATATATTTGCTCGGTACATCACAAACAAAGTTTCATGGAAGAGGAATTTTTTCACAGGTCTGTTTTGTTCCAAATCCTCGAACCGTGTCGCCTCGGGTTACTCAAACGTACACATAAACAATGCTTTATTTATGTAATTCAAACGTCTCCCAAAAAGTCTCCCCCTAACCAGGGCCTTCTAATTATTGAAGGTAAAACGAGATGTTTTTCCCTTCTTAGATACCAATTTTAAATTCGAGCGAAATGCTAAATCAAAATACGGCATCTGTTCCTACAACACCTCCTTCTTATACACAT
The DNA here is from genome assembly GCA_951812265.1 of Taphrorychus bicolor. Lineage (NCBI taxonomy): Eukaryota > Metazoa > Arthropoda > Insecta > Coleoptera > Curculionidae > Taphrorychus > Taphrorychus bicolor. The sequence continues at coordinate 57,916,003 of OX638297.1, read as the reverse complement.
AAAACACCTTTTTTTTCAGGAATATTCGAGGGAAATCTCAAACTTTTCTATTAAAACTTCACATGCATATAGATTTTACTGGGAACGTTGGAGCAGCAGTTCAAACATAGATTTGCCTCGACGAGACACGTAAGGTGATTAGGAAAGTTTTAGCTTACCTTCACCGAAAGGAAAAAGAGATCGGCTCCAATGTACTCAGTCTTTATGGCTTTGTTTACTTCCAACCGCATGCAAGTTTATATAATAAGGCGCTTCGCGATCGTGCCAAGAAGAGAGCTGTAACATCGATTAAGTATCGATGGCTTTTTCATAATGTCCCTTTCGATTCAGCGAATATACTTACTCAGATGAAGAAGTTTGGCTTTGAGCCTCGTGACGAGTGTAAATACGTACCTGAAACAAAAACAAAATAAAATTATGTTTGATAGTAAAATCTGGATGTTTTTATAAGGATAAAACACTGCAGCAAAAAGAGGAGATTCACGTTTTGTATTTTCATGATTGCATTTCCAAAAAATGTTCGAGTTAATAGTAAGAGAAACAAAAAATATTCGAAGGACCAAAATGAAAACAATAAAAAAAGCAACCAGTGAAAAAAAATAAACAAAATGCGCGAAAAGTATGAGAGGAAATGTAAAAATCTGTCACCGGTATCGTTCTCTCATATCTTCATCATAAGAAGAAGCACAAACATTTGCTTGTATTTTTGTTCTCTCACTCTAATGTGTCGGTGGCCAAAAATTTGAGTTTGCGCAGTGTGATTTTCAGATTGATAAATGCAATTTGCGAAAGATCTTGTTCTAGTGGAATGTGCAGTCTTGATCATTTTACCTAGGGCATTTTGGAAGACGGTGGCCAAAAATTTTAGTCTGCGCAGTGCGATTTTCAGATTGATGAATGCAACTTGCGAAATATCTTGTGCTAGTGGAATGTGCATAGTCTTGATCATTTTACCGAAGGCATTTTGGATGTCGGTGGCCAAAAATTTTAGTCTGCGCAGTGCGATTTTCAGATTGATGAATGCAACTTGCGAAATATCTTGTGCTAGTGGAATGTGCATAGTCTTGATCATTTTACCTAGGGCGTCTTGGATGTCGCTACAACAAAATTTGCATCGGCACAGTGTGATTTTCAGCGATTTGTAAAAACTTTCTATACTTTCAAACAGACAAAATGTGAGATTAAAATTGTGGGATATAACTTTTTATATATTTTTTTTCTATTGTTATCAAATACGAAATCCGGTGGCGGAATTGCCTGCGAAAGGGCATCAAATTGCTGCAGGGGTTCCTGGACAGCCAGGAACAAATCGAGTCCTCTTGGAAGAAATAACCAAACTCAATCTCCTCAATTTGAATCCTTTTTCTAACAATGGGGAATAAATAAAACTTCTTTAATAGTATATTATTAAACGAGCTTTTTATGATAGCCATTATTCCCTGAAGGGGCGTTTGCTTCCCGAGCCGCGGGAGAGGGGCGCAAGTTTCCCGTAGGAAAAATGACCGTAAAAAGCGACTATAAATACTATACTTTGTCTACGGCCATTGTCTAATTACAAGTAATAAAATCTATAGTAATAAATGTAAATAAAATTATTGAAATGTCAAAGTGACACTCGCGTTTGACGGCGAAACCGGTGTCACCAGTGCATTTTTTTACTGTGCGACATGGGGGAATATAGATGTTATTCCCGCAGTTTCAACTCGTTTATCCCTCTGACGCTATATATGAGCCCTATTTAACTTTTGTCAACAAGCTGAATATCAATATATTATTAAGTGGTCGTGGACAAAACATTTCTTGTTTTAGTTAGCGTCCCAAAAAGCACCGTTGTGTGAAACTTTTTCCATAACTTAAATATATTTTTTTCCTAAACTAGTTGTTTCACGTTCCACGAAAGGGCACTTGGAGTTACTCCATCTACACTCTCTGCCCTGCCTTCCTGTCTCGCCTCACCTTGGTTTCACAAGTGTCAAGTCTGCCATATGACACCCCTCACCTGTACTATGTCACACGTCATATGTCATATAGCAGCTGCCAAGTCTGTCACATTTGACAAGAATGACTGCATTTTGGGGCCTCTTTGACAAGGGGCTCCCTTTTAGACTAGGGCTCACGTCAAGGTCAAAGTATCCCAGAACCCCGTCATTTTAACTACTAAAATAATGTTCTTATTTCTTATGTAGTCTTCAGTACTCGCTCTCTAAGGAAATGTTGAAGCTAGCGATGGGATAATCGGCATGTTTTAAGAATCAGTTACCTAAGATTCGAATGCTTGGCCGAAGCAATTTGATACAACCAAGTCTTTTTTCAGGAACTTCTTTTGTTTTTACCGATATCCTGTTATACCTAAACTAAAAGTGTAAATATTTTTTTAAATAATTCCATTGTACAACAATAACATTTGAAATTCACTTCTGCAACATTATGTTTCATGGTCAGTACTTCCACATATCCTCTGTTTTACTTATGTGGGGTTGCTATGCATAATTTGGATAGTTATTTTTAATCAACGTCGTTTTAATGTAATTGAAGTTCTTATATGAAACTGGCTGTTTGAGAGTTTTAAGTTTCCGTGTTTTAAGTTTTGGATGATGTAAACTTTCTGAATCATGTGATGTTCAGAATGAGAGTTCAAAAACCGTTCTGAGAAAGTTGGTTTATGGTAACAATCAGTAATTATTGAACCATCCCCCTGCTGTATCACCCTGACATCCAAGAAGTGTAAGCAATTATCATCTTTTTTTCATTAGTGAATTTGAGCCTTATATGAAAATGTTTCCCTTTTTTCGCCTTTATTCAACTTTATCAACGAGAGGTATGGAAGCGAAGCCGTATCAGATTTGAAACTGTGGTCTAACAATAATAAAAATTGTAGATTTCAGCAACCATGAAATTTTTCTCGTGAGATTTAGAAAAAACCGAATATTTCCGAAGCATATACTGCAAGCATCAAAGTGCCTGCATAGTATGTTTGTTGAGCAAAATCCTTTAAAATAAAAATGTCAGAACATCTTGTATAGATTTCGAAGCTCAATTGTTGATTTAGAGATAGAATTGGAACACATTGGAAGATTGTTCGGATTAAGAAGGAAATTACCGCGTCAAAATAGTATGTTTGAGATCTGCTTAGTGAACATTAGTTCCATAAATTTAGGCCGAAAGAGAATATAAACTGTAACATTGTGAAATTTATGCACTTACCTTATTTGGGGTAATTATGGTTTTCGCCCATTAGGTCAGGGTTTTATTGTGTACCTAGTTCAGTAATTTCCAATATCACCGTGGTTATTTGCCCTTTTTGACTGAGAATGTATTGCCTTCTATTACGTTCTGTTTCATGATGCCTGAGTTTACCTTTCTGGGTTGAGAAGAGTGTGGACAGCCCGGCATTAGCTCCCATTGTTTTATAAGTGGAAGGTGTCGCCTGTTAGTTGGAATTTCAAGCTGAGTTTTCCCGTTTGGGGACCCTTTCATGTTGGTACATACCTCTATTTTTATTGTTTTCCTGGACTTGGAGGATCGGAGGATTGTGGTGAAATTGCCATGGCCAATCGGCCAGGAGTGTGTGTTTCCATCGTTAATGTAGGTTTTCGGTAAATTTTGATTGGGGGTTCGTTTGCTTATGTTTATGTTGCGATGTTTGGAAGTGGGGTTAAGTTAATCACTGGTGCAAAATTGCCAAATAGTGTCACTGTCACTTAGCCATCACATCTTCCCACATCTTAACGAGCTAGAGCGAGAGAGACTCATATTCCGAGCGATATCGGCGAAGCTCCCGACAGCGTTCCCTTCGATGGATGACGCCGTCTGTCATCGTCCAATTCTCCCATACCGTATTCTGACGTCACCAGAGTACTAAAAGGTACTTATTGTCAGTTTTGATTTCGTGGAGATTGATGTTACTTTCCTTGAGGTTGGACTAATTGGCCATTACTAATGGGATACTTCTTCCTGTTTTGCTGTTCCGCATTTCTTCTGTCTCCTTTTTTTTTCTATTTTCAGCTGTTTGTTTTCGGTTACTCTTCGTGACGTCATCGTGGGACGAGCATGTGCATATTTGTTTGTGGCATTTTGGGCATCATTGCGGAAGGGTTTTGAAGGTCACTCGTGGGTATAAAAGGGCAGGACATTGACGTTTGAGGTTTTTGATTCGGACTTCTGGTGCGTGAGCCAGAATCCCGTCGTGCTGGCCGTGATTTGCAAGTGTCCTCGTGGTCTACTTTGAGTGATTTTCATCTCAATACTCTTTGGAGGATCAAGACCAGGGCATATTCCAAATGGTAGTTGCTTTTTGAAGTTTTTCCGGATCCTCGTGGAGAGGATTATTGTCGATTTACGCCGCTCTACCTTTACCTCTTGGAGGGATAAAAAGCAAGCCACGCCGCCAACGTCATCACCTTGCCCCGTTTGTCAACCTTGCAGGGGTTTTACGTACGTCCACGTTTTTTTTTGACGGGCTTCTGCTACGTCCACGTTTTTTTATTAACGGGCTTCTACGTTTGACGTTCTTCCGCCGTCCACGTGCCTTGTTGGCGCATTTTTGAAACATCCACGCCGTTCTTGGAGGCCTGCTCCTCATCAGAGACCTTCGGATAGCTGCTCCTCAGGACCACCCTGATCCGCGATAAGGGGATAGTTTAGAGTGAGAGCTTTCCAATTTGTTATGTTGTAAATGGGCGACGATAGTGGCTGAGCGTTGAACCGTCTATCGTAACTTTTTTTATCTTATCAATTTGAACTATTAACTTTACTTTTTGCCTCACCATAACCATTTAAAGTAGTATTTTTTTTTTGATAGTATCGAGGCCCCAAGTAAGTGATTCTTGTTATTTTTTTTTTGATCAATTTTTATGACAATTTACTGAGTAGTAAGATCTCTCAGATCTTCAATTTGTTTGTGCTTCACACACTTTAATTTATTTATAAAGAATTAACTTTTGCTAGGTATTGGACAGCACTACGTCTGTACAGTTACGAATCTTTTATGTACCGCACCCTTTATGTCTTGTACCGTATTGTGTTGTGTAATTTTGAGGACAGATATTGAGGGCTCGTGATTCCTCACTTTAGTATTTATCGTTATTAAGTAAATTTCAATTTTCAGGTATTTAAAGTTAGATTTGATCAGGTATTCAATAATCACTCTAACATTACAGCGTTAGTCATTAGTTGGTAAGCTACGGAAGCTACCCTGTGTAAGTTTATGGCCATAAACCCTGAGCTCCGTCCCTAATTAGTTGATTATTGAGAGCCGTATTGATTAGTAATAATTCATATTCATTAATACATAAAGTTCCTTCACCATATATTCGAGAATATTGCAATTACCTTAAATTTTGTGTTTAATTGCTTTATAGCATTTCAAATTTTATTCGAATTGCTCTTCCTTAATTTGTTAACCAATCTATCAATAGAAACAGTGTTATTTGTCCTCAAACAATTTTGCTTTAATTTCATGCGGATTTTGACTGGTGCAGATAATTGAGATTTATAGTTTCTTATTTTCATTTTTTTTTATTAAAAGTAAATTTAAATCAGAGTCGTTAGGAAAGTGGTAGTGAAAGAGGGATATATTTCGTGATTGGTATATTCCTGTACGGCATAACATCCTTCTCAGGACCTGGCGTCTTCCGGAAATCACGTGGCGCCTATCGGGATATAAAATAATACAACTAATATCGTATTGAACCTACCCCATCTTCACTGTTGCTGGCGGCCCGCTAGTGCTCCTGCTCGATTACTTACTATTCACCTCCTTTCGCTCTTTCTGAAGTAAGGTAATAAGTAACGATTTTCTTTTAGTAAGTTCCAGAGATTCCAATTAACAAACAAGAACTAATCAGTGCTTAACATTCCCAATAACCCTTGATAGTAAATTAATATTATAAAATAAAAGCGTCACAAAACATAAACATAAAAATACTAATTTAGACGCCGATAACTTCAATAAGAAATAGCTAGTTAACCTAACCGACATTACAGTGCCACGAAACGTACTCAGTACTTGCTTAGCTTGGGTGATAAGTTTAATCTTCCCTACACCAAATGAAAACTGCCAATCGAACAGATTATTATAGACAGTATGTACGTTTTGACCGTTTTGAGGTTGACGATAAGATAGAGCTTAGGAATCATTGCGTTAATATTTTTATAAACTTTACTAACCGTTTCAAGTGCTCGCGGTCTAATGATAATATACAGACAATTCACCTTAAGATGCTGCGTCCACTTCACAATTTGTTAAAAAATTAAAAAACGATGTCATTATTACTAAAGCTGACAAAGGCAATACCAACTTCATTATGAATAAAATAGAGTATAATAAAAAATGAAAAGTCCAAAGAATTACTTGATGACACCTCCACCTACAACGTGCTTAATAAAGATCCCACAACTTCACTACCAAACAAACTTAAAAAACACATCCATTTATTGTCAAATAACAAAAGAACAGGCGAAATTTCTTAAGTGCAACAATAGAACGGCACCCAAATTTCCATAAGGCCAATGTGAACTTCGGGATTCCTTCACATTTTGTCAGCAAATACGTAATCAAAAAATTCCAGACGGATACATTTTAGTATCTCTAGATGTCGTCTCCTTGTTCAAAAACATACCACTTACTCGACTTATTGAAGAGAGATCGCATCCTGCAGAACCACATACAAACTCTCGACTTACAATCAGTCAAATTGCATTTTAAATTTTGTATGGAAAGTAATTATTTTCAATTTGAAAACACCTGTAGAAACAAGTATGTGGTCTAGGAATGAGCAAACGCATGTCCCCAATTTGCGATGACATTGTCATGTCTGAAATACAAAACCATTGAATAGAAAAGTTGTCTTTCCAACAACAGTTACCCTTATTCTATCGATATGTCGACGATATTATTACTGCCATTCCGACATTTAAATGTGACGAGATAATCACAGTTTTTAAGAATTTTCATGGCTCAAATTCACTATTAAAAAAGAATATGATATTTGCTTATCTTCTTGGATGTCACGGTGATGAGGCTGGGGGATCGTTCAATAATTACTGATTGGTACCACAAACCAACTTTCACAGAACGGTTTTTGAACTATCATTCTGAACATTCCATGAGTCAGAAAAGTAACATCATCCAAAACTTAAAACACAAATGCTTACAATTGTCAGGCAACCAGTTTCATCAAAAAAACTTCAATTACATTAAAACAATGTTGATTAAAAATAACTATCCTCCCACACTTATTAACCAAATTATGCATAGCAACCCTACATAAGCAAAACTGGAGGCGCAACACCAAAAAATGTACTTAAAAATACCTTTCGTAAATGGTTTGTCACAGCGAATAAAACTATTGAAAACAAAAGTCAACAAATTAATGTAGCACTAGAAAATGAAAACACATTAAAAAACATTTCTTTGCTACACTTAAATCGAAAAATTGAATTTGGTTTTCATCGGGCATAGTATATAGCATTCCGCATGCAGACTGTCACGAGACTTACATCGGACAAACTGGCAAATATCTTCAACAGCGAATATATTAACATAAAAATTATCTAAAAAATTTCGGTTTAAAGAAGAATCCTTCTGCTTTAGTCAAACATAGAATAGAAAAAGTCGCACTTTTAAGTTCGAAGACACCAAATTAATTGCAACATAATTTAACTAGAAACAGAGACTTTTAAACGAAATGATTTGCACATCGATCAATAAACGAACTGCCATTGACGATTTGAGTCAACCATATTATCATTTATTTTATAATACCTAAAATAGAAATATCGTTTTTCTGTCAAACTACAAGACATACTAAAAACAACACGAAAAAAAAATAATAATAATAAATAAATTATTAAATTTTACACAAGGAAAGCTTTGTAAATGGTGTTTATATTAGCATCCAAACCATAAGTAAAACAATCCCATGCTGAGCACAGAGCTGAATGGTACCATTAGTTCGCCGCATACACCTCACAGCAGCGGTTCTGACTTACATACGGTAAATTGGGTTATTTCTCTTTTTGTTATGCTGTATATCATTTTAATCTATTTTGTTTTTGTTTCCAAATATACGTTTTTAAGTGACGTGGAAGTCTACTCCAAATGTAAGTACATGGTTTTACTCTTTTTTTAATTGTTTGGTTTTGTACATGTAGTCACTTATTATTAACATTTTACAATCATATAAATATTAAAACAAAAATTGTACTAGAACTCCTAAGGTCACTGCTCTCTTGTTGTTGCTTAGGGTCCTGAGGATGCATTAAAACCATTGCGAAACGACGACAAATTTTGGAAAGAAGATTTTCGTTTTCATCCTCCGACCCCTCAAACCCATTAAGAAAATTTAGAAGTTGGTTCTAAACGGTACAAATTTACATCTGTATCGATATCTACAGCAATCAGTAAAATAACCTATGTATTACGTCAGAAGAATTATCTACTTGAGCTGTTTCTTCCCCATATAAACTTCCAAAGGGTTGCAAGGTCATTAGTTAATAGCTTATGCTCGATACTCATGACCTAGATATTATCAAGAAGAAAATTAGTCATAACAATTGCTTATTCATATAGAAACAAGCTGAATTCAGTATTTCAAGGCAATATAATTTTAGTAATTTTCATTTCAATAACACCTAATTAATGGTTTAATTAATAAGCACTTTGTTACTTACAGCTTGTCTATTTAATAACTATATTGAACTTTGTAACACATTCTGTCTGTAACGAAACAGAGGAATATGTCATTTCAAATATTTTGGATGAAGTTGCTTAAACTAGTGATATTATTTTTTTAATTTTCTGTAGATTTGTTTTGTATCGTTGTTGAAAATTTAAATATAAATTAAAAAAAGTCGCTATTGTCATATTTGCATAAACTGCTCGCGTATCCATTGCACATACTCATATTTAATCCTATGTATAAATGTATTTTTCATCGCCATAAAGCTGACACTCGAATAACAGTCGATCAATGTACGGCCAAATTACTAGCTGTTCTCATCAATATGATGTTCATATGAGACGTGACAGGAATTATTAAATGCGACACAAATAAATGATATTTCGATGTCACAGATCGGATTCAAACACTCGCAGAGGGTCTCAGTATCAATATTTAATTACGTGCTTTACTAAAAAATAACGCGAAATGTAACTACGCACGTGTCGTATACAGCTTGATTATGAAATAATATGTTTGGGAGTGAATCAATTGATAAATAGTTGCTGAAAATGGCAATTATAAACCAAAGTGCCATTTCATTTCGGTGCACAAATACAACAAAAACTAAACTGACAATATTTATAATTATCATTGAAAGCTAGTGCTAAACGTAGGTAGGAAATTATTTGCTTATGGTTCATAAAATACCAACAAATTTGTGCATATTGCTCATATTAGCACATGGTTTTGTGATTAGCTAAAAATTCCGCAAAGCCTTCGAGAAACCGCAATTTTTTAAAAGAATTTTGTGCCTTTTTCCGATAATGTTTTAGACCTGCCTCGGTTAGAAGGAAAATTATTAAAATAATTCCAGGAATGTGTCGCCAGGACCATAACCTAAGATTTTTTTTATAACTTTGCTTAAAGGCTACTATAATAAATACGGAGCTTTTCGGTACCCTCTTACTACGGAGTCCTAGAATTGTGTGCCAAGTATTGGCAAAAAACAATTAGTGAGCCCGAACTACTAACTGATCGATTTGTAAAAAATATTTATAAAATGTTTAAACTTATTTTTTGTCAATCGTATTGTTACGCCCGACCGTCGGTCCGCAGAAATTGGGGCCGAAGAGGCAAGGCCGAGCGCCGACCGCGACCCCGGGAACGCATCTAGACTAAATGAGAACTGGGAACAGTCGCCTCCGTTCTCGAAAGTACTCGAAAGGACTACAGTGTGGTCCAAATTGGTGATGCATGCATGAGGACTTTACTTATCTTTTTATATACGGGATCGGTCAAATGGGAAAAGTTGTAGAGAATTTAATGGGAGACTCGTACCCGTATAAAAATTGGAGTATCTCTTACCGTTTTCTGGAAAAATGGGAAAATGTGCAACGCTGCATTTTTAACTTTGCCCTGTAGTTTCTAAACCAAGCCAAAGGTAGTTTTAAAAATAAAACATTATTAACGTACTTTTTTACGTGGCGTATTCAGAAAAAATCTATCGTCAACTGTTCTCGAGTTATATTTAAAAACTTCGTTAATTCTTATGGTCATCTTGTTTTTTTGCATCATAGGAAAGGGCTTTAAAATTCCATTTCATCGATGTTTCCGTTGATTCCACTAACATGTTTCCAAGGTGTAAAAATTGAGTTTTCTATTTCCTCGCAAAGTGGGCCTTGGTGGGTTTCGCTGCAATCATGAAAAACAAAAGATAATGGTTGTGGTAAGTGTCAAACTTGTTGTGAATACCGTATACAGGGTGATTCACGTTATTCAACACAGAAGATTATGGCTAAACTTTTAGATTTTAAAAAAGTTTTGTATATGGAATGGATGGGGGTCTATTGGAAGTACAATTTAAAATTATTTTCATTGTATACAGGTGTTCCCAAAAGAATAAAATTGATTAAAGTTTTATTTTTTTAAATGAGACACCTAGTATATTAATGTATTTTCGGTACCTACGGACAAAAGTAAAGGTAGTTTTATTAAGGTTTATGGAATCTAAACCGTGCCGTTCTTCAGATATTCGTGATTTCGTGAAAATGCAGCATCAAATTAAATGTTTAAAATCTCAGCACTCGGCTTCTTTTCAACCACCAAAATTGGCTGATCTATTAGTAAAAAGCTTGGTCTATTAGTACATTGGACTTTTTGCGGTGTGTATTAAATACTAACTACTGTGCACCGAATGTCAATAAATGAACACCAAATTATTGCAAGCTTCAAACAGTAATAACTCGTTTAATTTAAATTAGACACCCTCTATTTTATAGTATCATTAGATGCAGAATTTAGTTTCCTATCAAAACTATTAAACATTCCTATAGCTTGGTCTTTGCGTTTTCTTGGAAAATTGATTTTTTTCTGAATTTTAGCTGACATAGACGAATTAAGTAATCTACTTTACCTGTTACAATACCTGATTTTGAGAAAGCAAAATTTATTATCACTAGTACTGGGGGTTCACTAGAAAACTTCATTTAGGAGGCTATAAAACTTTGACAGAAAAGATGGCATAATGAAAGTAAATGGACTTTTGTTTCTCCATTCTTTTCCTTTGACACTTCACAACCAACTAGACGAAGTTTTCTAATGAACACCCCGTATTTGTCAGATCAGTATTAATTTATAAGTTATAAAATTATGATCATGAAGATTATTTAGCAGTCATCTGAATGTTAAAGTGTCTTTATTTAGCATAGAATATCAAATAAAACAATAAAACATTATATTACAAGAGTTCTTATAAAATTTAGCATCTCTATTACAAAAAAGTTAAGTGCAATAATAGTGGCAAGTTGAAATTCAATAAATAACAAGTCAACATAAGAGCAAAACAAACAAAAACAAACAGTTATAAAATTTGTTCAAAATGACGACCGTCTGATTCTAAACACAAACGTATTCTGTTTTTAAATCCTTCACTCACATTGCGTAACATATAGGGAGTTATGCTTCTGAAGGCCTCTCTGATTCGTTCCTTCATATTTTCTTTTATGGTTGGTGGCGCATTATACACGATTCCTTTCACATACCCCCATAAAAAGAAATCGGGAGGCGTTATGTCAAGGGACCTTGGTGGCCAATGTTGTGCTCCATTCCTTCCAATCCATCGATTTTGGAAACAAACATTTAAGAACTCCCGAACTTCCCGATGATAATGAGCAGGTGCCCCATCCATTTGCAGCCATATGGTTGTTCTTATATCTAGAGGAACTTCTTCCAGTAAAATTGGAAGCCGATTTCTCAGAAAATTTAGAAACGACATTCCGTTTAAATGTTTGTCAAAAAAATAAGGTCCAATCACATACTGTCCCATTATGCCCCCCATACATTTACTGACCACCTATGTTGGTTATTAATAACTCTAAATTCATGGGGGTTAAAATCAGAATAATAATGAAAATTGTGTCGGTTAAAAGAAACATCGTTATGATAAGTACACTCATCACTAAATAGAACTGATTCAAAAAAATCTTCTTGTTCTCCAATTTTTTCTAGCAACCACATACAAATGTCCACTCGTTGGCCAAAATCGTTTTCGGAGAGTTCTTGATGTTATTGTATCTTATAATCGTGATATTTATGTTTTTGTACAATCCTTGATACGCTTGCTTGGCTAATATTTAAGTTTTGTGCAATTTCTCGTTGTCCCACCTGGGAATTTTCAACTACAGGGCCAATAACGGCTAATTCAGTTTCTTGGTTTTCTGTGACTGGTCTCGTTTTGGCAGTTGTTTCATACTGAGTTGCCTAAATTGAACCAACAGTCTTTCAAAAACGGCTCTATTCGCTCGAGTTCGGTTAGGAAACCATTCAGCATAAACCCTTGATGCTAAAAGAAAATTTTGAAAGCGTTCTTCTAGAATTGATCTTCATTCTGTCGACTCGTTCTTCTGTTGTGTAAACCACCATTTCGATTAAATAAAAAACTCCCTGTTAACCACCAATTATAACAGTAAAAAAATATTTAACTTGAAATTAATATGTGACAACTAGAAATGACAATACATTTTGCTTTGTCAAAATCAGGTAACACCTGAACAGACCTGAACAGGTAAATTAGATTACTACATTCGTTTATGTCAGCGCAAATTCAGAAAAAATCAATTGGAATGTTTAATAGTTTTTGATAGGAAACCAAATTCTGCATCTAATGATACTATAAAATACAGGGTGTCTAATTTAAATTAAACGAGTTATTACTGTTTGAAGTTTGCATTAATTTAGGGTTCATTTTTTTTTACACAGTAGTTAATATTTAATACACACCGCAAAAAACTCAATGTACTAGTAGCCCACCAGCCAATTTCGGTGGTTGAAAAGATACCAAGTGCTGAGATTTTAAACATTAAATTTGAAGCTGCATTTTCACAAAATCACGAATATCTGAAGAGCGGTACGGTTTAGATGCCATAAACCGAAAATACATTAACATACTAGGTGTTTCATTTAAAAAAATAAAACTTTAATCAATTTTATACTTTTGGGACCACCTCTATACAATGAGAATAATTTTAAAATGTACTTCCAATAGACCCTCATCCGTCGAATTACGTGAATTACCCTGTATATGTGGACTAGTTATTTACGTGGATTGAAAGTAAACTACGCCTGTCGCCGGTAACATTTAAGCGGGCCCAGTCTACAGTAAAAACTCGTCGCGCAGAAGTCACTGTATAACAACAAATCTTACATAGCGGTATCCCTTACCTGTAAATAGAGACTAGAACAAAGTCAAGTATACCGGAACCATTTAATTAGGAAAAACTCAGAGCGAGTTTAAGTCGCATTAGTTTCAAGTCTCCCCAGAGAAAAAATCCAAAGGAGTAATCTCCGGGAACCGCGCAGGCCAAGATATAGGGCCGCCATTTGAAATTAAACGATCCCCAAAATTTTCTTTATCATTCAATTCTTGCTGAAACCATATGTTATGTAAATCGTTTTCGGGTACAACTTCTCTAATTGCAGGAATAATTAAATTTCTTAGCATAGCGAAACATCTCTCGCCGTTCATAGATTGTTCATAAAAAATGGACCTATTAAGGTACCTACTCCTTGAACAACCAAATAATATCAATGCAAATGTCAACAGCAGCCAATAGGAAATGGAAGGCGTCCGCGTGTATACCTGCGTAAATGAACATGTAGGTATTAAAAAAAAATTTTACCATAAATTCCACACCAAACATTAGTGCCAAATCGTGTCTGCAACCTGCGCTGGGCACGGAACACAGGATTTTCGGTAGCTCAGTAGTGATAATTGTGCTTATTACATGCACCGCAGTTGCTTATAAATGTGTCATCTTTCCATACGATTTTACCGCTGAGGTTCTCATCTTCTCGACATTTGGCAATGTGCCAATTGCAAAATTCAACTCTTCTTGGAAAATCACCTTCGTGAAGCCCTTGAACAATAGTTGCTTTATAAGGATGATATTTTTGACTTCTTAACGTCCTTAAGGCGATGGTTCTAGAAACATCGAGCTCACGGCTGCTTTTTCGTTTGGAAGATTTAAGGTTATTATCAAAATAATTTGCAATTTGTTGGTTACTGTTTACATAGTCCTTTTCATAATTTTTACGTCGGGAAGCTGCAAAACTGCCATGCATACGTATAGTTGTAACAAGTTTGGAGAAATATCTTTTATTCGGCTTTTTGGATACTTTTCAAGATAAGTATGTACGGCAAGATCAGGATTTCGGTTACTTTTAACAAAGCACTCTAACATGTCAAACTTTTCCATATTGTCGTAGTTTACAGCCATTTCTTGTAAGATTAAATGATTAAAAGGAAATGCGATGTAATAAAAAATGTGCTATATTTAGAGTCCATTTCAAATAGATTTTCATCAAGTAAGCTTAGAAATTGACATATGAGTGACACATTTACATGGATGGAATAGAATGAATCTGTCAATTCCTCAGCCTGCTAGATGAATATCTATTTGAAATAGACCATAATAGCACGTAGTGCATGAGTTTGACTTTGACGCGTTGCGCTACCATTATCTTTTGTTTTTCATGATGGCGACGAAACTTTCCAAGACCTACTTTCAGAAGAAATAAAAAATTCAATTTTTACACTAATATATCGTTGAAAAGGGATTTTTAAGCTCTTTCCTATGATACAAAAAAAACAAGATGGCGTTCATAAGAATTTACGAAGTTATTATACTTAACTCGAAAACAGATGAGGATAGATGTTTTCTAAATACGTTATATTGTACGTGAAAAAGTACCTTAATAATGTTTTATTTGCAAAATTACCTTTGGCTCGGTTTAGAAGCTACAAGGCAAAGTTAAAAATCCGGTGTTGCACATTTTTCCATTTTTCCAGAAAACTTCAAGGGAAACTTCAATGTGGACACCGGGTGCGAGTTTCTCATTAAATTCTCTACAACTTTCCCCATTTAACCGAACCCGAACCTATCAAGATAACCAAAATCCCCATGCATGCATCACCAATTTGGACCACACTGTATAAACCATCGAGCCGCGCGAGACAGGATCGAATAGATAGTGCAGTGTAGTAAATAAGGTGACAAGCGAACAGTGCGAATTGTTAGTGGAGAGTAGTTGTGATTTAATCGTGTTCTGATAGTTAAAAGTAAATAAAAGTTTGCAGTTGATTGACGATAAATTATTGAAACACGAATCCCGTAACAACTGGTGGTAGAAGTGAGATAATTTTCGTCAAATCTGTGACTGTACGGACAAAGGAGTCGTCGTGCCTGTGAAATTTTGAGTAGTAAGGACAGAGCAAGAACCTTGGTGATTACTACATGCCATATACTCGAACTACGACAAAAATCATGGATGAACAACTGGCAGCAATTATGGAAATTCTGAAGAAGGACAAAGAGCAACAAAGGAATTTTCTAGAAGAACAAGAAAAACAAAGGCAACTTGAGATAAAGTAACAAAGAAAAAAATCAAGCTGCTCTGTTTCAAGCATTAACGGATGGTCGCCGCGAGTTGCAAGAACTTGTCTCAACCAAAACGACTGAAGTCAAACAAGACGTAGATCAAGTCAAACAAGACGTGGATCAAGTCATATATGAAATAGAGATAAATCTGATGGAGTTAGAAGAACGATGCCGGATCTGGAAAACACGTCACAGTAGGCAACTTAAACCGCTGAGCGACTAAACATTACTAGGCCTCCAGTTTTCGACGGCACTAATTCTTGGAGCATTTTTAAAGACCAATTTGAGGCGGCAGCAGATAAAAATGGATGGACAGATTCGGACAAAGCTTCCGAACTTCTAGTAGCTTTGGTAGGAAAAGCTGCAGACATCATGCCTATATTGTTGACCACTGAAAAATGTAATTACAACGCAATTTCCGCAGCGTTAGAATGGAGGATTGGTAATGCTCATCGCGAAATAATATACCAGACAGAACTACGGATGAGGCAGCAGAAGCCAGGCAAAAACCTACGGGAATTTGGACGGAATTTAAATGCCATTTGAGGTTGACTCGTCCTTCCAGTGCAGATGACGCATTAATTCGGGCATTGGAGTATGAGGCGTCGAGAACAAACACGGTTGACACACAGGAAGAGCCGCAGCAAAACTCAATCTTAAAGCAATTGTTGGAAGAACATAGTGAATTCAGGAAGCAAATGACTTCACCTATCGACCAATCAAGAAGCAGGCCACAATACATTGGTTACAGGAGAAATATGCACCGAAATGCCGACCTACAGAACCCGGATCTTGTTTCAACTGAGGCAGAATGGGCCATTTTAAAAAGGACTGTCGCGTTCGACGGGAAAGGAGTCAGACTCCGCCACGACGACAATCTGTCGGACTGATATATCAGCGGGAAAACTAAGACCAGTCAGTGTGGAGGGGCGAACGCTGACTGGACCCACGGAAGCCTCCAGGGTCAGTAGGATTGGACAGCTTGGAAGAAGCCTCACCATCCCTGGCAAGATTGAACAAACGGAAATTATTTTAACCATCGACACTGGTGCCGAAGTGTCAATTATTCGACCGGATAAAGTGAGAACGCAAATTAGGACATTGTTTGAAAAGGTGGCCCTATGCACTATGACCGGGGATCCTTGATCCCTGTTAAAGGAGAAACAAAGGTAAATTTGGAAGTTGGGGAAAGATCAAGGACTCATTACAATATATTGGTGGCGGACATCAAGGAAGAGTTCATTCTGGACATAGACATCATTGGGGAATACCGGTTTTTCTATGACAATCGGCAGAAAGTGTTGACATTTGAAACGGGACCAAGTGCCTCGGATTGTGTCCATTTGGCGACAGAAGAAACTACGAGAATTCCTCCTGGCACTGACAGGCTCATTTACGTCACTCCTGAAAATGATCCTGGGTGGTGCGGTGGATTAGTAGAACCGGACTTGGAGAATTCAATCCTATTAGCGGCAAGAACCCTGACTGAGGCAAAACGAAAAATTCCGATTAGAGTGGCAAACATTGGCGAGACCAGTATCAGGGTGCAAAAAGGAAAGTTTCTGGCAAATTATCAACCAATCACTTGGATATGCCGTTGTGAGGAAGAAAACAGTGTTCCTAGTGGAAGTTCTGAGGAATTATTGTCCACTATTCTCCATTCATTTGAAAGTAACTGGAAACATTTGACTAAGGAACAACTTGAATCGGCTAGACGTTTTGTGACCACTCAACGGGATGTGTTCGATACTAACCAGAATGCAACTAAGACTGACCTTGTAGATTATAAAATCAACACCGAGGATGCACAACCAACCCGACAACCCCCCAGGAGAGTGCCAATCGCCCAGCAGTAAGAAGTTGATCACCTGTTGAAAAGCATGCTAGAAGAGCGAGTCATCGCAGAGACGTCGAGTCCATGGTCGTCTCCGGTTGTTCTTGTCAAAAAAAAAACACGGACCAACTAGGTTGTTTGTAGACTACAGGAAGTTGAACGATGTCAACAAGAAGGACAGTTAACCGTTACCACGAATTGACGATTCCCTGCCAACTTTATGACGATCAAAGTAGTTTTCCACGTTGGATTTGAAAAGTGGTTACTGGCAGGATAGAATGGCAACCGAGGATAGAGAAAAGACAGCATTCTCAACTGGAACTGGTCTTTTCCAGTTTACCGTTATGCCTGTCGGTCTTTGCAATGCTCCCTCAACCTTCGAGCGATTAATGTAACTAGTCTTCAAAGGATTAACCGGTGGAAAACGTGCCTGGTTTATTTGGACGATGCAATAGTAATAGGCTCAAACTTCGAAGATCACCGAAACAACCTGACAGAAGTATTCTGCAAATTAAAGAATGCCCATTTAAGATTCAACTTTAAGAATTTCTGCCTGCTCCAAAAGAATGTGGAGTACCTCGGACTTTCATTCCTTTGGACGTCATCTCATTAAATGGAATACACACCGGTGAAAATAAAATAGCAGCTATCAAAGAGTGGCCAGAACCCAAGGATAAGCATGAATTTAGAAGCTTTCTGGGACTGGGGGAATATGCACCTATTATCCACGTTTTGTCAAGGGATATATTATACCGGGTGACACAAGATGTATGTAACAGCTCAGCGTTTCCATAATTTTTATTTTAAAAATTTGGAGTTTGGAGGTGATAAATAGGTCGTAAACATGCTTCAGATCCCGTTTTAAGCATTTAGGCACGACTTAGCCGGAAGTACCGCCATATTTCATTTTTTAAATAGAACACCCAGTATTATTGTGCATTTTCGGATTCCCCGTCGAATTCTAAGTTATCAACATGCAACATAATGTATGCTTATCTCTTACCGTTTTCGAGAAAATCGCGCCCGAACTTTCCATATCATCAATAATAAATGTGGATTTTTATCGAAACAAATGAACATCGATTAGCCCTGATTTCACAGGCTACCATACTTTTAGGCCCTCTATCAATAGACATTAAAAAAAAGTCTTTGTAATTTGTCATTTAAAAAATGTAGAATTGATATTTTGAAGACATCTATCTCCATAGCTTCCAATGTAATCCTAGTATTTTACTCAAGTCACGCCTTTTTTAAATAAATCTACGCGATATATCTAAATGGTTGACGATCGAGTCATACAAGAAAACAATTGAGCAACTGTAGAGGTCAATAAATCCATTTCTTTAAGAAAAATTAGTCAAAATATTGGTGTTAGCAGGGAAACCGCAAGAAGAGTACTGATAATCAGTACTGATCGATGTTCTTTTGCTTCCATAAAAATCCACATTTATTATTGATGATACGAAAAGTTCGGGCGCGATTTTCTCGAAAACGTTATTAGATATGCATACATTGTGTTAAATGTTAATAACTTAGAATGCGACAGGGAACCCGAAAATGCACAAATATACTGGATGTTCCATTTAAAAAATGAAATATGGCGGTACTTCCGGCTAAATCGGAAGCCGGGCCTAAATGCTTAAAACGGGATCTGAAGCGCGTTTACGACTTATTTACAACCTAAAATTTCAAATTTTTAAAATAAAAATTGTGGAGACGCTGAGCTGTTACATACATCTTGTATCACCCGGTATACTGAGTTAGAAAAAGAAATCTGGGTGGATCCTTCTTGATGGGCCAGCTTGTATAAATTTTTCTGTCTATAATTAAAATCTCTGATATCTCGGTAAGAGATAAGCACACATTATGTTACATGTTAATAACTTAGAATTCGACGGGGAATCCGAAAATGAGCAAATATACAGGGTGTTCCATTTAAAAAATAAAATATGGCGGTACTTTCGGTTATACTGGAAGTCGTGCCTAAGTGCTTGAGACGCGATCTGAAGCACGTTGACGACGTATTTATCACCCCCAAATTTGAAATTTTTAAAGTAAAAACTATGGAAACGCTGGGCTGTTACATACATCTTGTGTCACCCGGTATTGGCCTATCCGCGACCCGAGGGACAGTTTATTCTGGACACCGATGCAAGTAACAGTGGAATTGGAGCAGTATTGTCGCAAGTAAAAGACGGCCAGGAAAAAGTAATTGAGTACTTCTGTAAGGTGTTGAGCAAGCCAAAGAGGAAGTATTGCGTTGCGACGTGGAATGCAGGATCCAACGTCCCCTGGAGCAAAGATGAAAGTGGTTCATCTTGAACGGTTAAAGACTTACAGTCGTGGAAATTTTTCTTATCGGAACGATCAAAGCTAAGACGGGGGCAATGTTACGCCCTTCGGTCGCACAGTGGGCGAAACGACCAGTTTAGGCGGTCATAATTAATTGGGCCTAAGCTATGACATATTTTAAGGACGTGGTTTATAGCTACAATCAGCTGGATACAAGTAGATGAAAGGGGGACAGAATTCTTTAAAAATCGTAATTTGCTAAGAACTATACACGGTGTCCAAGATAAAGATGTCCTGTCAAGCATGTGATAATGCAGATTTGCAGATTTGCCAGATAGATTCGCGCGGAATTTCATTTTTTGTTTGCCACCTATATGGACAATTTTTATTTTCTTGTGGAGCAAATACAGTTAAATTTGATGTATCCTGGGCTTGAGTTGTTGTCTGGGGTTCAGACAGCGCGTTATAATTGTGTTTGTTCTAATGCGTATTATTGTCATTGTCTTTCGTAGTTCTCCTTGGGCAGGTTAGGTATCTCTATGCTTATGACCTGAAAACTTCGGCGCATTCTGCAGAATAGGTAAGGGAGCTCTAATTAATAGTTATGTTTATTTTATATATCATTGTAATGTGTCATAATGTGTAAATTGGAGCTGGATGTGTAATTGATAATGTGTAAATTGGATGTGTCATAATGTGTAAATTGGAGCTTTATATATTATAGTTTATCTCTATTATTATTGATCTTAATGTCTAATTTTGGCATTTTGTGTTTATCATTGTATGATTTAATTTTATATTTACAAACGCTTACGCACGTCTTCTTCGTCCTTTTTTAGCCTTGATAAAGACGTAAATAAACGTCGAAACGTCCGCAATTTCTGCGTAAAGTGGAAGTTTTTATTCACTGTTCTCACCCCGCTATACCATTTGCCTTCTACATTCTGTTATGTATCACACTTTAAGGAAATTCAACCAATGATGTAAGTTTATTTTGACCGTTGCGACGTGAAAAAAACTGGAAAATAAGAAAATAAACGCTGTTGTAACAATTGTTTAATCAATTGTAATGCCAAATTGGTTTAAAATCATCAATTTGGCCTTCAATGTAGATTTCTAAAACATCTCAATTTATTGCGAAAGCTAAATAGTATGTACAGGGCATCCTATAATTATATGTACAGGGTGTCCCAATAAGCGGCGCACGCGCTGTTCCTCGAAAACTATTGGTCGTAGGTTTTCAGGAAAAAAATCTTCGTTAGTAAATGTGGCCACGAGAAAATGCTGGAAATTATTTTCAGCTCTCTAAATCAGCCGATAGCGGGCGTTTCACTACCGCTATAATGAAAAATATCAGATAACTCTGAAATTTGCAATGAGAATCTATAGTAAAAATACCATAAATGTAATCTCCTGTTCCCTACGAACAACTTTACTATTTAACTTTTTTCTCTGTCTCTTCAAATAAAGTGGTGGGGGTGGTGTACAATTTGCTTTGAAAGAAATGGCATGTCTCAGGAACGGTGGATCGTGGAGACTTCATTTTTGCGGTATTGTAAAGAGCATTTCCTGGCCTACAGGGTGCCCAGCAGAAAGTCCAATTTCATTTTCTCAATCGCCGGTAGAGGGCGTCTTTTCCAAAATTCTGCGATTGCGGCATTTCGAAAACGCTCAGAGTAAACAGCGATCATATTAGTAGCTTCGGAATTTGACAAAGGCATTTTGGAGGTGAAAATCAAAAAAATCAGAAGGTGAAAAGGAGCAAAAGATAATCCGAAAATAAACAGATTGGCAATAATGAAATTAGTCAAATAACTTAAACCCCTCATTTGTTTTTTTCCATAGCAACCATAGTTCATCGCTTTTATTGTTGTTCATTAATTTGCGATGATTTTTTTTAGTAGTTTTTCATTAATATTTTGTGTTGTGGAAGAGATAGAGTCTTGCAGTTTCACAGCAAGCTACACAATTAATTTTTTTATAGAATAGTGAAAATAAAGTTATAATATTGCACTTGATTTTTTCGAAACAACTATGAGGAAAGCGTGAATTTTGGAAAAACCTTTAGCCCTTTACCGGCGACTGTAAAAATTAAATTGGACTTTTTGCTAGGGCACCCTGTAGGCCAGGAAATGCTCTTTAAAATGCCGCCAGAATAAAGGCTCCACGATCTACCGTTCCTGAGGTATTCCATTTCTTTCAAAGCAAATTTTGCACCAACACCACCTCTTTATTAGAAGAGATAGAGAAAAAGGTTAAATAGCAAAGTTGTTCGCAGAGAACAGGAGATTACATTTATGGTATTTTTACTATAAACCAAAGAGAGGCCACATTTCTCTCAGCACAAAATACAATTCGCCTCGTTTCATCTTTAATTTTAACTGTCAAATTTCACTTTCAAACGTCAAAGTGAGTTAACCATCGAGACGCAGTAGGCTTTTGCCGCCATGCGTTTGCGCAGCTGCAGATGACTGCAGCTAAAACTTATCAGACACTAAACATTAATGTATACGGATAATAACTGCTACAATTTTAAGTTTCGCATAGTGCAAAACTATTTTTATTAGCCAAAATATATAAATGCACAATGATTACAACTCATATCATTGTTAAAAAGGCGTGTAGGAAAATGAAACTGTGTATATAGGGGGTAATTGTAAGATTGTGCATCAGTTCTAAGCTATTTAATAACACTTTGAGTAATCATTCGTTAATATCAACATAATAAGGACCCATATGAAGGTGAGGAAAAATGTCAGTTAAATGTGCATTAGAAGGCTAAAAATTTAGTCGGTCAAGTTCTCAACCTTATATCTTTAAAATTAATGAAGCTAAAATAAAAAAATTTGCTGAAGTTAGCAGTCTGTTTATTTGCCTTTACTAGCAAAAAAAAATCAAAGAGTTTTAACCAACTTGGGGAGATCGAATTTTGGCCGCCTAATCTAGTCGATTCTTCTACTGTGCGTCGGTCCACAGAAGTTCGGGCAGTAGCGGCAACGCCAAGCGCCGACCGCGACCCCGGGAACCCATTTACAATGAAGGATAACCGGGAACAGTCGACTCTGTTCTCGAAAGTACGAGAGGGTGTTCAGGCCGGATATATAAACCAGCAAGCCGAGCGAGATGGGATCGAATAGATAGTGCAGTGTAGAAAATTAGCGAAATAAGCGGACAGTGCGAATTGTTCGTAGAGATTATAGTAATAAGTGTTTTAATTGTGTTGTAATAAACTAAGAATCAACATTTAAAAAATTACAGCTAGACTGTTACAAGATACGATTTCCAATAGTTTATCGTCAATTAACCACATACTTTTATTTACTTTCAACTAAGCTAAGAATCAATTGAAACGATACACCCCAAATTTTGAATCAAATTTAAAACTGTCTATCTCTAAAGCCACTCAACCGATTTGGAGATGCCATTTTGGTAAGGTCCCTGTATAGACTGCTTTAAGTGGTTATGTATTCGCTTATAGGTTTTGCAGGTTTCCTAATACAAGATTCAACAAAACTTGCAGCTGGAGCAGATTGTTTCGCGGAAAAAAAGTTCAGAACATCTTTTGCTACGAGAGTATGTGGAGACGCGTCATACTTCGGGACAAATTTTGTGTTTTTTGGATATTTTCCCTGGTTCCTTAAATATTTAGTTTGTTCCATAAAAGAGGTGTCATTTAACACTAGGATTTTAATTTGTCCCATAATACAATATAATAATATAAGTTGATAAAATTTTCATATGAAATATAAAGACTAGGCATAGGGCAAGCTAGAAGTATAGGCGTACCGACTATACAGTTAAACATATCTACAGTGGCGAACAGAAAGTAATTTCTTTTCAAATATGGAAGTGATAATCGAATGTCCACAATTAAGTGATGTGGAACAAAATGTGTGGACGATTTTGGAATTCCGCTGCCTGATTATTGCAGCTACTAATAATACCTCGGGGCCTTTTTCTGTTCTCCTTTATATCTTCATTAGTTTAAAAAAATAGATTTTTCTAAAATTGTAACATTTCAAGGTCATAAGAAAAACAAATCTCCTATTCAATGAGCATTACAACAATTTAGAATTGGATGCAGTCATCTGCAAACCAGAGCAGCCTAATTGTTTATATTTACAGGGTGTTTCAAATTCGAGCCACATCATTGGGATCTCAGCAACGGTAAGAGATACAGGCTCGGGTAAAATGGAGCAAAGTTGCGCAATTTGGAGTTCAATAATATGCCGTTTTAACATTTGAAAAATTTCGATTACTTCCGGAGATATCCGAAAAAATACGAAATTTCGAAATATCGTGTTATTTTGTATAAGCTTTATTTGTTTTAAGCTTATTCGAAGAGATAATTAAAAATAATTGAAAATAATTGACATTTTGTCATTATCTACATTTGTCTTTTTCTGCCTTGTAAATTGGCCTATTTAGTTTCTTCCTGCGACGTTTCGTTCTTTGGGAACCATCATCAACTTTACTTTTTTAAATACGGACCTATTATCTCCTTTACTAGCTATTGTTACTAGGATGTCTAACTACCAAAAGCCCTAACCAAAAGGTCTTCTAAGCAGTTACCTCGTTATTGCCCGTTGAATTACTCTAGCTCGCGTATAGCCCTTGTTCTCCTATTATATTTTTTTTTTATCAAGAAATTTTTAATTCATTTATAAATACATAACCTGCAACAAGAAAAATACTCTAATAGATATTTTACAAATAAAATAAATTACAGTTAACCATCTAAGAAAATAATATAGGTTTTTAAATGCTAATAATGATTAAATTAATGATTCAATCCTGTTTGGCTTTTCCTAGATCGCTAATGCATTAATTCATTCTTGAAAAGGGTGCCGTGGATTTGAGTACTATGGACACAGGTCAGGCGCACTGCCGCGTAACGGAAGAGTTGTTATAAATTTTTTAAACGATTTCTTTCCCAACCAGTGGATTGGAAACCAAGGGGTCGTGCCACTTGCTAGACAGAAGTCCCGGTCTTTCTCCTCTGGATTACTTTCTTTAGAGTTATTTGAAAAACTGCATATTCAATCATCCAACCAAGGATCTCAATATTCTAAGGGAAAATTTAATAACGGAATCAGGGGCTATACGAGCTAGAAGAATTGAACGGTCAATTACCAGCAACTTGCTTAGAAAAACTCAAAAATTTATTGAGGTGCAGGGAGAGTTATTCGAGTATTTACTTTAATGTTTTATCTTTCTGCTTAGTGCTTCGTTTAGTAATAAAATCGGTCTTATACAGGGTGGCCCACCATATACGACACGGTCTCTTAACGGGAAACGACTAAATATTTTTTCTCGATTTTTTAGAGGCATATACAGGTTGATTAAAAGAATAATTTAAAAATGTTTGGTATTCTACAGGGTGCTCCAAAAAAAAAGAAATACATCAAACATATGTTTTTTCTTATGGAACACCCTGTATTTTAGACCATTTTTGAACTCTAGAGGTAAAATAAAGGCTACTTACTACTATGTTTCCTATACCTAATATTGATGGTTTTTGAAATATTTAAAGATTTCTAATATTGTAAGATAGATTTTACAAATTTTTTATGTCTAAAACATAGGCTACTTTTACGAAAATCAATGTAATTAAAAGTAAAGGTCCAATAATTTAACATTAAACCCTTTTATTATTTAATAATTAACTGTCAAAAATAATGGCCATGTTTAAGGTCAGATTACTTGATTATTTTAAATAGCACACTCTGTATGTACTAATAAAATACGATACAACATTTTACCCTCTTTTGTTCTGTATTAGGGTTTCCTATACCTATCTCTAATAATTTCTTAGTAATTTCACTTAATTATAATATGAAGACATTAAGGTAAAACATAAACAATATTAACAAGAAGACAAATACACAAACAGGATATGCCTACTATTGCCTACCAAAACAAAAGCTAAAGTAAGTGTTCAAAATGGTGACCATCATTTTCAATACACAACTGGACTCTTTTTTGAAACGAATGTTGAACATTGATTAACATTTGTGGCGTTACAGTTGCAAAGGCTGCGCGGATTCTCTGTTTCATATTGTCGGGGGTTGTGGGTGGATCATCGTAAACTTTGCTTTGAATGTAACTCCACAAAAAAAAGTCGGGGGGTATTAGATCAGGCGATCTTGCTGGCCAATTTTGCAGCCCTCCTCTACCAATCCACTTGTTGGGAAAATATCGATGTCGACGATTTCTGACGTTGATATGAAAATGCGCTGGAGCACCATCTAATTGTAGCCACATTCTACGTATTACACCCAAAGGCACGTTCTCTAAAAGGACAACCAAATTTTCCGCTAAAAATCTACTGAATTCTTGCCCGTTTAGATGACCTTCAAAGAAGTAAGGTCCGATCACATATGACCCTAAAATGCCGCCCCATACATTAACAGACCATCTGTGCTGATGATCAAGTGTTCAGAAAAAGTGGGGATTTTGGTCACTGTAATAGTGAAAATTATGCCTATTTACTAGGCCGTTATTATGAACTGTGGATTCGTCCGAAAATAAAACGTTATCAAAAAAGTCATCTCACTCTCCAACCTTATCAAGACACCACAAACAAAACTCAAGCCTCCGATGGAAGTCTATTTCAAACAGCTCCTGATGCATCTGAATGCGGTATGGATGGAATTTATGTTGTTTTAATATCCTCTGAGTACTGCTTTTACTTACATTAGCTGTTTGCGATGCAATCTTACGCTGACTCACATGCGGGTTTTCAACAATGGATGTAAGTACTCTAAATTCATTTTCCTCATTACCAGTCACATGTTTTACCCTTCTAACTTTTTCGTAGGAAACGTTTCCAGGTCGGCGAAAAATTTGCAGTAATCTTGCCTTGTTTGGACGCTTCCGTGTTGGATATTTTGGAGCATAAACTCGAGAAGCTAAAAAGCGATTCTCTTCACATTCGCCAATTACAAGAATCATGTCAATTCTTTTTTGTTTACTGTAGGTTTTCATTTTAAACAATTTCTCAAGTTTCAATAATAACCGAAAACGTGACGGATTAAAACTAGCTTTAAATAACACAATAACAATAACCATGGCAACGCCAATAAAAACATCGACCGATAAATCAACGCCACCTTAGTTTAAGAAATATTAACATTACTGGATAATCGTATCAGTTTAAGTGAAATTACTAAGAAAATATTACAGATAGGTATAAGAAACCCTAATACAGATCAAAAGAGACTAAAAAGTTGTATCGTATTCTATTATTACATACAGGGTGTGCTATTTAAAATAATCAAGTAATCTGACCTTAAATATGGCCTTTATTTTTGATAGTTAATTATCAACCTGTAATGTTTTTTTAAATAATAAAGGTGTTTAATCTTACATTATTCAATCTCTACTCTTAATTGAAATGAAATTCGTAAAAGTAGCCTATGTGTTTTAGATATAAAAAAAAATTAAAATATATCTTACAATATTAGAAATATTCAAATATTTCCAAAACCATTAATATTAGGTATAGGAAACATAGCAGTAAGTAGCCTTTATTTTACCTCTAGTGTTCAAAAATGATTTAAAATACAGGTTGTTCCAAAAGAAAAAAACATATGTTTGATATGTATCTTTCTTTTGAGCACCCTGTATAATATCAAATATTTTTAAATGGTTATTTTAATCAACCTGTGTATGTCTGTAAAAAATCGCCGAAAAATATTTAGCCATTTTCCGTTAAGAGACCGTTTCGTATATAGTGGGCCACCCTGTATATTAAATAAGAATTTTATATAATAAAATTTAAAGAAAAAACGATTTCTAGCTAGACTTTAATTGCAATATATGTAATATGCATATCGTGTTGTTTGGTTTAAATAGAGCGATCAAAATAACAAATAAAAAATCCAGGTCCGTATTTAAAAAAGTAAAGTTGATGATGGTTTCCAAAAAACGAAACGTCGCGAGAAGAAACTTAATATGCCATCTTACAGGGCAGAAAAAGTTGTAATGACAAGGTGTCAATTATTTTGAATCATTTCTTCGAATAAGCTCAAAGCAAAATAAAAAACGATATTTCAAAATTTCGTATTTTCTCGGATATCTTCGGAAGTAATCGGAATTTTTCAAATGTTAAAACAGCATATTATTGAACTGAAAATTGCGCCAATTTAATTTTGCCCCAATTTAACTGACCCTGTATCACTTACCGTTGCTGAGATCTCAATGCTGTGGCTTGAACTTGAAACACCCTCTACAGGGTGAGCAACAAAACTGACATTAATCCTCATTTGTTTAGTCTTTACATTCTGAATTCTGACTGGATGAAACTGCACTTCGAAAATTGTTTGTATTAATAGAAACAGAGCGAATTAATCGATAGCCGCAATTTTTAATTTGAAAATGTTCAGGAAGTACGGCTAGTCTGAATAATGGCGTAAAACAACAAGATGCCTCACGTAAAGGTGAACAACATGAGGGCCTTGAAACACTAAAAGATTCCAAGTTGAATAAATGGGGAAAGCTTAGAACAATCTAATGCTTACCAAACTTAACAAATTATAAATGATGAGGTGTTTGTGGTATAAATTTAGACACGACTGGCGAACAAAAAGTAAACTGTTTCAAAATTTCTATGATTTGGTGCAAGCGATATTGAATAGAAATCTGATAGATAGTGTGCCAAGGCGAGTAGATGCAGTGCTGCAAGTTTATGGTGCTGCAACCAGGTGCTAAAAAAGTACAGAGCCACAAACTCATCAGATCACCATTCATCCAAAATTATCATTTAACAAATACATGTTTTTTATTATTGTTTGCATATTTAACTAAGCTGTTAATGTTGATGCTTTGATATTCGTAATATAATTGTTCTCTGAAAAAAATTTCATCAGTGACGTTTTATGGTATTACAACTATACCTCTAAAAAGGTGGACATTGCTTTGACTGTCAGCCGAGATGAATTGTTTTCAAGGATTTGGAATTATCCAAAGATTCTCTCTCGAACGCATTTGAAAGTTTATAAGTTTTTAAAAACAATGCTGTTGAGCTTTAGATTGTTCTAAGCTCTTTAGCTCTATCTCTGCATTAGCCGTAATTCAGGAACAGATTCAAATAAAAAATTGTGACCATCGGTTAATTCGCTCTGTTTAGATTCATGCTAACAATCTTCAAAGTTCATTTTCATTCAGTCAAATTTCAGAAGGTAAAGATACAAAAATGATTATTAATGTCAGTTTCGTGGCTCAACCTCTACATCTAAACAATTAGGCATAGCTCTGGTTCTAGTTCCAAATTGTTGTTATACTCATTGAATAGAAGATTTGTTTTTCTTATGGTCTTGAAATGTTACACTTTTAGAAAAATCTACTTTTTTTTCAAGCGGACTAAAAGTACGTCATTTGTTTTCTCCATACCTACACCTAAAGTGGGCTTTCAAATCCTGAGACCAAAAAAGTAGCAAAAAAGTCCTAGGCAGTAAAAGTAAAGTCAAAAGTCACCGCTAGTGTCATGGTGGCGCATATATAAACGATTTTCATTCACCAAAATTATTTTAATAATAGATGACACCAGATAAACTGATCTGAGTGTATTGCCATCTTTACATTCTTGTTGATAAAACAAAGGACAGAAAGTACTCTCAGAGCACTCAAGAGCACCATCCGAAACCGTTATTAGTCGAAATCGCATAGGTTCTCGAATTCTGAATTCGTCTGTTAAATGTCATGCGCGTCATCATATTTATCTGTCAATGTGACATTTATTAATTTAGTATTGAAAAAATGCTACAAATTCTTAGTTTACCATAATAATTGGTTATTATTTAATACATTAAAACCATTGAACATTGAAAACTACCATTCTAACATATTCTATGTATTTTACAAATAATATACACCACTAATTGGGTAAGTACCTAGACCCGCTTAAGGAGGCTGAGAGAAAATTGCAAAACTGAACCACTTTTAAATAGATTTCTTATTTCTTGCATGCTTGAAAAAAAATAGTATATGTTACTCGGAGTAAAAGGTCTTTTTGTGCTTCGCCCAGTTGCAGGCCTCACCTTCGCTTCGGCCGTCAATCTCTGGGCTCAGCACGAAAAGACCCACTTTTACTCCTAGTGACATAATCTACTATTTTTTTAAATAACGAAGATATAAAGAAGGACTAAAAGAGGTCCCGAGGTATCATTAATTGATGCTGCACTTTTTGTTCCACATTCGATATTTGAAAAAAAAAATACTTTTTGTTGTAAAATGTTTATCAATATTTGTATTAGGGGGCAAATTGGAGTCCAGGTGTTAAATGATACCTCTTTTATAGAAAAAAGTAAATATCTACGGAACTAGGCAAAATATCCAAAAACACCAAAAATGTCCCGAGGTATGACGCGTCTCCACATACTCCCGTAGCAAAAAAAGGTTCTGATTTTTTTTTCCGCAAAATGATCTGCTCAAAAATTTTTACAAACATGTATCAAGTTTTGTTGAACCCTGTATTAGGAAACCTGCAAAACATATAAGCGAGTACATAACCACTTAAAGCAGACTATACAGGGATCTTACCAAAATGGCATCTCCAACGGAGATCGGTTGAGAGGCTTTAGAGATAGACAGTTTTAAAATTCCGCCAAAATTTGGGGTGTAAGTGTGTGGTTAATTGACGATAAACTATTGGAAACCGTATCTTGTAACAGTCTAGTCTCTGATTTTTTTTTTACTATTTTCTTTATAATCACTTTTCTTTTTCACACCTACTGAATGTTGTTGTCATTATGGCATCATACGAAAAAGCAATTGTTTCAAATTGATTTATTTCACTTGATTGCTATTTATATTATGTGCAAGCACTACGCGATCTATCCCTTTTTAAATACTAATGAGTAAAGACCCACTTACCAGAAACAAATCAATGGAACAAATCTTCCTCTTAAGCGCCACAAATTCAATCCATTTCTTGTTTGTATGAACAAGGTTTTAGGTTATGAGAGAGGCGTTTTACGCAAAATTTCCTGCCAGCTTCTGTTGATAGATCGTGACGTCTCAGTATTGCAAAGTATTAAAAATTCATATTGTTTGCCCGAGCAGATCGCTCGCACTCTATGCGGTAAATTGTACCAGTGTAAACAAGGAAATAACTTTAGGCTCACATATTTTTTGTTTCCAAAGGTGTGGGTATTAAAACCATTTAAGCGTTGTGAAAGAGGTTTTTCTCTACGGATGTAGAAAAACTCTAAACAAAACATTAACTTGCCATCTCCAGATTCTGTTTTTCTAATTTTTAATGAGCAGTCAAGTTAATATCGAGGCCGCATTTACTTTTAAATTACGGTAAATATTTGATAAAAATCTGCTTTGAGCTTAATTACAAATTTTTAATTAAAAACAATCCTTTCCTTCGCTATCGAACGAATTTTTTTCGATCGGAAGTTCTGAATAAATTTGCTTGTCTGGAAAACAGCGCAACTTCGAGTCCTGAAGGCATATTCTTCGGTCAGTTTGCAGACGTTGCTGATTTACGTATTTACTTTTATTCAATAATTGATGAGACTTGTTAACACCCACCTATCGAGTACCCAATTAGGGCAGCTACAACGCATGTAATATACAGAAATTTGTCACTCTCAGTTATTGTGTATATTTCCTTTGAACCAGCACGAAGCGTAAACTCTCGACGAACTACATTATTTAGTTCCATTTCAGAATTCAAATTATCTCGAAAACATAATTCCACCGCCCGTATATGTATATAAAGAAGAACTTTACCCCAAATGCGGTTCACTTTGATTTTCGGATTTGGGGGTCCACGTATGAAGTCTCGTGCTGTTTCTGCCAGCTCATTTAACTTTGTTTCGGAGGACTTGTATTAAATCCCGCTATTTTTGTTAAAGAAAAACTTCTATAGAGCGAAATTGAGTTTTGGGTAGGTAGATCAAGATTCCGTGGTGAAGCAAATTATTTTACTAATTACTCTAAGATTGTATTCACGGATTAAGAGAATTTCCTTGAAAGGTAATAAAGTCCCTTTAGAAGGTACGGAAAATTTTGCAAAAACCGACTCTCTTGCGACTTTGCGCAAAGTTTTTTGCATGAATATTACCTCTCTATAATTTGGACTTTAAAGTAGATTGATGAGTTTAGCTTTGCTGCGTACGAGTAGAAAATGAAGTTCGAATGACTTTATTTTGCTAAAGTTCCTTCACATATCATCTCAGCCTGGATTCTAAAAATAAATTTCTCGTAAAACGGAAATGGTGCTAATTTGACTTGTGTTTTCTTTACAGATGTTGTAAATTTATGTGATGACGATTAAGGCCACGAGGGAACTTAGACCACTTATAAGACTAATAGGAAAACAAAAATTTATTTAATGCGTTCACACCGCGTGGACCACATTAGAGGAAGAATACTTAATATGTACATTTGGTATATTTATGTTCACAATTTGTTTTTTCTTAGACCAAACCGGGGCTTTTTCAGTCCAGTATTTGATAAAGAGCAGCTGTACAAGGAAGGCTTCGTTCACAAAACACAATATAAAAAGTCATATGTAATTTGAAATTTGGTACTAAAGTGATCACACTGTGAATAAGACACTTTGATCTACATCTTTTACTCGAAGCCAAATATTTAGTTCTCGGTATATACTAGAGATGTAACGGGTACCCGATGCCGTAAGTAGGATATTTTTAGTTGCTTTACGATGTTTAACAGTTGTCGGTTGGTGTTTGCCCTCTGTGAGGTTTTCTAGTTGGTTACATGTTCTATCCAGAGAATATTAAGTAGGCTTCTCAGGATCCACATTTCGAAGGCCTCTCTTCTTTGAAGGGATTTAACCTTTAGTGACCAGGCTTCTACTCCCTATAGCAGTATAAGCCATATGTAGTACGTTTCCACACGAAGGCGGAGTCCTAGTGGTACCTCTTGTCGCAAAAGGTACGTATTGAACTTGATAAACGTGTTGCGAGCAGTAGCTATGCGTATTTTTCAGGCGTAGTTTCAGTATTGTGCCCAAGTATTTAAACTTATTCACTCTCTCGATCTGATTATTGTCAATATAGAGTTCGTTGTCGTGGGGTTGTCTGCTAACTATCATCAATTTGGTTTTGTTTATGTTGATAACAAGTCCAAACTCCTTTCCTTTTACGTTTATGGCATCTACGATGTCTTGTAGATCTTCAATGTTATCTATGTGCTAGGTGAAATATCTTCTCCATGTATATGTTTAACAAAAGTGGTGACTTAGTTATTGTTTTGTTATCCGTGTGATGTGAGTTCGCAGTTTTCCTGTTTGGGGTCCAGTATAGATCGTGAATATCTTTTTTACCGATTCCAACTTCTTGTAAGATGGGTATTAGCCCATGTGTGGAGGTTGTCAACCCGGGGCTGTCAGACCATCTCGCCCAGATTATTGAATGCTCTTTTGATGGTGTTTTGGCTTCTGCAGTAAGCACTAGTAGAATCTATCAGCCAATAACACAGAGAGGTCTAAATGCCTTTTACAATGCGGTTGAGATTATGGACTGGGACTTTCTTCGGGGTCCTGTGTGCAGTATGAGTATAGACGAAAGGTTTTACGCATTTATGAATAAGCTTAAAAATGCGTTTGATGATTGTTTTCCAAGAAAAAAGTATATAGTGAGATCTGACCAGTTGAATAATATAAGCTGGTTTACGGATGAGCTCAGAATGATGCGTGACCGCCTCCAATTCCTTATGGATCTGGAAAGGCAAAACAACCATATGGATATCCGGGATATCGTTAGGAGTTACCGTAATCTGTACCAGTCTGCCATAAGGGACTCGAAGAGAGTGTCCAGGGATAACTACATAAGAAATGCCCCAAACCCCACCAAAGCCATGTGGCATGTGATAAACAAGCATAGATCGGGTGCTGTTGGTGGTCCGGTGGAGAACATTCCCGTTGCGCCTGATGAGTTGAATAACTACTTCATTGATGTGTCAAGTAGTATAATCGACAACTTGCGGCCCGCTTCGCCGGACCCAATTGAGCTCTTGGCCGGGACAAATCTACTGGTGCCGCAGGATCCATTTTGTTTCAGAGAGGTAACACTTGTCGAGACGCGTGATATTATTGTTGGTTTAAGTAATAAGCAGGGACGTGACATTTTTGGATTTAATATCAAAATTCTAAAAACTATTAAGAACCTCATAATGGCACCACTGACTGGATTGATAAATTCCTGCTTCCATTGCCAAAAATTTCCAGATGTTTTAAAGACGGCCATTGTTAAACCCATACATAAGAAGGGAGATATTGCGCTGCCTGAAAACTACCGACCCATTTCACTATTGCCGATTCTATCTAAAGTGATGGAGAAATGCATGGCCACAAGAATCGTGGATTATTTTGAAAGAAATAACTTGTTTGCGCCCTCACAATATGGTTTTAGGGCCAGCAGAGGTACAAGGGACAGTATACTGGACTTGACTGGACACTTGCTGGAGGAGTTTCATAACGGGAACTATGGTCGGGTCACCTTTTGTGATCTGAGCAAGGCCTTCGACTGCGTTGACCACGAGATCCTTATCAGGAAGCTCAAGTATTATAACTTTGAAAACTCTAGTATACATTTAATTGCTTCATATCTCTCGGGCAGACACCAAAAAGTCAAGGTGGGTGATAGATTTTCGGGTGAAAGAAGGGTCACATGCCGTGTCCCCCAAGGGTCTATTCTGGGTCCCATACTCTTCTTGATCTACATCAATGATCTCCCTGGTGGCCAGCATCCTGCGAGATACAGCCTGTATGCGGATGATACGGCTATTGCAGTGTCCAGCAGCTCCCTGCAGGGATGCATTGACAAATCTGTTGAGGTTGTGCGTGCTGCAGAGGCCTGGTTCAATTCCAACAAGCTGTTGCTGAATGGCGACAAAAGTGTAAGTGTAGTGTTCACTCTGCGTAGTTTGGGGGGCTTTGAGAGTGATCCTCAGGTAGCCAAGTTTCTTGGGGCTACCCTAGACCCGGGACTGCTCTGGCATAGACATGTGGATGCCTTGTGCGGAAAGCTTGCCAGAGGTTTATATGTTCTTAGAAATCTAATGAATAATGTGTCTTATGGAGTGGCCAGGTCGGCCTATTTTTCTCTATTCCAGTCGCATGCCTCGTATGTCATTCTTGCATGGGGATATTCTGCAGAGATGAGTAGGGTGTTCTCTTTGCAGCGACGGGCTGTCAGGTTGTTGGCGGGCTTGGGTTTCGGAGATGAATGTCGGGCTGCTTTTGTCCGGTGCGGTCTGTTGACAGTTCCTTGCATTTATATCCTTGAATGCCTGATGTACGTGAAACAAAACACTAATCGATTTCTGTCACCCATGGAGGTGTGCATGGCTATGATACCCGGGCCAGGGATAGCCTTGTTCCTGGATATTGTCGACTGAGAAGGTGTCAGGACGGCCGCAACTACTGGGCCATAAAATTTTTTAATGTTTTACCTCCTCTCTTAAGATCAAACAGCCTGAATAGTTTTAAGAATGGGATTAAAAATGTACTTATTGCTAATGCATTTTATAGTTTTAACGAATATCTTAATTTTAATTTTAGTCAATTGACATGATTTTAATATGTGTGTGATTGTTTAAACTGGTTGAGGGCGCCCCAGCTGACTCGCCAAAAAATTTATTTTTTCTTCTTTTATGACGTGTGTAAACAGTTTCCTGTACTTGGCATGAATAAATTATTATTATTATTATTATTAAAAGGTCGTGTTTCACGTTGTCGAAAGCCTTTTGGTAGTCGATGAAGCATACAAAAACGTCTTTTCCTTGGTTATAGCATTTCTGTGTAAGCAGCTGAATGCAGTACAGGGCCTCTCGCGTACCTAAACCATTTTTGAAAGCAAACTGTGTTTTGCCAGACCTTTCTTCGCACTTTTGGTATATTCCCTTGTGAATTATTTTTAGAAATGCCTTTAGAACATGACTCATAAGGTTAATAAGTCGGTGGTCTTCGCATGTTTTTGAATATGGTTTTTTGGGCATAGCAACAAAGGTGGAGGTTAGGTAGTCGTTTGGGATCTCGCCATTCTCATATATGATATTAAAAAGTCTGCGCAGTTCTTTAGTATTTATTGGTTTCAGCAGTTTAGTGTGTATAATATCTGGGCTAGGTGTCTTTTTGTTTTTTAGTGCCGAGAGTGCACATATGAGCCCTGCTTCTAGTATGAGTGGTCTCGTGGCTTCATTTGGACATTTTCTAGGTGTTAAGGTTTGTATGCCTTTGAACAGGTACTGCCCCACATCTTAATTATGTTCTGGCGGTCCCTTAGAATCTGGTTATTTTTAGTGATTTTTTAACTATTTGCCTTCTGAAACGTGTTGGTTATTTCTTTTAATTTTTTTTATGGAAATGGAAGCTGTCATATTTTTCGTGTAGCCTTTCTGCTTCTTCACATTGTTTAGATAACCATGTGTTTTTTGCCTCTCTAATTCTGCGACGAATATTTCTATGGATTTCATTATATTTCAGTGTATTACATTCTGCTAGTCTTCTTTCCTCCATCATATCCAGGATCTCGTCGATCATTCACCCCTTCCTAGCTTGTTTCTTTTTGTTCCCAAGGGCCGTCTCTGTAGCTTCTCGTATATTCACTTTGATGTCATTCCACTGTTGCTCTATGTTCTCCTCGGCAGCTCTGTTGTCTGCTATTCTCTTGTTTAAATCATCGCTTACTTTGTCCTGTTCTTCAATGTTGCT
Source organism: Taphrorychus bicolor (assembly GCA_951812265.1). NCBI lineage: Eukaryota > Metazoa > Arthropoda > Insecta > Coleoptera > Curculionidae > Taphrorychus > Taphrorychus bicolor. Next base: position 57,879,586 of record OX638297.1, on the reverse strand, counting down.
AAGTGCATCAATATGGTATTTTTTGGCTTTTGTTCCGCATGTTACTAGTTGCGGCAGGTTGTGACCTGATGCGTTGTCGGCTCCGGAATAAGTTGCCACTCTGTCGATGTTATTTTGGAATCTTTTATTGTTCAGGAGGTAATCAATTTGATTACGAACTCTTTGTCTCTTATCATCACCTTGAGGGGATTTCCAGGTGTATAGTCTTCTGGGTGGTAGATTGTAGAATGTATTTGTGATAACTAGCTCTTTCTCCTCACAGAATTGTATGAGCATTCCTCCCCTGTCATTCCTCCTTCCAAGTCCATACCTTCCCATAATGCCGTCTATCGAGTCTCTTCCCACTTTCGCGTTGAAATCACCGACTATTATACGGATTTCATTTTTTTTACTCTTTTTAATAATCCCCGCATTTGTTCATAGAATTGTACGGCTTCGCCATTGGGTTTATCGGCTGTGAGTGCATAAACTTGTATTATGTTTATGTCTATCGGCATCCCCACCATCCGTAGGAACAGTAGTATATCGGCGGAAGGTACGAAGTTTTTGACGTGTTTCCTGAGTGATTCTTTTATCAAAATTCCCACTCCATTTCTATGGTGAGTATCAGTCTTTTCAGCTCCCGAATAATAGAATGTTGTTCCGTCTTGTGAACACGTTCCGCTATTTGTCCATCTTGTTTCGCTGATTCTCAAGATGTCAATGTCTAGACTTTTCATTTCCTTTACTGCATTTGAGAGTTTTTCCACTGCATACAGTGTGCATACATTCCAAGTTCCGATCCTGTTCTTCAACTTTACTATGTCAAGCCGTAGAATTCTTTGCACCTCCTGGTGATTTAACACCTGCCCGGGACTGGAGGCCATTCTTGTAGGTTTTCTTTCCATAGTAAAATCTGTGAACACGTTGTGTCCTGGGGATATCCCTTTGGACCTTTAATGCAGTGGTTTCCCGTTGCCTTCTGCATCTTCATGCCGTTAACCCTTTTAGAGTTCATCCGCATTTAGGAACAATTTCTCATTCCTAGGACAAGGAGTTGCCCTGATTCTCAACTACTCTTCCATCCGAAGCTGTTGGTTGTTAGCCGTTTTCGCAAAATTTTGAAAAATTGTGCGAAATTAGCGCACAATTTTTTAGAAACAACGCGAAAAACGCGATTATATTTTTTAAATTCGTTTTTTGACAATTGACAACAAGATGTAAAATACTTGACAACCCAGCGCGATTAAAAAGACGACACCCTAGATTCTCAGAAAAACCTATTAAAAATTCACTCAAAAAAATGAGGATAGCTCGTGATTTTTAAATGGAATACCCCATTTTTTCGAGCTGCAGTGTCAAAAAGGGTTAAAAATAAGGGTCACTTTATGTCATTGTTCTTATACCTATTGTTGGCCGTTTTTGCACAATCTTGAAAAATATTTTTTCATATATGTACTTTAAATCAGTCAATTTCAATAATTGTTCGAAATGTCTTCCGCCAACTTCCAAGCACTTTTTGCATCTTTTTATTTATTCGTTGTGGGCGGCTGCTCTAATTGATTCTTGGGATAGGTTTTGAAACGCGGCTCTCACTCTTTCTTTGCAGTCCTTCTTGGTAGTCAATGGCAAATCATAGACTGCATTTTTTATTGTTCCCAGACAAAGTAGTTCAATACTGCTAGGTGCTAGGTGGTAACTGCTGTAGAATACCCCATTTAAGAGAGTGTTTACTGCCTTCACCCTGTGAGGCGGAGTAAGTGTGTGGCGGTGTGTGCTGAAAAAAAATATGTCTATGATCTGATAGCGTCAAATCTTCTAGGTATATATTTAATATTGAAAATTTCTAAATATTTCTAACCGGTAAAAATAAGTGATTTTTCTAAGAATTTGAAACTCATGGAATTATCTAATTATTACCATTTAAGTTGTCATTGTAGATGTGCAATAAGACCACTCTGTGATGTCTGACGGCACAACAAACATTGAACTTCCAGGATTCTTGAAAGTTTCCAAATCGTTCCACATAAGGATTGGCCTCACTCCAATAATGGAAATTATTGCGATTAAACAGAGCATTCTTTGTTATTTTTGCCTCAGACCAAATGATGTTGTTTAAGAAATATTGCCATGAAACTTCATTAAAAACCATTCAAAGAAATTAACCCGTCTAACAAAGTCGGTTTTTTTCAAGTGTTGAACCAATGTAATGAAATAGATGTGAAATTTGTGTTTCTGAAGATTTCTGTGAGTTAAAGTTTTGGAAATTCGAGTTCTTGTAGCAGCTTCCCTTAAGTGACGTCGACGCATATGCATAAAAATAGGCCAAAACAAAAAATTTCAATATTTTCATCGTTCACTATTGGTTTTGTCCGGTATTCCCTATTGGTTCACTACACGTATCGTACTGTATAACATTCACCATAAATAAAGAATAAGTTTAAATAATCTTCGTTTGAGTTTTGAAACTATTGACAATCCATTAACTCGAGCAACTATCAGCTAGTATTTGCAGTAAAAAGTTAGGCTGATACCACCCCCTTTTGGAAGCCACTATCCAAATAGCTTGCTTAAAACTGGATACGCGAAATAGTAAAATCCTGAGTTACCCGCTATTGTCTCTGAGCCAGTTTCTTAAAGCTTTCAAAACATTTAATTGTCAAGTAGTGGCAGCGGAACAAAGGTAAAAAAAGCATTACTCTATGTTCAGCGAGGGTGCAATATGACGTCACATTCCTCATCTCATTTCATTACAAAAAGATCGCCCAAATCCAGGCGTATTATTAGTTCTTATTAATAATAAAACCACCAGCTAAAGTCAGTTTGACACTTAATGCCAAAATGTCGTCAAAATTTAGAAATTCTAGATTAATCGTCACCGACGCATACAAAGTGCCTTGGGGCTAGGGTGAAAAGGAACAAATCTTGATATTAAGACTCATTGACTACTTTCAGCGAGAAAAAGTGGCACGAAAAACCAGTAGATACAGGGTTCAAGGTAAGTTTCTATTTGATGTATTTTTGAAGACTAAATACCATATTTTTTTACCAGTCAACTGACACTTTATTAGAGGCAGACGTATTTTTTTTATATGACGTTACAATTTATGACGTAATATTTAACCCTCGCTGAACAGAGTATATTTTACTCTCTGTGGCTTGGTGAATTGATGACTGTGCTAGCAAGGATTCCTATCCCATTGGGTAATCAGAACTATTGAAGGAGGCTTCTCTAGTCAGATCAATCTGTTAATGATGACTGCACGAGTCTCTTATTTACAAAATTTTGTCTGGCATCACTTCTAAAGGTTCGGTGCGATGTTGCCCGCTCTCAGGGTCTAACTACACAACCCATAAGTTTATATGTTGTGTAGCCAAATGTTGCCGTAGGGCACGATGAAAACATAGGTAGAAAATCTTCTTATTTGACGAATTTGCAACAGTGCTGTCAATTCAATGTGTGCGTCAACCTCATTGAACTTATGTCAACCACAAAACGTCAAAACGTATTTCCTTTGTGTTTCAAGTTGAGACAATGCGTGCGAACGTTTTATGCGATTTTTTGGTATTTTATTAAATATTTTATCATTAGGGTGAGATATTGTGGCATACGTAAGACTTCTAGTTATGAAAGTGAGACAGAAATCTCGTATCGCAGGATCCCAGAAGTGCATGTATCATGTTTTCACCGATTACCCTACTCGGCGGCCATTTTTCCATTCCCCTCTCGATGCGCGCCCGCTCTTTTCCATATGCATGGTGGAAGTTAACAAACCTGACCATTTATGATTGACTCACTGAGTCTATCTTGTTTGAAGGTCGATAGTAGGATAGAACTTTTCCTTGTGCCCACAGTTTCTGCTCTAAAGGCATAGACGAGTGGTACCTAAGTTTTGTGCTGTTTAATTCATTATTTTGAACTAAAAATTACAGGAGTGAGCTCCATGACTCCTGACCATGCAGGGAGAGTATCCATTGAATTAAAAGATAACAGGAAGGAGCACTAAATGACATTTCCATTTAATTTGAACTTATATGACCTACGACGGAAGTTCCGCCATCATGAAAAACCTACTTCAGGTAAAATTACCTTTTTAAATTTTCATACCTGACCTGTAACATGACAATTCTCTCAGCAAAGAGACGCGCCTTTAACATACACAACAAGAACATCATTATCTTAATCGATTTTAAATAATTTGTATTACTTATTCATGAAAAATCATGGTTAGTTGTACGGCATGCCATCGAACAAAATCACCTGCCGCTAAATTGCAGGAAACCACTTTCCATCGATAAGTATATTATTTGAACTTTTTTTGCTGAGTAGTAAGTAGTTAAAAAAATTGCTGTGTATAGTCAGTAGAATTGCGATAAAAATTGCGATCATGTTTTACCAATAGTCCCTATATTATTATAGATTTCCACTAGAGAAAGCTATAAGACGAATTTGGATTCAGTTTCTGGACAACGCATGATGTAATGTAAATTGTATGTAACTGGAGACGTTGAAAATAGTTTCCTTTGCAGCCAACATTTCGAACAATGATGCTTTGACCGAAGCTCGCCGGTAGTACCGATTAACTGTTACTGCTGCACCCATAATAAAAATTATCCGAACTAAATATGTAAGTGAATAGTCACAGTTTAAGTAAAATATTCTATCTGTAAGCAAAAAAAGCAAAATATGTGAAAATTGTTTGATTTTCACCTCCGATATCGGCACATAAATCCGAGTTGCAAATTTTTAAGTACCCTAAATAACTAAGTAGTTATAGTTCGATTTTCAGTTTTCCTTTGTAAACGAGGCATGTACCCCCCAAGATGGGTGATTTTTATCATGTAAACTACCATATTTTTAAAATCCACGCTCTGAAGCCTACATATTATACCTGTATTTTCTTTGCATTTGCGTGAAGAGCAACTTGTGTATTATAAATAAAATTCCAGAAAAATTTCAGTTTTTCTGCAAAAATATACGGGGTCTCTAAAAAAAAATCCTACATTTCTATTTGATTCCTCTTTGCATTTTGGAGCAATCGTCCGTTGTTTTACTATTGGACCACCCTTATATTTAATGAATCAACAGGCAATATGTAACTATTTTTATTTTTAAGGCATGCAAAGGCAATGATCAAATGCACAATCTTGAAATCGTGACAATCTTAAAACTAGGGGCAAGGAGGTTCTAGAATGTGGAGAAGATGTCATCAAGGAGTATCCGAGTAGTTCGTCGATGACTTCAGCTAATCATATATCTCACAATCAACTCATAAGAACTGGTGCCATAGACAATCATTCTCTGGAATTAGTTAACTTAAAAAGAAAATTGGCTGATATGTCAAATGTTATAATGGTAAAAGATAAAAAAATACGATATCTAGGAAAAACTAGTAAACTCAATACAGAGCTAAAAGTTTGTAGTTCATGTTTGTGGTCGGTTTGTAGTGGTCTGAAGAAGTTCTCGCACACTCCACAAACTTTACTATTAACTATTAACGATTCACGGATGATATAGGTATTGTAACTACTACATAAAGGCTAGATCAGGACCAATAAGCCTGTGAAACTTTCTCCTTTATTGTAAGTTTAATAATTATAAGTAATTACTTGTTTTTACTAATTATAGATAATTTAGAAATGCCTGGATATCTATCTGACTTAATAAATCATTTGTAATATGTAATTTATTTATTACTCTCACTACTACCATAATTATTCTCGCTACACACAATTATATACAAACCCATATTATGTTTATTTCTAAAGAAAATCAAAACACCTATTCCTAATACCTAAGCAAGCCCACATTATTTATTTCAATGTACAAAACATAATATTAAAAGAATTATCAAGGAACAACGAAAAATATACAATCAAAACCGTTTATAATTTTTACAAGTAGGTACGCCAATGACTATTGGAAATGTTTATCCGCCATCTTGAAAGACCGTTCCTAAATACTTTTTTACAAGCACGCCAATGACTAGCGGAAATGCAACTATCTTGAAGAACCCAGTTTATAAATTCAACCTAAAAATCAAATTTTGACAGAAAAGCACAATGTTCCTTCCTGACTCTTTTAATTCAATTGAAGTATCAAATGCTGAAGAGATAAGCAATGAAATCATGAAGAGTGTTCGAACTGAGTGGTGAAAAATTGAACCCCCTCAATTTTAATGAGCTTAAGCTTAATTTCAAACAGAGTAGGTACCTTATCTTTGTGTGTAAGTATAACTAAAAATGTTTAAGATATAAAATTAATTTGTGATATAGGTAGTTAATCATTTTATACAGGGTGGTGCACCAGGAAATGCATGTAAAAACTTTTCATATTAGAAATCTGAAAATTTGATGTTGCAGTAAAGTCAGTGAGTGAGTCAGTGAGTGATAACTCACCTAAAATATTTTATGTTGGCAGTACTATAAGTTATACCAGAAACCACTGCCATCTTTGTTTTTTGGAAGTTTATTTCTACTGTCAGGACTAGGTCATTTTGGTCCAATAAGCCATGATCTTAAAGTCAATCATTTTCACGAATATTCAGACAAAATATTTTAGGTTTCTCCTTATATATATCATATATTTTTATGCAAAATCACAAATAAGCAATCTACTATAAAACTTAAATTATTGGAGTTATACCAAAAGAATTTGCACTATTATCCCTCTAGTTTTTAGAGACTCTTCAAAGGTGGTAGTTTTGTTTTGAAGAAGTCAAAGTCAATACTAGGTTTCCGATCAAAACGTTCAATTTGAAAAACAAAGATGGTGTTGGCTTTCGGTATAGCCTAGAGTGCCTGTAATGACAATGTGGCTATAACAATTTGATTTGTCCGACATTTTTTAAAGCTAACATTGGCTCTTATGAGCAAAAACAAAATGTTTTTTTGCAGAGAAACAATGAACAAGATACATTATAAGCATTTGAGAATTTTGTGACCTTATTTATGAAAAGATTTTAAAATGAATTATGAGTATTATTTTTTTTTATCACAATTTGCGGACGGCAGCTCCTCATTTGGAGAGTAGATGGTCGCAGTTACTTACTTTTGGATAAAAATAGGACGCCACTCAGTTAAGGTCTTTTATGAAACAGCCAGTTCTTATATAACTGAGAAAATAAGAACATATTGAAAAGTCTTGTGTAATAAATAAAAAAATGTTGAGAATAACCTCCTCTACAGTAACTTCATATATTGTTTTATCGCAAAGATCAATAAACAATAAACCGGTGGTCACTTGGTGACGCAAAAACAAGTAACATCTATGTCAATCCAAGTTGATCGTTGGATGAGGAGATATGGTAACAAAAAAACACCGACTCTGTGGTGTTTCGTGACGAAATTGTCACTTTCTCAAGCACTATAATTTAATAGAAAAAACAAAGCATGTCAATTACACAGTCAAAAACCATATTACAAACTAAAACATACCTTAGATATGACGGGTGTTCCAAATATCACACATATCGAATAAAAAACACACATTTTCAACAAAAACGAACACTGAGCAACAAAGACTTCATTAAAATATCGTGTGTGTGGATTTCTGGTCCTTTAGAAGGTCAATATCAGGTGTCAATATAAAAAAAATAATAAATAAATCAGCCTATTCTGGCACTTGCGATGTAATCCTGAGTTTAAACAAAACGAATAGCCGCGTACGAGTTCTTTGTCCAAAGAGGGTTATTCGCGTATTACAAACAAACTTGGTTTCATATCCCGAATATGAAACCAAAGATACTAGAAACGGCTGTCACAGTTTCTGATAAATAAACAATATATACCTAGTTAGAGTTATTAAGCTTAGTTTATAAGAAATGTTAAAACGTTAAGCTAATTGTTAAAGGACTAAACGAACGCTTATAGGATCTCATTACCAATTATTTCGAGCAAGAACGTATTCAAAGACAAAGTGGTAATAGTTACTTATGTATTAACAGCGAAAAGTACAACTTTTTTGCTCGAAGAGTGAAGTTTGCCGCTCGACGCGAAGCGGAGAGCGGCAATCACTCGAGAGCAAAAAAGTTAATTTTTTGCTCGTAATGCATACAAAGTTTTTTTCTGCAAACGTTCAATTTCAAATAATGTGATTCACAACTGAGAATAACTTGAAATGACGTTTTTAATAATTGGTTGAGTGGTGGTAGTTGCTATTGACAGCCAGCGAAAAATCTTTTTTCGACGACTGACATTGAAAGTAGCCTTTTCGGACCCTCAATTGAGAATAGAAAGTCGTAATTTGCCGATCAGCGAGCGTTTTTGCAGTTTTGCCGCTGCGATTTCACTTTTTACTTTGACAATATAAACACCAGCTAACTTGTCAGCTAACCATGACAACGTTTGGCATGTCAAGTAAACGCGATCCATCAAAATTTAATTATTAATCAACTTTTTTGTGTTTTACGATGTCCAGCGACGAGAGCGATATAAGTTGTACTCCCCCACATATTGTTGAAAGTGCGAAAAACGTGACTCTCGATTTACTTTCACAAAAATCAAAAAAAAGCTATGAGAAGGAATATTCAACTTTTATTAAGTGGCTAGAGGCACCAGATGTCCACTATTTGATGTTCAAGGTATGTACAAAGTGTACGTTCATATTAACAATATGAAAAAAAAAATTTATTTTATTTACTTTAAGGTTGTTTTAATATTCGGTGTGTCCGGAGCGTGTCGTCGAGATGAACTCACTAAAATGTCACTGGATGACATAGAAGATAATGTGTCCATACTTATAATAAAAATACCGAACACAAAAACCCATACTCAACGAACATTTATCGTGTCAAATGGAGGAGAAGAAAATCTTAATTACCTTTCATTCTACCGTAAATATGTTGATTTGCGTCCATCCAGTTCAACAACAAGAAGATTTTTCTTAAGATACAATAATGGGACATGTGTAAATCAAGTGGTTGGAATGAATACATTGGGAAACATACCAAGACAGATAGCGAAGTTTTTAAATTTATCTAATGCTAATAATTATACAGGACACTGTTTCCGTCGATCTTCGGCTAGCTTATTAGCAGACGCTGGAGCGACCATTACCACTTTTGAAACGACTAGGAGGTTGGCAACCAGCAACAGTAGCGGAAGACTACGTAGAAGAATCTATACAGAACAAAACAGAAATATCTCGAAAAATCCTGGGATCAATCGCCCAGCAAACCGAACGAGGACCAATCCCTCAACAAAGCGAAAATAAGACACAGATTGCTACAACTTCTTCCGTAACTAGTAGCAAGAATAAACCAATTATTATACAGAATTGCCAGAAATTTACAATAAATTACATTGTTCACAATAACAGTCAAAATACTGTTTAAACTATTACCTAACTAATAATTGTTTATTGCCGTTTTTAATAAAAGTACACACGTGAAAGATTATTTTTTAATTTTGAGTTGTTAGTATGGAAATACGGTCATTCGTCGAAAAAGTATCGTCTATATTTCGGCTTCGCCTCAAGCTGCAATTCTCACCAAGCTCATGCGCAAGCCGCAAACATATACTTTCCGCTCTTAACATAGAATATACTATTTCGCTTGCTGTCCTGGACAACGCGCGGAAAAGTAAACTCACATTCTGATCCTCAAAAAAGGTTAGGTTTTCATTTGTCTAATGAAAGCGTAAAATGCGTCATTACCTGACGTTCGTAGAAAATAGTTATTTATGTATTAAGAGCGAAAAGTACAACTGTTTTGCTCGGAGAGTGAAGTTTGCCGCTCGGCGCGAAGCGGAGAGCGGCAATTACTCTAGAGCAAAAAAGTTACTTTTTGCTCGTAATACATACAACGGTGTTTTCTGCAAAGGATCAGTTTCAAATAATGTGAATCACAACTGAGCATAACTGAAGGAACATTTTGAAAATTTAAATTAAAGTGACAATGACGTTTTTAATAATTGGTTGAGTGGTGGTAGTTGCTATTGACAGCAAGCGATAAAATCTTTTTCGCTTGCTGTCCTTGACAACGCGCGGAAAAGTAAACTCACATTCTGATCCTCAAAAAAGGTTAGGTTTTCATTTGTCTAATGAAAGCGTAAAATGTGTCATTACCTGACGTTCCTAGAAAATAGTTATTTATGTATTAAGAGCGAAAAGTACAACTGTTTTGCTCGGAGAGTGAAGTTTGCCGCTCGGCGCGAAGCGGAGAGCGGCAATTACTCGAGAGCAAAAAAGTTACTTTTTGCTCGTAATACATACAACGGTGTTTTCTGCAAAGGATCAGTTTCAAATAATGTGAATCACAACTGAGCATAACTGAAGGAACATTTTGAAAATTTAAATTAAAGTGACAATGACGTTTTTAATAATTGGTTGAGTGGTGGTAGTTGCTATTGACAGCAAGCGATAAAATCTTTTTCGCTTGCTGTCCTTGACAACGCGCGGAAAAGTAAACTCACATTCTGATCCTCAAAAAAGGTTATTAAAAGTCCGATTTTGTGCAACGAATGAATGTTTGCGGGACGAGCGCAGCGAGTTCCCGCAATTTGAATGAGATACACAAAAAAGGTTTTTCGTCACGTGTTTCATACAAGATTTTTTCTAATTTTGACTACAAATACCTACTTAGAGAGAGAATTATTATTATTAAACTTCAATATTTACTTTTAAACCACTTTGTATCTACTTAATTCCGTAAAACTATAGCAACGGTGTGCCACAGCCGAAACCTGCAACTGGTGGTGACACCAACTTTTCATCACTAGTTACGAAAGATTTTACTTTTCGTAACTAGTTACGAAAAGTAGGACGTTACGTCACTGTCATCAGTATTGAAAAGTGCCACTTTATATGTCAAAATTAGAAAAAATAATTAATTGAAGTGTTCTTACATTCTCTGCATCTCTTAATCAGGTGAACCATTGTCGAGACTATTGCTCTCGTTGTCGACTGTCTTTTGGAAGATTACCGACTGATTTCGTACTCTACGTTGACCCAGGTTACCTAGACCAAGAGTAGCACGGATGATCAACTTCTAGATGATCCACAGAAATAAAGGCATTGAGAATCAGTTGGAGCTTACTCAGTGATGACTCCCAGCATGCACTGTGATGCGAAGAGTGGAAGCCAAAAGGAAGAAGGAATCCAAAAGGCGACAAGGAAAACAAAAAAAAACCTTAAACACAGAGTATTGATAATTAAACCAGAATTAGGGAAGTGTGTCTTACCTTTTGATACGGAAGGGTAGAAACCTAAGATTGTCACCTGTCGCTAGGCGTAGTGAAGAAGCAGCTTCACTGATCAGGCTCATGAGCTGACTATATGCAAAGTGTTGCCGAATGTACTCGGCAAGTTGGGATATCTCGATTGGGCCTAACCTCGAATGTTCGAGATATAGTAGATTTGTAGCGAAGTGATCCATCTCAAGAGAAAACCAAAGGGATGGCAACTAGGCGAAACACACAGAACCTATTTGCGATAACCATCGACAGAGAAATGATTTTATTAAGGGCCCTAATTCATATTACGTAGATTGAAAATAAAGTAGCCACAATTTTTTTAGAATTTCCAAATTCCCCCAATCCCGCTTTTTAAAGTTCAGGTCCTTTTTGAATGGCCCGCCAGTTTTGTATTTGACGTAGAGTTGGGATAACTGATCTACGACTATCTACAAAGTCCACGAGGAGGCCCGAAAAAATAAATATTTGATACATGCGGTTGAAACGTATCTATTGTTACATCTTCTGAATTTATTAAATTAACCTAAAGATTTTGTATTGCTGTATACATGGTTACTGGAAATTCGATACTTTCCTTTGAAGATGAGATTGGTGTGGGAGTAAGGAATACATTTAACCGTAACACTGACATATCAATACTAACATGATTTATAAAAAACTAAATAGTTAGTTTAGAGATAATTTCAATGTATGTTTTTTTTTAAATGCAGTTATTAATGTCTTAAAAGTTACTTTACAACAATTCAAGGAACATTCACAACAAAGGAAATATAAATACTAATGGACTATTTAAAAAACTAAATAGTTAATTTCGAGATAATTTAAATGTTTGTTTTTTTTTCTAAAAATGCCGTTATTAATGTCTTAAAAGTTACTTTACAACAATTCAAGGAACATTCACAGCAAAGGAAACATAAATATTAATGCACTATATAAAAAAGTAAATAGTTAGTTTAGAGATAACTTCAATATTTGTTTTTTTTTATTCTCAAAGATGCAGATTTTAATGTCTTAAAAGTTAGGTACTTTCCAACAAATTGACTATAATTTTTCCTAACCTGTCAACTGACACACTTGTCGCTATGGTTTTATGGTTTGTTTTGATGTTTAGCCACCTTTATTTAAATCACAATTTAAGAACCAAATATGCATCTCACTTTTGAGGTTATCTTGCATGTTATCCTGGAGTTCACTCAAGCAGGTTTTTTACTACACTGCAATGCACCAGATAATTTTTCACAAACATGTTAGTCATTAGGAATCCTTCGGTTATTTACTGTTCAAATCAAATCACTTTTTTTTTAATTGCTGGACTGAGATTCCATTTGTTCGTTTGAGGCTGTGTGGCTAACTCAATTTTGACCTTAGCTTTATTGAAGCTGAAGTACAAACTTCATTAAATGTCTAAATTAAAATATTTTATGTTCAAATCATACTTAGAGCTTTGCAAAGACAAATGCCTTAAAGAATTTTTTTATCGTAATCTGGACACCACAAAGAATAGCAAAAAAATAACAATTTTGGTTTATTTATTTTCTAGAAATTTTCCTTTGTCCCTCGTAACCCTCTCCATGTCGTTTTTACTTTATTGACTTTGGTAAACTTCTAACATAATTACTTTCCCGCCCCCGTAATAACCGTTACACTCAATCCAATTCTTCTGGCGGAATATTGCCGAGGGAGAAGAGAAAATAAAAATGACTAATTTCTGGCTCTGCATCCACATAATGATATCTCGGGAGTTTTTCCATCCAAACTTCTCAAAGTTGGCTTTGACAAACGACGGGAAAACGCTCGTCATTTGTTATACCTGCTGTATTACCAGGAGTGTATCAGGATTCGCACGCACGGAGATTTATCCCGCCCCGGCTCCGTGCCAATTCGTGTTTATTCCGGGTTTATTAATAAAAAATTTATTAAAAAGTAATCGAGTTTCGATGGAGTTTTGTCGAATCGGGAGATATAAGAGATGAGATATGGGGGGAGGGAGTTGCTGAGCAGAAAAGTTTGGGATTGAAGACATGTTTGTGACTGATGCGGGTGTAGTGGGCAATCAAGTTTATATAGGTAAAAGTAACCGATGATGAAGTTTGATCTAATGAGGTTTTAAAGCGAAAGTTGGCGAACTGGAAGATCAAAGATAGAGCGTTATTAAATAACTCGTAAAGCAATAATGAATTTCTCTCCGAAAATCTGATATTGAGACCGGGAAGTTGCTAGTGAGGAATTCGTCCCGAACGGCATTGTTTTGTCAATATTAGAAATTCTACGCTACAGTTTAGTTCATAGAGAGAACACGCAATTAATTTTACAAGATAATAATTAGAATTTAGTCAGATGCGCTAACGTTCTCTTGGAGGCGTCAAGAAGAATTCCGCAGATTTTTAAATCACTAGGATGATTGTACTTTTACTCTGAAGAAATGTTTTGCACGTGTAGCAATTTTTAACTTATTTAAATTAAAAAAAATATCTCACTGAACTGAAAAATCTGCTTTATTGAAATTGAAAAACCCCTTCAAATAAAATTTTTGCTTGAACTGTAGCGTAATTGCTTAAAACGAAGTTTTCTTTAATGGCGCACGTCTTGGGGACTTTTATAGTTTTCTGGATGAGTTATGCCATTCAGAGATAAAGAAAACGAATATAAATCTGAATGCAGAAGGATCGTAAATTCCCTCCGTAAATACACCGACACCTATTTTACGCGAAACGTAATATGTTACAGTTTGTTTTCAGTTTCATTTTCCGTTTCGACGTAGACAAATTCCCTTCGCAGTATCTATTTCTCGGTATCCGGTTACGGGGGAACTTTGGACCCTGGAAGATGAGGCAAAGGAGAATTATTATTACCTAGGCAAGCGCCAGTTTTGAGCATTATTAACGACTTTTATACATAACTTTGCCGACATTTATCATCGGGATGTTTCTGAACCACCCGCTTGCTGCAAACACCGAGGTTAATTCTCGGAATATACGCCGTTAAGGTGGGGCTGCATAAATATAAATAATTTATTAGGCCACCCAGTTTTTTTTTGCCTCTATTTTAGACGGTTTATGGAAATATATTAGCTGAACGGGTCTCACCCATAGCAATTTTTTGCTGCCTTCGAGGTCTTTAGGCGAATTGATTAAAGTAAGAAATTATGGGTCTCGAGTAAAGGTGGCCAGTGGCGATATAATTCCGAGGGATTTACTGAGTAAGAAAGTAATTTTATTGCAAAAATTATTTAGTACGTAAATCTTGTTAACCCAATTGCATGTTACTGCAATGAATGCATAAAGAAACTAGGGAAAACAAGAATTTATGATTTTTTTTTCTAAAAATACGCTGTTTATCTCGGATCATGTTCAGTAGTTTGAAAAGTTTGTTCTCTCTGAACTTTGGTGACATTTTAGCCTACACGGGGCATCACAGGCACCAACGCTAAAATAGTTTTAAATAAATGTAACATCTTGGAGAAAAAACCCTCAATGTCATTGAGCCAAAAGACGCGAGGAGGAGTCGAGACGAAAACTAACGATTACGAAAAGTGTTTTCTTTTTATAACGCACGCGATAGTGGCTTATTCAGGCGGCTTGTTAAGGTTGAGGGGTTATTACGGTGGAACAAATCTGTCAAACTTGTCAGAATATTTGTTACATTCAGACGCAAGTTTTGACAACTGTCATCGCGATGTAAGTTATTTACTTACCTAACACCGTATAGTAGAACAAATTAGGATTAGTTCTAGATAGTTCAAATTAGTTAGGGTTAGTTCAGGTTAAGGGGAGTGCACTTCGGTGCTGACTGTCAAACCTTATCAATTTGTTTGGAACACCCCGACGGATCTTATTACAACTTTAAACGCGATGTATGTCAATAACTTGCAACAAATATGCAAAAAATAGGAAGAAGCAGAGTTAGATCAATTTGAAAGTTAGACAAAAAACATCATTATGTCAAGAGTACGTCCGGTCTTGGATATTTGTTTTAGAAGAAAACAAAGGGTACCACAACAGAGACAACCTTAACAGAGGTCGTTTTGTATAAAGAGATTGCTAGAAAGAAGGAATGTTGGACAATTTGGAAACAGTATCTCATCAGCTACATATAGACATGTAGGAGTCTACTAAAAGAAGATCTCGGAGAAAAAGCCACTTTATCAGTCAATATGATAGGACGAAGTAAAGTAAAGGAAACCAACCATATTTTTCTTTTGTTGCATGTGTCAGCAACGCCTTTTAGATAGAATAAGATAAGAATATAGTCGTAATGAAGGAAATTATTTTGATTAACACGTTTTGATTTGGTGTAGAGAAGGATTTTTTTTAGAAAAGCCAAACAAGTGAGTTGTTAAAAAAAATTTCAGAAGTTCATATTTAGTCGCCAGAATTGATTTTTTTTTTATTTTACACCATACTTTTTTTGAATTTTTATGGGTGTTGGTCAAATATTGTACCATTGATAGGTTTTACGCAAAAAAAAACATTTATTTCATACTGTATCATTTAGGACACTTTTACGTACCTGATTTTATTCCGGTAAATGGCTTTTTACAGGACTACTGTAATACTGTAAAAAGCTATTTACCGGACTAAAATCAAATACGTAAAAGCATCCTAAATGATACAGTATGAAGTAATAGTTATTTACCTTATAATTCCGGTAAATATAGTTTTACAGTAAGAGTAAGATAGCTGAACGAGGCGATAGCCGAGTCTGGAATTTCGTTTGTAAAAAGCTATTTACCGGACTAAAATCAAGAACGTAAAAGTGCCCTAAATGATAGAGTGTGAAGTAAAACTATATTTACCGAACTTATAACATAAATAACTATTACTTCATACTGTATCATTTACGACACTTTTACGTACAGGTACCGGTAATGGATTTATTGAATACCGGCACAGAGTATATCGGTACTCAATACTGTAAAATTTCTTTACGATATCCAGCCCTGTAAAAAGCTCTTTACCGGAATAAAATCAAGTACGTAATAGTTATTTACGTTATAAATCCGGTAAATATACTTTTACGGTAGGAGTAATATGTTTCCAGACGAGGCGCTAGCCGAGTTTGGAATTTTGAAACGACTACTGTAACACGTTACCGGACGTATGGTGTACAACATTTTACTTCGTACTTATTAAAAACAGGAAAAAAATAATTTTAAGCGCGGCGAATATATTTTTGACAAATCCGCCAATTTGACAAATAGTTTCATTACGGTATCCTGTACCGGTATCGGTGCACGTACCGGTACATGTTACCATAGATACAATGGATTTAGAGAAGATGTGCTGGTACTCAATACTGTAAAAATTCTTTATGATATCCAATCCTGTAAAAAGCTATTTACCGGATTAACATCAAGTATGTAAAAGTGTTCTAAATGATACAGTATGGAGTAATAGTTATTTACGTCCGGTAAATGTAGTTTTACGGTAGGAGTACGATGTTTAGAAGTAGCGCCGAACGAGGGTCTAGCTGAGTCTGGATTTTCGAAACCACTACTGTAACACGTTACCGGATGTATGATGTACAACATTTTACTTCATACTTATTAAAAACATGAAAAAAATTTTATGCGCGCCGAATATATTTTTAAGAAATTCGGTAGAGTTTCATTACGGTATCCTGTACCGGTACCGGTACAAGATACAATGGACACAATGGATTTATTGAATACCGCCACAGGATGTGCCGGTATTCAATATTGTAAAATTTCTTTACGATATCCAATCCTGTAAAAAGTTATTTACCGGATTAAAATCAAGTGCGTAACAGTGTCCTAAATGATACAGTATGAAGTAAAATTGTTCTAAATGATACAGCATGAAATAAAGAAATTTTACAGTATTAAGTACCGGTACATCTTGAGCCGGTATTCAATAAATCATTACCGGTACTGGTACAGGTACCGGTACAGGATACCGTAATGAAACTATAGCCCAATTTCTCAAAAATATATTCGCCGCACATAAAATTATGTTTTTAATAAGTATGAAGTAAAGTGTTGTACATCATACGTCCGGTAACGTGTTACAGTAGTCGTTTCGAAATTCCAGACTCAGTTATCTCCTCGTCCGGAAACATCTTACTGCTACAGGAAAAGTATATTTACCGGACCTATAACGTAAATAACTATTACTTCATACTGTATCATTTAGGACACTTTTACGTACTTGATTTTAGTCCGGTACATAGCTTTTTAATTTTACAGTATTCAGTACCGGTACATCCTATGACGGTATTCAATAAATCCACTACCGGTATTGGTACAGGTATCGGTACAGGATACCCTAATGAAACTATACGGGATTTCTCAAAAATATATTCGCCCTGCATAAAATAATTTTTTTCCTGTTTTTAATAGTATACAGTAAAATGTTTTACATCGTACGTCCGATAACGTGTTACAGTAGTCGTTTCGAAACTCCAGGCTCGGCTATTGCCTCATCCAGAAACATCTTACTGCTACTGTAAAACTATATTTACCGGACTTAGAGGTACATAACTATTTCTGTATCATTGCTATTTAATCATGTTACTTTATTACTGCTTAGATCATATTAGTTTAGTACACAATTCTCTATCTACACAAATCATAATGGTCACATATTTTTATTAACATTAACTAAATATAAAAGTAAATTAAAAAAATATAAATTATATAAACCACTATGAATTTCGCATTGAATGTGTAACATTGTAATATAGCAAAAGTAGGTAGAGGAAATGTTTCTTTGTGCAAAAACTATCAACGATATTGGTAAAGAACAATAAAATTAAAAAGAAAAACATCAAGGAATCAATTAAAAAAAAATGAATAGATTCAGACAACTAAATAAAAAGTTCTGGTATTTTTTGTAACAGGACACATAAGAACTTACCATTTGAACAAAACATGAGTCTTACTCAGAATACAGCTATCGCAACGCTCTCTAAATATTACAAAATACATATTTTTCCAGGAACTGTTACCATCAATAGCAAAATAAAAACAGAAACGTCTTAATGGAAGCTTGACCAAATCGTTTTTAAGCAAAGAATATCGGAGTACCCTTTTTGATCAGGTGCTTACGGGACGCCCTGTATATACAGAGCTATTTATTCAGTGGAAATGGTTTATGTTTCTATACTTTTACAACGTTCTTATGTCGGGCACCATTTAAAATTTTTAGAACTCGACCGGAGGTCTCAAAAGTAACAAAATGCTAATGTTATGTTTTTTAAATTGACGCCCTGTATATTTTTTTATTTTTGGATATTGCTTTTAATCCAAAGAAATTGTTATCGTTTAGATAATACGCTTACAATTAGCAATTATTGGAAAAATGGCAGCTGAAAACCAGGATATTCAACATTTAAAACTCCATAATATCTACACTGTTGAGGTTAAAGAGAAATGAAATGCATATTCTTATCTTAGTTTTATGAACTGTTTTATGGAGTTACACTAAGTTTTTGTAAAAATAACAAATTTTGACTTATTGTCATAAAGGAGCAAAAAGACATAAAATTGCAGCATTCGGAAATGGTCGGCCGATGACCGGTTTAGTAAGCTAGCACTAGTTGAACCAAATTTAAAAATAAATCCTTGCAAATTTGTTCAGCATGTGGGTACATTGAACCGCTGATGGACGTCATGGAAAAGAAGTTGCAAGCGTTTGGGAAAAATGTACTGACAATATAGAAAGTTAGCACGAGCGTTTTTGGGAGAGAACCAGCAGTATTACTCTGGGTGCTCACGAAGAGAGGCCGGTTTGGGGGGACTCAAAAAGAGTCGGTTCGGGGAGCCGCGTTGGGGCTTGTCGGAGGTCGACATTACGCCGGAAGGACGAACAACCACCATCGGGTTAGTTTCACCAGCCCATTATTCAAAAGTAGAAAAAGGAGTCAGTTTTGGACTCGCCAGAAAGGTCGTTTTTGGGAATTGGTGAATAGGGGTCGAGAAGGACCGTTACGCCGAAAGGACGAACGAGCATCAACCGAGACCACCAGTAGAAGCCTACAGTTAAGTTTCGTTGTCAGAGTACAGAGAAGGGCGGAAACACCCCTTGGTACCCATAAGTCCTTCTGCACCCATAAGGTGGTCCGTTTACTTGAGTTGAAATCTATGGTCTTGGTCTACCTAAAATTTTGGTAAGTACTGTATATTCTTTCTATCTGCATTATTTCTGCGTTTATTGTCGTTATCCTAAATTTTCTGGAATAGGTTATTTTTAAGGGCGTAGAAAATAGAAATTTACTTGAATCCCATCTTAACATTTTAAATATAACCCGCCCCTAGTTTTGAAAGCCCCATTCAGTGAGTAAATCAGCATAGGACCCTTCGGGGGAGGTAGCGACAACCAGTTAGAAGTCACTTTAAAGCGTAAATTAACGCACATTCAAAAACAATAATTTTGCTTATAATACGCAACACAAACGTTACTCCTGACAGTTAGTGAAGTTGAGTAACCAAGCACTAGTTGATCCAAATTAAAAAATTAATCCTTGCAAATTTGTTCAACATGTGGATATATGGGACTCCTCATGAACGTCATGGAAAAGAAGTTGCAATCGTTTGAGAAAAATGTGCTGGCAATAAAGAATATTAGCACGAGTATTTTTGAGAAAAGTTGAGTTTTTGAAGGAGGAGTTCGGAAACGTGATACCCATTTCGAAGTACTGCTTTGAATTTTCTCGTCATAAATTATCTTCAGATACTCTACAATCTTTTGCGACACCTTTCGCAGCCGGCGCCTTCTGAACGAGTGATTCTCGATCAGTCCTTTAAACTTATCGTAATCAAACTTACCATAGATACCCTGGAATACCTTATATTGAGAACCAATACGCCTTTTCGTTCTCAAAATAATTCATTTTCCACGTCGCAGCTCATGAAGGACTCAAAGTAGATGCGGATCTTTTCTATAACCGGTGGTAATGCCCAGAAATGACTGGAATGGCTTTGGGCTCGTTCATCATCTGGTCCACTAAATGCTTTAATGGTGTTCATAATCACAGGTAAGTAATCCATAAAGCTCGCGCCTTCCTCACTGTAACTGTTGCTGTTCATTTGACCCAGAGAGCTACTGCCCACAATGCTGTTCATATCGAACCAAATTTCTTTTCCCGCCTTTTTCGATTTTGTCTTTTTCGTCTTCTTGCCCGGCTTGACTGACTTCTTTTTGCCACCACACCAGAGTTTGCAAACATTCACTAAATTGCCAATCAACTCCGGGTTTAAGCCTCCCTTGTCGCCTTGCTGGCCAGCTCCTAGTAGATATCCAAGCCCCTGAATTAAAGAAGCTGCCCGATCTCCCCCTTCTCCGTTGCCATTTCCAACCTCTGCAGCCCCTAAAATTGATCCAAGTCGCTGAAGAAGAGTACCAGCAGGATTTTCCTCTTGCGATTTACCCTTTTCATTTTGGTTGGCTGCTGCAGAGTTCATAAGAGTCCCCAAGTCTTGCAGCAAAGCTGCACCAAAACTCTGATTACTGTTGCCTCTTGCTTCTTGCATAGCTCCTTCTATGGAGCTATGGAACTAAGCTATTTCATGGGGTTTATTTCATCTTTCGCTTTTGCTTGTCCCTTTGCACCCTGCTGCTTCTTCTTAGTTATTGGCGAAAAGCATCCCCAGACTCTCCATTATCTGTCCAGAGTTGCCGTTCACTGCCAAATTCTGCAGAACAACGTCCACTATCTGCTTAGCGTCTCCAGACGTACGTCCTGCTTACAGGTTGTACGTCAATATACAATCAATATACGTCAATATACAATCAATGAGGTAGGAAAAGAAAGCCACTCTAGCTTTGAGATTGAAAATAATTATCTCAAGCAATTACTGTCTGAAAAAGACATGACCATAAAAAATCAGGAAGTAACAATCACTTCATTACAAAACCAAATTAGTTTACTACATAAACTAATGAGTCAGAACACAAATAACAACCAAGTGGCGCCACCTAGGGAACAGCAGCTAAGAGTTCAACCATGCATTTCACCCACTAAGGTTTCTGCAAAGTATTCGGCAGCACAAGGCGTTGAGGCAGTGTCGAAAAGTTGCCTAAAATCACATTGTGACACATTTACATCGGCCACTGAAAAAACGCTAGACACTCAGGACAAAGGTCAGATCTCGGATAAACATAAACACTCAGTGCGGTCCGGAAGCGAAAGCCAGGTAGATCGTCAGAGTACCGGGCGTGATCGAAATGAATCTTCAGATCTTATTGATATTGATGATGACGCAGAGAGATCTTTCCAGGATGTTCGACGTAATAGAAGGAGAAAAGGAGCCAATATGCTTACAATAGGAACCAATATAACCCAGAGTGAATCGCAGATTAGGTCTGCTGATTCTAGAGCCTTTCTTCACGTATATAAGCTGCACCCTACAACAATCATATCAGAATACTATTCTTCATTTAAGGTAGCTGTCAGGGAGTCTATGATAACGGCGGCCACGAGTCCGACTCTTTGGTCAAAAGGTGTATGTGTTAATAGGTTTTTTTCGCCGAAGGGCGGCTAGAGCGAGAACCAAGTAATTGCCCTTGATGTGACAAAGAGTGTAGCAAAGGGTGAACATCTTGACAAACTCATTGCTGGTGAATTTAACTTGATTTTGTTAAACATTCAGGGCATCAATCAAACGAAAGCAGAGCAGATAGTTATTGACTCTGAATGTTGCACTCCAAACTTTATTTGTCTAACTGAGACATGGGGTAGAGAAGCAGAAATACATGCTTTGCATCTGAATGGGTACCACCTCCAGACTTTCTTTTGCCGGAGTAACCATGTTCGAGGAGGCGTGGCGGTGTGGGTGAGGGATGGTGTGGCTTGTGGGCCAACGGATTTGGGGGGGAAGGTGTATTGAGATGGATTTTGAGGTGTGTGGTCTCCTCTGGGAACTTGCTGGTAAGACTGTTTGTTTGTTAAATTGTTACAGATCGCCAAATAGTAACGTTGATGTGTTTGTTAATAATCTTGAAATTATTTTGCATCAAAATTTTGATCCTGTGAACTATAATATTTTGACTGGGGATTTTAATACCCACACTATGTCTATGTACGAGAAATCAAAATTTTTTGACTTAATGGAAACCCTTAACTTGAGTAATCATATAAGGAAAGAGAGCAAGGTAGGTGCGCATCTACTCTTGATTTAATCTTTACAAACTATGCTATTGACACAGAGACAAGGGTGTTGGTTAACACCTTATCAGATCACAACACTGTGCTCTTCAACACAGGTTTGAGTTCGCGGATACTTCTGGACGTCCCCTAGTATGTTGGAAGAAATTTTAGCCTAAACAATATTAACCTATTTATCTCGAACTTATCAGAGAAGTCTTGGACGGATGTGCATGAAGCGCCCAGTGATGCTGATGCGAAGTTTGAGAGTTTTTATTCGTTTTATATGTGGCAGTTCAATAGGAGCTTTCCTATGAAAAGCATTCAAGGGGAAATAATGATAAAAGGTCATGGGTTTCTGAATCGTTGCGAAACTCTAGCAAACGGTTAAAAAAAATAAATAATTTGGGCAAAAGGGGTTTTATTGCGGATGAACAATATAAAAGTGAAATACTCTAACATCAGAAACTACTTAATATTACTAAGACTAGCTACTATGAGCAAAAAATATCTAGATCAGACAATCCGAATAAGGCTGCCTGGTCGGTGGTATCGGAGCTAAGTGGCAAAAAACGAACCGTAAAGAATTTTCAAATTAGGAATTATAACAATGATATTATCAAGGATCCGCAGCAAACCAACAACAGGTGAGTCGGGATAAATATTTGGGTGTGCTTAAATGCTATTCTAAGAGCATGTGATTGAGGCCATTTACAACTGAGGAGGTGTCGGGACTAGTAATTAATAAACTAAAGAACAAGTCGTCCTGTGGTCCAGATAATGTTCCTTTCGGGGTCTTTAAGAAATCCGCCTACTTACTCCTGGAGCCGCTGACATTTTTGATAAACTTGTCCTTTGAGGAGGGCAAATTCCCGGCTGCGCTGAGACTGTCGCGTGTCACTCCCGTCTTAAAGAAGGGTGACTATTGCCTAATCGAGAACTATCGCCCTATAGCCGTCACATCTTGCTTCTCTAGAGTTTTTGAGTACGCTATGCTTGATCGTTTGTCCGACTATTTGAAAAAAACTGTATATTGTCTGAGAACCAGCACGGGTTTAGGGCCTGGAGGTCGACGGGTTCCGCAATTCACGCCTTTTTGGAGCGGGTGATTGACCGTATAGAGCTGGGGAGCATCCTGCTGGGATATTTTGCGATCTTAGCAGGGCATTTGATTGTATGAGCCACGAAATTCTTCTTAGTAGAATGGAGCGGTACGGAGTTGGGGTGGTGCTGGACTAGTTTGGGTCGTTCTTGATGGGCCGGACACAGTATGTCGAGGTCAGATATATTGAGGACACCGCGTGCCGATCCTTGAATTCCCGGGTTTTTTCGGTGAACAGAGGTGTGCCTCAGGGAACTGTTCTTGGGCGTGCCCTTTTTATTTTATTCTTAAATGAACTCTCGGCGCATTTGCCCGGGTTGGGCCTGTCAAAGTTCGCTGATGACTGTTCGGGCCTTGTCTCATCGTGCTCTGTGACCGCTTTGGAGGCCATGACCAACACGGCGCTTTCGCGGCTCAATGACTGGTTTGGAGCGAACGAGCTAAATTTGAATGTTCAGAAGACCAATGTCATGGTGTTCCACTGCTCGCGGAGCAGACGTGATCTTAATATTTTAAGGTTAGATCGGGCGGAAAAATTATTGAAACTCGGAAACTTGTTAAATTTTTGGGCCTCGAGCTGGACGAGACTCTCAGCTGGGAGTCTCAGTGCCGGTCGCTCTCCTCAAAGTTGAATGAGGTCTGCTTTCTTGTTAGAAATTTGAGAAATATTTTAATGCTCAACGGATTTATTATTAGCTTTTATTACGCACAAGTTCACTCTAGACTGCTCTACGATATTCTGTTTTGGGGAAACTCACCTCATATAATATCGGTATTTAGATCACAAAAAAGGATTGTAAGGTGCATCGCTGGGTGTTTCCTGCAGGCCACTGTTCAGGAAAATGAGAATGTTGCCTTTGCCATGTGTCTATCTTCTAGAGGTGAACCTCTGGGTACATAAGAACAGAAACAATTTATAAAGAAATGGCGATTTTCATAGTTATGAAACACGAAACAGGGACTGTCTCATTTTAGAGAAGAGGAAATTAGTATAAACTTTCAAAGAAATATTTTACTCATGCGAGGGTCAGAATTTTTAATAAACTTCCTCATGACATAAGGAATGAATGCGCGAGCATTGGAATTTTTAAATACAGACTGGAGACGTTTCTTCTCGACGGGTGCTTCTATGACCTGAACGAGTATCTTTTGAGTTGAATGGCCTTGGTTGGGTTTCTCGGATATCGACTTTGTAAACATTTAATTTTTTGTTTCATTCTTTTGCATTTAATGTTATGTAATATTTTGTGGATATATGTTTCCATGTTGCTGTACTTACACTACGGGGTGTTCATTATAAAACTTCATCTAGCAGGATGTGAAATTTTGACAGAAAAGGATGACAATCAAAGTAAATGGACTTTTGTTTCTCCATCCTTTTCTTTTGACATTTCACAGCCAACTAGATGAAGTTTTATAATGAACACCCCGTACGTATAAGTTTCTTTTTGTTATATGTATAAACTGAATTAGCAAATGGAGAGTGCTGTTGTGTCAAGAGCAATACCCGGTTTACGTGACGAAATCCGAAATACATTGTGTATTCTAAGTTGTAGCATAATAAATATATTATTATTATTATTATTATTATTATTGTTTAAGTTGTAGGTGTAAGTTTCAAATATTTAAATACGAAATTTTAGCCACCATTTTCTCATCAAGAATAGTTCGTGGTAGGTTTATTAACCGTATGACAAAACTTTCTTAGGATTGCAGGCAAAATCCAAAAATAAAAAAATGTGCAGGGTGTTATATTGAAAAAAAATCAATTTAGTACCTTTTAGACTTCTAAAAAATTTCGAATTATGCCCTTATGCAAAAGATATATATAAAGATATGAAAAAGAAATTAGACTTTGATAAAAAATAGTAATAATTGGCTCATTATTTTTTTTTTACTTTTGATGGAGAACAAAATGTACCTTTATTA
The DNA here is from genome assembly GCA_951812265.1 of Taphrorychus bicolor. Lineage (NCBI taxonomy): Eukaryota > Metazoa > Arthropoda > Insecta > Coleoptera > Curculionidae > Taphrorychus > Taphrorychus bicolor. The sequence continues at coordinate 57,854,280 of OX638297.1, read as the reverse complement.
TGTCACAAAGGTCACCTTTATAAATAAATACGAAGACAAGGCAAGACAGTTTGAAATTTGCATTTGTTTTGTGTGTGGTTGTTTAATGTGACGTTTCAAAGAATTTGATTAAAAACCTGAAATCAAATGGCGTTGTGAACACCGATAGAAAGTCGATGTCCATGGCGACGTGTTTTCTTTAACCCGAATGTTCCAAGTTTACAAGTTTTGGGCGCTGATAATGGCTTAGAGCAGAAACCGTTCGCCATAAAAATATTTTATATAAATTGCACGAAATATACGTACGTATTTTTCCCATTCAGCGTTTCTAAACCGTCAACACGGCACTGTTTAGCATGCATCGACCTTCAAACTAGATAGACTAAGTGAGCCAATCATAAATTGTCAGGTTTGTATACTTACATATGGACTAAAGCGGGCGAGGCGTCGCGACGGGAATAAAAAATGGCCGCCGAGTCGGGTAGTCGGTGAAAACATGATACATGCACTTACTTGTGATACGAAAGATTTCTGTCCCACTTTTATAACTAGAAGCCGTACATATGTCACAATATCTCATTATGATGATAAAATCTTTTATAAAACACCAAAAAATCGCGCAAATCGTTCGCAAGCACAGTCTCAACTTCAAACACAAAGGAAACAGGTTTTGAGAATGAGCCAGACAAAATTTTGAAAATAAAAAAAAAAACATTCTTCCGCTGTGTTAGCATGGCACCATTAAACCAAGTATTAGGGGGATGCTAATAAAATTAACACAAATTATATGTTCTTTCTTTCCTCTTCAACCTAACAAAGCAAAAGTAACTATACTACTCTATACTCTATCCGGTTGCAAGCCGAGTCGGAACAAACCAAGTCGGAGTGTGATAGATGTGACCGTCTGTGAATAGCACGATTCTATTCGGCCCCGCACCAGTGACCACATAAGGGCGTAAAAATGACGTCACATTTCTCCCGGTGTAAAAATTAATATGATTGAAACGTCATAATTAAGACACCTTAGTAGGTTGTATAGTTGTGGTGTTAAAAGTATGAGGAGTTGAGGATTATCATCCTCTCGATTAGGTTCGATCACCCTGCATCATAGTATTTTATATTCTTTTACTTGCCATTAAAAAATCCTTGTTGTTGTTTAGTGCCACTATTACTTTGTTTTGTTATTGTTTATCAAATATATAAGTATCGTTTAATTCATTATTTCAACGTTGATCCAAATCCGGCCCTGCCTTGTTAGAATTTCCAGAGTGTATAGTGCATTATTTACGTTTAATCTGGCTTCCTGGACCTTTCTTCGGGGTGTAAGGGGTAACAGCACAAACTATATGTAGCTGACCCAAAAGACAACCTCACCGGCACGTGGTGCACCCTGCTAGAAAAACTGACGAGGCACTGTCGACCGAGTGGTTACCGGTATAAGTAATCCCCTCTTGTCGGCCAACAGCTGCGGGTGGAGGAGCTGACAAGAGATAGGGCACCTTCTTGCCCTTGGAAGAAGAAATTCTCCCTAAAGGCGGATGAAACTGCTACAAGTTTAACGGCATGGAGATGCAGAAGGCAACGGCAAACCACTGCATTAAGGATCCTTAGGGATTTTCCAAGACAAACAATAATGGCAACACAAGATAATCAAATGGCCCCTAGTCCGTGGCAGACCTTAGATGGTCAAGGGGTGCGAAGAATCCCCACGTTGAAAAACACTAATGTAGTAAAGACGGAACTTAAAGAAGCACTTCGACTTGGCACTTGGAATGTTAACAGCATGTATATGCCAGGGAAAACCCATAATATAGAGCAGGAAATGAAAAGACTGGAAGTGAACATCTTGGGAATAAGTGAGACAAGATGGCCCGGTCGTGGAAAAATCAGACTGAAGAACGCAGTGTTGTTTTATTCCGGAAACGAAGACACCCACCACTATAACGGAGTAGGCATTATGGTGGACCTGGACACCAGCGGTTCTATCATTAACTTCATACCACTCTCTGATAGAGCAATGATGATACAACTAAGTGCCACACCTAAAAACCTAAACATCATTCAAACATATGCCCCAACAGCCGACAAACCACAGACAGAGTTGGAGGCATGGTATACAGAAGTCAAACAATTAATAGCCGCCACAAATAATGACGACATCACCCTTATCCTCGGGGACTTCAATGCCAAGATAGGTAGAGGAAAAAGTGGGGATACCGTGGGTGAATACGGTCTGGGAATTAGAAACGAAAGAGGCGATACCCTGGTCCAGTTCTGCCAAGAAGAAAAACTGATGGTTTCCAACACATGGTTTAAGCTACCTGTACGTCGCCTCTACACATGGAAATCCCCACAGGACACCACAGAGCATCCGGTCAGGAATCAAATTGATTATATACTGGTTCCAAAAAGACATAGAAATGGAGTGCTTGGTGTTAGGACATATCCAGGAGCAGATGTCGAGTCAGACCATATTCCCGTAGTGGCACACTTTCGTATTAGACTTAAGAAACTTAAAAGAACGCAGTCCAACAAACCAAACGTAGCACTACTACAGAATGAACCCGAACGTCAAACTATCACTGACAAACTCAACAATGAGCTCAAAAAGGTTATACAAAAGAACGAAATGATTCCTGATACCGAGAGCCCTGACAGGATCGAGGACACCTGGAATTCATTCAAGAAAGCTATATTAGACACACAAAAGCCGCTAGTAACACCAAACAGAACGAAACAACATAAGGAATGGATGACCCAAGAAATACCCATGCTGATAGAACAGAGACGTAGCTTCAAGAACACGAGCGCAGAAAAATATAGGGAAACCCAAAGACATATCAGAAGAAAAATCAGAGAAACCAAGGAAAAGTGGATGGAAGAAAGGTGCCAAGAAGTAGAAGAACTATACAAAAAACACGACCTCTTCAATTTACATAGCAAGGTCAAGGAAATTACAAGTAGTCGAAAATACCCAGCCTTGTCCCATATAGTTAACCAGGACAACAAAATAATCACAGATGATGGCGAACTTAAAAAGGTATGGGCAGAATATGTGGCAAATACATTTGAAAGCAATAGCCCTCCTTTTCACAGTCAAGATCCGACGGAGCCGACACCGGAAATACTTCAATCGGAGGTCCAAAAAGCACTAAGAGAGATAAAAACTAAGAAAGCAGCAGGCCCAGATGACATTTGCCCAGAGATCCTAAAACTTATAGGAGAGGAAAACATACACATCCTGGTTCAACTTTTTAACGATGTCTATAAATCGGGATACATCCCCCGAGATTGGCTGAAATCAATCTTCATACCTATTCCTAAAAGACCCGGAGCACGGAAGTGTGCAGAATTCCGATTGATTAGCCTGATGAGCCAGGTGTTAAAGGTGTTCTTGAAAATCATCCATAGGCGCATACGTGCAAAATGCGAACAGGATGTAAGCGAAGTGCAAATGGGTTTCCGCGAAGGAATGGGTACCAGAGAGGCCTTGTTTGCACTCTCTGTCCTACTACAAAAATGCAGAGACCAGCGAAAGGAAGTGTACCTGTGCTTTATAGATTACAAAAGGGCCTTTGACTGTATAGATCACACTAAATTATTGGAACTACTGGAAAGAAAGGGTGTCGATGCCCAGGATTTAAAGATCGTACAGAATCTCTATGAACAGCAAATAGCATCTGTTAAACTGGAAAACACCGAAACAAGCACTGAACCCATAAGGTGTGGAGTCAGACAAGGGTGCGTACTTAGCCCCATGCTTTTTAATATGTATTCAGAAATCATTTTCCAAAACGCTCTGGACGAGGCGGTGGACGGTCTGAAAGTCAATGGGAAACTCATAAACAATCTAAGATATGCTGACGATACAGTGATAATTACGGTCAGTCCTGAAGGGCTGCAACGCCTAATCGACAGCATATCGGTTTCCGGGGACGAAATGGGACTGAAGATTAATATCTCAAAAACGAAGATCATGCAAATAAGCCGCAACCCAAACAACCATCCCAACATAAATATATACAGAACATCTATAGAGCAGGTCACTAAATTTAAATATCTGGGAAGTTGGATCAGCGAGGACATGGATCCTGAGATAGAAATAAGATCCCGCATAGAGCAAGCGAGAACTAACTTTATTAAGATGCGGAACCTATTAACGGACAGAACACTCAACTTAAACATAAGATTTAACTTAGTTAGATGTTATGTGTATTCCACGTTACTGTATGGAGTCGAGGCCTGGACGCTGAAAGTCAGCGGCATTAATAAGCTGGAAGCATTTGAGATGTGGGTGTACCGCAGAATGCTGCGTATTCCATGGACCGATCGTACCACTAATCAAGAGGTCTTACATAGGATGAACAAAGACCGAACAATCCTCGAGACCATAAAAAAGCGAAAGACCGCTTACCTTGGCCATGTCATGAGACAGGACAAATACAGATTCCTACAACTGATTATGGAGGGCAAGATTGAGGGAAAGCGTGGTCCTGGACGTAGACAGTGCTCTTGGCTGAAAAACATAAGGGATTGGACAGGCTTAGACTCAAACTCCCTGCTGAGAAGAGCCCAGGACAGAGCCGAATTTGCCAGAATTGTTGCCGATCTTCATTGAATGGAGAAGGCACTTCAAGAAGAAGAGAGGACCTTTCTTGTGGCGAAGAATGCATATGAAGAGCTTAGTGAATCAGTTATAATAAATAGTGTAAAACATTATTTTTAGGAAGAAATTGAGTTCAAACAAAAATTTCGGATAATTTCCTGTGGCGAAAAAAAGAAAACAAACAGCTTCAACAGGTCATGTCAGCTCGTCGACAACAATCAATCCTTGACATGATTAAATTCGCTTCAAAAATCCGCTCCAGCTTAACCCTTTTTTAATTAAATCAAAAAAGAAAATCTATTCAGGAGACAGCTGTCTCGCAGCGGGGACCGCTTCATTACGCTTTTTTCGATATAACTAATAAATTTGGCAATTTCAAGCATAATTGAACACTAATGGCTGCTTGTGTCGGTGAGCGCGGAGACCGAAGGAAATTGCGTGGCCTTAGTTTCAACACAAAATGTAAAATGCGGATTTGACGCGCCTACTATACCACCGTTCTAGGTGCCCCACCACCTCTTTGAGCAGGCCCAACGACCTCTGACATACATTCAGAACTTCTTAGACATATGGTGCTTCAGGGACACTTAATTAACAATATCCGTCTTCAAAGGATCATGAGGGGGTTGTAAGCGTTTGGGTAAAATATCGCCAACATAATAGGCCTATCCAGGGAGTAATAAGTTGAAATTTACCTACGCGTAGCGATACAGAACAAGCTCTGAGGGATACAGCGTGCTCCCGACATGTCTCATATTACAACGCCATAAAGGCCGTTCCGTTCGCTTTACACCTTTTACGTTTTGCCTGGGCCTGATCCCAGCGTGACACTTTATGGGTTTCGAAACAGAGTTTCCAGCTGGCTCCGCTCAACAACCAATTAAAATGGCATTTTTCACCGTCTAATTTAGATTGGCAAAATGCGTCTGAAGGGAGCCTCTCAATATATCTTAAAACGCAGCCACAAAAATTCGATAAATTTAATTTAAGTTAAAATGAAGCCAACACAAATACAAAATAGAAGGGTAAACGTAATTAAAATTCTCGAGAAAGATGCTGTTCAACACGGGACTAAAATCCCCGGCCCTGACAGAAGAATAAATACTCGAGTTCGAATTAAGGGGGTTGCGAGGGAAACTTTTAACTCTGGAACAGGTAAAAGAAATATGATCGCTGAATTGGGGAAAACTGGCAAACAACATAACAGAAATACTTCAGAGGGGTTTTCGAAGTTTACGGGCGTAATGACAAAGATTTCAAGCATTCGAAAAGATCGATTTTATCAATATTAAATCTCACAAGAAGATACCCTCTTCTTGTGAGACCTTTCTGGTATAGAGAAATGGAACGCCTTGTAGTCATGGTATAAAATAATTAATTCATAGCAGCATTGGCTACATTGCAGATGGTGATAGTTGAAATAATTATGCCAATTTGCAAACATAATGTTTACGCAATATTTACGCAAATTTTCGCGTTTCTCAATAAAATTGTAAAGGTAAATGACCGCTTTTCGCGGTCCGCATATTTTCACCAAAGTAATTTTGGAAACAAATTTTTCTTGTAGGAGAAACACTTTCGAGGCTGCTCCATGAAAACAACGGGTTCAATTCGTTTTCCTTTTTTGCGCTTCGTCGGGAATGCCGGCCACATAAAATCCTTCTGAAGTGATATTGCTCGCTCCGAGGAATCCTAAGTAAATGAATTTGAAGTTTCCTCGAGCCATATTGGCATATAATAGATTCTGACAAGAAATTGAGCACGCCCAAATTCCTCATGTAATGAAAGTTTAATAGACCGCACGATTTTGCATGAACGGAATTCTTTACAACATTCTTGGTGTGCTGCCACCATTATAATATGAGCTGTGACCCTGTATTTATAAATTTATCATTGTTTTGGTTAGACCGAAAATTCCTAGTATGAGAAACCAAAAAAGCCTTTAGTTACTAACGTTTAATAAAACAATTTTTAGAAACGATTCAACGTTGAAGCATCTTTCTATTCAAGCAACCATTCATATGAGACTGACAATTTAAATGGGATCTATTTTAGAGTTCCAATGGTGAGCAGGAAAGAAACTAACTCTAAGTTAATCAGGCAATGATATCAACTAAGTTTTTAAGTATGTTTTGAAAACTTGATGAACTCACCTGATCTAAAAATAAATGGTAATATTTTTTTTCTCATTTTAATGATATTTAGGCAGCCCAAGTCTTCTCTGTCAATAAATTAACAAGTTCAATAAGGAACTGCACTTTCCAAATTGAATGTGTAAGTCCATGATTTCATCTCTATTTTAATAAAAGCAAAGGGTGCATCCGAAAAAATAACTTTGTAAATGGTCGTGATGTAGAAAGAGACGATTGAAAAAAGAATACTGATAACTTTTAAAAGAAAATGAATGGCAATATAAGTGTCTACTAACAGAAGGCCTCTGGATGAGATGCCAAACTGAGATGCCAAAGCGAAGCCACCTTTGATAACCCATAGATAAATATTTTTCCTATAAGAGCTAGTTCTGTGAAAAACACCTATCGGGAGAAAAATTAATCAATGATATTATAAACCCGAAAAACTTTTATTTCGATATTTTTCATGTCCAGTAACGATAGTTCAGTAGAGAGAATAGAAGAGCACTTCTCTTTTGTGTTAGAATAAGGTTACAGTACTTCGATTAAGTGTTAATTATAAGCTAAAATAATAAATGTCATTAAGAGTAGTAATAAGAACTAACAGTATCTTGAAGCTTGTCTCTACCTGGAGCACGACACATTTTTATTTTACAGCCATGCGCCTGAGGACCATAAAAGGATTTCCATCGGACGTCCCGACCCAAGAAGCCTGGTTGACATGAAGTCAGTCCAAAGCAGAACCGCGTTTACAGTAGATATTTTTTTCACTTCCGTAGACTTTTATACTTATTTTATTGTGCAACACTCACTTGTACTAGTTTATGCGAGTTACATTAAAATATAATAGACAACAAAGTACATGCCTCTCACTTTTTCCAACAGGCTATTGGCCCAGAGTAAATAGTGCTAGTGAGATAGACAATACGCCGATCAACGGCTGATATCAACTTTTGGCAAAAAAGAATAACGCGAGGAAGTGCGAAGATCACAGGCTTATCAGCCTCATGAGTCACTCCTTAAAACTATTTCTTAGAATAACATCAAAGAATATTTAGAAAATGTGAACAAAACATCAGTGACACACAATTCGGATTTAGACAACGCGTGAGTACTCGAGAAGTACTAGTGGCAACACGAAGTACTAGAGCAAAACGGCCATGATCAGCGGAAGGATGTGTGCATGTGTTTCATATACTTTGAAGAAGCTTTTGACAGTGTACAACGCCATAAATTACTAACAATACTGAGGAAAATGGATATGGACGGTAAAGATATCCGCTGGATAGAAAATCTCTCTCTGAACCAATCTGCTCACATAAAAATCGATGGTAAACAAAGCAATAATGTTGAAATCTGGAGAGGAGTCGGACGGGGGTGTATACTTTCGCCACTGCTATTCAATTTGTACTCCGAGAATATCTTCCAGGAAGCACTTGGGAATATTGAGAAAGGTGCAATGGAACGTGGATTAATAACATTCGCTATGCGAATGAAACGATTTTGATTGCGGACAATATGTGCTACCTTCAACATCTTGTCAATGTAGTGGGAGAGCACAGTAGGCGAGTGGGTCTAAAACTAAACGCCAATAAAACAAAATGCATAATTGTTACCCGCCAACCAGACATGTTTGGAAATGCGAGACTAACATCAGACGGATCGTCAGTTGAAAGGCTGAAAAAACGGGCTGCGGTCCAGGAAGTACGAGGTGGCGCCCCTCTTAGAGGAAAGGAAGCCGGAAATTCTGGCTGTACAAGAAACCAAGATTGGTAGCCACATTCGTGTAAACTTCCGAGGGTACCGCACGTACCGCTACGACAAAAGAAACCCCAAGAATGGCGGGGTGGCTATTCTGGTGAGAGACGACATCGTACTGCCTGGGGGTCCAGGACACGGAAATTGATGCAATCTCCGTCGTCGTGGGCACCAGCCTTGGCCAGATGAGGGTCACGTCGGCGTACAAGCCTCCGCAGGACAAACTGCAGCAGGAAGATCTCGACATTGTCCTGGGTGGCCAACAGGCACTAGTGCTGGTTGGCGACTTCAATTGCAAGCACTGCTCGTGGAACTCTGCAATTGATAACAGGCATGGTGTTAGGTTATTGGAAATGACGACCGCTGCCAGGGCAGTGGTAATGGGGCCCACGGAACCGACATGCCTACCCAACGGAGGCGGGAGACCGGACGTACTTGACATCGCGGTATTGAGGAACGTCCGCTTCTGGCCGGAGTTGGTGACGGTGAATGAAGGTACCTCGGATCACAATCCAATAAAACACCCTTGAAGCGAATGCCGAAATCAAAACGACTCGCTCTAGGCACACTAATTGGAAACGGTTTTAAGAGCATTTTAACGCACTTGCGACCGTCCCAATTATTGCTGATGTGGCCCAACTGGAGGGTGCCGTGCAAACGTTCGAGGAGGATGTGCTGCAGGCTCTAAGGTTATCCACAATTGAACGCGAGGTGCAAAAACCGCGCGGTCAATATGGAGAAACTCCCGAACATATACGGGTGCTCGTTCAGGAACAAAGACGGCTGCGTAGATTGTACCGCAACGGCCCCTCCGAGGATAATCGCAGGTTGCTTAACGAAAACAGCCAGCGATTGAAAACAGCCTTGCGGGAACACCGCGGCCGATGCTGGGAAGATAAGCTGAGCGAGCTGGAGCCGGGCTCGTCTGGCCTCTGGCGGTTGCAGAAAAGCCTCAGGCGATAGACAAACGCCATACCACCGCTACACAGCGTAAACGGTGTGGCGTACAGCGACGAGGACAAGGCAGAAGCATTTGGCCAAACACTCGAAAGAGAGTGTAGGCTAAATTATCACCCTGACGATGATGATCGTCACATCCTAGCGGTTGAGAGGACCGTTAGGCACCTGAGGGGCGAGGACCCCAGGGGTCAGCAGGACCCGATGGACCCGGTTAGCCCCGGCGAAATCAGGGATGTCCTGAGGACCCTTGTGGAACGAAAGGCTTCGGGGCAGGACGACATCTCCAACAAGGTGCTGAAAAACCTGCCTAGGAAGGGTGCAGCCTGTCTTTGCGCCGTGGCGAACGCGACGCTGAGGCTTCGGCACTTTCCATCGAGGTGGAAACTGGGAGTGGTGACAATGCTGAACAAGCGGGGCAAGAATAAGGCATATCCGCAGAACTACCGGCCCATCACATTGCTGTGTGGGGCTGGTAAAGTCGTGGAACGTATTATCCTGGGGAGACTCCAAGACGAGTGTACACGCCTAAACGTCGTGCCCGTCGAACAATACGGTTTTCGGGGACTGCATTCGGCAGAATTGCAGGTCCTGAGGACCGTAGAGAGCATCGCTGAAGGCAGGAACTCCAGACTAACCTCTGGGTTGGTCCTGCTGGATGTGGAGCGAGCGTTCGATAGGGTCTGGCGAGAGGGCCTGATCTACAAGCTGAGTGACTTAGGTTTGTCGGCAAACATTTGCCAACTTATCGACAGTTACCTCACAGATCGGAAAGTCGTTGTAAGGGTCGGAACCTCCCTGTCGGCGCCCAGAGCGCTAGAGGCAGGTGTCCCCCAAGGGTCGGAATTGTCGCCGCACCTGTACACGCTGTACACGAGCGATATTCCTAGAACACCAAGGACTACGCTCGCGCTCTACGCCGACAACACGGCTCTTTTATCCAAACACCGGAGAAAGGATTTCGTGCGGCGGAATCTGCAACATGCGTTAGACGACCTCCAGGAGTGGCTGGTACGTTGGAGGATTAAAATTAATCCAACCAAATGCCAGGCAATCCTGATAGGTAGACGTCGCGATGCCATCCCTGATCAACTTGTGATTGATGGAATCGAAGTGCCGTGGCAAGGCTCAGCCGTTTATCTGGGGGTAACCTTGGATAAAGGGCTGACCTGGGGCCCCCATGTCAGGGTCGCCGCTGCTAAGGCTAATCCCACACTACCGGACAACATCGCGCGGTAGTTGTCCGGTGTCTTGAGAAGATTTTTTAATGCCCCGCGGTCGCTCCCCCCGAAAAAAAAAAAATCAATTCCGGTAACCAGCGAGATACAGAGCAATATGGACTGCTTCTCGAACCGAGAGCCATCTGCCATGCAGTGTTGGATCTAAAACACGCTGGTGGATGTCGCCTGCTTCTGCTCTGTACAAACATCTCACAGTGGACCGGCTTACGGACAGCGAAAAACTTAATACATATGGTTAGGGACGGAATAGAGATGGGTCATGCGGCCGCAAACATTCATTAATTAATATGCACAAGAAGAAGAAGAGATAAAAACAGTAAGTGCTTTTTCCTCACAATTACTGTTTTTATTTATAAACTGTAAAAACATTGATGCCAAAATGGCAGTGGGCTCACTAAGGTATGCCATTGGAAAACTTAACGGAGAAAACTACTCTATATGGAGTTACAAGACGGAGCTAATGCTGTTAGATGAAAACTTCGGGGATGTAATAACTGAAGACCGATCCGCTAAAACGAAAACTAGTAAGTTAGCCACGTGGAAGAAGAATAACGATAAAGCGCGTGCCAGGATTGGTTTACTAGTAGAAGATGACCAATTACTCCACATAAGATAGTCGAAAATAGCGAAAGAGGCCTTGGACTCACTAAAGCAATAATACCAAAAGTCGACGTTGACGAGTAAGGATTTATTGTTGAAAAGAATATTTCGAACAACCTTTGCAGAGGATGGCCATATGGAAACCCACATTTCAAGTTTTTCAAACCATATTAATCAGCTCTCAGCTCTTGGACAAGATTTGCCCGATAGTTTAACAGCAGCACTTCTTCTGGGTAGCCCTCCAGAATCTTATGATACTCTCGTCACGGCACTCGAGAGCAGGCCCGAAACTGATATAACAACTCAATTCATCAAAAGTAAGTTAATTCATGAGTATAAAAAGCGCCAAGGGAATAAGATTATAAAGGATTAACCCGAGAACCGAACGAAACAGCACTGAAAAGAACACTCAACAAAACTAAGGAGAGTGCACAAAATTGAGAATATTTCTTCTATAAAAAGAAAGTGCATTTAAAAAAGGATTGCCAAAAATATAAGTCTTGGAAAGTTAGACAGGAAATGGCAAATAAAGCTACAGATATGGGAAATATATCAAGGGACAATCTCTTCATTAAGAGCAAAGAAAAGAAAATATGAAGCACAAAAGTATAAAGCAATGAAAGCAAATCGCCCCAAACCAGGATCAAGAGAATTCTACAGAGCAGTTTCTTTCGAAAAGAGAGGTCCTAAGTGCAGATCTATCCCAACACTAAAGGACAACCAAGGCCGCATGATACTCAACGACAAAGAACTAACTGAAAAATGGAAAGAATATTTTAAAGATTTCCTAAACGTAACACAGGAAGAACCGCACAAAGAAGAAACGTACATTGCAGTTACAAACATACTTCTACCAGTTGAAGAACCCTCCCTTGAGGAAACAAGAAAATCAATAATAAAATTAAAGAACTCCAAGGCACCTGGCTCGGACCAGATACCGGCTGAATTTTCTAAAATATTGGGGAGACGCACTGCATTGACAAATTCATCGACTTATAACTATTATTTGGCGAAAAGAAAAAAATACCAACAAGATGGAGAGAAAGCATCATTGTGCCCATCCACAAAAAAGGAGACAAATCGAAGTGCTCCAACCATGAGGAATCTCACTAATAAGCACTATATATAAAGCTCTCTCAAACATTCTATTATGCAGACTAACCCCATATGCAGAAAATCTGCTGGGGAAATACCAAGCCGGATTCAGGACAAACAGGTCAACAAGAGACCAACTATTCACACTAAGGCAGCTCCTAGAAAAAATATCGGAATATAATAGAACTTTATAGATTTCCGACAGTCATATGATAGCATAGAGAGAAGCCAAGTATGGAATGCGAGAGCGTTTCAAATACCTTGGAGCTAAAATAACTGCTGATAATGACGTTGCTGATACGCACTTGACAATCTTATGAAGTCGAAGTACCTGACCAGAACATCAAAAACTAAAATGTATAAAACCATTTTCAGGCATGTAATAACATATGGATATGAAACGTGGACAATGACCAAATCAAACGCATAAAAGCTCAGATGTTTTAAACAAAAAATTCTCAGGAAAATCTTCGGAGCCCACCACGATCCGACGATAAATCGATATCGTATTAGAACAAATATTGAAATAATAGTTATTTACGTTATAAGTCCGGTAAATATAGTTTTACAGTAGGAGTAAGATGTTTCCGGACGAGGCGCTAGCCGAGTCTGGAATTTCGAAACGACTACTGTAACACGTTGCCGGACGTATGATGTACAAAATTTTACATCATACTTATTAAAAATAGGAAAAAATAAATTTTATGCACGGCGAATATATTTTTGATAAATCCGCCAATTTGACAAATAGTTTCATTACGGTATCCTGTACCGGTACCGGTGCAAGTACCGGTACAGGTTACCATGGATACAATGGATTTATAGAAGATGTGCCGGTCCTCCGGCACTGTATTTCTTTACGACATCCAATCCTGTAAAAAGCTATTTACCGGATTAAAATCAAGTACGTAAAAGTGTTCTAAATGATACAGTATGAAGTAAAGGAGCCCTACAACTATAGCGATATCGCGCTAGAGATTAAATCCAAACGACTAAAATGGGCAGGCCACGTACGCAGGCTGCAGGATGAAAGACTTGTAAAATTGGTGTGGGAGGAGGTGCCAACAGGAAAAAGACCACTTGGGCGTCCCAGAATGCGTTGGAGAGACAACACCAAATCAGATCTACAGAAAATGAATATCCCTTTCGACCAAAAATTGATGGAAGACCGCATCAATTGAAAAAGAGTTGTGCAGTCAACCAAGACCCACCCATGATTGTTGTTATGACTATTATGCCACTGGCATCGATACAGGGGAGAACTGGTAACAATAGAGTATGTACCAACAGTGTATGATACGTCCGTCTTGTCAGAAAGCTTTTGTATTATATTTTCCAATAATTTGTTTGTAATTAGATGTTTACAGTACCATTACAAACAGTTTGTCAGTAGACTCCTGGGTTTTCATTTACGGCAGTTCCCTAGTCCAATACATCCGGACTAGGATATACAACAGTTGGCGACGAGGTACGTACGAGCCTCAGGCTTTCAATTCAGATTTTGGATCCTCATTCAACATGCCTAATCAAAGAGAAGCAGCAGTGCCTACAGACGTGGTACATTCGGTACAAACCGTATTTTCAATAGAAACTTACGACACTTCCAAAAAGTTTGATCGTTGGTTAACGAGGTTGGAAAGTGCTTTCAAAGTATTTTCAGTGCCATATGATAAGAAAGCGGCTTACCTATTACATTATATGGGTCCAGATGCATACGACGTCCTATGTGACAAAATTTCGCCAAATTTGCCGCCAACAAAGACTTATGAAGAACTCAAACTGACCATGAAGCAACACTATAATCCAAAACTATTAGAGATTGCAGAAATATTTCGAATTTTCAAAGAAAACAACACGAGGGGGAGTGTGAACAATGTTATTTGACTGCACTACAAAGATTAGCTACCACCTGCAATTATGGTGATTATTTAAAAAAAGCTTTACGGAATCAATTTGTTTTTGGCTTAAGCTCACAAGCTATTCAAAGTCGAGTACTTGAGCAGAAGAATCTTACTATCGAAAGAGCCATTGATGTTGCAATGGGCATGGAAACCTCAACAAAGGATGCAGCTCAGCTACATAGTACACAAGCAGGAAATAATATACACCATTTACAAGGTAAGGATAAGCCCAGAAGACACCAAGAAATAGGCAGGAGTAGACCAGCTACAATGCAAGGAAATCCGAAGCCTGGACAAAAGTGTTTCCGATGTGGGTCAACAAAACATTTAGCCAATAAATGTGGAGCTAAAAACCTTAAGTGTACAAAATGCAACCAAAAAGGTCACGTGGCTCGGGTATGTGTGAAGGCGAAACAGGGTAAGACTTTGAATGATATTGAAGAAATGCTTTCAATTCAATGTGGTAAACATGTAACATACAGAAAAAAAATTTACTCTTGATTTGTTGATAAATAATAAAGAGATTAGATTTGAAATTGACTCAGGAGCAGTAGTTACAATTATAAATTTTCTGGAATTCAGAAGATACTTTCCAGATTTACAGTTACAGAAAACTGAAACTAAACTTTTTAGCTATAGTAAATTACCTCTCAGAGTGGCTGGTTTTGTTCAGGTGAAAGTACAATACAAAAATATAAATAAATCGCTTAACATGTATGTTGTACATAGTGACAGGCAACCATTGATGGGAAGAGAATGGTTACGGCAACTTAATATTGGTTTTTGTAACTTAGGTGATAGTGTACAAGTCAATAGCGCTAGTAATAAATTGGATTTATTACTTTCAAAGAACAAAAATCTATTTAATAATGAAACAGGCAAAATTACCGGCATAAAAGCCAGTTTAAAGTTGAAGGCTAATACACAGCCATTTTTTATAAAAGCTCGAAAAGTAACATATGCACTGCTACCTAAAGTAGAGGAAGAGCTTAATTTTTTGGAAAAAGAGGGAGTGTTAGAGAAAGTAGAAAGTTCTGAGTATGCTACTCCCATTGTACCTGTCATAAAATCAAATGGTAAAGTTAGATTTTGCAAAGCTTTCAATTGTACTTTAAATAAGAATTTGGTGGTGGATGAACATCCATTACCAACAATTGAGGAACTATTTGCTTCTATGGCTGTTGAGGACAAATTTACAAAACTTGACTTACAGCAAGCTTATTTACAAATGGAAGTTCAACCTGACGATCGAAAGTACCTTACTCTCAGTACACCTAAAGGTCTATACAGAAGTACTAGATTAACGTATGGAACAGCAAGTGCTCCTCCAATCTGGCAACGTTCCATTGAAAATATTATTAGGGACATTCAAGGACTTACAGTGTTTTTAGATGACACTAAGATTACAGGGCCGGATGAGGAAACCCACTTGGATAGGTTAGAGAAGGTGCTGGAGAGATTTTCAAAGTACAATATTAGTATAAACTATGATAAATGTGTATTTTTCGCTGATCAGATTGAGTATTGCGGATACATTATTGACAAAGAGTATACACAAAACTCCGCAGAAAATGGAGGCAATTCGTAAACTATTAAGCACGGTTTCTTCAAAATTTAAGTGGTACATTGCATCCAATTTACAATTTACTTAAGGATAATGTTCCTTTTGTTGGGACCAAGGAATGTCAACAGGCTTTTGCAAAAATAAAGAAATAAATTCAGATAAGGTATTAGTACATTTTGATCCTACTTTACCAATAATATTAGCAACAGATGCGAGTCCTTATGCGGTAGGGGCAGTTTTATCTCACACCTTTCCAGATGGTACAGAGCGTCCGATTCAATTTGCTTCACAAACTCTTACTGCAGTACAGCAGAAATATACGCAAATTGATAAGGAAGCTTATGCAATTATTTTTGGTATTAAAAAGTTTTATTATTATCTGTATGGCAGATCTTTCACCTCATTCGGTGATAATCAACCATTGGTTCAGATTTTTTACCTTCAAAATCTCTTTCTACACTTACAATTTCACGTATGCAACATTACTCTCTATTTTTACAAGGTTTTACTTACAACATTAAATATAAAAATACTAAAATGCATTCTAATGCAGACGCGATGTCTAGATTACCTGTAAAGGAAACTGCAAACTATTCACATGACGCGTTATGTCAATTTGATTCACATGACGCGTTATGTCAATTTGAAATTTTCCGAATTGAGACATTGCCTGTAACTTTGAAGGAACTCGAAAAAAAGACTTCTAAAGACGAGCAACTAAAAGAATTACCTTTCGCTTTAAAAACTGGGAACGAAATTAAACCAGAGCATCGTTTTAACATTTCACAGATTGAGTTTTCTTTACAAAATTGTTGCATTTTTCGCCAACAGACTGCGGTGATTCCAAAATCTTTACGAGGTAGAATTTTGGAGGAGCTGCATGCTGTACATTTTGGCATTTTCTAAATGAAACAATTAGCAAGAAGTTATTGTTGGTGGCCCGGTATTTCTCACGATATAGAGGCGATGTGTCAAAATTGTGCAAATTGCAACAAGTTAAAAAATGATCCACCAAAGGTTACATGGCATCCTTGAGAAACTCCAAAAGAACCCATGAAGCGTGTCCACATTGACTTTGCGGGACCATTTATGAATTCTTATTTTTTTATTCTTGTAGATGCATATACGCGTTGGCCAGAAATTCATTCATTCATTCATTCATCATCGTTAAGAACATGACCACTAACACCACAGTTTCTTTATTGAGAAAAATCTTTGCAACTTTCGGGATTCCAAGAGTTTTGGTATCAGATAATCCTCAAACTTTTGTTTCTTATGAGTTTAAAAGATTTTTACAAGAGAATGGTATTGTCCATAAATTAAGTGCACCGTACCATCCTGCTACCAATGGGTTGGCCGAAAAGGTATGTAGAAACATTCAAAAAAACATTAAAATCTTTAAACGGCAATGACTCTGAAAAAGAAGCTCAATTGTCTAAATTTCTATTACATTACAGAAAAACCTCGCATTCAATAATTGGAGTAAGTCCTGCGTTTTTTGATGTTTAATAGGGACATTCGTACGCGTTTAGACTTAATACAGAAAAAAAAATGTTTTTAGTCCACCTTTTTACAACATGAAAATGAAATGTTCCGAAATTTTCGTCGGGGAGAAGGTTGAATGTCGAAATTATACAAACCAAAATAAGTGGGAATTTGGACGAATACATAAAAAATTAGGCAAATTACACTACTTGGTTAAATGTGACAATCAACAAATGTGGAGACGCCATGTAGATCAGATTAGAATTATTGGAGAAAATACGACAGCTATTGAAAGCGATCCTTCTGCAATAAATCCATTAAGGGATTTAGAAGTTTCACTTGAGGAAAATCATAAATCTGAGTTTTCCAAACGTGATTCTGAGGTTTCTTCTGAACAGCTGGAAAAATCTAGTAGTTCTGATTTAAGAAATGACAACTCAAAGCATTCAAGTACATTCCTTGTTCCACCTGAATTAACACCCGAGGTACGTAGATCAAAACGCGTTACTAAACCACCTGATAGACTGGACTTTTAGATTTCAGAGTGTTACAAAGTTACTTCTTTTTGAGTGTGTACTTGTTTTTGAATAAGTACTTGTATATTTTTCCCATAAAGGGAAGAGTGTTATGACTATTATGCCACTGGCATCGATACACGTGAGAACTGGAGACTAGGTGATGGTCTGTCTCCCAATCTATTCCTCTGAGGCTTCTTACATCTAATATGTTGCTCCCGTGACCGGCATCTACAATGATATGATCGATTTGGTTTCGGGTAATGTGATCGTTTGAAACCCAGGTCTGTGTGTGAATGTCGTTATGTGGGAACATGGTGGACTTTATTAACATGTTATACGAGTTGATCACTAATAAAAGATATAGCAACCGCACGAAACATATTGATGCCAAATTCAATTTCATAACAGACCTGCATGACAAACTGATTGCATGACACTTGTGCTAGCTTTACATGAGTTACATAAAATATAGTAGAAAACAGAATATCTGCGTATTACTTATAATAAAAATGGAAAAAGTTACTCAAGCGGAAAGGCAGCGAAATCTAAACGAGGCCCAACAGACAATAAAATTGCGCAACCAGATAAATGAATTGATAAAAAAAGACGGTAAGAGATACTCTGTAAGAAGAGTAGCAAGGCAGGAAGTAGCGGGTGAATTGGCAAAAAGTGTCGAAAAGCCCAGCTGCAGATTAGCGAGTAAAAGACGAGAACCTCCAGAGAAGGCAGAAGGAAAAGAAAATATGTAACAAATCCTAGTTAGGTAGCGAAGAGAAGACGAAGGCCAATCATAAACATGTCTGCAAAAAGAACTACAACGAAGGGTGAAGTGCCTGATTCAAAAGGGCCCACTTGCAAAACTGATTGAGTCTGACATACACCAATGATTGCCGAACAAATCAAAATAAAACATTAAAGGGATTGTCACTAGCCCCAACAAGTTGTAAAGAATGGAAGTTTTTCCAAGTCTACCAGAGGCTTTGCAGTATAGTCTCAGATTTAGAAGTTAAATATAAGAAACTATAATAATGCTATTTCTCTTCAAATTTATCATTTCAATTTTAGATTGCAAAAAATAGGCTAATCAAGGTGCAAACTTTTCATTGGACTATCCTGTACGTGCATTATGTTAACCTGACCACTAGATACAAATATAATTTGCTAATAAAACCCGCATAGAAGGACTCAATCAAACTATCAAACTCTAACAATAAGTCCAATGTTCGAGGCCATATTGTTGGCATCTATCATCCTTCGGAAATCACTGACCTCAAGTCAATTATGCATTATGCAGCAATATCTCGCAATCGACCCCTAATATGGTGGGGTTAATATGGATAGTTAACATGACTTGGATCATTCCAGATAACGTCCAATCTGTGTGAACATGGTTTTAGATGCTAGTTGCATTAAAATTTGGTTTATTGTTTTCCTTACGCAATACTTTATCATAACGATAGACTTCACTCAATTGGCCAGTTTTACTAACATCTCGAGTCGCATCTATTATAAAATAATAAGGTTGAGCTTATTATTTTATAATAGATATTAGGGCCAAGGCTAAATCACTGCAAAATGACTAAAAGTGTGTAAAAATATAAATTTCGCGGATTTGGAGAAATTCGAATTAAAAATGTGGTAAGGAATTGATTTCAAAGTACTTAAAATATCCAGGAATGCTAATTCAAAGTTTCAGGAAAAAACCGACATAGGATCTTCTAATTTTTAGTTTTTTTTGTAAAAAAGAATTCTTGGACTAAAATAAATAAAGTTTTTCTCCTAATATTTCAAAATACAAAATCGATGTTTTTCGGTAAATTAATGAAAAAATTAAAAAATGCCAATTGTGATGTTTTCGGAAAAAAATTAATTTTAGGATAAAATCAGGCAAATAAGAGTGCAATACTCACTCAAATCTTATAGTTACTTGTTTTTGGTAAAATTACACTTTGGAATAAATTAAATTAAATTTTAGTTAAAAGGGAACAAAATGCAAATTTGGTATTTTGCGTCTAAAATTGAAATTTTGAAGTTTTTTGACGCAGAGCGTTTGAAAATGTAAATTTATACTTGGGGAAAGATGCAGGTTATCACTAGGCCAAAATTAGATTAAGAATGACTCTCCCTAAGAGTAAATGCGTAAAATGCAGGTAATTAATTGATCGTCAATCATTTTACGTACTATGCTTCCGACAGACAATATAGAAACGACCTCCAGTATGTGCTATTTACTAATATCTGAGTACTATTTCCTGTCCTTTCTAAGGCCTCAAACTGACATTTTCTTACGCTCTATAGCTAATTTCGTGGCCCTTTAAAGTATTATTTATTTCAAATGTACATTGGGCAATATACGGGGGACAACAAAATGGCTTTTGTTTAAAGGTGGTAGACAATGATGAACTATTAAGCGAATTAACTTGAACTTCCATTGTCTTAGCGAGCATTAGGGTCGAGACTACTTGCTTATGTTCTTAAAGAGCCAACCACGCCCACCATTCCTATATCGTCGCCACCGTCGCGAGTCAAGCGACCAGCACTTGTGCGCCGTATCAACGGATGGCAGGCCGAAGAGACGTGGCAACTTGGTTTACTAAAGACGCTGTCATTGTTTCGAATGAAGACTGCTTCCTTAAGCTTTCGCATCTCCCAGTGTTGTTCCCTATGCACAAGCTTGGCTCCCGACCGCTTAATATTATGGTATTCTGACTAAGCGTGCTCTGTAATTCCCGATTTTGATGTTTCTCCTCTTATCCTATGAGTTCTGTGTTCCTGAACTCTTACATGCAAAGAACGCTTGGTTTTTCCTATGTGCGACATACACACACAAGGGATCTTATATATACAATCTCTTTGCTGATTTGAATTTTCCGGTTTGGTTTTAGAAAGTACGCTTCTTAATATATTTTTAGTTTTAAAAACCGCTCGCCTGTTGTATTGTTTTGCGATGCGTCGAAGTTTCTCTGAAGTTCATTTTATGTCCCGATAAGCCTACGAATTAGACGTACCTTTATAGCTCAATTAGCAGAGCATCTGTCAGGTTTACAGAAGGTGGCTGGTTCAACTCCGGCTGAAGGCCTACTTTTTCTTTAGTTTAAATTATTTTTCTACTGTCCGCTGAAGCCATAAACATCAGTTGTAAATTCCCACTTTTGTTGATACATGATGGTTCGAAAGGAAGTTCAGGTACTGTCCAGTATGCGTGGGCCGTGTGCGTGTCATCGACATACCGGAGCCAGACTTTGGATTGGCGCGTAACTTTTTCAATGAAGTATGTTTCAAACCACTCCATGTATCCCGTGTCCATCGAAAGCCCAACTTCCTGCTCAAAAACCTGATCTTTGACCTGAGTTATGAGCTTTTGAAGCAGCAGCGTACTATCACCCCCTCCACAGGCAGGGATGTTCTCTCTATCAAAGATGCATCCGCCTTCAGCCTGATCTTGACGATATCCAACGACTCCTCCAACGGCACGTTGGTGTATAGGCCTTTTACATCAAAACTCACAAAAGTGTCCCGATCACCTAGTTCTAAGTCCTCGTATGATAAGAGGAGAGACATCAACATCGGGAATTGCGGAGCACGTTTGGTCCGAGCACCATAATATTAAGTGGTCGGAAGCCAAAATTATGCATAGGGAGCAGCACTGGAAGAAACTCAAGTTTAAGGAAGCAGTCTTCATTGGAAGCAAATTACGGCGTCTTTGGTAAGTGCTGGTGGCTTCACGCGCGACGCTGTCGACGATCCGGCCAATAGGAATGCTGGGCGTGGTTAGCTGTTTTAATACATAAGCAAGTAGCCTCGAGCTTAATGCTCAGTTTCACTTGAAAATAAGCAGAGATCCCACTGCGCGAAACGTCGTGTATAAAAAAACTCAATAAAGACATTGGAAGTTCAAGTTGTTTCGCTTAATACTGCATTATTGTCTACCTCTAACTAAACCTCTAAACAAACGTTAGAAAACCGGTACGGACCTGGTATTAGCGAGAAATTCAGAGAGTACAAGCAAAGATTAAGCTTACCAAGGAAGAATGGCAACATCCACTTCCTTTCCACAGCGAGAGACAGCCACATAATTCCAGTGGGTTTGAATTCATCTAAAATCACAAATCCCTGGTGATCAAGCTCGCCGCATTCTGGACAGGGCCAGCCATGGACTTATTCGGTCCCAAGTCAACTATCACAGATGGAAAATATCACAGATCCTGGACGATATCGTACATAGATTCGAAGAAATCAAGGAATATACACTGGAGGAAGACAACACACACCCACTTTTCAGACAATAGATAATTCAAGCATCAAACTGAAAGAGAAGCTGGCCAAAAAGCACAATAGCTTATGATTCTTCAAACAAAGGAGACAACATTCGACCACCACCAGCAAGGCCAGAGAACAATAGTCAACACATCATCGACCATTTTCAGTTCCACTGAAGAAAAACTGCTGAGCAAAGGATTGAACTTTCCAATTGCTCCAAAAAGGATTGAACTTTCCAATTGCTCCAAATTCAACTCCATTGACATAATAAGTGATGCAGAATCAACGACAGTCCAGGGGGGCGGAGCGAGAGGAACTCAAGTGGAAAGTCAGAACACTATTGGACAAACCAAAACACCCACAGAGAAATATCACAAAAGAAGAGGATTTAGGCATGAGGGAACTGCAGAGGGACAAATTAATCAAGATCCTTCCAGCTGACAAATGAAATGCGACAGTCGTCATGGATGCCATCAGTATGATGAGAAGATACGGGAGATTCTGAGGAAAGGTAAATCTAAAATAATACCTAATAACCCGACTAAAAGGTTTGTAGGACAAATCTACAGAGCCCTAAAAAAATATGAACGACTCTTTCCTGAAGGTACTAGGAGGCCTCCCACACCACACCATAGTAAACCCCCACATCTCTATGAATTACCTAAAATTCACAAAACAACTATGCCCCTAAGGCCAATCAGGAGCTTTAGAGGACTCGCCAACAAGTTCTCTAAGAAGATTTTTCCTTCAAATCATCCAACCTTTGGTTCGAAAAACTACCTCCTTTGTACAAAATTCTGAACACTTTGTTAGTATTTTTCTCTGTTCCTGAACTCTACATGCAAAGGACGCACTGCTTGAAACGTCGCGTCATGTATAAAAAAAATTCAATAAAGACACGGGAAGTCCAAGTTGTTTCGTTTAACAAAATGGGATGAGCTGTATGCCGAAAATAATTAGAAAGCATAAGAGCAAAGTTTTGCGTATTAAACTTAATTAATTTATGTCGCAAAACTAATGCGCTTTACTTCTTCAATCTGAGGAGAGTTCTCAGGAAAAGCAAAACGGTGCTAGGGTTAATATTACATAACTAGGGTTAATATACAGTGTGTCCCAAATTGGACTTCCATATATTAGAGTTAGTTGGTTAAATGGGGAAAGTTGTAAACAATTCTGCTAGTAACGTAATGAAAAACTGTCAGATTTCCATGGCCAACTGTTTGGGAAACTTAATCATAAGGTTTATATGTTACCGGCAGCGAGGTGCTCAAATGTAAAATTTATCTCTCATGACCATTTTTTTTTAAATCTAGTGTTTTCCTTAGAAAAGGGTTTTCCTTTTCAAACTTATCCACTGCACCAAGTAAGCATCTACGTGTCTCCAATACATCATCGAATTTCGGTGGGGATATGCAAACAGGGGCGCTCATTCGTGCAAGGAGGCTCAGCCGTCGGATTTCCGTAAAGACGATGTACGTGTGATATCAACTCCCGCCTTTTACTGCTGCGGCACGTTCCAAAACACATTATCACTTTCAAATCTCCTTTTCTTCCGACCTATTTCTCGGATTTCGAAAGCCTATTTTCCGCTCCGTATTTAGTCCCATACAAATATCGTAAACTACTAGTTCAAGTGGCCTCTATCGAAAATTGACTAAATGTTACAAGAAGTTGAGCTTTGAAATGTTCACTTTGTTTAACATTCCGCAACGTCTCTAATAGTATTACATATCCTTAATAAACAGTCATAAAAGGGATTGTTCTATGATAAGGTCACGAAACGCGTCTTGGGAGATAAAGCTCTACTTATGCAGCAACGCTACAATCCGTGGTTCATTTTTTTTTGTTAAAATGTCATGCTTACATAAGGCTAACAAATTTCTAATGGTTTCATTTATTTTTTTTTTGCTATTCAGGCGCTTGCCTTTCATAACTTAAATTCCTTTTCTTGCTCAGGTACAATTATTTCCTTATTCTTTTTAGTCTTTTTGTACAACTTCGTGTCAACTTTTTTTAATTCCTTCTTTTTCAAATCCTCAACCTCAAATTTAAATTTTTTTAAGTCTTTCAAGTCTCTTTCAATATCTTATACTTGACCCTGATCTTCCTTTTCTTAGGTAATTTTTGTGCTTCTGCAATGCTGCGAGACCATTCACCGTTAGGGCGATATACCGTAGGTGATTCAGTAACTGAGGCGATTTGTTTTGCTGCGTTTTAAGGAAGTAACAAAACTCCTTGTCTTGCAGTCTTATCTTTCTTTAATTATTTGGATTGAATAATGCGTTAGGGCCTTGCCAAATGCATCTTCAGAGGTACAGAGATTTTTTAGAATTCTGCTTTTCTGACATCTTGAATTTTCTTTTTATTTTTTTTTACAGGCTTTTCGCATTTGATGTTATTTCTTCTTCTTGTACAGGTTTTTCTAATTGATGTTCATTAACTTAGCCTTTTACAATCCTCTTCTTGAGGATTTTCTTCCTCTTAATCGCCATCAATCTATCTTCCATTACGGTTTCTTCCTTGAGAATTTGGCGCCATTAGATAAAAAAAATATACACAGAGACTTCTCAATGGTTCGATTAATCGAACAAAAACGGGACCACCCCTGACTGACACCATTATCTGAAGAAGGTAGATACTAATTTTCCTCTTTTCTCTGGGTAAAGACGCGGAAAACACTTTTAAATTAGAATGTCAAATTAAAGAACAAAAAATGCTGAAGAAAATGGGACGCGTTATGTGTTTGGAAGAAGTGAAACACTGACTGAAGTAACTTGTGCACATAATGGAAACACAAATCACATGACCTTTTTATTTATTCGGCTTATTAATATTTCACCTACTGTGAGGTTTGCCACATCTTCAAATTACTGACTCAACGAATTCTTTGTTTCGTTAATCTAACTCTAACTCTAACTCTTCGTTTCGTTCCTCTAACGTGTTAAAATCGATATTTTGCAAAACAATATTTCTTCTTTCAAGACCACTGACATTCTCTCGGTACTGCAGAACTTCACTCTTGTCCATAAACTCAAACTGTTGTAGGTAACCGTCGACATCAAAGCCGAGTTAAAACTACTTTTTTGTCTTGACTATTACCATCATCTCTTTCTCCTAACTTGTTAATGTCGATATTTTGTAAAGCAGCCTTTCTTTTTTCGAGGACTTTGATATTCTGTTGGTACTGCACCCCTTCACTCTTATCGATGGACTCAAACTGTTGTTGATGACCGTCGACTTCAAAGCTGAGTTAAACCGACTTCTTTACCTTTACCTTTGTCTCCTTCCCCTTAAGTGTTAATGTCAATATTTTGCAAACCATCCTTTCTTTTTTCAAGATCATTGACTATCTGTCGATAGTGGACTTGACTCTTGTCCATTGATTCAAACTTTTGTGGATCACCGTTGACTTCACAGCCAAGTCAACCCGAATTTTTCGTCTTTACTGTTAGGTACTATGGTCACCTTCCCCTGAGCTGTTAATGTCGATATTTTGCAAAGCAACTTCTCTTCTTTCAAAATCATCAACATTCTGTTGGTATTACACAACTTCACTTTTGTCCATAGACCATCATCCAATCAATTCATAATTTAGATTTAAATAAATGCCCTTCTCCACTAGAGGGTTCTACAGGTCTCTTAAACCCAGCGATTCTAAAAGATGTAACCATGTGAATTTGGCGCTCAAAGTAGGTCATTAGATTCAAACCAGATTTTAATTATCTTGTACAATAACAACGTGCTTAGTTAGAAAGATAAAACCGATCATTTTTTGCAAGAAAAAATTGCTCTTGTAACTTGTGAAATAATAGAACAATTGGAATGAATCCAATCAGTTGTTCTTTTGCTTTTTCTTTCTCTCAGATGCCACAAACGGGAGTCCTTTTGGTTCAGTAGTTTTGGATATAGATCATTTTTGTTTTTCGGTTTGTAGACCCCTTGGAAATCACATCTAAACGCATACGTAACGTCAAAAAAGCAACTTTTAGTACCACTTTCATTCCACTCTGTGACGTTTGGAAGAGAGTGAAATCATCTCATTCAGACATAAAGGAGCAAACGTTTTTTTTTTCATTTTCTTAAACTTGACTAAAAGCGGTATCCATTTTTGGAACCTCTATGATTTGAGAAATAATTGACTGCTTAGAGTGAATCCAACAATCTTTCTCTTCTCTTCTTGTCTTCATCTAGACCACCTATCGGCAGTCTCATTGATTCTTCAGTAGTTTTGAAGTTAAAACCCTTCGATGATCGATTTTTGACTCTTTTTGAAATCAGCTTTAAACATACATTGTTAGAAAACCAACATATGGTTCTACTGTCCCTCCAGTTTGGTCTGATGCGTTCAGAAGAGCTTGAAATTGTTTAATTGAAATAGAAAACAGCATAGTTCTTATTTTGAATTTGATCGAAGGGGGTATTTCTTTCCATTTAGCAGTATCCAAATTTGAAACTCTATAGTTAAAGAAATATTAGACCGATCGGAATAAATATAACTTTTTTTTACTCTTTTTCGTGATCTTTTTACAGATACCGCAAATGGCAATCGCATTGATTCAATGGGTTCTAAGGTACACCTTTTTGGTTGTCAGATTTTAGGCTTTTCAAATCGGTTTTAAAAACACGTATTTAAAAACTCAGTTATGGGGCTACTCTCACTTATATTCCATTTTCTATGTTCAGAATGGACCCAAATGAAGTTTTTCGGTGTTCCGACTAAATATTGGTCAATTCTGACGTCGGAACAAGTGTAAATAATAGTTGTCAAATGCATTTGTGTATTCGCTTCTAAGTTTTGAGGTAGTGCCGACGTCCTCGAAGCAAGTTCCTTTCGAGTACAGAAATACTTTTTATAGAAAAATAAGAGCTAAGATGTTTTCACATGTACTACTAAATGAGGATTACCATCAGGTAAGTGGACACAAACAAGTGGTACTCCGGAATCGGATTAGCCAGAAGACAGAGAACAAAAATTTGAAACTTTTATAACACAAGATACAAAGAGAAAGGTATGCTGGTTAGTGTCCCTATGCTAAAAGGTACAAATGCTAGCATGCTGAACACAATTAATTGAATCAGTGAGGCTTCGCAGATGAATACTGACTGTTACGCCCGACCGTCGGTCCACAGAGATTCGGGCCGAAGCGGCAACGCTGAGCGCCGACCGCGACCTCAGGAACACATCTAGACTAAAGGAGAACCGGGAACAGTCGCTTCCGTCCTCGAAAATACGAGAATGTGTTCAGACCGGATATATAAACAAGTGAGCCGCGCGAGATGGCATCGAATCGAATAGATAGTGCAAGTAGTCAATAAGCGAAATAATCGGACAAGCGAACAGTGCGAATTGTTGGTAGAGAGTAATTGTCTTTTCATCGCGTTGTAAGAGTTAAAAGTAAATAAAAGTGTGTAGTTTGAGAGACGCTGAAGAAGCGCAAAGAGAAATTTTCTGTAAGAACAAGGACACAAAGGCAGCTCAACAAAGAGGAACAAGAACGAACAAGAAAAACAAAGGCAACGAGAGATAAAAACAAAGAAAAAATCAAGCTGCTCTGTTTCAAGCATTAACGGATGGTCGTCGGGAGTTGCAAAAACTTTTCTCAACCAAAATGACTGAAGTCAAACAAGACGTAGATCAAGTCAAACAAGACGTGGATTAAGTCAAACAAGACGTGGATCAAGTCAAACATGGAGTAGTAATGAAAATGACGGTGATGAAAACGGTGGCGGATCTGGGAAGCACGTCGCAGTGGGCCAACTTCAACCGCTGAGCGACTAAACATTACTAGGCCTCCAGTTTTCGACGGCACTACCTCTTGGAGTGTTTATAAAGACCAATTTGATGCTGCAGCAGTTAAAAATGGATGGACAGATTCGGACAACGAACTCTTAGTCACTTTGAGAAGAAAGGCTGCGGGCATCATGCCTACATTGTCGAACTCGTGTAATTACAACGCAATTTCCGCGGCGTTAGAGCGAAGGTTTGGTAATGCTCATCGCGAAATAATCTACCAGACAGAACTACGGATGAGGCAGCAGAAGCCAGGCGAAAACCTTCAGGAATTTGTAGCTGACATTGAGCGTTTGACAAGATTAGCGTATCCTGCGGCTGTCTCTAACTTCCTTGAGCAGTTATCAGTCCAGCAGTTTATGGAAGGAGTTCGCGACAGTGAAATGAAATGTCATTTGAGGTTGACTTGTCCATTCAGTGCAATCGAGGCATTAATTCGGGCATTGGAGTATGAGGCGTCGAGAATAAACACAGGCCACAGAGTAAGAATAGTTTAAGTACTGGAAAAGCAGCAGCCAAACTCAATCTTAAAGCAATTCATGGACGAGCAGCCTGAATTCAGGAAGCAAGTGACTTCATATTTCGACCAATCAAGGAGAAGGGCATAAGATATTGGTTACAGAAGAAATATGGACCAAAATGACGATCTATAGAATGCCGGATCTTGTTTCAACTGCCGCAGAATGGGCCATTTTAAAAGGGACTGTCAGGCTCGACGGGACAGGGTCAGACTCCGCCACGACGACAATCTGTCGGACTGACACATCAGACGGAAAACTAAGACTAGTGAGTGTAAAGAGGAGAAAGCTGAATGGCCCCACGGAAGTATGCAGGATCATTAGGATTGGACAGCTTTGAAGAAGCCTCACCATCCATGGCAAGACTGAACAGCACCCAGGCAGATCTCAAGGTAAAGGGGAATATCGACACTTCCAACGAGTAGAACAAAGACAGAAGGACCAAGCATTCTTAGGAGAACCAGGATTAACGTTGACGAACATTGGACCACTGAACAAATGAAGGTCGAACAAACAACCGATAATGCTGCGGGGTTAATACATCAATGGAAGTTGGATAATCTAAGAGCTGCGATCGACGTGGCAGGTACTTTTCCAGAAACGGACGATGGCAACAAATACATCTTAGTTGCCATGGATTATTTCAGTAAATGGCCTGAATCTTATGCACTACCAAATCAGGAAACTAACACCGTGGCAAGTGTCTTGGTTGACGAATTCTTCAGTAGATTTGGCGTACCATTAGAGCTTCATTCGGACCGGGGACGAAATTTTAAATCGCAACTTTTTAAGAAGATTATGGAATTTTTGGGAATCCGCAAAACAAGAACAACTCCGCTCCAACCCCAATCAGATGGCATGGTCGAGCGTTTCATTCGAACCAAAGAACAATACTTCTGCAAAATGGTAGCGGACCACCAGAAAGATTACGACCAATTTCTGCCTCTTCTAATGATGAGGTGTAGTGTATAACGCGACAGGACATACCGCTGCCAAGATTATATTTGTAAAGTACTTCGTTTTTTTGGTAAATTTAGTGTACGGATCACCAGAAGAACTGGTGAAAGATGTCCAGAACTATGCTGATGAACTACGAGAAAGATCAAAGGAAATCCATCGAAACGTGAGATCAAAGATAAAGATTGCCAGCGATCAGATGAAAGCCAGATATGGCCTAAAGGCGAATTCTGCAGGATTCAAGGCAGGTGACTTGGTGTGGCTGTATAATCCACAGAGGCAGAAAGTAAAGTCTCCTATGTTGTCTCTAAGTTGGTAGGGTCCACATACAGTCACCAAAGGGATCAACGATTTGGTATACAGGATCTAACGTACCCCTAGAACAAAGATAAAAGTGGTTTATCTTGAAGGGTTAAAGACTTACAGTCATGGAGATTTCTCTGATCGGGACCATCAGAACTAAATGGGGGGGCATTGTTAAGCCCGACCGTCGGTCCACAGAGATTAGGGCCGAAACGGCAACGCCGAGCGACGACCGCGATTTCGGAAACCCATCTAGACTAAACGCGAACCGGAAGCAGTCGCCTCCGTTCTCGCAAGTACGAGAGTGTGTTCAGGCTGAGTATATAAACCAGCGAGCCGTTCGAGATGGGATCGAATAGATAGTGCAGTTTAGTAAATAAACGAAATAAGGGGACAAGCGAACAGTTCGAATTGTTAATAGAGAGTAATAATCGTGTTTTAATCGTGTTGTGATAGTTAAAAGTAAATAAAGGTGAATAGTTAACTGACGATAATTGGAACCCGTATCCCATAACAATACGAATAACCGAACTTTACCTACCCGGCAATTTACACAAAAATTTGAAATTGCCGCCAACGTCTGCGCGACGTTGCCTCTATAACCTTTCAAGTTTTCAGTGCCATTGGTTAGATTGTGATATACATATTAGATACACAGGTAGTTGGTCAAAAATTTGTTATTTTGGAATTATTTTAGGTATAGTTGCCATTAAAGTGCCAATCGTTTTGTTAAGCAATACTTTTTAAAACTTAAATATTAATTATTGTGATATACCAAAGCATATAATAATCTACCATATTGAACGAAGAAAAAACATATCGCAGAGAAAACCGCAAAGTGGCGTTGCTGTCATATAATAATATAAATTCGTCAATTTTTTTGGACTCTTGGAATCTTGTACAGAACGACTCCAAAAAAATGCAACTAAAGCAACATCGGCAAAACTGTAACTATTAGGCCTATTCTGTCTAAAACGTAGTTGGTATCTGACTAGAAATTGAATTAACCATTTAGGTACAGTAGAGGGTCGGTACGTGGTCGCAGCACCGTTATCTTCCGACGTCGGGTTATCTTTAGCGAAGTCGGCTCGACGATAAAATGTTACTTAGGGATCCTGATTATCATTTAGATGAACCTTATTTTTATTTAAATTGACCAAAAGGGGCTTTTAATCTTTTTTTGAGATTATCAAACTTAAACTTCTGTATTTTGAGAAGTAGTATACCATAGATTGGAGTAAACGGTTCTTTCTTCTCTTGTTGTCCTGTTTCGTGTAAAGCACACCGAAGCCTCATTGGTTCAATGGCTTTAAAGATCATTTTGATGCTATATTATTGCATCTTTAAGGCTTAAACACATACCGTTAACAAATGGTACGTACTGCTTTCACCCCAATCCGGTTGGTTAAGTTCAGAAGCCATTGATAGGTCTCATCTAGGTACTTGTTCAACTTCTGTATCTTGAGAAGTAGTAGACCGATTGCAGTAAACGGTTTTTTCTTCTCTTGTTGTCCTATTTCAGGTAAATCGTACCAAAGCCTCTTTGGTTCACTGGCTTTAAAGATCATTTTGATGCTATATTATTGCATTTTTAAGGTTTAAACCAGTACCGTTAACAAATGGAACGTCCTGTTTTCACCCCAATCCGGTTGGTTACGTTTAGAAGACATTGATATCGTCCCATCTACATGAAAAAGAACATATTTTTTTTTCAAATTTCTATCTCTTTAGCGGTTTCCAACTTTGAACCTCATCAACTAGAGGAATAATAGTCTAGGTCGAATGAATCCAACGCCTTTTTTCTTGTCGTCGTTTTAAAACGTAAAAAACCAAAGGTTTATGGGAAGGAAAGACGTATTAGGTACAAAATTATCAATGGAAAATTTGTACGTGTGAAACTTAACAAGTTCCTCAGTTTCTTTTACTTTCTTTTTACACTATTGCGAATTTTCTAGAAACATAAGAACTTACGACAGCAAAAAATAATGAGGATTCCGTACCAACAGGCTGTGAACAAAAAGCATGATGGAAGTGTATACTTACAGAACTTTACCAAGACGAACTTATTCTCTGAGGTTGACTTTTGTAGGTATTTCCTGTTCAACACCAAGACACCTACTTCGGTTTTAATGTCCTCGGCCCAGGAAAGGGCCTCAAGGGCGAAAAATAAGCAAAAGATTTGTAAACGCTTAATTTCTCAGACTTTTCTTCCAAGACAGTCCGTTATTTTCAGTTATTCTTTACTGGATAGTTTGTTTTCTTTCAAATCCCATTGGTTAGTGCTTAGTAGTGATTAAAGTCCTCTCATTCAGATAAAAAATAACTTACTCAAAATTATTGCATAAAAACTTCTCGAAGTGGAGATTTAAGCTTCGTAACTAATTGCCCTGCTCTGGAAAACCATAGCAAGTAAGCAATAAAGAAAATTTCCTTCACATTCGTATAGATCGCCAAAAAAAGCAAAGAAAAAAATTACAGTTTCCCAAACGATAATTTCATGTGAAGTGAACTATTGAAGCAAAAACATTTCATCTAACAAGGTAGCATTTTCCGTTCCAGTTTTCCGAACAGGAAAAGAAAGGGCGGCCAATTATAGCAAGAGGCAACGAATATCAAAGGGTCATAAGGACTGATGCGCAAAGTTTCGATGTGCTTGTTATTCGAATTCGCTTAAAATAATTTCATCTGGAAATTAGAATGGGTCCGGAGTTCGAGCACTAATGGAACGAAAGGCGCTGAAGTTATTCTATCATCTTCCATATTGAAGTTATGGCGACTTCGTCTTCGAGTTTTCGCCATTTGCAAGTCTAATTATGCGAAAAGCCATTTCGGTGTTTGATTGCCTCTGACCGCCCCGTACTGCAATCACAACACACAATTAGTCGCGGCCGGAAGTGTTGGACTTGTCCGAGCAGTTTCGATGCGGAATGTCACTTGCAGATAGCTTGGAAATGCCCTCAAGTCACTCAAAATATACCGCGTTACGCTACGTAATTATAGTTGTTATTATTTGCGGAGGCAGTGGAACGAAGTTGACGTCATTTTAGGGAACGCTGCCTCCGAAAAGCAACAAATAACTCAGAGTTTCCATAAGGGGAAAGCAAATAAGGAGCTGGATGTCGTCTTGATTTGATTATGTGCATGCACTGACAAAATGGTCTACATTTATATGATTGAATATCGATTGGTTTGAGTACATAGAGGCGAGATGTCGTTTTCATATTTGGGCTCAACAAACGAGCGGAATTAGGTTTTTCGGTTTTGCGTTTATGTTTTTGACATATATGGGCATCCAGCAACTTTCCTATATGTTATTCTTCTAATATTGGCAAAAGCATTTATGAAATATATGCTCCAGTAAGCACAGTTACGTAAAAGTCTACGAAAATGAAACGTAACAGTTAAGGTGTAAATAACGTCACAGGGAAGTAAAATTGAACTTGTAACGCATAATTTTCAACTCACAAGCACCTCTTTTTATCTCACAGTTATATATAACATTATGTTATGGAAATGTCAGGCATTAATATGTAAATTATACATAAAAAAATTATGTAAAATTTATATAAATGAGAAACGTAAGGTTTATGTAACATCTCGAATATATTTATTATCTAGAATCTGGGATGTAAATGTGATGTCAAATTTAGTTAACTTTATTGACCACGTTAAACTAGCTGAACTGAGGACACCTAAACTCTACGCCGCACCTGGTACTGAAAGTACTGAACAAAAAAATCATTGTATCTAACTTATCTGTTTAATTTCAATTTTTGCCATACATCCCAGTTTAACACATAGGACACAAACATTGGTAGTCTATGGTTTATCATATAAGGACACAAACATTGGGCAGCAGTATTGTTCTCTCAGCTATTAACGTTTAATTAATAACCTATTAAAATTATAGTGTCACCTATTAAAAACTACTAACATGGGAGCATATAAAACCTAGGCCATTAACATGTCATACAGTTTTTACCACAACCGGAACAAAAATTGAGACCTCTAACCCCTCAGCTACTTTCTATCGCACTAAATGTATAGAACTTTTTTCCTGTAATAATATTATATTATATTACGAACGAAACAAAAATATAGGGTGTATATAATAAAACCTCTTAATAAGCCATGGCATTAAAACGCTTGCCTGAGATAAGTTCATAAAAAAATGAAAATCGGTACATTTTATGTCACTTGTTTTAATATAGTCATCTCAGACCCACTGTTCTAATTTCATGGCCTGCATGAGGTTTTTTTTTTTTTAATGAACGCGGTATTTATTTATTAGCTACAGTTTATAGCATACTTTGTATATATTAGAAATAAAAATTACTTTTAAATAATTGTTAAAATTCAAAAACATTGACAGATATTTAGTTTGTCAACAAACTAAATCTTCTTTTTAAGAAGTCATTTCATTTATTATATAGAGTAAATAGAAACATTTAACTCAAATTAAAGCCCTTGGTTCCAAAGTTGAGTAAAGTGATGAGAGATTAAATACTCCAAAATGTATACAGTTTTTTTCCAGTTTCGGCCTCTGGTAACTAAGACGAAACGGTTCTCCTATAATTTTCTTAAAGTCATTGGTATGATGTGGATTGGGTTTGTAGTATTACTATTTCTGGAAGTTTTTACTACTATAATAAATACATTTTTACTGCTATAATACTTAGATTATAAGTAGAGGGTTTGTGAGGGAGCCTCCTCCTCTCCATCTCACTCCTCCTCTGAAAACGTATGAGAGCATACCCTCCTCCTCCGTTCGATACCCAGCCATTGCCCCACCACCGTTACCCCCACCATCATCATTTACTTATATAAATGTCGAATTGCAAGTTGTGGTACCACAAGTTTAGAGTTGTTAAAGTTGAAAAGTTTTATTTACGAAAATGTCATTCTCTAAATTTGCTAGTCAAAATAATGATTATTTGTCAAATAGTAAGAAAAATAGTGTGAGTGGAATAACCAATAAAGTTTTAAATATTGTGAATACCCAGTTTTTTCATCTTAACAGCTCTTGAAAACGCTGTTTTCGACCTTTTAAAACGACTGATACCATCATTTCGCAAGCTCTAATTGTGTCCATCCACAGACTAGTTTCGCCGTTTACGGCTGATCAGTGAGGCTTTGACACAATTAGAGCTCCCGAAATATTGAATGTTCAAGACACGCTTCATGGCAGTACCGAGAGAAGGTTCCCGGTGGCGCCATCCGTGTCCGTTTGTTGAACTAACGAGATTACACCCGTCCAGTTTCAACGTCAATGCCCGGTCTAAGGAAAAAATGATGCAGATTACTGTAAAATACAGAAATCGATTTTTAGCCGTCGGTACTATGAAAACGCTGGTTTCGACCTTTTAAAACGACTGATACCATCATTTCGCAAGCTCTAATTGTGTCCATCCACAGACTAGTTTCGCCGTTTACGGCTGATCAGTGAGGCTTTGACACAATTAGAGCTCCCGAAATATTGAATGTTCAAGACACGCTTCATGGCAGTACCGAGAGAAGGTTTCCGGTGGCGCCATCCGTGTCCGTTTGTTAAACTAACGAGATTATACCCGTCCAGTTTCAACGTCAATGCCCGGTCTAAGGAAAAAATGATGCAGATTACTGCAAAATACAGAAATCGATTTTTAGCCGTCGGTATTATCAAAACGCTGTTTTCGACCTTTAGGACGTACATGACTTTTCACCCAAAATAGTAATTGTGGCAGAAATGGATTCTACATGAATGCGAGTGAAGATGAGTGGATAAACTTTAGCAAGTATGAAGGTGTAATTGCAGATTATTTCTACTATCCTGGTGTTGATACGTCTATAATTCAATGTGGAAATATTACTTCAAGTTTTGAGAAAATTAATGACTTTAATTATATATATCTTGGTCAAGAATCCATTTATAGTCTGTGGAAACAAAACGTTGAAAATTACTTTAATGTTTACACAACAACAGCTGTAAATCAAATTGGCGACTTGCTCACTAATGTTTATAATGTTTTAAATCTAAGTGAAGATCCAAATAGTGAGTCAGCAACATGTTGGAGTTTCTAATATTATATCCAGACGGGGAGTTAAAAAGCCGACTTCAGATGCATGAAACAAAAATGAAATATTATAAAGAAATATGTGACTATTAGTGAATTAGTGAAAGTAGTAATAAACCACATGTGCTAAGAACGTGGGATTTCGCATATAGACAAGCACGAAAAAGTGAATATCTTAAATTATATTGTCACAGAACTCGATTCGAAAAAAGAATTGCTAGCTGCAGTTACATAATTAATGCTATACTAAGTGTAGAGCATAAAAATAAAATATACTTAAGCTTATGTAATAAAACTATTATTTTTAATGACTTGCATTCTATTATAACAAATTACAAAACATTTCTGCAACAATTCTTCTTCATAGAAAGCACCTTCAATATCCTTGTTTCGCTGATCTCTTAAAAGATGCGTTCTTGGATTTGTCAGTTTAACCTTCCTTACTTGAAAATCTTCAGTAGACCAATTTGGAGTATATCCCTTAGCAAAAACTTCCCATTGTTTGGCCATTCTTCCAAAATCATTATCTTTGGTGACAATATGGAATTTTTTTTGACTTCAACCATGACAAACAGCATTTACCTGTCCATCTTATAATACATTGCAAACAAAATTTATGATTACAACTATTTGGGTGACAGACTTCATTCACTTTTTCAAAACAAATAATGCAAGTCACTATTTCTTCATTTTGTTGTTCTTTAGTTGCATATTCCAAAGCAAAATCGTTTCTGTCTTCTTTACTTGGATAAGGTGGAGAGGAAAAGATACTCATAAATGCAGTGATTAAATTGATAAAATGATTTGGCCTTGGTAAGTCTACACTTGGATCAGATGTAGACAAAAGACTCTCTATGTCTTCATTGTCCAAATCAATTAATTCATTATTTGGTAAGTCCAAATCTAATCCAATTAATGGTGTCAATTCCATAAATTGGGTTGGGGGTTCTATGGGTTCATCTCTTTCAACCATGGTATCAACTGAACTAATTCACTCATACTAATTTTAATAATACCCCTCTGCTTATACTTTGTAAATCAAACTACTCTTGCACTTGAACTCTCATAAAAGTATAATGCTGTATTGGTGGAGGTGGTAATGGTGGTGGGGCAATGGACGGCTATGTGGAGCTGTCGGAGGATGAGTGTACGCTCTCATAGGTTTCCGGAGGGGTTTACTCTCTCATACGTTTTCGGAGGAAGAGTGAGATTGGGAGCAGGAGGCTCTCTCACAAACCCTCCACTATTATAGCATTTTAAAGTTTTAATAGTATTATTATAGTTACATAAGTAAAATGTGACTTTAAATGTATGTAAATTTTACGTAAATGAAACAGGAGTACTTAGTGGGCTTTAGTATGAATATCCGATAAAAGCGTGTCCTTAGAGAGGAAATAACCGTAAGTTTATTTTTTATTTTACAACCTTATGTTCCAAATGCAGCCTAGAGTTCAAGCCTATGGTAAAAAAAGTAAAACCATTTTTCTACGAGAAAACTTTAATCTCTCGTTTTGAAAACAAAATTAAAAGTGAGTATCCAGTGTGCTCATCTATAAGTAGTTTTAAGTTTTCTAATAAACTGGTGGAAGACTTCCTTTCAGATACACCATGAGGTTAAACGCTTATTGCACGTGCCTATTAAGTAACTGAATGAGCTGAGGAAGATGTCGCGTGGCTGATGATAACTTAAACCTTTTCTTTAACGACGTTTTTCAACTTA
This sequence comes from Taphrorychus bicolor, assembly GCA_951812265.1. Classification (NCBI taxonomy): domain Eukaryota; kingdom Metazoa; phylum Arthropoda; class Insecta; order Coleoptera; family Curculionidae; genus Taphrorychus; species Taphrorychus bicolor. The sequence goes on along the minus strand of OX638297.1, from coordinate 57,816,842 downwards.
CCATTTCTTTAACGACGTTTTTCAACTTACCATATACAAAATTCTACACTTAAAAGTATCTATATAAAACTATAAAAGACTTTGTTATAATAAACGAAGACGTCTCCTCCAAAATATATCTAGACGAAGACATTCCTTCGGATCAAAATTTCGACTCACCTTCCATGTAAAGAGAATAGTAAGAAAACTTAAGCAGGACAACCTACACCAACAAGTTCGGAAGAAAATTTACAACAAATTTAATAAAATATTGGAAAATAGTAGCCACAAAACAAAAATAGAAACATGAGATAGCGAAAACAGGAACGGATGACATTTAAAATTGTGAAACTCATGAAAAATTAGGTTATGTTGCAAAAGCAACAAAAGAAAACAAATAATTACATGGAAAGGCTAAAGAGTAATCGAAGGAGCAAAAGAACTCCGGCTGCAAGAAATTTGTAGAGACTGCCTGTAATTTGATATCTTGCAAGTAAAACATGACTTGTGTGTGAAACGTGACTCGGATTACAACATAGCTACTGATACCGACAAAAAACTTGCAAGATGGAAGATGAGGGAACCTTTTGAAGACGATTCTGGCAATAGCGTGACTACAACAGTGAACGGGAACGGAGGCCCATTATCACATAGGAGGAAGTGAATTCAGCTATCAGTCAGTTGAAGAACAACAAGCTCAACAACCGACAAAATACAGGAGAAGTGATCAAACTAATGAACAAATAAAGTTATTAACTACCTTTTTTCACAAAATGTACATGAAGGTCAGATTCCAAAAAACTGCTCTTCGTAAGCAGTATGTAATCTTCAGTTTGGTCTTCATGAAGGCTAAAATACACACGTCATCGAGACTCTTATAGATGGCCAAACTAATAGGTGCGAAATAATGAAGGAACAAAATGTCATTGTATAAAAGTATACAAAAAACATTAAAGAATAGAGTTTGTCTCCCTCTGACTGCCCAATAATATGGACTGGAAGAGCGGGAATAATATTCATAACAAATGATCCGTCTTTTATTTATTCATTATACACTCCATAAGAATTGCATGCAGACATCGCCATGTTAGAAGTTAAAACCAAAACAAATGAAGGTTTCAAATACTATGGTTGCCCTGATGACCACCATAATGGTATTAGCATCACTTCGACTATGACAATCAAGGCAAACCGCGTATTGACGACCTGTACGACAAAGAATGTAAATTGCGCCACTCGCTACGCTCGTGGGCTCAAACGACATCTTCGGGAATGATGGCCTAGATTACATGCTTGTTAGATATAATATTATTATTTATTTAAGATAATGAGTCAAATGTGAATGATATACACGGTGAGTTTTTTCATAACATTAGTGAAGAGACCTCACAAACCAGCAGAAATAGGTAAAATGGGGAATTAACAGTTTTAGAAGATCTACTCAAAACTCTTTTCACATATTTATAAGTTATTATAACTCACCAGATTACTTGTTGGCAAATACTAAATTTTGACGATTATGTTCAATTATTTTACAAAGAAACTTGCTTCTTTGTAAATTCTCCGGTCGAGACACTCACCTTATTTTAATTATTTTACTTAAGATTTAATTTTGGCAAATTATTTAAATCGAACGAGCCGAGTTATTATTAGTTCTAGAGAAATGATTCATACCAAAGTCATAGATCATTTTACTGTGAATAAGGTGTACAAATCAGATTTGCCCTCATTTTTAAATCATGATAAAACCTGGAGAAAAATGGCCAGTTTTAAAAAACAACCGTCCAGTTTTTGGCCTCAATTTATAAAATACCTTTGTAAATCATTTATTTTTTCTTTTCTTTCCATTTAAAAACAAGAATGTTTTTTATTGTCAATTCAAACAGACAACTATAAGAAAAAATCGTCAACATTTTGTTTTTACCAATTATCCATCATTCCCCATTTAACCATCAACTTAAATTCTACTAGTTTCTGACATCTCTTTATTAATGATCGAAAAAAATCACCCTCCTATAATTTTTATGCACCATGATTGCTACAATTTCAAAATTTTTTAGAGAATATTATAATTTTTCAGCTGTTTTATAACAGAACCTCACCAACTCTAAATTTGGTATAGATGACGCGAAAATATAAAATAAATTGAAAAATTAATTTCTCTACACGTTTTGAAAACTAGCATCCCCTTTTCTTCGTTTGGTCCAAACTCCATTACAGGAACTTTGACATGCAACCCAGATTCTGGAGTCTCAAAAACACAGTTTTTACAATAGCAAACGTTAGTTTTTGAGAAGACAGGCTTTGAGATATTGTCATAAATTATAATAAATAAAATATTCCCGATATATTTGAAATTGACTAGTGTGGCAACAAAATAGGAATTAATGACTTCTTCTGTTGCAACATTATCAAAAATAAAATAAAAAAAATAAAATATTATTTAATTAACATAATGACTCAAATGTGAATGATATATACGGTGAGTTTTCTCATAAGATTAGTGAAGAGATCTCAGAAACCAGCAGAGTTTCGAAATAGGTAATTGGGGAATTAACAGTTTTAGAAGATCAATTCAAAACCCTTTTCACATTTTCAAAAGTACCTATAACACAACTAAATTATTTTTAAAGAAAAGATAAAAAAAGAAGTTATTAAGATGGCTCTTTTGTTAGTTTCATGTTCTCCTTTTCTCTTTTTAGGTTACATCCTGATTAGGGGGTAACGGATTTACGAGGGACTGCTCTGTTACACCGTGTCCATAGATCATGATCCATGGCTTCGTTGGGACAGCGTTAGTTCAAGACCAATGTTCGTGGTGAAGAGCCACATGCTGCCAGAGCTTCCCCTGCTGCAAAACTGAAAATATTGGATCAAGACAAGGCAGGTCAATAAACTCCCCCAAATCAAAGCGTGGTACGGTGCTGAAGAATGTATGACACAGGGGTGATTGTGCCACAAACGGTAAACCTCCAGGAAATGGGCGAACCATGGTAGTAAGTATACTTGCTGTAGTAATGCGGGGCCCTGCTGCAGTCGACATTTATTTCCCTTGATACTCGTGGGAACATAAGCTGGAGCATAATAAATCTACGTCCGACAAGGGGGACCATGCCTTGATCCTCAAATAACTGAGCAATCTATGGAGACCGGTCAGTCGGCTCCAGAACAAGCTATTGCGGTGAATGAAAACCAGCCCTCCACCTGAACAGCAGAAAATAATTCCGAAGAAAAGCTTCTACAATCTTCTTCGGAAGATGAAAAAGCCAATCCGGACAGTGAGGCTGCCGATGCTCTTGGGGGGTTATTTCTCAAGAGAAGACGGTTACCAAAATCTACACTGAGGCCATTAAAAAACTTAATGAGCTGAGGGGCTAACTATGCTACCGTTCTAAAACAAATACTGGAAGAGAGAGATGGGCAAGAAAACAGCTCCCACAGCCAGCTCCACCGAAGGTGCAAAAAGCCAACGGTCGGAGGGTAGGCCGCACACCCGAGCAAGCTTCGAGAAAGTGTGCGCGAGGGGGCACACTTTTTCGAAGTGACCAACTCCGGCTGATACAGGATACAATCTTGAGTGCAGTCGAAAACCTGTCGGAAGATGGACCACAGGTAAGGTTCCAAGGCTGCACCCATCGCCTAGCGCGCGGCTGGCTACAGGTAACCTGCGAGAACGAGGAGAGTGCCGCATGGTTGGAAGCTTCGGTCGACGGGCTCCAACCCTGGGATGGCGCTCGTCTCAGACTCATAAAGGGCTCAGAGTGTCCAAAATTCAACATCTGTGTAGCCTACATACCAGATGACACCACCTACCAGCGACTAACGCCTAAAAATTTAACTATTATTATTAGTTATAACATATACTAACGCCTGAAACGGTAAAACTGCGGCTCAGGAAAATGAACCATGAGCTGAACATCAGCGAGTGGACGATCATACATCGCGTGGGAGTGGGTCCTGGAAAACTTGCAGTTCTAGCAGGCATGGAATTCAAACCTTCTTCGGTTTTGGAAGGATTCAATTCCGCCACAGACCGAAGCAAGGCGGACAGACCACGGGCGGAGAAAGCTGGCTCTGGCAAACTACCCTCCGCTGACGTAATAACCAACTGGATTCTCAAGATGTTAGAATCCAGACTGATCACTACATCATTAAACGATGACAGTGTCAGATTCACAACAGCGGGAGATTGTCCACAGGGCGGGGTCCTCTTTCACCACTCCTGTGGTCCCTACTGGTGGACAACCTTCTGGCTACTTTGTAACTATGGGGAGTCGAGGCCCAAGCATATGCGGACGACATCGTTATCCGTATAAGAAACCACCCACACCAACAAATCTCCAGCACGTTGCAAGGGGTTGTGGATGTTGTACACAGCTGGTGTTTTAAGGAGAACGAAACTCTACGAAAACGGTGATTGTACATTTACCAGAAAAAAGAGGATAGATTGCTTGAAAGAGCAATCTTTCTTCGGGACGACAATCCCGTTTACCAACGAAGGTCTATCTAGAAGTCATCCTGGACCAATCACTCACATGGACCCCACACAGCTCTCCCTTTGGTCGTGCAAGTCATGGGGGTCATCAGGGTACGGCAAATCATGGGGGATGGGACCTCAACAAACTATGGGGCGGTAATAAGACCGATAATCACGTATGGGGCCATAGTTTGGTATCGAAAGAGTAGACACATTCCGGAGTGTACGGGTGATCGGAAGGCATCTGCACGGCAGGGGCTGAAGCCTGGGCTGATTCACCACAGTGTTTCAGGCAGAGATACATGCCATTGAATTGTGTATCCGACATCTATTAGAGGAAAGAAATAAAGATCATCGCGGATAGTCGGGCAGTGCTTCTACCGCTTACTCTTTGCGCTGCAACCCCAAAACTGTTTGTAACTGCCACAGGACTCTGAATACCCTATCGCAGGAGAAAAGCATCACACTCGTATGCATTCCGGGCCATCGTGGTCACAAAGGCAATGAGAGGGCCGACTCTCTAGCTAGAGCTTCACGAGACCGAGACCGAGACTTATATACTCTCGGTCTCGGTATCGAATTTATAATTGAGTCTCGGTCTCGGTCTCGGTCTTGTGCATCGAGACCACGACCGAGACTCGCATAATCTCGGTCTTGGTCTCGTAGTAGCAATTCGAGTCTCGGTCTTGGTCTCGAAAAAAGGTAGTCTCTCGAAAAATCTTATTATGTTTGAATTGCATATTCAATTTTCTTCTGAATTATTGAATTATAATGCACAGTTTTCAGAGAAATTTCCGTTTTTTTGCATGAAGTTACTTCAGGTTAGTTTAATGTAAAACTGCATTACACCTGCTCGTAGGTTCGCCGCACTGAACATATTTTTTATAAAATATATATGCGTCCTATATATTTCCAAGTACTTCATCCTTTCTCTCCTTCAATATAAGCGTGCTCTCATTTTTTTAAATCTAATCACCACTAACTAGACAGCAAGCTCAACTTCTCTCTTTATCCACTCAAACAGATCATAGTCCACTGAAAGCTAAGCACACTGTTACATAACATGGTAGCATTGTAATGCTTTTTATATTGATATAATTCTTAGCATCTTCATGTTTACTGAAAATTTCAAAAAGCGTCTTGGTACTGTTCAATAGATTGCTCTTAATAAAGAGTACGATCGTGACATAACAGACATGTTGATTGGTAAATTAAGCAGAAGAAGCTTTCTAATTTTGTGTCCCTTTTTTTTATATTAAGCAGCTGGATTCAGAGCTGAGGACCGCTTAATGACATCAAACTTGTGCTTTCGTCTGACGAACTGTTGACGAGTTTTTCTTAATCCTACATGCAAACAGAACACGTTTATCGATTGCAAATCACGAGAAGAAAATCTGCACATCATCGAGAATGCGCAGATAACAGAAACACAATTAATTTAATGCACAAGACTGCGATTAAACCCAAATGAACAAGAAACGATTACTTTATCGAACTTTCAGACAACTTGCTGACCTACTTTTTGATTGATACACTTCCCGCCAGGGAGACAGCGATGTTTTACTTACGAAAACTGAACTTGAACTATCATCTACTCCGAGGAACGAACGCGTTTATGCAGACATCAGCCAATCATATCGAGCGATCCTTACCATTGCTCCGCCGCGAAGCTGGTCAGTCAATGGGCTTCGTATGCGTCCTATATACTTAGCTATCGACACAGCTACAAAATTTCATTGAAAATATGGAAATATTTCAAATCAGGTTTGATATTATAGATTAGAATATGAATTTCGAAAAAGTGCACATACTGCCAATGGAACAAATCCTACTTTTAGCTTTATTTTGTGGTAGAATGAAGTAAGTCACAATAGTCACCAACTTAAAAATTACCCTGTATAGAAATAATACAACACTTTTGCAAACACAAAAACTTCATCATATCGTTAACTGGCAGGCTAGTCACACTAAGCAAAATTATACAAGTTATTTATGATAGTTGATAGTTATTTATAAATATAAAAGGCGGAAAGTGACAGTTTACACTTGGCTTAATCGTCTTTGGTTCTTACTCTCTTTGAATCGATTTGAAAAATGAGGAACATAGAAAACTTAGTTAAGTACGGGGTATTCATTATAAAACTTCATCTATTTGGCTGTGCAATGTCAAAAGAAAAGGATGGAGAAACAAAAGTCCATTTATTTTGATTATGTCATCCATTTCCGTTAAAATTTCATAGCCTGCTAGATGAAGTTTTATAATGAACAGTCCGTATGCACTAGAGTAGTGTCTTTTAATACTAAGAATAACTATACGCAACGCACTATTATAAGGACCTGCTCGCCTACAGATTATAATACCTAATATCTTCCAAACGAATGATGTATCGGTCTCGGTTTCACAGACCGAGACCGAGATCGAGACCTAGACAGTCTCGGTCTCGGTCTCGAAGTCGATATTAAAGTCTCGTGGTCTCGTGAAGCTTTATCTCTAGCTAGGAGGGCGGCGAGCTTTGCATTCGTAATCCCGGAGTCGGTACTGGGAGTTCCATACACTCTGGTTAACGCTGAGCTCCAGGACTGGTAAAGAAAGTTTATCACGGGAACAGGGAGAGCACAAGCCCAAACATTCCTCAGACTAAGTAGGAGGCAAATTAGAGTGGCCACTGCACTGTACACAGGACATAGCGACCTAAGATCTCACATGCACAGACTCGGACTGTCCGAAGAGGCGGAGAGTCGGCTGTGCTTAGAAGACGACAGTTGACTACGTCCTATGTGACTGCCCGGCTATTGCCAGATCGAGATACTCACTGTTCGAAAACATGATCATTGAACCTCAAGATGAACACGCAGTGTCGCCCAAGAGACTCATCAAATTCGTTGAGGGTCTGGGCATAATGGGTGAGAGCTAGTGAAGCTAGCAGGGGCAAACCTTGCTGGTAACACTTCGAGTTAGCCACAATAGACCGCGGATCGGGGTCTACTGTGTTTATTATAAGTCTACTCACCTTGAATACAATACAATACATCTTAATTAAGATGGGTCACAAAAAATCTGATCAGTTAATCTTATACAGAGGAAAATGATTTAGAACTTTGGTACACACATAATTTCTCTAGAGCTAATAATATCTTCGCAAGATCGATTTAAATAAATATCGAATTTTTATTTTGGATAATTATTTAAATCGAGCAAGCCGAGCTATTATTGGTTCTAAAGAAATAATGTATTCTAAATCCCTGATATATCTCATTTTTGACTTATGATAAAAACTAGAGAGAAATGGCCATTTTAAAAAGTAGCTGTCCACACTTTGGCCTCAATATAAAAAATACTTTTAAAATAATTTATTTCCCCTTACCGTTCTTTTTAAAAACAGGAAAGATTTTTATCATCATTCAAAGATGACAGCAATCAGAAAAAATGTGAGAAGCCTAGGTTGTACAGAACAAAATTATCTACAACTTTTATTATCATCTTGTATCTGGTATTTAGCTCATCTTAACCAATAATGACTTAATTTGCTAGATTGATTTTAAAAAATTGTTAAATTTCATTTTTACCAGTGAGCGATTAAATTTTTCAGAAATGTGGAAAAGGTTTTAAATTGATCTCCTAAAACTGCAATTCTTTCCCCATTTAACTTAAACTCTGCTAGTTTCTGACATCTCTTCACTAATCATAGAAAAAAAATTCACCCTGTGGTAATTTTTATGCACCGTGATTGCTACAATTTCAAAATTTTGAAGAGAAAATTACAACTTTTTGGCTGTTTTACTTGCTACACCAAATTTAGTATAATGCTAATGAGAATTGGTGGTATTTGGAAAATATAAAATAAATTGAAAAATTGACATTTTTCTTCAACTTTTCTACACGTTTTGAAAACTAGCGCACCCTTTGCTTCGCTTGATCCAAACTTTTGAAATAGAACTCGGTCTCGAAAACAAAGTTTTTACGAAAGCAAACTTTAGTTTTTGAGAAGGCAGACTTTGAGTTATTATCATAGATTGTCAATAGTTCTGATATATTTTGAAGTTGAGTAGTGTGGCAAACAAAAAGGAATGAATGACTTCTTCCTTTGCAACACTTTATAAATAAAAAAATATAGAAAAAAAAGCGCATTGGCTCCAATTTTTTTTTTTTAAATTATTCTTGTGTTGGAGAAGGGTAAGAGCTGAAAGATGCACGAAAACCCACGTTCTCGTTAAAAAGCTCTTAATTTTTTTTTGTATGCGAACATCAATTGAACTTAAACTATAGGCCTTTTCCCTTGGAAGCGAGTACATATTTCGGTTCCCTCCCCCATATATTCGAATCCATTGTGGGCAGATAAGAAGTTTGCTTGTTATTCCGGCAAAACTCCTCTAGAACTTGGCCGATGAGTTCAAATGCAAAGTTTCGTTGCCGAGATACAACCAATTATTTCCAAACTCCCTCTTAAATTTGACTTTGAACATGTCTTAGCGAGATTCCGTTTGTAAGTTGGAATTTCATCGTGCAAAAGTATGGGGAACATTTTTAATGAAGTCGTTATTTCCGCCTTTCGTACCAAAGAAGGTAAAAAGGATAATTTTTTTTACATGTTTTTGTTCCATTTTTCTTCGGTGGAAAAATAAGTATGTAGTAGTAATGACTTTCATAATTGTGATTGGAGGAAAATTGTCATGCATAAAAGCTATTCTAACAAATTGCTCAATGCTCTCAATAAATGTCAACGGTACAAAAATTTGATTATCATTTATTATTATGTCGTATCATTAATTTAATCAAAAACTAATTACACCACGCGTAATTGAAAATGATAAATGAACTAATGAAATTCATGAGAGGCATATAAATTGAAAATACACTTCCTGATATATTAGTTGGAAAAATACTATAAAATCAGATTATTAATTATACTGTGGCTATAAAGTGATTCATGATCGAACTTAAATAAGTGTTATCAACCATATTAGCAGCGAAATGGGTTTCATTGTTCCATCATATCCGCACTAATTTCAGCTTATTAACGGGCGATTCCCATAATTCACGGCTCCCTAAACCGGCTTCGATATTGAAGTAACAATTAACCGAAATTTCTATCCCAAATTGAAAATGCAGCCAATTAAAGCTTATTGGGTTGATTCGGACATGGAATCCTGCGCCATTACGAAAATAATTTGAGGAAAGCAGATACAAACAGTGTAACACCCATTATGGCTCCACTTCCAAATTAATCAGACAACCACAGATCTTGATTAGGTCGCTCCTCAAAGCCGGGCTGTATCCAGCGTGGGTACATTTGAATCAAATGGTCTGAGCTAAAAGTTATCAAAGGGTATTTGTGTCCTTGTGCCCCTCGCAACATTTCGACCACCAACCGGACAGGCAGGAAATATTCCACGAATCCGCTCCCAAATCTACAAAACAACGACGCTTTTTCATTTTGCTGTTCAAATAATGCGAAACTGAAACGATATTAACGGATAATGCACACGCGGCAATACATCAAACAATGCACTTGTGCGATTAAAATATTGTAAACAGTTCGCAGTGTTCAGTGGTTTATTGATTTTGGAGTAGCAATAGCAGCGTTAAAAAAATGCTTGTTAGAGAGAGGCATTGAGTACAGTAAATAATGAACATCCGACATAGCTAGAGCAATGAAATTTATGAAAAAGCTTCATTGTTCAACTAAAAAAAAAAAAAAAAACTACATTGCAGTGTCGAAAGGCGTAGTATGCGTATTTAATGGTATACATTTACCTACAGGTTATTCACCCCTAACAATTCCAGTAGTTTTATCAAGCATTGAAATCAATTTTCAATTAAGGTATGTTGGGGAAATATCGCCGTGCTAAGGAAAACGTTCTATTATTTGCAAAACTTATATGTTATTTAAGAGAAATCGACAATTGCATTATGGATTTAACTATCAGCCAATAATTAAATTGCAAAAAAAGCTGTAAAAATTAAGTGAGTGGCGGTATTGACAATAGGGGCGGGAATTATCGCTGGCCATCTTTGTGACTATTATTTTGAATTTTATAAGTGTTGGAGCAATAGTTTGAAAATAAATACACCAGTGAAAATAGGTTTTAATAAATAAACTTATTTTTTGTCAACAACAAAAAAGAACACAAACATAAAAGTGGCGTTCGAGCCTATAACTAAACTAAAAAATGTTGGTGGCGCCATCGGACGACGGCAGGTGCTTCCACTAGGGCGTGCGAGATGATTGTGAAGTGATCCAAAAACCAGTTTTCTGCCGACATTGTCACTTCCCACAGACAAATGGCCGGGATTTCGTACCTATATTGTCTGGGGGCGACGTTTAGCAGAGTATCAAACTCATTTCTCTATCAGTCAGAGGATCCATAGACCGGTTTCGCTGTTATTACAGCTCATCAACATGGTATACCTCGAACCTGACAGATAAATAAGTTTGAAAGGCAATTGGATCAATTTATTGTCAAGATACAGTGGGTATATGTAAGTGGACACTTATATTGGAGTGTGGACATGTAAGTGGACACTTACATATACGGGGTGTTCGTTATAAAACTTCATCTGGTTGGCTGTGAAATGTCAAATGAAAAGGATGGAGAAACAAAAGTCCATTTATTTTGATTATGTGATCCTTTTCTGTCAAAATTTCAAAGCCTGCTAGATGAAGTTTTATAATGAACACACTGTATTTTGAGCAATAAATAGATCCAATTGCCTTTCAAACTTATTTATCTGTCAGGTTCGAGGTATACCATGCTGATGAGCTCTAAGAAGAGCGAAACCGGTCTATGGTTCCTCAGCCTGATAGAGAAATGAGTTTGATACTCTGCCAAACGTCGCCCCCAGACAATATAATTACGAAATCTCGGCCATTTGTCTGTGGGAAGTGACAACGTCGGCAGAAAACTGGTTTTTGGATCACTTCATAAACTAAAAAATGTTTTAAAATCATATCTACAGACAAAGAGGGCCAACAAACACCGGTATTTTGTCTTTCTTGCTTAAACCTAAACCGTCTTTGTGTAAATAGCATTGACAGCTACTGCACAAGCGCATATCTGCGACCCTTTCTTCATTTCAGGTTTCGCAGTACCAGTGTTCCTGACTTTTTTGATTAGGGTTTTTACTTCCTTTAGTTTACTTACAAGCCGCAGTGTTGGCCTTCGTTGAAGATGGTTTATTTGTTACTTGGTTGATAAAAAGACCTTTAGTTATCACTGTAACTTTAGAATTAATGGCTGGTCCTCTATTGCGGGTTGCATATTTCTTAGTCACCATATTTAGCAACCCCTCAAATGAGGTTGTAGCGTTTTCTTTTTCAGAAAGAAAACCTACTGGCTTCCCTTTCATACCTTCATAAATAACCAGTACAATACCATTTTATTTCCAAAAATATATGACTACCTTGGCCGCCATGTGTGTTCACCTTGATTATCGTCTCTATGCGATTCTTCTACTTCGAGGTCTATGGTTAGAAATCCTTTGAAAGTTGACTTCTTTTGGACATTGACATGTGTCTATGGGTTGATTAATTATTTTGCTGTCTGTACAGCATTGCCAAATTCCACCAATATTTTTACTTAGATTCCCTTATTTTCTTCATGTGCTCTTCTAATACTTTCCTTAAATTTATCTTTTATTTAGCAACAATGGCAGAATTTTTATATTTTGCGGTTCATTTTCTCTTTCCTTTCATTTCCACCTTTCGACATTTTAATTTCCGTTTTCTAATCAATTCTGAGCCCAAGTGGTAAAGGTAATAGTTATTTACGTTATAAGTCCGGTAAATATAGTTTTACTGTAGGAGTAAGATGTTTCCGGACGAGGCGCTAGCCGAGTCTGGAATTTCGAAACGACTACTGTAACAAGTCACCGGACGTATGTTGTACAAGATTTTACTTCACACTTATTAAAAACGGGAAAAAATAATTTAACCGGCGAATATATCTTTGACAAATCCGCCAATTTGACAAATACTTTCATTACGGTATCCTGTACCGGTACCGGTTTCCAGGTTACCATGGATACAATGGATTTATTGAAGATGTGCCGGTGCTCAATACTGTAAGATTTCTTTACGATATCCAGTCCTGTAAAAAGCTATTTACCGGATTAAAATCAAGTACGTAAAAGTGTCCTAAATGATACAGTATGAAGTAAAAACGTCTAATGGTCCCTTTTCCATCTTGACCACTGTCCAGGGCACATCGGACGTGAGCCTGTCCCCAAACGGCTACAGCCTAGCCATGTGGCTATTGTTAAATATTCTCATATTTTGGGGTAAGACTTCCTTTAATTAATTTAAACTTATATAATATAAGTCTTTCCTTGTTCAATTATTAGGTCCAAAGTTTGAGTAATAAGACTCAACACCTCTCTTTTTTTATCTTCCAAGTGCCTACCATTCATCTTGCACGAGTGCCGAAAATGGAGCCGTTAGTGACGGTGATGGATCTTAGGTCTTAAACCGTCTGGGTTTTGAGCCCCTTTGCCGAAAATGGAGCCGTTAGTTACGATGATGGCTCTTAGGTTTCAAGCCGTGCAGCATTACCACACATGATACACTGATCCTCTACCTCAACTAGCAAGAAAGCCCTACAAACTGGCCAAGTACTTCAACTGGTAGGAGTAGATTTAATAACCAAGTATACCTGCAATAACCATAGGTAAGAACTAACACCATGATAAATAAATGTGCATAATTTTAATAATTCCTGTTGGTTTTACTTTGGTTTGATCATCTAAACAATATGAACATCAATATCTGCTATGATAATTTTCTCAATTTTAATATTATAGCTATATCTGTAACTTAAATTGAGTGGCGCCCAATTAACAGGTCTCGCTTATCTAACTATACTAAGCTTCAACCCTTTTTATGTCATTTTGACTACGCCCTAGCTCTCCACCTACCCAAAGCTGCCGTTATCATAGTATGTGGCTTTGCTAACTTTTACCTTTTTTAAAATACGTCACAAGGTATCTTTGCTTTTTGTCCATCTCAGCGAGCACTTTTTCCTCTGATTCACTATTGGAGCCTTAGCTTTCTTCACTTTCCTCATCCGTAGAATCGCTTTTGCTTGAAGCAACTCTCTTACGTTATTTGTCATTGGGTGTCTTTTTAGATGGTCCTGGTTCATCGTCAATTGCTGGGGTTGATGGTCTTTCAGTGACTGAGCTTGGGGCAAGCGCCTCAACAGGTAAAGTGTCAGGATCAAATGGGTAATATCCTGTAGCAGAAAAAAAAAAGATTTGATGTTTGACGGCGTCAGGCATTTATCTCAGAGCACTGAAAAAATAACCCCAAAGCGTTGTTTTGTTATTAGGCGTTCTTTCTATTTCTATTTCTACTGAAAAACAGTTTTATCCATCGGTTGTAATTCGTGGGTGGTGTTTCTCGGTAAGCAATATAGCGTGATTCCAAACTCATCAGCAGTAGTCGCGATCGAGCGATCTAAATGGCACTTTGCACCATCAAAGATCAAAAGGCAACGACCTGGTGACCTGAATTCGGCAAAATGTTTCAACCATTGTTTAAACACCTCAACAGTCATGCTGCTTTTATCAGTCATATATGCCTTACTTCTTGGAGGTAGACTGTCCTGCCACTCAGGCTTCATCCTTTTACCTTTAAATAACACCATTGGAGGAATAACACTACCTATTTCGTTTCGACATGAAACAACCGTCACATTTTCGCCGTGTTCATTAGCCACTAGATGTATGCGTTTTGCTCCTTTTGTGCTAACGCGGTTTGCTGATGGTGTAAAGACAACCTACATCCTTTCTCGTCCATGCTGTAGATACAGTGTTTAATCAAAATTTCTTGTAATTTTGTAAAGTGGTCATTAACCACAAACTTATTGAGTTTATGAGCTCTTGCCAAATTCATGTTTAGAGCTTTTCCGTTTCTATTCTAATGTTCGGAATCCTCCTCAAAAAAAAGGTCTTTAACCAATTACGGCCAGCCATTTTTTCCGTTCATCAAACTGGTTTGGAATGTTATTGATTGCGCAAAAATTGCACGCACAAAAGCACACCTTTCAACGCTCTTGATGTTAAAGGGTAGCCTATATCGGCTAATCAAATAATTTTGCCACACAAAACATTTTCTTGTTACTTTGAGATGACGTCACGTGTTTCATATATGATTTTTTCTAATTTTGACTACAAATACCTACTTAGAAAGAATTATTATTATTATTAAACTTCAATATTTACCTTTAAGCCACTTTGTATCTACTCAATACCGTAAAACTGTAGCAACGGTGTGACACAACCGAAACCTATTTATTTCTATGGTGATGAAACGAACTTTTTCTAATTTTGACATATAAAGTGGCACTTTTCAATACTGATGACAGTGACGTAACGTCCTACTTTTCGTAACAAGTTACGAAAAGTAAAATCTTTCGTAACTAGCGATGAAAAGTTGGTGTCACCACCAGTTGCAGGTTTCGGCTGTGGCACACCGTTGCTATAGTTTTACGGTATTAAGTAGATACAAAGTGGTTTAAAAGTAAATATTGAAGTTTAGTAATAATAATTCTCTCTCTAAGTAGGTATTTGTAGTCAAAATTAGAAAAAATCTTGTATGAAACACGTGACGAAAAACCTTTTTTGTGTATCTCATTCAAACTGCGGGAACTCGCTGCGCTCGTCCCGCAAACATTCATTCGTTACACAAAATCGGACTTTTCGTAACTGGTTACATAAATAGCTATTTCATAACCAGTTACGAAACATTTTACTTTTTGTAACTAGTTACGAAACAACTTTTAACATGGTTTGTAAAAGTAAATAATACTACCTAATTTTAATATAATCATTTTTAATGCGTTTGTAGAAAAAGTATTGTATGGTATTCGTATGCGTAGTACCTTTAAAAAACTCATGCGAATTACAGAAACCGCTTCCCTCGCTTAAAGTTGCACTTTTAACACTTGCAACATAAATAGCTATTTCGTAACTAGTTACGAAAAGTAGGACATTACGTCACTGTTATCAGTATTGAAAAGTGCCACTTAAAATGTCAAAATTAGAAAAATATACTTACCCCACTCAACACTGTCGAAAAGAATTGAAATATCTCACTAATTGTTACAGTGGGAGAGCTCTCAATACGAATACCGACGTGGACACGGTGCTACTAATATTTTTATTGTAGTTTTACAAAAGTATCGTCTCCCAAACGTTTAAAAATCGATCCTAGACTTCTTGTGAAATATTTCAAAAATGGACTTAAAACACGTGACTGGCGGAATTGCCGGCATGACAATATTACCAAAGCATACCTTATTATAGTAAATGTAATTAACTTTGATTCCGCTCAATTTCAGGTTGAACCATCAAAATAAAAAATCAAAAGCAAATCGAAAATAGAGAAACATATTTTTTCTACAAACGTATTAAAAATTCAACTTTTAACACGCTAATAAATTGTTAAAAGTAGCGTTTTAATGAACTAGTGTTAAAAGTAAATAAACTATTTTATGAAACTAGTGTTAAAAGTAAACAACTTTTAACACGGTTTTTAAAAGTAAATAATACTACCTAATTTTCATAGAATCATTTTTAATGCGTTTGTAGAAAAGTATTGTATGGTATTCGTATGCGTAGTGCCTTTAAGAAACTCATACGAATTACAGAAACCGCTTCCTTCGCTTAAAGTTTCACTTTTAACATTTGCAATATAAATGTCTATTTAGTAACAAAGCTTCTCCTACTCCTTTAAAAGCCGAAACTTTAGTTTGATCAAAGTTTTAGGTTAAATATGAGTGGGACATGGAGGATGGGAGACATCATATTGTTACGGGATACGGGTTTCAATAATTTATCGTCAATTAACGACACACTTTTATTTACTTTTAACTATTACAACACGATTAAAACACAATTACTCTCTACTAACAATTCGCGCTCTTCGATTGTCCGCTTATTTCGCTTATTTATTACACTGCACTATCTATTCCATCTCATCTCGCACGGCTCGCTGGTTTATATACCCGGAGTGAACACACTCTCGTACTTTCGAGAACGGAAGCGACTAATCCCGGTTCTCGTTTAGACTAGATGGGTTCCCTGGCTCGCTGTCGGCGCTCGGCGTTACCGCTTCGGCCCGAATCTGTGTGGACCGACCGTCGGGCGTAACATTGCCCCCCTCTTAGTTCTGATCATTCCGATCAGAGATATCTCCACGACTGTAAGTCTTTAACCGTTAAAGATGAACCACTTTCATATTTGCTCTATGAGTACGTTAGGTCATATCTGGCTTTCATCCGATCTCTGGCAATTTTTATCTTTGTCCTCAAGTTTCGATGGATTTCCTTTAATCTTTCTCGAAGTTCATCAGCAGAGTTCTGGACATCTTGTACCGCTTCTTCTGGTGATCGGTACACCAAATCTACCGGAAGACGAAATTCTTTACCAAATATTATCTTGGCAGGGTATATTATCTTCCAAATATTATCTATGTCCTGTCGTATTATGCACTGCACCTCTGTAGAAGCCATCATTAGATGAGGCAGAAATTTGTCCCAATCTTGCTGGTGGTCCGCCACCATTTTCCAGAGGTATTGTACCATGGTTCGGTTGAAACGCTCGACCATGCCATCTGATTGTGGATGGAGCGGAGTTTTCCTTGTTTTGCGGATACGCAGAAGTTCCATGATCTTCTTGAAAAGTTGCGATCCAAAATTCCGTCCCTGGTCCGAATGAAGCTCTAATGGTACGCCGAATCTACTGAAGAATTCGTCAACCAAGGCCCTTGCCACGGTGTTAGTTTCCTGATTTGGCAGTGCATAAGCTTCAAGCCATTTACTGAGATAATCCATGGCAACTAAGATGTATTTGTTGCCATCGTCCGTTTCTGGAAGAGAACCTGCCACGTCGATTGCAATTGTTTCAAATTGGGGGGACAACATTGTATTGCTTCATTTGCCCCCTAGTCATTCTTTGGGGTCCTTTTACGCAGCAGCAGGTATCACATTTTCTGCACCACTCTTCGAAGTCATCTCGGCAATTCACCAAATAGTACCTTTCCGGAATTCTATCCAGGGTCTTATTAACTCCAAAATGGCCTCCAGACACTCCATCGTGCATTTTTCGCAAGACATCTTTCCGTCTACTTTCTGGTACGACAAGCTGCAGCGTAGCACTTTTCCCGTTGGGACTTTCCCAAGTCCTCTTCAGTAAACCATTTTGAATCACCAAGGAATCCCATTGAGCCCACATAGCTTTTACTTCCGGGCTCTTATCTGCTATGTCATTCCAATCAGGTCTTTGATTTTTCAACTTTCATTGACCTATTAACCCCACAGCATTATCCGTTGTTTGTTCGAACGTCATTTGTTCAGTGGTCCAATGTTCGCCGAAGCCAAATCTGGTTCTCCTAAGAATGCTTGGTCCTTCTCGTTGTTCTACTCATTGGCAGTGTCGACATTCCCCTTTACAAGGCCTGCGAGATAATGCATCTGCATTACCATCAGACCTGCCTGGACGATGTTCAATTTTACCTTGGATGGTGAGACTTTCAAACTGTCCAATCCTAATGATCCTGGGGGTTGCCGTGGGGCCAGTCAACGCTCGTCCCTTCACACTGACTGGTCTTAGTTTTCCGGCTGATGTGTCAGTCCGCCAGATTGTCGTCGTGGCGGAGTGTGACTCTTTTCCCGTCGAACGCGACAGTCCTTCTTATAATAGCCCATTCTGCAGCCGCGCCGTTGAAACAAGATCCGGGTTTCTGTAGATTGGCATCTCGGTACATTTTCCTTCTGTAACCAATGTCTTGTGCCCTGCTCCTTATTACACTGCACTATCTATTCGAACCCGTCTCGCGCGGCTCCCTGGTTTATATACCCAGCCTGAACACACTCTCATACTTTCCAGGACGTAGGCGACTGTTCCCGGTTCTCGTTTTGTCTAGATGGGTAACAGGGTTCGCAGTCGGCGCTCGGCGTTGCCGCTTCGGCCCGAATCTCTGTGGATGCACGGCCGGGCGTAATACTATGATAAAAAGACACGTCTATGGAAGAATATCAAAAACGAAATAATTAAGTATGTATTTCAAAATATTAACAATGATGCGTTTGAAAGACGATATTTTATTGCTAATATCACATATTAAACCTCAAAAGATAACGAAAAAAAAAATCTAGTAGAAGAGAAATTGTATGTTGTTAATGTTGAAAAATTCCGAAGAAATGAAACGTATATTTAAAGACGACAAAACCGTCAGTGCTATAATATCATTTTCTAAGTCTTCACTAAGTTTATCAACTTGAAAATTAAAGGGTCGACGAAGAATCCTGGTAGGGACACCTCCAAAAATGGATGAAAATAGATGGCCAAAGAAAGTATGGCAATGGATTCCTCCTGAGCGCAAAAAGCGCGGAAGATCACCCAGAAGTTGGAAGAGAGGTGTCGAAAAAGCTATATAGGTCAGAGATTCGACAAACCGAAGGAGATGCAAGTTGAGAAGCGAGAAACCGCTCTTGCCGTAGCCCAAGTAGCACTGTATGACCAAATAGCATTAATGGCCAAAAGTTAGTTATAAAGTTGTAAAAATAGCCAGAATTTGGTTGTTATTTGGCCATTTATGTGAGATAAATTTTGGCTAAAAAATTAGCCATAAGAGCGCATCTATGACCAAGATTCGAATATAAAGTAGCATTTTTCGTGATGGCAATTACTGAGCCAAAATTTTGGTAAACATTACACTTTCTTGCCTGGTCAAAACTTCCGAATATTTACTAGATAATATATCTATTTTCTTGCAGTAAATCTGTGGCTTTTCTGACCAGAAGTATAGCCGAAACTTGTTTTAGCCAAAATGACTACAAAATTTGCAAAAAATAGCTAATTTATGAGGCCACATAATATTGACTTAAAGTAGCCATAAAGTAGCCAATTTAACTTACTCAAGCTGGCTTTACATTTTACTTCATTAAGTGCCGCTAGGGGGCGTAAAATAAACGACGGCCGGAATTGCTATTTTTTCGCCACTAATTGGTTTTTATGGCGGAACGGCTGCATTTGCCTCCTCACGATCGTTGTAGCCTTGATGAATATCTGCAACAACCCAGCGGCTATGATTTTTAGACTATTAAATTTTCTAATTTAGCAGCAATTCGTAAAGTAATAAAATGTACATATGCAACTATTGAATATTTCATACCTTTATCGTTAATATAAAAGCATTTTGATACATTGAGTCGTCAAAGGGAGTGTTTTCGGAAACGTATTAACAAAATCAGAAAAATTTAGTTCAAGCAGGTAATTTTTTTTTTATTAGTGTAACATATAGGTTGCAAAATAATGAAAATTGCCTTGGCGCTTTGAAATATATTAAGTATCTCCTCTAAATTCACAGTAAATTTACCTTGGCACTAAAATTTTAGTCCATTATTTGAAGCAAATCGATGTAGTCTGCAACTAAACTATTCAGGATATCATATACTTATCCACACAAGACCATCAGTCCTGTCATGTCGGCATTTTGAAACTCCATGCACAGTTGGTTTGATGAAAGAACGCAAGGCAAACTTGGAAACTAGCTCTAAATATCAAAATGTAGCAAAATTTTTAGTCATAAAAGCTGTTTTTTTTAGCACCCAAATTTTACCGATTCTATCTACAAAATCTTGCATTCATTGCTAAAATATGGCCTAAATATTGGTCAGAAAAGCCGAGTAGTGACGCAATAAAAGTTCCCCATTTTCGCCAAGGTGCCGTAATAATTTCGTAATAGAATGGCTTTTTTTGGCAGCTTTTGTAGCCAAATGGTTACCGATTTTAGCAAGGATTACGAAACAATCGCCAAATTATGACTTAGAATGCTACTAGGGAGGAACCTCGTATACACGAGGAATCAAGAATATTTTTAAGGGAGGAATGGGGAATGTTTTGTTTTAAATATTAATACAGAATAAAGAGAATTGTTGGAAAATAACTTATATAGGAAGGGATGAACTGTGTGATTTCAAAATTAAAAACAGGTCGTGCAACAAAAAAAAAAGAAAAGTTATATGGTCATAGGAAAAAAAAACAAATACAAGTTGGACAAATTCGTGTAGAGGTGTTTTCCTTGATGAGAAAAGCTCAATGAATAATCAAATTGAATTCAAGCTGAACGTAAACGTGTTCTGAAGATTGTTTTACAGAAGAATTTAAAAAATATTTAAATGTCCAAAATAAATTCGTAATATGGACTTATTTGGTATTATTTCAATAGTTTTTGTGGTTAGGGTAGTGTTGGGAGTTTGGTTGTCTCGTGTAGTAAAGCACCAGCAATAAAATTTCATTTACCTTTTGCTTTATTTATTATTATACAGGGTGTCCGGTATGTATGTGGCATAATTTCGGGAGCATATAAGGGAGGCCAAAATAACCCTAGTTTGTCATATAAAAATGTTTCCTAAAGTGCTTTATAACGGAGATACAGGGTGCCAAATGGTTTATGTGGCGCATAAAGCGTCATAAAACCATGCTATAGTACATGTTTTACGCCCTCAGGGTAGTCAGGGATGGACTTGCCGCCACACTCGTTGGTCCAAAATTTTGACAGATGTCATTTTACAGAGCCTAATATTTAAATACCTTGGACACTCCTCTCTAAAAAAAGATGCTCTTCATTTGTTTCGATAAATATAGCCGTTTTCGTAAAAAATAGATTTGTTGTATATGAGGTTATTGCAATAGAAAATTAAAGTACGTACGGCTATAAAACACCAGTAGCTTTTATTATTATCTAACAATGTGTTATTGGGTACGTTCCTGGAAAGTGTGTCAGCGCCACTTATTACTTATACCCATTGTCAAAGTTTTTGAATATTGTCTGATTGACTGAGTACGCAAAACTGAAATAATGGAGTGTTACTCCAGTAGCGAATATGCTACCATGCATTTAATTTATGGACAAGCGCTCGGCAGTTGTGTAGAGGCAAGAAGAATTTATTCCGATACATTTCCAAATCGATGCTTACCGCAGCGAAAAACTTTTAAAAAGATTGATTTTCGTTTACGAGAAACAGGTAACATTCAATTAAAGTAAAATAAAAAGATCCTAAAAGTCGGTGCAAGTTCATGCGACAAAGATCATGAGATTCTTCGAGAACAACTGCTACATCCTTATCACGTCCAAAAAGTACATGGCATATCTCTTGCGGATTACTCTGCAAGAGTGAATTACGCAAATAGGTTTTTGCAAAAACATAGACCAATTCCAAATTTTACTAATATTGTTATGTCCACGGAAGAAGCTGGTTTCACCCAGGACGGAGTAATAAATTGTCATAATTTACATATCTGGCACGAAGAAAATCCGCATGCGATAGTGCTGACAAAATGTCAACAAAGGTTCATGGTTAACGTGTGGGAGGGAATTATTGGAAATCATCTCATTGGACCCTTCTTTTTTGAGGAAATATTGAACGGTGCCAAATATTTGCAATTCTTGTGCAACAAAATTTAAACAATTTTTTAGAAAATGTACCTTTAGAAATTTGAAATCAGATGTGGTTTATGCATGACGGTGCACCGCCGCATATTAGCGTTTTGGTTCGTCAGCAACTATCAAACACTTTTGGTAATTGGATTATTGTGTCCCACTCCTTACTTTCTGTTTGGTACTGTCAATCATTAAATGTTAAATGCTAGTATGGTTTTTACACTTTTTTGTATTATTTTATTTATGAGTTTACTACAACTATAATGTTGATGGGAATGACTATTAATTTCCATCACTTTTCTAACAAGCATTCTTTGTCGTCGAATGTTGAACTTTGGGATTTGTTACACAGACATATTCTTGGGTTTCAGCCCTGAGGAAGACTAAATTAATAGTCGAAACGTTGGCCATTTTACGATAAAAAAGAGGTGTATTATTTGTCCTAATCCTGCTAGTTTCACCAGTATTTGATTATTAATGAATACTTATTCTGAAATGTAGATGTTGGTCTAGAAATTATAGAATATTGGTATACGTTACCAAGAAGGGAAAAGAACATCATCCCGCTGTTTCATGAAAAAGAAGAATCTGCTTGCTCATAATAGGATCAAGAACCACTTTTGAGACCCTCGGAATTACGAAAATAGAGACGTCTAAATAATGAGGGCCCAAAATTAACCGAAATGCTAATAAAGAGTTGGGTAAGTAAAAGTAAAAGAAACTATTGATATTAAGGATTGTAAAATACAGATGTTCCTCATAAAACCCTTAAAAAGATTTAGTAGTTACAAAAGAACCCTATACCACAAAATTTCTGCACGATTATATAGCAGATAAACCATTGGATTACTTTCTATGGGGAAATTTAAAAAGACTTGTATATTTGACAACAGTTAACACTAGAGATAACCTCATATAGAAAGAATAACACATCCCTGCAACGAAATTCGAAGCAATCTAGGAATACTGTTTCAAGTACAGGGTATCCCATTTTCGGCACTTTTGCGGGGTATCTCCCTGATTTTTAAAGATAGAGGGTTGCGGTTTTCTCGACAGTGTGCTACTTTTTTGTGAAACTAAAGATGGCGCCAGCAGAATTTTTATAGCCCTTTTGGTTTTTGAGATACAGGGTGGAATTGAAAAGTATCGCTTTTGAGGCACCCCCCGCATCACAGTTATCTTTAAACTTATCCAAGAAGTTAAAACGCAATCTTAAATAATTTTTTCCGTAGAATCCAATGGCGTAGTCAGTTCTTTCCTAGCAACTTCAGTTTTTGAGTTACGAAGCAAATATATGTTTTTTAAATGGAACACTCTGTATATTATTTTTCTAGTTTATTAGTCATAATGTGGGCTTTCCAAAAATATATAATTGTATGCAAATATTTTCAAAACAAAGCTCAGAATTTAAGATTTTCTTAAATTTTTATTTTTGTCCAATTCGTAAGTAGTAGGCTATGGCTAAAATATTATTAGGAACAAAATCGATGGAAGTAATAATTATTCTAATTTATAACATCTTCAAATTTAATACAAAAAATCTTTTTTAAATCTCAGTATCTCAGTTATTAGTTATTTATTACAGCATTCAACATAATTAAGTAAACAGTTTTTAAAGGTGGTTTTCAAAATGACGGCCATTTTCCTGTATGCAAAATTGGCACATTTTCGTTATTCTTCTAATCGCGTTAAAAAGAATCATAGGCCTTCTTTGCAAATTTTGGAAAGTTAAATTGATTGCCGCAAGAAGCTCCGCTCGAGACTGATACTGTGTTTTATAGACTTCATTTTGCATAAAACCCCATAAAAAAAAATCCAAAATTGAAAGATCGGGAGATCGAGGGGGCCACCTTACAGGTCCGTAGGTACCAATCCACCTTTGAGGAAAGTTATCGTCTAAAAATTCCCTTAAAAGGGCAGAGTTGTGGCTTGGGGCACCATCTTGTTGAAAAAAAACGGCATTATAAAGGGCCAAGGGAACATTTTCCATCAGTTCTGGAATAACTTCCTCAAGAATTTCTCGGTAACGATGCGCTGTCAGACCTCCTTCAATAATTCTGTAGACTATGCGTCTTCCAAAAATGAAACACGAGACTCCAACCCCAAAACGTCCTTGTTGTGCCCTCTCAAAAGTTAAATGGTGATTTTCTGTGGACCAATGTCTAGTATTATGGCGATTAAAAATTGCCGCACTTGAAAAATAACATTCATCGGACCAAATAACGAGTCTGCCAAAAGATTCATCAGTATGGATTTGTTGTAAATACCATTGGCAAAACAACATTCTGCGCTCGGCATCGCCAGGGTGTAAACGTTGAACTATGTGGAATTTATAGGGGTGATACCTATATTTTTTCAAAATTCTCTGAGCATCAGACTTGGATACACCAGTTGCTTCCTCTATATGCTTGCAAGAAGATGAAGGCTTTGCTTCTACATAACCCAATACGTTTATCTCTTTTCTCTCTCTATCTTGTTTGGAGTATGAATTAGGCCTGGGCTGGACAAATGATCCGTGCTCTACTAGATTTGATTTAATTCGGGCAAATATGTCTGGGAAAGGTTGCCTTCTCTCTGGATATCTAATAATAGCAAAAACGACCCCTAAGATGGTATCCTAACCATAGCGTGCAAAATACTTTACCTTTGGAAATATACTTCCGAAGCTTCTTGGGGATTTTCATTAGATTGTATAAAACAAACCAACATATCATACTTCTCATAATTTTCGTAAACCGCCATTATTGTAACAAAATTAATTTAATTAGCAGCTAAATAGTAAAATAGAAACACCAAAACAACAAGCATATTACTAATAAAAACAAAGAGTGACAAAACCACAAAGTTTTTGACATATTGCCTTTTGTTTCAAATAAGCTAGCCATCTAGCCATAGCCTACTACCAACGAATTGGACAAAAATGAAAATTTAAGAAAATCTTAAATTCTGAGCTTCGTTTTGAAAACAATTGCATACAATTATATATTTTTGGAAATCCCTAATTATGACTAATAAAATAAAAAGATAATATACGGGGTGTTCCATTTAAAAAAACATATATTTGCTTCGTAACTCAAAAACTGAAGTTGCTAGGAAAGAACTAACAACGCCACTGGATTCCACGGAAAAAATTGTTTAAGAATGCGTTTTAACTTCTTCGATAAGTTTAAACATAACTGTAATACGGGGGGTGCCTCAAAAGCGATACTTTTCAATTCCACCCTGTATCTCAAAAACCAAAAGGGCTATAAAAATTCTGCTGGCGCCATCTTTAGTTTCACAAAAAAGTAGCACACTGTCGTGAAATCCGCAACCCTCTATCTTTAAAAATAAGGGAGATACCCCTCAAAAGTGCCGAAAATGGGATACCCTGTACAACTAGAAAACTTGCGTCGGGTCAGAAAATGCATAGAGGTTCAAGGCGCCCATCTCGAAAATCTGCCCAAGTAAACGAGAAGAAATACATCTTTCGCACTCTTATCATTCTTCCTTTTAAATAATTTTCGAAATGTCAAAAGGGTTCACTTTTTAGTAGTTTTAGTGATTTAACCTGTTTTCTTTATCATGTTTGTTATCGCTTTTACCTGTTTCTCATAAGCTACGATCGACCATCTCAAAAGTTCTTCGATGCGGAAAACGTCGATTTGGAAATGTATCAGGATCAGGTCTCGTATATTTACACAATTACCGAGTGCCTGTCCAAATTTATACACAATATGAATGTGGACATTAATAGGATATCAAAACTTAGTATTAGTTATGATGTTATTCGATTAGTTATAATAAGTCTAACTAATTTTAATAAAGTTGATTATTAATTGAATTTTAAAAGTCAATGCTTAAAAGTGTCCCGAAAAATCCTATCTTATTTCGAAAACGGCAAATTTTATCGAAACGAATGAAGAGTACTTTTTTTAGAGAGAAATGTCCAAGGTATTTAAATATTCGGTTTTTAGCTCCGAAAAGTAACACCTGTCAAAATTTTGGCCCAAAGAGCAAGGTGGCAAGTCCGTTACTGACTACCCTGAAGGCGTAAAATATGTACTGTAGTACGGTTTTATGAGACTTTATGCTCTACATGAAACATAACAATGCTGATAATTTATACAGGACGATTCAAAAGTTAGAGCCAAAAAACTAAATCGCTGGGTACCCCTTTAGCACCCTGTATCTCCGCTGGGGAGCGCTTTAGGAAATTTTTTTATATGGCAAACTAGGGTTATTTTGGCCTCCCCTATACGTTCCCGAAATTATTCCGCATACTTACCGGACACCCTGTATAAATAGATGACATACATTCATATAGTTATCATCTCAATAGGTATTCAATTATTGCACTGTTTACTTGCATTGCTTGTTTACTGGATGTTGGTTACTTGATCAAGTAGCCAATCTATTGAAGTAACCAATAAACCGGTTTGTAATTTGTCGTTCAGTCAAAGCTGATCCAAAGATGGTTTGATTGGCAAATTGGAGACCAACGTTCTTGCTTTTATAGTCTGAGAGAGACCAGACTATTCGAATATTCTATTCTTTCCACAGTTAAAAAATTCTTCAGCGAGACACACTTATTTTTTTGGCGTCAATAATCGCATATCGATTACTAATCATTGAACTCTTCTGAATGCATCCTATGCTGTTCGCAGACAACTGTTACCAAACGCGCAGATCAGTAATGCTTAGAAACTTGTTGAAAATTTAAAAAATCCTGATTTTGGGGCACAAAAATACAGCTTCAACAGTGATAACTCCAAAAAAGAAAATTAAGAGATATTTTTTTTTTATATTTTGTGTTCAGGATATTGTTAATTAATTTCCTGATAACTGAAGTATCCTGTAATTGATATTAAAAGTTTACCTTGATCCAGAACATCTAGTTTTCCACTCCATAGAAAATCCTGCATATATAATAGCTTACCTGAAACAAATAAAAAAAAATTAAAATCTTAATGTCATTTGAAAATTTTGGAGTTGTCTGCGTTCTATTCCTGTCTGCATATGGCAGACACAAATCAGTATCAATGAAAGCTGACTTCACTCAAATAATTCCTATTTTTTTTTAATTCTTGAAACTGCTAAATTTTCAGTTCCGCACATTTTCATTCCTCCAGCAGGAAAATACGGACCCACGGAATTTGCCAGTCCATTCATAGCTACATCGAAGCCGGCTCATTTTCCGCCTCACACCATTAAATTTATTTTCCCAAGATTGATTTGTTTTACGTTACATAAGGAAGCAATTTCAGGTGTTATTAGCCCAGCAAACGTTAAAGGGAAAAAACTAATTTACCACCAAGTCACATAATCATAATTTCAATTTGCGCTCGATTTTGGGCCCTGGGAAATGAGAGAAATAATTTCCATGATTAATGGAAAATCACGTTTCGACCCTGGGTATTTGTGGTGTTAAGGAAAATTTCAGCCAGGTGATGTCACATTAGTTCTTTGTAAC
The DNA here is from genome assembly GCA_951812265.1 of Taphrorychus bicolor. Taxonomy (NCBI): domain Eukaryota; kingdom Metazoa; phylum Arthropoda; class Insecta; order Coleoptera; family Curculionidae; genus Taphrorychus; species Taphrorychus bicolor. The sequence goes on along the minus strand of OX638297.1, from coordinate 57,789,490 downwards.
ATATTTTGGTTCTGTTGGAAAGAGCAGTACTCTATTCTTAGCATTTGAGTAATAATTGTCCAAGTTTGATTCACTTATGCTGTAAAGCAAAGGGTAGTTCTCAAGCAAAAGTGCACGTAACTATTGGCCAGGTGTCCGAAGTTTAAAAATTTTACTATTGGGTGCCATAATAACCAATGCCCGAATTGCGGGCGGTTCTTTACATTAGGCAGTTGTTTCGTTGGGTAAGAGAAGTGACCTAGTTAGGTATTGACCTGCTGAAAATGTTACGAGGCGGAGCGTGCAGTTTCAAATTTCGCCTATCAGCCTACAATGCACCATCAGGTCTAGTCCTGATGATGCATTGTCGTACACAGTTTTCAAGCCCATATATAGGAGTTTGTTATAACTTAAGGACAATCTTCCGGGTTGACGTGATAAGCTTCCGAAAACGTTAATCGGCAAGACATAAACTGGCAATCTTATTTCCTTCCCGGACGGGTAAACTCCTTGAGGCGAAACACTGCAACATTTCCTAAATAAGTTTCTCCATCCTATAAATCTTATACCTGCATTTAGCTTTAATATAACAGGTTAAAGTAATAAATCAACGAATTTGCCTCTCCCAAATTTTCTTTTAAGTATGATTTATTATGCTTTGAGAATTATTGCCGAAACACGATATGGTCCCGAAAGAATAAATAAAGAATGGAAACAATTTTTTAAAATTGTTTTCTGTATGACTAATGGCGGCCTTTAATTGAGTTTGTAATTTTCTTTCCGTTTTTATTAACGTCATCGAGTCGAATGGATTTTTAATTCCGAGATGTTGCGCCGTCTAAGCAGAAATAGGTATTTAAACGGAAATAGATCGCACCAAGAGGAGAAAAACAGGCCAAAGTAGTTCCCTTTCGCAAATTTGAATCTGATAACGGAACTTTGCCTGGAACTCCGTTTAAGACATTGCGAAAGTTTCGCCGGAATTGTCAATAAAATAAAACGGATTGAACTTTATTTTCTAGGTGAGTCGAACGTTACTTTCGGCTATCGCAATAAACAAAGTGACTCGTCTAGGTCTAAGTTAGACTATAATAGTAAATTTAAGTTACAGTAGATATTTTGCATCAATTGTGTTAATAAAGGAAACCAAGAAAAACCTTTAAATGTTAATGCATTTTAGGTACTTATTATAATCACAGTATAAGGAATAATACATTATATCAGTACCTATCTTCAGTTCGTGTCGGCACTCTTGATATTTCCAAAACTAAAGCGTGCACCTGCTCCCGGCAATTTTCTCGAGTAGTTACGAGTGACTTGTATACCGCTCAAGCACCAGCGGTGCACTGGCAAAACATTGCCAAAATAGGTTTGGTTGTGCACCGCCGGCGGCCGGGCTGACGGGGCAAGGGAAGGGGAGTTTCAATTTTTCGACCGACTGACGTTACTGATATAACGTATTATTCCTTATACTGTGCTATAATGAACCGAACCAAATCATTTCTTCAGTTGTTATGGTGCATACTCAGAGAATTAATTCAATAGTTGTTGGCTTAACGTACTACGAGTATAGATGATTGTGGTTCTATACGATCCTAAGGGAACTATACGCAGATTAAGAGTAGGTTTATCGACTTTGGGTAGTTCCTAAAACTTATAATCCATTCACTTATTTCTGTCGTCAGGTGGGCGTTGGAAATCTGACATATTTCACCTGGTATAATATGACTGACAGTAACAGTGATTAATAATCAGTTTGAAGTTAAAGTTATTGTTTACTGTTTTGCTCACATAGTTGCCAGATGGCTTCATTAGTTGAAACTTTTAATAATATTGATTAATGATCACGGTTTGGGGTTCGTGGATTATGCTATCGAAGGACCTTTGAGTCGTGATCGTGTTTGATGCTAATGAAATGATTTCACTGATAACGATTAAATTATTAGCTTTATTCGCTATAAAAAAAAAACGATTTAATTGACGAGCTAGACATTTACGTGTGACAACTACCAACCGAGTCACTTTGACGTTTTCCGTCATCTCTAGGTTACAATATTGCCGCACTTAACACGCATCATGCCGCCCGCGTTGAAAAGTTTTTCTTTTCAAAAAAGAAAAACCAAAGATATATTGTCAATGTAAAAGAAAATTTGTTTGATTGTCCTAAAAACAATCAAAACAAAAAACAAAGAGAACATTATCTTTCTGTGTCCACTGGTAACACGCACACTCTGGCAACAGATCTCTTGGTTACATTTCCATTGGATAAACGGACGGAAACCACTCGTACAACTTGATCCGCACCAGGATGAACTTCGACGATTCTTGCCATAGGCCATCGTAGAGGAGGTTGGTTATCTTCAATAAGCACCACCAATGCTCCTGGCTTCAGGTTTTCTTATTTTCCATTTGGAGCGTCCTTGAAGACTGCTTAAATATTCTCTGGACCATCGGTCCCAGAACTGCTGATGTAGTTGCTGTAGCCGTTGGCATAACGACAATCGTGACGATTTAATTTTAGTAAAATCTACTTCAGGAGTACTTGCTAGAGACTCGCCAATCAGGAAGTGGGATGGGGTTAAAGGATAGTAGTCATTAATATCTTCAGAAAATGGAGTTAAAGGTCTAGAATTTAGACATGACTCGATCTGAACCAATAATGTGGACATATTTGAAAAATCAAGAGAAGAATTACCCAACACTCGCTTCAGGTGAAACTTCGTACTTTTCACCGCCGCCTCCCATAGGCCACCCATATGCGGTGAGCGCGCTGGTATGAAACTTCAGTCAATTTTGCCGTTGGCCAAAAGTGTGGATACAATTTCATTGTGCCTTTTGCTATTTATTAAATTATTCAACTCGAGAAAATAGTTATTCGCGCCAACAAAATTTAGCCCGTTGTCTGAATAAAGATGGCTAGGTTTACCTCGTCTAGCACAAAATCTCTTTAATGCATTCAAGAACTCATCAGTGGTGAGGTTAGCTACCAACTCAATATGAATCGCACGAGTTGCAAAACAAACAAATATACAAATATAAGGTTTTACAATTTTATGATTCTTTTTACTGCGTTTCTTCCTCTAACAGGCCAAAACTGTAGGCGAATAATAGACGACAACGCTTGACTACCAGCGTGCAAATGTCTTAAGTGTTCATCTAGAATGATTAAATCGGTTAGTTTATGTTTACTGGGCAGAATAATTTGATGTCTCTGATTGTAACTTGATTTTGCGTTTGAAAGTCTGCCACCTACGCCACCTACACGTAAAACTCCCTCAGAATCTAGAAAAGGATTTAAACTCACAATCGAGCTGTTACGTCTAACACATTTAGAATTATTCAAATCTGTAATTTCTTTACTAAATAATTTACTCTGTGCTAAACGAATCAATAAAATAAATGCTTCATTTAGCTCTTGTACTATTAAAACGTTTTTTAGGGCAGGTATCTTTTTTAGGGTTCGATTCTTAAACCTACAAATATATCCTACAACCTTTTTTAATTTAAAATATGTTGAGTATCTCTCAAAGATGTTGAAACCGTGCTTAGTAGTATCATCTATTGTTATGTCACAAATATTGTATAAACTTACAGTTGTCGATTTGATTTCTGGTAATTCGTCGATTTCTGGTAAAGGAGCTTCATTTTCGTGATTATTTATTTGAGTTTCCTTATATATATAATAAGAATTCTGGGCCGTGAAACCAAACATGACTCTCATACAGAGCTCGAGGACCCAGACCTCTTGAGATAATATCAGCCGCGTTTTCATGACTTCTCACATGCTTCCAGTCACTCAATTCTGTCTCAATTTCCGATATTTTTGCTACCCTGTTTGCAACTAATGTTTTTAATTAGCATGGTTCAATATTTAGCCAAGCTAATACTATTGTGGAATCAGTAAAGTATGTTATTTTTGATATGTTAATATTAAGTATGTGCCTAACTTTATGAACTGGCTGTGCTAGCAGGTGTGCTGCTAGCAACTCCAAACGTGCCAATGTTTGTTTCTGAATTGGGGCAACTTTAGATTTTGCTGTGAGTAATCTAATTCGTCTATCACCATTTGTATTGGTCGATGACAAATATATACAGGCTCAGTATGCTTTTTCAGAGCTATCACAGAATCCGAATAATTCAACTTGATTTGCTTCTGAAAAAAGAACGTGACGATTTAAACTAATTTTATTTAAATAATCCAATTCGTTTATAAAAGATAAAAATCAGTGTTTTTGAATTTCTGGTATCTCGTGATCCCAATCAATTTTCGACTGCCATAACTCTTGCATAAGTAATTTAACTGTAACGATTGCTGGTCCTACTAAACCTAAAGGATCGAAGATTTTTGATATAAGAGACAAGACTGTACGTTTTGTAATATTTTTTGGAATGTTTGCTTCTATTGAGTATCTTAAGACGTCATGATTAGCATCCCAAATTAAACCTAGTGTCTTCAATTCTTTTTTATCATGATACACAATTAATTTATCGTCTTTTTTATTCGGGCTATTTTGTGATATATAATCTAGCATTGACTTTTGATTAGAAGACCACTTTCTAAGTTCAAATTTGGCTTGAGACATAATTTCTGTTAACTCGTGAAATATTTTTATAGCTTTATTTTCAGAATCTACACTCACCAGTAAATCATCCATATAAAATGAGGTTTCAATTAAAGCCGCGGTGTGAGGATACTTTTAAGTCAGATTTATAAGAGCCAATTCTTTCAAGCATCTAGTGGCTTGAATAGGAGCACTTGCAGTTCCGTACGTAACGGTTTTTAATTGGTATACCTTGATAGGTTCGTCTTTATTGTCACGCCATAAAATTTGTTAAAACCTCCTTTCATCTGGATTCATTGATATGTTTCTATACATCATTTTAATGTCGGCGCTAATAACGTAAGGTCTCAACCTTAATCGTAGAAGTATGGAGAAAAGGTCTGCTTGAATTGTTGGACCTACAAGTATTAAATCGTTAAATGAAACGCCTGTGCTAGTTTTAGCGCTCACGTCAAACACTACTCTGCATTTTGTGGTGATAGAGTCCCTGACAACGGCTGTGTAAAGCAAAAAATATGAATAATTACTCACAGAACTGTCGTGGTCTAAAGCAGTTTTTACTTGCATGTGCCCTAACATCTCATATTCGGCCATAAATTCCCTATATTGCTCTCCAAGCTTGTGATCTTTCTCAAATCTCCTCTCTAAACTGTTGAATCGCTTCAAAGCACCTAACTTTGAATCACCTAATTTATTTTCGAAATTTTCAACAAAGGGCCTGCCTCGCGAGTTGTAGTTGCTTTAAAAATAGTTTCGCAAATTTGTTCTTCCGTTCATAAAAAAGATTCTTCGGGTATGCTTTCAATTGTCCATAATTTGTTCAATGTGTCGTTTAAGTCCTTATTTGTTACTTTGGTAGACAAATTACAAATTGAAGTAGTATGGTTATCATTAAGTGTCAGTTTACCTCCAAAAACCCAACCCAATTTTGTTTCCTTCAAAATCGGCATTCCTTCACCCAACGATATGTGACCTTCTTTTTACAAATTATACAAAATGCCTACCCCAAGCAACAAATCAATTTGTTTTGGAGTATTAAACATGTCATCTGCTAAACGGATATGCGCGAGGTATTTTACTTCACTTTTATCCAAATAGAACAAAGGTAATTTCTGTGTAATCATTGGTATTATTAAGAATGATAAATTTGTCTTAAACTGTTCAATTCGCGATTTTATGTCAGTGAAAACTCTTCGAGATATATTAGTTGTGGTTTGACTGACACCGGACAAAGGTATATTAACTTTGTCGCAGTCAAGTTTAAGTCTTTTACATAATAATGTTGTCATCAAATTCGATTGGCTACCGGAGTCCAAAAGTGCGTTACATTTATGCCATTTTCCGTCGCAATCAGCAATAAGCAAACTGACTGTTGACAGCAATACTTGGTCGCCATGATTATTAGAACACACAACTTCCAACTCATCACTTTTTCAATCCGATTCTAATATGTTTTCTGGAAAAGTACGAACGATCTTCTGATTTATTGCAGACATACTATGTTCTATTGGTTGCTCAGAATGGTTAAAACTGTCAAAAGGGCTATTGTCACTTTGTATTGCGGGTTTAAAAGTTACGTGTGCCGAAGAGCCTGTATTGCTGCTGTTACACCTTAACTAGTCGCGTAAAAAATAATCACACAACTAGTCGCCTGGGGTCAAAACATGTAAAATCTTGGGATCACTTTAAAAACTTTTCTTGCTGCATTGTTATATATATTAACATATAAAATAACATGAGTAATGCGTTTTCTACTAACAAAACTGAAAACAAAATAATCTTAGATACTGAAACAAAAATTTTAATGCACCGTATGTCAAACACTATTCGTCGTCAACACAGTCAGACCAAAACGTCGCCTTTGTGTATTCTTTGCAAATAAAGGACAGGCACTTGGTGCATCTGACACTGTACTTATTATCATTCCTTCTGGAGTATTTTCTGCATCTTCCCCTGGAAGGACCAGGCTGGTTGGGTACAGGTTCTTCTGTTATATTTTGACGTACGCAAATTCGTTTTCGTGTGTCTTTTGGGAGGTATTGGCTACTGCTGCGACTAACTTGATAGTTTTTTACAAGTTCTTGTGCTAATTTTTTTAGAAAAATCCTTCTTGGTATCGCCTTGTTATCCAAATTGTTATTGAATTTGTATATTACCAATGCATTGTGAGCTGCAACGTTTACGAAATGGAAGAAAACTGCCAGAGTCCATCTTCTAGTACGCCTACCAACATTATAAGAGGCACAGAGCTGGTCACAAACATCAACTCCGGCCTTTGTGCAATTGTAAAATGTAACAATATCTGGTTTTTGCAAATTTCCAGTGCATTCATCTATCCTATTGTCATGGTGCATACTAGAAACAAGTATAACACTTTTTGATGCTTTTGGCACATACGAAACCAAGGTCATTTCTTTAGTAAACCCAAATACACTACTTCTTGGAAGAAGGAGTTTACTGGGCAAAAACTCTCTAGGAATTTTCCTTTTATTTTTTCTCAATGTACCAACCATTGTCAACTTATAATCGGTTAGTAAGGGTGACTTTTACAAGTTCAAGTAAAACTTCAGATTGAAGATAAAACTCCAGATATAACCTACATTGCATTGTTTATCTGTCAGGTAAACAATGCAATGTACATCAAGTCTGGTATTTTATCTTCAATCTGAAGTTTTACTTGAACTTGTAAAAGTCGCCCTAAAGATTTTGCCAAAGGGATACCAGTATACCAGTTATCGGTAGTAACATTTCGGTTTGTATTCCTGATTGGGGCAACTAATCTTTTTACTACATCGCTTGGAGAATTGCTCTTCCGATATGGTCCTTCCGGTTGCATTCCTGCATATATTTCAAAAGTCTGTAAATAGAAAGTCCTAGCATCGACCATAGCAAAAACTTTAATGCCGTACTTGCTGGGTTTATTTGGCAACTACTGCTTGAACGCACAGCGACCACGAAATGGAATAAGTTGCTCATCAATTGTCACATAAGCACCAGGTGCATAGGAAGAGGAAAAATTGTTTGATAAAATATCAGTAAACTCCCTGACGGCAGCTAACTTGTCTGTTTGTTTTCTGTCTTCCCGAGTGTCAAGATCGTCGAACCTTAGACACCTCAATATGAAAAGGAATCTTTTGGATGAATAATGCATAAAAAAGATTGCGCTGGGTCATATTGACCCCACGCGACTAATTAAGGGTTACCCTCGGTAGCGTTCTGTTCCGAATTTCGGCTTTCATGCAGTAATGTGTTGTGCTTTCTTAGACACTCCTTACAACCGCTTGACCTACATTCGTTTCTAAAATGTCCAAATCGCAAGCAATTACTGCATAGCCTATGTTCGCGTAAAATTGTGTATTTTTCAAAACAGGTAAACTTGCGAAAGACCTACAGTTAAATATAAAATGATTCTGTTTAGAGTACTGACATTTTATTGAGTCCTGATTCTCATGTCCTGTGAGACAATGAGTTTGAGGCTTTTCGTATTCACGTCTTTTGTCAAATTGAGGTTTTTGATGTAAAGTTAATTTAGAAAATTCGTTATTTAAAGCTTCAAGAGTGAAACATTTTTTAGTTAAATGATCGGTTAATTCCCGTTTCGTACGATCATCCAACTTTTGAAGAATAATCGGTATGATTAATATATCCCACTGAGCTACGGGTATATTTAATTTTTCAAGAGCAGAAAGGTGTTGATGTTCCGTGTCTAACAAAGCTCTAATATGTGGAGCTGATTCTTTCGAAGCTAAAGGCAAATTGAACAATAAATTGTTAACGTAATGATTAATAACTGCTCTTTTATTCTCAAATCTTTTTGTCAACAAATCAAGTGCCATAGAATAGTTTGTTGCTGTGACGTTCAGAGAACCAATGACTTTCAGTGCATCGGCTTTACAGCATATTTTCAAATACAAAAACTTGTCTATGTCACTTAGATCTGTACGACTATGAACCACTGGATCAAAAATGACTTTAAAACTAAATTATGTCTCAAACTTACCATAAAACGTAGGCAAACCCAAATCAGGCAATCTGGCAACGCTGTTTGAATTAATATTGAGACTATTGAGAGCGTGGTGACCGCCGAGAGTTCCCGCATTTTTCGCCGCGACGCTCGCTGTTGTCAAATCTCGTTCCGCGATTATTTCTTTTGCAGCAGCAATTTGCGTGTAAAACGTGGATTCAATATCGAGTCGGTACGCCTTTTCGGAATTTGACAAATACTCTAGACGTGTTTTTATTCTGTCAAACTCAAAAAAGTCCTCTTCCACACTTTTCAATCGTATTGCAATTTGAAAGACTTCCTCGCGTCGAGCAATTAAAAATTGTTCAAATCGTTCAAGTCGTTCGCAAATAACCTCTCGTGCATGCTTTAACTCCGAACATTCTTCTTCGATTGTTATTTTGTCCGTGGTTGTATTTAACTTTTGAGTTTTGCGGCTCATTTTTTAGCCTTACGAGAAATTTAACTTTTAAATTAATAAAACGCTTAAATGATTGAATATCCAAATCGAGACGAGAGTTTCACCTTTCAAACGAGCATAAAAACCAATACGTACGAGAAAATACGAGTTAATACGTGCCCATGCACTTTGTAAAATTCCTTCAAATTTCACACGTGTACACACATCTATAATGTGTAAATAAAAACAACTCGGGAAACCAAACAATTTCTAACGATATCTGATCTACGGGGAATAAAGGGTTACTTTTTTTTTAAGGAATAATTAGGAGGTAAATTGGAACGAGCTCACCTTCTTCACCTTCTTCAACCTTCGAGACTACGTGACGTGAAAAATGACTGTCGTGCTTCTTATGAGGTTTTGGTTTTCATCGGGCTCGATTGGACCAATGTTTGGGGTTCGTGGATCATGCTATCGAAGGACCTTTGTGTCGTGATCGTGTTTGATGCTAATGAAATTATTTCACTGATAACGATTAAATTATTAGCTTTATTCGCTATAAAAAAACGATTTAATTGACGAGCTAGACATTTACGTGTGGCAACTAGCAACCGAGTCACTATGACGTTTTCCGTCATCTCTAGGTTACAATATTGCCGCACTTAACTCGCAACAATCACTAACCTAAAATCTAGTAAAAAATGGGTCGGGGCTCTACGTTAGCAAAAATGTTATATTTTATTAATGCATTTAAAAATGAATCTTTTACAACGATAATAGTTGAGGTTATAGTGTGAATGTGGTTGTGATGATGTGTGTGAAGTTTGCCTTTTTGACTAAAATAAAGGCGGAATACATCAGTTAGGGAAGAACAGGAAAAATGATATGTCTCTGTCAGCGGAAATGGAAAGCAAGAAGAGTTAATGCTTACCCCAAAAATATTGAAAACTTTAGCCAAGATCATAGTGTGGGCGATTCTTGGGGAGGTCTCTTCTAAATTGGAGGTAGCATTTGTTAATGTAAATTCGCATTTTCCCGTTAATTACCTTGGGTATTTTTTCTTAAGAAATAGTTTTTTTATAACCAATTAGCTTACAAAATGCCCGCTTAAGTGTACAAAAAGTCGGCAACAGCGAAATTTTTATGACGCATCTTGACAAATTTGTCTTGGCGGCAAGTAAACAAACAATCGCTGTCGATGTTATACTGGTGAAATTCCATGGAATGGGTTGATGCCAAAAATAACTGAATGGATTATAGGTGTACTAGGAGAGTAAATGCGCAGTTGACAATCTTCCTTTAAGGATGTTAGATATCAGTTTTTAAAACTTGATAAGTGGTAATTAGATCTTTTGTAATATAGGGTTACGGGATAGAGATTCCAATAACTTATCGTCTAACTGGAGTCCACTTTTCATATTTAAAATTTTTAGGACCCCAGTTTTAACCGAGGTAAAAAATAGTCCCAATCGCTTCAAAACAATTTCCTAAAATTGATTCATCGACTTTAATTAATATTGTTACGGGATACGGGTTCCAATAATTTATCGTCAATTAACTAGACACTTTTATTTACTCTTAACTATTGCAACAAGATTAAAACACAATTACTTTCTAATAACAATTCGCACTGTTCGCGATTATTCTAGATGGGTTCCCGGGGTCGCGGTCGGCGCTCGGCGTTGCCGCTTCGGCCCGAATCTCTGTGGACCGACGGTCGGGCGCAACATTGCCCCCCTCTTAGTTCTAATCGTCCTGATCAGAGAAATCTCGACTGTAAGTCTTTAACCGTTCAAGATGAACCACTTTCATACTTGCTCTAGGGGTACGTTGGATCTTGTATACCACATCGTTGATCCGTTTGATGACTGTATATGGACCCTCCCAACTTGGAGACAACTTGGGAGACTTTGAATTGAGCAGCAGTTATCACAATTTCTGCACCACGCTGCGAAGTCATCTCGGCAATTTACCCAGTAGTACCTTTCCCGAATTCTATCCAGGGTCTTATTTACTCCAAAATGACCTTCAGACATTCCATTGTGCATTTCTCGACATCTTTCCGTCTACTTTAGCCAATAGCCAAGAAATCCCATTGAGCTCTCATAGCTTTTACCTCCAGGCTCTTATCTATGTCCTTCCAATCAGGTCTTTGCTTTTCCAACTTCCATTGACTTATTAACCCCTCAACATTATCGGTTGTTTGTTCGACCTTCATTTGTTCAGTGGTTCAATGTTCGTCGACGTCAATGCTGGTTCTCCTAAGAATGCTTGGTCCTACTCATTTGCAGTGTCGACTTCCCCTTTGCAAGGCCTGCTTGATAATGTATCTGCATTGCCATGAGGTCTGCCTGGACGATGTTTAATTTTGCCAGGGAGGGTGAGGCTTCTTCCAAGCTGTCCAATCCTAATGATCCTGGGGGCTTCCGTGGGGCCAGTCAGCGTCCGCCCCTTCACACAGACTGGTCCTAGTTCGGTTGATGTGTCAGTCCGCCATATTGTAGTCGTGGCAGAGTCTGACTCATTTCCCGTCGAACGCGACAGTCCCTATTTAAATGGTCCATTCTGCCGGAGTTCAAACAAGATTCGGGTTTCTGTAGGTCGGCATTTCGGTCCATATTTCTTCTGTAAACAATGTCTTGTGCCCTGCTCCTTGATTGGTCAAAATATGAAGTCATTTGCTTCCTGAATTCCCTCGAGGCTCGTCTAGCAATTGCTTTAAGGTTGAGTTTGGGTGCGGCTCTTCCTGTACGTCAACTATTCTAATTCTGTGGCCCGTATTTATTCTCGACACCTCATACTCCAATGCCCTAATTAATTCCTCATTTGCACTGGAAGGATGAGTCAACCTCAAATGGTTTTTCATTTCACTCCAAATTTATCTGCCGTGTGCATGGTAACAAACAAGTAGGTAGGTGTGGGAGAGTGTATACTTCGTGCAATTTTCTTTAAAATCCTTTATTGGCGGACCAGTTTCGGCCCAAAGGCCATCATCAGCGCCCAAAAGTGTGTTGACGAGCATAGTTTGTTCTTACAGTATTGGTAACTAGCGTATGTAATACAAAATGTGAAAATTTACTCGTCAAAAGAAGGGAAGCCGAGGGAGAGGAGTCATCGCGCTAAGATACCTCATAAATAGCCAGTCAATCACAGGCAGTCAATTTAAAACTTAAACCATTGAGTACGTCAATAAAACGTGAAAAGACACTAACAGACCACACGTAACAGGCACGAAAATTTATAACATGTTAAAATGGTTAAAACTTCAAAACTTTCAGGGAGGATTTATGTTGTGTGTTTTAATTGAATTAATTTTGAAAAACGTGACCTCCTTGTTGGTTTGTGACCTTTTAACCGCAATTGAAAGTCAAACCTCGTTATTAATTTGAATTTGGCAATACCCTAAAGCGCCATCCGCCGTTCATCGAGTGTGGTTTGTCAGAACCAATAGAATGAGAATGGGCCCCGATGGGAATTTCAGACGTCCAATCACAGATGTTCCCACTCCCTGGCAAAAAGAAAGAGACCGTCAACCAGCCATGCGGTCTGTCACCGTCGTTTATTGTTTCAGTTTCCGAAAAGAGACTAAATGCAACTTGTTGTTATTAATTCAGGAGTCTTTTATGCAGGGGTACATAAAATTGGTTGAGATTCCCCGTACGTTGAGACATTCGGGATTCGCCCTCAACTCCCGGTCGATCTCCCAGTCCTCCGTAAAATCCAGTCTATTCAAATTTTTTGACGTGATGTGATGAATGATTTTAGAATCTGCCCGGCAATCAAACGTGTGACCATGTTCTCTCAAGTGATTCCCGAAAGATGAAGTGTTTTATTTATGTGCTCAGTAATACGTGTAATGAGAGAGCGGAAAGTGCTGCCCACGTATGATGCCAGGCAGTCATGGCAATTTAGTTTGTAGATGCCACTCTTGGACAAATGTGTAAGTTTGTCTTTTGAGTTAGCTATGTGCAATTTTAGGGAGTTCCCTGTGGAATGGGAAATTCTGACGTTAGGCAGGCAGCGTTGGAAGATTTTGTTGAGAGAACGGAAAGTGCGCATCCTTCATCACATAACTTCAAAAATTTTGAATAGACTGGATTTTACGGAGGACTGGGAGATCGACCGGGAGTTGAGGGCGAATCCTGAATGTCTCAACGTACGGGTGAATCTCAACAGATCTTATGTACCCCTGCATAAAAGACTCCTGAATTAATAACAACAAGTTGCATTTAGCCATTAGCTCATAAATGCCCCAAGAAGTGGCTCCCTCGAAAATTAGAGGCCTAGTAATGTTTAGTCGCTCAGCGTTTGAAGTTGGCCCGCTGCGACGTATTTCCCAGGTCCGCCACCTTTCTTTTAACTCCGTCATTTTCATCTCCACTTCATGTTTGACTTGATCTACTTTTTGTTTTACTTCAGTCATTTGCAACAGCGTTTTTGCAAGTCGCGACGACCATCCGTTAATGATTGAAACAAAGCATCTTGATTATTTCTATGTTTTCTTTCTTTACCTCAAGTTGCCTTTGTTTTTCCTGTTCCTTTTTTTCAAGTTTCCTATGTTTTTTTTTGTTCTTTCAGAAAATTTCTTTGTTCCTTTTTGTTGAGCTGCCTTTGTTTTTCTTGTTCCTTTTTCTCAAGTTGATTTTGTTCTTCTTGTAGGTAAGTGTGGGAGAGTGTATACTTCGTGCAATTTTCTTTAAAATCCTTTATTGGCGGACCGGTTTCGGCACAAAGGCCATCATCAGCGCCCAAAAATCTGTTGACGAGCATAGTTTGTGGTTACATTGTTGGTAACTAGCGTATGTAATACAAAATAGAAACTTAGTCGTCAAATAATCATCTCATCAATAATCACAGGCAGTCAAATTAAAACTTAGCAATTGGGAACGTCAACAAAACATGAAAAAACACTAACAGACCACACGTAACAGGCACGAAAACTTAAAACATACTAAAATGTTTAAAACCTTAAAAACTTTCAGGTCCGAGGAGGATTTATGTTGTATGTTTAAATTAATTAATTTTGAGAACCGTGACCTCCTTGTTGGTGTGTGACCTTTTAACCGCAATTGAAAGTCAAACCTCGTTATTAATTTGAACAAATTTGAATCTGGCAATACGCTAAAGCGCCATCTGCCGCTCATCGAGTGTAGTGTCTCAGAACCAGTAGAATGAGAATGGGTCCCGAGGGGAATTTCAGGCTCGCAACCACAGATATCCCCACCCCCGGCAATAAGATACAGAACGGCAACCAGTCATACGGTCACGGTCTGACACCGTTGTTTATTGTTGTAGTTTCCGAGACCGAGAAGAGGTTAAATGTAACTTGTTGTTATTAATTCAGGAGTCTTTCCCTCAACTCCCGGTCCATCTCCCAGTCTTCTGTAAAATCTAGTCTATTAAAATTTTTTGAAGTGATGTGATGACGGATTTTAGAATCTGCCTGGCAATCAAACGTGTAACCATGTTCTCTCAAGTGATTCCCGAAAGATAAAGTGTTTTATTTATGTGCTCAGTAATACGTGTATTGAGAGAGCGGAAAGTGCTGCCCACGTATGATGCCAGGCAGTCATGGCAATTTAGTTTGTAGATGCCACTCTTGGACAAATGTGTAAGTTTGTCATTTGAGTTAGCAATGTGGGACTTTAGGGAGTTCCCTGTGGAATGGGAAATTCTGACATTAGGCAGGCAGCGTTGGAAGATCTTGGAAATGTCCCTTGTTAGCTTGTCCGAGATGAAAGGGATCACAATAAGGCCCCCCCAGGTCCATATCCTGTGATGTGGCCCAATAAGCTTGTTTAGAGAGATTCTTCTGTCTGCATTTGGAAATTAGGCTATCCACCATGTTGGGGTCATGTTCTTTATTGGAAGCAATCTATTTGATGGTGTTCACTTCCTTTTAGAAGCTCTTAGCAGATAAGCTAATAGCTTCAAAAAATATAATACATGTCAAGAAAGTGATAATTCTGTCTTTTTTCTGGACACTCGGGTTGCCAGAAAACACGCTCAACTTGGACTGGAACCACAACTAGCCAACTAATTTGGACAGGTATTTTTAACTACTTCTCCAAACACAGTTAAAGTATCAAAATCAATTTAGTGTTAGCTCTCGAAATGAGAATAGAATAAATTACACACCATTCTTTCAGAACAGGCAACCTTAACAACTGATTAATAACTGGTCCCCACCTAAATTACTTGCCACACTTTTGTTCAATTCTTCACACACTAGAGCCAGTAAATGAAATGAACACAGAAGATAATAATTCTCTTTTCCAGTTTCAATTTGCTACCATATTAAAAGACAAGTATGTATGAAGAAATCGGGGGTAGTTTACTGCATACCTTGCTTTAAGAGTCAGAGGAACAACATCTTAGTTAACAGAGTATTTTCACAGAAAATTGACTGCAGATTGAGTGCCCTCTGACACCATATCATTGACCCTTGATATTACATGAAGTTTAAGACAATCGAATATTAGACAGGAAAAAACCTGGCATGCTCTTTCTTCAGGATGAAGTCCTGAATATAAATAAAACGTCTATATAAAAAGTTAAGCAAAAAGTGAAAACAAATAAAGTTTCTCAAAAGAGTGTAAATTGTCTAGTGGCCTGGCAAATTAAGTATGCCCCAGCTCAGATAATTCGGAGAATGGGGTAGGTTAGCGCCACTGGCTTTGACAGTAAAGACAGAAACCTCTAAAGATGTAATCTGCAACTCAACACCAAATCAAAACATCAACTAACAGATATAGGTGGATAGGACAAAGAGTCCAGAGAAAAAACGAAAAACCAAAAAAAAAAACAAAATAAAAATCCTGGCTACTGCAGCTGAGGAAAGAGTGGTAGTAATGCCGGGTACCGGTTGCGAGAAATGGCCACGAAGCTTACAACCTGAAGGGTGGGAGATGGTCGCCTTCCGTTCAAATCCTGCCGAAACAGTTAACCTTGTTTGTTTCCTTGAACATAAGGTAAACAAAAACTCAGTAAAGGAAACAGTTAAGTATTGACCGAGTCCTGAATCCGCCAAGATCCAAGGGCGTTAGGTAGAACTCGGAACCTCGTCTGGGTCTTCCCGCTGCAAGTGCCGGCTGGTCGAAAAAAGCAGCATGAAGAAGGTGACGATCGATTTTAGCACAGGTACCGGAAAAGGTGGTGGGGAAAATAGTGTCACTTTACGTCCCTAGCTGACGTAGCCAATCAGTTTCAAGAACTGATTGGGCACGTTAAAAGATATCTAATTAGTTACACAAGCTGACATTAGCTAAAATAGCTGAAAAATCAAGACTGAACCCAGTCGATAAATTAGATACAAAACGCTATCGCAAGGGCAGAGCCAAAACGTTCTATCGATTGATACTGAGTGCGATCATTGCTGTCAAGCAATGACCGAAGAATGACCGAAGATGGGTTAGGTTTGTTTATTATTTAATAAAAAAAAAATATGAAATTAACAAGGAAAAAGGCTGTTTGTCCTCTCCCTGTTATGCAAAAACAATTCAGGAGTCCTGAAAGAAACAATAAAATAACCATTCAAGCCCTCAGGAACATACTTGGAAATGCAGTGCCACGACATGTGTTGCAGTTTAAACAAAGATGACCCAGTAGGTAACAAAAAGGCACCATTTGCATAAAACTAACAGTTTTATAAAAATCAGACAGGCCAAGCGAAACCAGACCTCAACAGCAACATAAAACCGAGAGAGTTCCTTTAGTGAATGAACAGCAAGGGCGAAGTGGAGCAAAACTCGATAACTACAAGAGGGAAAGTAAAAGTGAAAGGAGATTTCGTAAGTCGTGAGAGTGAGATTTCAAATTGTGAGGCATAAACTCAATGGAGAGATATGAGCAAGTAGTTAAGGTACGGTAATTATTAATATTAAGAAGTGACACTAATAGCAAATATGACCGTGACAAAGCTACCATAAAAGATTTTCTTGATATTGTTAATATTACTACTCATTCCGAATCAATTAACAAAAGAACATTTATAGAGGATTTGAACAAGATACACTCGAACCTCATCGAAAAATTTCAAAAAAACAAAAGACTCTAGACACAATCATGACTTTAGTGACGACTCATATTTCTAAAACACACGATAATTTGCATGGACACAATAATAATCAGTACTGAGTGATCTGCCTTTATTCTGTTTATTTTTGATGTGCATGGTGAATGAAAATTTTTCAGCCCATTAAGCGGCAAGTACCATGGTACTAGGCGTCTTTGGTTGGGCTTGTGGCTTTTGTACTCCTCTTTTCTTCTTTGCCTGACGTCAGGTAGGGCATTTTTGAGGCGGGACCAAGTTTGGGCTAAACTAAATATTTGTAACAATAGTACTGGAGTTTTTAAAATAAATAGACGAAGGATTCAAAAGGTTAATCTGTTTTTTTCTTTTCCTTTCTGTCCCGTTCAGTGTGTCTTAATCTACATTGACACCTCTCTGTCTCTAGCGCTGAAAAAAGAAATAATCATTTCCTGAAGCTTGGTGGCTTAGAACTGTCTTTTTGCCACATAGTAACCCCGAACACTCAATACTATCCAAGTCATTTCTATTGAATACTCCACAGGTGTTTCTACCTACTGACCATATTAGTGTCACCTCCACGAGTATTGGTGAAGAAGATACAGATTTTTCATTTCACCGACATTTGAGCAACATTGAGACCTCGACTGAGAGGACAGCGTATGCTGCTGTCAAATATTTCAATTTCGCCAACTTCCAGAGCAAACCGTAGTTGATTTGTAATTATCCAGAGGTAAAATTGGTCCTTAACAATTATTTTAGTGTAATAAGTCTTTTCTAGAGGAGGTTTTAGATCATTTCAGTATCATTAAAGTGGTTTACAGAATTCTTTGTGTTGCGTCGAAATATGAATATTGGTAAAACTCTTAACCTCCTCCAGAACTGACTAGATTCACATGAATGTGATTGTAGACTGTTGATATCAAGTAGTGCACTTACCAAGCTCTATCGACAAATCAAATGATATTTAATAAAATCCCTATTCTGGTGAGAATGGTTACAAACACAGTAGTTGACTATTCAGTTGGCAAATTCAGCTAAAAGTCTGGATCTAATTTGATGTGGAAAACAATTTAATTTTTGTTTAAAAATTAAAAATCAAATGTAAAGAAACCTGAACTAATTGCCGCTCAAACAATTTAAAAACTGAGACAACATGCAAGACGAATGGAGCTCATAAGCTGTATAAAGAGTATTAAGCAAGCGTCTAATTCTATCAGTAGGCCAAGTTTCTTGATAAGGGATCATTGTCATTTAAGAGGACCGATGAGCGGTTACGTACACAAATTTTGCAACTTATGTTGTAAGTGTAGTGTATGAAAACAAACGATTTTCATAACCTTTCTGGACATTATAGCCGCTTCTTCACTATGAAGGAAACAAGCTTTTTTAATCAATTCTGCTCATTTTGCCAGATGACGCAATCTGTATAATTGCAACCTATAGACCTCTTAGTTGAAGAAGTTCCTGGTTAAGGAACAACACTACCAACAAAAGGCATTTCTTGAAGGTGGTGGAAATGGTCACTCACTCCATCTCAATCAACAATCGCACCGACATTGGAAATATAAACAAAATATAATCCTCATAAAAAATTGCGCACACAAAAGAAGACACGCCACCAATAATTATTCTATTGGTGTCACTTTTTACTTTTTTAAAGCCCTTAAAGTTTCAGGACCCGAATTGAAGAGACTCGACTAGTCAAGTTTCGTATTCGAATGATGTCAGCATGAGGCATAAATACCGGATACTTAACAGCAAGGTGTCTGAGCCTAAATGCACGAGATTCGAATAGTCATTTTCCGTATACGAATGACGTCAAAACAGAGAAGTAACTTTAGTTAAAAATTCGTCAGTTCTGCGTCGGACTGACACCATTCGAATAGGAAAATTGACCATTCAAGTCTCGCGGATTCAGAACTAGATATTTCCCAGGCTTGAAGTCATTCAAAATTGACTATTCGAATCTCGTGGATGTAGGTCCAGACCTTTGTTATTTCTCCCGACATATTGCTCATCCTCATAAATCTGACATATTTGTGAGGGTTGTCTATATATTTTTCATAATCCTTTTCGTAACCCAATCTCTATAAGAAATATATAATTTCACAAACTGAATGCAAATTTTTTTTAAGTAGTAGTTACGGTATACAGGAATGGGGACATTTTTAAGGGCTGCGAGTGTCCCCATTCCGCCTGTGGACGCCCACGTTAGCCCTGACCTCGCGGAGGAAACGTGGCGGATCGCAGCGAGCCGAGTGACCTTGAAAGGCGTCTTAGGACTCCAGCCGAGTCAGCCTCGACGTCTCCCGTGACCTCGAAAATCGCAACGACGGGTCCACCCTAGTCACTGACCTTGAACGCCGGCGACATGCGTAACCTTGAGCGCGCGTCTTGACCTTGAAAGGCCATGATGAGCGCTTGGGGGTGACCTCGAAAATCGCAACAAACGTCCTTGACAGGTCCGCGCTGGAGGTGACCTTGAGCGTCACACGTGGGCTGACGACAGATGCGCGTAACCTTGAGCGCCTATGCGCTGCCGTCTTAACCTTGAGAGCTAGCTGATCCCGCACCTCAAGTGCTATATATAAGTAGTAGCCAAGCTGTAAATTCATAGTCGCAAAAATGACTTCGTTCACTAGTGATTTAATCAAAGAGCTTTACGTGAAGCAGTTTGAAAACGTGCGGTCGCTTCCGGTACTCCAGAACGTATTACAGACATTAGTCAAAAGATTAGTGAAAGGGATGTTAAATATTTTATGCAAATTCGGGGAGCTGTAGGCCGCACCACAAACATTGAATTCTTGGTAGAATGAGACCATCGATGAGGACTCCGATGAAGATCAACAATTATTGGATAGGTTCTTAAAATGTATTGAAATATTAAAACAAGTTATTTTGATCTATAAACTGTGTGGAGATATGAAAAGAATTAATTTTGATTGAAATTTTATTTTAGTAATCGATTGACTTTCTAACTGTTAAAACTATGCCGCTCAATAAGTTTGGACACTCCTCAGTCAGTGGATCTATAAACAATTCACTTATTATTGCCGTCAAGTAGGCGTCGGAAATGAAGGTTTCAAAGGTAACGAGATGCCAAAAATAAGTGAATGAGGTATTGTTCACAGTTTTTCATTCCTATTAACGAATTAAAAATCGTAAGCTATTGAACGTTGGTTTTTCTGGTAGTGATACAGATGCCGCCAATAAGAAGTATGTAGATCGTGAAATTAGTATGATCGGGAAAGAACTAAATAGGGCATATAAGTAGTTAAGTGCTATTTTGGTCAAATCATTCTAAAGAAAAGAATCAGTTAGTGAGAGAGTTACATAGATCCGTGCGAACAAATTTCCTCCGACGATGTACTATTCTTAAAGGTTTAGATGATTTATGGCAGGCAGATCTTGGACAGTTAAATCATTATGCAGGATTTAATCGAAATTATAAGTACATTTTGGTAGTCGTTAACTGTTTTTAGAAATTTGTATGGTGTCGACCATTGCAGACAAAAACGGGAGAGGAGGTAACAAAAGCGTTTGCAGATATTCTTCAAAGTTTCTCTAGTAATCTCCCCAATAATCTGCAAACTGATCTTGGAAAAGACTCAATTATATAACGTTCATTTTATGAAATTAATGGTAGTAACATCGATCATTACAGAACATTTAGCTCTAAAAAGGCTGCGATTGTCGAACGAGTAATTCGCACCCTAAAAGAGCGCCTCTTTAGAACATTTAGTCTAAATGGAAACAACAAGTGGATCAATGTCTTGCCCGAGACAGTGGACGAGTATAACAACAACAAACATAGGATTATTGGAATGAAACCCAAAGATTTTTTTCACCTTTACCTTCATTACTTTGGAGTTTAGATGCTAGATTTTTTGAAATCATCAATGGTAAGATTTAAATTTACTTTTGATGATTTTATTGTATTGCTATGAATCTGAATATTCCAGCACAACCAACGAACAAACAATATAAAATCGAAGGCAATGTTCTAGAAATTAAAACATGACAACACCACAGATTTTAGTGATACTTTACTTACTGGTAAAATAAAATCAAAATTTAGCTCCAAGTTCCAAAAAATATTAGGCACTTATAACTGGAAATTAATTGCTAATCAATGTTGGAACTTACAGAAGTTATTTAAGTATTTCAATAAAGAGAGGAAATCAATCATGGAGTTAATTACCTAGGTTATTAATTAATCAAAAGCAAATATTATTACGGCTACGTAACAGTCCTCTCCAGGTCAAACTAATGGTCTTTGCCACTCGTCACATGTCCTTAATAGCCCAACAAGTCTCCCTGTCGCTCCCGGAGATACTTTGCAGTCACAATTGTTGTTCCGGTGTTTAGATAACAAAACATCGTTGTTAAACATGAAGTTTGGGGTCATTAATCAGGTGGCCGCTTTAGCGGTGACGACTAGAAGACGACAACAACGAGGATCCTCTCAGGACCCTGGGATATATTTACGCAAACCCTCATTTATTATCACTTTGTGACACCTAATTACGGCTATAGTTACCGGGTGTATCACATTCAAGCAGGTTGTGGCGAGAAATTATTCTTGGAAAACGTTATGGGCGACACGCGATACTTTCCTTTCGGATGAAAAAAATGAGATGGTTTACCGGACTATTTTTTCACTTGGTGAATAGTCGGTTTTGGCGCTGATGGCTTTTCGGCATAGAAAAAGTCGAAATGGAGAAGGGCGAACCCGGACGACAATTACGAAATCCGAATCTGTAATTCAGGCCACGATGGGGCACAAAAATGTTCTGTAGCTAATTAAAAATCCCTTTTCGAAATCAACCCTCGCAATCGTACAAAATGGACGGCTTTGACGCGCGCTGCCTTCAGCATAGGCTTTGACGACATTAATACATATGGGACATTCTCTGAAAAGTTTATGAGGTTGAAAAGAGAAATATGCAACAGTAAACAAGTTTCACTTGGTAAATATTCTCAGAAACTGAAATACGTTCGGGTTAGGACCAAAGAGTTTATTTCAAGGTCTTCTTTACAAGTATTAGAGACAGCACTAGTGAGAGAAATTTAGTAAGGACAGCACATTAAAATTTCACAGAATCCCAAAAATGATAGGAAGAAATATAGAAAGTTGGTCCATTATTATATTTTACAGAATAATCGGTCATTGATTAGAAACATCGTGTAGGAAAATACTCAGGAAGTGAAGTCTTACAGCAGAAGCTCAGTAAGTACACTTGCTGCTTAGATATAATCACAAATTTTTTTTTTTTATTTCTGAAAATTTTACTTCAAGATCACAATCACAACTGCTCAGAAAGATTCTGATTAGATCAGACAGTATTATAGAAGATAGTCATATTGTATCAAACTGATATTTATCTTACTTACCAATTAGACCTACTTACCAATGTGGATTTGTTTCTCGAGACTTGCTCAGGCCATCATTAAGACATAAATTTAATCACTAAATTAACTTAACAAAAACAAACTGCTAAGAGCGGTATTAATAAGATAAGAAAAAAAATGCCGAAACTATAGGGCAACTCATAGATTTAATAATTTTAAATTATTTCATAATTTATCACTGGCGAGAGTCGCTTATCGAAACTAATTTGGACTCAGAGAACTGTTCAGAAAAATTCTGGTTAGATCAGAAAACGATATGGCTGATAATTCGGATGATATCGACAGCGGCAACGTTGAACAACCCGATTTCGTTAAAACCAACATGCTGCCCTTACCCTCAAGCAACTACAACTGGAAGCCACCTCTTCACCGCCTCCCCCAAGGCGCGAGAAATACTCGAGAAATACCTGAGTAGAGTATACTTGAGAAATACTCAAGAAGCATAAGGCATAGAGTCGGCGGTAAATCGGCTGGAGTAAGCGGAAAAATAGTCCATGAAACCAAAGCTTAACGAGAGATATGTTAGGTACATAGATATATCCGGCGAATAATTTAACTAGGGTTACATCCCCTGAGGCATGTGGCTCACACACTGCAAAAATGTTAAACCAAATGAGAAATTTATGACACATAGAGTTTCTATGTTATCAAAGTGATGAAGCGACCAATTCCAACTGTTTGTGAAATTTGAAAAAAAAAATTCTTTAATGGGGTTAATCTTAACTTACATTTTATAAAAAATACTGTAAAAATATATCAAAGAGTCTTAAAAAAAAAGCATTTTACCTTTTAATACAAAAAACTTGTATTTAAGCCACTTATAAAAATTTAAAAACGCTTTAGAACACTTAATAAAATTTGACCACGAAAATGTATTTATTTTGTAGTACATCATGAGTTTACATTACGGATATAGGTAAAAGGTATTTGCAGTTGACTAACTTACTTTCAAAATTGAACAGTGGGAGCATAATTTTTAGAAATTTAACTCTCAGTTGTTTATGATAGCAAATTTTGTAGTGGTAAAAGGAAGCCTGACTTTAGTAAAGTAGTTTTTCATAGATTTTGAAACCTAGTGAGTAAATCTATATAGAGCTTTTGAGTTAATCGTATTCTCCAAATTTGAAGCAAATATCTCCGAAACCGGACAAGTTATGAACAACAAAGATTTCAGTTATCAACACTTTGTGTCTTTGTAAGGGCGCTTTGTATATATGAACCTATAAAAAATGTTGGTAACCTGTTTTGGTCTAGAGTGGGCTGTTAAATTATTTCACGCTAATTTGAAAACATCCTTTATATTTTAAACTAAATAATGAAAGCGTCGAAGGGATGGTATCATATGATGAGTGACGCCATAAGGGTTCTATAGTCAAAGGTGAAAAAAAGATCTATCACCTTCGCAATCTTCTCCTAGTCCCGCTTCCTCGTCCCTTATAATTATTAAAAAAAATAACATTTGGTGTTTTAGGGAATATGGACATAATTACAAATTCTTCTTTACCTTAAAGAACTAAAGGTTTTTTTAAGTTTTAAGGCTGTCTAAAAATCGACCGTACCCAGAAATCTGAACCAGAAACCATATCATAATGAAGTCTGTAGAAGGAAAAAGTGGTAAAAAGCCAAAACAAATTTCAAATAGATTTCCCCAAGCAGTTTATTGTGGTCTAGACCTAAAAATTCTCAACGTAGGAAACTGTGGAAAAAAGGTAGTACTTCTTTGAGGTCAACAAGAGTTGATGTATGACTTTTTTTTGTTGAAATTTTAATATCTTTTTTGTGAAGCATGTTTCGAGTAATGAGTCATCGATCAGCGTCATCACACGGGTCCTAAACTTTACGTGAGTTGAGTACTCTGAGTGAAATGAGATTTTTGGACTAAAATACGTCTGTGGTTTCCGCCGTTGCGAGATTTTTGAACCTCTATAGGACACCCTATAGAAAAAAATTAGATCTAAATAAAACCATGCAGTTATTGAAGTAAAAGCTATTTCTAGGCAGAAAAAATAAGCCACAGGTGTTCCAGTTTGAGAGATATACATTGAGTGGAAAACTAAAACCGCATTCTTTTTTTATTCCCTAAAAGGAAAATGCCTTTCACTCTTTAGGACTTAAATATTTATTTATCCAAAATATTGTTTTCGAAGAACATGATATCTTTGTGCTACCAATATAAACCAAGAACTAAATGTGAGGTTTAGAACACTCCCCATAAAATTGATCAAAGATTAGTGGTCAAATTGTAGGAAAATATCTAAAAGGTACTATTTTAGATACTTCATATGCAGACGCATTCTAAAATGCTTTAGATTACTGGAAAGATAAGTAGTAATTCCTAATGACCTTTCGATTGTGTTCAAAATAAAGCACTTGATGGGTAACGTGGAGGAAATTTTAATGAAATGAACCAATGAAAAAACCTAATACAGATAACATGCTGGAGACATGATAATACTTTTAAAATTGTTTTGAAATGCCGTTTGAGTTAAATGTCAAGAACAGAAATAAGCACAACTTAAGAAGGTATGATTCACATGACCTAAGTAGGTACTAAATTATTTACTTTAAACCAAATTCACCCCTTTGCCCTAAATCTGAACCATATTCAGTTAAAATTAAGCAGTTCGTGTTCCTGATCCGATTGGACATCGAAAACACCCATGTGACCGTACATTAATAGCCATCTATTCAGCTAGGCTCCGTGCTCCGCTATCGCTCCAAACGAACCTAAATTGCCGTCTGACACATATGGTGTCAACATTCCATGTCCAGCACTTCAACAATCCCGTCTTAATTAACTTCCATTATCCAAGAAGCAATCTGCAGCCGCCGAGCTCATTAATAAAGCAATTTAATCTACATAATACATAACAGAGGCCCATGTTACCACCAGACAATTCCAAATTGTGGCTTGATACGGGTCTAAGGAACTATACCATCAAATTATGCTCCCTAAATGCTTAATCTTAAGTTTATAGTAGTTTACCGTTATATTCTGCTTAATAAACACTTTGCCCTTGGGTGTCTCGATATTTTCGTCTGGTGTTGCGAAGTCGGAATTACTTGTTGCGATCCCAGTTCACGTGGCCTGGATAAATAAAAATAAAAAGTGGCTCTCTCCCTCTAGGGTACTGAGTAGGAAGAGACAATTTTAAATCGAAAATTGAACTCCGACTAAGACTCTGCCGGTGTTCGCTTTCCGGTTATTACAAACTTTCCTTTTCCTGAATTTTATGACGTTTGTGGCAATTTCCGGTGGCCATTAACGAAAAATTAAACTGTCAGCAACGGCTGCTCCAAACCTCGCGGTTTTTCCTTAAAGCAGTATTTTTTCTTGGCAAATGATGATGTTTAATAACCAACTAAAAATAACACCGAAGACGAAAAGCCTACAGTATAGATTAATCAAATGCAGCCCAGAACGTTGTTGTTAAAAAGTTGAGTTGTTAAAAATACGCTTCAAAGAGAAATTTTTCATATGCGCTATCGATACTTTGATATCCTTTGCAATTGGCACCCCTCAACGTGCAATAAAACCAAATTGAAAATGGCCGCATTACCAATTTGTCGAACTCATAAAAAACATGAAAGAGGTGGAAAGTGGGAAGTTCTGCGAAAAACGTGTCAGCATGAGAGCAGATTGTGACTATAATTTCTGCTCGAGAAATTATATTCAATAACACAAGGAAAATGGTACACTTTAAACTATTTAAAAAGTGACACATTAAGAAAACTGTTTTGAAGTCATAGATAAAAAAAAATTAACAAATAAGTTATTTTTTTTTAGTATTCATTTAATGCGCAAATTTTAGACTTTTTTTTAGTCCAGTTATATCAATTATATGTCGAGATTAAGTTAACGACTACATTCGTTATTTGAATTCCTTCGGGTTGATTTTATTTTAGTCCCTACCTATAGTTGCGGCTGGTAAAGTGTACAGGGAAGCTTATTTGAGGAAACTTTCGTACTGTTGTAATCTTGGCACTAGGTGGACTACTCAGTAGTTGGGTTCAAGTGAGCAAAATAAAATTGTTTCTCTTTGCAAGCTTCTAGTAGAGCTCTTCCTTCTCTTAGAGCACTTAAAATGCTTTATGTCAAGTTACATTCTATTTATCTATAACTTTCTCTATTTGGTTTATAGTTCAGAATATGTTACGAGGTACCGTACCAGTTTTCCTACTGAGCGCCGTTTCTTCAATGGGTCTTCAACGTTTTCGTTCTTTTCCAATTACTTGATTGCCGATTATGGTCTCCAAATGTGAGAAATCGTCATATATGGCATTATACGTCTTCATAATACTAAGTCTTTCTGAAGGTTTGTGGTGATCCAGTAAAGTAAAAAACATGTAGTGGGGATGGAGGATGTTGGTTGTTCTACAGGTAATATAACATACAGAACTGCGAAGAATGCTGAAGAAATTTTACAGCTCGAATGATGTTTCGGATAACATTTCATTTCGTTTTCTACGAGCGTGCTTATTATGTCACTTTCCCGCACCCATTTTGTTTTTGAAAGCTTTACTTTCCCGCACGGCGTGCGTGAAAGTAAATTTAGCGTACGGGAAAGTAAATATTTCAAGAATGACTGATTTATAATATAGTTTAGACTTTATAGTCTGTCTATCTAGAGAGGTGCATCTACCTTAGAGCCGTATCAAACATTTCTATCTATTTTAAGGAACTATTATGCTCGCATTTATTGATTTTTGACACAAAATATACCTATAAAAGCACGTACTTTTAATTCCAATGTCACCAGTTCATGTCTGAAACATTACGTCACCCCAACAATCACAACAATTTTTTGTCATTACAACCAATTGATTGTTGATTAATTCAGCTGTCATATTGTTGACAAAGATAAAGTTGTTTATATATTATATGTTTATTTCTCGTCTATGTTACAATGAATTGGCTAGTAAAAAAAATATTTTTCGTAACTCGTGCGGAAAGTGTCTTTCCCGCACTCGTCAGCTGCCCGAACTCCGCTTCGCGCCGTTCGTGCATCGGCAGACAGCGTGCGGTAAAGTATCACTTTCCGCACTAATTAGGAAAATAACTATTTTTTAAAATTGTGGAAATTTGCAGAAAAAAAAAGGTACGGATTTCATAATACAAAATGCACTAAACCAGAATTTGATTATTTCTTCAATAGATAAGAAGCAGATGATCCATATTTTAAACTGTACAATTTTCAAGGAAACGAAAAAAGTTAACATGAAAAGTCAAATACAGAACTTGGCTCATAGACTAAAAGCACTTGAGCAAAACATCTCAGATAGTATGCTGGAGTCCGAGATATTAGCAACTTTTGCCTGAAAACTTCAGACATTTTGCCTCTGCATGGGAGTCTACTCCACTAGCAGAGAAGGGTTTGGAAAACTTAACAAATCGACTAGTAGGTGAAGAGGAGAGGTTTAAAAAACAATATAGAAAACATGGCGTTTTAGCTATTGACGCAACAAAAAAAGACGTAGAATTCTTAAAAAGTATGGCTTCTAAAAAAATCTTACCGTTTCAAATATGGGAAACCAAGGCCTAAAGATAAAAATTGTTTTGCTGCACGTCAATGTAGTATTTATAAAAGGACTAACCCCAGTGGACCAAATTGTTTCTTTAGAAATAAACATGGTGAAAGAAAAACTCAAGAAAATGTAGCTTTTCTAGATAATAACAATAACTAAAGTAAGGCAGAGAGCAAGAGTTTGTCTTCTAAAGCTTGGAAAGTTTTTGTGCTTCTTAATTCAGAAGCTTCTCCTCACATGGTTAGCAATAAGAATCTACTAACAAACTTAAACCTAAAAGAAAGCATATCCATTGCAAGAGAAAGAGTATATGGAAGGAAAAACTAACATGGAAACAGCTAAATGCATTCTATGTAATACTAAAAAAATAATTTTATTAAATAAAATCACTGAATGCAACGATATTAATGAAGAAAATCCAAGAAAAGGTCTTAAAAAACAGAGGACAACTTAAAAGATGAGGATAAGTATCAGACAACAAATAAACGAAATGTTGACCTGAAAGGCTGAAGATGAAGAGGAGATAAATATGAAGTTGACTTTGAAAATGATGAGGGATATTTAACATACCATGAGACAAATCACATATCAAGAGAAATTAAAGAAAAATATATGGATGCCTTAAAACAAAAAAACAATTCTTTGTTTAATGATGGAAAATGGTCTTCAGGGGAGAGAACTGTCGAAGATAACCGAATTATATCAAATAAGTGGATGTTTAAGGTGGTTTATATGAGGAGAAGATATTATATACATAATACATATACATTAATATGAAAGATAAGATTCTGCAAGTAGAAAGATGTGTATTTTTGAACTTAAATATTTGGGTTTTATCAACCCCATAAACTTACACCTTACAACCCCATAAAAAGTTAAATATTAATTAAGCTCAAAGAACCAATTTTAGAAAATTATTTTGAAGCGATTTGGAATATCAATATCTTGGTTAAAACTGGGGACTTCAAAATTTGAGATATGAAAAGTGGACTCCAGTTAGCCTATTAATTGTTCCACAGTCCATATAAGGTTCAATATTTATCGAGTTCAAGAGACCAAAAACAAACACTGTTTTATAGCGATTTGCGTACATTTCTTAACCAAATAATGGGGGTTTTATTAACCAGAAGTTCCCTCATAAGCCTATATGAGGTTCAATATAGTATCGAGCTCAAATGCCAATATTTAAAAAATCCTTTAAAGGGATTTAAGCATAGTTCTCAATAAGATCTAGGCTTTTATCAAAATGAGATATAAAAGTAGACTCTAATTAGTCTATTGATATAGCCCATGTTAATTTTAATATTTATTGAGTTCCAAAACCAGGAACAAACTCTCTAAATATAAGGTTTTAATATAAGTCTCTAATATAAGGTAAATATAATATTTTTTTCACAGTGGTTTCTTCATAAATGCATATAATTTTCATTGTCATATTCTTCATAATAATTGGAATTATGTCAATTCTATATGTGAGAGGTATTGACAATAATGGGAGGTATTACAAGCCCAGCAGTTTTACATGGCTTCACTCAAAGAATATTGTTTTCTTTCGCTTTTTACATAAAAACTGCTTTTCTGTGTGTTGAAATTGTAGAAGATGGAGGTGATAGCGGGTTTTTTTAAAGTCAGATTCCAATAAATATAAAATCTGCCAATTAAACAAAATAGTTTGAAATAGGCTTTTCTAATGTGGAATAAAAAATAAACCAATTTTTTAAAGGTTGCTCAAAAGCTTTTTTAAATCTTATATAATTCAAATATGACAAAACAATTATAGAAATGAAACCAAATGTTTATTTCTTGCAAGTTATGTTGATGTAGTATTTGTAAAAGGACTAACCTCAGTGGACCAAATTGTTTCTTTAGAAATAAACATGGTGAAAGAAAAACTCAAGAAATTGTAGCTTTTCTAGATAATAACAATAATTAAAGTAAGGCAGAGTGCAAGAGTTTGTCTTCTAAAGCTTACAAGGTTTTTGTACTTCTTAATTCAGAAGCTGCTCCTCACATGGTTAGCAATAAGGATCTACTAACAAATTTAAACCTAAAAGAAAGCATAACCATTGCAAAAGAAAGACTATGTATCTGGAAGGAAAAACTATCATTGAAACAGTTAAATGTATTCTATGTAATACTAAAAAAATAATTTTATTAAATAAAATCACTGAATGCAACGATATTAATGAAGAAAATCCAAGAAAAGGTTTTGAAAAACAGAGGACAACTTAAAAGATAAGGATAAGTATCAGACAACAAATAAACGAAATGTTGACCTGAAAAGCTGGAGATAAATATGAAGTTGACTTTGAAAATGATGAGGCATATTTGACATACCATGAGACAAATCACATATCAGGAGAAATTAAAGAAAAATGGATGGATGCCTTAAGACAAAAAAACAATTATTTGATTAATGATGGAAAATGGTCTTCAGGGGATAGACACTGTCGAAGTTAACCGAATTATATCAAATAAGTTGATGTTTTAGGTGGTTTATATGAGAAGAATATATTATATACATAATACATATACA
The DNA here is from genome assembly GCA_951812265.1 of Taphrorychus bicolor. Classification (NCBI taxonomy): domain Eukaryota; kingdom Metazoa; phylum Arthropoda; class Insecta; order Coleoptera; family Curculionidae; genus Taphrorychus; species Taphrorychus bicolor. Next base: position 57,759,040 of record OX638297.1, on the reverse strand, counting down.
TTAATATGAAAAATAAGATTCTGGTAAGTAGAAAGATTGGTATTTTTTAACTTAAATATTTGGGTTTTATCAACCCCATAAACTTATACCTTACAACCCCATAAAAAGTGAAATATTAATTAAGCTCAAAGAACCAATTTTAGAAAAATATTTTGAAGCGATTTGTAATATTAATATCTTGGTTAAAACTGGAGACTTAAAAATTTGAGATATGAAAAGTGGACTCCAGTTAGCCTATTAATTGTTCCACAGTTCATATAAGGTTCAATATTTATCGAGCTCAAGAGACCAAAAACAAACACTGCTTTATAGCGATTTGCGTACATTTCTTAACCAAATAATGGGGGTTTTATTAACCAGAAGTTCCCTCATAAACCTATATGAGGTTCAATATATTATCGAGCACAAATGCCAATATTTACAGAATCTTTTTAAGGGGATTTAAGCATAGTTCTAAATGAGATCTAGTTGGTCTATTAATATAGCCCATGTTAATTTTAATATTTATTGAGTTCCAAAACCAGAAACAAACTCTCTAAATATAAAAAATTTTAATATAAGTCTCTAATATAAGGTAAATACAATTTTTTTTCATAGTGGTTTCTTCACAAGTGCATATAATTTTCATTGTCATATTCTTCAAAATAATTGGAATTATGTCAATTCTAGATGTGAGAGGTATTGACAGTAATGGGAGGTATTACAAGCCCAGCAGTTTTACATGGCTTTACTCGAAGAATATTGTTTTCTTTTGCTTTGTCAAAAAATTGCAAATCAGTAAATTTAACATAAAAACTGCTTTTCTGTGTGTTGAAATTGCAGAAGATGGAGGTGAGAGCGGGTTTTTTTAAAGTCAGATTCTAATAAATATAAAATCTGCCAATTAAACAAAATAGTTTCAAATAGGCTCTTCTAATGTGGAATAAAAAATAAAGCAATTTTTTAAAGCTTGCTCAAACGCCTTTTTAAGTTTTCTATAATTCAAATATAACAAAACAATTTTAGGAATGAAACCAAATCTTTATTTCTTGTAAGTTATGTTGATGATGGCATACTGTTTAGTAAAAATAAAAGAGGATTATACGAATTTTTTTGAGCATTTTGAAAAAGAAAATGAATCGACTTCTAAAAACTTAACTCTACTGACTTAAAGCAAAGTGCTTATGCAATTTTGGAAAACAAAAATACTAAATTTAAAATTTGCAAACAGTCCTATGAGTACGGGTAAAACTGGTTGTTTACGATGAAGAACGTTCCAAAAATTATACTTTTATAGAAGCTATGATGTGAATGTGAGCAGCATGAAATTTACTGTATTTGAAAAATAAAACTAGGCCTGATGTTTAATTTGCTGTAAATGCTTGTACTAGAAACATGGAAAACCTAACAGATCAAGACATTCATGGGTATAGAAATAATACAAAACCTGACTCTATTGACTTAAAAAAAGTGCTTACTTTTCCTACTGCAAATTTGAAAAATTTAAAACGCAAAATTCAAAACCTGTTTACAGTTCCTATGAGTGAAATTAGTTTAAAAGAAAAATTTTCTAAAAACTATCCTGTTGTTCACCTCAACTAACCTGAGCTAACTTTGTTCGGATTTAACCATGGTCTGCAGAGTCTACTGCTGAGGAATAAGAGAGACTAACCTGAACTAAGAGACTAACCTGAACTAACCTTGTTCGCCTTTAACTATGGTCCGCAGAGAACATTGCTGAAGAATGCACAGTTTAATCGCAGAAGCCGAAGTAAGTACAAAGATGTAAGGTAACATTTTTTAAACAAAATCGTAGGAGAAGAATTGGTGGAATTGGTGGTTGGATATGTTACTGACCTACTATGCTACTGACCTACTAATGGAAATAGTAGATATATACAGGGGGGCCCAACGAAAATTTTACACCAGGGTTTTAAATCCACCTAAAAATTTTAAATGGAAAGGGGTGTCAAGTTATAAATCATTTTGAAGGGAGTTGAATTACCTTCTGAGTGCCGCATCATTTTTAAAATTCTATCACCGACCTCCATACAGTAAAGTAGTAAAAACATTGTTCAAAGTACATTCGAACATATTGCAACATTTGTGAAGTTGCAAGATTACACTTATTTACAATACGTTGCCGCAAGTCTTCGAGTGAATCCGGTTGTGTAGTATAAATTTTGGACTTCAAATGACCCCATAAAACAAAGTCCAGGGGGGACAAATCCGAAGAACGTGCAGGCCATTCTGTAGTTTCTCTTCTCCAAATCCATCTTTGAGGGAACGTGTCAGTCAAAAACTGCCTAACAGGGGCGGCGTAATGCGGAGGAGCCCCATCTTGTTGAAAAATGATGTTTTCTTCACGGTGACGGTCATCGGGTTCGATTATTTCTGTTAGAATTGGATCAATGGCTTCTTCCAACAAATTCAAATAGACATGTCCGTTTAAGTTTCCAGGTAAAAAGAATAGACCGAAAATATGATCTCCGATAATTTCTATTCAAACGTATAGCTTTTGTGGATGTGGCGTGTAAACTTCGTGAAAAAGCATTGTATTGGTTGATGACCAATAATGGCAATTATGGCGGTTGACCTCACCGTTCAAGAAGAAGGAACACTCATTAAAGAAGCCAATGTAAGTGGACTGTTAACAATTGGTTGACTAATGATCTCACACAATTCTAAAAGTCCATCGAAACCATCTTCGTTTAATTCTTGCACTAATTTAACTTTATAAGGATAGAATTTATGTGCTTTTAATATTCTCTGGATGCTTGTACGCCGAACACCTGATGCATTTGATAATTTTCTAGCAGGTTTCATCGCGACGTGTCTCAAAACAGCTATTTCAACTGCTTCTGTTCTTATTGCTGGATGATGAAAAATCCTCTTTTTATTTCCGACGCTTCTAGTCTCTTGAAATTTAGCAACCAGGTCTCTCACTTAAAAATGAGATACGTTGCTATCAGGACATTGTTCATTAAACAAATTTAAGGCCCGTCTAGCACTATCGTTATTTCGGAAACAGAGCGAAATAAGGTCAACTCTTTCTTGAATACTGTAAAGCATTTTTAAATGATACTGTGTACAAAAGTAAAAGCAACTAGTAAACTACAAAACATCAAAGTGCAGGTAGGAATAATGCAATAACATTTTCTAAATTTACATTCCGTATCAGTGTTGTTAAATTTCTAAGATAACATAAAAACCCTTTTTTCTCGAGAACAGACCATTTAATTATCTAAAAGTTAGGTGGCATTGAAAAGGCAATTGAATGGCCGTTAAAATTATGTATAACTTGACACCCCTTTCCATTTAAGATTTTTAGGGTAAAAGTCACCCCGGTTTTGGGGTTCATCTTGAAAAGCTATAAATATCAGAGAAACATGTGCCCTTCGAAATTAAAATTGACGGGTCCGGGCGTTTTTGTGTTTTCAACTTCATAAGGAAGAAAAAATCGGTGGAAAGTTTTCGTTGGGCGACCCTGTATATAAATAATAACGAAAATAATAGAAAGCAAAATATAGAAAGCATATAAACTTCTAAATCTTTCAGGCAGATTATTTATTTTCTTGCTACTTACTTTTGAGTATTTCTTCTATTTTTAGGTGTCTTATTTGATGCCGGGGAATGAGTTTTGCACTATTCACTGTAAAATTACAGGGAATGCTGATTTACCCTGAAAAATTCTTCGGACGAAAACACCTAGTTAATGTTTTGTCAACTTATTTATTGCCTTCCTCAGAAGTACCTAAATAAAAAAGCTCTAGAAATGCTGTAGAAATGTACTTGAATATTTAAGTCTTTTCAGCTGAGAGTAATATTGTTTGAGATTTTCAATATCTTGCTTTTTTGACAAGAAAATATTATATTGTTAATTTTCATTTTTTTTTCAAAAATAATAAACATTATATAATTCAAAAGTTTTCATTATTATATTACTAAGTGTAAGAGATTACGTCAACTTAAGTATGTAAGATTATTAAGTAAATTCAGTTCAGGTCAGCGCGCATAAGATTCGTAATTTCATGATGATGGATTTTGAAGTGTAATTTTTACAATAATAAAATGTTTATCAACATGTACATTAGTGATTAAACTAGAAACATCAAACCTGATTAATTTGTGATTTAGCTTAATGTCTATATTACTACATTTTTCTGAAAAAAGCGCGAATTTTGAATGTATGATTTTTTAATTCTTACGAAAGGATTTAATATTTCTAATAGGAATTTAGATAATGGACCTGTTGTTGAATTAATGCTACTGAAAATAGGTCTAAGGAGAATATTGTTTTTATGTATCTTTGGAACACTATAAAAGTGAGGTGTTTTACTGCGATGTTAATTAAATGTTAATTTTTCTATCAATGAAACTGATATAGTGTTTTTCTAGAGCAGTGTAAATTTGTCTTTCCATTTTTTCAGTTGGACCTATGTTGCATTTGTTAATAATTTGTTGGAATTTAAATCGTTTAATTTCCTTCGTTTAAAAAGCTCTTTCAGTTTTACCGGTTGAAAGAATTTTAACATTATTATTAAAATGGCATTTTCATTTAAAAAGTTCAACGATTTTCAGAATCTCAAACATGATTTCCCTCAACTCAAGCCTTTGAATAGGTAACATCGTATTGTATTCCATTCCATTGTATTCAATAGAGTTTTTTTTCTATTTTATAGTCCGAAGAATGTAATAGCTAAGTGCCGAATCCTTAACTAGGTTTTCTCGTTCGAACAATTTTTCAGAGTAATAATTAGTATTCCCACATATTTAGTATAAAACACCCAAAGAAAATTTGGTGAGCAGAAATACCCAAAAGAAAGTAGTAAAAAAAAGCAGAACTATTTACCAATCTTGAGGGCGTATAATGGTTCTGTATAGTTCGATTTAAAAAAAAGGATTTTACGTGTCTCAAAAGAGATGTTTGTTTCGTACATATGTTTTACTGTGTAGATTATAAAGATAATTTTTCCATGACTAAATAAATAATAATGCTGCTGATATGTAAGGTTCTTGTTCAAGTGGAGTAGATACTTAGGAATGAGTAAAGGACAGTTACATAGAAAGTAAAGTGAAATTATAAAAAACATAAATTTGGGAATATTCGAGAGTTATTAATATAAAATTTTAACAATTATCTCACGATTTTTAAGATAATGGCCTTTTCAGGAACAGCGATCTAGATCGCTTTGATCACCATCGGCTGTGTTTCAACCAATCGGATTTATTTGCCAGAAATCTATATAAACCGGTCAACGATCCGGTTGTCTGAATATCAGCTGTAGGGATGAACCTGAACCATGAACATCATTTACGACAAGTCTTAAAAAAGTGATTTGAAATAATTTAAAATAAATAATGTAAAACTTTGTTCGCAAGTCATTTGATTAAAAGAGTGCAGAGCTTGCTTAGCTTTCCTACTAACTCCAACCTAACAATTTCAAAGAAACTGCGCAGACCAACTATGAGAGCAAGTATGCCGCATTAAGACCGAATGAGAAGTCATTTTATAAACTTTTTAAAAAGTTCAGTATATAGTGTAATTCGCTAAAAATTCGCTATAAGTGATCATGGCATGGCAAACAATACAATTTTAGATAGGACAGAACTGGTCCCTTTCGTCTAGACAGGTGACAAAGAAATTAAATTGAAGCATAGGCAAATATTAAAAAACAAAACCGCCAGTACCACCCATCTGCAATGACCGGCTATTATCGGTCATCAATCCGGTTGCCTGAATTTAAGCTGTAGGGATCAATCTGATATAAGCCATATATCTGGAATAAGTCCGAGATAAATCACTATATCCAAAAAGTTTTATTAAAGGCGATTTGACTTAATTTAAAGCAAATAATGGAAACTTTGAGTTGGGAAATCATTTCACTGAAAGGAACAGACCCTGCTTAGCTTTACTACTAACGCCAATTTGTCAACTTCAAAAATTCTGCTGAGAAACTATGAGATCAACTCTAGCTTTTAAAGACCAAACAAGAAATCATTTTATGTATCTTTTAAGAAGTTTAGTATGGAGTTTAATCTGCTAAAAATCAAATGTGGTTAAAAAAGTAAGTATTTAAATACCAGTTTTCTGGAAATTGGCTAGTTTTCGTTAAACAAATTCCATATTAGAAACCCAAAACTCGTTCCGTTTCCTTATGCAGACCAATAAAATTAAAGCACAGGTAAACATTTAAAAAACAGGACAGCCAGCGCCACCCATCCGCAACGCCGTAAACTAATAATTCAGATTGCCGCTGGAAACTGCTCTCTTTAGGCCGGGCGGCGTACAGATGGCCCCCCAATTACTATTTACCGTCGGATCGATAGGTGGCGCTCCGCCCTTCCCTTCCACGTGATCCGAACACGTGTTATTTGTAAACACGATCCGTCTGACGCACGCCAGCTGGGGGGGGGGGGGGGGGTAGACAGGGCGGTTGGAGATGGGGTGAAGTTAACGTCCGCTAGAGTGTGGTATGGGGGTAAATGTGAGCGGAATGTGTCAGTGGCGGACGAGTCTTTTTTTCTGTTTCTGCAAGGAATAGGGGTGGTTTTTGATTGTGACCTTTGAGGGACACGATGCGGGACTGGGTGTGGTGTTTTGTTCTCGGGACTATTGCAAGAATGTTCAGTTTCAGAATAATTAGAATAATTATAGAGTTTGATGTATAGAAAATGGACACGGACCTAATTAATTGGCAAGCCCAAAGCGGGGAAATGAAAGTATCTCTTTGGCTTAAAATGATTAGTGACCTATTGTTTATTCAATCAAAGCTCGAGCCAGCTGTTTATATAGAATATGGTTCATCCATTTTCAGTCAAATTGGTAACCGTACGATTTTTCATGTACTCTCATAGCATAGCCTGCGAGCCCCAGTTAACCTACTTCCACACCATTTACCAACCATAAACTCTCAAAAAAAAATGAACATTCCCTTGTATCAGTGGTTGCAATCCGCTGCCGCACTTCGTTACCATAAAATTTGCATCGATCAACGACTTATCTGCATTTAAAGAGAAAATTTACTTCCCGCCTGAAACCCAAGTTAGGAGTCCACGTTGAAGCTATAATATCATTTTATTTATTTCGCATTTTCTCATCTGCATTGCTCAGCTCTAGGTCCCTATCTAACTAGGACAAATCAATGTCAGGAGGATATTCGAAGCTCTCCAAGCGAAAGGTGGAACTTTAAGGCGAAAGCCGCAAGCAAACCCTAAACTTCTTAACACCCTGGCTATTCTACACCGCAGAAAGTTCCCATAAAGCTTTAAGTGTCCACCTAAACGTGTAATAACAGCAACATGGAAATCGGACTCCGTGAAAGGCCTAGACTCTAACCTTTCATGAGATTCAACGTTCTGGAACTGCCGGGGTTGAGGAAGTTAGAGTCAGAAAGTTTCCCTTGCATGGCGGCTCTATAATGTACATTTTGGCTTAAAAATGTCAGTCAGTGAAGAAAGTTTTGGTTGAGTGTGTTATGAATAGTGTCTTGACCTTAATGGGACAACGTTAAGAAAATTAATAATCCAACATTAAAGTGGAACATAATAGACTGACATCATTAGAAGTTTTTCCTCGAAACTCACTTTATTAAAACCGAGTTCAAACTTTTTTCGTCTCGTAAGGGCAACAGCGGCTCGTGTTGGGGTTTTAATGATTTTCCAGTTCGGGCCTTCGCACTTGGAGCACTAACTTGTTGTTTTTTTTTTGTTTAGGGTTTATGGGCCGGGGCTAAATAAAGTGATCCTCTTCTTTTGGCTTTTTATGATCAGCGGCTGTGTTCAATTTAATTAGTTGCTTAGTAAAAGGTTTTTTCCTCCGTCTGACACGCCGATGGAGGGTCAACGAAGAACGCGTGGAGGCTCTCGGCTAATTCATCACGTGCATGAGCGCCATATCCACGTCAGCGCATTCACCCTCCAGCAGATCTAAATGCTCTATTAATCATAAATACAAGCTGCGTTCTACTCTTATCGCCGAAATGCTATCTGAATATTACACTTTGATATTATCCCATAAATTCCGTTCTGGCCGAAAACACAAATTCCTAGCATTTGTTCGAGTTAAAGCGGCAAAATTATTCCGCTTCACGCCTTGAGCCAGCTTAAGAGAAATTAATTTGGTTTATTGGATTATAAAGAAATGGCGGCTATTTTACAAACTTGGATGCACATCCTTGCTAATGGGAATTATTAAAATCTGGATTACAAAAAAATGCATGGATTCTACTGATTCCATACCAAAATAATCTGTGGTGGTTAAGGACTGCGTATTTGTCAAGTCTAACGTGTAATCAAGCCGGCGGTTAGTTGATTAGATTAGTACAGTCTGGCTTGCGCCCTTTTGCCATTTATAATGCTTTTCTATCTAATTTAGCTGCGCGGTTCGGTTCTAAGATGAGACTCATTTTAATAGATTTTCTGTTTTAGTTGATACCGAAAGTAATATTGTCGAGTCGGGCTGCCTGATTACCTGACTTCGGTAGACGGATTTCCTAAATCCGGTTTTGGGAAAGGCTCGAGGAGATAGATGTCCAAGACTTCAAAATATTTAATGTGATTCTCTACGTTTTATCTTGATCGTTTATAAAAATGTATGTATATTATCTATATTATATAGAGTATAATATCTTCGAAATATTTTGACTAAAAATTACAGCTAACATTTATCAAATAATTAGTTACCTACTCTACTCGAAAAGTGCGAGACAGAGTCGTACTTTTCACAAACTATCTAGGTATAGAAGAATTTAATATGTTTGGTACTGAGTAAAGTCACGTACCTACGTAATTTGCCCCACTGTCGGTCTCAGATAATACTGAATATTCCAGTAATGTTCTTACAATCTTCCATAGAATTTTTTTTTATAAATATTCTAGGAATAATAGTATATTCGGAATATTTTTAAATAATTAAAATTATTCCAAAAATTTTTCTGTATTATTTAAAGCGAAATATTTTGAGAAAGTTCCAGTGGAAATATTCTTGGAATAATAGAGGAATAAACAATAATTGAAATGTGAGACTAAATTTCTACCAAAGAAAGTCCTGTATGTTCAATATTTTGAGAGATGAGCCCTTCAGTTACGGCACTAGTTTCTCTCTTATTATGTTTCTTAAGTGTATAGAAGATTGAAATCGCCTCATTCCGACCAAAAACAAGTCTCCAAATTTGAACACCTGTAACTTTAGAACGACTGTACTGATTGAAGTAAGTCCAAAAGTTTATTGTTTTTTTTCTGATGTCTTCTATTACCTTCCATGAAAGAAAGCTCCGGAGGTTTAATAGTTTGCGAGATAGACCGCTTCGGTTGTCGATGTTTAGTTACTTTGTATTTCGAATAATTCCACTTATGGGATCAATTTCGCCCTTATTATGTTTGCCAAATCCATAGGGGATTGAAATCGCCTTACTTTCGAAAAAACCTTAATTTTTTCGAAATTGACCAAAGAGGGGAGGGGGTATTTCTTCTTATTTCTTCTTGCTGGTCAACTTTCAAGTTTGACCGCCTCTAATTTAGAACGAGTGAACGGTTGGAGTAAATCCAACGAATGTTTGTTCCTTTTGACGTCCTCTTTCACTTTTCACCAAATAAAGTTCGGTAGGTTCAAGCCTCTTCGGTGGTCAATTTTTTAGTATTTTTATAAGGAGATGATAAATATTATGTCCGTTCAAAAAAAAAACAGTTTTTTCTTAAAAAAAAATACAGTAGGTGATAGATTATACTTACCTCTTTAATATTAAGTGCGGATAAATACACTTTTTTTATAATGAAAAAAAAAATTTACTCATTTTGTTAAGTTCGATTACGATAAAAATAACCTTGATTACGTTAGAAAAACCGCTTTCTTCTTGAAAAAGGTGACTGCAGGTAGTAGATTAAACTTACCGCTTTCATCTTAAATGCGATTAAATGTTCTTTTGCAAGATCTGAAAACAAAAAATTAAAAAAAATGACTGAAGGACAAAAGTTAAAACTGTATTCCAAACTGCGATAAATGCCAAAACGTTTCTTGCTAATTGTCGACAAGACGAATATGCAACGTTGCCAAATGTTACGTAAATGAAGAAAAAAAATACCTCTACTAATCTAAGCTGCCCTATCTCAACAAACCAAACAAAAAAAATAACTAAACTTAACCTATCCTAAAGAAAGACAGAAATAATATAATATGAAATAATATAATAAAAGGCAAAGTAAAACTAAACTAACTGTGACCAGGTCTAGAGGCAGTCCATGGCCTGCCGTAAAGGACAAGTAAACCTGAACTAACCAAATCAAAGCAAAACTGAGTTAACATAACCAACAGAGCCCACATTTATATGCAGCAATCAACATGCTCCGTAATGGCCCTAAGAGCTGCTGAGACAAAAAGCAGCCCTATAAAGCAACTACAACTGAAATGATCCAACCAAAGGAAAAGCATAACTGAACTAACCTGAACTAAACAAAGAGAAAGTAAAACTGAACTAACCTAACACCCTTAATGTGTAGCAAGCAAAAGGCTCTGTAGCGGCCCTAAAGGACTGCTGCAGCAAGAATCAGAGGCGGCCCTAACGGGCCGCCATAAAGGACAAATAATACTGGAGTAACCAAATCAAAAGAAAACATAACTAAACTAACTTATCCAAAGGAGGAACTGAACTAACCTGAACTAACCAAAGAGAAAGTAAAACTGAACTAACCTAACACGCTTAATGTGTAGCAAGCAAAAGGCTCTGTAGCAAGCCTAAAGAGCCGCTGCAATAAGAAGCAAAAGCTTTATGTCTCCATAAAAGACAAGTACGACTGGATTAATCAAATCAAAAGAAAACATAACTAAACAAACCTAACCAAAGGAGGAACTGAACTAACCTGAACTAACCAATGGCAAAGTAAAACTGAACTAACCTAACCAACAGAGCCCACACTTAATGTGAGACAAAAAGCAGACGCGGCCCTAACGGGCAGCCTTAAAAGACAACTACAACTGAAATGATCAAACCAAAGGTAAAGCATAACTAAACTAACCTGAACTAACCAAAGAGAATAAAACTCAACTACCCTAACAAGCTTAATTTGTAGCTAGCAAGAGGCTCTGTAGCGGGCCTAAAGGGCCGATGCAATAAAAAGCAAAAGGCGGCCCTAACGGGCCGCCGTAAAAGACAAGTAGAAAAGACAACATAACTAAACTAACGTAACCAAAGTAACAATAAAACTGAACTAACCAAAAGCAAAGTAAAACTGAATTAACGTAAGTAACAGGTCGAAAGGCGCCCCGCAAGGGCCGCCGTAAAGCACAGATGTAACTGAACTAACTAAACCAAAGGAGAAACATAACAGAACTAATATGAACCAACTTAACCAAAACCAAAGTAAAACTGAACTAGAGTTTTAATTTGCCTTTGGGGCGCGCCGCCTGAACTTAGGGACCATTGCGGGATCCAATGCATATTAACTGCTTTCGAAAAGGCCCAGTTCTGGACATTGGGAGAGGAAACAGCCGCAAGACGAGTGTCAAAACCTCAAAACAATACTCCCAATATTAGTAATTTATTGATGCCAAAAAAAGTACAATTTTCTTTAATTATTAAAACAAAAACACACATTTACCACCACATAATATGAAAGAGGTAAGGTTTAGTCTATTACATGCAGTAATTAAAGAAAAACCAGCTATTTCGAACGTAATCAATGTTATTTTGAATGTAATCGAAGTTGCCAAAATAAGTAAAATTTTCTTAAATTATTCTAAAAAAGTGCTTTTATCCGCAATTAATATGAAAGAGGTAAGCTTTATCTATCACCTGCAGTATTTTTCTTTCAAAGAAAACTAGTTTTTTTGAACCGACATAAAGTTTACCTTTCCCCTTTTAGAATAATCTTTGAAAACATCTAGAAAAAAGTCCACTTGTGGAGCGACTAATTTATGTTGGAAAAGTTCGTTAGATTTGAAACAATTTTTTCGGAAAATTGTAAATAATTTACTACCTAAAATTTAAATACACTACTTGTCTTAGACTTATTTTTTTTATAATTTTTCACTTTTCTTAACTTTAATTTTTTTTTTTTAATTTTTTTATTGTTCTTTTACTATTCAAATCTAATTCCTATTCTGATTAGCAGTCACGTTTCGCTAATTATTTTGATTTTATAATTTTTTTAATGGATATAAATTGAAGTTTGCTTTGTTTTCATCCTTTAGAGATAATACAATTATTTCTATTGAAACAATTTTGGCCTAAAACTGTGTTTTTTATGATTAATGAGTCCTGATTTTTCAATTTGTTTTGTACGGTATTGGCACGAAACAGAGGATCTAAAAGGAGTTAAAATATTTTTTATTATTTTATTAATTAATAATTTTGTTTTAAATATTTTAGATTTATGTCTCTATCTGCATCCATATTTTTTTCAATAATTTCCCAATTGATCTAAATGTTTTGCTTTCGATGATTTTCGTACTTTTTAAAACTAGTTTTTTTTTATTCCTTACTGTTGTTTTAGTGTTCATAGTTTTCTAATCTCATTCTTTAACATAATTCGTTTAAATTTAACTCTTTCATATTTTTTTGCATTGGACTTTTTATAATGTTTTTATTTTTTCTAGATGTTTTTGACACAAAAAGTGAGCTTTTTTTACTTTAAGACCATTGTAATGTAAGATAAAACAATTTTGACCCAAAACTGAGTATTTTTAAGTAACAATACCTAGCTTTTCAAGTTTTTATATAGTTTAGGTTCGAAATAGCCCTACGGGCCAAAAAGCGATTTTTATTAGTAAATTTTGGTCCGAAAACAAAACTTATTTAGCAAAGTTTTACAGGATTTTGGCCCGAAATTATCAATATTTTACTAAATTTTAATAAAAAAGATAAGTAGTTAAGTTACTAATTAATTAAAAAGTTCTTATAATGATTGATTTTTCTAGGTAAAGGCGACTATGATTCTTTTTAAATAATACATTGATCTTTCAGAAATGACGAGTGCAATTGAAATATGGAATAAAAATGCCAGGTCCGTAATTAAAAAAATTGAGTTGGTAACAGTAACTCAGTTATTAAAAATATATATATTACATGTGCGATATGCCATTTTGTAGAGATTAAAAAGTTATTACATTTTATAATTTTTAATTTTCCTCTATCAAGAATAATTCATAAAATCCAGGAGATTGTTTTGTTTGAAGTTTTGAGAAATTTTCACATTTCTCCAAATAACTTGGAAACTACTGTAGTACAAAGTAACCCAACACAAGGCAACTTTTCTCTTTTTAGGAAATTTTTAAAAGATTTTAGATGATTTTTGCCTACAATTTATAAGTAAAAATTAACTATCTTTATCCCTTTTTCTATATGTTTCTGATTGTTCTAGATTTTATTAACTTTTGAATCTTTTTGTCGATTTTTTTATTTTACAAAATTGTATTAACATGGCAAACATTTTTAAGTTATTTTTTAATGTTTATTCAGAGTAAATAATTACAAAAAATAAATAAATAAAATAAAAATAACCTGAGCTGGTGACTTTTCGATAAGTTTGGCAACTTTTTCGGTCAAGTATTGGGCCCCAATTCTCGAGATTCGAATAGTCGAATAGTGAGTGCATTTTGTCGTTTTTTATATAATTTTTTATTGTTTTTGAATTTCCGGGACTTTTATCATATTTTCTGTATATTTTTTTTTCCCAGGTATTTGTTTTCATTGATCTAAATTCAACTTTTTATTGTGTTTCAATCTTTCAAGGCAATGTTGACCCAAATTCAACTTTTCCAAAGAATAAATTATAATAGTAGTGTAAATTGATATTCATTTAGGCAATTTTGGCTCATAACTGAGTCACTTTTACGATGAATAATTTTTGAATTTTCAATTTTTTTTATCGGTATTGCCCGAGGTATCTCCAACAAGTCAAAGATCAATTTTTATTGCAAAAAATTATGGTCTGAAAGGAGATCTTTTTTTTAGTAAGGTTTTACAATTTAAATTAGAAGTTTAAATTAAAGCCCTAGAGAATTCAAAATAAATCGCGCTTTTTTTATATAATTTATAGATTAAAGTTAGGTTTGGTTAGTTCAGGCTATGTTATTTTGACGTGACAAATTAACATCATTTTCACGTCACAAAATAAAATCATTTTGTCGCCAGAAATTGACGTTATTTTGATGCTGCAAAATGACGTTATCGATCTGTGACTTACGCTCGTCATTATGACGTTGTTTCGAGGTCATCCCCTAACGTCTTTGGTGACCAATGCTTACCAAAAAATTACGTCACAATGACGTCAGTTTTCCGCCTGAGTACTTTCATGGCGAACTGATATCGGCTCATTCCGATCAAAAACAGCAAAAAAAAAACATGCAGTGAATACCACGGTTTTTTGTTCTTTTTGACGTCCTCTTTCAACTCGCCCCAAAGAAGGTTCCGTGGAATCAATATTTTTATAGTTGGATGCCTTCCGTAATCGATTTTTAGCTACATTCTTTAGAATTAAGTCGCCGCTTTTTTACATGGTCGTAGAGAAAATTACGTTTCCTTTCACTAAACTAAACAGATTTTCGAAGCACTAATCGTTGAGAAATCACACTTGAGAAGTTTAAAGAGTATTCGGATTCGTCAGCTTCTTCGAATCTCCATTAATTAATTTATGAATTAATTGAAAAGCTCCACTCTTTAATATTAAAGACTTGCGCACCAACTTCTAGGTTTATTAGGTTTAATATCTTTTAGTAAAATTGTTGAGATGAGTATAAGACATATCATAGCAAGGTTTTCTTTTATCTAAGAGTTTTGTGTATTGCAATATACCTACTTCTTCATTTGAAATTATTTCTTGAATTTTGCTCTTGCGTTAGTGGCATCGTGTGTACCAAGCTTTTGCAATTTGTATTCCAGAAAATGTTATGAAGAGACTAGTCGAACTTAAAAACTCTTCCGTAAAGTGGATAAAAGAGTTTCTTTTTGAAAACTTACCGAGTTTACGTACCAAAAATTTCGTAACTTTTAATAACCACATAATAGAAGTTCTGACACTTTATAAAACCAAAATCGACAATAATATCTCCGTAAATTTTATAGGATATATAAGACATATTATATAGTAAATATATAAAAGGTGTGGAGTTGCTATAAAGTAATAGTGAGAATCAGCAGATGTATTAATGTTCATCTAAGTATTACCCATTCACTTATCTTTGTCATCTAGTTACCTTTGAAACCTTAATTTTTTTTGTACCCACCTCCTGTTAGCACATGTTGAGAAGATACAATAAAAATGTCAAAGTCAAATATCCAAGGCCTACTTGACGAAAATAATAAGTGAATGGCTTATATAGTGGTATATTGGTGGGATCAACCAACAGGCGGAGGAGGTCATGCGAATTGGATACACGATTGACGATGTATGCTCTCTGGTTTCTTAAGGAGATTTCTTAAGGTCTACTATCATCTACTACTACATCATTAGTGTCACGTGAGCTAGTTCTTGGACTTTTAGAAATACTCATAGAGGGCCATTGAGTGTTAAAATTTATTGACAAGAAAGTGGGTCTTCATGTAGTTTTTGCAAGAGAAAGATTTTTGAGTAAGACATATTTTGATTCAAAGCGTTCTTGAATGTCCGTTTACTACCAGACAGATGCTTTCTACTCCTCAATATACAGCAGGATTTACCCGTGAATTGGTGGATAACTGTGAATATCTTACGTAGGCCCCTGGTCTCAGAAAAATCTTTAATTCGACTTTTCATATTCCAATGACTATATGTTTTCTTACAGTTTTTTTAACTTGATAACGCGTATCAATATACCTACACCTGGTATTACAAGAACCTAATAAGTCTACGTAGAATACTTAAATATTATTACTGTGAAGAGTTTTTTCGTTTTACTTAAAGAAAATCATGGAGGTCGCTACCATAAACTTGGTAATTGTGTGAGGTAAACTAGATTTTTTTTTTGAGGCATGAGAATCAAGATGTTTATCTTCTTTTTCTTGACTTTCTCCTTCAGAGGTTGTTGATCATCATGGCTATTATAATTTTAGAGGCAGATGTCCGAAATAGTTCACCAGATGAGAGGTCAAACCAGTCTTGTAGGTTACGCAGCCAAGAAATTCTATGTCGACCGGCGCTTTTGCGTCCCACGATCTTCCCCTGCATGACGAGCTGCCGAATTTCATATTTTGAATTACGGATAACATTCGCAAGAAACTCTAGTTTTCTTCTCATAATTGTGAAAAGAATTTCCATTTCATTATTCATTCTTTCTAGAACTTGTTCGTTCGTAATGCGGTACATCCAGGAGATCTTTAACAGTCAGCGGTCAAACGCACTAGTCAAACAATTTCAGTCTCTTCGATATTTCCTTGTTCAGTGTCCGTCCTTCAAGACCATGTAGCAATACTGGAAATACGTTACACCGCCCCATTCTCACTCTCAAATCAAAGATAGATCTCGGGGTGTTAGCAATCTTCTCAGTTTCATAAATGTTGACCTCGCTTGCTCAATTCTTGACAAGATTTCTTGTTTGTGTGCAACATTTTCATTTATCATAGTTCCTATACTCTGTTCAGCGAGGGTTCAATATGACGTCACATTACTCATCTCATTTCATTAGAAAAAGATTGCAAAAAACAGGCGTATTATGGGTTATTATTAATAATAAAATCATCAGCTAAAATCAGTTTGACGCTTAATGTCAAAATGTCGTCAAAATTTAGAAATCCGAGTCCAGTTTTTGTAGAACTAAATATAGAGACGAAAGAACCGCTTTTTAAGGGATCATGTAGAAGAAGCCACTGTGTGAAGAAAAACCGGAGAAAATTCCCAAGATAGTCGAGAAACAAGGAGTTACAATCGATGAAGCGGCGGAAGAAATTCCATCAACATAGATCCCGAAGGAACTATGAATTGTTGAAAAGAAAGCCCCTGTTCCTGAACATCCACCCACTGGTCCACAAAAATATCTTCCCCTGGTGTCACCTAAAGGCTAGATCCGCTTCTGTGGAAATGAATAAAACTTTAATCAAAATTAGCGAGGTGTTTGAATGAATCAACTAAAGAAAAAATATGAGAAGAATGGTGCTGCGACACAGATAAAAGCAAAACTGCGGTTAGGTGTCTTAAAAAATTGCCCACACTTTTTTAAAAAAAAATGTTAGATTAAGTACACAATTTAAGTTATTTATGTTGCATGTCTCATTATCACATATTGCATTAATTAAATTCTAAGAAAAAATTCAAAAATTGAATATACAATAAATGCCTAACAGGTTTTTTCCGCAGAAAAGGGTGCATTCGAACGAAAAAAGAAAAAATATGTTTGGCGACCCGACCACAAGTGTTTTTGCTTATTGGTTTTGTTGGTTTATAACGCAAGTTGTGAGCACTACTAGATATAGTAAGCACACAAAAATACTCAGAATATCTTGTGCCGATTTTGTCCATATCTTATGATCTACATCCATGGACGGGTGAATCATAGCAGGTGTCTATGGTCTATGCTAAAGCTGCGGATATTCCTAAGCCTGAATTAATACCCGAAATGGGAAAAATTTTGGAATGTTTGCATAAAAGGCTAAACTGATACCCTCCCGTGTCAACTTGACATTTTGTTTAACTGACATTTTATCAAAGACAGACGTGTCTTTTTGTATGACGACACAATTTATGACGTAATATTTAACCCTCGCTGAACAGAGTATATACAGGGTGATTCACTGTAATGGTACCTTAGACGTATCTGGAGAACGGCTTCACATATTTATTTCAAGTCTTGTGTGTGGCCACAAATGCGTCCAAACTCTATTTCTAAAATATTTTCACTTTTGCGCTGTTTGCCGGTTCAGAAGATAAAGAGTACCAACTTTCTTTTTTTAACTGGATTACCATGTATTAAAAGTTATTTTCGGATTCCCCATAGATTTCTTTATGATACCACTTTAACATTCCTATTCCTATCTCACACCGTTTCGCAGATATTTAATAATTTCATGTTTTCATACTCAAAAATAGGACTCACAATAATAATGAAAATCTCACGAGCCGAAAGATTTAACGATATGAGTGCGGGCACTTCGTTAGCCAGAACTATGTGCATTACTAGCATATGGGCAGTTAGTGACGAAAACCTACAGGGCGGGCTACAATTAACTTTCATTCGTCAGAAAAGAGAAATCGTCATAAGTTCGTTTTTTCAAATACAACCACCTGTGGATTGTTCTTCGCACAGAAAGGTAATTCAATTTAGAACAAATCGGTGTATACTTTATGATACCTAAATCTAACAGTTTTTGACTTTTTGACAAATTCTGATAGAACAGATATTTTAACATCTCTCATAGCGTTGTCATATATTCAGTGTTTTTGAATTTGGTTTTCTTTGTGTACTGATTAACTTGTTGTTTCTGCACACGGAGAGGGATAATAATTATTCAGTTATTATAAAATTGTTCATAATTCATGGACAATGTAACAAGATTATCAACCGAACATGCAGGAAATTCAACGAAACTTATCTAGAGCTACTACCTATCAATAAAAGGAAATTAAATTTAACAGCACTTATTAAAACAAAATATAAAAGAATTTAAACGGTACAATCAAATAATACATAATATCTATAATAAATGTTCAAATTGATCTCCATTGACTTCCAGACATCTATGAGATCGAGTAGTAACACCATCTGTTACAGCTCGCCTAATTTCCATAGGATCTAAATCCCGAAAAGATTGTTCCACCCGATTTTGTAGTTCTTCTCTAGTGTTTACTGGAGTTTTGTAAACAATGTTTTTGATGGTATCCCAAAGGTAGAAGTCAAGTGGGGTAAGGTTGGGTGACATAGGTGGCCAATTCCATGGCCTTAACCGCCTCATCCATCTGTCATAAAAAATCCTGTACAGCGCATAGCTTACTTCGTTTGTACAATGTACTGGAGCCCCATCAAGCTGATACCAGGTGCTGTGGTATTGTGCAAAAGGAAGAGTGTCCACGAAATCTTCTACCACTGTTTCAATTATCCGTAAATAATTCCGCAAACTCAAATTTTCGTCATAAATAAAATAACGAATTTGATTGTCCATGATTAAACAAAAAACGTTGAAACTAAATTTATCTTGATATTCCGATTCCCTGGTGCAGTGAGGGTTTTCCTGCCCCCAAAAGTGATTGTTTTTCCTAGTAAAAATGCTATCGCGTGAGAACTTAGATTCGTCCGACCAAATAATTTTCCCAAAAAATCGTGGATCCTCTTCATTTCGCGTTAGTAACGTTTCATAAAACTCAACACTTTGTATACGATCTTCAGGTTTGAGAGCTTGAATCCTGGTATATTTGTATGAATACGATAAATCCAAATCATGTTCAGCACATCTTATGGGAGACTGTGGATATGTATGGAAAGAAGCCAGTACATTTACTTCGTTGTCTTCATTGGATGTTACGGGTTGTTCTAAATTTCGAGGCGTTTTGTTAAAACCATGATTAATTACACTCTCTTGAATCCTGTTAAATTTCCTTTTATGGATGGTAGGTGGTAGCTCTGGATAAGTTTCGTTGAATTTCCTGCATGTTCGGTTGATAATCTTGTTACATTGTCCATGGATTATAAATAAATTCATAATAACGGCACTAGAATAATTATTATCTCTCTCCATGTGCAGAAACAACAAGATAATCAGTAAATTTTACACAAAAAAAACCAAATCCAAAAACAACTAATATATGACAACGGTGTGACAGATAGGTGTGAAAATATCGGTTCTGTCAGAATTTTACAACCAGTATAAATAAATGCTTATAAGTCAAAAACTGTTAGATTTAGGTATCATAAAGTATACAGTGATTTGTTCGAAATCGAATTACCTTTCTGCGCGAAGAACAATCCACAGGTGGTTGTATTTGAAAAAACGAACTTATGACGATTTTTCTTTTCTGACGAATGAAAGTTAATTGTGGCCCGCCCTGTAGGTTTTCGTCACTAACTGCCCATATGCAAGTAATGCACATAATTCTGGCTAACAAAGTCCCCTCACTCACATCGTTAAATCTTTCGGGTCGTGAGATTTTAAATATTATTTTGAGTCTTATTTTTGAATATGAAAACATGAAATTATTAAATATCTGCGCAATGGTGTGAAATAGGTATAGGAATGTTAAAGTGATATCATAAAGAAATATATCAGGAATCCGAAAATTACTTTTAATACATGGTAATCCAATTAAAAAACGAAAGTTGGTACTCTTTTTCAGCTGAACCGACAACAGCGCAAAGGTGTAAATATTTTAGAAATAGAGTTTGGAAGCATTTTTGACCACACACAAAACTTGAAATAAATATGTGAAGCCGTTCTCCAGATACGTCTAAGGTACCATCACCGTGAATCACCCTGTATATGTATTTGAAGTGATGGACTTGCTCAACCGTCTTATTGCGTGTAGTTAGCTGACCACTGATGTTCCTTTTGGATATTATTAGCGTTTTTGTTATATTGATATTAATTTTAGCCCATAATCTTCGCTAACTAATGTTACTTTGTCTAATAGGCTCTTCAGATCTTCGAGGCCGCTTGCTATTACAGCAGTATCGTCAGCGTACCTGATGTTGTTGACAGTTCTACCATTGATTGCTATACCCGCCAGCTCCTCTTCGAATGCCTCCCGGAAAACAAACTCTGAGTAAATATTAAATTGCATCGGATAGAGAACACACCCCTGTCTGACTCCCTTCCGAATACTAATTTGTTCTGTCAAAGCATTGCCATATTTCACTCTAAAAGTTGGTCCCGAGTAGAGATTTGATATTACTCGGACATCGTGGTAATTAATAAAGTCCTTCGAGTATACCCAGAAGCTTTTCATGCTTGACATTGTCGAACACCTTATTATAATCTATGAAGCATATGTAAAGGCCTTGGTTTACATCTAGGCATCTCTGAGACAAGATATTCAAAGCAAAGGTGGCCTCTCTCGTACCCATTCCGTTGCGGAATCTAAATGGTATATCTGATGTTTCAACCTCACATTTTTTTATTATTCTAGTATGTATAATTTTTATAAAGATATTCAGAACCTGACTCATCAAACTTATTAGTCTGTGATCATCACACTTTGACACTCGAGATTTTTTCGGTATAGGAACAAGGTCGGAAAGCAGCCAATCAGCCTTATGATAGAACGTTTACGTTAACCACAACATAAGCGCTCACTCGAAATTTTACATTATTTCTGTTATAATTTACATATTCTACGTTGCAACAGCCCTGTTAGCCATAAGGCTGATTATCTGGGAATTACTTCTGATGTATAAATGCTACTGAATAGATCCACTATGACGCTGATTGAACCCTCATCCAGCAGTTTTAAGACCTCACAATGCACCACATGTGGCCCTACTGCTTTACCGGATTTTGAAGTTTTCATGGCGCACTCTACTTTTTCCTTCGTTATTTCTGGAGCCCTCTCTGATGTAGTTATATCATATGTCTCCGTTCTTTGGTTATCAGACAGTTGAGTTATATATAAAGCTTTTCATTATATTTTTTGGAAAAGTAGGTCATGAAAATTAAAGGTTGGTTAACACAGAACCACTAAAAGGTCTTACTTAAATGGCTCTTATACCTGGAACCATAAAATCTTCCATTAAGTGTATATTTGCAGTTATCTACTCACT
Organism: Taphrorychus bicolor; assembly: GCA_951812265.1. NCBI lineage: Eukaryota > Metazoa > Arthropoda > Insecta > Coleoptera > Curculionidae > Taphrorychus > Taphrorychus bicolor. Next base: position 57,737,409 of record OX638297.1, on the reverse strand, counting down.
GTATATGAGCTCTTTTACAAAACGTTAACATTACTTCACTGTAGAAATCTACAAAACGGGAGGGACTCATACTATGAAACAAGAGGCGTATAAAAATCCTTTTACACCGCCGTCAAAATTTGACCACGAACAGTGTTTATCTGCACTTCGGATATGATAGGTATAACGCTCTGCCTCAGAACACTAAGGCTTCTTTCCAAGGGGTAGTTCGGTAGAGAAACTAAAACCGTTCTTCTTGAATGTCCTAGCTTCTGAGTTATTTTAAGAAAATTCTCCTGGCAATGTTTTCTGAGTAATTGACTTGTTGTCTTGTGCGTAAATCGTATGGTGAGTTTTAATGCCAGCAAAAATTTCTACCGTCGAGTAAGGCAAAAAATGTTAAAAATTTTAATAAGAATGTTCCATGCTTTGTGTCAGTCTCAGTCAGTTTTGTTTTACTGGATAAAGCACATTAAAATCCTTGGTCAGATTTTCATGAGTTATATAAGACTTATAGCGTATTTCATTGGTAAAATTAGTGCTGAACTAGAATCGCACGAGGGCTGCACTCGCTCGTTGTCAGTGCAGTAAAAGTGCAAAGTCAATAAAGACCGATTTTATGACCATGAAATATCTTTGGCAGGAAATTTGGACTGGAAGAGAGAATTCACGATACGGCATTAATTTCCCGTTTATTTTTTTAAAGTTACCTATTAGAAAAATATAAAATTATGCTTTGTGGTCCCCTCATCCACCAATACCCGTAAAATCGGTGCCGCAGCACCTACTTGACCTGGTGCGGAACTGGCTGCACTAAGTGCAAGAAGCGAGGCACTCGTTTTCTAATGGAACATCCAAACTTGCATTAACTTCACCAATGGTGTGCCAAAATTTGCTCTTGTGCGGCACTAATTTTACCAATGGAATACGCTATTAAAGTGCAAAACTCTTATATAAATAGCAGTTTATTGGTCAAACGTAAATACAAATTTTAAACAGATGTTTTCACATTTATGGTTCTTGTAATGTTGTAAGTTCTTGAAAGTCATGTAATTTTTTTACACCGCAAACATAGTATTATTTTTTTCTATTTTCCTTTATATATAGTTAGCTATATGTATGTAAATGAGAAAAATTAGAGACACATACTCTTTTGCAAAAAAAAATGTTTTCACTTTTCTATAAACAAATTGCATATGAAATATTTACTTATATCGTTTTATTAAAAAACCCTGACAAGCTGTTTTTCAAGTTTGATTCCAAACTAATATTTCATGTTACTCCAGACCCGACTTACCCCAAATATTGTAGATATTAAAATAGAAATAAATTAATCCATCATAACAGTTTGTAGGGAAGTTGTTATTGGCATTTACCTTAACCTGCTTTTAATTTATTGGTTAAAATCTTGTCAATCACATTTTTGGCAAATCAGTTTATGGATAACTAGTATGTCGCGTTTTTGGTGGAATCTTTCCTTTACGGTTTTTATAGCCATTAACCATTAACATTGACACAGTTCAAAAATTATGTAGAGGTCATTCAAATAATAGCCTTTGGAAAAACTTTATGGAACGCTTTATATTGCTGCTACAGTCTCAGTCTGGTATCCAGCAACCAGTGCGTCCTTTTCATCTTTCAGTGTACGAGTTTGCTTCTCTTTCAGCACAGTGGTGACTTCTTTTATTTTTTTATGTAGGCCGAAACTATCGTACTTCTGTTCTAATTCTTCAATTTCTGCGTGTTATCTCTGCCTTTGTATCTCCGTCGTTCTTCCATCAGTGCCAATCAGTGCCATCTCTTCTTAGTTCTGTTCTTGCCCTTAACAATGCCTTCTTGTCGTGTTGTTATTATTGCTTCTTTAATTATGTTCCACTTTGCCTCTTCACCCAGATCACCAACATTTTCTTCCTGCAGTTTATGGAGTCTATTATTTACGTTATTATTTCGGACTTCTGGTTCATGTATACTTCGGATATTTAAACTGTGGTTTTGTGCTTGAGAATATCTCCTCTTTAATCTCATATACATACTCATTACAATAGGGTTGTAGTCACTTCCGACGTCCGCTCCAGGGTATGTTTTAACTGATTTTATGCTATTCCGGAATCTCTTATTAACTGTATGTGTAATCTGACATAATTATTCGCTCTGTGTTGTCGCCCGGTGCAATCCACGTGTATAGCCTTCTTGTCATGGGTTTGAACAATGTGTTACTTCCTACTAATTCCTCTTCGATATAGAACTGCAGCATTCGGTCTCCTCGTTCGTTTCTCTCGCCCAATCCAAATTGGCCAACATACTCTCCACAACTGCCCTCTCCATTCTTGGCATTCAAGTCTCGCATTACATTAGTTACCTCTCGTTTTTTTGTAAGCTTAAGGATGTCTAAAGCTCTTCATAAAATAACTCTGTGTATTGGTCGCTTTTTTCAGCTGTAGGGACATATATTTGAATTAAGTTCATCTTCCCGTAGTTTATTTGCAATTGGATCAGCATGGGCCTGTCGAAGTGTGGTACGAAGTTTATAACTGATTTACTTGTGGTTCTATCTAGAAAAATTCCAACTCCATTATAGTCTTTTCCATCCGAGCTCCCTAAGTAATACAGAGTTCCGTTCTCAGTTGTACAAGTTCCAGAGTTTTAATCTCTTCATTTCTTGAGTAAGGTTCTCCAACTTTTCTGCCTGAAACAAGCTGCGCGCATTCCACGTTGCTAGCCTGTCCATGTTCCATGTTGCTTGTCAGAGAATATACACAAGATGTGCATATTCAATGACAATTACCAGCTTGACGAAAAAGAAATAAGAATTGAGAATAAAAACTAAATATTAAAAATTAAGAATAAAAACTAAGCAATGAAGTATAAATATAATAAAGAAGTATGAATTTGCATAAAAAAATCCCTTGCTTTATTGAAACGTGCTTTTTGCCCCTTTAAATTAAGAAATTGTGCAATAGTGTAGTAACCACTATAAGATATTATTAAATTGTTTTTTACTAAAAAAAATATGACGATGTTTTTAAATCTTTTGGAAAAAACTGGTTCATTACGAGTCATTATAATTTACGCTGAGGCTAAAATCACTTACAAACTTTCAAAAATTTGCTCAAAAAATGTTCCTAGTCGGACTGTTCGTCTTTCAATCATCGAATTTTCCTTAGTGCAGACTTCTATTTCTGGACAAAACTGTATATAAAACTTGAAAAATGAGAAAGCGTTAATCGTTAAAAAACCCAGCCTTTGTGCTAAAATTGTCTCATTGGAATCGAATTTACATTACAAATATTTACTCCTTGTTAAGGTTTAATTTTAGGTGAGAAAAAATTGAAACAAATAAAACACAGAGAAATGTCCAATTTTGATTGACAAAAGAAATTAGAACAAAACATTCAATGGTTATGAATTTATACCAAAGGTTATGAATAAAAATATGTGAAGAATAAAAGAACCGTAAGGAAAAAATTAAAAACTGCAAAAGCACCGTGTTAAGATAAGTAAAAATATCAGGAAATTATTCAAATTTTATCTCAAAATTTGTGGAACGAAAGTTTTCTCAATAGAAAATTACTTTTGACTTGTTAGAAAATTCGGGCCAAAACCGTATAAAAACTTAAGAAATCCCTAGTCGTTACAAAAAACGGTTTTGGGGCGAAAATTTTTTCCATGGGATTGAATTTACTGTATGATTATTTACTGGTTGATAAGGTTTAAATTTATTATTAGATTCGGCACAAAATTAAAATATGCAAAATTTAAGCCAAATTCCTAAAAAAAAAAAAAAAAATAGAACCAAGTTTTTCTCAAATAAAATTGATTTTTGACTCACTTGTAATAAAAAAAATTTTCGTTCTTCTTCATTTTTTATCTTTATTTGAATTCCTATTAGAACTTTTTCACCTACCTCTCCTTTTTAGAAATTTCTGCAATTCTGTATAAGCAGACAAAATTTACTTTTTAAAGACTACTTTTAATTGATTTTTTTAAAGATATTTTAATTAAAAAAATTCTTGAAGTAATTATTTGAAATATTCCTCATCTACTACAAATATTTCAAATTGCCCAAAATTCCACCTAATTGAACGGATTAATGATTTGCTTCCACTAACGCAATTTTTTTCCTGTTACAATTCCAGCAAGGTGAAATTTAGGGAGAACAGGCATTCGGCGAACGGCTGCTGACCACTGCAATTTAAATTCGGCCCGTGGGACTGGAATGCAAATTTTAACACACACTTGATTGAATTGATCAATGTTAGACATCGATCTCTCCGCACGTATCGTTCGAAGCCCCGGGGAGATTTTCTGACCCATTTTTCAGCAGAATAAAATCAGTTTATGCTATCTGAATTTTACTATGGCGCCAGTCAAATTTTATCGCCTCCAGGAACTGAAATAAATCCTCTTCCCGTGAATGCCCGACCTTTAAGGTCGCCGATGAAAATCCTGCATTATTTGCTTTCTGTTGAATAATTAAATTATGTTATCACTCAAACGTCCTGCTCTGCTGACCATAGTCGAGAACGTAACCTTTATGACTACGAAAGTCCTAAGTCAACATTTGCAGGATATGTGTACGTAGAAGGGCTAAAAGGGGGGTGGTGGGTGGCAGGCAGGTGCTCACTAATTAAGGGATGAGAGAGGGTTAAACGAGATGATGTAGACATCGATCGAGCGCATATCCCGGAGGATGGGAGGATGAGCAATTACGCAATCTGTGTCGGCTAATTAATAATCAGAGCTTGTAGTGGTTTGAGCGGTATTAGAATGCTCCTGCGGGACTAATTAAACGGAAAAACCTGATGAAGTATGAAGTGCCGGCCCTTTATGTGTCTTTGTTTTTGCTCGCAAGCCATCACTAACCTAAGTACCACGCAAGTGCTCCTTCTACTCCGAAAACGAACTTACAAAACCTATTAATAGAGCAGACAGAGATAATGGTAACCAAGTTTCGGTAGGTTTTATAGGATCGTTTACACGGTTTGCTATACTTCACAAAGGGACTCTGCGGAGCTATTAAGAGGGCGAATTACTCCCGCATCCCCCTTAACCGAACGCCACGTCATTAGAAGATGCGTATTCTTTGCAGTTAGGGCCTTAGTCGAACAATAAAGAAGAGTATCTGATTACTTTATTATACCCTTGAGGCCGACGGAAGTTTCAATAATCGTCTTAATGGCTTTTGGCGTTTCGTTACCAGTTAGCAGAAAAAATTGTGAACGTAGTTATAAGAAACGACCATAATACCAAACTTTTTCACAGCCCTTATCAATAATGATACTAATTAATATCAAATATTAAACTTATTTCTTACAATTGTTTAACTAGGCCACAAGGTAGGTTATAAAAGTATTCAGTACTGCATATAAATTGTGCTTTCAATCTCCCTTTTTTATTTTAGTTACAGCTTTCAAAAAGTCAAGTTAAAAAACTAAATTTATTGTTAATTAATAAACCGTTAATTTATGCAAAAATATAATAGATTTCGTTTTTGCGTCATTAATAGTAATGCTTTCTATAATATAAAATGAATATCGGATCAAGTTTGTTTTAAGTCAAGCTGACAATTAATTTTATAATTATACATTTCAGGATATTCAGCTTTTTGGACGTCTACTAAATACAAAATAAATCCTTTGTGAAATATTGAATAATAACATTTTAAAAGTTGGACACCCTGTATAGCGATTACGGGATTATAAAGTGCGTAAGAAAAGTCTCAATATTTTTCATTAGTGTCTGTGGTTAACATATTGTCCTGCTGTTTTGTAACACTCTGTATAAATAACATCGAAAGTCTCATATCTTCAGCTGCAAACCTTTTATTTGAAATTCTTATTGTTGATGGAAAACAGTCTCTGAGGCCTCCATATGAAGAAATCGATAATGACGTTTTGTTGCTCAGCTGTGTACCCCTATCAAGTGTAAACATTAAATTGTAAGTTAGATGGTGTCAAAGAAAAAAAATATAATAACATTAACTTGAAAGAGGGCCGTTAACAGATTATTAAAAGGTTGGCAATAATTTTGTACGTACTAGAAAAGTATAGACCTAATGAAAAGAGCAAAGAAAAAAAAATAAGAACGAAGAAAGAACAAAAATAAAATATGAGTTCACTAAAAGCCTTGCTGAAAGCAAACCATTTGAGGAAAGTTTTATATAATTGCATTCTAAATTTAAATAAAAATGATAAGGAAGATAAACAACTTAGGGATAGGGTAATTATATGCATGCAATAAAACATCAGGTGTGACATATTTTAGAAAGAATAAGTTAGCAAAGTCACATACTATGGGAACGGCAGCTTTGGGTAGGTGGAGAGCTAGGTCGTGGTTCAGGATGACATAAAAAGAAGCTTAGTATAATTAGATACGCTAGACCCTTATGTCATTCTGAACCATGACCTAGCTCTCCACCTACCCTAGTATGTGACTTTGCTAACCCGTTCTTTTTAAAATATGTCACATATTTATTTGGCGCCCAACGTGGGGCCATATAAATATGTGACATATTTTAAAAAAGGCAAAAGTTAGCAAAGCCACATACTATGCGAACGGCAGCTTTGGGTAGGTGGAGAGCTAAGTCGTGGTTCAAAATTACATAAAAAAGGTTGAAGCTTAGTATAGTTAGATAAGCTAGACCTGTTAGTTGGGCGCCACTCAATGTAAGTTACAGGTTATAGCTATAATATTAAAATTTAAAAAATTATCATACCAATTATTGATGTTCATATTGTTTAGGTGATCAAACCAAAGTAAAACCAACAGGATTTATTAAAATTAGACACATTTATTTACTATGGTGTTAGTTCTTATCTAAGGTTAGTGCAGGTACACTTGGCTTTTAATTCTACTCCGACCGGTTGAAATACTTGGCCAGTTTGTAGGGCTTCCTTGCTAGTTGAGGTAGAGGATTAGTGCGTCATGTGTGGTAATGCTGGACGGTTCAAAACCTAGGAGCCATCACCGTCACCAACGGCTCCATTTTTGGCACACGTGCAAGATGAATGGAATACATTTGCAAAATCCAAAAAAAGGTATTGAGTCTTATTACTCAAACATTGGACTACTCAAACGTTGGACTACTCAAACATTGGACCTAATAAATGAACAAGGAAAGGCTTAGATAAGTTTAAATTAATTGAAGGAATTCTTACCCCAAAATATGAGAACTTTACAATAGCCACATGGCTAGGCTGTAGCCGTTTAGGTACAGGCTGACGTCCGATAAGCCCTGGACAGTGGTAAAGATGAAAAAGGGGATATAAAACGTTTTTACCTTTACCACCTGGGCTCTGAATTGGTCAAAAAAACGGAAATTATGGTGTCAGAAAGGGAAATAAAAAGAAGGAGAAAACGAACCGCGAAATATAAAAATGTTGCCATTGTTGCTAAATAAAAGATAAATTTAGGGAAAGTATTAGAAGAGCGCATGAAGAAAATAAGGGAGTCTAAGTAAAAATATTGGTGAAATTTGGCAATGCTGTACAGATAGCAAAATAATTAATCAACCCATTGACATATGTCAATGTCCAAAAGAAGTCAACTTTCAAAGGATTTCTAACCATAGAACCCGAAGCAGAAGATCACATAGGAACGATAATCAAGGTAAACAAACATGGCGGCCAAGGTAATCATATTTCTTTGGAAATAAAATGGTATTGTGCCGGTGATTTATGAAAGAATGAAAGGGAAGCCAGTAGGTTTTCTTTGTGAAAAAGGAAACGCTACACAGGATTAACAAAAACCGAAAGTAAGAGATTTCTTAATCTTCCTCATATATTAGATATATAAACCTTAATGTAGCTAATCAAGAGATGATATTAAAATAATATTTAAGAGGAAACGTTAATAAAACTACATACAAGGCAATGAGAAAATCAATACTAACATAAAAAATCGCTTGGAGCAAATGCAGACGCAAAGCACAATATATCAAAATAGGAGGTATTCACTTGAAATCGTTATCTAGTTGGCTGTAAAATGTCACAAGAAAAAGATAAAGGAACAAAACTCCATTTACTTTGATTATGTCATCCTTATCTGTCAAAAATTCATAGTATCTAGATGACATTTTCTAATGAACACCCCGTATACATTACGTATCAAAATACATACAAGAAAGTAATGTTAAAGAATAATAAACAATGAGTTGGGGGGAAAACTATAATTGGAAAAAACAAAATTGCAAAAGCACATAGAAAGAAACTCGTCTTAAAGAAAAAGCCTATAAAGAAACCAAAAAACATGGAACCTAAGAAAGGGAAGATAAAGTGATAATACAGACTGCTAATTCAGACAAAAAGTCCAATCATATTTTTGTTGCTTTAAATTTAGTGACACGACAACGAAACGACTCTAATTATGTAACTTAAACGGTACCAGTTCAAGAAAAAAAGCCAAAATAAAGATGTTGATGAATAGTAAAAGCTTTACAAGCGCAGCTGACGTAAATAAAAAATCTAGAGGAAGTTGGAGAAACAAAGAAACAAGAATTATGCAATTGCAAATGCAATTTTGTCGACGCTCATCAATACTTGTAAATATTAGTGTGAAAAATTGAAATACTAATTAGTTAAAGATAATTAAAAATAAAAATAAGAATTTTATGGTTCTGGAAGTAAGGAGTCATATACTGCTTATAAAGGTACTACAAATAAATATTTAAAGGACACCCTCTAACTATGAGACCTTATTGAAGGCATTTGTTGATGTCACATCCTTTTTTTTGACTATTCAAGGCCAAAATTCTAACTAAAAAAAATGGGAAAAAATGGGACTCCCTCAAGAATATACAATGTTCAAACTCTATTTAAACTAACCTGAACTAACCTGAACTAACTTGAACTAACCTGACCTAACCTGACCTAACCTGACCTAACCTGACCTAACCTGACCTAACCTGACCTAACCTGACCTAACCTGACCTAACCTGACCTAACCTGACCTAACCTGACCTAACCTGACCTAACCTGACCTAACCTGACCTAACCTGACCTAACCTGACCTAACCTGACCTAACCTGACCTAACCTGACCTAACCTGACCTAACCTGACTTAACCTGACCTAACGTGAACGAACCTGAAACATATTACATTCCCTGTACATGCTAAGTATAAAAATTTCGAACAAAAGATGATGATTGAGAAAGCTGATTGCAATAAAAATTTACTTATTTACAGGATGAATTAGAAGTGTCATTACGACATACATTTAGTTTTTTTTAATGTATACCCTGTATAATTTTTTATTTTTAAATTATGCTTTAATGACTTTTGAAAAAACAAATCGGCACAAATAGAAAACGACACGCCTTTCATTAGAAGTACTCAACTACAGAGAGAATATTCAGCTACACATGGCACGTATCTGTGCCTTATTCTTATATAGTACCACTGTATACTGTGTATTATACAGTACAAGGCCTACCTACCATTCTGTCTTGTACTGTGAAGTATTGTGTTAATCTGATGGCGGCACTAGTTTTTACGTTTTGTAGTTTGATAGATCCACACCAGGATTACCTGGTGTGGATCTATCTGGTATCGGGGGTAATACCACGAGAGCTTTAAAATTACCGACAATTTTTCACGATTGCTTGTTTTCCATAATTTCACTCGTCCTAAAGGACTTGTGAAATTTGCAAGGAAAACATGCAGGAGCGAAAAATTATCTGGTTCATTTTAAAGCTCGAGCGGTATTTAGTGAGATTATTTCTCGAGTCAAATTAATATAGACGATATTGATTAAGGTTTAGGTTAGTGTAAGCGATAATACCACGTGGTCTAGACAACGTTGAATTACCGCTCTAATTTTTTGATAAACAAACACTCCTTATGGGAATATTTATACATGAGTGAAATAATCGGGGGTAATACCACGAGAGCTTTAAAATTACCGATAATTTTTCACGATTGCATGTTTTCCATAATTTCACGAGTCTTTTAGGACGAGCAAAGACACTTCTACATAGACATACCGCCTAATGGTAAACCGTGTTGCACTAATTTGGACGCATACTCCCTATCGCCAGAGAAAGTGAGCATCCAAATCTAAAAACCATCGTTCATGGTGACTGTACTACCCCAATGTTGCCTATGTACGTATTTTCGCAGATGTTCGGTCGGAAGTCGTCGTTGAGTCGAGTGTCGGCGTTGCTATCAATGGGCTAGACAATATGTAGGTATAAACTTAAAAGTTACGAAAATTAAAATCTTTCGTAACTGGAGATGAAAGTTCGTAGATAACTCCTAAATCTTTGAGGCGGAAAGTTCATTTTTTACTACTTACTTTTGGGTGAAGCCCCATACACTTTTGGGCTCGATTCGTTCGTTGTTGGAGAAGGAATTTCGCACTACTCACAGTAAAATTACTTCGAATAACAATTTACCCTAGAAAGGGCTCGGACGAATCGACCTGGTTGACGTTTCGGCAACTTGTCACAAAAACAACTGAAGAAGGCAGCAGACAAGTTGCCGAAACGTCAACCAGGTCGATTCGTCCGAGCCCTTTCTAGGGTAAATTGTTATTCGCAGTAATTTTACTGTGAGTAGTGCGAAATTCCTTCTCCAACAACGAACGAATCGAGCCCAAAGGTGTATGAGGCTTCACCCAAAAGTAAGTAGTAGAAATGAAAAGTTTGTTTCATCACCAGTTGCAGGTTTCGGTTGTGGCACACCGTTGCTACAGTTTTACAGTATTACGTAAATACAAAGTGATTTAAAAGTAAATATTGAAGTTTAATATTAATATCTCTCTCTAAGTAGGTATTTGTAGTCAAAATTAGAAAAAATCTTGTATGAAACACGTGACGAAATAGCTATTTATGTAACCAGTTACGAAAATTCCGATTTTGTGTAACGAATGAATGAATTTGAATGAGATACACAAAAAAAGGCTTTTCGTCACGTGTTTCATACAAGATTTTTTCTAATTTTGACTACAAATACCTACTTAGAGAGAGAGAGAGGTATTATTATTAAACTTCAATATTTACTTTTAAACCAATTTGTATCTACTTAATACCGTAAAACTGTAGCAACGGTGTGCCACAACCGAAACCTGCAACTGGTGGTCAAACGAACTTTTCATTACTAGTTACGAAAGATTTTACTTTTCGTAACTAGTTACGTAAGTGCCACTTTATATGTCAAAAATAAGAAAGCCTTTTTTGTGTATCTCATTCAAATTGCGGGAACTCGCTGCGCTCGTCCCGCAAACATTCATCCATTACACAAAATCGGACTTTTCGTAACTGGTTACATAAATAGTTATTATAAATCTCCAGTAGCTTACAGGTTTTTGAGGTTTAGACAGTAAATTGTTTTGCCTGGTTTAACAACAATTAGAAATTGGATCGGTGATTCCAAATTTAAGCCTGGGTTCATCTTATAATTTCTCAATAATTTAAAGTTGAAGGTTGGAGCAATGAATAACGCTACCAAAGAGTGCATTGTAGTTTTTGATGAAATGAAAATTAAGAAAAATTTAGACTACTCAAAACTGTTGGATGTGATTGAAGGCTACGAAGATATGGGAAATTTCGGTCGTACTGTACAGTTAGGAAGTCAGGTGATGGTTTTCATGCTAAGAGGACTTTACACATCCTGGAAAATGCCATTTGCGTATTTTGTTACCTCGGACCCATGAAGCATGAAATTTAAAAAAAATCCATTTAACTGCAATTGATGAAGCGATTTCAATGAGTTTTCAAGTACGTGCAATTACTTGTGAAGAAGTAATAAATAATCAGGCTGCTCTAAAAAATCTTGGGGCTTCCGAAAGCAAACTATATATATCATTGAACGAAAAGTCAGTTTTTTCAATATTTGACGTTCCACATCTATATAAGAACTGGAGAAACAATTGGCTAAAGCACGATTTTATATTCGGCGGAAAAAGAGTTTCATTTAATGGCATTCGCAAAATTTATAAAATTGACAGCAGAAGCAAAACTGGACGAAGCTTAATGAAAATTACTCCCCATCATTTAGACCCTGGGTCGTTCCAGAAAATGAAATGTTCACTTGCACTGCAAATCTTTAGCAGGTCAGTGGAACTTCCGTTAGAACTTGCGTTGGTACAGGAGAGTTAAAGAGTGAAACAACCAATAATACAGCAAATTTTATTGAACTAATGAACAATTTATTTGATTGCCTTAATAGCAAAACATTATATACAAAGAATCCGTATAACTGCGTCAGATGAACGATCATAAATTGAAAATACTATTCGAACAGCCCAAAGGAAGCTAAAATTTACATACAAAATAACTCCTAAAGGACATGACAGATCTCCGTGCTCTTTAGGATTGGATCGTACATTGCTGGCAATAATTTCACTATATCACCAAAAAAAATCAAGGTTTCATTTCTTAACGAATCGACTAAATCAAGACATTATTGAAAACACATTTGTTACTTATAGACAGAGAGGCGGTTATAATCCCAATCTAACAGTGAGAACTTTCTAAACAACTTTTAGGCTCTCCGCAATAATAAATTTAATAACAACGACAGAACAGTCAAACTGTGAATTAGATGAAGATAGAAATTTACATCCGCTGCTTCAAGAAACGCAATCCCCTCCGACTAACCTAACTAATAGTATTTCTTTATCAGAAAGTGAAGATGAAAAGCCGTTTACAAGTTTTTCGATTATTTCGCTGGATATGTTGCAAAGACGATGTTAGGACAAATACAAATGTGTTAACTGTGAGTCAATGCTTGTTAGGGAGGGAACTATTAATGAACAACAAGACCTTCTTATAGTACAAAAGACCTACAAAATAGGAAACTTGCCGCGAGGAGGACTAATACGACCAACTACTGAATTAGTTAATGTAGTAGAAAATTCATTAAAAATAATTAATGAGTTACTTAATAAAACACCACATGTTAATAACATAGTAAAACATATTGCATATAACATTTTTAAAAAGACCAATAATGCAAGTAAATTATTAAAAAGCGAATCATGTAAAGACCATATACAATTTTTAGTTAAGAAAATGATTATCGCTAAGATATTTAAAGAGTGTAAATGGTTATATTACCGATACTGAAATTTATGTTACATTTAATTTTTCCTAATATTAGTGAATTCAAAATAATATACAAGATGGTTTATTAGCAATCGAAAATCACTACATATTGTAGCGAATGAGCGGCACTATAATTTAAAAATAATCTTGATCATACTCACTGCTGGTACTTCTGGGGCTACGCAGAATCCGAGCAGAGCTATTTTCTTTTTTTTTTTCAATAAAACACCCAGTATAATAGTGCATATTTTAGTTCCTCCTAAAATTCACAGTATGAATCAATTTTTAGTTAATTTTAGAAACTTTTTTTAGTATAAAATATTTACATGATTTATGTTATGGATATTTTGATTATGCTTTGGATTTATCCAGCAGTTCGGTTTAGGGGGTTTAAAAAAAAGTAAATTATCCACGCTCAAGATATTACTAAGTATTTTCTGATGAGGTTCTTACTACTGTCAGTTTTTTTTTCTTTATATTACTAAATGACTATAGCCGTCCCGATATTGAAATAATTATTGTTTCTAAGAAGAATACGTAACTTACTTGCTTATTTTTAGAGTAAAGTAATTCAATTATGTATCTAATCGTACAAAAAAAACCATAACAATTAATAAACTCATTTAATAATTAATAATTTTTATGCATGTGCCCTACATTTCTTGATTCCTATTTCCAAAAAGCGGACTGAGTGTTAAACTCTTAGGATAAAATGCACACCGGGTTGGGAGGCCTGAGCAATTTTTAAAATTGCAGTTGAATCTTCGATGCGGCAACAATGTACGCCTTTCAGTTTCCGACTTTGCTACGAAAGTGTGCGACTGACCCGCCGAGCATCAAATTTATCACATATTGACTTAGTTAATTTAGTAGCGGCATCTTACTATGTAAAACCAAACTAAAAATATGCCTACGCGATGCTCCACTTGAATGGCGAGTCTATGTAGAAGTGTCTTTGGGACGAGTGAAATTTGCAAGGAAAACATGCCAGAGTGAAATATTATCTGGTTCATTTTAAAGCTCGAGCGGCATTTAGTGAGATTATTTCTCGAATCAAAAATACTATTAAGAAAAAAATAAGTAGTATTAGAATATTCGGACGCCACCTTAAATAAGTCAGTCAGACAACGACATTAATTAAGGTTTTATGGTTGATTCCATGACAACGTGAAATTACCGCTGTATTTTTTTAGAAAATTATCGAATTACCGTTCAGTATTACCTGCTTGCCTCCATAGCAATAATATGGATGAGTAAAATAATCACTCACATAAACTCTAGAGTTTATTTAGTATTAAAGTATGGAAGAAGAATGAAAGAAAGAGTTTGGAGCCATGGCATTGAAACCATGACCAAAAATCCTTGCAAGAATCTGTATGCATGATAGAGTTACAGAAACGTTCAATATTTAGTTTAAGCGACGAAAAGATTTTGAATTCTATTAGATGAACAAATAGCATAAAGATTAGATTGTGGTAGTCCAGTATTCGAAACATAAAAAAAGTGTGTTGATCTAATTGGGTGTTGTTGGCTTTGAGGGGACACGACAATGACCGCTTGCCATATTTGAGATACTTGCCATCTAATAAGATGATAATGACAAAGTTGTTGATAATTGTCACCATACCGGCAATTTTGGAGGCGCCGCTCATTCAGTTTGTAAGTCATTCAGTTCGCTTCTTGGCGAATAGATAAGGAAAATAAAAAAATGGTCGATGTCTTAAATTCAAAATCTCAATAAACTTAAGAATTAGAAAAATGTTATGCAAGATATAGCATTTAAGATCGTTATTTATTTATTCGTACAAAAGTATCCTATTTGTGATAAACCTGTTATTAATTATGACAAAGTCGATCATGTCACCTTACTGAAAAATTCAGTTGGTTTCTTGGCGAATTGATAGGGAAAATATAAATTTGAGTTCTGTAATGTTATATTTTTATAAACTTAAGAATTAGAAAATTGTTATGCAAGGTACACCATTTTAAAGTGTCGTTTTTTTATTCACACAAAAAATGTTTTTGTTTTGAATTGTGAATTTATTGTGAAATATTTCACTATTATGACTCTTTTATGTCTAAGTGGAGTTTTGTATAAATAATAATTAAACAAATAAATAGTTTTTCATTTAGCCATAACGATATACATAAAAAGAAATCTTCAAACATACACAAACCAACTTATAGCAATTTAGAAAGCTAATTTCACATCATTACAATAATAATCAAATCTGGTCTCTTATGAATTTTTTAAAGTTATTAAAATTGTTACATGTCTTCAGTTGAATAAGCAGATAATTAAACTCATAAAGGTTTCTATTCAAGATAGTTCTGGCCATTTGTTTGGTATTATATCCATATGACAATACAAAGTCATCCCTATTTCTAGGGTCTTAATCATGTACTCTAGTGAGCTTGGTTGTCCTTTGCCTTACATAAAGATGCAATAGTTTATTTTTTACTTTATAAATAAGTATCAAACGCATTGCCTTATTTTCTACAATCTGTAATTCATTAATTATATAGATTGGTGCACTGTAGAACAAGGTGCTACAATGAGTCGAAGTGAGAAGCATTGGTAAAATTATACAATAATAACTTCACCTACATTAATCAGTTCTTTCCAATTCTCGCCGAGAAATCAACTGTGATTTAAAATCTTTTTATTCTATATTGTCCGGTATATACGTCCTACCTGCATCTATTCGAGTCCGGTAAATGGAACTTTACCGGACAAGTCCGGTGAAGGTTGCTTGGCAACCGATGCTAGAGAGTTACCGTCTAATATAAAATATTACCTTACTTAAATTTGATTTAGATTTTGTCAAATGCTCAGTTGGCGACATCAAAATTTGTGCGCAGTAACTACAACGTTTGATATTACTTGTCATTAAATCAAACCATTAAATCAAATCAACCATCAATTCCTGATATTCGAAGCGAGCCTCTAAGTTATTTAATTAAATTCAAAAATCTCCCCAATGCCCAGCAGAACCGAGTCATTTCAAAGTACTACATATATTTAAAGGTTAAGGCTGACGTCTCCATCATTTTCCCCATTAGGAAAAGACTTCTCGAAGGAATTTGAAAAACATCTATTACTAGTATGTAGTAATTATTTCAATAAAAAATAATTTGAGATAATAAAATTTAAAAACTAGTATATAGAAAACTTTGATTTGTTTACATTAACACACAAATTGTTATTACAAAGCCATCGGAACAAACTCTTAATTCATATTACGTTGTAATTGGTTGATACCTTCTCCTGTTAAACAAATCATTGTGTCGTCTGCAAACACTTCAACTCTTGAATAATTCAATGTCAAACCTTGTTTAATAATGTACAGTATAAACAATAACGGGCCAAGCACTGCTTCTTGTATGAACCCCTCTCAATTGACGTTTTCACACTTTTAAACGCAGCGATTAAAAATCACCGTCCGAGCTTGGACGCTGAACCACTACAATTATCAGGAAAAAATGATGGCATCGACTCTTCTTGTTCTTGATCTAATCACCATGTATGCTGCGTTGTGTCAATGTCCTTTGATTTAATTTTTTCTTAATTTTCTCTATTAACATATATATAACCACACCTCTTGTGACCCAAGGGTCTCCAAAGGCTTCAGCGTATCATCCTTCTAATCGAAACTGAAGCCGCTATGGAAGAGAAAATACTGCCGACATGGCACATACATTTCAGCCCGCTTTCCGAGAGGGAAAGAATTGCAGAATATGCAGGCAGAAATTTCTCAGGAGACGTTTTTGTGACGAAAAGATGGGGTTCGGACGTCCGTCACTGCCAACTTTGATTCCGCTAACCGAACGCAGAGGGCGATTCTCCAAGAACGTAACATTCCTAGATGAACCTGGATAAATAATTCAAGCAGACAAATTTTAACGGTAGTGCCCCTTGAGAGTTTCAGAAACGATAAATTATCATAAAGCCTGAACTACAGCTGCAACGAAAGCACATATTCACGACTAGTGTTCAGTTAAGGTAGGCAGGGGAGTAATTTGACTTTATAACTGTTCCTCCGTGCTCTCTGTGCAACGTAACTATCGCGGAAGCGACCTTACCCAATACTCAAAGCAGGCAATCGAAACCGGGATTTAAAGCTTCATTAAAAAAAAATGGGGGCGTTAAAAAAGGTATTGCCCGGCTCGCAATTGTGTTAATTCTGTTTGGCTACGTGCACGTCAAAGAAGAGTCAACTTTTTGTTTAATTTCGGTGGAGCAGCTCCTTTTTCATTTTGAATTCTGATTAACTTTTGTGTGCATTTTGGCGTGGTGCAAAAACCAGATGATTTATGAACTCACCAAACAGAAAGAAGTTTAATTATTTTTAGATGTAAATTAGTGTGTGCTAGAGAAGCAGCCTGACTGGATTAATAAGGCTCCCAACTTGGTTGAGCACTTGGTGTTGACAAATTTAGTTGGTTGCGTCAGTTCTTAAGCAATTGATAAATAGTGTTTAGTTTTTAAGTTGATAAATATTTAGCTCTATATAGAGCGCTGAAAAATTAAAACTTTAACATATTTAGATACCTAATATAGCACTATTTTTTAGCAAAACAGTAAAGTAGACTTAATCTCCGAGGCACTTTTATTTTAATTAAACTTTGAGGCTTTATGAGGCAGCGTGTAATCCTCAGCAAAGTTCCTCGTCCGTTAGAGGAAAGTCTGTTGTTAGAAGTTTCCAATGCACCTAGTTTGAAGGAGCATCGATTTTCTGCTAACAGAAGCTATCCTGAAACTTTCTAAATACCTCAGCATCTTGATTAAAAATTTAACTGCCTACTTGCTCGCAGCCCCCTGTTTTTTAGAACGAAGAATAGACTTCCCTCTACCGCTGAGGGAAGGGTATATGCAATAGTTGAAACGCTCAGCTCCAGAAGCTCCAGACCCACCTTGACAAAAGTTTTGTGGCCATAAATAAGCCAATGGGTCTCATGTAATGTCCGTTGGGCGCTAAAATAAATCAGGCGTACGATGCATGCAGCCCGGAACAAAAGTGCACGCTGGAAAGAGCAATAAGGTTATCATTTTCCGGTGTTTTGCTAAAGAAGACGCATGGCCATTGGCTGTGCCAACCGGGGCGATGCCACGTATGGGAATTCGATTCCTGATGATGGCCTTGTTTATCGGACCCCGCGAGAGGCGGCACAATATTCGCATCCGAATGTCGAGCGTCACACAAACAAAGAAGCTGTGAGTGGGAGTGAGAGGAAATCCGAAATTATCCATCTCAACTGGCTAGTTCTTTAGGCTTTTAAATATTGAAAGCTGCTTTTACTTATTGTGTGTAAGTAACACTACAAAGCATAACATGTTCTGCATGTACAGGGACATCATTTTAAGTGTCTCACCCAATTCGCTCCTTTCCTATTCCGATTTGAAAAAAAGTTTATTCGCGCTCCTTCGGTGACGAGAGGACGCCAAATCTTTATTTAGAAAATGTTTTATACATCAAATATGGCAGTTGTGACTTAAGGTTGATTTTTCTTATATGGAATGATACATGATTTTTAATCTAGATCGATAGAGCTAGAGAGGCTGATTTGAAAAATACTTATCTTTAAACAGGGTGTTACTTAATAGTAGGTCGTAAATAAATGGTAGGAAGAATTCCTGATCGCAATTCAAACAGAAAAGTTAATATAACTTTGTTTTCTAGAGGTTTTCAAAATGTTTATTTCAAGGTGTAAAAGGAATTGCATTTAAGATTTAATTTTAATATTTTTTTGTTATGCAATAAATTGGTTTTTAATTCAAGTTTTAATTTAATCTAAATTCAAGCAATAATTTTGTGTTGCTGTGCAAAGTAAAGTAAATGTAAAAAAAAATACAAAAAATGTTTAAACAATACGAGTGTACTATTCGTTGAAAAGATTTTGACAACAGAATACGTCAAAAATATATAGGCATAGTAACGTACGGTAACTTACAGCTGGTAAAAATATAAATAAATATAATAAAAAAATATATAGGCATAGTAACGTACAGTAACTTACAACTGGTAAATACAAGAAATAGGCAAAGTGGGAAAGACGATACTGGTGGCATCGACAAAAGCAATGTAATAAAATAACAAAATAGAACTATACGAAAAAAATGATCAGGCGATCACTAGCGATCAGGAATTCTTCCTACCATTTATTTACGACCTACTATTATGTAACACCCTGTTTAAAGATAAGTATTTTTCAAATCAGCCTCTCTAGCTCTATCGATCTAGATTAAAAATCATGTATCATTTCATTTAAGAAAAATCAACCTTACGTCACAACTGTCATATTTGATGTATAAAACATTTTCTAAATAAAGATTTGGCGTCCTCTCGTGGCCGAAGTAGGAAGCGCGAATAAACTTTTTTTCAAATCGGAATAGGAAAGAAGCAAATTGGGTGAGACACTTAAAATGATTCTAGACATTAAATGACTTTGTCGCCCTGTATATCGGAAACCATTGACGTTAGGTATATGAAAGTAACTGTTTATGAAATCAGCTTCTTCGGCTCTATGGATTTGGCATAAAAGTTATGTATCATTCCATTTAAGAAAAATCAACTTTACGTCACAACTGTCATATTTGTTGTATAAAACATTTTCTAAATAAAGATTTGGCGTCCTCTCTTGGCCGAAGTAGAAAGCGCGAATAAACTTTTTTTCAAATCGGAATAGGAAAGGAGCAAATTGGGTGAGACACTTAAAATGATGTCCTTGTACAAGAAAATTCCACAGATGGCTGGCTTCTATAATAAGTGCAACAGAATGGAATAAAGTATTATTGATTATATGAACTAGAGGTTTTTTTAACAATATAACCAAATTAGTTGAAATCGCAGTGCCAAAGGTACAGCGTGGAGCAGGTCAAGACGAAGGCGCAGAAATCTTAAAATTGGAAGCTTCTCAAGACACAAAATTAATCAAATCCAAGAAAGCAACGGGCACAGACAACATTCCAGTCAAATGATCTGCGAGGATCACATCAGCGCCTTAAATACATTTTTTTACGTGTTACTCCTGAAAACTACCGAGGAACGCGGGGGCAAAAAGGTGTAACGAAAACAGACAGATTGGTCTCATGAGCCACACTTTAAAGATTTTTCTCCGCAAATTACACAGAATAATAAGAAGGAATGAACCTAAAAGGCATCTTTTACCTTAAATATATTTTTCCAAAGTGTTGTGGTCAAAATAAAGATACCTAATGTGAAGATTGTGTCCCAAGTAAAAAAGATGTGTAGCAAATTGGTAGAAGAAATAAAGTATATACATATACGTGGCTTTTATCGATTCTGAAAAGGCTTTACATACTGTTCCAAATGAAACCTATTAAGAATTTCGCGAATTAACGGTAGAGACCTGCGTAGCATTTAAAACTCGTATTGGGAGCAGAAAGCAGTATTCAGTTCTAGGAAGCAGTGCGAATTAATGAATCACTAACTGGTAAATCACAAAAATTCCACAAAAAGTCAAGGAGTTTACCAATTCCAATTCACTAATACCAATTTCAATCTCCACAAAAAAATCAAGGAGTTTACGAAAACTCAGCGTAAACAGCAGAAGGGTGTTTTGAGAGATGCCAATAACAGAATTTTGGTGGGCGCTGAAGAAAAGAGAAAACGATGGAAGGAATATGTGAAGGCCTTTCTTAACAACGTTCGACCCAAAAAACCTCACGCTGTTAATGAGTCTAGCCCTGGAATAACGAAAGAGGGATTAATACGCGCTATCAAGCTTCAACAAAGCGACAAGGCCGTGGGACCTGAATGCGAAAACGCTCAAATATATTGTGGATGCAGATGGGGTGGGCCTAGCCCTCCTCAGCTCTCTTGTTAACTCTATATATAAGACTGGAGGAATACCAATAAATTGGCTAAAATCAACGTTCTTCATCACCATACCCAAAACAACCGAATGCTTCCCAGTGTGATGACTACCGCATGATTAGTTTGATGTTCTATGTCGTCAAGCTATTCCTCCGTATCATCCACATACGTATATATGGCAGATTCGAGAGACAGATTGGTAGCACGCAGTTCGGATTTAGGAACGGAATGGGTACACACGACGCTCTCTTTACACTCAACGTTCTGACGGAGCGGTGCAGGGACATGAATGTAGATATATACACTTGTTTTATTGACTACCATAAGGCATTGAACTGCGTTTCGCTCCAGAGACTTGCTGAGATCCTCAAATCCATTGGTGTTGAGAAGGCAGACCTACTCATTATTAACCAACTCTATAACATCTGAACAGGTGGAGATTCGGAGGCGAGTGAGATAGGGCTCTATCTTGTCGCCCCTTCTTTTCAATATATATTCCGCAGCGATTTCTGGTGAAGCATTGGTGGATATGAGAGAGGGCATCAAGATCAATGGCATTTGCGTTAACAACATAGGGTTTGCTGATGACACGGTCGTGCTTGTTGACCGCCTGCCGCACCTCCAGAGCATGATGAACCGTATTGTCGAACATGGCATGCAGCACGGACTACAAGTAAACGTTGCCAAGACCAAGATTGTTATATTCTCCAAGACACCAAAACTAGGAATCCTCAGAATTAACAACGCGATAGAACAACAAGTCTCGGCTCTAAAATATCTTGGCGCGCTCGTCAACGAAACCAATGACTCCCACTCATTTGCATCAATGAGGAGCTTCTTCGCTTGCCGTGACCTGAGTCTGCAGCTACGTGTGCGAATGCTATGCTGCTATACCTTCCCGGTCCTTCTATATGAACGTGAAAGCTGGATTTTTAATGAAGCACTGGAGCGTCGGATCAACGAATTCGAGATGTACTTATAGCGACGTACTCTGCACGTATTCTGGATAGACGGAATAGCCAACGAAGAGGTACTCGGCGGATCAAAAAAGATACAGAACTGTTATCAACAATAAAAGAAAGAAAACTGCAATACATCGGTCACATCATGAGAGGAGAGCGATATGAAATACCTACTCCGCTTTGCTATTGAGCGGAGGATCGAGGGCAAAAGATTTGCGGGCAGACGGCAAAATTCGTGGCTCAAGGATCTGAGAAGATGGTTTGGTCGAACGTCTATTGAGGTATTCAGGGGTGCAGTTTTGTGCACCGTTATAGCCAGTTGGATCGACAACCTTCTGAGGGAGACGGCATAAGAAGAACTCGTGAATGATTTACAACGATTAACCTGAGAGAGCCCTTATATCAGTGGTTTTTCCTTTTCGGTGTTCTACAATTTTTGAAATAAAAAAAATTATCTATTTTCTATAAATCAAGTCTATCCTGCGTTCTTTTTTGTTCGCGAATTTTGGTATCGCTTTTTCATTAAAATTGTCTATTTCAGAGATAAATATTTTTTCAATAGAGAGCATGGCAAATGCAGATAAACGATCCTCGGACTGAGAAACGTTTTGATTCATTTTTGGGTTGAAAAATATTATTCGGCCTCTGATGTTGCCATGGGGTACCATAATTTCTAATAATTTGTTTATAATCTTCAAGGTTTCTCCTTGATTGTTTACTGTTATAAACTTTAGAAAAAGTAATGTGTCGTTTAATATCTTGCATATCACTTCTTGAATAATAATAATAATAATAATAGTAGTATTTAATTAGCAAAAATTGCTACATACAAGAAGAAAATGCAATACATAGATACATCAATATTTCCATTTCCCAACATAATAAATGCTGAGAAGGTGCTGTCGCAAAACTCTTTTGAATGTTTTTACATTACTACATTCTTTTATGTTCTGCGGCAAATCATTGAACCTTATAAGTCCTCTAAACAATATTGAGTTCAAGGCCTGATTTGTTTTACATTTTTTTTCAACAAGGAAATCGTTACAGTTTCTTGTATTATATGCGACCTTGTATTATCCGAGAAAAACCTTATTTTTTTACAAACATATTCAGGCAGTAACTTATTTTTTAGTTTAAACAGAAACAAATGGGCATCAAACGTTACCTTCTGCTGTACAGATAGCATATTCAATTCTGTTTGCATCCTGCTTATAGGCATATACCTATTACACTTTAAAATGGTTCTCATAGCTCTGTTTTGAATTATTTGAAATTCTTGGATTTTAAAATTTGGGAGACCGCAAAGAAGTGTGGAGCAAAACTGCAGATGCGGCGCTGCAATACTATTATACACTAAAAGTTTATTATGTGAGGACAAATGTTGATCCACTCTTGAGATAAAGTTAACCTTTTTTGAATACTTTCTCATTACGTAATCAGCATGTGCACGAAAATCTAAATGCGGATCAAAAAATACCCCAAGGTACTTTATGTGTTTTTCATACGATAAGCGATTACCATCTATTTCCAGGTTGATGCTATCAATATCTACATCATTAAGTTTGTGTTTGCGTCCAAAGATACAGAACTTAGTTTTAGTTGTATTTATACTTAAGTTGTTAGTACACAGCCAATTAAATAATTTTTTTAAATCTTGATTTGCATCCCGCTGCATTTGAATTAGATCATTTCCGGTTATATATATCATAGCGTCATCCGCAAACAATTCTACCTCACACCGCTCAACAACTCTGACAATGTCGTTAATGTAAAGCAAGAACAACAGCGGCCCCAATACAGTACCCTGTGGTACCCCATATTCAACCGGTAAATAAACAGATACCTCATTTCTAAACTTAACCCTTTGCCGTCTGCCAGTCAAGTACGATTCAAACCACTTCAACACATATTCCCCATTTTCTGCAATAAAATAACTCTAGATACAGTTTCAAATGCCCGTCTAAGATCCAAAAATATCGCAAGAATCAAGTTACCACTATCAATACTATTAATAAAATTATCACAAACACTGACTACAGTCTCACAAGAATGAATTTCTCTAAAACCTGAGTGATTCGATAATAAAATACTATTTATGTCACAGTGAGCTTGCAATTGAGTTTTTACTACTATTTCTAATACTTTTTCATACACCTCTACAGTGTTTATAGGACTGAACTCACTATGCAACTTCGTATTTGGAACTTTGGGAACAGGCACCACAGTTGATTCCGTCCACGATTCTGGAAACATGCCGGTTGACAATGAAGTATTTATGATGTCCAACAGGCGATTGCCAGCCACATCACATACATCACACAGTACCTTCGTTGATATGCTGTCTACACCACCTCCAACATTTTTCATGTTCGTTAATACTTTTCGTAAATCACACATAGATAATTGCCTGAAATGTCAGAATACATGTTCCATGGGATATGGTGTCAAATTATCATCATTCTGGAGGGAACATTTAGGTATGCCAGCAATAATATCTACGATACTATTTATGAAATATTTGTTTAGTTCGTTGGCAATTGTTATGTTGTTTGTTATTATGACATTGTCAAACTGAACCTCTTCAGGAGCAGAAGAATTTTTTCCGGTACCAATAATTTTAAGTTTTTCCACAACTCAAGCGGGTTATTTTTGTTATCGTCGATAATTTCTTTATAGAATCTATC
Organism: Taphrorychus bicolor; assembly: GCA_951812265.1. Lineage (NCBI taxonomy): Eukaryota > Metazoa > Arthropoda > Insecta > Coleoptera > Curculionidae > Taphrorychus > Taphrorychus bicolor. The sequence continues at coordinate 57,712,903 of OX638297.1, read as the reverse complement.
TTTTTCAAATTTGATTAAGATATATACAATTTTTTAATTAAAAAATTGTATCTATTTTTTATAAATCAAGTCTATCCTACGTTCTTTTTTGTTCGCGACAAAATTCGTGGCTCAAGGATCTGAGAAGATGGTTTGGTCGAACGTCTATTGAGATATTCAGGGGTGCAGTTTTGCGCACTGTTATAGCCAGTTGGATCGCCAACCTTCTGAGGGAGACGGCGTCATAAAAAGAACTCGTGAATGATTTTCAACGATTAACCTGAGAGAACCCTTATATCAGTGGTTTTTCCTTTTCAGTGTTCTACAAATTTTGAATTAAAAAAAATTAACTATTTTTCTATAAATCAAGTCTATCCTACGTTCTTTTTTGTTCGCGAATTTTGGTATCGCTTTTGCGTATAATTGTATATTTCAGAGATAAATATTTTTTCAATAGATAGCATGGAAAATTCAGTTAAACGATCCTCGGACTGAGAAACGTTTTGATTCATTTTTGGTTTGAAATAGTTATTTATGTATTAAGAGCGAAAAGTACAACTTTTTTGCTCGGTGAGTGAAGTTTGCCGCGCGACGCGAAGCGGAGAGCGGCAATCACTCGAGAGCAAAAAAGTTACTTTGTGCTCGTAATGCATATAACGTTTTTTCTTCAAACGATCAATTTCAAATAATGTGAATCACAACTGAGCATAACTGAAAACACAATCTGCAAATTTAAATCAAAGTGACAATGACGTTTTTAATAATTGGTTGAGTGGTGGTAGTTGCTATTGACAGCAAGCGAAAAAATCTTTTTCGCTTGCTGTCCTGGGCAACGCGCGGAAAAGTACACTCACATTCTGATCCTCAAAAAAGGCTAGATTTTCGTTTGTCAAATGAAAGCGTAAACTGCGTCATTATTTGACGTTTGTAGAAAAAATATTATTCGGCCTCTGATGTTGCCATGGGGTACCATAATTTCTAATAATGTTTTATCTTCTTCAAGGTTTCTACTAGATTGTTTGCTATTATAAATTTTAGAAGAAGTAGTGTGCCGTTTAATGTCCAGCATATCACTTCTTGAATAAATGACAGACAGTTCAGTTCGTTATCGTTCTTTATCAATTTTGGCATAAACCGAAGGAGATTATCCTCGGGCAATTTACCACAATACTCTCCAAAACGTTCGAAAAAAAAATGATGCAACTAGTAGATGCCCTTTAAAATCAAATCGATCTTGAGCACAATTTGTAATAATATCACACACCTCTAAAGTTGAAATGCGATGGTCAAATTTACTGTTGCATGAACGATTGAATGTTTTTGCGTTCAAAATTATCAATAGCGTCTTTTACTCGAGTGGGGTCGAACTTTCTCTGCTGCAATTGATCAAAGATTATGTCTACGTGAAGCGTTATATGATCGAAAAAAGTCTGCCAAAAATTGAAGATCGGATCATTTAATGTACGGCAAATAGAGGCGGCTGCACTATAGACTGTGCTTTTGGTAACCTTTCCTCTATTTCATTCATAAACTCAATAAGATAGTTTCTGTTTTCGAACACAAAATTAATCGTCCGTAAATTAAAATTCCAATGGATTGTAGGGCCGTGGAAAATCCTTCTATTTACAGTCTTGCTGATCACTTCTACTCGTTGGGGTAAACTATTAAAAAAGCCATAAATATCTTTTAAATTTCCAAAAAATACTCGTACTTGCTCATTTGTGGAAGCAGCTTTAAACGTAATCAAATTTAACTGGTGAGCATAGCAATATACGTAATAAGCAAGGAATACTTTTTTTAATTCAGTCTTGAACAGCTGCATGTTGGCTGCTCCATCATAACTTTGTGCTTCATCAGTTTGTTGGGTGTCATTTCAATTAAAGGATCTATAACAGTTAAAATTGTTTTACTAAGTGTTTCTGCAGCAAATCCTTAATTTAGTAGTTCCAAAAACGTTCAGTTGGCTCACCATCGCGAACATATCAAAAAAGGACTACCATTTGTGATTTCGGAGGAACAGCCATCGTCTCGTCCGCCATGATCGCCAAAAATGAAGAATTAATTATTTACTCAATTATTAGTTCATGACAGATTTCAAGCATACACTGTAGCAGATCGTTCTGTATTTCTTTAAAAGTTTAGAGGTGCCTTTAATTATTGAAGAATTTTTTAGGAGCTCACTTAGAGTTCAGCCTAAAAAATTTAAAGTCTACTAAATATCCCAGGATTGATTTATTGCTTTCATCATGCCCCCCCCCATCTTTTTCTCATAGGAATATTTAAAAAATCTCTTCACGTTAATTAAATTGAAGACTATTTCCATAGTACACAGTAAATTATTGTCAGCAATACACAAAAACAGAAACTCTGACACGCACTAATTATAATATTATTATTTTAAGTTAAACTTGCCGTAAACTAGAAAATGCGATACCGACAAACAACCCAGACTAAAACCCTCAATACCGCGATCGCTGGCGGCGCTGGACTAAATGGCGCGAACTGTCCATTTAAAATAACGGCTTGGTTTTAGAGGTAGAGGAGTGTTACGCAGGTGTTTGAAAGAGCGCGTAGAGCTCGACCGTGTGGTCCAGATAAATAATAATTCAGCAGGAGCGCGAATGGGCCAGTTATTCCACTGGTCGACTTTACTTGCGATACACATACTTAGCTTGCATTTTTTAGTCATTATTACAACGGAGAACCGACGTATTACATTTATTTACTAAATTTGGTTACTATATTTGCTTTTTGCCTTTATAGTTCTTTATTTTTTTGGCACACTGCAGTGCAGATGGACCAGCCCCCAGTGACTTGAACGAAGACTACTACAATATTGACAAATTTTCAGAGAATCACATTAGACCTCAATTGTTTCCCTTTATGAAAACTGCAATAATGATCACAATAAACTGGTCAAGCATGTAGTTCTTTTCAAAAGAATCGAAAATGTTTAAGTTTCAATAAAATTTTGAACAAGTTGTGCAGCGGTTTCCTTTGATGAAAAGTTGCGCCGACGTAAAACAGTCGAGAATTAAATACATAGGTGAAAACAGGCAGTTCAACGTCGTTAAACTCTTTGAAAGAACTAAGGTAGACGTCGGTGGTCTTTTTACAAATGATAGTGTAAATAGTTATGTTTTTGTTGCTAGCCGGTACTTGTCCCAGTGGCCAGAAGTTTACGTTTCAATCGAAGAAGAATTTTGCTACAAGTTTAGGGTACTTTGACCAATTTGGCGACTTCAAGTCTGAGCTATTTCGTTCACTCGAGAACTCATGGGTATCCAGAAAAAAAGTCCACAATTGGACCCAATGGGCGAGTGCCTTAATAAGACTTTTGTGTGTGGTGCTGAAATAAAACTATTTGGGATGCAGCAAAATTCTTTTCCATATTTGGGGGGTCGATATCTCGGGAGTTTTTTAACCGAATTTCGTAAATTAAAGATATTTTGACAGGCCACTTCTTCTGGAATTAGGCCTTAAGTAGGAGTATTTTTAAGATTATACATGGTAAAAGAAATCACTGCAAAATGATTCGGTGAATTTGCTAGCTAGGGCAATTTAAGAAGATTTATTGTTACAGGATTTAATGGGTTAGACTTATACTTCCGGACAAGTTTTGCGACTTTTGAGTTTTTTTAGTCCACAAAAATGTTACCGTGGTTTTTAAAAAGTTTGCGCTGTTTTGAAAGATACCCTATATCCTGGGAATGCCGCTGCCGATTTTAGTAAGGCAACTTATCTCTAAGAGATAATTGGTTATAGAATCAGAAACATAGATTAAATGTTAAAAATAGTCCTTTGTTGGGCAGGAGTAGCAAAACATTATTTTTTCAATATTGTGTTAACCATGACATCATGGAGGGTGCCTTAACTCTCAGACCATGCCTACATGCCATTGGAGATGAGATTAGAGAACCAAACGGCAGAACTTAGAGGGAAGGTAGCAACAAATGCTTAAGAAACGGGAATTGAGATACTTATATCACTGTCATTTTTATAGTCATTTCAGAGGTCCTGTTCATAATTTATGTAACACACAATGCACGTTTTAGTAGCGAAACCGAAAACGAAGAAATACATTAATATCAAGATAACTCTAGGTAATTATCTCTAGGTAAAACTCAAGTTTTATTGAGCACAACTTGAGAAAGAAACGCGCTTAATTTAAATGGAGACTAAATGTCAAAGTCAGACTTGAAGCTTACTTGGAGTCGATTCACGACTAAGAATACGGGCACAAGTAATTTATTTATTATTATAGAAATAATTGTTATTGTAGAAATTACTGTAGCAGAACCCCAGAGGAATAATCGCAAAACTTTGTAATACTGCATATTTTAATGACGGATGCTACAGCTTCTAAGTTTGTAAATTCTTGAAATTTGGTTTTCCCTCAATATTCAACAGGAACTAATCTGAATTAACCAGTAAGATTTTATTAGTTCAACCTTATTCAGTCCAGACCTAGAGGGCATAGAAATTGGTTAAAAAACCCTCTTTTAAATGTTGAGGCTGAATGAGACAGCTTATATGGCAAGTGTTTATCATAGAGAGATAGAAAAATGTTGAAGAAATTATTTATATTTTAATAAAGCAATTACCAATTTTTCTGACAACTGAAACTATTTACCATCTCTTGGTCTCACTCTCCTTTCTGAAACCCATTTATTTGTATTGATGAGGTTGCGTTCCATTGGACGCGTTCCATTGGATTCGTTCCATTGGACGTGCCATTTTTATGGAGTTACAAAAATTGTTTAGGTAACCTTTAGAGCTATAGAACAGGCTCCACTAACGGAAAAAGTCCTGAACCAGTACAGGCTCAAAACTTTGACCATTTCTGAATTAGAAAGATCTAAACATTGTATCAGGCAGTACATATACTAAAACTGGAAAAGAACCTCTATCCTAAGACGCATCTAGTCCTAAGATCGAGAATAAAAATAATGTGAATAGTACAGGTACCCTTCGCTACTTACAGTTGTTCACTTTTCCTATCTCGTTTACTTAGCTGATTGCAAAGCGTGGCAAATTATATTCACCCACCCCTCCAGATAGATATCTCAAATTTTCAGATTTTAGTGAAGGTTCCTAGACAGGCTAATCTTCTGTACATGGATAGAAAATTTATTAATTTATTTTCGGTCTTTTTAAAAACCTACCAAAATAAAAATATTATATAAAATGGAGATAGAATGGAACTACGTTCATGGAGTTTTAATTTTTAGACGATTTCGACTGGCATACCTCCCGAGTTTGGAATCAAATTACTCTATTCTTTTTCACTTTTTTCTTAGTAGTGTCAGATCAAAATAAAAACAAACTTCTTGTTAAATGAGTTCAGAGTTAAAACAGTTCTGGAATTGCATTGTTCTCCTCATAAAATATCTCTTAATGCAGAAATTACGCACTAGCATGGAAATTTACTTAGTATTTTCAGTCTTCAACTACTCAATAACCAAAAAAGTGGTTACAAAGCAGAAAGTTGCCTGCTTACCCCAAAAATACTGAAAACATTATCTAAGCTAGCAAGGGCTCTCCTTGGGTTAGGAGTCTTCTGAATTGCAGATGTCATCTTTTTATGCAAGTAGAGGTTTGTGAAAGACTCTCTTCCTCCCAATCTCACTCCGCCTCCGAAAAAGTATGAGAGAGTAAACTCCTCCGAAAACCTATGAGACCGTACACTCCTCCTCCTCTGTTCGATACCAAACCATTGCTCCACCACCATTACCCCACCATCATCACTTACTTATATAAATGTTCAAATGCAAGTCGTGGTACAAACAACAAGTTCAGAGTTGTTATAGTTGAAAAGTTTCATTTACAAAAATGTAATTATCTAAATTTGCTAGTAAAAATAATGATTACTGGTCAAATAGAATGAAAAATTGTGTGAGTGGAAAAACCAACAAAGTGAATACCAAGTATTTTTTATCTTAACAGCTCTTTCACAAAATTTGTTTTAACTGGAATAGGTGTAAACGACTTTTCACCCAAAAATGTTCACCCAACATTTTGTTGTTCTTTAGTTGCATATTCAATCTGAAAATTGTTTCTGTCTTCTTCACTTGGATAAGAAGGAGAGGAAAAGATTTTCATATTTGCAGTGATCATATTGATAAAATGATTTGGCCTTGGTAAGTCTACACTTAAATAAGTTTTAGACAAAAAAAAATCGCTACGTTCTTCATTGTTCAAATCAATACTCTCATCATTTGGTTCCAAATCTAATTCAATTAATGGTGTCAATTCCATAAATTGAGTTGGGGGTTCTATGGGTTCATCTTCTTCAATTATTGTTGTCAACTGAACTAATTCACTCATACTAATTTCAATAACATCCCTCTGCTTACATACTGCAAGTGTAGTCCTGCACTTGAACGCTCATATAAGTATAATGCTAATATGTAAATTGGTGGAGGTGGTAATCATATTGGGGTAATGGATAGGTATCGAACGCAGGAGGAGGTTTTCAGAGGAGTTTACTGACTCATACGTTTTCGGAGGCGCAGTGGGATTAGGATCTCTCACAAACCTTCTCCTTATGCAGGTTTGCCCCTTTGCTTTAATTATTGTTGGCAATACTAAGCGAAAGCAATGTAGGTGTAATTCAGTACAATTCCCAATAATAGAAGTTTTGAATAATGTTCAAAAGAAATACCAGAAGAGTGTAAAAAAAAATAACATTATGATGGCTTTTCGTAAAACTTATAAGAATATGATGATACAGCCTCATATTCCTTTTCTCACAATGATGCAAATTGTTTCTTTTCATTGTGACAGCCTCCTGTCTCTTGTTGCTCGTGTTGACGAGCAAATCCCTCTTTTTACCCGGATCTTTAACCCTTCTATTCAAACATATTTCCCGTCCCATTTTTCTTGACACCCAGACGCTAAAATATCTGTTAAATGCTCCAAAATACATTTTCACCTGCCGCTCTCTCATTCGTGTGTTTGCCAGTCGATAAAAAACTCGTATCTCACACCTGATCCACATTACAAAATACGACTCAATAAAACTTCCAAACTACGATAGCATCTGATGCCGGCTTTAAACGTATCACTGAGATGGCACACGATAGCATATTCGAATAAATAGACTCAAATTCACGTATCCGAGATACTCAAGTTCAAAGCACCCGACTAACCGTAACAAAAACCTGCTCGAATTTATGCTTATCGCGGTCATATTACTACAGACAGTGGCGGGGACCATAACCATTTCCGTTTTAGTTCGCTGAGGAAGTGAAATTTTACTTGGGATTTATATTGACAATGAAACATGATGTTCCGTTGCTTTTAACTGTGACCGCCGTGACGTCACCCATCGCTTCGCTCTAAGCTTTCAAAGTTAATTAAAAAACCTTCATAACTTGGTGAGACACGAGCCTCAAATTTCCTGCCAAAAAACTGTATTTCATATCCGGCGCTATGATCGTAAAATAAAATAAATTTTTATGTGGGGTGACATTTTAAAATGGCCAAATTGTTCGGATAGTGCAATACACAAAAATTGGAAGCGTTCCAGGCAAAATATCCAGAAGGCGGTTTTTTCGCCATGTAGACGACCTGTCATTCGTGAACCCCCCAGAATAATAAATGCATTGTTGCGGCCCCGAAAACGCCATATTACATAAACATGAATTTTTCTAACTTAGTCGCCGAGATGCGAAGAACGAATTACGATATGCCTCCGGGAATATAATGTGGAGGAATTTGCGGTCTCCTGGAGTGACAGATTTATTTCCGCCGTGGCGTATTCTCCACAAATTTCCTAGTAAAAATCCTTACCCACTTTAATCAGCTATATGCGACGACTCACCTGAAAAAAGAAAAAAACATGTCATTTACCTTAATACCACACATAAAAAAATGGGAATAAAAACGAACAAAAGAAATCGATTTAATTTTCAACTTCTATCTTAAAGCCCCATTTTAATTAAACCAGATTTTTGGGGTGGAAATTTCAGTTTAAAGATAGCGCGAGGGGATGTAATTGTAGTCTATGTCTGTGTTGAAAGTGCATCCAGGAAAAATCCATTAAAGTAATTTCTGCATGCAAATTCTTTTCCGTAAAGGGAAAAAAACGCCGGCTAAAATAAATCCCTTTGTTCGGAGAAGGTTTGTTCTAAATGGGATGGCCCTGGCTGTATTAGTATTGCCGTAATAAAAGGGCTCTCTTTTGCTTGATATGTTATTCGTGTAATAGTTATTTACGTTATAAGTCCGGTAAATATCGTTTTACAGTAGGAGTAAGATGTTTCCGGACGAGGCGCTAGCTGAGTCTGGAATTTCGAAACGACTACTGTAACACGTTACCGGACGTATGATGTACAACATTTTACTCCATACTTATTAAAAACAGGAATACATCTTTTTATGCGAGGCGAATAAATTTTTGACAAATACGCCAATTTGACAAATAGTTTCATTACGGTGTCTTGAACCGGTATTGGTATACTTTAAAATTTTACACAAACACTCTCTATAAAAAACTAGTTATACATATCTAAGATCGGCTTATAAGAGAGACCTTTAAATATTAGACACCAACATGGAGATAACATCTGTTACCAAAATGTAAGGGGTACTTCTTTTAACCTTTTTCTTTCGCTACAAAGAAACCTTTATTTTTTATCTATGTCGTATCACCGAGGCGCACGAGAGACTTTATCAGATATTCTAATGTGAAGTAAGTCAGAGTGTGAAGTCTAAGTAAGAAATTGGTAAAAAAATTATGTTGAATATTTTGGTAACAGAGTCTATTATGTACAGTGAGGCAATGTTTATATCTAGTAATACAAGGTCATTGGCTTAAAGACAAAAATTAAGTTAAGAAATAAAAGAAATTTATTTTGAGTATTACAATTTGCTTCGTAGCACTATTTGAAGATTTGAGAAGGTTGAAAGCCCCCAGACATTTGCCTTAGCAGAGCTAGAACATTCTTCTGCAGGCTATCGGTTGCAGATCCTGTGGCTGAGATGGCTTAAATTCATACGGTTTTTGGCCTCCTGCGAGTTTAGCTATGAGAGAAACTCAGCAAAGAACTGTATACTTTACCTACCTAATTGTTAGGAGCTGATCGAAAAGTTGAACTGACTTTGAAGGAGAATAAACTTCCTAAGCAAACACCAGGTAATGACGCCAACAATAGTAAGACCAATGTGCACTGATCAGTTTTGCAAAAAATATGGACACATTAAACATGAAACCAAAATTTTGCAAGACTAATCCAGTCTCGAGAAGTAAATTTTTTAGATCTACGTTTCGACACTCAATTTACGTCTTTATCAGGGCTGCTTAGGTTTATTAAGTTAGTAACTAAGTTAGTTCAGTAAAAAATAATTGTGTTAGACGAGAGATAATAGCTCTTTATGACGTAACGCTTAAAATTGCAAATTCAAGGCACGCATGTGAAAGTTTGCAGAAGGAGCAAAGCGAGTTCTGCAGTTCGCATGAGTTTCTTAAAAGCAGTTTTAACACAAATAACAAACAATATTTTCTCTAAAAACTCATTAAAAATTATTCTATGAAATTTTCGGTGGTATAATTTGTTTTTAAAAACCACGTTAAAAGTAAATACTTAAAAAGAAACTACTTTTAACACTAGTGCCTTAAGGTAGTTAATTATTAACACTAGTATTAAAAGTAACCTGCTTTTAAAACTAGCGCGTTAAAACGCTAATTTTAACAATTTATTTGCGTTTTAAAAATTAAATTTCTAATGCGTTTGTAAAAAAATATATTTGTGATACATTAACTAACAGCTGGGCAACACGGTTTCGATTTGGATTCGAATACCTATACGTTCACTTGCATTGGTGGTGACTGAGGAACAAATTAGAGATGGCAAGAGCAGGTTTTCGAGCGTCAATTTCGGATGATTTGTTCAGTATGGAAGGGCCATTTCATTTGGCTCTCCAGTGTTCCCTCAACTTTGAAAGTGTTTCTTTTGACAATTATTTCAGTATATGAAATAGTAGAGATAATAGGGGGGGAGGGGGGGGCTACTCCCGCGTTTACTGCGCATGCGCATGCAATAAATCGTGTTTGCCGTTTATTTTGGAGGAGTGTGCGCTCTCATAGGTTTTTGGAGAAGTGATCGTAGGGTGTGATTCTACGATGCGTTATTTCGTTAAGTTGTGCTATGTGGTTGGTTTTTGCATGAATTCTTTTTGTTTGTGTAAAGCGGTGGTTTTGTTGAGCCGGTGCTAGTTTTGATTTGATGGTGGTGGTTTTGTCGTGGCGGTGGTTTTGTTGTGATGGTTGTGGTTTTGTTGTGGTGGTCACGTAACTCAAGTGGTGGTAGTTTTGTTGCGGTGGTGGTTTTGTTGCGGTTGTGGTTTTGTTGTAGTGGTAGTAGGTTTGTTGTGGTGGTGGTTTTGTTGTAGTGGTAGTAGTTTTCTTGCGATGGTGGGGGTTTTCTTGCGATAGAGGTTTTGTTGTAGTAATGGTAGTTTTTTTGAGGTGGTGGTGGCTTTGTTGTGGGGTGGTTTTGTTGTGATGATGGTGGTGCTTTTGTTGCGGTAGTGGTTTTGTTGTGGTAGTGGTGTTGTTGTAGTGGTAGTAGGTTTGTTGTGGTGGTGGTTTTGTTGTAGTGGTAGTAGTTTTCTTGCGATGGTGGGGGTTTTCTTGCGATAGTGGTTTTGTTGTAGTGGTGGTAGTTTTTTTGAGGTGGTGGTGGCTTTGTTGTGGGGTGGTTTTGTTGTGATGATGGTGGTGCTTTTGTTGCGGTAGTGGTTTTGTTGTGGTAGTGGTGTAGTTGTAGTTGTGGTAGTTTTGTTGCGGTGGTGGTGGTTTTGTCGTGGTGGTGGTTTTGTTATCGTGGTGCTTTTGTTGTGGTGGTGGTTTTATGGTAGGGTTTTGTGATAAATGTGGAACAGTAACCCAGAGAAAGACGTCATGCGCAATAAAAATTTCGGAGTAGGTTGCTCCTCCATAGGGTGCCAGAGGAGGACAGATGGGCATTAAAAATTCGGAGGTGGTTGCTCCTCCATAGAGTGCCAGGTTTGCGCATGCGCATTAAAAATTTGGAGGAGGAGGGCCCCCAGAAATTGGTTAAAAATTCGAAGGAGGAGGGTTTGTCTCCCCCTATTATCTCTACTAGAAATGTTGGTTATACAACGGTCTTTTCATGGTCTTTGGTCATGACATGGTCTTTTTATCACCGTATTGTCTGCTTTAATTGATGACAATCTGATTCACATTTTCTATACCAAGTTAGATGGGACAAGTAATATTTTATTAGCGTGGTGTTAAGGTCGTCCTTTGAGTACCTTCTGCACCACATATGGTATATTACGTTCGAGAGGGTATTTTGAGCACCTACAATGAGCATCGTGGAAGGCCTTTTTGTAGGTCAGCGCCCTTTGCTGCCCCTATTACGTTTTCTGCATAAACGAGCTTCGCTGAATATCTGGAGATAAGATTTCATCTGAGCTAAGAAGTGAGCATATTAAGCATGAGCATAGCCTAGTGTACGCAACTCAACAACAACGGGCGTTCATAAAATATCTTAAAACTAACAGTTTGCTAGGCTACTGGGGGGATCCTGTGAGGTAAGAATGGCTAGTTGGGTTTCAAATCTCGTTTGTTTCAATCGACAAGTTGTCCTGCAGGCTAGTAAATAAGGCTGTATAATTATAGCTGAGAAAGACTTGGTATATGGTGCGTACTAGCAACTGCTTATGAAGTTGCCGTTTGCAGGCGGGTAGAGCTCCACCTATCAGTTGTTGGTATCCCATTCTTAATGAATGGCACTGGATACCCGTTGCTCACAACTCTCCGGTTTGAAACCTGTAGAAACCCACTGTTAAACAACACCCTGCTAGGCTCCAACAAACGTGAGTTTTTTAACGATGGAGTTGTTGAAGAATGCTTATTCTACCGGGACTTTGAAATATTTCCACATATGCTGAATTACCTATTATCGAACAGGGAAACTACTCTATCCGAAACACGAAGGCTTAACAAAGATATGATGAAGAGTTGGAATTTTTTGGAATCCTTCTTGATGTGGTGATTGATGATATGAAGATTGTAGTGACCGAAAATTGGAAAAAGCAGAGAGACTTATTGAGGTATCCCAGAGTAACCCTCTAGAGATTCAAGAAGTGATACAAGAAATCCACCTCAATGGAATAAACCTCAGCTTTTCGAGCTTGGCAACAAACCATTTAGTTTTAATATTAAATATTTGAAGCATTGGCATTGAATGCATTTGCCCACATAACTAGCAAGGGTTTACCTCATGCCGGGACAGTAGTATCTGGTTGCTGTTTGTTGATAGGTATATTGCTTGGTGTGCTGCAGTTTCTGAGTTCATGTCACAATCTCTATTTGCATGCTGGAAATAACGTGTGGTGGCCTCCATGATGTGTGGTCGCCTCCAGGTCTGGGATATAAATGTGGGAATCCATATTTTTGGTCCTCGCAACTGCAAGCTTTCAATGTTATTTTTTCTTATCCGTAGAAACTATTAAATCATTACAGGTATCGTATTATTTGACAAAAGGGAATGCCGCTCCGGTTATGAACTTTGAAAGAGCTTTTTGTTTTAGCACCTCGAGCGTAAGCATAACGCTTGTTTCTATCGAGTTCTTATATTCCGAGAATAGAGTATTCAAGGATTGTTTAAGCTTTTCGGTTTATAAAAAAGCAGATTACATCGACGAGTAGACGACGAAAGATGGGTCTTAATTTGCAGTTCGAGACGCGACGCATTTTTGCCCAAATACGTGTAGAGCCGATAAGACGATTCATTTGTTGTGTTCTTATATTTAATTATCATCTGTATTTTATTCATTTCTCCAGTGTATTTTCTTTCTGTTCAGTAAATCCTTATATCAAGTTATATCAATATCGCCGGACCGGAAGTGTTTTATTCCCTAGACAATATAAAAAAAGCCGACATTTTGGGGGCCTGTCCGGGATCGATTAGGGATGCTGGAGGACGCAAAGAAAGTTTAATTTATACAGAACACATGATAATAGAGGAGTAAATTAAATGTTAGTGTTCTGTAAAAAGTAAACTAGGCACTAACGCAAAGACGACGACGTTGGATGGTGCGGGTATAAGACGGACCCAAACCGGTAACTCTGAAGACGACAAAGTGTGGCCGCCCGAATTTGGCTTGGGGCTAAATTCGAATGTTTGATGTAGTTGTCGTTGGTGATTGAGCAAAGGATTGGAGTACTGCTGTCTGATGGTGTGATTTGTACCTTGGACGACGATTTTGGGAATCCTGAAACTTTTGACGCAAACTTTTGAGGCAGCCTGATGGGAGTCTACGAGTTCGAGAACAACTTCTAAGGTAGGAGACAAACTTTACTTTTTTTTGGCTTGCCGAGACCAATTACTAAAAAGCGGAATTCTTTATGCTGGGGTACCTGAATTACCTAGGTATAAACAATGAGTGTGTCTACAATAATTAGTTAGACCGTGTGTTTTTTATTTTACTTATAAATTTAAGAAATCAAATGAATTAGGTTAGGGACATATTGTATAGTTAATTATTTTATTGATTAATTTTGGGGCTGAATGCATGGCATCTCGAATAACAATATTTTTTTAAGTTGGTTTGACGAATGATGGTTGAACATTGAGTAATTACTGTAAGTTGTCACTAAACATGAAGCAGATGTTGCTCTGATTGCAGTGTTATCAGACGTTCATATTTTATTTTAAATAAAAATCGGCACTTTTTTTTAAATTTGTTATTCTTCCGTTGGCTAAAATTTTGTCAAGCAAAATGTCTACATTGGGTACTGTTTCAAATATGGACTACAACATAACACATGCTAAGTTATCTGCGATTAAGGTACTTCATTTTGTTTGTTTTGGGAAAGAGGGTGAATCTAGAAAGCAGCGTAGGGCTTTACGTGAATTTATGGGTTACCCATTTGACCAAAAGTCGGATGAATACAAAGTGAACTTTGATTCAGTGAAAAATTGTGTGGAATTATCTGATTTAGTAGCTGTTTGTGGAGTGTTAGATTTAGATTATAGTGGTAGCTTTAAAGTGTTGAACAGAATTCTTTTGTTTTTAATTACCTTTGAGAATAATAGTATTAACCAAGACGAAGAAGACGATGACGTGAAGGGACAAGGAAGGGGCATCTATTCAAGGAAAAGCCAGCCCAAAGAGAGAAATTTTTTCTTTAACTTTCAAAGACGTGGAGCAAAGCTTACGACCGTTTGACGGTAGAGACGTATACCCAATAAAACGCTGGATTGATGACTTTGAGGAGACAGCCAATTTTTTAAAATGGAATGATCTTAAAAAGTTGATTTTCGCGAAAAGATCTTTGACGGGTTTGGCAAAACTCTCCATCCAATCAGAGCGTGGTATTACTACCTGGAAAATGTTAAGACAGAAATTGATAGAAGAATTTGAAGTTAAAGTAAGTAGTGCCCAAATCCATAAGATTTTGATGAACAGAAAGAAGAAGGCGAATGAAGGAGTACAGGAGTATGTCATAACAATGAGAGAAATATGGTCTCAAGGAAATATTGAACCAGAAGTGGTGATTAACTATATCATAGATAGTATTCAGGACGCTTCCGCTAATAAAGAGATTTTATATGGAGCCAAGACTTTTAAGGATTTGAAAAAAAAGGTCAAGCTTTATGAGAGCATTATTAAGAAAAACGACCCTTTGATGAATAATCCTTTTAGATCAGGTCAAAGAGGTGACAAAGCTGACAAAAACCCAAGAAATATAGTGGGACCGGCGAAAAGTGGCGTGAGAAGTCAAACATATATAAAAGAGAAATCCCCAAATTGTTTCAATTGTGGATCAAAAGGTCACAAATCAATAGATTGTCCTGACAAACGCCGGGGAAATAAATGTTTCAAATGCAATGAGTTCGGACATGTTTCAAAAAATTGTCCCAAAGCAAGTTTAGCGGGATAGGAAAACAAATCTTCTAATCAAGTAATTTCAGACGTCAGCAAAGGATTATGGCAAAAGATATTTGACCTTGCATTTTGCTGAGAATGCAGCTCCATTTGATAATTTTGAAGCTCCATTTGATACTGGAAGCGACATAAGTATTATCCGAGAAGATGTTTATAGAAGACAGTTCAGAAGTTATCCTCTAACTACATAGTCCATCACTGTAAGTGGTATAGGATGTTCACAAGTACAAACGTTCGGATCTTCTAAGGCCGACATTATAATTGAAGATGATGGATTTAGTTTGCTGTTCCATGTATGACCAATGGAGGCGTGCAACTTTGAAGCTATTATTGGAAATAACTTATTGGGATTAGCTGCAATTTTCATTAAAGATGGAAATATCACTGTGACTAAGAAGACGGATGTTCCGGACGTGGCAAATTTTTTAATGGAAATTTTCATAAATGAACAGAGTATATCTACCGATGAGCCAAATGTTTCACATATAAAAGTACCAGTTATCAGGAATACCGTAAGTGAGTTAATTAAGAGTTATGTACCCACCAAAACCAAGTCGACTGATATAAAGATGAAGTTAATTCTGAAAAATGAAGAACCAGTCTACCAGCGACCAAGGCGCTTATCAGTTTTGGAACAAAAAGAAGTCGACCGTCAAATAAATGAATGGTTAAGAGACGGCATCATCAGAGAAAGCTCCTCAGAATTCAAAAGTCCCATCGTTTTGGTTTCTAAAAAAAATGGAGATATGCGCATGTGCTGTGATTACAGAAGACTGAACCAAAATATTGTAAAGGACAGGTTTCCCATGCCTCTTATTGAAGATGTTTTGGATAAACCCTTTCGGTCTGTGCAATAGTCCTAGTGTATTTCAGAGATTTATTAATCACATTTTTAGATCGTTAATTTTGAATAATGTTGTTATTTATTATATGGATGACCTAATCAATCCAAGTCAAACCTGCGAAGAAGGTTTAGAAACGCTTAAGTTAGTACTAAACCTTGCACGAGAGTATGGGTTGGAATTTAAGAAAAGTAAATGTCATATTTTGAAGGAAAGAGTGAATTTTTTTGGGATACGTCATTAAAGGAGGGACTATCCAACCATCAGATGATAAAACCAGAGCTGTTAAGAACTTTGCGGAACCTACTACATTCAAGCAATTTCAGTCATTCTTAGGATTGGCTGGATATTTTCGTAAATTCATTGAATGATGAACTGATGATATTCGATTATTGCAAAACCTCTCAGTGATAAGTTAAAAAAGAATTCAGATTTAGAATTTGGAGGCGATGAACGATTAGCTTTTCAAACACTAAAAGATCTTCTTACCCGATATCCAGTGCTACATATATTTCAGAGGACTGTCCCGACGGAACTGCATACCTACTGATGCAAGCAAATATGGCTACGGAGTTTGTCTATGGCAAATGTCTAGTGAAGACTCAAAATTACATCCTGTTTACTTTTATAGTAAAAAAACCACGCCGGCTGAGGAGAAGTATACTTCATATGAACTGGAAGTGCTGGCAGTGATAAATGCTGTCAAAAAGTTTAGGACTTATCTGCTGGGATCAAAATTTAAGATAGTTACCGATTGTGCTGAATTTCAAAAGACCATATCTAAACGTGATCTGACAACAAGAGTAACTCGATGGGCTTTACTATTGGAAGAATACGAATAAGAGATTGAGCATCGATCGGGAAGTAGACTACCACATGTTGACGCCCTCAGTAGATTTCCGACGATTGCTGTTTTATTGGAGGGAAATGGATTTTTCAAGAGAATTAAGGCAGCTCAACAAACTGACGAACAAGTTAAGAACATCCGTAAGTTATTACAGGCTGGCCAGGAGCACAACGATTATTTATTAAAACATGACATTCTATACAAATATGTCAATGGCAACGAACTGCTTGTAGCGCCAAAAGAAATGCAACGAGATGCTATTAAAAGAACACATGAGAATGGGCATTTTGCTGAAAAAAAGACGCAAGAAGTGATTAAAATAGTTATTTATGTATTAAGAGCGAAAAGTACAACTTTTTTGCTCGGAGAGTGAAGTTTGCCGCTCGACGCGAAGCGGAGAGCGGCAATCACTCGAGAGCAAAAAAGTTACTTTTTGCTCGTAATGCATACAACGTTTTTTCTGCAAAGGATCAATTTCAAATAATGTGAATCACAACTGAGCATAACTGAAAACACAATCTGAAAATTTAAATCAAAGTGACAATGACGTTTTTAATAATTGGTTGAGTGGTGGTAGTTGCTATTGACAGCAAGCGAAAAAATCTTTTTCGCTTGCTGTCCTGGGCAACGCGCGGAAAAGTACACTCACATTCTGATCCTCAAAAAAGGCTAGGTTTTCGTTTGTCAAATGAAAGCGTAAAATGAGTCATTATTTGACGTTTGTAGAAAAAAGAGTTTTTCATTCCGAAGATGGCAGAGAAAATAAGAAATGTAATAGCTAATTGTATATCATGCATTCTAGGAAGCCGAAAAGAAGGTAAAAAAGAAGGGTTTCTATATCCTATTTCTAAATGGGAAGGACCCTTACATACATATCATGGTGATCACGTAGGACCTATCCCATCTACCAATAAAAATTATCAGTATATCCTTGCTATAATAGACGACTTTACAAAGTTTACATGGCTTTACCCTACAAAGAGCACTACTGCTAAATAGACTATCAATTGCTTTGTTAAGCAGCAAAAGACTTTTGGGAATCCTCATAGGATAATCACTGAAAACAGCGTTTACAGCAAAAGAGTTTAGTGATTATTGCCAAGAGGAGCAAATACAAGATGTGCCAATTACTACGGGTGTTCCCCGCGGTAACGGGCAAGTGGAGCGAATCCATAGAACGGTGATTCCAGCCTTGACGAAACTTAGTGTTGATGATCCTGCAAAATGGTATAAATATTTGGACCGGGTTCAGAGAGCATTAAACTCTACTTATCAACGTAGCATCAATACGACTCCATTTGAAGTGTTGACCGGAGTACGAATGAAGTGTAAAGAGAATTTTCTCTTGAGAGAGATAATGGAAGAGAAAACTCAAATACAATTTAGCGAAGAAAGAGAGATGCTGAGGAAACGATGTAGAGAACAGTTGATAAAAGTTCAAGAAGAGAACAAAAAGGGATATAATTTGAGACGAAAAAAAACCAAAGAAGTATAAAGTCGGTGATCTTGTAGCTGTTAAAAGAACTCAATTTGGTGCCGGGCTTAAAGTGTGTAGGAAATTCTTGGAAACCATATGAAGTAGTTAATGTTAAAAGCAATGAACGGTATGATGTCGTGAAGATAGGATTTCATGAAGGACCGAACAAAACGTCGACGTGCTCAGAGTATATGAAACCATGGTTGTCGAGTGATGACGAATCCGGGTCGGATACGTAGTCGGATGGCCGAAGGTGGGAATCCAGATTTTCGGTCTTCGAAACTGCAAGCTTTCA
The DNA here is from genome assembly GCA_951812265.1 of Taphrorychus bicolor. Classification (NCBI taxonomy): domain Eukaryota; kingdom Metazoa; phylum Arthropoda; class Insecta; order Coleoptera; family Curculionidae; genus Taphrorychus; species Taphrorychus bicolor. The sequence continues at coordinate 57,694,538 of OX638297.1, read as the reverse complement.
ATGTTATTTTTTCTTATCCGTAGAAACTATCAAATCATTATAGGTATCGTATTATTCGACAAAAAGGGATAGCCGCTCCGGTTATGAACTTTGAAAGAGCTTTTTGTTTTAGCAGCTCGAGCGTCGGCATAACGCTTGTTTCTGTCGAGTTCTTATATTCGGAGAATAGAGTATTCAAGGATTGTTTAGGCTTTTCGGTTTATAAAAAAGCAGATTACAACGACGAGTAGACGACGAAAGACGGGGCTTAATTTGCAGTTCGAGACGCGACGCATTTTTATCCAAATACGTGTAAAGCCGATAAGAAGATTCATTTGTTGTATTCTCATATTTAATTACCATCCGTATTTTATTCATTTCTCCAGCGTTTTTTCTTTGTGTTCAATAAATCCTTATATCAAGTTATATCAATATCGCCGGACCGGAAGTGTTTTATTACCTAGACAACATAAAAGAAAGCCTACATAATGATATAAGATCCCGTTGGCCATAACCTAGCCCGTTTTGACAACTCTATGTTCTGACATAGAGTTGTCAAAACTACCCTAGGAAATTGATCGATTCTAATAATTTCACTATAAGTTCGCTCTCTTCCAGGTAACTGGTTTCTTGTACTTCTAGCAAGAATCTAGATCTCGACAGTATGTCAACCAAAACGTTCTTCTTTCCGGAAATATAGTCAATGCGCAGCTATCTGGAGAAAAACGCAACTAATCTACCGAATATTGCTTGCCTGATAAGTTTTGGAGCTTAGCAAGTTAAGAAGTCTGGCTAAGCACAGGAATCGTTTTAATCAGTAACACTGAGCTGCCAGCTTCGGCAAATGGTTAACGAAAGGCCACTGGTGTGATAAAATTGGTTATGTGGCCCTTATTCTTCTGATCTACTGTAGCTGTGAATTACTTTGGTCGCCAGAATCCCCTCTATTCTCAGAAGGTATGTTAGAGATTTAAAACAATCTATATGAAGTAAACCATCGTAAAATGTTGCAGATATCTTCTGCGGATCGTAGCATATAGACAGCGGCTGACGTTCTCTATGTCTATTAACACGAACATTTTGGAATAAACATGAAGGCGAAATTCACTAGGCCGGAGATCTTTCTAACTTTCCTCATTGTTCGGACCTACAGCACAATAATTACCCAGGTAATCTTAACATTTAGTTGGCTTAAAAACTGATCAAATGCTCAAGAGAACCATCAATCAGTTTTTGACTAGTTGATGCCATGATCACGTAGGGTTGCGTTGAGTTGACGACGAAAATGTTCTACTAGGCCATTGGCGCCTGGATGAAAAGCACCTATGTGCAAATATGTCGCACTAATTAAACGATTTAGATATTTAAATAGACTTGACTCAAACTGACGGCCGTGGTAAGTGGTGATTTGTAAAGCATTAAAAACCGACATACCCAATGACGGTGAAATGATTTGAGTCCTGAAGGGGTTTCTTCCTCTGGAAGTGAAGTTGCTTCTGGCAGACGTAAATCCTACAATCTGATACTGTCAAAATCAGTTGAATATGTATAAAACTAATGTTATTTTCTATTGTATTATAAGTGATGTCCCAAATAGAATTAATTTTAAAGCAATGATTGATGGGGATGGGCCCCTTAGTTTTGTGAAACATTAGCTATTGGTTTCTATTTGTATTTCTGAGATAGTTGGTTCAGGTAAGAGTATGTTGGAAAAAATTGGTCAAAGTTACAGTTCTTTGGTATCCTTAACGGTATAGTTAATTTTAATGGTATAATTGTACCCACAACCTTTTATTTTGTGCCCGATAAAAGTTGAGTTTTTTTCGGCTCTAACAGGTAGAGATTTTAATTCCTTGCCAAACTTAAAAATCATATTGGATCCTAACTTGTTCATTACATAATTTTAGTTCTTTAAATGATATCTGAGTTTTTACTGATTTATTGTCGAAACAACGACAGTTCTTATTTGAATAATACCCCTGATTTAAGTAGAGACCGTATCAATGCTTTTTACAGGGGAACAATAATCCGATTGGTGTTGTTATGGCTCTTTTCTGAACATCTTTTTCGGACGCAAGAATCTAGTTGAAAACTCGAACTGGAGCGATCGCTGAGAAGATGGGTTTTAAATGTAATCCTGGTAGATATCATAATTTTGACTTAAACTATATTACTCAGGTATCGTTTTGGTAGTTACAAGGACTCTAAAAATAAGATCATGAACGAAAAATGCCTTAAAAATTAAATTGGAGCTGATAATGTGTAGAAAAACATGGTATAATATAAAATGTTATGAGAAAACAATCGTTCAAGTAACATATTGGAAAAGGACAAAAAAACGACAAAAAAATAAAAAAAAATCTAAAGGAGTAAAGGAGAAGCACGTAAGTTGTTAATTAGTTTTTCAATTTAGAGCTCTAGAGGCCCAACCATTTGAAGCAATCGCAAGATCAAGAAAAAATACAAAAATTATCGTTTATGTCTAAAAAAATGAAGAGAGACAATTAAAAAAGACTTAAAAATGTGGGTAAGCCAAGAAAAAGTCGTCCAGCAGAAACTCATCAGGTTAGTAGCATAGCAATTCACATTGCTGATGACGTGACCACCTTAAACTAATGAAACCAATGGGTATTTGTAAAAGTGATTTCAGAATTCTACTTGCCAATAAGCAATGGTCCCATTGCCCAAAACCGTCAAGATATAAACACAATAAAGGTAGAAGGAGACTAATAAATTGTATTAGTAGAACACTAATAATAGCTCGAACTAATATCTTAAACCTAATGTGCAAATGCAGTGTAAAAAACCATTATACTCCAACTTCTCTGCGAACCTCTCATAAACAAAACGAAGTACAGCAACACCACCCTTAATGGGCGCAATCCATAAGTGTGTAGCCTGCTTTAAAGGGATTTATTTTAAGAAAGGTTATTGATGACCGTATGCTGCAACATCGTGTATGAAATTGATATTGCCGCCGAGGAAATAGCGCCGGTCAGTTTTCAATTTACCAAGAAACGATATCTGTTCATGTTGTTGTGTTATTCTTTATTATGGAGGAACTTATTTATTTCATGTCTGTCGATGATATGATGAGTTCCTGCTGAGTAGAATAAAAGATCCGATTTCAGGTCGTATCTTTGAGTGACGTGATATATTTATATCAAATCCTGACAGTTCACTAGGTACCTAATGGTGCAAATTCAATGGAAATTATCCCCAAATATCATCACATTATCACGTAATGCCAGGATTTGGAACGGAGCCAGTGGAACAGTTAGGCATCGGACTTCCGGTCTTCGATTACTCCATCCTAAAGGGTTGTTGTTAAATCTATTTTAAGCCGGGCACAATGGCAACAAGGGCGTATTGAAAAAGTTTAATGGAAAATAGAAAGAGTGTGAACTCGACACAATAGCGATGCCGAGTGTTCTGGTATTGTTGGGAATAAATAGAGAACTAAACTTTTAGAAAACTGGGTGATATTCAGAACGGTAGTTTGTGCTCTCGCTGCTGCATTTGCAATCGCCCTCTTGAGACCGAAAGCATAAATTCGGATTGTTTTTGTTGCTAATCCTCGAATCGTTCTGAATTTGGGCCGAAAAATGGGACACACTGACCCGCTGCTGGCCATCGAAATCAATTTCTGTTCGGAGCGGTCATTATTTATTAATATTATAAATTTCTGCTTGGTCGAACAAGCGTGGAATACACATGAGCCATTTTTGAGAAATCACCTCAATTTGCTATGAAATATTGCAACCTATTTACATTAATACGTGGATCAACTCTAAAACGCTCATCAACTCGATATATATGAACGATGCCAAAAAAAGATAAAGGAATAACCGCCACACTGCGGCCCTCACAACTGAAACTATTGTAAAAACTGAGTCATTAACTTGAATAACTGGGGCATTACAAAGCAGGCTTCTGAAATTTTAGAGCTAAAAGCTATAACAATAAGTGTAAATTCCGACAAAAGAATATTATCAAAGGGGAGCTGAAATTTCGTTCTGCAGAAAGAATACTATGTTTGGAGGTGGATGAAACTTTCGCAGCCACGACTAAATGTCGGTCAGACTATAAAGTTTTTAACTTGTTGTTGTTACAGGGGGTCTGAGAAATTAGATTTAGTGATGCTATAATAATTCAAAATTTAGTGTGCTCTGAGCTCTAAAGCAGTTTTGCTGTTTAAATTTATGAGCAGGCCCAGGACGTTTCCTTGTGGCGCAGCTCTGCGATAAATAGCAATATATGTTTTTCAATACTACTAAAGCATTCTGTTTTTCACATGCACATGGATCAGTTGTTCATAAAACAGATTACGTCCAGAAGTAGGCTTTGAAGCGCTGAATGTTTTAGGGCTGTGTGTCATGATCAATAGAACCAAGGGCTAAAAGTTTCAGGTAGCCACACACTATTTAATCTTTCTCTCTAATATTAATTATTAATATAATTTAACATAAAATAATTAAGAAAATCATGAATAGTTGTTGTCTTTAAATATGCTCTTATATAATTATTGAGGTGCATAAAGAGGGCAGTTATAGACAGGTTTGCTGCGGTTTTCGAGCATGCGTGAAATATAATTTTTTGTTGGGGTTAAGCAGAATGGCGTGATAAATGACAATTATCACCACGCTTAAAAATATCTCAAAATCTCCTTCACGGAGCCATCTACAATTTATTTTTGATCTTATTTTGACTGACGAGAAATATATCATTATACGACTGGGCGAGCTTTAACAAATTTTTTTTATCCTATACTATATTGTGAATCATGACTTGTAGAATAAACATAAGAATTCCTTATGGTAAAAAAACAACGAAAATGGCTAATAGAATCTAATGAAGCACGTTTGATCAGTTTTTAGTTTAGTTTTGCACACGGACAATGTACCACAGGGTTATCTGCAGATTTGTAAAATTTTCGAATAGTTATTAGTTTTCGAGTTAATTTTTATAAAACTCTCAACCCTCGCCAATTTAGTTAATATAGTTCGAACACTATAATAAATACGTAAAACGTAAAATATAATAACTTTACTTGCGCAGGAGGTCATGGAAAACCGACAGTTTGCCCCCGCTGTATTATGATAGATATTGCTATATATTTTAGTTTACATTTATAACTTTAGAGGTTTTAATTTTTGGTGCCATGGTTGCCAGGACAAGTTAAAGTAAATAAATCCTCTGACTAACAATTTTTAATTTTACTTTAATAAATATATATTTTAAAGAAAATTAATAAGGGAAGTATTTAGCGACGACACTATTTTACAATTTTACAAGTACAATGAATTATACTTGCCGCTCAAACCATTAATATATGTATGAAATTTTATAATTCTACGGGAGGGTATTCACAGCGTATTCGTGTTGTAATCTCCTAACATTTATTCTCCTTGGTTTCTCGTATTATTCTCGTGTTAATTTCGTGGACTATTCTCGGGTGTTTCAGCAAGTTAATACGTGGAAGATGTGGCAGGTTTAGGTTGGGTTCTGGGTAATATAATAAACTCAGTTTATTCTCCTCTTTCGTTTCAGTCACTATGCCCATGTGAATTTAATAGTTAACTAAAACTGTGAAACTCATAAAACAGAGAAATTAGTTCCATCGTTGACCTAGATTATTAGAATCTGAAATTCTTGCTGGTCGGACACCATTTACTTCTCATGCCACACAATCGTCGATTTGCTCCTTATCATTATTACACTTGATAGTACACAATTCTGGAGTGATTTTGTTAGGTCTTCCATCCGGGTACCAAAACAGAAGTGAATATTTTACTGTAGATCTTCAATTTAGTAGGCTTTATATAGAAATACACAGACTCGAAAGCCGCAAAAAATTAGGTAACGTCCAATTTTTAAAAAGTGTTTGCTGGTGGGCAATTTGACACTGCCGTTAAGCTAATCTCACAGGTAATCAGATCTCTTGAAGACAATTAGTTAAACTTTCACAAAATAAAATTTTATTGAAAGAGTTTGATTTCGCGCCTCGTTATGAACATGGTTATGGATTCGGCTTAAAGAAGCATGGCGGCAAACTACATCTAACGACTCAGGAATGTCAATCTATCGGAAAAATATCATGGCCGCCTGCGCAAATAAAGTTATAATGTACGAAACATAGAACAGTATTTTATATTCTGTTTGGACCCGGTGCCGTTTTTGGACAATTTCTCCATTTAATGGAAATTTAGGTTACATGCAGCTGAAGCGTCTGGATGCTTAAAAGGTTTGATGGCTACAATGTACTACAGAGTTATCTGTAGATTTGTAAAATTTTCGAAAGATTATGAGTTCTCGATAAACCGTTATAAAACTCTCAACCCTTATTACTTTGGTTAACAAAACAGTATTTTCTATTCCAAATGGAAAACTGTCGTTTTCAGACATATTTTAACGCTGTTAACAATTTCTCCATTTAATGGAAATTTGGGATAAGATATGCAGCTAATGCGACTGGATGTTTAAAACGTTCAATGGATACAATGTACCACAGGGTTATCTGTAGAATTGTAAAAGTTTTGAAAAATTATGAGGTCTCGAATAAACCGTTATAAAACTTTCAACCCTTATCAGTTTAGTTAACAAAACAGTATTTTCTATTCCACATGGAAAATGCCGTATTTAGGAATGTTATAACAATGATGAACCCTCGTCAACTTAGGTAATAGAACATAATTTTTTTTTATTCCATGTGGAAAAGTGCTCTTTCAAAGGAATCGCCGCTCGCGTGGAATTTTGCGTTGTGAGGACAACTTTGGTGCTATCTACATGTCATATACTCGATCTACAACAAAAATCATAGATGAACAACTGGCAGCACTGATGGAAATGCTGAATTGGTACAAAGAGGAACAAAGGAATTTTCTAGAAGAACAAGAAAACAAAGGCATCTTGAGAAAAAAGAGCAAGAAAAACAAAGGCAGCTCGACAAAGAGGAACAAAGAAATATTCTGGAAGAACATGGGAAACAAAGAAAACTTGAGAAAAAGGAAGAAGAAAAACAAAGGCAACTTGAGATAAAGGAACAAAGAAAAAATCAAGCTGCTCCGTTTTAAGCATTAACGGATGGTCGTCGCGAGTTGCAAGAACTTCTCTCAACCAAGATGACTGAAATAAAACAAGTCGTAGATCAAGTCAAATAAGACGTGGATCAAGTCAAACAAGACGTGGATCAAGTCAAGCTAGACTCGGATTAAGTCAAACATGAAGTACAGATGAAAATGACGGAGCTAGAAGAAGAAGAACGCTGAGCGACTAAACATTACTAGCCCTCCAGTTTTCGACGGCCCTACTTCTTGGGGCATTTATAAAGTTCAGCTTAAGGCGGCAGCGAATCCAACGAAAATATCGAAATGTTTAATCAATCCTAAATATCTGATAATGTAAGACGCTCTTAAGACCAGTCGTTGTGAAAGGTTGAACGCTGACTGGCCCCACGGAATTCCATAGGATCATTAGGATTGGACAGCTTGGAAGAAGCCTCACCATCCCTGGCAAAATTGAACATCGTCCAGGCAGATGGTAACGCAGATGCATTACCACGCAAGCCTTGTAAAGGGGAATGTCGACACTGCCAACGAGTAGAACAACGGGAAGGACCAAGTATTCTTAGGAAGGCCAGGATTGAAGTCGACGAACATTAGACCACTGAACAAATGAATGTCGAACGAACAACCGATAATGCTGTGGGGTTAATACGTCAATCTCCTACTTAATCCGCCGTCTCCCGCCGGAGGTTGGCGATCCAATTGGCATTTCTGGATGGCAAATAGATCGCAATGGTGGCAATTCTGGATGTAGCAGCTCTGAAGATGTTGATTGAGGTACATCCAAACCATCTTAAGCTTTTCAGCCAGGAGTTCCGATTTCTTCCCACTGATCTTTTTCCCTGTACTTTTCCTTCAATTGTCAATGGAAGTTGGAAAGTCAAAGACCTGATTGGAAGGACATAGCAGATAAAAGCACGGAAATAAAAGCTATGCGGACTCAATGGGATTCCTTAGCGATTCAGAACTGAAGAGGACTTGAGAAAGCCCCGACAGGAAAAGTACCACGCTCCAGCTTATTGTACCAGAAAGTAGACGGAAAGATGTCTTGCTAGAAAAGCAAAGTGGAGAGTCTAGAGGCCGTTTTGGAGTGAATAAGACACTGGACAGAATTCGGAAAAGGTGCTACTGGGTGGATCGCCGAGATCACAGACGAAGGGCGGTGCAGAAGTTGTGATACTTGCTGTTCCGTAAAAGGACCAAAAAGAAAGACTAGGGGGCAAGCGAAGCAATACAATGTTGGAGCACTATTTGAAAGAATTGCGATCAACGTGGCAGGTCCGTTTCCAGAAACGCACGATGGCAACAAATACATCTTAGTTGCCATGGTATATTTCTGTAAATGGCCTGAAGCTTCGAGAAAGATTAAAGGAAATCCATCGAAGCGTGACGCCAAAGATAAAGGTTGCTAGCGACCGGATAAAAGCCAGATATCGGCAGATGCTGCAGGATTTAAGGCAGGTGACTTTATGTGGCTGTATAATAAACAGAAGAAGACAGAAAAGTCTCCCAAGTTGTCTCCAAGTTGGGAGGGTCCATATCCAGTCATCACGGATCAACAACGTGGTATACAGGATCCAACGTACCCCTAGAGCAAAGATGAAAGTGGTTCATCTTGAACGGTTAGAGACTTACAGTCGTGGAAATTTCTCTGATCGGGACGATCAGAACTAAGAGGGGGTCAAAGTTACGCCCGACCGTCGGTTCCGGAAACCCATCTAGATGAAACGAGAACCGGGAACAGTCGCCTCTGTTCTCGAAAGTACGGGAGTATATTCAGGCCGGGTATACAAACCAGTGAGCCGCAATAGATAGTGCAGTGTAGTAAATAAGCAAAACCAGCGGACAAGCGAACAGTGCAAATTGTTAGTAGAAAATAATTGTGTTTTAATCGTGTTGTAATAGTTAAAAGTAAAGTGTGTAGTTAATTGACGATAAATTATTGGAACCCGTATCCCCTAACAGTATGTTATAACGCAGTTCAGAGTTTTTCCATCTAATGCAAATTGAGGAAAAGACATGCAGCTAAGGCGCCTGTATTTGTAAAATTTCCTGAACATTATGAGCTCTGGAGTAAGCTGTTATAAAACTCTCAACCCTGATCAATTTAGTAAATAAACAAGTATTTCCATACCATATAGAAAAGTACAGTTTTTGATACGTTATATAGCAGCTTACAGTTTTTTCATGAAATGGAAGTTGAGAATAAGACAAACAGCTGTGGCGCGTGAATTTTCGACTATTTATCGAATTATGAGCCGTCGAGTCAATTGTTATAAAATTTAACTCAACCTCAGCAATTTAGTTAATAACTAAACCGAATTTTTAGGAGGGCTAATTGGAAGAGTAATGCTTTTCAACCAGATTTCGAAAAGCAGACAATTTGTGGCATTGTGCACAATAATGTTTTGATTTTTTTATAAATGAAACGCTCTCAGCAATATAATTGTAACTATAATCAAATTTCAAACGTCAAGTGTAAGTTAAAATTTCCAGAGTTCTCATAAATAACGATATTAACTCTATAGCTTAATTTCAAGTTTAATGTATTTGACAGTGTCAAATGTACTTGTGCCCGAGTATCGGGTACATTCTCATTTTCAGCTAATTTTCTCCTACTAAAACCCTACCGTTGTCACATTTGTGGTATCCCTCGCCCGGATCTAAAACCTTCTTATTTTGTTTTTAAAGGTAGAGCTATCAAGTATGTACTCATTTTCAGCTCATTTTTTCCAACAAAGATGCTACCGCTGTCAAATTTGAGGTATGTCTCACTTCTAAACCTTCCTTGCTGCTTTTACAGATAGATGCATTAATTAGATACTCATTTTCAGCTAACTTCTTCAGACTAAGACGCTTCCATCTAAGACGCGGTTGTCAGCTTGGTGGTCTTCCTCACTTGTAAAACTTTCTTGCTTTTACAGATAGACCTATCAAGCAGGCTCAGATCTGAGATATCCCTCACTTCTAAAACTTCCTTGTTTTTACAAACAGACCCATTATGTAGGTACTCATTTTCCGCTAATTTCTTAAGATTAAGCCGCTTTAGGTATCCCTCATTTCTAAAACTTTCTTGCTTTTACAGTTAGTAGTAAGTAATAAGTAGTAACTAATAAGTGGGTACTCATTTTCAGCTAACTTTTTCCGACTAAGACACTACCGTTGTCAAATTCTAGGTATTCCTGACTTCTAAAACTTTCTTGCATTTACAGATAGACACATTAAGTAGGTATTCATTTTCAGTTAATTTCTTATGAATAAGTCGCCACCGTCGTCAGACTTGATGTATCCCTCACTTTTAAAACTTTCTTGCTGTTACAGATAGACGTCGTAAGTAGGTACTCATTTTCAGCCAACTTCTTCCGACTAAGACGTTACCGTTGTCAGATTGGACGTATTCCCCTTTTCTAAAACTTGGTTGGTTTTAGAGATAAACCTATCAAATAGGCTCAGATTTGAGAGATCCCTCACATCTAAAATTTTCTTGCTTTTACAGATAGACCCATTAAGTAGGTATTTATTTTCAATAAATTTCTTATGATTAAGTCGCTACCGTCGTCAGACTTTAGTTAATAAGGCAGTATCCTAGAATTCCATCGAAATAGATACCCTTTTGGGTCATATGCGCTGGCCTTAGAACGCCAACGCCGTTCACAATTTCTCTATTTAATGTAACTTGAGGATTAAAACAAGAAGTTTTCAATTTGGCTTAATATACGCACAAAATGATACTGCGTTAACTGTAGATTTGTAAAATTTTCGACAAACTATGAGTTCTCTAGTCAATTTTTGTGCAGAACTTCCAACCCTCATGAATTTAGTTAATAAAAATGGTTTAATTATGGAAAATTACGTATAAAATCTACTATCATTGGGCTAGTACCATTGCTTATCTACTAATTTGATTTTTAATTTTCCCATAATAGCTATTTATGACGTAAACGTAGTTATCATTCACTGGTCATAAAAATATATCAACACTTGCATTAAGTAGAATAATAAAATCAAAAATTTCAATGTTGAAAAACAAATTTGAAAATTAAAACAACTCAAAATTAATTACTAGGGTTGATTAGGATTACCAATTTTAAACTATTGATGTTCCGACTCTAGAATTTTGATGTTTATATTTGAATCAAATTATTGCAAAGTTATCATATTCTACTGTTTTATTTTAAGTAGATCTCAAAAATGTTTCTTGGAGATGGAAAATTTAAGGTTAATAGTTTCATCGTTCGAGCAGGAAAATTGCTTCTCTAAAAACTGGCATTTCCAATTTCTTAAAAATTTCTTGATAACATCGTAAGTATTCTACTAATTTACCGATCACAATCTGACATTATTAGGTTATTATAATCAATGATCTACTTAAACATTCAGTTCTAAAAAATTGTGGTGCAACCAGTGTGAGCACTTAAGAACGACAATAATTTGGAAAATTTCAGTTGCCATCCTTATGAAAGTTTTGATTTTTTACTTCACTGTGCAATTTAAAGCTATTTCACATGGCACACGCAGCACATAAATTACTACCAAAAGCCGCATTTAGCTTCTGATCACTTTTCAAAATTTAACCGGTTACGAGACACAATGTTTATTCAAATTGTCTCAAAATCCTGAATGGACAAGACCAAATCGGTCAGAAATTTTAATGAGATGCCTTAAGGATGGCAACTGAAATTTTCCAAATTATTGCCATTCTTAAGTTCTCCCACTGGTTGTACCACAATTTTTCATGACTGAATGGTTAAGTAGATCATTATTGATTACAGTAACCTAATAATATCAGATTATGATCGGTAAATTAGTAGAATACTTACGACGTTTTCAAGAAATTTTTAAGAAATTGGAAATGTCAGTTTTTAGAGAAGCAATTTTTCTGCTCAAACGATAAAACTATTATTACCTTAAATTTTCCATTTCCAAAAAACATTAGTTAAATCTACTTAAAATAAAACAGTAGAATATGATAGCTTTGTCATAATGTGATTGAAATATAAAATCCCTAGGTGGATGCTTCCCAGATATGGGTGGTATCCACCCAATGAAATAGTCAGGGCGGAACAAAATCCAACACCAAATTGGAAATCAGATTTGGCATGAGAAGAATGACTTCGTAGTGGCAGACAATGAAAACTGGAGATCGAAGTTATAGTAACAGAATGGTGTCCATATTGCGGTACACAAAAGAAACGGAACTCTTATTGTACTATTTACTTCTAAATTATCTACACGGCTAACAAAAATAGACAAAGGGCCCTCAGTCCGGGGCATCCCTTAAATGGGGAAAAGGTGCTAAGAATCCTCCGACTACACAAAATGTCAGTCATGACAAGATTAAACTTTACAACAAAATAGTACGCATTGCAACATGGAACACACGGTTATTCTTGGCAGGAAAACTTTCAAACGTTGAAAGAGAGATGAATAGACTCAACATAGATATCCTGGGTCTCAGTGAGGTCACATGGCCTAGAGCGGGTAAAACAAACAAAACAAAAACTAACGGCGGATATATTTATTATTTTGAAGGGACTGACTGATATTAATCACAGATATGGTACTGCGATTTTTGTCAAAGGCAAAATTGACAAAGCGGTCCTGGACTGCTAGTGACTGGGTCATGCCGGAACAGATGTTAACAGCGACCATAATCCGATACTCATGGATTTCAGAATGAAGCGTTTCAAGAAAGTGAAACGCGAAACCACACATAATTAAAGTAGATATAGAACAACTGAACGACCAGGAAACTCATGAAGAAATAGGGACGAAACTGGAAAAAAAACTGAAGGAGATAGACTCAAGAATGCAACTGGACGCAGAGACCACGTGGGGACAGATGAAATATGCAATAATAACGATTCAAGAACAGGGGCTTGGTTTTAAGGAAAACATTAACAAGAACGAATGAATGACGGATGAAATTTTAGAACTTTTGAAACAGAAAAGGATGGCCAAATCCACACCGTAAAAATATAAAGATCTCAATACAGTTGTAAAGAAGAAATGCAGAGAGGTAAAGGATAAATGGTTGGCCGAGAAATGTACAGAGATCGAAAAACTACAACAGAAATATGACTCATTTAATGTGCACAAGAAAGTTAGAGAGGTAGATGAGGTAGGAAGAAAACGCCTAGCAGAAATTCTCAGAGATAAAAATAATGAAATCATGACTGGTATCGTGGAGAAACTAAAAAGACCTACAAGGAGGAGCTTTTTGATGACGACAGACATGAGATTCCTTATGATAGTAATTGAGCATGGAGAAGGCGAACCAGCCATTACAAAAAGTGAGGTCATCCACGCGCCGAAGACTCAGGAAAACAGAAAAGCTACAAGAGCGGACAAGGTGCATATGGAGGTACTTAATACCATTGCTAGCCAAGAAGGCAAGGGACTGGATCTTATGCTAGAACTATTTAATCCCATTGTACAACACCTGAAAGATCCTCCCCAGCTGGCTCAAGTCTGCTTTAGAAGTACGCCTCGACAGGGCTGTATTTTGTCTCCACTCCTGTTCAAGATCTTTTCGTAAGCAATTTTTAGAGAAGTTTTAGCGGAAGATATGGGGTATCAAAATAAATGGAGTATGTATCACCAATATCAGATACCCAGCCGACACCGTACTGCTTGCCGATAACATATCAGATCTGCAAAATACCTGCAAACATATCATAACTGCAAAATAGAATAACTAGATATAGTGAGGAATACGGATTGGACATTTTGTAATAAAGATAATTTTGAGTTGTTTTAATTTTCAAATTTGTTTTTCAACATTGAAATTTTGATGTTGTTTTTCTAGTCAATACAAGTGTTGATATACTTTTAGGACCCGCGAATGACAACTACACCAACTTCTATGCTATGATGTTTATTGAAATCTTTATTAGCCGAGATCTCAGAAACGTTAGCTCTCAAAGCTTTTGACCAAGTCTCTTTTGTTTAGTATTGATGGGGAAACAAAGTTGTGAGTATCGGGAGAAGAAAGAAACAGCGTGCTGAAAAAGGGCAGATTTAGTACAAAGAAAGTAAAAGTATCAAGAAAACCGTTGTTTTCCACAAGAAAAAAAAATAAAGAAACCAAAAATAAATGCACAGGGAAATGGCTCTTGAGAAGTTGCTTTAACAACGTTTGTGGTAAATTTTCAAACTTTTCAAACTAAAGAAAATGCAGCACTTTTTTGGAGATACACGCTTTTCTAATATAACTCAAAAAGAACAAAAACCAAAGGTTCTTAAAACCGTGTTGGATTGCCCATTAACTTTCCTGAAACCTTTTCTATTAACTTTTGCAGTAGCTTTTATAGAAAGCGAAATACCTGTCGAGAGAATCGAATCTTGGATACACTGTATGACTGAGGTGCTACAAGATATTACACTCGACAAGATATATACTACGGCGTATATGTTGTGCACAATTATTTATTACATCAGAATCTAATCGTTTTAAATCAAATATCATAGTTTAGATGTTACTTTATTGTCATGGAAACCCATTTTATCTGCTTGGCTACCACGAAATATGAAACACACTTAACACTATATTTTAATTGTAGACAGTCGACTGATGTTTTATTAAGTGTTTCTTTTATCTTCGTTAACTTCCTAGCTGAATTCGCAGTTGCTCCTTTTCAGAGCACCAGGGTTGGAAACGAAATTGATAATGGAATATCGTCTCAAGATCAGAGGCTTCAGCTCTCAGCAAGCAAAACTACATTTCTCAGGGTAATTTTACGAAGGCGCTCGATTTAACAGCCATTTTATCATTTACTATAGATTATACGTAATGCCGGAAACGTGACTGAATCTGTCCCAGTTTTTCGGAGTTGCTTAAAAACCCGTTTGAAGTGAATTGGGCACAAGAATTGCGAGCCTACCAGGTCTCTTTTTTACAAAGGTTGCTCGTAAATAAAAAAGCCACTTTTCACTACTCAATTCCAGGCAGTAAACGTGGTTTTCAAATCTTTTGATCATCTGTCTTCATTAGGAGCACAATGGACGGGTTTAGAGATGTCTGTTCTTTTAGATGATGTAACTTTTCCTCTTCTCTTTGTCCTGCGACTCATGTACCGTCACGCCATTGTTTCCCCACTCGACAGAGAATAATTTAGACTATTTTAAGCTGAATTGGCTTGAATTAATGTTGTCAAGTGCTTTTTATAGGTGGTTATTTATTCCACTTGCAACCTACGTCGTGTGGGCTTTATTCAAATCGTTTAAAATGGAAGACAATAACGGGGTACATTCATCTAGGTCGTTGCCACATTTCCTTTCAACGCAACCTTTAGCGAAATATCAACAGTCGACGATGACGTTATCGCGGCAATTTCTGCTTAATTTCCGTACAAAATGTCGATGCGATTTGCATAAGCGTGGTGCCAGATTTTCAATTTCCCGGCTGGAATTAGCAAAACTGCTCGACGTTTTTAGTTTTTGGTTTTTCCTCAGTGCCCTCCGTTACAGCGGAAAAGTGAAAAATCGCGAAACATAAATGGGAGCACATAAAGCTTGCCTTGGAAGATCCTCTAAACTGGTAATAAAATCCGACAATGCCGATTGTCGCCTCAAACATTACGTAAAGCCTAAAAGCGACGCCAGACGTTTGTTTATGACTCGAACATTAACCCACCTTCCATTTTGACGGCTGTTTTAATGGCGACGCCTTAATGCCCGGCATGGCATTACTTCGCAACCGTTATTGTTATTCGCTTTGCTTTGTTGGTCAGCGGACGGAAAAGGCCGTTTCAATTACTTTGTGTCGAAAAATGTTGTTTGATGTTGTGTAGGAAAATTGGGGAGTTTATGCAGACAACGAATATAACACACGATCTAAAAATTTTACCGTACATAGACTTATTTGCGAATAGACAATTTATGTTAATTTTAAGTGTCAAATCACAGAAAAAAATTACAGTCAAGGCAATACTTAAGACTGTTTTTAGTTATGCTCATTTCGGTCTCACCTCAGACCATAATACGCACACTAGAATTATTACCTATATTTTGTTCCACGATTTGATCATATTAACGAACATGGGCAATCACACTGGTAAAACCTGATTTTTGCGCCATTACACGTTCATTATTAGATGAAGATATTAAGAATATATCATCTCTCCTTGACCTTTCTTAAAAGTGACACGAATAACTAAAAAAAGTGTTAAAATTCTCTACGGAAATGCACATGTAAAACTAATAACGTTAGGCCAGAACTCTTGCTGCTCAAATAATGACTTGCTTTCAATTTCTCCATAAAATTGCCCTGTCCAAAAATAATTTGCTTGAATGTTTTGTTCAGAAGTTCTTGTCACACTTCAAACCATTTCAACACACTGGAATCACTAATTATATTCTGCTGCCCGGTTTGATCATGATCAAATTTAATAATATTTACAATAGCCTTACTAGAACCGGATTTTTGTGATATCGCATGTTTATCAATAAATAAGGATACGAAAAATATATTTTCTCTCTTTAACCCTTTTCGGAATATCCACAAAGAACTAAAAAAAAAGCTTTAAAATTCCCTACGGAAATGCATATGTAAAAACTACTATCGTTGTGCCTGAATTCTTGTTACTCAGCTGCTAACTTGTTTTCAACTTTGCCAAGAGTTGCTTTATCCGAAAATATTTTGCTTCAAATTTTCGACCTCATATAATCTAAAACAGTAACATAATCTAAGACAACTTTTCTTGTCTCATTTCAAACCATATCAGCACATTGGAATCATTATCTATATTTTGCTTCAGAATATGATCACAATAAAAAACATTGAAAATCACATTGATAGAACCGGCATTTTGCGCCATCACAGGTTCATCGTTACATGAGGATATGAAGAATATATATAGCCTTGACCTTTCTTAGAAATGATACGAAGAACTAAAAAAAGGGTTACATTTTCCTACGGAAATGCACATGTAATACTAATAACGTTAGGCCAGAACTCTTGCTGCTCACCTACTAACTTGCGTTCAATTTCTCCATAAAACTGTCCTGTCCAAAAATAATTTGCTTGAATCTTTTGAGCAGAAGTTCTTGACGCACTTCAAACCATATCAGCGCACTGGAACCACTATCTATATTTTGCTTCACGGTTTGATAATGATAAAATTTAATAATATTGACAATCACATTAATAGAACCTGATTTTTGTTACATCGCATATTTACCAATAAGTAAGGATACGAAAAATATGAAGTTATTTTCTGCGAAATATTTTAGTGAGCGAAATTTTTAGCTCTTTCGCAGGAAACTCTAGATTAAAATATGCAAAAAGGCAATATTTACTAATTGGAAATTGAAAACTTATCTGCTTTCAATATATCCAAAAATATTGCAGCGTTTAGGAAGGAAACGAACAGAAACAACTACTCCCAGGGGTAATACCCCTACCGGCATTGAATTACACTGTTTGTTTCAAAGCTCATTTTATAAAGCAAAAAAGAAATATTAAAATGAATTAATAAAGTAATAAAAAATCAATGCAAAAAAGCCAAAAAAATATTAAGTTTTTGCAAAGAATATAGAACCAAAGTTTAATTAAGATATGCGAAAAATGCACATGTATAATTACAATTTGGAAATTTGAAAACTTGTCTGCTTTTGGCATTTCCAAAACCTTGTAGTTATACATAAAGAAGGAAACAAATAGAAACAACTACTTCGAGGGCTAATACCCCTACCGACATTGAATTATACTATTTCTTTCAAAGCTTAAATATTATAGAAAACATACATAAAAGCAAAGATTAAATACAAGAAAGTGCTCTAGAATAAAACAGAAAAATAACATAAAATATAAATTAAAGTTCCTTTTTGAAATGTGGGTCAAAGTTACTAAATGAATATGTTAACCAAAAGTACTTACTACTCTCTTTTGGACGGAGTAATTGCGTAATTACTTTCTAGAGGCGACAAACCTCAACCTCCGTCGTCAGCATCCTCTAGGAGCGACCGAAAATGACGCGAACACATTTATTAACTTTGACACACAAATCAAAAGCACAAAACATACCCATATAGAAAGGAAAGATCGAATTGAAAGTTCGGTTAACTGTTTTAAGTTTGCCTTCCTATTGTGTGAGAGCGCCACTAGTACTCCATTTTCAAAGGTTACAAGTTTCTTTAAAAAATACCAAAAAACTGGGTTAAGTTGAAGGTGACAATGACGGGACACTTAAAATTCACGTCTTTCTCAACTTGGCAGTACTAAAATTTGGGCACAATTTTCGTTTAATTTCAATGATTTCGACTTGCTACTTATTGCAAATATGTGGTTACTTGAGGATGGTAGAAATCTTACTCCAGGCGCTTTTCCAGTTTTATGTATACCCCAAGGTAAAATTTGTCAAATTTATAAGGAATACCTTTGTAAAATACACTTTATGGGATTTTCTCGTTTTGAATGTATTTGGACATACAGCATCTCATAAAAAAGTGAAAATAAGGTGATTTTTGCGAAAGTTTGCATATTCAGCCCATCATCATTCTAGTTTATCTAAAATTCTCTTATTAATATGGCATTCAACAAAAGAAACGGTATATATGAGCCAGATTACCATGTTGAACATGATACGGAAAGCATAAAATATTTGGGTAAAAAGTTTATTAAATAATATTAGAAATTGATATTTTATATACTACCTATTATACAATTGCACATGTATGATAGAAAGCATTGTTTTCTAATGTTCACATGTTATTTCAGCAAAAGAAATACATATTTACATCAAAAACATTTGCAGAGATTATCAAAAAAATTAAAACTCTGAAGAACATTGATGGTACATTTGAAAAACATGGATTTATACATCATCAAATAAAGAGATTCTACAAAATCATGGAAATTTATCTGAAGAACCCTAAGCACACAGTCAACTTAACTCGCCTTCTTTCTCTGGCAATGCAATCCATCAAAGAAGATTTATTCCAGATACTCAAACATTAACAGGTATAATACTCCATAAAGTGAGTCGTAATACTCATAAATGAGTTATTAGGCATTATTGCACAATATTCACACATGAGAAATTTAATGATTATAATTTACTAGTGTACTAATAATTATAGTAACATATTACGTAAGTCTTGTCAGTTGTTACAATAATTTTGGGAGGTGACAGAGTAGATGATTTTCTGTCCATTTAATCAAATACTACCTACTAAGGGCTGGTATTTTGAATCTCGATCACGAACTTGATTAAGCAATCATCGATCAAATGTTACAGTCATATAATATAAAACAAAGCATGTCAATTACACAGTTAAAAAACACATTACAAACTAAAACATACCTCAGATGTTAGGGGTATTTCAAATGTCACACATATTGAATAAAAAACACATTTTCAACGAAAACGAACACTAAGCAACAAAGACTTGATTAAAATTAGTACGTGTGGACTTATGGTCCTTTGGAAGGTCGTCAAACCAACTACCAACAGTACCTTGATAAACCTATTTTGCATAAAAATGGTTGAATGCTTACATTGTATTGCAAAATTGTTGATATAGTTGCAAAATTGTTGTTGAGTAAATGCAAAATTGTTGAATGTAAACATTCAAACATTTTTATGCAAAATAGGTTTATCAAGGTACTGTTAGTAGTTGGTTTGACGACCTTCCAAAGGACCATAAGTCCACACGTACTAATTTTAATCAAGTCTTTGTTGCCCAGTGTTCGCTTTCGCTGAAAATGTGTGTTTTTTATTCAATATGTGTGACATTTGAAATACCCTTAACATTTGAGGTATGTTTCAGTTTGTCATGTGTTTTTTAACTGTGTAATTGACATGCTTCGTTTTTTTTTTATTAAATTATAGTGCTTGAGAAAGTGACAATTTCGTCACGAAACGTCGCACCACAGATAAGTCGGGGTTTTTGTCACCATATCTCCTCATCCCTCGACTACCTAACAACTTTGATTTGAATTTATCTCTTTTCTTTGTTTTGAAATGCTGTCTTGTGGACCCTAAACTTGTGTCTCTAAACGCAAGTTTAGAAAAATATTATTGAAATACGACCTTTCTAAACTTGTGGTAAAATAACGACTTGCAAGACATACTGTATAGATACATACCTGTATATATTTAGATACCTAAATTGTAAGAATTATCTATAGTTTAGTTTTTAATTTCATAGAATTTGTGCTGTGCATGCTGTGCACATAGAACTGTGCAGGACTATTGATTTAAAAATCATACACTGTTTGACAGAAGGCCTCTAAAAACACATAAAATTATAATCTTATAATCTATTAACTTTAGGTGTTAAGAAACCTTGGTGCCATTATGATATGAGTCATAAATAAACGAAAAAAAATTAACAAAAGATAATAATATTTTCTCTTCTTTCTGACTGATTTTTGGAGGTTTTATTAATAGTACTTTTCTATGCTTTTATCTTTATGCTTCTCGTATAAAAAGTATAACTTGTAATAAGCTTATAACCGAAAATGGCAACTGGTACATGATTTCTACCAGCTAAAACTAGTAAAAAAAAATACTTATTTTTGCTTTATACGTGACAGCAAGTTTCAAAATATATGGAAACATTTTTGATTTGTTAAGTTTAAACAGGAATGCATAGTGCATTTTCATTATTTGTTTTGCAGTTGTAGTATTTTGCACTTTGTAGTTTTTGTAAAAAATAGAATACCACATAATTATGTTATTTTCAAGTATGTTTTAGAAAATAAAATTTAATTACCGCATACTGAAATATTAATAGCGACTTTATTTTTAAAACATTACTTATTTGTATCCCAATTTAAGTTAACTGGATTCAGGTTATAGTATTTATTTGCTTAATCTGGTAGAGACTCGAACTCACAGCAGATAAAAGAATATCTGTGCCACATTTATCTTAATCCTGCTAACTTCAATCACAATATATAAGTACTAAATAGTCCGTAAACTATTAATACTATTAATAGTAGGTAGGCTGTTAATACTATTGATAGTAGGTAGGATGTTAAACATAAATTGTTTAAGATTATTCACACCAAAAATGTCTCCCTATAAATACAATACCATAATCTATTAGACAGAGCAGCATGTTTTTTCAAAAAGAAGATATGTGCTTCAATATCTTATTCTATATATTTTTTAAGCAAAAATGTTCCTATAAACTTGGGATATAATTAGAATATATCCTACATAAAGCCTCTGCCGATATAAGTGTATAAAGGAACATTTTTGCTTCTTCTTCTGAAGCACCCTGTATAATGTGGTGCCTTCCAAAAAGCGGAATTAAAAATGGTGAATGCGCCAGGATTCCTAAAACTATGCCTTCCTATTAACAGATGGCGCTGAAAAATATCGCCAAGGTGTAACATTTCACTTTCCGTTCTATATGGGTATGTTTTGTGATCAAAAGTGACAAGCAAGAATATCGCAGGTATTAAAAAGCAAGTTAATAGTCAATATATAACAAAAAGGTACAAAAAATTGATTGGCGCTATGTACCATAGGTTATGAAAGTTAAAAGAAAGTTATTTTCTGCGAAATATGTCAGTGAACGACATTGAAAGCAGATAAGTTTTCAATTTCCAATTAGTATATATTGCCTTTTTCATATACATTTAGTAGCTTTGACTCATATTTCAAAACAAAACTTTATTTTCTATTTTATGTTATATTTTTTGTTTTATTCGAGAGCATTTTCTTGTATTTCACCTTTGCTTTTATGTATATTTTTCTTAAATATTTAAGCTTTTAAACAAATGGTACTTTTCAATGTCGGTAGGGGCGAACAGTATTAGCCCTCGAAGCAGTTGTTTCTATTTGTTTCCTTCTTTATGTGTAGTTAAAAGGTTTCGGAAATGCCGAAAGCACAAAAGTCTTCAAATTTCCAAATTGTAATTATACATGTACAATTTTTGCATAAGTTAATTAAAATCTGGTTCTGTACTCTTTGCAAAAATCTTAATACTGGTGAAGGTAGCAGAATTAGGACACATAATACCAATGGCCAACGTTTCGACTATTTATTTAGCCTTCGTCAGGGCTGAAACCCAAGAAAATATCATACATTAGACGATAATACAACATTACCATTAACCATTAGTACAACATTGAACCATAAACAATGCTTGTTAGAAAAATGATGGAAAGTAATAGTCATTTCCATCAACATTATAGTGTACCATAAATATATAATACATAAAAAGTGTAAAATAATACATAAATGCCATTGTGAGCATTTAACCTTTAACAATTGATAATACCAAACAAAAAGTAAGGAGTGAGACGTACATTGTGGAAAAACACAACTTACCTATCTTCCACTAGAGAGGATAGTCATTTGAAATGTTTTCAACGTGGTTAAAACTGTAAACTTCATTTGATTATTGGGTGATCCTCGTATCCTTGGCTAGACAAACCACACGTCCACTGCATACGGTACGAATATGTAAATAGTGATGATTGCATGCCAATATCGCTCCATACACAAAGATATCATTTTTTTCAGTGTCATGTGAAAGTAGCCACTATCGTTTCCGACACTTCCGTTCAAAAGTAGACACTATCACTCTTTACACATCCCTGTATATTACCTAATACTTTATCACACTAGTCACTGTTTACAAACATTAGTACACAGAAATAACTTGTCTTGTCAATTCTTGATAAACGTTTGAAGTTTTTATCATCATATACATTACTTTCCAAGGGGCAATTTTTGCGTATTGTAGAATTTTTGTTTTCCAATATATATTTTAAGTTTAATGGAAAAAAGTACCAACAACTTGAAGGCTCTGCCATGGAAAACCCTGCTAGCCCGGTCCTCGCTAATATTGTTATAAATGGGTTGATATCCTCTGTTTTACGTGACATTCCTTTCTCGATACCACTCCTTAAGCTGTATGTGGATGAAATGATACTCGCTTGCCCAGTGAATAAATACACTGAATTGTTATCTTGTTTCAGTAGTTACCACGAACGTTTGCAGTTCACAATGGAAATTGAAAATGACAATCTTATCTCCTTTCTTGATCTCATGCTTATACGCAATACAGACGGCACGCTCTCTACAGACTGGTATCAGAAACCGACAGCTTCTGGAAGGGTCATTAACTTCCTGTCGTGTCACCCCTCTTCACAAAAAAACTGCTACCATTAAAAACTTGCTCTATCGTAATTTCATGTTGTCTAGCCCACAATATAGAACAAAAAACGAAAACATAGTCAAGGACATTTTGAGAAGTAACAACTACCCCTTATCTTTCATAAACAGAATTTTAAATAATTATAACGTCCATCTAATTCAATTGGAACATGGCTCCAAAGCAAACCTAACAAAGAGCGACTCCTTGAATTGTAAATTCCCCTACATACCTGGCTTGTCGGGAGCACTTCAAAGGCTAATCCGTGAAAACAACCGAATTGTAAATTGGCGTATTACAACATAAGTACGGTTGGCGACATCTTTTCACGTTTGAAAGATCCAACCCCACACACTCTGACATCTAACATTGTTTATGTGGTCTCTTGTGCCGATTGTGAATTGTGCTAGGTGGGCCAAACTCGCCAATACCTAAATAGCCGTGTATATCAGCACAAATACGACTGTCGTGACGGAGGCCGTGAGAGGGGTGAGATGAGAGTTAAGATGAGTTTAAAAATAATAAAGGGGGAGAGTATTAGAAGAGCACATGAAGAAAATAAGGGAATCTAAGTAAAAATATTGGTGAAATTTGAAAATGCTGTACAGACAGCAAAATCATTAATCAACCCATGGACACGTGTCAATGTCCAAAAAAGTCAACTTTCAAAGGATTTCTAGCCATACAGCTCGGAGTAGAAGAATCGCATAGAAACGATAATCAAGGTGAACAAACATGGCGGCCAAAGTAGTCATATTTCTTTGGAAATAAAATAGTATTGTATAGGTTATCTATGAAAGTATGAAAAGGGAGCCAGTAGGTTTTCTTTCTGAAAAAGAAAACGCTACAAGATACTAGGGTCAACCAATAATCGAATGACGTTTACAGTTTTAACCATGTTGAAAACTATGAAAACTATTCAAACTGACTATCCCCTCTATTGGAAGATAGGTAAGTTGTATTTTTCCACAATGTACGTCTCAGTCCTTACTTTTCGTTTGGCACTTTCAATTGTTAAACATTAAATACTAGTATGGTCCTAATCCTGCTACCTTCACCAGTTTATACTACACAAGGACGCTAATCACAATCATAAAAACCTAATATTATTTTGGCTTTTAGCATTGATATTTTTAATTTCTTTAATAATTCATTTTAATATTTTTTAGTTTATAAAATGAGCTTTGAATCAAAGAGTGTAATTCAATGCCGGTAGGTATTAGCCCTCGGAGTAGTTGTTTCTGTTTGTTTCCTTTTTAACAGCTGCAATATTTTGGAAATATAGAAATCAGATAAGTTTTCAATTTCCAATTAGTAAATATTGCCTTTTTGCATATTTTAAAATAAAGTTTTCTGCGAAAAAGCAAAATATTTCGATCACTAACATAATTCGCAGAAAATAAATTTCTTTCAACTTTCATAGCAACATTTCTTGTCTCACTTCAAACCATATCAGCACACTGGGGACATTTTCTGTATTTGGCTTCACAATATGATCATAATAAAAAACATGAACAATCACATTGGTAGAATATAATTTGTGTTCTACTTCCCACAGCAAGTTCATCATTAAATAAGTAAACAAATAATAAATTAACTCTCCTTGATTCTTCTTATCAATGACACAAAGAACGAAAAAGAAACTTAAATTTTTCTATAGAAAAGCACGTATTACAAATATCAACATTGGGCCAAAAGCTTTATTGCTCATCTACTATCCTTTCCAAAAAATCGCTTTTCCAAAAATATGTTGGCTCAATGCTCTCACCTTGATACAATGTAAGACAACAGTTATTATTTCACTTTACACTCTATCAGCACAATGGAATCATTGTTCATATTTTGCTCCACGGTTTGGTGATATTAAATAACATAATTACTCCAAAATTAATTTGCTTCAGTGTTTTCAACCTGATATAATCTAGATAGTAGTTTTTGTCTCACTTCAGACCATATCAGCACACTGGGCTCATACCTATATTTTGATCATGTTAAATAATCTTGACAGTCACATTGATAGAATCTGATATTTGTACCATCCCATGTTTATCATTGAATAAGGATTCGAAGAATATATTATCTCCCTTTGATCGTTCTTAGGAGGGACACAAGAAACTAAAAATGCGTTAAAGTTCCCCGCGGATAGGCACTTCTAAAAACCACTAACATTGGACCAGAACTCTTCTTGCTCACCTACTTATTTTCAATTTGCCTCACTTCAGACCCTATCAGAACAATGGAATTGTTTTCAATATTGTCCTCCACGGTTTGATCATATTAAAAAAACATGGGCTTTAACATGATCTCTACATAAATATATTTTGCTTGAATATTTTCAACCTGATATGATCTAGGAAGTTTTCAAGTGAATCCGGTTGTGTATAAATTTTGGACTTAAAATGACCCCATAAACAAAGTCCAGGAAGGACAAATCCGGGGAACGTGAAGGCCATTCTGTAGGTCCTCTTCTCCCAATCCTTTGATTGAATATATCATTTAAGATAGGATTAACAGGAGCGACGTAGTGCGGAGGAGCCCCATCCTGTTGGAAAATGATGTTCTCTTGGCGTTGACGGTCATGTTGTTCGATTATTTCTGTTAAAGCTGGATCAATGACGTCTTCCAACAAATTCAAATAGACCTATCCGTTCAAGTTTCCAGGTAAAAAGAATAGACCGACAATATGATTTCCCAAAATTCCTATACAAATGTTTAGCTTTTGTGGATGTTGCGTGTGAACTTCATGAAATAGCATTGGATTGGTTGACAACCAATAACGGCAATTATGGCGGTGGACCTCACCGTTCAAGAAGAAGGAACAGTCATCAGAAAAGCAAATGTTATAAAGATATTCCGGATTGTTAACAATTCATTGACTAATGATCTCGAAAAATTCTAAACATCTATCGAAATCATCTTCGTTTAATTCGTGCACTAATTTAATTTTATAAGGATGGAAACTGTGTGCTTTTGAAGAACACCTGATGCATTTGACATTTTTCTAATGCTGGTAGCAGGTTCCATCGCGACGCGTCTCAAAACAGCTATTTCAACTGCTTCTGTTCTTGCTGCTGGATGATGAATAATCCACTTTTTATTTCCTACACTTCCGATCTCTTGGAATTTGGCAACCAGGTCTCTCACGTAAGAACGGGTTACGTTCCTACCAGGATACTGTTCATTAAGCAAATTTGCGGCCCATCTAGCACAATCGTTATTCCGGAAATAGAGCGAAAAAATTTCAAATTTTTCTTGAATACTGTAAAGCTGTTTTTAAATGATAGTGTATACAAATGTAAAAGACAACCACTAAACTACAAAACGTCAAAGTGCAGGTAGGAATAATGCAATAACATTTTCTAAATTTACATTCCGTATCAGTGTTGTTAAATTCCTAAGATAACATAAAAACCTTTTTTTCTCGAGTAAAGGCCATTAAATTCTAAAAAGTTAGGTGGCATTGAAAAGGCAATTGAATGCCCTTTACTAACTTGACAGCCCTTTCCATTTAAGATTTTTGGGGTAAAAGTCACCCCAGCTTTGGGGTTCATCTGGAAAGGCTATAAATATCAGAGAAACATGTCCCCTTCGGAATTAAAATTGACGAGTCCGGGCGTTTTCAAGTTTTCAATTTCATAAGGCAGAAAACATCTGTGGAGTTTCGTTGGGCCACCCTGTATTATTTCTCTATTACCCTTCTTATAAATGGCAAAAAAATAAAAAATTCGTCAAATTTTCCTACGGAAATGCACCTGTAAAATCTACATTGAGCCAGAACCCTTGTTGCTCACCTACTTATTTGTTTTCAAATTCCTCACAAAATTCTTCTGTCCAAAAATATTTTTCTTCAAAGTTTTCGACCTGATATAATCTAAGGCAACACTTTTTGTCTTACTTCAGACCAAAGCAGCTCACTGGGATTATCACCTACACTTTACACTACGCAATTTGATGATCAATCACAATGCTAGAACCTGATTTTTGTGACATCGCATATTTGTCATTAAACGAGAATATGAAGAATATATTGCCTCTCCTTTACCCGTCTGAGAAACGACTTAAAAAGCTAAAAAGAGCGTTAAATTTTCCTAAGGAAATGCAGATGCAAAAATGCAAAAACTATTGACGTTTTGCCAGAACCCTTGTTGCTTACCTACTAACATATTTTCTTTCTTTGAGAGATTGTTGTTCATCTACTGGCCTTTCCATAAAATCGCTTTTTCCAAAAATATTTTGATTCAATTCTTTCAACCTGATATAGTGTAAGAGAGTATTTATTATCTCACTTTACACCATATCAGCACAATGAAATCATTGTTCATATTTTGCTCTGCGGTTTGGTCATATTAAATATCCCGGACAGTTACACTGACAGAATTTGTCTTTTGGGTCATCGCATGTTTTATCATTAAAAAGGAACTAAGAAAAAGCGTTAAATTTTCCTACGGAAATGCACATGTAGAAACTACTAGCATTGTGCCAGAAGCCTTGATGCTCACTTACTAACTTGTTTTCATTCATTGCCAGAATTCTTGCTGTTCACCCAATAACTTCCCATAAAATTGGTCTAAAAAATAATTTGCTTCAAAATTTTCGACCTGATTTAATTTAAGATAGCATTTCTTGTCTCACTAGACCATATCAACACACAGGGATTTTTATCTATATCTAACATTGACAATTATTTTGATGAAACCTGAAATTTGTACAATAGCCATTTTTTATAACTGAATGAGAATACGAAGAACACATATATCTGCTTGGCCCCTCTTAGAAATGACACAGGGGACAAAAATATTCTTTATATTTTTTTATGAAAAACCTACACAGAAGAAGCTAAAATAACATTGAGCCATAACCCGGATTGATCATCTAGCAATATGTTTTCAAAGGTACCATAACATTCCTATGTACGAGATTATGTTGCTTCAGTGTTTTACACTTGAAATCATCTAAGGCAGTAGGACTGAAGCGTCATAACTTATATCAACTACTACTCCCAACCATATGATTTAGTTAAAATGTACTTTTACCTCTGCCATAAATTGGAACTAACCTGACGACCTTTTAAGAAAACTCTAAGAAGATGGAACTTATTGCCATAAACCTCTAAGCATGTAAAGATTTGGGAACTTAGTGCGCTAACTGTATTAAAAGGGTGCACTAAAGGTAAGTTATTCACGTATAACAACCGCATTTCCCGGTAGCGACTTGAAGCTTTCCTCAAAATTGACTCATTAATTTGAGTTAGTGCCACATTACAATTCCGGTCGCCGGAATACTAGGAGTAAAGGGCAATAATAATAAATATAAATTTTTATTATTAAGGGTTTTACGTAAGAGTACTCCAGGCTGCCTGCTCCAGACTACAAACTGCGTCAGTATTCAAACAAAGAAGTGAGTTTTACTTGTCGCCTGTGACCTGTTCAAGAGACCATGAGGTCGTCAAACTCGATAATCGAATTTGGTCGAATCGACTTAAGCAAAATAGAGACCGCACTTTGTCAAACCGAAGTACGATTTAGTTAACATGCACGAAAGCAACGCCAAAGGGACCCCTAATACGTGTTGTGAACTTTGATTAAGCCGTTAAATTACCGAATGGGGTCGTGTTTCGAAATTATGCGTTCGGATTGATAATGTTCCCAAAAGCGTCTGACGAAATTCTAATGAGAATATTTCTGCGCCTCGCGAAACTATGTGGCAGTTTCTCTTAAGCTTTTAGGAGAGACGACGGGCCTGACTTGAATTACAATGCTTGCAGCAGGAAATTTTTAGCTTTACAGCGGTGCTAACCTTATTAAATTACGAGTGCTCTTGTCACATGTTAGGAACAGACCATCTGTTTTGAGGCAAATTAGGAATCTGAAATTGCTGTCATTATTCGCATTTCATTTTCACCTCTCTTCTATTATATTCTATTTACTCTGTACAAAGATAGATGCTAGCTTTTAAGACTTTTATTTTGATATACCTTACAAGACGAATAAGGACGATATTAGCTGAATATATGGCTTTCCTGCCATGCCACTGGCTCAATAGTATATTATTCTGGCACAAAGTGATGGTGACATATTTGCAAGGAATCGCTGAGCAGAATGGTAGTACGTGCGGTGAATGCAACGCCATAATTTACTGGAGCAAGGTAACGTAATGGTAAGTTATTTTTGGGTAGAGATGTAAAATGTTCGCCTGTCTAAACTATGAGATATAGTTTTTGAATTGCACATTATACCCAAGCTTTGCTAAGGGATTTTTTGCATCTCATCATAGCAGATTATACTAGAGATCGTGATTTGTAAGAAATTTAAATTTGCCTCATTTAACCTAATCGGGTTTACCGCTGCCATCTGGAATAGATTATATTGATTTTTTCACTAAATTAACGAGGGTTAAGAGTTTTATAATAACTGACTCGAGAACTCATAACTTTTTATTAAGTTAATAAATTGTGAGCAGCGTTATAACACTTCCGGAAACAGCACTTTTCCATGTGAAATAGAAAATACTGTGGTATGAAGTAAATGAGGAGGATTGAGAGTTTTATCAAATACCTTGAGAACTGTAGAGCGGCGCAAGCGGTACCCTCTCAGTTTAATGATGTTGAAAAAAAATACTGATCATTTTGAGAGGGTTGTGAGAATAATTTGCTTTCTCCTGCTGCTGAAACCCATCCTTCATTTGGATGCATTTCAGAGTACGATGTTTATCAAGCAAAAAGGGGAAAATTAAAGCTAGGGGTAAGGGCTATGATGAACTTTGTTACAATATGTTATTTTTTATATATATGACTTCATTATCTCTGCAATCACTCGATTTTATAATATCTCTCTTAAGAGGGGCGAGTATCCCACTGCTTGGAAAAGAGCTTTAATAAAACCTATATCTAAGGGCACAAAAGTTGAGTCCATTCAAAACTTTAGGCCAATCTGCATCTTGCCAATCTTAGCCAAGATGTTTGATATTTTAGTTTTTAGTAGAATTAGTGAATGTATCGAAGTCGGGCTTTCGTGCGGGATACAGTACAGCGACGGCCTTGGTTAACTTAACCACGGACATTGCACGGGGAATGGATCAATCTCATATTTCGTGTCTTATTTTGTCAGACTATAGTAAGGCTCTTTATCTTGTAAATTATCAGATGCTTCTTGCAAAACTGCAGTATTGTGGTTTCTCTTCGGCTGTATGTAGGTGGTTTTCAAGTTACTTAAGGGGACGGAGGTAGGTTGTTGAAGTTCGCGGGTCAAGGTCGAGTACTTTAGTGATCAATCGAGGAGAGCTTCAGGGCAGTATTCTGGGACAATTGTTGTTTAGTATTTACACATCTTGCCTGCCTGCCCAAATTCGGTTTTCTGCAATTCATCTCTATGCGGAGGACACACAACTTCTTTTCTCGTTTCCTCCTGAAGGCACGGGTAGAGCAAGTGGGCTCCTCAACGAGGACCTTAGACTAATTAATGAATGGTCCAGAAACCATGGTCTTATGTTAAATGCTAAAACAAGTACTTACTTACTAATAGGTGAAAAGGACCTTAAATATAGAACAAATCTTTATAATTTTGCATCTTTGCATATTAATGGGAATATACTACCAATTACTGATACGGCCAAGAGTCTTGGCATGTTTCTTGACAGTTCTCTGAGCTTTGAGGCTCATGTTACGCAAAGCTTGACGTTGGTATATTTTAGGTTAAGGAGTTTGTGCAGGTTTAAATATTTTTTACAGGGTAAAATCAAAGCATTATTGGTGGATTCGTTGCTCTACCCTTACTTAGATTATTGTGGTTTTGTGTATTATTCTTACCTGTCTGAGGAGTTCTGTGAAAAAATACAACTGGCACAGAATTGATGCATTCGCTTCATATATGGAGTTTCAAGCTATGAGCATAAGACTCCTACAAAATAATATTTTAAAATTTAACTTTAGAGTGAAACTACACTTTGCTCTGTTTGTGTATTCGATCCACAAAAATGAACTCCCCAGATATTTAATGCAATATATGGTTCCGAGGCAGGACGTCCATAATTTCTATCTTAGAAATATTGTAAGGTTCGATATACCCGTGCACATAACTGAGAGATTTAAAAGATGCTTTGCTTAACTGTTGGTGTGCCTTTAATGGCAACGTTTATAATGATGAATTTCAGCAAATGTGTGTTTAAGAAGAAATACTTTAAGGTCTTACTGGATAGAATGCAGTATGTGGTGTATTTAGTATTTTTGGATTTTTGAGTAGTATTGTTATTTTGAGAGTTGTTTAGGCACCATGGAAGAACACTATTGGGAATGGTGCCTTTTGGGTATTGTATTTCTTTATGATGCTCAATAAATGTTGTTCTATTCTGTTGTTGTTCTAACTTATAATTTGTCCAAAATTTTACAAATATACAGTTAACGTGGTTTTATATCATGCGTGTTCTATACTAAATTGAAAACTAATCATGAATAAATAATTGCTCACCTCTGCTAGCGCTTCAGCTGCTTGCCTCAAATGAATTGATTTCTCAAAATGAAGAAATTGTAAACAGCATTATAAGATAGTAAATACTGTTACATTAACAAACTCGATACGGGTCGAGAGTTTTGTAAGAATTGAGCCGTGATCTCATAAGTGGCCAAAAAATTTTTTAATCTACAGTTAAGTATTATATTGTAATTATTGTAATGTGTTATATTGTATCAGTCAACTGAACTGAAAACTGCGTTAGAAATAAATAAATGCTCACAATTGCTAACGCTTCATCTGTTTGTCTTCTCGCCAGCAAATGAAGGAATTGTAAACAACGTTGCAACATATCCAAAAATAAGTGTGAACAGCACTATAAAATGGCAAAAATTTGAAAGCTTCAGTTACCATCCTTGAAGCATCTAATTTCTGACAGATTTGCTCCTGTACCTTTGTGATTTTGGAAAATTTTAAGAAAAATTGTGTGTTGCTATCTGGCTGAATTGTGAAAACCAATCAAAAGCGAAATTTATTGCTTTTGCTAATGAGTTATGTGCTGCGTGTACTGTGTAAAGCATCTCAAAATTGCATAGTGAAGTAAAAATTATTTTAATGCACTTTCTTATACGAAATGTTTTGCACAAAAATTTTAGTATATAGGATTTAGTATGTGAACATATTACTAAAGTCAAGCATTACTTAAAGGCTAACCAAATAAGTTTTGTTTTTAGTAGGGCTTTCTAGAGGTTTTTAATCTTCAGAGAAAAATAATGAACAGGAGAATATACATTAATGATTCGAGTATATCTTTCTTCAATTTAAACAAAACGCAATACGTGAGAGTTATTCTGTTTTTCACAGATGATTCGTATTCTCTTTTATTTTTTTTTAAGACAACCACAACATTAACAATCTATTTTCTTAAATATTATGATTGTTACGTTTTTATTTTTCCCAAAGTATTAATTTTGTGTAGTTCGGCCCTGGCGAGGTTTCCGATGGCTAATGTCGATAATATTGATTATTGGAAGATCTCAAACCTTTCACCTTGATTGGCCCCGAAGGTTAACTAAAGGTCGTGACGCCACCATTGGAAAACTTTTGTATTCCATTTTTTGTTTTAACCACCATCACAACCACATTTTGTGGACCCTACCTACTGAAGCCAATTTACCAACTTTTTTGTTTTGGACATCAGAAGTAGTACCTATAATTTAAACATAACCTGTTAGGTACACCTTATAACTGCTAATTGCATTCTTTTTACCTTAAGTCTTAAGTATACACAAAGTACCACAACACATATTAGCACTACAATTACATTTAATCGTAACATTTCGTTTCACGGAAATGTAAACAAGACGTATACGTATATGGCCGGTATGGGTGCTATTTCCTAAATTTTTTCTGATTTTTAATAATTTAAAACCTTCTACAAGGTTAGTTCAGGTACACAACGCTTTGGACTTTAAAGATTATTTACTTTTATTAATATTATACTTATTACTTAATAATCCCAAATATAAATATTCAAACTTATAACCCACACAAACTACACCACAGCTGATTATTGTTTTTTCACATATTATCGTATTCGTTATCGTCATTCTTCATGTAGGGCTGTTGGTATCATCGAACAAATGTGCAGTTGTGGTATCTATTACGTAAGTATATATATCACATTGTACTGAAATACACAGGTTGCGGTTAATCTAATTGAATTGATTTTTAATTACGTTGCGTTTCTTTCCATGGTATATTGTTCTTTCTCGTTTTGTTTGTACGGTATTAAAAACTGATTTAAATAGAACTGAGTTCCTAAGGGGCCTTAAAAGTGGGTGGCGCCTTTGATTCAGACTATCAAGCTATTTAGCAGATCTACCCCACGACCACTCTCCGGCTCGAGGGTAGCTAGCTGTCGGGTTTTGCCCCACAACTCAGTTTGGACCAACGATTAACTTTTATTTAAAATCACCCACCTTTCGTGTTTGGTAACTTCCTTTTTATTTTTAATAAAATAAAGAGAAAAAAAAGAGTTAACATGATTGCTTTCAATAGTTTTTTTAGCTGCAGTCTAGGGAACAACATATTTTCAAACTGCATTTACCAAAACGCTATTCCTTTGATTACAATCATCAATTGCTTAGAATTATCTAAGCAATAATAAAGAAATCACATGTTAGTTTGCATATTTATGACCAAGTTCCAAACATCCAAGTGCCAAGTATAACAAAACATCAAGACCTTATTCAAGCATATTGAAAGTTCCTATAGCCCAATTATTAGCAATTTTGTTAGAGTGGGGATAATCAGAAGGAGTCGCATTGCCAAAAAGGTACTGAGAAAAACTTAATTTGTTAACATAATTTTTGCGTTCAATTATTCTGAATTTAAGGTCTTCACTTTTGGTTACTACCGTGTGCACAACCAAATTTTCAGGAAATTAACATTTTTGTTACTGAAAAATAATACAGAACCCTATGTGATGTTTTAGTAGTAAACTGGTCCTACATTGTAATATAATACTATATTGTTTAACAAATGAAGAAAATAGCATTTTCTCTCGCAAGAGAACAGTTTACCAACCGAGGCGAAGCCGAGTTTGGTAATGCTCTCAACGTAATGTTTTTGAAGAGTAAAACACTATAACTTTTTCTTCGACCATGCTAACATTAAGTCTTCATTAACTTTATAAACAATCTCTATAGAGTATTTCTTTCAAAAATTAAGGCGCGTCATTGTAAACATGACACCTCGACTGTTAGTGAGTTCAGTTTGGTCAAATTTCAACACTTTGATTCACTTTTCTGAGGCCCGGGCAGGGAAAATATACATGTTTTTGTATGATATCACCATTTTCCATGGCGTCTTATAATATTAAATCAGATAAATCGCATTTAGTTTGGCGATATACAGGCGAAATTAGAACAACTTAATGAAGACTAGAGACGAAAGTTAACGTTATGGGATTTTCTCTCACTAGAGACGAAATTTACGTTTTCAGCTAGGGTAAGGTATGACGAAAGTTGTTTATTTTACTTGGTCGTAGAAAAAAACAAATTTATAGAAAAAGTTACATTAGGATACTAAGTGAACGACAAGAGTTCTGGCCCAATGGTAGTAGCATTTACATGCACTTTCCATATGGAAATTTTAAGCGTATTTTTAAGTCTCTGTGATCATATTAACAACATGTTAATGAGGCTAATCAAAACGAATCTCTTGAAAAATAGTTGGTGAATAAACTTCAGTCTTGTCGTATTTTTGCAAGCTTTTTCGGCTTAAATATTCTGAATGTAAGGCCTTGTATTGACGTATTAATGTGTGAGCTAAGAAATGTAATTCTACATTTTCAAACATATTTAATACACAAAAAATTTTACCTATTTGTATGTATAAACAAGGTTTTGTATTTTTATTCATATTTTAGCAAATATCTTGAAAACAGTTAGAGATACAAAATTTTTTGTAAGATTGTTAGAGTATTGAAAAAGAGCCCAAAATAAATATTTTCTTGTGGATTTTGAAAACGACTTGATACGTTTATCTATGTAGTGCATAATAAGTTAACGGCAATCCAAATTGGACGAGCTATGGAAAGGAGAAAAAATAATTCAAGTTAAACACACTGATTTTAGTGGTGTGATATAAAGTCTGACGTAAAATGATTTGCAAGCTATTTAGCAGGGTCAGAACTAGAAAGAACAGACTAGAAGTTACTCTCCTTTAGAGTCCTGACTCTTTGCGGAAATACTGCAGACGCTTTGAGGTTTATTTGACATCTTAATCAAGGCTTCAGATGCAGAATTGTATACAAGCATAGAAATT
The DNA here is from genome assembly GCA_951812265.1 of Taphrorychus bicolor. Lineage (NCBI taxonomy): Eukaryota > Metazoa > Arthropoda > Insecta > Coleoptera > Curculionidae > Taphrorychus > Taphrorychus bicolor. Next base: position 57,659,103 of record OX638297.1, on the reverse strand, counting down.
GCACAATGTTTAATATTATATAATTATCACACAACAGTAGTTTTATTATTTTTCTTAAATGAAACGATAGTTTCCAATAATATAAATTAAAATATATTAAATAAAAAAGTTCTGTATTGTTTTATTTTAGAAAGGTAATAACACTGTTTTTTTGTATTACCCTTATATTTCAACATTGTGCAATCTATATACTTATATAGATAGGTCTTCATTTGTAGCCTTGATAAAGACGTAAAATAAGCGTCGAAATGTCGGTGATATTTCTGCAAAAGAGTACAAGTTTCTTTTCTTTAAAGCCCTGACCCTGTTTTTGTAAAGAATCGCTTGTAGATGTATGTGATAAAGTGCATATTCGCCTGAGAACTTTTTCTGCTCTACAAGAAGGAGTTCAAATTTCAGTAAAATACTTCGACTTTTCTGGTAGGCATTATCAACAGTTTTTTAAATATGGCATTTAAAATTGAGTTTCGAAATTTAAGCGCGCTTTTCAAAACCAATTCAATTATAAACTGCTAGCCAATTGCTTTCCAACACTCGATTTTTTCACCAAGTTTGAGAAAACGTAACTCTGAAATGGACTAACAGATTTCTTTCACCGAACCGAATTTGAGTAGACCCGTCCATGTCCTAATTTATGTGGTATGAAATAGAAGGTAAGTTACTCAGGTGAAACTATACATGGTTGAAAATAAGGTGATGTAATTATGCGTATATTTCTCATTTGCACAACTTTCAGAAAAACAGTCAAAATTGATTTTTTTGATACATGATTATAGAGAATGATGTAACACTTCGGGACATGTTTTTTTTTCGATAAGTTGCTTAGTTCGATAAATATACCACGTTTTCGAAAAAGTCCATTTTCTCGAACACTTTAGCACGAAATGGATAAATGGATTCGACATGATGTTTTTATTCAATGCTCCATTTATGGTGCATGCAGGAACTTATTCATGCGCTAAAAATGGCTTCCACATTCGTCAGATATACCAGGAGAAAGAAAAATGTTATACTTGCACCAAACCTTTATAATCTGATCAAATACACACATGATGAACATTATTTATAAAATATGGTTCCTCTGCCTGATAGAGAAATATGTTTGATACTCTGCTAAACGTCGCCCCCAGACAATACAGGTACCAATCACGGCACTTCGCGAATATTTATAAAGGTTGTTCTCGTTTTTGAAATTTGCGAATGGAAAGTTGTTAACCAAGTTTTTTCTCGGACCCTTTTTTGTTTTTACTTTTTTGATATCTTGTTATACCTAACAAGTGGAACGATTTTTTTTTTAATAACTCCATTTTACATCAATAGCATACATTTGAAATGCAATTCTGCCGCATGATGTAGTAAATGTTGCAAGGTCAAACTTCCAAATATTTTTGTTTAGTAACAGATAATTATGAAACTGCTCAGAAATGTTACGAACGCAATAAAAGCTTTTATAATAATATCAATCATGGGTGTCGATTTTAACAAATTAAAAATGATTTTTAAATTTCATAATTTTTCTTTCCACTGGTATATCTACCGCATGTATAAGTAATATTTAGCCCATAAATAAATTTCCTGTGATCTTACTTCATCGATTCTGCATGATGCACAGAAAATAATGCCAGCTGTACTTTTAGACTTTTTTGAAAATATGGTATATTTATCGAACCAGGCAATAAATCGAAAAAAATCCGAATTTGTCCCGAGGTGTTACATCATTCTTTATAGTCCTGTATTAAAAAACAATTTTTGACTTATTTTCTGAAAGTTGTGCAAACGAAAAGTATAAGCAAAATTACATCACCTTATTTTCCACCCTGCATAATTTCACCAGATACCAACTCTTTACAAAAAAAAATAATTTCTTATAACTGGTTTTATAAATATTTTATTACTGGAAGATATGTTGAAATAGTTATTTATGTATTAAGAGCGAAAAGTACAACTTTTTTGCTCGGAGAGTTTGCCGCTCGACGCGAAGCGGAGAGCGGCAATCACTCGAGAGCAAAAAAGTTACTTTGTGCTCGTAATGCATACAACGTTTTTTCTACAAACAATAAATTCCAAATAATCTGAAATTTGAATGAAGACACAATCTGAAAATTTCAATCAAAGTGACAATGACGTTTTAAATAATTGGTTGAGTGGTGGTAGTTGCTATTGACAGCAAGCGATAAAATCTTTTTCGCTTGCTGTCCTGGGCAACGCGCGGAAAAGTAAACTCACATTCTGATCCTCAAAAATGGTTAGGTTTTCATTTGTCTAATGAAAGCGTAAAATGCGTCATTATTTGACGTTTGTAGAAAAAATAAATTTGAATTTCTCATTGACATTTTTTATTTACTAAAAAATGAAGTAATCAGGTTAGAAAAGTAAAGAACATTCCAAAAATGGGAACGAAAAATTCATGTTCATATTAAGGTGATGGTTACGACAATTGGAAAATATATTAGAAATAAAAAAAAAGTGATAATAAAAAAATACAATTAATTTTTTTAATTTCTTACTTAAAATACATTCAGGAAAGAAGTAAGTCCATTGCAGCCGGTTTCTCCAAACAATTTTTTTATGGTAAATTTACTATTCTTGAGACTACTGGTATTGCAATATTTTATTTGAAGCTACTCAAAACCTAATTATAGAAACCAATTAATTATTAATTAATATTCATTTATATCTAGTTCTTTCCTATTATTTTTTCTATTATCTATTAATTTTTATTGGCATTGGGTGACCGGTAGGTATCGAATAGTTTAATCCTTTATAACTAAATTTCAAATAAGGGTAGCGATATTCCTTCTTTATTCTTAATTTAGAATTTTGACTGGCTGTAAGTGTAGAACAAGTGGACCGATTGGAGAGAGTCTGGCGATTTTTTATTCACTTTGATGTCATTTCGCCTTCTATCAAATAGCAGTACAAGTCCAGTAGGTTCAATACTTTTGAAATGTGCTTTGGAGGCATTTAGAAAACAGTACACTTATGGGATTAATTTTCTTCTAATTATTTTTGGTGCGTTCATAGGGGATTGAAATCGAATGATTTCTATCAATAACAGGAAAAAAAAATTTCAATAATTTTTCGCAAATTGATCAAGAAAGGAGTTTTTTTTTCTCTTGATGACTGGAGTGAATCACAGAAAGACCCGTAAGTTCAATACTTTGGGATATAGACCCTTACGGTTATTGGTTAGATACTTTTGAAATGTGTGTTGGAGGTATGTAGGATAAAGTGTACTTGTGGGACTAAATTCGCCCTTATTAAGTTTATTAAGTTCATTAGAGATTGAAATCGCCTCACTGCGATCAAAAGCAACAAAATATGTTTATATATTTTTTTGAATTTGACGAAACGATAGGGCATTTCTCCTTTTTTTCTCTAATTCCAAATTTGATCTAGAGCAACTTTAAAACGAGTGAACTGACTGAAATGAGTCTAACGGCGTTTTGTTCTTTCTGATGTCCTCTTTTATCCCCCAACACAGAAAAGCATTAAATCAAGACTTGCATATTAGAGCACTTTAATATACGTAGATATTCAGGCCAAGTTACCATACATAGGCCACAAAAATTAGGTCAGAAGGGCACTCGGCAATTGTTAAGTCATAAAACATGACACATCTCTTTATAGATATAATAATTTTTAATTCAAAAAATCTTTCTTAATAAATCTGCTTTTTTTTTCTTATGACGCCGTCTCCTTCCGAAAGTTGGCGATCCAACTGGCTATAATGGTACGCGAAGTTGCACCCCTGAATATCTTAATAGACGTTCGACCAAACCATCTTCTGAGATTCTTAAGTTGAGCCACGAATTCTGCAGCCCGCCCACAGATCTTTTCCCCTCGATCCTTCCCTCAATAACAAGGCGGCGTATTTTATATCGCTCTCTTCTCATGATGTGACCGATGTATTGCAGTTTTCTTTCTTTTATTGTTGTTAATAGTTCTTTATCTTTATTCACCCGCCTGAGTGCCTCTATGTTGGTTATTGGGTCTATCCAGAATACGCACAAAATACGTTTATATAAGTACATCTTGAATGCGTGGATCCGACGTTCGACACCAATACCGTTTGAGTGCTTCAGTAAGGTGTTGGTGTCGGTGCTCCAGTGCTTCATTAAAGGTCCAGTTTTCACCTCCATGTAGAAGGACCGGGAAGAGTAGTAGCGCAGTATTCGCACACGCAGCTGCAGACTCAAGTCATGGCACGAGAAGAAGCTCCTCGTTGATGTAAATGAACGTCTGGCCTATTCGATCTTTACAGGAATTTCGACTTTAGGGTCATTGGTTTTGTTGACAAGCGCGCCAAGTTATTTTAGAGCCGAGACTTGTTGTGCAACCGCATTGTTAACTCTGAGGGTTACTTGTTTTGGTGTCTTAGAGAATATAACAATCTTGGTCTTGGCAACGTTTATTTGTAGTCCGTGCTGCATGCTATGTTCGACGATCCGGTTGATCATGCTCTAGAGATGCGGCAGGCTGTCAGCAAGCATGACCTCAGGAGATCAGGAAAGCATATGTTGTGAACGCAAATGCCTTTGATCTTGATGCCCTTTCTCACATCTTCCAATGATTCACGAAAAACCCCTTCGGAATATATATTGAAAAGAAGGGGCGACAGAACACAACCCTGTCTCACTCCCCTCCGAATCTGCACCTCTTCAAATGTTTTGCCCTCTATTTTGTCTTCCGCCGTCTGATTCCAATATAGTTGGGTGATAACGCGCAGGTCTCCCTCGTCAGCACCAATGGATTTGAGGATATCAGCAAGTCTCTGGTGCTAAAGCCAGTAGAATGCCTTACTGTAGTCAATAAAACATGAGTACATATCGAACATTCATGTCCCTACACCGCTGCGTTAGAACGTTGACTGTAAAGAGAGCCTCGCGTGTACCCATTCCGTTCTTAAATCCGAACTGCGTGCTACCAATCTGGCATATATACGTGGTCAAGCTAGTCATGCAGAAGTCATCGCACTGGGAAGCATTCGGTTTATGTTATTGGTGATTAACGTCAATTTTAGCCAGTCTGCTAATATAGAGTTAAAAAGAGAGGTGAGGAGGACTAGGCCTTCCCTATCTGCATCCACAATGAGTTTGAGCGTTTCCGCGTGCACCTGGTCAGGTCCCACAGCCTTGTCGCTCTCTTGAAGCCTGATAACACGTACTACTTCCTCTTTAGTGATTCCAGGGCTAGACTCATTAACAACGTCACTTTTAGGAAGAGTTTTGGGTCGAACATCGTTAAAGAGGGTCTTCAAATATTCATCATTTTCTCTTTTCTTCAGAGCCCAACAAAATTCTGTTATTGGCACCTCTGAAAACACCCTGCTGCTGTTTACGCTACGCGTTGGTAAACTCCTTGATTTTTTTGTGGAGATTAAACAGGTCGTGCTTATCTCGATTTCAATACACCTTTCTGTTAACCAACGCTCCTTTACCTTCCGGCACTCTGTTCTCACCCTTTGATTCAATTCTTTGTGACGGTCCCCGCTTCGGGCCTTTTCTCTTCTTCTGTCGTCCATAAGTCGTAGGATCTCATCCGTCATCCACCGCTGCCTGGCAGAGCTCTCCGTATGTCTAGCTCCTGGGGAAAGGAATCTGCTGCAGATATAAAATTAAGCTCAAGAGACAGGTTGCTAGTGGGAAGTCTACAGAAATTATGTATGATATATTCATGATGCCAATTGATATAATTTAATTTCAACTGTCTTTGCCGAAATGAATTTACAAATAGCATTTATTAACGTGACATTTATTATTCATCTGATTAATGAGAAACAGGTACAAATATCCTATGCAAATTTGGATAATTTGCTCCTTAATGAGGCATTGTTAATTCTTGTTTAAAATTCAATACACATATCGGTTTAGTTAAATTTGATACACATATTACGTTTACCAAATTAATTAATGATTTTAATTTATGAGTGGCAGGCTTAAATGTTTTTCTTAGTGTATATTTTTTGTCAACATAACTATAATAATAAATTGAAAAACATGTGAATACTATTTCAGCTCATCAATTGATATGTTACTTATTACAATCGTCTTCAATCCTTCAATGTAACCAGGAACAATGCGCAAGTTCCGCCGACGGCAGCAGTTGAGAAGTTTAGTCAGCGAACCCTGAAGTTGGTCAATCAGGTGCCGATTTTCAGCTTTCGCTGACTAAACTTCTCAGCAGCTGCCGTCGGCGGAACCAACGCACTGAAACCGTTCAAATTTTAGACATGGGGTAATCTGTCAAATTTCTATGGCATTGCCACCTGTGCGGAAAAGCTTAATGAAAAGCCTTATAGGTTCTATGGTTTAACATTGACAGCAATGGTTGATGACAGCAAAAATAATCACACCTCTCTGATATTGTAAAATTTGCCAAATAACACAAAAACAAACCATTAAAAGTTTGATTTGTACAACTTTCAGCTGCATTAATTGAGGACAACTTACAAAGGAATTTGTTGCTATTCCAGTTAACACAAATATCAACAAAACACCTAAAGCTTAGCTCAGTCCATAGTAATACATGCAAAAACAATAACATAAAAAACACACTAGAATTTGTGTTGATGAGGGTAGAATCATTTCGTTGTAGTAAAATTGTATTTGTAAAGTCCTCAAACGCGAAGAAATAAAATGTGAAATTTTCAACAGCCCGACAGGAAAACGCCTCTAATACAACATTAAACGTGAAAATCACAATAAAGCACACATTACTAATGGTGTTCAATGCAGAGGAAATGTGACTTGAGAATAGTCTAATTAAAGAACTCGTTCCCTACATCACTGTGCAAATAGACTCATTCTCTAGTCTGTAACGAAACAACATCAATATCGCCACTAGAAACTTGAAAACTAAATAAAACGACAACACATATAAAAACATCGAGTGACGAAGTGGCCATCAGGCAACGTACCACAAAACAACCATTTCAGGCGTACGCAGGACCGGGCCGAGTCGCCAGCAGTTGGCGCTGCGGTCAGTCCCTGCAAAAGACAAATTTCATATAATTTTTAAGCTACACTACTTTAATATATCAATGATGAAACCTCAGAGTAGTAAACAGAACCGTTAGAGCTGATTTACTAACGAAACAAAGCTGGTAGCAATTACTCAATGGCTTGGACTGTTTACCAATAATTTAGTACTAGCTAGAAATAGGTATTGGGTACAAATAAGAGGCGCATCTGTTATGATTATTGTGAGTAATGTTTCCACGCTCATACGTCGTAAATCAAGCACTAATTATGGCCGTGAACAAACATTGCTTTATATCACTGTTCATTACGATGGGCTGCCGGGATGTCGATGCTGAAAACACGTTAGTGGTTTCGAATTTCAGCTACAGAGCGTAGTAGTATCGGGATATTGTAGCTGTTTGCAATTTAAAGCGAAGCTGAAAGGCATTTTGAGATATTGCGTATTAAACGAAATACATTAGCATTCCAAGTTTCCCCGGTGAAGGTCTCGAGGGGAAAGAAAGTTGAACAAAGCATAGCCAAACGAACGCTCCGGTATTAAATATTTAAAGATCGCTAATGGAATGAAAATGGACTTTTTTTAATAGGACAAACGCTCAGTGAGGAATGCAGTAAAAATATAAAACTGCTAACATGAATCATTTAATAAGGCTTTTCACTCTATTGAGTCTAATGTTGACTAAAGTAAAAAAAAACCCAAATTATAAAGAAAAACTGTAGCGAGACTATTCCAAAACAACCTTGAAATGAGGGAGAAGTAAATGTGTTTTCTTTTAATGTAGGACTCTATTATGTGCTAAACTTAGCATCTCACTTTTTATTCAAACATGTAAGCAATTTTTTAATGTTTACCCCTTGGACCCTTCCAACCTTGGCGGCTCCAACAATAATAGTTGGCACTCTGCCCTTACTAATACCATTTAAAATGCAAAGTTTCGTGCTCGTCGCTCGTTAGACATTGTTGGTATATGTTTCAATAGGGCTGGGCTAATTATTACACTTTAACCCAGATGGAGATTAATAATTGGATAATTTAAAGGTTATTTATAGGCGTGCACCGACACCACAGTTTTTAACAACGCAATATCAATTTTTGCGGTTTTTGTTTTACCCCTTGATTAGACAAATGTATCAAAAGACATTAAAAAATTGAAATCATTAAACTTTCACCTGAATGGCAATTCCTTTCGAGTGGAATCCGTAAATTCCCATCAATTTTCTGAAGTCTTTTTCTAAACAAATGCGCTTTGTTAAATGTACCTTGGGCAAATAAATTGAGGCATGGCGGAAAGGTATTAACGATGGATTGATCCCTTGGAATGCAGAGACTTTATTTTCGTTACATTACTTTTATTTTCGTCGATTAAACTAAGATAGATTAAAACTAGGCTAAAATTGAGTTTTTCATCTTTTTATTGAAAGTTAAAATAATTTTATTTGGCGAAATAAAGACTGATGATACGAGAAGTCATTGAAATGCGAATTTTTAGATATTCAGCAAAAAGAATGTTCTCACACTTATTTAGTAAATATCAGGTAATTAAAATAATAAAGCCGTGTTCAAGTATTTTTCACACTACTTGTTTTTGAAGTACTCGAAAGAAAAACTAGTTGATTCGACGTGAGATGTCCTTCCCCAAACTTGACTTGATCTTGACTTGAAATCGATCGACCTGACTAGTCAAGCAGTGAATTCCCACTTAAGGCTATGGTGTAAGTATCTATAACATTATTACCAGGTCAGGGGGTCAATTTTTGACATCATGGGTTAAATTGCGTATACGAACAAATGCGAACAGTTATTAACGAATACGGATTGGCAAACCAATTTTTGGGCCGGGTGCGCAACTTCGCAAGTATTGGATAGGGAAACTCAGCCTACTTGATTATGACAGAAGCTTATAGTGTTTTCGGGTGCCCTCCATAAGAGTATCTTTGTCCTTCGTTTTCTCAATATGAATAAAGGACGCAAGCGGCGACCCGAAATAGTAATTTACGTCACAAGTCTAGTAGGTGACTTGTTTTCTTGTGTTTCTTCAAATATATGTAGTACTTTGAAAAAGTCGGTTCTGCTGGGCATTGGGGAGATTTTTGAATTTCACTGAATAACTTAGAAACTTGTTTCGTATGGAAATGATGGTTGATTTGATTTAATGCTTTGATTTAATTACAAATAATATGAAACGTCGTAACTACTGCGCACAAGTTTTGACGTCGCCAACTGAGTATCTGACAAAATTTTAATCAAATTTAAGTAACGTTATATTATATATTACACTGTAGCTCTCTAGGATCGGTAGCCTAGCAACCTTTACCGGACTTGTCCGGTAAAGTTCCATTTACCGGACTCAAATCGATGCATGTAGGACGTATATACCGGACAGTATGAAATAAATGCTGTTACCTAACCTTACATGATGTTTAGACTTTTCATTGTTTATTTATTTTGTAATTGTTATATACTTTTATTATATTTTAGTACTTCTAGTAGTTTTTATTATATTAAGTACATACTTTTATTTCCTTTTTACTTACTATTACAGAACGATTCAAACATAATTATTTACCACATTGCACTATCTATTCCATCGCATCTCGCGCGACTCGTTGGTTTATATACGTGACCTGAACACACTCTCGTACTTTCGAGTACGGAGGCGACTGTTCCCGGTTCTCGTTTAGTCTCGATAGGTTCCAGGGGTCGCGGTCCAGTTCTGATCATCCCAATCAGAGGAATCTCCTCAAGTGTAAGTCTTTAACTGTTCAACATGAACCACTGTATCCACTGTATACTAGGTCGTTAATCCGTTTGGTGACTGTATATGGACTCTCCCAACTTGGAGACAAATTGGAAGAGTTTCGTTCCTTCCTCTGTGGATTATAATCCTGTAGAATTCGCCCTTAGATCATATCTGGCTTTCATCCGATTACTGGCAATCTTTATCTTTGTCCTCACGTTTCGATGGATTTCCTTTAATCTTTCTCGAAGTTCATTAACAGAGTTATAGACACCTTGCATCGGTTCTTCTGGTGATCCGTACACCAAATCTACCGGAAGACGAAGTTATTTACCAAATATAACCGTGGCAGAGATATGTCCTGTCGTGTTATGCAGTGCACCTCTGCAAGCCATCATTAGAAGAGACAGAAATTTGTTTCTTGAAACTTTCTGGTGGTCCGCTACCATTTTGCAGAGGTATTATTCTATGGTTCGATTGAAACGCTCGACCATGCCATACGATTGTGGGTGAAGCGGAGTTGTCCTTGTTTTGCGGATTCCCAGAAGTATTCCATAATCTTCTTGAAAAGTTGTGATTAAAAATTTCGTCCATGGTCCGAATGAAGCCCTAATGGTACGCCGAACCTACTGAAGAATTCGTCAGCCAAGACCCTTGCCACGGTGTTAGTTTCCTGATTTGGTATTGCATAACCTTCAGGGCGTTTTTTTAAATAACTATGGCAACTAAGATGTATTTGTTGCCATCGTCCGTTTCTGGAAAAGGACCTGCCACGTCGATGGTGATTCGGCGAATCACAATTTCTGCACCACTTTTTGACGTCATCTCGGTAATTCCCCCAGTAGTACCTTTCCCGAATTCTATCCAGGGTCTCATTCACTCCAAAGTGGCCTCCAGACAGTCCATTTTTCATTTCTCTCAACATTTCTCCGTCTACTTTCTGGTAGCGCTGCTGGAACGTGACACTTTTCCCATCGGGGCTTTCCCAAGTCCTCTTTAGTAAACCATTCATAATCACGAACGAATCTCATTCAGGCCACATAGCTTTTACTTAAAGGCTCTTATCTGCTATGTCTTTCCAATCAGGTCTTTTTTTTCCAAACTTCCATTGACGTATTATCCCACAGCATTATTAGTTGTTTGTTCGACATTCATTTGTTCAGTCGTCCAATGTTCGTCGACGTCAATTCTGGTTCTCCTAAGAATGCTTGGTCCTTCTCGTTGTTCTACTCGTCGGCATGTCGATATTCCCCTTTACACGGCCAACGTGATAATGCATCTGCGTTACCGTGAGGTCTGCCTGTACGATGTTCCATTTTGCAAGGGATGATGAGGCTTCTTCCAAGCTGAACAATCCTAATGATGATGGAGCTTCTGCGGGGCCAGTCAGCATTCGCTCTTTCACACTGACTGGTCTTAGTTTCCCGGCTGATATGTCAGTCCGCCAGATTGTCGTCGTGGCGAAGACTGACTTTCTCTCCTTTCTCGTCGAACGAGACAATCCCTTTTAAAATGGCTCATTCTGCTGCAGTTGAAACAAGATCCGGGTCTCTGTAGGTATTTTGGTCTATACTTCTTCTGAAACCAAAGTTTTGTGCCCATCTCCTTAATTGATCGAAATGAGAAGTCATTTGCTTCATGAAATCACGCTCCTCGTCTAACAATTACTCTAAGTTTGAGTTTGGCTGCGGCTCTTCCTGTAAGTCAACTATTCTAACTCTGTGATCCGTGTTTATTCTCGACGCCTCATACTGCAATGCCCGAATTATCGCCTGATTTGCACTGTAAGGACGAGTCAACCTCAAATGCCAATGGGGCGTGTTTCCCAGATCCGCCACCGTTCTTCTAATGCCGTCATTTTAATCTCTACTTCATGTTTGACTTGATCCATGTCTTGTTTGACTTAATCCACGTCTTGTTTGACTTGATCTATGTCTTGTATGACTTCAGTTATTTGGGTTGAAACAAGTTCTTGCAACTCGCGACGACCATCCATTAATTCTTGATAAAGAACAGCTTGATTTTTTTTGTTCCTTTACTTCAAGTTGCCTTTGTTTTTCTTGTTCTTCCAGAAAATTCCTTTATTCTTCTTTGTACTTCTTCAGCATTTCCAAAAGTGCTGCCAGTTTTTCAACCATGATTTTTGTCGTAGATCGAGTATGTGGTATATAGAAAACACCAAAGTTCATGCACAGTTCTTACCACGCAAAATTCCGTACAGTAACAAATTTGACGAAAATTATGCCACTTCTGACACTAGTTGTTACGAGATACTGGTTCCAATAATTTATCGTCAATTAACTACCCTCTTTTGTTTACTTTTAACTAATACAACACGATTAAAACACAATCATTATCTGCTAACAATTCGCCATGTTCGCTTGTCTGCTCATTTCGCTTATTTGCTACACTGCACAATGTATTCGATCCCATCTCGCGCGTCTCGCTGGTTTATACACCCGGCTTGAACACACTCTCGTACTTTCGAGAACGGAGGCCACTGTTACCGGTTCTCGTTTAGTCTAGATGGGTTCCCAGGTTCGCGGTCGGCTCTCTGCGTTGCCGCGTCGGTCCGAATCTCTGTGGACCGACGGTCGGGCGTAACAATATGGTAGAAAAGATGATAGAAAGATTCGATTTCAATAATACTAACAAAAAGAAAAGGGGCAAAAATGCGACTTAGAAGCAAAAGAAAATGCTTGTAGAATATGTTAAAAGCAAACCTGAATCGGTAAACAAATACAAAACTACTCATAAGAATGCGTAAAAGGACTAAGAACATATTGGTAACATCTTGAATAGCATGCTGCTATGAAAAACTGGACGGCATGGCGGAAAGTAAGTATACATATAAAAAGTAGTTGTTGAAATTGGATTTTTTATCAGATGTGGCATGATTTTCTGTCCCGGAACAAATCAAACGAGGCCAAGAAGCGAGTCTCGTGTAATGGTACCGGTGGTGTAGTACTGGTGATGGAGTACTGGTAACTAATGTAGAAGAAGGCTTTCTGACCATAATCAAAAAAGTATCAATAGAAGGACATCATGTTCTGGATTTTGTAAGTAGTTTGAACCAGGATGCAGAATCAGCTCTATATGATTGTCATCAAACAAACATGAAGGTAATAACAGGTAAAACAGTGGTGATGACCTATTGCTCAAGGACTCTGTTATGGGTGTTTATGAGGTAGTTAAAAAGAATCTATTAAGACCAATTTGTAATTATGTCCCAAAAGTTACAGTTGAGGTGCCACCAGTTGTAACAGAGAAGCCAGACGAAAGAAAATTACCACAAAGGCTGGACAACTTTATCAACCTCTGCTATGGCAGCTACATCATTTGACAAGAATTTAATCAATTCTTCTCCTTCTTCTTGATCTCAGCATCTCCTTCGGAGATTGCTGATCATCATGGCTAGTCCAACTTTAGAGGCAGCTGTCCGAAATAGTTCGACAGATGTCTCGCAGGTTACGTAGCCGCGAAATTCTACGTCGACCGACGGTTCTGCGTCCCACGTCTTCCCCTGCATGATGAGCTGCAGAATTTCCTATTTTGAATTACGCATAACATGCAAAAAAAAATCTAGTTTCCTTCTCTTAATTGTGAAAAGAATTTCCATTTCATTATTTGTTATTTCCAGAACTTGTTCGTTCGAAATGCGGTCCATCCAGGAGATCTTTAACATTCGGCGGTACACCCACCACTCAAACGAATCCAGTCTCTTCCATTTTTCTTTGTTCAGTGTCCGTCCTTCAAGACCATATAGCAATACTGGAAAGACGTAACACCGCACCATTCTCACTCTCAAAGTCAAAGATAGATCTCGGGCTGTCAGCAGTCTTCTCAGTTTAATAAATGTTTTCCTTGCTTGCTCAATTCTTGACAAGATTTCTTGTTTGTGTGCATAATTTTCATTTATCATAGTTCTTAGGTATTTAAAGTGATGGACTTGCTGAACCGTTTTATTGCGTATAGTTAGCTGACCACTGATGTTTCTTTTGGATGTTATTATCAATTTTGTTTTATTGATACCAATATTTAGCCCACAATCTTTGCTAACTAATGTTACTTTGTCTACCAGTCTATACAGATCTTTGAAGCAGCTTGCTATTACAGCGGTATCGTACCTGATGTTGTTGACAGTTCTACCATTGATTGCTATACCCGCCAGCTTCTCTTCCAATGCGAACCGGAAAACAACATCCGAGTATATATTAAATAGCATCGGAGAGAGAACACACCTTTGCTTCAAAGCAAAGGTGTCTCCTCTCGTGCCCATTTCGTTGCGGAATCCAAATTATGTATTTTATAAAGATCTTCAGAACCTGACTCGTCAAACTTATTTAGCTTGTGATCATCACACTTTGACACTCGAGATTTTTTCGGTATAGAGACAAAGGTGGAAAGCAGCCATTATCTGGGAATTACTACTGATGTATAAACGCTAGTCAATAGATCCACTATGACACTGATTGAACGTTCATCCAGCAGTTTCGAAACCTCAAAATGCACCTCTTTTGGCCCTATTACTTTAACGAATTTTGAGGTTTTGATGGCATACTCTACTTCTTCCTTCATTATTTCTGGAGCCCTCTCTAATTGTCATATATCTCCGTTCCTTGGTAGTGAACAGTTGAGTTATATATTGCTGCCACAGTCTCAGTCTGGCATCGAAGTCAGCAACCAGCGCGCCCTTTTCATCTTTTAGTGTAAAAGTTTTCTTCCCTCTCAGCACAGCGGTGACTTTTTTTTAAGTAGGCACTACTTCTTTTCTAATACTTCAATTTCTTTGCACCTTTCAGTCATCCAGGCCTCCTTTGCTATTCTTATCTTACTTCTAATTGTGTCTATATCTCCTTGTACCTGCTGTTATCCCTGCCTTTGTATCTCCTTCTTTCTTCCATCAGTGCCAAAATTTCCTCTGTCATCCATTTCTGCCTAGTTCTGTTCTTGCCCATACCAATGCTTTCTTGTTGTGTTGTTATTATTGCTTTTTTAATTTTGGTCCACTACTGATGGGGAGCTCTCTGCCCCACATAGTCCCGGAGTTACGGTAAAGACTCGACAAATTAGTGCACCAAAAAAACTGCATTTTTTACTTGGGTACCCCACTGGTCGGAGCCTCCCCATCCCGCACATACCAACAAACCGACCACTTTTTTGGAAAGCCCGTTAATTTCTCTACCTACGCCCTCGCAGCAATCAAATTAATAGTTTAAGCCGGTATTTTGAATCCTGATTAAATTTTTTGAACACTGATTAACCTGAAACAGATTAAAATACCATCATACGTTGATTAATTTTAATTGGCTCCCGCTAAATATTTAACAGTCGGTTGTTAATATAATTTTTTTGACATTGTGTTATTTGATAGATTTGTTTTCGTTGGTTCCAGGAACAGAAATTTTTTTAAGTACGCGGTGCAGAAACCGGGACTCAGGGACTTGCATTCGGCAATAAACAACCAATAACTAATTTCCAAAATCAAGAATGGCAACATCAAATTAGTGGTGAAGTTATCTGATTAGCTAATCGAACGCCCAAAAACGTATCAAAATACTTGATGGAATATGGATGATACGGACGGAACATTTCACCGATGATTACTTGATCAAGTTCGTCATTGGGATTCAAAATACGGGACTTAAGAGTTATAAACGTCAGAACCAAAAATCTACAACCAAAATTGCAAAAACATGAGACTTTCATAATCCTCACTGGCGTTCGGATAAAAATTGTACCAATATCTCATATCAATATCTCAACTTGTAACTTCTTGATCAATTCAATTTTTATAAGTAATGCAACCCTCAATTTGTGTTTGCTCTTGGCTGCGAAACGAAATACCGTTCTGTAGCGCCTCCCATCGTGAAACCAGCAATATTCGATTGGCAAATTAAAAATTAATTTTAATTAAATTCGACGTCACTGGTGGAAACATCCAAATTAAGTTATCACTTATGCCCTGTCGGCAAAATGCGATACACATACAAACATTTGCTGCGGTAATTAAAGTTTTGTTTATTCGTTTAATTTTCAGTCGGGAATCGACTTTCTATGGGCCACTATCATTTTTTAGTTCGGTCGTGTGAAATTTTATCGCTGTGTACTTTCGTTATTTGATCATATTTTACGGCTTTAGTGGTGTCCAAATTGCCCTCTTTGAACAGAAGCAAATTCCAAATTTTTAACGACCTGAGTTTTTTGGGACAAAATCCTGCTTTTGCTGATGGCTTTCCTACTGCAAAACTCTGAACACAAGCGCCCCAAAGTTACTAAATTGATCCCTTATTTTTACCTATATTTTTATTGTAAAACACAGCTGCATTGCGCAATATTACCGTAACAGATAACAATGTTTTTTTACTGCGACGCAATATTTTAAATAAATATGAATACCTGATACAAGGGAATTATTGTGTTGTGAAATATTAAACGCAAATCGTTTTTGCCAGGTAAATTCCACATGATTGAAATGGATTTATTCCTAGCTCTAGATTTTTATAAAAAAAAAGCAAAATGAGCAATTAAATTTAACCGTTACGCATGTAAATAATTTGTTTCATTTTAACATCGCTACTGTCAAACTTGAACGCTTTGTGAACTTAAATTTAGGTGTAAATGAGGGCTTTAATTCCTTCTAAATACCCGTAAATCAAAATAGTCAGAAAATTCTCAATACTTAAATTTTCTTGCGCAAAGTGATTATTGAAAAATAGAGTGATTGGTTAAAAAATTGTATTTAAGGAACCAGTGACGTTACCAAAGGCAATTTTAAGTGGTAGTTTAGATGGATGTTCTATAATTTGTAAATTAGTTGATTTTAACGTTAGGTTACGTTACGAATTAGAAAACGTTTAATGGAACTCCATTCAAATTTGGATGGCAGGTACCATACATATTGAAATTGCTGCTTTATAGTCGCGAATCGAAAGGCAGATCACACCTACGCAACATTAGTGAAAAATAGCATATTGAAAACTCTAAGATGGTCGACGCAGAACAAATGATTAAATGATGATATCTCGAGAACGGATAGAGATAAGAGCTTCAATCTTTCCCGCGGCTACTAAAGCTTCTACTTTCGAAAATTGTTCGAAACATTTGTGCTATAACCCAGACACTAGTGCAAGAGGACGCTAAAATCACTAACATTCGGCGTCACCAAGGTAATTTGTATATTAAAATTACTGCCTTATAGGTCTGCTACCGCTAAACAATCAGTTTTCCCCTATTATGAGCAACTATTCCCATATAATAGCTCTAACTAAGGTTTTGCGATTGTAAAGAACTGGCAACCTTCAGAGTTTTAAGTTCCCGAGATTCTTTGTTAAAATTTCTTATTGAAGCGCAGAGTTAATTTTGCTGTTTTATAGTAAAGCTCTTTAAGGCAATAGAACAATAGTAAACGGCTCAAATACTAAGCAGCTTTATATTTTCGTCAATGAAGGCGGACAACTGATAGAAATGTATGAAATTTTTCCTAATTTTCTACTTTGAGTGATAATTTTGCCAATGTAATAAAACAGGTGGGGTGAAGCGATAAGCTCAAAATTAGATCTCATAAATGGTTGATCAACATTATTTTATGATATCTAACAGGTTCTTCCCCATTGTTAGAATGTTATTACACATGAGAATGCCAATTAAACCCTTTTTGACTTTTCAGCAACACACATCGTCAAATATGTTTTTTATAACTTTACGATTGTTTAGATTATATAAGGAAAGTTCGGTCATGTATTAAACTAGAGTTAATTGAATCTTACTCCTAAAAATCATTTTTTCTCCAAGATTTCCCCTAATTTGCCCAACTAGTTTGAATATTCTGGACTTCAATCACGAAATGTCTAGAGTCGACAAAGATTTTTTTGGAGCCCAATAATACTTTTTTCAATTCAAAATCAATCAATTCTGTCAATCACTTTATTACATTACCAAAAATAATAAAGAAATGTCCTGTCGACACGTCGAAAGATCCATAAAAATTGGATTGAATAGGATAGATATGAAAGCATGATTGCCCGAGTCGATTAACCAGTTATTTATTCTTTATATATTAATAGTTGATCAGGTTTTAGTGCTGTAAACATTTGCCACCAGGAGAGTCAAAACGCGATCCTATAATACTCAGTCTCAATAAGAACCTTGCTGCTAAAAAATAATTAATGTTGAATAAAAAATTGAATTCCTCTATTTTCAACCTTTGGAAACAAAAAATAGGTGATATGAAAAGAAAAAAACCGAAGATTCATACCCGTATTTATAGTCGTGACTCAGCTCCGAGTAAGCCTCAAGTCTGACTTTTACATTTAGTCTCGATTTAAAATACATGGACTTACGTCAATCATTAAGCACGTGCTCATGCTCAAGCTGCGACTATAAATATGGGCATTAAAGAATTTGCAGCTGAACCAGACATATTTTTGTGCTTCCTTTAAGCCTGCTTCTCCACCAATAACTCAGTTACAAGTATTTGGTTAATAAACATCCTGTTTTCTGACATAATTTGATTTCTGTTATCAGTTCTGATAACAGAATTCAAATTATGTCTATTATGTTAATTCTTACTTGTTAATTATGTGGGGTTTTTAAACTATCTCAAACCATTCAAGGCATTCTAGATAGTTAGGAATTTTTCAAATGGGCAGAGCATACTGAAGAATATATTCATTGGTTTAAAAACTCTATTTACGAAACAAATTTTGGCTATATGATAAGTAAAATAAAATTTCAATCAAAAACTATTCTCTTCATATCTCAACACAGTTTATACATCAAAATATCTTGCTTTTTAATACATTTTAAAAACATATGTAATTTTTGTTGATAAGTTATCTTTATCCTTGTCGCAGTCCTCATCGATGGTTTCATTCAAGACCGAAGAATCACCCCGAAGAGCTCGTCAGGACTAAGGTGGAATAAAATCCCAAGGGCATGAAAGCCACACTTGAGATGGGGGATAACCCACAAGGTTAAGACGGGTGCTCAAGGTTACGCGCATCCCCGGCGTTCAAAGTCACCTCCAGCGTGGACCCGTTAAGGTCGCTTGTTGCGTTTCTCGAGGTCACCCCAAGCGCTCATCATGGCCAATCAAGGTCAAGGCACCAGCGAGGCGTTCAAGGTTACGCATGTCGCCGGCGTTCAAGGTCACCTCTAGCGTGGATCCGTCAAGTAGTTGCCATGTTGGAGGTAACAACTAAGCGCTTGTCATAGCTAAGGTGGAAGAAAGTGCTTGGATTGTCCTGAAATCCACTTTTCTTAACTGGGGTGTGAGGACAGCTTGGCGGCGTGACTTTTCAAGGTTCCACCTCGTGTGACTCGTCAAGGTCTAGCTTGTCCGTGACACTGACTTGTCACGCAAGTCCAAAGACGCTTCTCAGTGTACATCGGCTGGCGTCAAGCGATCCGTCACGTTTCCTGCGCGAGGTCAAAGCTAACGTGGACGTGTAAGTCCACAGGTAGAATGGGACCACTTGCAATGTCTTTGAAAGTGGCACGATACCCGCCTTGTTTAACTACTGATGGGTACCGCTGAGGGCATAGACTGCATAAACTGCAAATTAGTTGACACAGCTATAAGGGCTACGGAAGCCAGGTTACGTTTTGAATTAGAGAACAGTTAATTGTACACCATTAAAATTTGGATGGTAGATTCTATAAATTTTGAAATTGCTACTCCACGTCTACAAATCGAATGGTGTACCCCATTCACTTATTTTAAAAGTTTTGAGTTACCTTTGAAATCTTCATTTTTTTTAATATTATTTATATGATGAGGATTGCCCATCTTCGCATAGATTTTAGTACTCGAGATTTTTATTGAAGAAGAATGAGGACTTCATGAAAAAGAAAAAACTGTTACACTTTCTGGATAATTTAAAAAATATTTAAATTTTTTTTGTCAGAATGGGATGCCTGCAATACCCTAAGTACGTGAGAAACATAACTCGAATAAAATTAGCCTGGTAAGTCACTTTTTGGACACGTTTATGCAGAAAAGATATCTCACCAAATCAAGGTTTCCCATCATCAAGATGACTTTAGCTCTGGGCTGCCATTATTGGCCGTTACCCTAAAGATTTTGTTGTCAATCCTGATGGGCTAAATGCTAACTGGTATCTAGACTCTACAAAATACTTTGACGGTCCTTCTGGAGGATTGTTTACCAGACAAATGTGATACGTTTATGATGGTGTTCCTCATTTTTTCCTAACGTTCGACAACATCTAAATCATGAATAGTCGAATCGCTGGATGGGAAGAGGTGACGGTGCACCTATAAAGTCGCAATCACCTCACCTATCTGATCCAACATATCTCAGTTTTTTTATTGGGGAGCTTTATAAAATGAGGTTTATGAAACCCCAGTTGATGATCTTGATAATGAATGATAAAGATTGAATGACCGTGAATATAAAACCGAGTTCATTATAACTTTTAAAAAATTCGTTCAGCAAAATGGTGGCTAATTTGAGCATTTATTTTTATAAAATGTTTTACTTCTACGACTTCTGGTACAGGAGCATACACTTAGTTCTTACTGATAAACTTTCTACGTTTCCTCTGGGTTCTTCCAACGTAATAAATTCAAAAGATAAATAATGCATTTTTCTTACATCGAATTGCAACAAGTACAACAAGCTTCGCATCCGCTCAGGCGAACATTTTTCCCTCTAAAAACCCTCGGATCCCGTTCGATATATTTTATAAGCGCGCTAATATCTTATGCAGTTTTATAGGGGTGCTCCGTTTTGAAAATGCAACACGGCTGTTTCCTGGTCCATATCGCCACTTTAAAACGGCGATATAACGCTCTTTCTGGCATAAGGACAACTTTTTATTGCTCCGAATTTATTCCGTCTAAGTGCAGTGTTTATGCCCGAGTTTAGTTTCCTTATGGATCCCAATACCTGTGAAATATTTAGGAAAAGCCATGAAACTTTTCTGTTGTGAGAAATTCCGGTTTTGGGGAACCAAACAAAAGCATATAAATCGGGATTAATGTTCGGATTTTGGCAACCTCAGCTGAGAAAAAATTCATAAGTTGTCAATTCCTTGGAGATCTATTTTTCATTTCTTTTCAATATTTCCCTTCCGAATGCAAACAAAACAATTATCGCAGCCGAAGCACTAAATTGCCATCAAAAAGGATTCCTTTAGAGAAAATGATGATTTATTGTCGCGCACATAAAACCTTTCTCCTAGTGGAGGTCCTTTTAATATTATATGGTCAAACGATCCATTTCCAGCCATTTCTTTCTTTTGTGAAAAATATTCTGTCACCGCTTTGTCTAGCTGAAATCCTTCTCCGAGGGCAAATAAATTTCCCGAAATAGGTTCTTTATAACTATTAGCACAGTTTAGTGAATTTCCTTTTTAATAGAGACTTCGTCTCCAGAAACAATGAATTTATTAAGCAACTTCTGGGACGCTACGAAGCTACTTTATATTTTATGACAGTAAATTTAATAAGTTTTTACATAAAGTCATATAAATTTGGCAAGGCACCCCAAAGAGTGCACTCTATAGATAAGTAAAATAGAATTACGTATTCAGGTTACGAGTCTCATCTCTCAGAGGCGGTCTAATATCGTTAAAAGCAGTTGTAAATTTGGTGTCTAATAAAAATATGCACTAAAACTGGATATAGCGGTTTAAATCATGGATAAAGCGATTAAATTCCGGGCAGTCTTAGTTTTCGTTCTTATCCCCGAGGGAGAAATTGCAAATGATCTCATGGAATAGACCCAGTTCTATTAAGCATTACGCAAAAATTATCTTTTTAACAATGTTGGGCAACAAAAAGAGAAATATCTAGTCAATAAGAGTTGTTGAACGAACTAGTGTAATAGTCGCCTATTAAAATACTAGTTAGTTACAAAATGTTTTCGTCAACTATAAAAATTATAGTTGATTCCTAATGAATCATTATCTTGTGTTCTTAATAAATCGAATTTTATTAATTTTAGAAACTAAAAGTTTGACAGTGATGCAAAACTGCAGCGTGCCATCCAAGAAACTAATTTTGGTGGTGGGGAAACGGAAACAAGAGAGAGAAATGACAGAAACTATTAAAAAACCATAATTTTAAATGTTGTTTTTATCATTCTCGCACCATACTTCACTTGTCTCTTGGTTCTTCTAACGTTTTTGTCTAAATGTAGCGTGGATTTCAGCATCAAATATGCTGGCTCGCAATAGGCCTCGCTTGGATTCATACGAAAAAGACGCCAAAAGCACCGGTTCGATATAGCTTTTGTTTAAAGGTGGTAGACAATGATGTGCACTATTAAGCGAAAGATCTTAGACTTCATTCTCTTTATTGACTTTTTTACTCGACGTTTCGAGCAGTGGAATCTCTCCTTGTTTTCAAGTGAAACTGAGCATTAATTTCGAGGTTATTTACTTATGTACTAACACAGCTAACCAAGCCCACTATTTTTATTGGCCGGATCGTCGCCACTGTCGCGCGTCAAGAGACCAGCACTTGTTCGCCGTATCAACGGAGGCCATACCGAAGAGACGTCGCAACTTGGTTTGAAGACGTCCCCATTGTTTCCAATGAATACTGCTTCCTTAAACTTTCGTTTGTTCTAGTGCTGTTCCCTATGCACAATTTTGGCTTCCGACCACTTAATATTGTGGTGTTCGGACCGAGCGTGATCTGCAATACCCGATTTCGATATTTCTCCTGTTATCGTATGAGTTCAGTGTTCCTGAACTCTTACATGCAACGCACGCTTGGTATCTCCTATGTCCGACATGCCACACTCACGCGGGATCTGATATATACAATCTTTTTGCTGATTTGAATTTTCCGGTTTGGCTTGTTAATGTATTTTAAATTTTGAAATTTTTGAAAACAATTTTGGAAACGTTCGTATGTTGTACTGTTTCGCGATGCGTCGAAGTTTCTCTGAAGTTCCTTTTATGTATGTTATAGTACGAAGATGTGGTTGGTCCTCGCTGTTTTGCCGAGGCCTTTTACTTTCCGTAGAATAGTCAACATGACAGTAGTCAACATATCATCGACCATCTTGGGTTCCACTGAAGAAAAACTGCTGAGCAAAAGATTGAACTTTGCAATTGCTCCAAAGTAAACTCCAGTGCTTGACATAATAAGTGCTGTAGAATCAACGACACACCAGGGGCCAGACAGAGAGGAACTCAAGTGGAAAGTTAGAACAGTATTTAGAAGAACTTCAGAAAAACTTCGACGCATCGCGAAACAGTACAACATACAAACGGTTTTCAAAACTGAAAATAAATTAAGAAGCGTGCTTTCTATAACCATACCGGAAAATTCAAATCAGCAAAAAGATCTTATATATTAGATCCCTTGTGAGTGTGGCATGTCGTTCATAGGAGAAACTAAGCGTCCTTTGCATGTAAGAATTAAGGAAAACAACTCATGCGATAAGAGGAGACATATCAAAATCGGGAATTGCAGAGCACGCTTGGTCCGAACATCATAATATTAAATGGTCGAAATCCAAAATTGTGCATAGGGCACAGCACTGGAAGATAAGAAAACTTAAGGAAGGGGCCTTCATTGGAAACAATGAGGGCATCTTTAGTAAACCAAGTTATGACGTCTCTTCGGTATGGCATCCGTTGATACGGCGTACAAGTGCTGGCCGCTTGACACGCGACGGTGGCGACGATCCCGCCAATAGTTTGGGTGGGCGTGGTTAGCTGTGTTAGTAGCCTCGAGCTTAATGCTCCGTTTCACTCGAAAATAACCAGAGATTCCACTGCTTGAAATGTAGTGTAAAAAACTCAATAAAGACAATAGAAGTCCAAGATGTTTCGCTCGATATAGCTTATTACCTTCCTTTCTTGGCATTATGAAATAATCTGGCAGTATGCTTTTTTGCACAGGAGTCTAATTTTTTCTGGCAGCAAGTGTAAGGAAGCCACTTTAGCAGAATTTCTTACAAACCTTTTCAGATGTATCAGTTTAATAATTTCTTCCATTTTTTTTATAGTTATCTAAAACTTCCAGCCGTCTTTTTCAAAAATTCGAACGATTACAATAACATAATTGACCGATGACAAGTGGCTATCTTTAGAGATGGGTAAAATTGTTACATAGTCATTTTTAGAAAAATTTTCATCTAGTTAGCCATGGAAATACCGGATTTGTAGTGGCAGCCCTCCTTTCGAAAGCTTTAGTTCAAATCTGGAAAAATTCTCATCATTCTGTTGGTACCGATGAAAATGCCGGCAAAATTTAAAAGCCGACATGACGTTTATGTTCTATCCTTGTTTTCCATAAATATTTTGAAAATGTGAGCAAAATGTTCGATGGTCTATTCATTACAGTCATATTTTTATATGCCCTGGTGTGCTAATGTGTGCCACACATTTTATTTTTTTTGAGAAATTTCCAATTTTCCATAAAAATTTAACCGATTAAAGTTTCTAGGCAAATTTAGGTTAGGATTAAGGGCAAAAGTGTCTAAGTGAATACAGAGTGTCTAAAAGTGCCAATTTGGAGTCTTTCGAAAAATTTACATAAGAATTAGGGCCAAAAAAACTGTTTAAAAGTTACTCATTTCATCAAAAAATTACAGTATTGATGTTTTTTGAAAAAGTCAGGCTAGGTTTAAAGCCAAAATTCGAAAAAAAATTACTCAAAAAAGATAACTATTTAAACTTGGAGGTTTTGGAAAAAAACAAATTAAGATTATATCTAAAATCAGTTAAATGTTACTCGAACTGTCCAAAAATGCCGATTAAAAGTTTCCAGGCAAATTCAAATTAGTATTGAGGTCACCGAGAGGTCATTTCTGGCGGATATCGTCACCAGTTTAAAGGTTCCCTACAACTAAAAAGGGGGGCCAAAATGGTAAAACAGGAGGGAGATTAGCTCGATGTATAAAATATGTCCATCCTTGTTCACTCAATTCAGTAAAGAAGCAGAAATCATGTTTTCGTTTTGATAGAAAAAACAGCTGACTAACCTCTGGTAGACAAGTCCCACCTTCTTGAAAGCCTTCTAGTAGATAAGTCGCGAACTTTTCATTAATTGTTTCAGTTGGGATTGATATACAATGGTAAAAGTCAACACATTGGCACTGTAATTGGATTGGCTCGCTTATCACCGGAGATCAATCCGGTTGCTTGAAATCAGGCTGCAGGGATAAATCCGATCCAGGATTATCATATTCTAGAAGTTTTCTTATCAGAAGCCTCCCATAAATGCACATTAAAGTAAATCAATAGAAAAGTAGAAAATTGAGCGTTAATGGAGCAAAAATAGGTTTAATTGGTGCTAGTCCGGTAAAACCAATTTACTTAAAACCAATTTGTCAGCGACGTTAAAGGAGCAAAAATTTTTCGCTCCTTTTTTTCTTCGTCATCTTTCATATAAAGTGCAGTCTTTTATCGCAGCGGGACTAAAGTCCCCAGATGCCACACACGAAAGCGGTAAATCCTCAATTTTCATCACATAAAACCCGAAAATCCAACTTATGGAGCAATTAGGACAGTGTGTGGGATACAGATATCATTGTAATTAGAACATCCAATTTAACGCCGAGTTAAACGCTTTTGTGTCCGGATTTGGATGAACGGCTTCCAGTTTTTGCCAAATTTCCCCTTCATGTGCCAACAACCACCCAGCGGTGTCGAATTATTGCCTCTAGTGTGTCAAGATTGTCGGCTATTTGGCAAGGTTATTTCCCCCGGGGTGTTTATCAGATAAAACCAACTTGGACGACATATTTCACACAAAATTAAAGAGTGTCAATGCAGAAAAGAGCAAACAAGCAAATTTCATTCACACAAAGAAAAATGTTGGAAAAAATTCAAACAGGATTTAGTACATATAATAACCCTTTTTCGTTGACCAAACAAATTGCTCATAGATGGTGAAAACACAATTTGACGACATGAAGTTCATGAGAAGGTTTAAAAAGAAATAAAATAGTCTTTAAAACTGTGAATAACAATAATTTTTAGAAGCATGATTATTAGGCATTTTAGGTAAGATACTAGGCCACTTAGTAGCTATGGGAAGCTAAGAGAAGGGTCCTAGCTTTCCACGTTAACATAAAATGAGAAAGTGCACCATCATGTACGTACCACATTTGCCTTGTAAGCAAAAGAGGCAAGTCTTTTGGACTTGGAATCACCAGCAAGGTAGTTTGTAAAAAGTTTACATACGCACTGCCATTTAGCGTATCAGGAATGACAACTGGACCTATAAGTTGACAGCTCATAATTGCCGCCCATACATAATTTAGATTCATGTTGATGATGCGAAATCTTGATTTCGTGAGAATTCTTTATTGATAAAGATAAGATAAGAAATCACTTACAAGACTAATTTCATTCGAATTGTGTTTCATACGTACTTAGGGTGTTGCAATCATCCCATTTCATTGATTGCTAATACCTTTAAAACAAACTGAGAACAGAAAAAATTCTCTTACATTGCTAATTTCATTCGAAATAAATTTGATGCTTAGGGAATTGGAAAACATCCTAGTCCGGTCAAAAACTGCATACAAAAAATTATTTGTTTTTAATTGACTAAAGTGGGGAGTATTACGTCAGTAGTTAGGCAAAGCGGATTCCAGGGCAATCCAAGGACTTTCTTCCACCTTAGCCATGACGAGAGCTTGGGGGTGACCTCGAGAATCGCAACGACGCGACGGGTCCACGCTAGTCACTGACCTCGAACATCGGCGACATGCGTAACCTTGAGCGCGGGCCTTGACCTTGAGAGCTATCCCCCTTCTCAAGTGTGGGTTTTAAAACATTGGGACTTTATTTTAACTTAGCCCCAACGAGCTCTTGGGGGTGACCTCGAGAATCGCAACGAGCGTCCTTGACGGGTCCACGTTGGAGGTGACCTTGAGCGTCACCGTCGGCTGACGACAGATGCGCGTAACCTTGAGGGCCTATGCGTTTTAACCTTGAGAGCTAGCTCATCCCCCACTTCAAGTGCTATATATATATAAGTAGTAGCCGAGCTATACATTAATACCCGCAAAGATGTCTTCATTTATTATTGTACTTGAACAAAGAGTTTTACGTGAAACAGTTTGAAGACGTGTGGTCGCAAAAATTTGAAATGTTGTCCATTGACACTATAGAAAGGCAGTTTGGTCCGAAAACAGGTCGACTGTAAATCTTTATGTCAAAATGGTCTTGCGCTCGCTCAATTCGACAATTTTTGGACCAAACTGAGTTTCTATAGTGTCAACGGACAAAATTTCAAATTTTTGCCCGATAGGCAGCGACCGCACGTTTTCAAACTGTTTCACGTAAAGCTGTTTGTTCAAATCAATAATGAATGAAGACACGTTTGCGACTATGAATTTACAGCTCGGCTACTACTTATATATATAGCACTTGAGGTGGGGGATGAGCTAGCTCTTAAGGTTAAGACCGCAGCGCATAGGCGCTCAAAGTTAGGCGCATCAGTCGTCAGTCGACGGTGACGCTCAACGTCACCTCTAGCATTGACCTGTCAAGGACGCTTCTTACGTTATTTTCGAGGTCACCCCAAGAGCTCGTCAGTGCTAAAGTGGAATAAAGTCCCAATGTTTTGAAACTCATGCTTGAGATGGGCATTAGCTCTCAAGATCAAGGCGGGCGCTCAAGGTTACGCAAGTCGCCGACGTTCAAGGTCACCTCTAGCGTGGACCCGTGCATCATTTAAAAATGTTATGATCAGTTTAGATTCATTATCATGTTGTGAACTCAGTTCGTTAGTGTTGGTTTTATCTCTCTGTCTTTGCCAGCAGTAAAAAGAGGTTTCATTAGAGCATTGTTAATTGCACATTCCATTTCAAGAAAATTATCCACTGCAGCACCGTTTGCATTTAAAAATTGATTGATTTGCTCTACTAAGTTGTTTAGTGCCAATTGATTCATTAGCCTAATGCGCATAATGCTCGGCATTGGGAAAGTCAGCACTTCTTTCCTCATATGTACGTCTGCAGCTTTTCTATGATTCTCAATAGAAATGTTAAACTGACTACTCCGCAGTGATTGAGCATTTTTTTGGAGTGCACTTAAGCTTTTGGGGGTAGACAGTCCTGGCTTGCCACCAGCATTGTGAAACAAAGTTCCATGCAAGATGTTAAGTGTTTTTCTATGGGATTGGAATTCTTCTTGAGGTAAAGAGAGCGTAATCTGCCTTCAGAGCTTTAAAGCTTTCCCTTCATCTTTTAACGGTGTGCAGAGTGTTTGGCAAGAAAATCGGTAACCAAACATCATTTATTGTACCATAATTCAATTCAAATTATACTCCAGAACGAGCGAAGAGAAAGAGAATTAAGATTGTGATCTACTTACAGCTCCGCTTAAATTTTCTATATCAAAGTTCCAACTACAGATGTGGATAAGCATCTGGCAGAACTTGAGGTTGTTGTCAAATTATGTGATGTAAAACAATGTATAATAGACCAAAAAAAAATCGACATGATAGAAGATAACAGCGAAGAAATCGGTATTTGAACAAAACAAAAAAAGGGAAAAGAAGTGAGGGTCACTTTTACAAGTCAATCCTATCTGAAATATAAGATTCGAATATGACGTAATAAATTACGTGGTTTAAGTTAGAGTGGTTCTTAGTAGATGGAGGGTGCACAAATTGTCTCTTAGCATCTTAAATTAAAATTAATTACTCCTAGAATTTGCTTGGAAAAGGAGCACGATCATAGTAGCGAATAGATATAAAGAACGTGTACCTCTAACACGAATCTAGTAATTGTACATCAACAGATGGGTATAATCTTCAAAAAAGATGTTCTACGGCAATGAGTCAAATAAGTCAGAGATTACTCAAGTCACCAGTGCGATCGTAGATCATTAAGTGTCGGAAAAAATACTCCAATTTGCACCGATTTCACTTCAGTGTAGTTTTTACGTCCTGCTGGCTGAGGTCATGTAAGCATTTTTGCTTATTTCAGTCGATCGGAGCCGGTAAGAACTCGGTCAGAATTACAATAAACTATTGCTGCACATACAGGGTGATTCACGTTACCCGACACGTAAGATTATGGCTAAACTTTTAGATTTTAAAAAAGTTTTGTATATCGAATGGATGGGGGTCTATTGGAAGTACATTTTAAAATTATTGTCATTGAATACAGGTGATACCAAAAGTATAAAATTGATTAAAGTTGTATTTTTTAAATGAGACACCTAGTATATTAATGTATTTTCGGTACCTACGAACAAAAGTAAAGGTAGTCTTATTAAGGTTTATGGCATCTAAACCGTACCGTTCTTCAGATATTTGTGATTTTGTGAAAATGCAGCATCAAATTAAATGTTTATAATCTCAACACTTGGTGTCTTTTCAACCGCCAAAATTGGCCGGTGGGCTAATACTACATTGGATTTTTTGTAGTGTTTATTAAATATTAACTACTATGCACCGAATGTCAATAAATGAACACCAAATTATTGCAAACTTCAAACAGTAATAACTCGTTTAACTTAAAATAGACACCCTGTATTTTATAGTAACATTAGATGCAGAATTTAGTTTCCTATCAAAACTATTAAACATTCCTATAGCTTGATCTTTGCGTTTTCTTGGAAAATTGATTTTTTTCTGAATTTGAGCTGACATAAACGAATTAAGTAATCTAGTTTACCTGTTACAATACTTGATTTTGAGAAAGCAAAATTTATTATCATTAGTACTGGGCGTGCACTAGAAAACTTCATTTAGGAGGCTATAAAATTTTGACAGAAAAGGATGGCATAATGAAAGTAAATGGACCTTTGTTTCTCCATTCTTTTCCTTTGACATTTCACAATCAACTAGACGAAGTTTTCTAATGAGCGCCCCGTATTTGTCAGATAATAATTTATAAGTTACAAAATTATGATCAAGAAGATTATTTAGCAGTCATCTGAATGTTAAAGTGTCTTTATTTAGCATAAAATATCACATAAAACAATAAAACATAATATTACAAGAGTTCTTATAAAATTCAGCATCTCTATTACAAACAAATTAAGTGCAATAATAGTGGCAATTTGAAATACAATAAATAACAAGTCAACATAAGTGTAAAACAAACAAAAACAAACAGTTATAAAATTTGTTCAAAATGACGACCGTCGGATTCTATACACAAACGTATTCTGTTTTTAAATCCTTCACTCACATTGCGTAACATATAGGGAGTTATGCTTCTGAAGGCCTCTCTGATTCGTTTCTTCATATTTTCTTTTGTGGTTGGTGGCATATTATACACGATTCCTTTCACATATCCCCATAAAAAGAAATCGGGAAGCGTTATGTCAGGGGACCTCGGTGGCCAATGTTGTGCTCCATTCCTTCCAATCCATCGATTTTGGAAACGAACATTTAAGAACTCCCGGACTTCACGATGATAATGAGCAGGTGCCCCGTCCATTTGCAGCCACATGGTTGTTCTTATATCTAGAGGAATTTCTTCCAGTAGTATTGGAAGCTGATTTCTCAAAAAATGTAGAATCGACATTCCGTTTAAATGTTCGTCAAAAAAATAAGGTCCAATCACATACTGTCCCATTATGCCCCCCATACCTTTACTGACCACCTATGTTGGTTATTAATAACTCTAAACTCATGGGGGTTAAAATCAGAATAATTATGAAAATTGTTTCGGTTAAAAGAACCATCGCTATGATAAGTACACTGATCACGAAATAGAACTGATTCAAAAAAATCTTCTTGTTTTCCAACTTTTTCTAACACCCACATACAAAAGTCCATTCGTTGGCCAAAATCGTTATCGGAGAGTTCTTGATGTAGTTGTATCTTACAATCGTGATATTTACGTTTTTGAAGAATTCTTGATACGCTTGCTTGGCTAATATTTAAGTTTTGTGCAATTTCTCGTTGTCCGACATGGGAATTTTCAACTACAAAGCAATTAACGGCTAATTCACTTTCTGTAACTGGTCTCGTTTTGGCAGTCGTTTCATACTGAACACTACCAGTTTGCCTAAATTGAACCAACAGTCTTTCAAAAACGGCTCTATTCGGTCGAGTTCGGTTAGGAAACCTTTCAGCATAAACCCTTGATGCTAAAAGACAATTTTGCAAGCATTCTCCTAGAATGAAGATCATATCGACTCGTTCTTCTGTTGTGTAAACCAGTATTTTGATTAAATAAAAAACTCCCTGTTAACGACCAATTATAACAGTAAAAAAATATTTAACTTTAAATTAATATGTGACAACTAGAAATGAAAATAAATTTTGCTTTGTCAAAATCAGGTAACACCTGAACAGACCTGAACAGGTAAATTTGATTACTACATTCGTTTATGTCAGCGCAAATTCAGAAAAAATCAATTTTCCAAGAAAATGCAACGACCAAGCAATAGGAATGTTGAATAGTTTTTGATAGGAAACTAAATTATCCATCTAATGATACTATAAAATACAGGGTGTCTAATTTAAATTATCCGAATTATTACTGCTTGAAGTTTACAATAATTTATTTTTCATTTTTTTATATTTGGTACACAGTAGTTAATATTTAATACATACCGCAAAAAATTCAATGTACTAGTAGCCCACCAGCCAATTTCGGTGGTTGAAAAGATACCAAGTACTGAGATTTTAAACATTAAATTTGATGCTGCATTTTCACAAAATCACGAATATCTGAAGAATGGTACGGTTTAGATGCCTTAAACCTTAATAAAACTACCTTTACTTTTGTCCGTAGATACCAAAAATACATTAATATACTAGGTGTTTCATTTAAAAAAATAAAACTTTAATCAATTTTATACTTTTGGGATCATCTGTATACAATGACATTAGTTTTAAAATGTACTTCCAATACCTCATTCATTCCATATACAAAACTTTTTTAAAATCTAAAAGTTTAGCCATAATCTTCCATGTCGAATAACGTGAATCACCCTGTATAGCACACAATTGAAATTCCGAATTCGAAGAGGCGGGTTTAACATAATAGAATTAATGGTTAAAATTGGAGAGACTATCGAAAGTGGAATAGAGTAAATTTGTATTTAATTATTTCAATAAATAATTAAATACAAAATTATGCAACAGTAATTTGAACGCAATTGCATTTATTTTCGATGTGAGATCAAATAAGGCATTTTAAGGCCCATTTTTCAGAAAACCGTACTACACCACTTAAGGTCTTAAGCACTGATTAAGATGGCAACTGGTCAAAATCCTCCCCTGTAATGGGATAACCAGTGATTGAACTGGGTATCCCATTACCATTCGCTAGACGGTAAGTAAATTACTTACCATTTTGTTAGAGTTACTAAGTAGCAAATGTCACATACTGTTGTCAAAACAGTGACGGTAAATACACAAAGACGAACTAACGCATAGTATGCTTTGTGTAGATCACCACTGATCGTTTTTTCTTAAAAATATGATATTCTCCCTAAATATGTCTATTTATTTATAAACTTTCCCTGCCTATTGCATTTTTTCTTACCCACACTGTCTATCGAAAATTTTTAAAAGTATCTATGAATGAACTTAATTTTTCCATAAAATGTGACACCCTTCGTACTTGTCGGGAACTCTAAAAGGGAATACAAATGAGATACGAAAAAAGGCTAGAGATACAATATTTCCCAATTAAAAAAAAAATCAGATTTTAAGGATGAAACGATCACTGGAGGGTTATACAAAAAGTTTTAGTTGGAAAGTAGACTCCGACCCCAGAAACAATAAAGCTTTAGAGATGATCACTCTGAGTTGGTGGAGGCTGTACATTTAAAAAACGTCATCTAGTTGGCTGTGAAATGTCAAAAGAAAAGATTGTATAAACAAAAGTCTATTTACTTTGCTTATATCATCTTCTTCTGTCAAAAATTCATACCCTTCTAGATGACGTTTTTTAATGGATTTATATCTGACCAGGTAAATCATAAATAATTGGATTTATTCCAGACTTGAGTTAAATATATTAAAATATCTAGCGGTCATAAAAATAATAAAAAAAAACTTTAAACCACTGTATGTATTTAGGAAGAAAAATCCAACTTTTTGTACGTACTCCAACCTTTTATGGGATGACAAGGTTTTCTATGAGCAATAATGACTAATGTATTGACCAGTTATATGGGATGACCAGTAATGGAGGATGAGTGAAAAAGAGACAACAATTATCACTAAAAATTACTTTGGCTAGTGGCTAAGGGATGCATGTACGAGGAGAGATGACTTCAACCACTGGGCTGGACAGTGGTCTGGATCAATAATGGTGTAGCAAAATAGACTATAGATTTTCCTATGAGAATTTATATGGAAAAATGACTGAAACTGCGCTCGAACCAGTGTTGCATATCTACTTACTTTTCAGTAAGCTACAAAAATCATAATAAAATAAATAAATCAAAATAAAATATCATCAAAATAAAAAAAAAAAAAATAAATATGAGTAAAAATTTGATACAAGATAACATTAAGTTATTTACCATTACATGTTTACCATTGCACATACATTTTTGAACATATTTTTTAATATTGCAAGACCCATACGACTAAAACTTTCACCTTCAACAATTATTTGAAAATATCCTAGATATAATGAGTAGAGTAATGATCGAATGAGAGATAATGAGAGAGTACATTTTAAATATGACATCATACACTTTTTATTATACTAGGAGAATTCTCTTTACGACTCGTGTCAAGAACTGGATACTTACTAGCCAGCAAATAGTGCTATGGATTATATTATAGTATGACTAAAAATTTTAGATATTCAAAAGATTAATATTTCAATATATGTAAACTCCAATGTAAACTTGGACGGTCGAGGAATTCGAGGACGATTGCCAACATTAACATAGTAATTATAAATTCAATTTTCAACGACATATTAGTTTATTTCGTCTTGACGTAATGTAATGGGAATTGAAAAAAAAACATAAAACAGTTGGCAGAAGTGACACTCGTCAGTATTGACGTATTACCGTATTTGCAACGGGGTTATAGACTAGGAAGATAATAAAATATAAATATTAATTCAAACCACTTTGCTTAAGATTTTGCCTGTATTATAGCAACACATTTTACCCCATGGATGGGATGAACCTTTCAATCTATACATCAACAAGTAATTTTATGTATCTAATATATCTCCATACTATATCTAGTTTCCACTATTATTCTAATACTGCAATGCCGAACAATCCTTATTAGTGTAATTAAATTTTCATCGTCACACATACAGGTCGAACATTTCCAGAATCCGCCAGCTCTGGTCCCCACTTTTAGCCGATGTACAATAAATTCGTAGATTCGCCCTGCCATAAAAGTGCGGGTTTAATAATCCCATAAATTTCCTATTTATGCTTTTAGGGTTAGCAATATAAGGACTTTATGACTCGAGAATTTTTAAATTATAGTTTGAAGCTTGGTGGGTGCTCTAGTTTTGCCTATATGTGACATATAAAACTCCACGTTGCTGCACTTTGACTCAAAGCAGTTTTATCACGTAGCTTTAATGTAAGAACGGTCATTTTCCTCGATGTTTATGCAGTTTTGCAACATGCACATGTAATAAAGCACAAAAGTGATGTGATTTGTATTGTTCGGTAACACCACGACGGAAACAAGTTCTAAAATTAAATAAAATTGATGAAAACCATTGGCAAACTTTCGCAATTTTAGAAATTTGATTTATAGTTTCTCCAGCAAGATTAATTGTTGGGAAAGTGCGCGTTCAGAAAATTCGCCTGCAAGAAACGTTTTCATTTTAAATATATTGGGGAGCACATTCCTAGAAAGGCTTTTTGAAGGTTTAATTTGAAGTATGGCCGGTATGTGTGTATCGGTTCAGTTGCCACCCACCCGGATTCGTTGCTGCATTTTCCGGGTAAAATTGGGCCGGACAAACCAAAAGAAAATGGCAATATCGCCCTTACCACTTGTACATCGGGCTGATATTGAGTGTGTTCGGCGTTTTGCATTTTCATCTGGCATATTGTAACGTATTCAAATGCTTTCGCATGGTTGGGCATTCCGTCTGGCAAAATACCACAGATCGTTATATTCCGCTAAGAAAATATTTGGGCTCGTGCGGTTAGGAAAATTACACTATTTTCCAGAGGCGCCTTTATCGGGCTCAGCCCCGGCAAACTGCTTATGTCTGAGATAAATGGAAGCAACAATATAATCCCATCATAGTCAGAAAATGCTTCGTCACTAATGTACTTTTACGCCTAATTAATTCGGGCTATTCATCCTCTCAAAAGGGAAAGACTGCATTATAAATAATTGGCTGTTTATTAAACTACAATGCGACAAAGACGTTTAATTTATGTCATGGAACTACCCATTTTCTGGGCGAAACTATGTCAGAATAGTTGTTCTTGTTCGCCAAGAGTCTTACTTCCTTTAAAGCTCTAATATGGAGGGCAAAGAAAGAAGGGATTAAAGATGTATACAAAGTGAATTTCTTCAGTCTATTCACTAATTAATTAATTTGTTTTTTAAATTTCAAATCTTTATTTTTTATACTTATCTGTAACTTGCATGTATTGATAGCATAAGATAATGATATAGCACAATAGTAATATCCAACAAGATATTTCTTAATAAATCGATAGGACAGGAAACTTAGACGCTGTTCAATAAAGGTAAAAAAAAAAAACAAAATCTATTGATGAAATTGATAAAAAAAAATCAATAAAAGGAAAGTAAGTATCTTAAAAATTATAAGTCAAAAAAGATGTTATGAATTAACAGCATTTTTAATCTTTTAGCTATCTTAGTATCTCGAAAGGTTGTTAAACACAAAAGTTGCAGTTAACGCCAATAAGATATAGTAAACAAAACTAATTACCTGGACGCGCACAATGGTTTTTATGTAAAGCTGAATAACTCACCTGAAACAAAAAAATATTATTAGCTACAAATCAAAGATTATACCTAGCTGTGCTCCTCGCACAGAATTCTCATTTAACAAAGTATTTTGTAAGAAATAAGTATCACTTTCTGCTTGTTATACAGAGTAACCCAACAGGTGGCCAATATCTAACATTTTACATCGATGTATTTTTTGGTGGTTTACTCTAACAAGAGGCCATAAACGAAAGTTGTAGAATACCAGAAACCGCACAATTTAAAATTGCACAATTTAAATATACAGGGCGCCATCCTTTGCCCACAAATTGTATGCTGCCAAACTCTGACAATTCTATAGTTTCAGTTTAATGTTACGAATGTTTTCTTCTTCTCATATTCTTTATTAATCTATTTGTTTTCTATTATTTACCTGCTTCACCTAGTTTTCCTATCCATCTATTTTTACTAGTTGACTTTTAATATTTTTCATTATTTTTTTTTGTCTTCATTTTTAATTTTCAATTTTCAACTTATGACTTTGTATGTCCCAATCTTTTGCACAGGTTTTTCAAATTTTTTCAAGCTCCCCAAATAATATATCCATAGTGGAAAAATGTTGTTATTTAACTTGAAAAGTGTTCCTTAATATTCGCAAAGATTTTGTTGAAAATGTATTTTATATTTTGTAATAGACACACCTAAGCTAGTGTATCTTGCAATTGAATTACTACAGCTATTCTGAAAAAATTGGCTATAAATTAGTTCTGAAAAGTTGTTTTCTTCATATAATCCATACTGTGTTTGAGGTAGAGACCAAGACAAAACCTAATTGGTTATTAGGTTTTGTCTGTTAATAACTTATTTATTATTACGTTTATGCCTAATATCATTAGTGCCGCAATTGGGCGATTCTGGAAAAAAATGGAATGGAAAACTCTTTAAACTTTTCAGTAATAGAGAAAATGATTTTTTTTACTTAAGTTTGTGTATTAATTTTCAAAAATATTTAATTAAAAATTTGGTATTTTATATGCTAATTGAACTTATACTCAATTATAGGGCAGTAATAAAAGGTCAATCATGAAAAAAAATTATAAAATCTTGCAATGATGGTAGAAGAAATGTTTCCTTTATAAAAACAGCTTAATCATTTTTGCAAGCTTTTTATTGAAAATTTCTTGTTTTACAACAGACAAACATGAGCTAATTGAGCTTAGGCCCAATAACATTGCTGCAGCTATAGCTCGAATCTGAAAAAAATTGAAACTCTATAAACTTTCCAGTGGTAGAGAAAATGTTTTTATTTTACTTGATCATAGTGTAATAATTTTCGAAAATATTTAATTAAAAACTTGCTATTTCATATGTTAAGTCAAATTATACCTAGTTATAGGGCAGAGAATTCAAAAAAGAGTTAAGACGAAGCAAAAGATCGAGCTGGCTTAAATTCTGCAGAGAGAGATGGACTCCCTTCCGTAATCGGCCAAGCTCGCCAAATTGCTGACTTCACGAAGAGGAAACCAACTAGGTGCGATGAAAAAACAGGACTGAACATGGAGTGAATGGCGCGGCCGCTCCTCCAGAGCAATTTTCAGTCCGGGAGGGCTGGATACAGCAAGGGAAGTAGTGACTAACGAAGTAATTAGATGAACTGCAGTCCATTTAAGACAGCGGGACCCGATGAAATATTTCCAGCAATGCTGCAGGAGGGACTGGACAGTGTGGTCCCGTCGCTGAACAGAGTGTTCACGGCGAGCGTGGCACTGGGCACGTGGCACTGCGGTAATCAGACCGAAGATATCCTCTGGATCCGTGGTCTGGTGGACAAGGCCTGTTATGCGTTGTGGTTGGACAGTCTAGGTGAAGAGGGAGGCGATGGCTTCCTGCAGAAGGATGAATTGCTGCGACCAGTGGAAGGAAACAGTCTTGGTGGGAAGCGGTTGCACGCAGATCTCCAGCCTCATCCAGCGGGACAACCCAATTATCCTGTCGCAATTGGGGTGCCCCTACGCTCGGCTGAGACTAAGACAGCCATTTGGGATAAACCTACCAACAACAGGAGAATTCAGAAAAGCTGCTTCAGCAACCTTCTGAGAATAATCAGGTGAGGTATACAGACGTATCAAGAATGTCTGATTTACAGTCGTCAGGAGCCAGAATATACAAAGCAGGCCATGAAAAATGCGAGAGCTTTTCCTTAGGGAAGTCACACGACGGTTTTCCAGGCGAAGGTGTTTGCAATACTCGAAGTGACCACACTACCAGAAGTCAAACAAGGAGCAGAACAGAACATCTTTATTCATTCAGATAGTCGGGCGGTCCTGCGAGCCATCTGCAGGAACAGGACGAGTTCAAAGCTCGTTCGGCATTGCAGGGATGCTCTAGAGTCACTGGCTGAAACAAAAAGTGTAACTCTGTGATGGGTTCCTGGACATCAGAGCATTAAGGGAAACGAGGGCGCCAATTAATCGGTCAAGCGTGGTTCCCAGACGTGCTTTACTGGACGGAAGCCAGGTCTAAGAGTAAGCAGTAGGTACGTCTCTCACCCTGGAAATGAGTGGGCATGGACACAGTTAGGAACATGTAGACAGACCAAGGAAATCTACCCTAACCCGAATAGATCCAGGGCCTCGGGGCTACTTGTGAGAAGTCGGCAGTGCCTGGGAGACCTTATAGAAATCCTCACTGGCCACTGCAATTTGCCCCCCCCCCCCCCAAGTCAACTACTACAACTCCTACTAGTTATAGGGTAGTAATAAAAGGTCTCTCATGGAAAAAATTATGGGTTCTTGAAATCGTATTCCAGTGGTAGACAAAACTTCTTTTTTTTTAACTTGAAAAAAAAGAGTGTCTTCATTTTTGCAAGTATTTCATTGAAAATTCGTTGCTTTACAACAAATTACGCGAATTGGGCTTATTTCAGATAATACAATGCAGCAGTAAGTCGAATCTAAAAAAAAGAGACTTATTAAACCTTCCAGTGGTAGAAAAAATATTTTTCTTTTACTTGATGATGGTGTAATAATTTTCGAAAATATTTATTTAAAAACTTGGTATTTCATATGCTAACTGAATTTATACTTAGTTATAGAGCAAGATATAAAAGGCCTTTCATTGAAAAATGTATGGTTTCTTGCAATCATATTCCAGTGGTGGACAAAATGTTTTTCTTTACTTAAAAACAATTTCTTAATTTTTGCTGTAATTAATTTTTTTTTATTTTAGTTTTTATTGAAAATGTGTTCTAGACTAACAGACTACAACAGACCAACAGTTGTTTTAGTTGTTTATCCTAATTAGAGCTGATTATTTGCATCTAAACATATTCCCTTTTCAACCCAGTTTTTTATAATTTATTAGGACCAGGTTGTTTTCATATAATTTTGGTACAAATCTAAACTAGCATGGAAAAACATATGATAATTTTGGCGAAAAGAACATATTTTTTTCACAACCTTCTAATCTGCGACTTTGAATCTAAATGTCATCTGTCTATTTTTATTTGTAGTTGACTAGATAGAAAGTGGTGAGAGGCTTTGCACAAATTTAAACATATATTTGCTTTTTCATTTTTTTCCGTTTTAAGTATTCATGTTTTGCTTCCGTTTTTGTTGGTTTTAATGAGTTAACATTTAGTGGCCCAAGTTTGATTTTCTTTAATTTTATCTGTAAATTGCATTCTGACGAGTAAATTCTATTGGCGCTCTGGTGCTTTTCTCCCAGAGAACAGTTTTATTTGCTCCCTAGATTTTTTGGCGCTAATGATCTCCTGACTCCAAAAGCGGGTGCGGCATGAAGATTTTAATAAAATTTGAACTAAATACATCTATTTCTTTGTTCTTACCTGTAATCTATTTATCACTGTGGTAGCAACCGGTTTAAAAGTTTTTTTTTCAACCAAACTAAAAGTACGTCATTTGTTGTCTCGATGCGCACACCTAAACTGGGCTTTCTAATCCTGAGACAAAAAAATTAGAAAAAATTCCTAAGCAGTAAAAGTCAAAAGTCACCAAGTCAAAAGTCACCGCTATTGTCATGGTGGCGCATATATGAACGATATTCATTCTTGAACACTAGGTGACACCAGATGGACTGGTCTGAGTGTATTGCCATCTTTATATTCTTCTTGAGAAAACAAAGGATGGGAATACTCTCAGAGCGCTCGAGAGCACTACCCGAAACCGTTCTTAAGTTGGTTCGGTAATTACATACCGAGCGCTCGGGATATCAGTTATACGATTTTTAATTAAAGCAGATATCAGTCTATCTCACTCTAGCTTGTTAAGATTTTAGGAGATGGTCTGTGTCCGGAGCGCTCGGATGGAATTACCGAACTCGGCTTAAGTCGAAATCGCATATGTTACGCAGAGTTCGTCTGTTAAATGTTATGTGCGTCATCATATTTACATGCCAATGTGATTTTTATTAATTCAGTATTGATAATAATGCTACAAATGTTTAGTTTACCATAATTTACCTAAACCATCTAAACCATTGGTTATGATTTAATACCATTAAAACCATTGAACATTGAAAACCTCCGTTCTAACACATTTTATTTATTTTACAAATAATATGCACCACTATAATTGGGTAACTACCTAGACCCGTTTAAAGAGGATGAGAGAAAATTGCAAAACTGCATCACTCTGAAATAAACTTTCCTGCATGCTTGAAAAAAAAATAGTATATGTTACTCGGAGTAAAAGGTTTTTGTGTGCTTCGCCCAGTTGCGGGCCTCAGTTTCGCTTCGGCCGTCAATCTCTGGGCTCAGCACGAAAAACCCCACTTATACTCCTAGTGACATAACCTACTATTACTCGTTAAATGATGAAGTGATGGGTTAATATATTCAAAGTTATGCGTTAATATATTCAAAATACCGCTCTCTTGATGTGACCAAAAACATCAAGAGAGCGGTATAAAAATGAAATATTGAAATAAAAGTATTGTTTTTAATAAAATTATATCTCTTTATGAGAGACGGGCGGTAAAGTAAAACTTTCCGCCCGCATTTTTGACCCTATTGCGTACCAGTTTTGCGTAAAACATTTTTTCGCTTGCTGTCTATAGCTACTACCACCACTGAACCAAATATTTAAAACGTCACTGTAAGTTTGAATTAACTTTTCAGATTGCGTCTTCAGTTATGCTCAGTTGTAATTCACATTATTTGAAATTGATTGTTTGCAGAAAAAACGTTGTATGCATTACGAGCAAAAAGTAACTTTTTTTGCTTTCGACTGATTCTTCACTCTCCGAGCAAAAAAGTTGTACTTTTCGCTCTTAATACTTCTAAATAACTATTGTAATAAATATTTTCAGGTAAAAAAAGTTCTTTTTGTTAAATTTCTGTTCATTTACCTTTTGCCTCAAGAAGCTTTTTAGCAAAAAAGTCTCTCCCTAAACATTCAGCAGGTTAAGCGACACTCTATTTAAGGAACTCTTGCTCGCTGCTCATCGATTTTTTACAAATTTTTGAGAATTTCTTATATCGTTACATACACCACCCTTATATGCTTACTTTAGAGTTCACTAACACAGAAAAGTTCTAATTTCCGTTTAATCGTCTTAATGAAAAGGTGCACTTTTTTCCTAATCTCCACAGATATGTGACCAATTATCTATGAAATGCATACCGAAGGCCAAAAGCTAAATATCTTTTACGACAGAAATCAAACGCCTTATATAACGTGATAATTTTTTTTGCAGAAAACTGCTGATACAATTAAAAATTACTTAAAAAACCGGTCACGAAACCGAACGAACCTATTAATTGCGCTCGCCTTCCCTGTTGGTTTATTTAAAAGTTTTAGGGAATTTTCTTTCCTGAAATTAAGCGAAACTTGTTGCCTCCTTGTACCGCTAGAGAATATCGAACGCTTTTAATTTAAAAACCTAGAACTCTCTAACGTGTGGTCTCTCTGCAAATTCAAACTCCCGCGGGACCAGAAATTTGCATTTAGGCTCTGAGGTTTGCCAATTACTTCGGCTCTATTGGCCCACATTTGGGTTCGATAATTACACGGGCAAACATCCGATGGCTGCGCCACATCCTAGCTTGTCCAGCAAGTTATAAGCTACTTAAAATCACTCTTGACAGCCACAGTATAAATTACCTAACAATGTTGTACATTATAAGCACATTAAAACTTTCACGAAAACCGAAGAGATTAACATGTCTAACTTCCTACAAGTTTCCTTGGGCCTTACTTTGTGTGGGTTGCTTACGCTATATTGAACTTGATATTATGCACACCTCGTTGCCTGGGTTTTTGTTATTTTATTGCTGGAACAGCTGTCGGTTCTTTCCATTTTTACGCCTCAAAGAAGAAATTTAATTACCTAAAAGCCAGCAGCCATTATCGGCGGTTATCGTGACAACAAGGCATAAACGGTATGGATCTCTTGATTATTCTTCCTTTATTAAAGGGTTAAATGATTAATTAATGTTGCGGCCTATAGACTTTTCCTATTTGGTTTTTATTTTTTCTTGATGGCATTTTTTAGAGCTGCCCAGCCGGTCAGGGCTAGTGAAAACCAATAAAACCAACACGCCGATGTCTAATTCTGGATCGCCGCCATTATAAATTATGTTTGCGTTTTTATTTCTCTCGGTCGGTTGCAAGAAAATTAATTATCTGAAAGGCAAAAGTCGTTATTGATGGGAATCGCCGACTGTCGTGACAGGAGAATACAATTAGAACTTTTTTTGTATGCTCGCACCGGAGAAACATCAATACTTTGGGTTAGGTTATCTTTTTGACTTTGTGAAATAGAAAACAAGAGAAAATGTATTACTTTTACATCAAATAAATTTGTAAAATAGAAATAGGTTTCTTTTTTTAGGTGAATTATCCACAAGCAACTTCTCCATAATACTTTACATTATGACTCACACTTTTTC
This sequence comes from Taphrorychus bicolor, assembly GCA_951812265.1. Classification (NCBI taxonomy): domain Eukaryota; kingdom Metazoa; phylum Arthropoda; class Insecta; order Coleoptera; family Curculionidae; genus Taphrorychus; species Taphrorychus bicolor. The sequence continues at coordinate 57,616,654 of OX638297.1, read as the reverse complement.
CATAATTGGCGTTAAAGCCAATTCGCCAGACTTATTGTCCCCTAAACTACATGATACTTTCTATTATAACGTGCGCTGTGCAATTAATGTATATTACTGGCTCTAAATCCCAAGACGCGATAAAAACGTTATCAGAGTCCCGCTTTTGTAAATTATTGTCTCGAATAACCCATTCTAACAAAGGACACTTATTACAAGAGCTCGCTCGCCTTTTGTTTTGCCTCTTATTCTAACTAGGTATGGCTAATAATGTCCATTAGTTGAGGACACGAGGATGGCACAATTTCATTTCAATTATTTTAACGTCTCAAAATAAACAGAGTTTTTATTCGAAAGCGGTTCAAACAAACAGGATTCCAAATTGATATTCCCGAATCAATGTTTAACTTCCTGTTTCCATGTAAATGAATTCAGTTTATAGTCCCCGAACTTTTTCCTGTACCGTAGCCGATTTTTAATTAAAGCCGCTGCAATACCATCAAGTGAACCGGGCTTCTAGTTTTATGGGTTTTTAACAATTTGAAATTCTAATTCTGAAAACGGTTTTAATAAAACTATAATCTAATTCCGTGCAATAATAATTATAAAACCGTTGTTTCAACGGGTTACGACGGTCGATAATTCGCCGAACAGGGATAGAGCGAATAAAATTTTATTATCAATTACCGTTTGTTCGACAAAAACACCCATTAATTTCGCCGAATCATGCACCATGAATAATATGGGCTGGAGGGAAAACAAATAATTTCAGCTTAATTTAACGGATTCGCAACGAAGTAATTGACTAGTAAATCAAACTCGATTGCAGGGCCGTTCACCTTTAAATTGAAGTGGAAAACTGATTTAGTAAATGAGAGCTTCAGTTTCGACTTCGGAGTCAGGTTTCGGGAAAAAAATCCATATAACGTTTCTTAATGAGAAAACGTTAATTAATCTGGACTTATTTATACTCTTATCAGGGAAGACTGACCGGTTGTTGTTGGTTAGCGGAGATTGGTGAAGATAGAAAAACTGAAATGGATTTAGGTAATATTCTGGTTTAAATACGATAGGCCCAAATTCTTAAAAAAATACCGTAACCAATGAATAGGAAAACAGGCTAGATAGACACATAGGCCAAGTGGGGTTTTAATTGTTTGAGAGAAGACAAAGTTTCAAATTCTTTTTTTTTTTTCAATAAAAGAGCACTTAATGAGAGGAGCATCCAGAGAAGCATTTTATTGCCATATAGTTCGACCAAAATCAGGCAATCAAAATCGTCACTGGATCATTGCCACTTTATTGAGAAGTTCTGGGTGTCATCACATTCAAATTATTGAATTAATGATTAGGTTTTTGTTTCCTCTCTCTCAGAATATTTTGAGTTTGGGGTGGCTCGGTGTACGTGGAATGGAAAAAAATTTATTTAAACTAAAATCGCTAGGAGAAATTGACAGGAATGAACCTTTTTGAGGTTCAAGTTTGCAAGTCGGGATTGTTTATAAGGGGACCAACTTTTCACCGAAAAACGAAGTTGATACAAAAATTATAATGAATGAACTTTTAATGAAAACAGTTTGAATTTTTGCTATATTCGTAAAGATTGGAATATCAACCTTTCTGTAAACGAGATCTCCAATTTTCGGAAACATAACAAGAGTAAGTAAGGAATCAAAAACCCTAATTATTGAGGTATCACTGGAGGCCCGATACTTATTCCATAAAATGTATTTTGACTGTTTAAACGATTGAAAGTTTTTGCTTTAATTTTTAGATGATAAGAAGAAGAAGAAGAAAAACGTTTATTGTGCATCAGAAACATACATGCACAAAAGGAATCATTCGATGCAGCGCTCTACCATGGTGCCCAAAAATACAGATTTGTATTATACAGATTTGTAATTACATGTTTCAAACTTAAAAACTAAAAACTACATCCTACATCTTAAGCAACAATAGATTGAAATAACTTTGTCTGAACACACTTCTGCTCGAAACAATCATCATACGAAATACATCCGAGTTCAATAGCTTCACAAGCTGGTACGAAAAACACGTCTTAAATTTTTCAATTCTCTGTGGGGGTATATTAAATCTTACAATATTTCTGATATCCATGTTGTGAATGTCCTGTCTCCACGCAATATAATCCATTAAGTAGGCAGGCTGCTTATTTTTGAGAATCGGATACACAAACATCGCAAATTGAATGTTCATTCTGAGGATAAACTTTAAAATACTATTCTGGATATAAGTGGGCGAGATATGACAACTTTTTGACTTCATAGATAAAGCGAATACAGCAATTTTGTGCAAATTGTATTCTCTTCTCAAACTCAGCGGACAGGAAAGCATAATAAGCAACATCGCAGTAGTCCAAGTACGGGTAAATTAGTGAGTCAACTAATAATGCCTTAGTATTGCGTGGTAACAGATATTTAAATTTATACAAACTTTTCAATTTCCAATATACCTAAGTGCCTTTGTACCTGTTAATAGGTAAGTACTCTTCATGGCGTTGAGTACAAGACCATGGCTACTGGACCACTTATCAATGAGTTTTAAATCTTCATTAAGGAGCTCAAATGCCCTGTTGGCATCCTCCGGTGGAAAAGAGGCAAGAAGTTGCGTGTCATCCGCGTAAAGATGAGCCGCTGAGAATCGAACTTGGTCGGGCAGAGAAGCTGTGTATATGCTAAATAGCGTTGGGCCAAGGATGCTGCCCTGGGGGGACTCCTCGATTAACGACCACAGCACCTGACCTAGACCCGAGATATTCCACAATATGCCTGCGGTCACGCAAGTAAGCGAAAAACCATTTACAGGCGGTCGACGAAAAACAACAATACTTTAATTTTGCAACAAGCAGATCGTGGTTTACAATGTCAAAAGCCTTACTGTAGTCCAACAAAATCAGACAGGAAACGAGAGACTGGTCAATTCCAAGTGCAATATCAGTAGTTAACCTAACTAGAGACGTGGCAGTACTATGTCCTTCTCTGAAGCCAGATTGAGTAGCCGGCAGAAGATTAAATGCGCTAATATAATCTTTAATCTTACCAAATATCAGAATTTCAAATATCTTTTCTAAGATTGGCAAGATACAGATTGGCCTAAGGTCACTTATTGAGGAAATGTTTGCGGTCTTAGGTATTGGTCTTATTAAAGCTGTTTTCCACTCAGTAGGATACTGGCCCCTATCCAGACGAACATTATAGAATCTGGTGACAGCTGAGATAATGAAGTCAAAACTGAACAGTAACATATTGTAACAAATTCCATCATAGCCTCTAGTCTTGGCTTTAATACGCCCAAAAACCTGATAAACATCATGATATTCAGAAATGTTAGCGAGTGAAAAATTATTTTCCTTTTCCGGGAACATTTTATTATTCTTATAATAATCAAGAGTCTCCCTGTTAATGTCTACCGGCATCTTTGAAACTCGTTCAAAGTGCTTACTAATTTCGTTGACATCACTGAACTGACAAGGTATGCCCTGCCTTTCCTTAGAGCTGCAATGAACATTCCATTCATTTAATTTAGACCAGGTCTTTTTCGAGTTAGACTTTACCTTTTGCAATTGAAAAGCCATATATGCCTTTTTTTCACTTCTGATAGCAAAAGCTAAATAATTTTTTATATTAAGATAGGCATCCTTATCAGTTCGAGAACGTGATCTTTTAGCAAGTTTAATAATCATTTTTATGGCATCCGTTATGTAAGGTTTATACTTACGTCTAGTATTTATGGTTTTTTTGTGGTGCAAATACATCAAAAACACTGACAAGTTGTTGGTTCATGGATCTCACAAAACTCGTCGGGAGAGTCAACATTTAAAAAAGACTGAAAGTCGACCTGGTTTATGACCGCCTCAAACAAATCCTTATCAAAATTACTGAAGTCTCTAAACGTAACCGATTTAGTTGTAGTCCTGTGATCAGTTAAACTAAACATCTCCATGGTGCCAGACCTAAGCAGGATTAAATCACAATCAATACATATCACATCTATCAATGATTGTGTGTCCCTTGTAACCCATATAGGTTCTTCTATAACTTGTGTTAATCCAAAAGTCTGTAACAATGCATCAAAATATAGTCTATCTCCATTACAACCTAATAAATTAATGTTCAAATCACCTAATAAAATAACATTTTTCTTCAATCTAGATCAATTTCAAATAATGACGTATTTTACGCTTTCATTAGACAAACGAAAACACAACCTTTTTTGAGGATCAGAATGTGAGTTTACTTTTCCGCGCGTTGCCCAGGACAGCAAGCGAAAAAGATTTTATCGCTTGCTGTCAATAGCAACTACCACCACTCAACCAAATGTTTAAAACGTCATTGTCAGTTTGATTTAAATTTTCAGATTGTGTCTTCAGTTTTGCTCAGTTGTGATTCACATTATTTGAAATTGATCGTTTGCAGAAAAAACGTTGTATGCATTACGAGCAAAAAGTAACTTTTTTGCTCTCGAGTCTTCACTCTCCGAGCAAAAAAGTTGTACTTTTCGATCTTAATACATAAATAACTATTTTACTCTGTGACAGGGTCGCTTTGTCAGTATTGCGTAATACAGACTCACCAACAATAACAGTACGATTTGCTGAAAGTTCTATAAAAAATTGCCGTCCAATTTTTTAGGCAATAAATCGGGTTTTTTTTCTAAGAAATCCTGGTGCTTATCAAAGTAGAACCTTTTGACCCCAACATCCTTGGGCCAGAACTCTTTATTATATAGACCATCTTTTTTATGAAGAAGACCGATGACCAAAAATGTTTTAAGCTAAGTCTGCTGCTGTTGGGATTTCTCTAACTGTAATTTCTTCGGTTCGAAAACCATCTTTGGGTTGTACAAAGCTTTTTATTATATCTTCAGTAGCGGTCCTCTTTACTCTATTCAAGTAAATCCAAGAACGCCTATCCCCTTCTTCAAAATTACTATTAGATGTTCCGGTGTCCAAGTGTTTACGCCTTCTCACGTTTATTTGCTTTGAGCCAGTATCGCCGTATTGGAACCTTTTTGAATATGTCGTATCAAAGTCAACGGCAATTGATGGCGATAAGATTGCAGGTACGGGGTCAGCCAAAGCCGATACCTGCAGCCTTTCCGGCCAATCAGCTGGTGGCCTAGCGTTTACTACGTCGCTATACTTCATAGTACCATGCTTGTTTACATTTTTTAATTCAAGGATGTGGATTTTCTCGTGTAACAAGTTGCTGTTTTCCTTTAATAAACCAATTTTGTCAGTGAGTTCATCCAACAATCTTTTAAGACAGCTAATCTCAGTTTTCATTGCATCTTTTTCTGAACGATAAATCTCACTAGCATTGTTGTTGATATTTCCTTAATCAGCCATTGCTTTCATGCAGCATACGATTTTCGTACCGTCGATACGTTTTACTGAATCCATCCTTTGGACACAACTATTGTGATAGATATAAAAACAGTTAATGCACACACAGACGTTGCAGGATTTTTTCCTACAGCACTTAAAACCATTATTTTTAGACTCTCTCGCGCTAGCTTCGGAATCGTCATCCGACCCGGCCGCCATCTTGACATATATCACATAACTTGATTCCTTTATAAAAAACTCTTCGGCATGTATGTTGGCATTCACCTCATTTATCACTTTCGTATGCTGCCACGTCACATCTTTGTGAATGTCCTCCTTCTCCTTCTCAAAAAAAAAACTGTTGTTTTGTTCGTGAATGTCTTGATTTTCTCTTGCACCCCCATTCGCAATCTTACCCAAAGATCTCTGGTTTCTTTCAAAGTCATCTATTGTTCCCAAATAGGCTTCCTCTTTCAAATAAGCCTGTCTTCCCTCATCCAATTTCTGTTTCTATCACCGATTTGCAAACTACCAAAGTGATCAAGTGGTGTTCAAACATCTGAAGAGAAGGTACATTTCCACTCCTTCTTCTGGTTTAATCGTTTTCTCCGGTCAACGTTTTCAGGAATTCCCTTTCTATTCTCCCTGTGTTACTTACCGCTTAGACTAGGTAGGGGTGCGTATGACAAGAACATATCATATTTAACATGTGTATAATTGGTGAAGTATCTGGACTTATGAGCTTTGAATGGTTGATATATCAGAGATCGTATCTCGGCTATTCGAACCAAAAAAGAATGGCAAATCGCCTGTTCTTGCACAAACGCTTTGCAATTACTTTTCAGTTGAAATAGCCAAAATACGGTCTCCAACTTATCAGCCATCCAAAGATCCAATTCTGGTGAGGGTAAATCCGAAACTAGTATGCACATGGATTGATGGACAAAGTGGAGACTCCATTGGTCATTCTTTTAGATATCTTTGCAATATGAAACTAGAACAGTCTCCGAAATTGTCTGAAAAGTAAATCCGAATTACCTGAAGCTATATAAACTAAAAATCAATTGACACGATACACCCCAAATTTTGAATGAACGTTAAAACTCTCTATCTCTAAAGCTGCTCAACCGATTTTCGTTGGAGATGCCACTGTGGTAAGATCAATCTATAGACTGCTTTAAGTGGTTATGTACTCGGTTACATGATTTGCAGGTTTCCTAATACACGCTTCAAAATAACTTGATGCATTTTTGGAAAACTTTTTGAGCATATAATTTTGCGGAAAAAAATTCAGAGCATTTTTTGATACGGAATATGTACGCGTCACACCTCGGAACATATTTGGTGTTTTTTGGATATTTTGCCGTACATATTTCTCGACTAGTTTGAAGGTAACCAGGGTCGTGTTTATATTCAAGAAGTGCAAAAGAAATAATGGTTTTAACTACAAGCTTATTTCTATCATCAGCTTTGTTATCTTGGCTCTGTTAGCTTGGTATCCACAGTGTTGTTCGCAGATGACGTCAGACCGTTTGCAGAATGTTTACCATCTGCAGAAGGCGTTCGGTGCGTATCAATGATTGGTCTCTTCACAGTCGTTAATGTGTCAACAATTCCGAATTAGATGACTTTCATTTTTGCCTTGCGTCCATTGGTCAGTGGTTCTGAGTGTGTCAGGTTTCTAGACAATGAAACCATAAGAACATTCAACAGATGGAAATTATAATCTGAAGCTTATAGACCTGTATGTCTACCGGGGTTTTGATGAGTGTTTGCTATGCCTATTGCCTTGCTGGGGTCAGTAATGAGCGTATTTATAGTCATGACTTAGCTCCGAGTAAGCCTGAAGTTTGACTTTGACATTTAGTCTCCATTTAAAATACATGGATTTACGTCAATAATTTTTTATTAAGCACGTGCCCTTGCTCAAGTTGCGACTATAAATACGGGCATAAGCTACTCTTCCTTGGTTTTTACAGTCAAGAGGCGGTGCAGCTTTTTACAAAATATTGAGGGTGCTCCCTTTTTCTTCAATGTAAGCCTCGAAGAATGTCATGTCTACAATAAAATCCTTGAGCTAAAGCACTGAACCAAAATTTGTTTGAACAAAAAATAAACTATATGATAAAACAGTAACAGTCCTACATATTGTTACGGCGAGCCGTAGCTTGGAGCGGAGCGCCAATGGAGGTTGGAGCTTCGCGTCTTGCGGTCTATCCGGGCGCTGCGGCATGGGAACTGTCACGAGTGATTTATTGCTCTGTTTATTTAGAACGCACTTATTTACGACCTTCTTTTTATGTGTCTGTTATCATTATTTTTCTTCTAAGAATATTCTAGGCTTTTCTGTATTTTTAAGATTTTGTATAAAAGGCGAATAGCGTCACTTTTAGTAGTAGTCTTATTTAATCGAGCTATAGGTAAGCTAAAGTACCAAAGGATAGTAGCAGGCTATAAAGTGTTAAGTAGTGAGTTATTTAGTAGTCGAATTGTACTTGTGTGTATTTGTAAGGTAAATAAATAGTGTTTTCGTATTAAATCGGTAGACTGGAATTATTGAACCCTGAGTTCGCAACTATTGGCGTCAGAAGTGCGATTCCAGTGGGAACTTGAGGACTAATATTGCTGAACTGTAAGTGAGTGCTTCATTACCGGACATTAAGTGTTTATGCCAGTTACTACAAGCCAGCATTAAGCGATGGAGGATCGAGTTGCCATCCTGCTCTCCCTTATTCGATGACAGAAGGAAGAGCAGGTAAAACGTTATAACGAACAAAAAAAGGAACAAGAAAGACGTGATCAAGTACAGGAGCGATGCTGTAACGAACAAAAAGTGGAACAAGAAAAACGTGATCATGTACAGGAGCGACGTCATTAACAATTCAAAGAAGAATTAGTGAACCATCTCACAGCTAGTAAGCAAACATTGGAAGCAATAATAATGCAATCCGTTAACGAAGGACTCGAAGCTGTCAACCAGAAGGTTCTCGAGCTAGAAAGGAAATTCCGGGAACAACTTGAGGACGACAACGTGTCTACAGAGAGTTTCAGCACAGCCAATGCTAAAATTAAGCCTCCCGATGAAGACGGTACTACGGCCTGGGATATTTATAAAACCCAATTTGAGGTAGCTGCAAAAGCTAATGGCTGGTCCGAGCCCCAGAAAGCTACGTCATTAGTGGTAGCAATTCGTGGAGAAGCTGATCAAAGTAATTATGCAGCTTTTTTACACATTTAGTAAACTCTCTGCATCTACGATTTAGAATGAGCTCAAAGAAACCGTGTTTCAGGCCCAGCTGAGGATGAGACAGCAAAAGTCAGGAGAATCCTTACAAGAATTTGAGGCGGACATAGACAGACTAATTCACCTGGCATATCCATCAGCCTCTGAATGTTTTCAAACGCAATTTGTCGCCGAAAGGTTCATTGCGATAGTGACATGAGATACCACTTACGTCTAGTAAGGCCTAGGAATATCTGCGAGGCACTAGTTCGGGTCCTGGAGTTCGAGGCTTCACGAGTGTCATCTAGTTCTTCTCCACGTGTAAGAATGGTAATTTGCGATGACGAGGGGGATACGTCTATGGCTGAATCCATGGTAAGTTTACATAAAGCCGTGAAGGATATCGCAGCCAATATGCAAGCCCTGTTGGGAAAAAATAGTCGATCAACAGGCAATCGGGGCATAAAATGTTTTAACTGCGCAAACTGGCACACGTCAAGAGTAACTGCCATAATAGCGCAAGATGTCCGTCACCGTCGTTTAGAAGATCAAGCGGCAACCAAGGCCGCCCTAGATTTCAGGAAAAACTAATTCCGGTCAATGCAAGGGGACAATTGACCGGGCCCGTTAAGACCCCCAGGGTCTTTAAAGTCAATAATTTGGGTGCCAAAAGTCCTACAGTGGCCGTAAGCATAAGGGACAGAAGATCCAAATTGAACATCGACCAGGAAGGTCTCACGGAAATGCCGATGCATTGTCTACACGGCCATGTAAAGAAGATAGTCAGCATTGTCAAAGAACTGCGCAGCGTTAGGGACTTCTTTCTGTAAGGAGAACGTCGCGTCGGTGGAAATAAACGATGGCTGAACCACACAGACGCTTCGCGACGAACAAATGAATGATCCAGATATTGGACCCATACCCTTGGCAAAGACTGACGACAAGAGACCAGAGTTACAAAATATTGCTAGTAGAAGTCTAAACCTGATATGGGCCCAGTGACACTCTCTTAGAAAAGAAAATGGATTACTGAAGAGAGCATGGGAGAGTCCGGATGGCAAGATCGTAGTCAGTCAGTTGGTTGTTCCTGGTAGCAGAAAATCGGATGTACTACAGGAAATGAACGACGGAATCAGTGTAGGTCATTTTGGGGTCAATAAAACCTTGGCAAAAATTAAAGGGCGGTTCTACTGGGTGAATTGACCTGAAGACGTCGAATCTTGAGGCCCCAAGTGCGAAGTCTGTTGTGCCACAAAGGGAGCTGGAACAAGATCACGAGGCCGATTGGTGCAGTACACTGTAGGTGCTCCATTCGAGAAGGTAGCAATTGATGTCGCGGGATCAATTTCTCAGACTGAGTCAGGTAACAAATACATCTTGGTCGCCATGGACTATTTCACTAAATGGCCTGAAGTGTACGCCCTGCCTAATCAGGAAGCAGCGACTGTGGCAACAGTGCTAGTAGATGAAATGTCCTTCAGATTTGGAGTCCCTCTCGAACTTCATTCTGATCAGGACCGAAATTTTCAATCGGCTGTTTTCCAGAAGGTCAAGGAACTTCTCGGAATTCGCAAAACGAGGACAACTATTTTGCATCCACAGTCGGATGGGATGGTGGAGAGGTTTAATCGCACTGGTTATACTCCGGCCAAAGTGATGTTCGGAAGGGAAATGGGGCTTCCTGCGGATTTGAAGTATGGAACACCGTAAAAAGATTCGCTCAACTCTGAGAATTTTGTGGGGGAGCTCAAGGAGAGGCTTAACAATGTTCATGAACAAGTCAGGAATAAACGGCGGATTTACAGTGATCGAGCCAAAGCAAGATATGACTTACTGGCTAACTGCGGCTTCCAGGATGGTGATTTGGTGTGGCTGTACAATCCGCGACTAAAGGTGGGGAAGTCAGTCAAAGTTAGCCCAAATTGATAGGGGCCTTAAACAATTATTAAGAAGATTAATGACGTGGTGTATAGGATCCAGCGGACCCCCAGGTCAAAGATGAAAGTTGTGCATCTCGATCGATTAGCACGATAACATGGAACTAAACTAAGAATCAATTGAAAAGATACACCCCAAATTTTGAATGAATTTTAAAAGTGTCTATCTCTGAAGCCACTCAACCGATTTTCGTTGGAGATGTCATTTTCGTAAGATCCATGTACATACTGCTTAAAGTGGTTATGTACTCGGTTATATGTTTTGCAGGTTTCCTAGCACAGGGTTCAATATAACTTGATGTATTTTTGTAAAAACTTTTTGAGTCGCGTCATATCTCCGGACATATTTGGTGTTTTTTGGATATTTTGCCTGATTCCATAGATATTTAGTTTTTTCTATAAAAGATGTATCATTTAACACTGGGGATCCAATTTGCTTTATAATACAAATATTAACAAAAATGTCATATTGAATATAAAGACTATGCATAGGAAAGCTAGGCGTATAGGCGTAATCGCTATGAAGTTAGACCCATCTACAGTGGCGAATTGTAAGTACAATTTTTTCAAATATCGAATGTCCACAATTAAGTGATGTGGAACAAAATGTATGGATAATTTTGGAATTCCGCTGCCTGATCATTGCAGCTATTAATGATGCCTCGGGACCTTTTTCTGTCCTTTATATCTTCATTAGTTTTTTAAAAAAATAGGTTTTCTAATAGTGTTCCTTGAAACATTTCAAAACCATAAGAAAAATAAATCTGCTATTCCATGAGCATTAGAAACATTTGGAATTGGACGAAGTGATATGTGAACCAGAGCTATGCCTAATTGTTTAGATGTACAGGGTGAGCCACAAAAATAACAGTATTCCTCATTGTTTTAATCCTTACATTCTGAATTTTGACTGAATGAAACTGAACTTCGAAAATTGTTTGTATTAATAGAAACAGAGCGAATTAACCGATAGTCGCAATTTTTAATGTGAATATGTTCAGAAAGTACGGCTAATCTGAAGAAGTATGTATAGCAAGATGTCACACGTAAAGATGAATAACATTAGGGCCTTGAAAACACTAAAAGATATTAAGTTGAATAAATAGGGAAAGCCTAGAACCATCTAAAGCTTAACAAACTTGTTTTTAAGAACTTGAAAACTTTCAACTGTGTTCGAGAATCTTTGAATAAATCCAAATCCTTGAAAATAATTCATCTAGGCTGACAGTCAAAGCAATGTCCACTCTTTTAGAGGTATAGTTGTAATATCATAAAAACGACTGATAAAATTTTAATCAGAGAAAAATTACATTAAAAGTAACAAAGCAACAAAATTTACAGCTTGTCAAAAATAAGGAAACAATAATAAAAAAAATGTTTTTGTTAAATGGTAATTTTGGATGAATGATGATCTGATGTGTTTGGGGCTCTATACTGTTTAGTACCTTATTGCAACAACACGAACTTGCAGCACTGCATCTACTAAGGTGTCTGAAGATGCAAATTTGTAAAAATGTTTGTTAAAATTAAAGCAAAAATCGAGTTAAACACGACTGGCATTGTCTAAACATGCAAACTTTTTTGTTTTTGTAGAAATTATTTTTTTTTATTAAAATAAGTGAAATGTGACTAAAAATGCTATTAGACTAAAAATCGTTTAAAACTTTCACAAAGTGTATAAAAATGCAAATTTTTTGAATTTTGTGTTGGAATTAAAGCTAAAATTGGATTAAAGACGACATACATGGTCTAAACATGCAAAGTTTGTGTTTCTGGAGATATTCAATTTTTTCGTCAAAATAAGTGAAATGTTACCAAAAACACTTTAAAATAAATATTTCGTGTTTTTCGAAAATGTCAGGTGATAATTAGTATCAAAACTCGATAAAAAATTACTCAATATGTGAAAAAATTAGAAAATTTTTTAGTTAATGCGTAAATTCAGATTTTGACCAAAATCGGTTGAGATTACTCAAATCGTTCAAAAATGCAAATTTGGATTTTGTGCAAATACTCAAGTGAGGAGTAGACTATAAATCGTTTAAAACTTACAACATAAAGAACCCGAAAAGCAAATTTGTAAAAATGTATGTTAAAATTAAAGCTAAACTTGTTTGCAGAAGATTAAAATTTTGGAATAAAATCAGGCTGATTCAAACTTCATGTTTTTGACAAAGTATGTTTTTGGTCTAAAATAAAATAAGTGAAATTTGACTTAAAAAGCTTCAAAATTAAAATTTGTCTTTGATCGGAATGACATAGTAAGACTGAAATTAGTCCCACAAATAATTTTTTTTCTAAATGCCAGGGCGCGTTCTAAGGGTGCCTATAATTAAACCTCCGAAGTGGGATATCTCTGAAACTATTGAACCTACAGGACTTTCTTTGATAAGAAGTGAAAGAGCACATAAAAAAAAACAAGAAACCGTTGGATTCACACCTATCGTTCTTCAGATTAGCAGTACTTTCTGAACATATTCAAATTAAGAATTGCGACTATCGGTTAATTCGCTCTGTCTCTATTAACACAAACAACTTTCGAAGTTCCGTTTCATTCTGTCAACATTCAGAATGTAAGGATTAAAAAAATGCAGATTAATGTCAATTTCGTGGCTCACCCTGTACATCTAAACAATTAGGCGTAGCTCTGGTTCGCAGATAACTATGTCCAATTCCGAATTTTTCTAATGCTCATGGAATAGGAGATTTGTTTTTCTGATGGTCTGAAAGTGTTACACTTGTAAAAACCTACTTTTTTTTTTTAAAGTAGTGAAGATATAGGTCCAGGTCCCGATGCATCATTAATAGCTGAAAAAATCAGGCAGCGGAATTCCAAAATTATCTATACATTTTGTTCCACATCACTTAATTGTGGACATTCGCTTATCACTTCGATATTTGAAAACATTTCAATTTCTGTTCGCCACTGTAGATGTGTCTAACTTTGTAGCCATTACGCCTATACGCCTACCTTGCCCTATGCACAGTCTTTATATTCCATATGAAATTTTTATCAATATTTGTATTATGGGGCAAATTGGAGACCCAGTGTTAAACCCCTTTTATAGAAAAAACTAATTATCTATGGAACCAGGCAAAATATCAAAAAAAAACACCAAATATGTCACGAGGTATGACGCGTCTTCATATACACCCGTGGCAGAGAATTTTTTTTCCTCAAAAGTATCTGCTCAAGAAGTTTTTACAAAAATGCATCAAGTTTTGTTGAACCCTGTATTAGGAAACCTGCAAAACATATAACCGAGTACATAGCTACTTAAAGCAGTCTATACATGGTTCTTATCAAAATGCCATCTCTAGCGAAAATCGTGGCTTCAGAGATAGACAGTTTTAAAGTTCATTCAAAATTTGGGGTGTATCGTTTCAATTGATTCTAAGTTTATATCTGTTCGGGACGAACAGCCTTAGGAGGATGGCAATGTTACGGTGAGAGGTGGCCGGGAGGCGGAGTCACCTTCGTGTCTCGCGGCCTATCCGGGCGCTGCCGCATGGGAAATGTCACGAGTGATCTACTGCTCTGTTTATTTAGAACGCAGTTATTTACGACCTTTTCTATGCGTCTCTTATCAGTTCTTTTTCTTCTAAGAATGTTCTAGGCTTTTCTGTATTTTTAAGATTTTGTATAAAAGGCGAGTAGCGTCGCCATTAGTAGTAGTCTTATTTAATCAAGCTATAGGTAAGCTCAAGTACGAAACGATAGTAGAAGGCTATAAAGTGTTAAGTAGTGAATTATTTAGTACTTGAATTGTACTTGTGTGAATTTGTGGGATAAATAAATAGTGTTTTCGTGTTACATCGCTACACCGGAATTATTGAACCCTGAGTTCGCAACAATATCAATAGTTCTGACACGCATAATCCTAACACTCTGGATTAATCAATATTATAATACAACCGACGATATTTCTGTACGTTTTGGAATTAAGCCCAGCAGCGAACTGAAGTTGTTTTAATTCAAATCAATTTTATTCGGCTGTCACCGCGAAAAACTGCAGTCAAATAAATTAATCAAACGCGAAATAAATTGCACGTCCTATCACGCATAAAATTGCAAAATTACTGAAGCTTTATCCGCTTAAATTTTCATTAAATTTGAATTAAACGTTGCAGTTATGTCTGGTCGTTGCTCAAACCCAAATTTTGCCTAAAAGTCGTTTCAGTCAAAAATTCATTTAAAGTACATACAAGAACTTTAAAACGCAATTAAAGTTCTTATGAGAACAATGTCGTTTTTAATTGAGAAGAATGAGGGTTCGATATTCCCATTATGAAAAGTCGTTAAAAGTTTAAGAGAAACGTATCGCGAGCACAGACAATAATTAATTTCAGTTTTAGTTTAATTTTAGTGGCGCATCGCGCTCAACAAGGATTTCCCTGTTTTATCAAGTGGGAAGCCCCAAAAGAGCTTCCTCAAAGGATAATTAACTATCCAAAGCCCCATCAGTTTCGTTTTAATTTTGAAGACGGCCCAGAACTTGTCGAGTAATGAAATCTAAATTTGATAACATCGGCTCAATTTTGGGGTCACCGCCGACGTCTTTGGGGTAATTAATTAGATTCCAAAGCTAGGCGAGCATAAGTAAATGCCGGCGTAATGAAAAATTAACATATGAGTAATAATTCTACACGGCAATGGTCAATGTAAATACAAGGGTATTAAAACGAAAGCCCGCCATTAAAAATTACTATACGTACTCGAAAGCAATTACACATCACAAAAAGCTATATTTACATAAATGAAATTTTGCTCGCTCTATAATTTGTAAGCAAATTGGTAGTTTTAGCCTTAAAACTGCCGTGTTGTGCTCGTGAAAAATGCTGCCAACAAAATAGCGAAATTACGACCCGACGCACGCTACTTTATGCTAACACACTTCTTTGTGGACCGGCCATCACGTGCCGTGTTGGGAATTTTCATTAACGAATTATTATTTTTTTATTAGCGATGTTTTTAGTGTGTCTTTGTTCCGAACTTTCTCCTGTTTACGATTTTGCTTCTCACTTGATTTTCTTTATTCTAGAAAATATATCAAAGGAACTGTTCTTGAACGCAACAAAAATTAGAATTTTGAAATGCCTGTAACTTAGTCTGAGATCTTAAATACATTTTGAGAGATTTATATGCGAAAAACTTATTTATAAATAAATATTTATTTAAAGTGTGCCTAAAAGTATATCTGTTTTACTAATGAGTACCTAGTTAAATATGCTTTTTTCTAAGTTAAAAAGCAAACTTCCTTAATTTTCAAAATATTCTGACCAACATTTTGAAATGCTTTAAACTGAGACAAATTTAATTCCTAATTGTTTTTATTTATTAATTTTTTTTCTAAAGAACGGTTCTAGAATGCTTAAAATTTGATTCTTTAAAGCAATACCCAAGTTTATAAGTTTTATGGCAGGAATATTACCCTTTTTAATATTAATACTTTTTTTACTACTTATTTTTGGGTGAAGGCTCATTTCTTTTTGGCGATTCGTTGTTGGAGAAGGAATTTCGAGAATTAAAATTTAAATTTAATACTTTTATTATTAAATATAAAAAATGTGAAAAAGCTATTGCGGACTATAACAATAAAAAAATAGACCCTTATTATATATTAAATATTTTCTTATTAAACCTAATATCTCATCACACGCTTTTCTGAATTTCGTTTTCTAAAATGCAATGACAGGACCAATTTATAGTAACGAGAATGTACTTTAGCGAAAATACTGTACTGCAAGAAATTTAGAATAGACGTAAAAATATTCTTAAAGTTTTTATAGAAATTGTTCCAGAAAAGAAAAGGCGTGTATTTCGTGCATAAATTTAATAATACGATGTAGGGGAAATCGGCGGAAATTGGGAGAAGGCAGCAATATACAACTACCTCTTCGTCAATTTATGCTAATGTGGTTTCGTCTAATTATGCATTAAACTTCATTAGGACTATGGGTAAAATTAAAAGTAACATGAACAATAGAAAACACATCCTGCAAATTACAAACCTCGAGAAATTTACGATAATATCTACTTCTTCCCAATTTCCGCCGATTTCCCCTACATCGTTATTTGATTCTGGGACACAATCTTCATTCAATTGTAAATTTAATGTCGTTACGGGATACGAGTTCCAATAATTTATAGCCAATTAACTACACACTATTATTTACTATTAATAATTAAAACACTTAAACATAAAATTACTTTCTACTAACAATTCGCACGGTTCGCTTGTGCCATTATTTTGCTTACTTAGTACACTGCACTATCTATTCCATCCCACCTCGCGCGGCTCGCTGGTTTATATACCCGGCCTGAACACACTCTCGTACTTTCGAGAACGGACGCGACTGTTCCCTGTTCTCGTTTATTCTAGATGGGTTCCTGGGGTCGCGGTCGGCCCTCAGCGATGCCGCTTCGGCTCGAATCTTTGTGGACCGATGGTCGGGCGTAGCATTGCGACCTCTTAGCTTTGATCGTCCCGATCAGAGAAATCTTCACGACTGTAAGTCTTTATCCGTTCAAGTTGAACCACTTTCATTTTTGCTTTTGGGGTACGTTGTATACTATATACGTCGTATAATGTATGGCGTTGATCCGTTTGATAAGTGTATATGGACCCTCCCAACTTGGAGACAACTTGGAAGACTGTCCTTTCTTCATCTGTGGATTATACAACCACGCCATGTCACCTGCCTTAAATCCTGCAGAATTCACCCTTAGGTAATATCTGGCTTTCATCCGATCGCTGGCAATCTTTATCTTTGTCCTCACGTTTCGATGGATTTTCTCTAATCTTTCTCGAAGTTCAGTAGCATAGTTCTGAACAACTTGCACCGTTTCTTCTGGTGATCCGTACACCAAATCTACCAGAAGACTAAGTTCTTTACCGAATATATCCTTGGATGGGTATGTCCTGTCGGGTTATGCACTGAACCTCTGTAAGCCATCATTAGAAGAGGCAGAAATTTTTCGCCATCCTTCTGGTGATTCGCTACCATTTTGCAGAGGTATTGTTCCATAGTTCGTTTGAAACGCTCGACCATACCATCTGATCGTGGATGGAGAGAAGTTGTCTTTGTTTTGCGGATTTCCAGAAGTTCCATGATCTTCGTGAAAAGTTGCGATTTAAAATTCCGTCCCTGGTCCGACTGAAGCTCTAATGGTACTCAGAATCTACTGAAGAATTCGTCAACTAAAACCCTTGCCACGCTGTTAGTTTCCTGATTTAGTATTGCATAAGCTTCAGTGTTTGACAATGTACGCATGATATCTGCAGCCTTTAATGCAAGTGGACTGTATATTTAAATGATTTATTTTTAATTTAATAAAAAACCTATAGAAGCGGAGAACATCGTAAACATTGTATATATGAGCGGCCGCTGAGATGTTGATTCCTTGGTCTTGGTAAGTAAGGATTCGGAAGTGCTTTGCGCTTGTGGTGCATTTGGCTTTAACATTTTTTATGTGCATGTTAAAATTAAGCTTGTGGTCTATTGTAACAACTACATATTTGGCAGCGTACTGAGGAAAAACTGTTTTATTGTAAATATGTAATGTTGGAGACTCAGCATTAATTCGGTAGTTGAAAATGATGAGTTGAGATTTAGCGGGGTTTGGTTTTCATCTCCATAAGCTGAACAAACTTGAGCTTCTGTCCATCAGATTTTGCAGCAACACCATTGTAGTTGTAAGGGTTTTATTATGGCATACAAGTGCAGTGTCGTCTGCATATTGGAAGATGTAAGATAGTTTATTGATGGTCTTGGTTGGTTATAGTGAATAAATGTCATGGCAAAATAAGTTGTAAAGCAAAGGTGAGAGTGGGGATTCCTGAGGAACACCCTGGTGAATTAAGTACGTCTTTGAGAGGCTGTTCCCTAATTTGATTTGAAGTGGCCTCTGCAAAAGATATGATTTTATTTGGTGAATTAGGTAGGCAGGACAGTTGAGAGTGTAGAGTTTGTACAGTAGTCCATGATTCCATACGCTATCGAAGGCTTTATTTATGTCTAGAACTACAGCAGCCAATCAACATCCTTTAATTTTGGTAGCCTGAATGTTTGAGGATAATATGGTGACAGGGGGGGTTGTAAAATGTTTTCTTTAAAACCAAACTGGTACGTAGGAGTGTGCTCGCAAAGGCTTTCTTTTATACGCTGTTCTATTATGATTTCAAATGTCTTTCCTAATACTGATAGAAAAGTAATTGGTCTGTAGCCACTCACCTGTGAATGATTAGAGCTTGTTTTGGGTATCGTGACGACTTGTCCATTTTCCCAAATGCTTGGAAAAATTTCGTTCACAAGGCAGTAGTTAATCATATTTATGATTTTTGTGTGTATGTTTCTGGGCAGTAGCCTTAGTGTTTTTTGGTGATGTTGTCGAAGCTAGGAGCATTTGATTTTCCACTATTTATAAGGTTGAATTATGTGTCTTTGGTTACTTGTTCCCCATGTTGGTGTGTTTGTTGGAAGAAGTTGTGTGCCCAGTTGGTGATTCTGTAGTAGTTTTCGGGACAAAACTGAGGGTAATCATCAAAAGTGTACGTTTCTTTGAAGTGGGATGCAAACGCTTCTACTTTTTCCATGTCCCCGTTCAGAATTTCAACATTTACTTCAAGGTCTGGTATGGAGTTCTTAGATTTGTATTTCGTATTTGTCTTATTTGCCTCTTATGTCCTGAGCATTTGCTATAGTGCTGCAAGTTTTACGCCATTGATTATCACAAAATATCCTAATAAGACTTTGGATATTTTTGTTTTAGTCGTTTAGTTCTCGCTTGTCATCCGGATTTTTATGTTTTGCGTAGCCTCTATACAATTTCCTTTTATTTTTTGTCAACCTCATAATAAAAGGTGGTAGTTCCGTTACTCAGTAACTCTTTCTGGATTTAGGAGATTCCTCTAATATCGACTGAGCCAAGTGGTTTGTAATGCAACTAAAAAATCCAAGCAAACAACCTTACAACAATTTGCCTCAACAGACGATAGACTACTCATTCAGGAGACTCCAAACAGTAAAAGCGAACTGGAAAAAACATCTATAAACCATACAATAAAAAAAAAATCACCCAAACATGGAGAGAAATAACATCTAGAGAATACAAACATCTATTCTATCTCGAACCTGCGACAAGCATAAACAGAATGCACATATGAGAAGCCTGGGAGAAGTTTCACCCCAAATCAGATAAAGTTATAAATGAGACTAAAAAAGAAATGTTGTTGAAATCAGATCTTGACAAAAACAACATCACTGTTACGCTAAAAGTACTGCTAACTAGACAAATAACAACAAATATCAAGAATCTAATGCGTCAAGTCACGTACAAACAAAAAAACCTGACGCTGACAACGCCAGCTATTCAGTGGTCATTGGGAACATGGAAGAAGAAATAGCAGACGTAGTAAATACTGGCCACTTGAAACAATTAAATGTCAGTCACAGATACTGCAAAAGAATAACATCAAGAGCAAATGGTCAATTAACAAGTCTTATAAGGATCATAACGGGCTGCAATAAATCATTTGAAAGAGTGTTAAACGAAGGACTCTTTTATGTGCATAAGTATTATCCTATATACCCAAGCTCTCCAACACCGCAACCATGACACCGATGTAACCAATTTACACACAAAACAGAAAACTGCCAACAAAAACCAAAATGCACAAAATGTAACGACCCACACCACTTTACACAATGCATTTCGACCTTACCACCCAAATGTGCAGCTTGCGGAGCAGAAAACTACGGAGCCTGGTCGTTTGTATGCTCAAAACGCCCAACGAAACCTATAGAAGGTATTTTAAGCACCCAAATTAAGCTTATAAACAAGAGATCGGCAGAACTTCCCACAGAAACAACAAAACACAGCAGAATTCACCAACCAGTCACCATACATGACACTATAATTAATACATATATTACAAAACTAAACAAGAAAAAATACAGTAATAGAGACGAACTATGTACAAATTTCATTTGTACCTATTTAATTCATAATTTATATTAGAAATAAATATATCTACTGTTCTTATTTTATTATGTTAGGTTCGCGTATCATATATTTTTAGGCTCCAAACGTAATTATCTCAGTTTCAGTCAGGTTCAGTGCCATTTAGGCTTTATTTCTGGAGATTCCCAGTCATATAACCATAGAGTATGCAGATACAAGACTAGCTTACTCTTATATCGTTTCAAATTAAATTTATGGGCAGTGTAAAACCCTACTAAATTTCGAAATAGTCTAGGTATTTTTGTAGAATATAAGCAAAACCGGGTCGGATATAAAAGGTCTTGGCCAAGCTCAAACTCGGTCTTACGTAAAGAAGGCCACCCTCACCAAAGAGGGCTTCAGGTTGGCACCTGACACGGTAGAGGACTACCATAAGGTGGTACGCGTGCTGGCCTCCGTAGAGGGTAGGTTCCACACCTACACTCGGCCGGAGGACAAGTGCACCTACGCGGCAGTGGTCGACCTGAGGATGTGGACCAGAAAGCGGTGGAGTTCCTCGAAAAGAACGTCGCGGCAGACCTGTACCGCATGAGTAACAGGAAAACCAAGCAGCAGTTGGCCCTAGTTTTGGCCAAAAGTTTAGATAACCTGATTTTCAAGGTAGAGAGGCTGCTTGGTCTTTCTGTGAAAGTCGAGGTGCAGAAAAAGAAAAAGATGCCAAACCAATGTTACCGCTGCCAGCGATACGGCCATGGGAAATCTCAGTGCCACCACGAAGAGCGCGGTGTTAAGTGCGCGGGTCCCCACGCAGAACGCGAGTGCACGCTTGCGAAACCCGCGGACGGGACCCGCAACACAAAGTGCGTCCTTTGCGGGGCAGAAGGCCACCCTGCCAACTGGCTGGGGTGCCCCAAGGCCCCAAAAAGCGCGCAAGCAAAGCCCTAAACTCCCCACCAGAAAAAGAAGGCGGAGGGTATGGCGCCGGGCCAAAAGCCGGGCGCAAACCCGACAGACAAAAAGGGCAAAAGCCCCAAGAAGGACGATGGCCTCACCAAGGCCATCGAAGCCAAGCTAAAGAACTGCTTGGGAGGATGGATTCGCGAGGCACTTCGCTCAAGTGATTGATGCTAGACACCCCGAGTCCCTCACCATCATGTCCTGGATCGTAAACGGGCTGCGACCCAGGAAATACGATGTGGAGCTCCTCTTGGCGGAAAGGGGCCGGAAATTCTGGCTCTACAGGAAACCAAGATTGGTAGCCGCCTTCGTGTAAACTTCCGAGGGTACCGCACGTACCGTTACGACAAAAGATACCCCAATAACCCCAATCTGAGGAGAACAGGTGAGAGTGTTCTTGGGTATTCGGTCTGGGCAGTGTGGAATAAAACTGAGAAATAAAACTAACCTGAATAGTTTTATTCCACACTGCCCAGACCGAATACCCAAGAACTACACTCTCACCTGTTCACACTAATCGGTCAAGAATACTGTGTGCTTTATTCTGATGACGACATCGTATACCATTGCCTGGGGGTCCAAGACACGGAGGTTGGTGCAATCCGTCGTCGTGGGACCAGCCTTGGTCAGATGAGGGTCGCGCCGGCGCACAAGCCTCCGCAGAACGAACTGCAGCAGGAAGATTTCGACATTCACCTAGGTGGCCAACAAGCACTAGTGCTGGTTTGCGAATTCAATTGCAAGCACCGCTCGTGGAACTCTGCAATTGGTAATAAGCAAGGTGTCCGCTTATTGGAAATGACGACCGCTGCCGGGGCAGTGGTAATGAGGCCCGAGGAATCGACATGCCTACTCAACGGAGGCGGGAGACCGGACGTACTTGACATCGCGGTGTTGAGGAACGTCCGCTCCTGGTCGGAATTGGTGACGGTAGATGAAGGTACCTCGGATCACAATCCAATAAAACTGACCCTTGAAGCGAATTCCGAAATCAAAACGACCCGCTCTAAGCATACTAATTGGAAACGGAAGAGCATTTTAACGCACTTGCGACCGTCCCAATTATTGCTGAGGTGGTCCAACTGGAGGGTGCCGTGCAAACGTTCGAGGAGGACGTGCTGCAGGCTCTAAGGTTATCCACAATTGAACGCCAGGTGCAAAAACCACGCGGTCAATGTGGAGAAACTCCCGAACATATACGGGTGCTCGTTAAAAAACAGAGACGGCTGCGTAGATTGTACCGCAACGGCCCCTCACAGGACAATCGCAGGTTGCTTAACGAAAGCAGCCAGCGATTCAAAATAGCCTCGCGAGAACACCGCGGCCGATGCTAGGAAGATTAACTGAGCGAGCTGGAGCCGGGTTCGTCCGGCCTCTGGCAGTTGCAGAATAGCATACTAGAGACAAACGCCATACCACCGCTACACAGCGTAAATGGTATGGTGTATAGCGATGAGGACAAAGCAGAAGCATTTGGCCAAACACTCGAAAGTTTGTGTAGGCCAAATGATTACCCTGACGATGATGATCGTCACATCCTAGTGGTTGAGGACCGTCAAGCACGTGAGGGGCGAGGACCCCAGGGTCAGCATGGACCCGGTTAGCCCCGGCGGAATCAGGGATATCTTGAGGACC
Organism: Taphrorychus bicolor; assembly: GCA_951812265.1. NCBI lineage: Eukaryota > Metazoa > Arthropoda > Insecta > Coleoptera > Curculionidae > Taphrorychus > Taphrorychus bicolor. The sequence continues at coordinate 57,593,612 of OX638297.1, read as the reverse complement.
CTTGTGGAACGAATGGTTCCGGGGCGGGACGGCATCTCCAACAAGGTGCTGAAAAACCTACCTAGGAAGCGTGCAGCCTGTCCTTGCGCCGTGGAGAACGCGACGCTGAGGGTTCGGCACTTTCCATCGAGGTGGAAACAGGGAGTGGTGATAATGCTGAACAAGCGGGGCAGGGATAAGACATTTCCGCATAACTAATGGTCCATCACATTGCTGTGTGGGGCTGGTAAGGTTGTGGAACCTATTATCCTGAGGAGACTCCAAGACGGGTGTACATATCTAAACGTCGTGCCCGTCGAACAATACGGTTTTCGGGGACTGCATTCGGCAGAATTGCAGGTCCTGAGGATCGTAGAGAGCATCGCAGAAGGCAGGAACTCCAGACTACCTTCTGGGTTGGTCCTGCTGGATGTGGAGCGAGCGTTCGATAAGGTCTGGCGAGAGGGCCTGATCTACAAAATGAGTGACTTAGGTTTGTCGGCAAACATTTGCCAACTTATCGACAATTACCTCACAGATCGGACAGTCATTTTAAGGGTCAGAACCTCCCTGCCGGCGCCCAGAGCGCTAGAGGCAGATATCCCCCAAGGGTCGGTATTATCGCCGCATCTGTACACGCTGTACACGAGCGATATTACTAGAACACCAAGAACTACGCTCGCGCTCTACGCCGACGACACGGCTCTTCTATCCAAGCACCGGAGAAAAGATGTCGTGCAGCAGAATTTGCAACATCCAGGAGTGGCTGGTACGTTGGAGGATTAAAATTAATCCAACCAAACGCGAGGCAATCCTGATAGGTAGACGTTGCGATGCCATCCCTTATCGACTTGTGATCAATGGAATCGAAGTGCCGTGGCAAGGCTCAGCATCTGGGGGTAGTCTTGGATAAAGAGCTGACTTGGGGGCCCCATGTCAGGGTCGCCGCTGCTAAGGCTAGGGGGGCTATGGCCTCACTATACCCCTTACTCAACCGAAGAAGCCATCTGCCCGTGGGAGGGAAACTCCTGCTGCTGAAGGCCATCATGCGGCCGATCCTAACATATAGATCGGCCTCATGGGAGAGCGCGGCGGGGTACCGCCTCTCAAGAATAGAAGCTGTTGAAAACATTCACCTCCGTATGGGGATGAATGATCCATTGTACATTGGTAACGAAGAAATTCGTGCTAATCTGCAATGGCAAAAAAAAAGTGTGCGACTTCATGAGAGTCAAAGCCGAGAAAACATTCCGGCGAGCTGAAGCACATGACCAGACGCCCTGCTGCGGACTTTGGTTCATTACGAGCAAAAAAAACAAAAAAAAAATCTGCCTTTTTACCATACAACGGCGAACTGGTAACACCGATTTAAAATTAGTTTAAATTCTTTGAGTTGTACATATTTATTTAAACTACTAAAAATTCTTTGTTGTGTGTTGGTCCTTCGAGTATTCACATATTAGAGACAATCTTCCCTGTGATAATATACCTTAACCGCGGATTCCTCAAACAAACTAATTACAAAACTAAAAAAAAAACAGAACACAATATAGACACCTGTATAAACTTTTCATTCAACCGAGTATACGTCCTGATGTTTGACATGGAAGAGCCCACAAAAACCTCACCAGCCGAACCGATAATGGGCTGTCAGGCGAATGTTGAAGTTACTAAACCAACTAAACAGCAATTTTCATCTCTACTTCATGTTTGACTTAATCCACGTCTTGCTTGACTTGATCTACGTCTTGTTTGACTTCAGTCATTTTGGTTGAGAGAAGTTCTTGCAACTCGCGACGGCCATTCGTTAATGCTTGAAACAGAGCCGCTTGATTCTTTGTTCCTTTATCTCAAGTTTCCTTCGTTTTTCTTGTTACTTTTTCTCAAGTTGCCTTTGATTTTCTTGTTCTTCCAGAAAATTTCTTTGTTCCTTTTTGTTGAGCTGCCTTTGTTTTTCTTGTTCCTTTTTCTCAAGCTGCCGTTGTTTTTCTTCTCCTTCCAGAAAATTCCTTTGTCTCCCTTTGTCCTTCCATAAGTGCTGCCAGTTGCTCATTCATGATTTTTGTCGTAGATCGATTATATGGCATGTAGAAGACACCGAAGTTCTTGCACTGCGCACTGCAAAATTCCATGCGCGCGTCGACTTTTTGTCCGTACAGACACAAGTTTTGTTACATTTTTTTTGTATAATAATTTAGCCTCACTTTTCTATGTTATTGTTCACATAAAAATCGTACAATTATTTTATTTAAACATTTACTATCCTTCAAATTAATTGTTTACCTTCCATCCGCCATTTTGTTTGTTTGTTTGTTTATTCATTGCAAAAGTTATACAGCTTCAGGGCACCTTATTGTCCTTTAACATACAGTCTACAGTCAATTCACTTACAAAGGTCATATGACCTCTTTATTTATCATCAATGAGGAACCAAGATTCAAGGTGAAAAGTTAGTACAATTGGCATGAATTCACCTTTTGGTCTCTAATCCATTTTTTTACTTTACTGACACATTTTTCTTTGGGCTTCTTGGCAATGCTGCTGGGCTGAAAAAAATAGCGTTTTATATCGGATTTAAATTAATTGTTAATTACTACCTCCTCATTATATGTGGTTTGTGGACCTCTTAGTCAGGAGACTGATTTTTCTGCGAGGAAGGATAAGCAGCAATTGACAATTATTTTCTGGATTCAAAATACCCGTGTGACAGAGCTAGCACATGGTATTTCTCTTCAAGGCCACACACCAACCTTAGGTATGTAAAGCTTTATTATCGACTGTACTAACTTTGAAACTCATGGTATTAATAGTCTCACCCCCAAATCAATGCCCGCTCCTCATTTTCGTATTCTCTTGTAGGCCTTCTTCTATTCTCCTATTCTTCTATTCTGCTATTTGACTTTTCAACCTTTAACTTCACCTCACTGGCCATCTACTGGTATCACTAGCTGCCCTTTTGCGTGGTACCACTGGGACTACTATTCACTCATCATCAGCACTATATCTGCAAGCACACCTCACCGCAGCACGCACTTCAACACACATGTACACACCAAGCCCCGAGGCATAGGCTGCAACCAGGTCCGGAAATTCCAAGGTGGGTTTGTTCCATTTTTATTCTTTCTGTTCGGAGATGACTGGCCAACTACCTGTTCAAGCACTTTTCGGTGCCTATATGCACTATCTATTTGATCCCATCTCGCGTGGGTCGCTGGTTTATATACCCGGCCTGAATCACTCTCGTACTTTCGAGAACGGGGGCGACTGCTCCCGGTTCTCGTTTTTTCTAGATGGGTTCCCGGCGTCGCGGTCGCCGCTCGGCGTTGCAGCTTCGGCTCGAATCCGTGTGGACTGACAGTCGGGCGTAACAATAATTTAGGAAATAATTTTTGTGGGTTAAAAGAATGCCCTAGCAATACAAGAAACATTTCTGTAGACTTTGAAAATCAATCAGTATAAGTCTTTCTAGTAGAACGTTATAATTTAACAAGTTTTCCGAATGCCAAATTGGCAGTAATTATCTAAGAAACTTTAGCATAAATAAAGTTTAGCACCCTCTTTCTCTGAAAGGTAGCGTTAGAGGTACTTTTTGTCACCTTTTTAGTATATGTTAATCAGCTGTTAATTTATAGCATTTAACTCCAGACTTCTATCTCTACTTATCAAAGTCCTAGCCCACTTTGGAACTCAAAAGAGCCGATTTTAGAGCAGCATAACTACAAAAGCGGGTTAATAGGTAACCCTCCCCCTGCCCCCTTTACAATTCTCAAATTTCAACACATCTTTCACTGCTCTAATTAACCCGATGTCACGTCGATTTCGACTTCGGCTGATGCCACCCCTTCGGCCGAAACACGTTCCGGTGATTGATGCGAGCAAGAAAATCCACTTCGTAGCTGATCGAGCTACGAACTACGTGTCTCGTGAGCATATATATTTGAATTATTACACATTTTCTGCAAACTTAATAACCTTTTTGAATGACTGAAGAAGATCGATCAGTTTGTACCTTCACATACGCGTCGACATTTCATCGTAGCAGTCGGGTTTTCCGAAAGGGATTAGAAACCCTGTTGTAGACAAAAGGGGGCTATTTATTAAATATGGATGTTGCAGGCATGGTCTTCATTATAAAAAGTTTTAAGAGCAAATTCTCAGACAGAACGTGGACAAAAGTCTATTTAAAAGAGAAAATTTAGCTGATTAAACCTAGAGAGCACCTGCTGTGCTTGTAAACGTTTTCCAGCATCTGGGCCGCAGTATTAATTCAACAAGGGAAGTAAAGTAGCTCGCCGTGGGGAGGTTTGGGTGCAATGTCGAGAAATAAAGATAATGAGAGAATTTTATTTGTTCACAGTTGTAAATATATTGCTTAAGTTCCTACCTACCGTTGACATCGAGGGCATCTCGCGCACCTGGTGCTATCGTGTGCTTGGGGACTATTTACGATATCACTTCCGAGGATTTCCTAAATTATATCCAGACGCAAGTCTTTGTTTAGACTTTATTAAAAAATATACCTCATCCAGCATGGGTGAAGCCAGAAAAAAAATCGCCTCGTTTACATACTCACTGAAATGATTAAATAAACTCGAAACCAGAAAAGCAATTCGCGTAATTTATTCAAGCGTTCTTTCCTCAACATGCTGAACCTCGAAACAAATCGAAAATATATGGAAATTTCCTCTCCAGAGTCTATTCAGGAAACGATAACACATCCATACCGCTAAATTAATAATTTTAAAAGCCTCCATAAATGTTAAATTGACGTAACTGGTTAATGTTATTTAAATAAATGGACTTGCGAGATTCGGTGTAAGCCTGCTTAAATTGGATTCCCATGAATTAGAGTTCGGTTGGGCATTATTTTATTTTATACGGGAATATGGTTAGCCAGTTGAATAGTTTTTGTCAAAATCAGTTAGCATTCTACTTTTTTCCCACAATAAAAATCTACTTTTTAACTTCTTTGCAGCAGCTAGCAAGATATGACAAAATGTTTTTTAGAACACTCAGAGCTTATATTGCCTTGAAATTTGGGTCAAAAGCTATAAATTCCAAAAATCTCATTTCTGCCTTATCTCATACTTCAAGATTGATTAGTCAGATATTCGTATGACTTTTTTCATTAATTCTTTGCGTGCCTAGCATACCCACTTTAAAGGCAGTTTCAACCCTGACATATACATGTACATCCCTCTCCACACTATTTTTCACCCATCAGGTAATTGGTTTCGGAAATTAAGGTTGCTTGAAGCAACCACCTTGAGATACCGATCTAGCTTTCGTCGAAATGTATACGTAACTTTTCCCTTCCCTCCTCTAATAACCCTACATAAATTGATGGGTTTATAAAGATATCGGGCGAGGATGACGGCAAAAATATTAATGGAAGGCTTTGTTAAATGCTCTATTCAATATATTATACAATGGCCGCGCTTATGGACAAACCAATATTGGTTCCTTGTTAACAATGGAGCAGCCATGGGACAATAAATTCAAAAGGGAAGTTATAATATATTAGATTGGAGCGGGTCGAAATGGAGAGAGAACATATTAATTCACTTCTTGCTCAGGAATTTTATACGAAAATAATTGATTAATAAATAATCGAATTATTCGAGTCGCTGTGTATACGCTCTTATCCCTAAACGACGCATTTTGATATTGCCCGCCCTTCATCGAAAATGGTTTATCAATATTTAATATAGCCTGTCAGTTTTCGAGGAAGCATGCTCTTTGCTTTATTTGGGGGTGTGGACTCTGTAAACATCGTTTAGTACATCATGCAACGTACTGAATTTCCTTGCACCCACACGTTTAGCTTCTCGAGACATGCAAACTCCTGCTTTTTACATTATTGGGGCTGCGGTTATTGCGACTATAAATATCGCTTAAATAGAGCCATTACAAAAACTCACAATAATTTAGAGCAAAAACATTTTTTAAAAAGATCGATCTTCCTTAGGGCCGTTCTCCGACGTGCCGGGAAGTAATTCCCATCCGAGAGTACGAGAAAGAATGCGGCCTCGCGGCAACAGACAAGGAAGTGTCTAATTTTAAAAGTTTAAAGAAAAATTGTTTTAATAAAACTTGCTCGGTTCCCCCGGCACAATAAATCGCAAAAAATTGGGTGACTAGGGGCTGATGTTTTCGCTTAAATGAAATGCGTTTCCCGTTTAAAGTGAATTATTAGCTAAAGTATTATTTTCTCAGCACTAACTTGATAAACAGTAAATTATTGACCGATTATTATTAACTAATAATCGGTCAATAACTAAACATAATTGGCCTAGGTTTTTGCTCAACGGAATATGCTTTATTGGGAAACAATCCGACTATTTTGACCAATAACATGATTTTGCAGTGTATGTTGGTGCCTGCCGCTTAATCTAAACTAATATTAAATTATCGGTAAAGTATATGCCAATCCAGGTGCAGACTACACATTTCCGGCACCACTGTCCTTACCTCTGAAACTTATAACAAATCTGATAGTGACCTTATAAGACTGTAAACGCTTTCACTATGAGGCGCCGTTTGTGTCATATAAGAGTGCCCATATTTTCAAAACATACCCCTGTATATATTTGTACATCCTAACTTTTATTTTATTTTTCTTAGTATTTAACTATTTCACAGTAATATTTATATTTTGCAAAATATAAATATGTGTTATATAATATTACGACCATCCCAATATATACAACTTAAGCTTTGCTTCTCGCTCGCCAGTAACGACATCCTTTCCGCAGTAGGGACAAAGAGAAGTTTGGCAACATCTAGGGATGTGTGTCACGTATTGAGCTCGTATATACAGAGAGCCCTCGTGTACCTGTTAATTTTTAAATTTTGGTCGCCCTTGCAACGGTAAAGTTAATTTTAAAACATCTCAGCTCATTATAATTTCCGAGAATTTTGGTCTTGATAAGATAAACTGCAATAAATTTGGGCTTTTCGTACAGCTGGTTGCCACAGTTCTATTTGCGACAAACTGTATATTTTAATAACAAGACTCTCACAAGCTATGGGGGGATATTAGAATTGTCTTCATTCTGGAATTTTAAGGATTACCCGCACTTTGCTGAAACAAATTACTTCCAAGAGGGCTGTCCAGTCCTCAAATTTGCCCATGTTGTGAACCCTTTTATGTGTAATAATAATGCAGTTGATGAAGGGAAAATCTTCACAACTATGTAGAAGGTTGATGTCATGTTTATCGAGTAGGTATTTCTACAACTATTGATAGTTTTGGGTCTTAGTGACACAAGCAGGTTTGGCCAGGTTGTCGATAGATTTGAGAGTTTACTTCAGCCGACTATTAGGGCGACGTCACATACAGCGGAATTTGGTTAAAAGCGGAACGGAGCGTAATTTGACAGTTAAATTTAAACCAATCAGATAAAAGCTAAAGTTATAATTGACATGTGCAATGAAGTTATTGATATGTGCTATGACGTCGTTGACAAGTGTAATGACGTTATTGACGTGTGTAATGACGTTATTGACATTTCTGCTCCGTTCCATTCCGATGTATGTGACGGCGGCCTTAGCGTTTCATTGGACTTTTCTGCAAGGAAAAAATGCATTTTAACAACTGACTTGACCTCTTTATAGCATGTCGGCGCATTGTTTGTAGTTTTAAAGAATAATGACCTTTTTACTAGTCAAGTGCTATTGATACGTTTCAAGGAGTCAACCGGAATATGAGTTAAGGGCGGCTGACTGATTTATATGTTATGTCTGGGTTAAAGTAAAGAACAGATCGGTCGTGGGAAATACGATTGGTCTGGGTGGAATGGCGCCAGTATGAGTTTGAGAGTGAGTTTTTGGAGAGATCGAAAGAAAGGAAGACTGGCCCCGAATCGCCAGTTCTTTATAATTAACTTAGATCGACAATTTCATATGAGCTCGGGTTTAACGGATTATTGTAGAGTCGAGTTGTTTGTTTATGTGTTTTGGTTTACGGAAGCTTACATAGTTTTGATTGAAGTGCCATTATGGTTCATGTTACCTAGATCCTCGTGAAAGATGCCTTCCAAAACGAAAATAGTAATTCGACGGATCTGACATCACAAGTGGGATTACCTGCACCTGCAGAAGTCATCATGAGTCAATCAACTAAAGTGCAATTGCCGAGTTTTGTTTTAAGTAAAAAAAAAATTACATATCCGGAAACTTGGTGTTGTTTAGTTGATGAGTTCTTTGAAGTTCACCAGCTTGCAGAAATAAATTTGACGAATATTGACCAATATTGACAGGACACATTGAAGTTATTTGCAAAAGATGATAATGATAAATTATTGCATGTCATACGCTTGGCATTGCATTTGATAGTAGGGCTCTGAAGTATTAGGTAAACAATAACAAACAAAAAAAAACATAATCGTTAAAAAGAAATTTGTGTTCGTTACTGGTTTGGCCAACCAGTAACGGTATTGCAATTATTGTATAGTAACTGGCGGGTAAACGGATGGTGCCATTTCGGCATGATCTTCACATCAATCCGAAGCAACGTGCCTTTACCCCGTCGAATAAAAGCTATGATCGGTTTATAGGAAAGTGTCGATTATGTGGAAAAAATGAATAAAGTATAGACCGGTATCGCGTTAAAAGATTAACGGCAAATAAAACAAGATATTAGGTATTAACGCTTTTTAAAGTTTATTGCTTGTTTGAAAATGTGGGAAACTAGGCCATATCTGAACTAGTTACCATGAAAAGAAAAGAGGCTCTAAGTCTAGATATGAAGAAAAGTCAGTGTAAGTCTAAACCTTCCCTATAGGTCAACTGGATATGGAGAATAGTAAGGTTATTCCTTTTTTTATTTCTCGCTGACCGTTAATTTAATCAGTGTTTCTTCATTTTTATTTGGAAATCTAGAAAATCGCTTGATATTTTTAAATGGCAAGAAGGCAATTTTATTCTTTGTATTTTGCAATTATTAATTAAAGGCGAAATTGCAAAACTGTGGCACACCGTTCACTAGATATTTCTGGAAAGTTAATTGATAAAAGCGATAAGAGGATTTACGCCCTTGTAATTATGGCGTTTTTAGAAGAATCGTTGTTTTGTTAATTTGTATCTGGAAAACAAACAATCGATTCTTTTTGAAATTTAACGTATTTGTTTGGGTACTTATGAAACTTGTTTCACACCAGAAAAAGTGTTTTACCCCCTCAAATAGTAAAAAGTTTTGCTTTAATAGTAATAATGACCTTCGTTTTGTTGCACAAGGTGCAGGCAGGGTTAATGGCTACAAAAACTGATCAATGATGATGTTTGTTTTTTCTTTCTTTTTAAAAGTCTTTTTTTTACGATAATTGAAATTGTGCGAAGTAAAAATTGGCAAGATGGTTTAAGGCAGGTACAATTAGCCATAAATAGTAGTAAACATAAAACTACTGGTATTAGCTCTGCGGAGTTACTGTTTTATCTCAAAAATTGGTTCATTGCATTTAAATGCAATGATGCTTCTATTTATTGATAATGAAGAAAAAAAAAGACACTACTTTTTTGTGAGAGCATATCTAAAGTTGCCAAATTAGATACTAAGCGATTCAACATTGGCAAAGCTCAAGTTAAGGCTTTCTGTATAGAAGATTTTGTCTATGGAAAATGTAATGAAAGAATGCTTTCAAAATTGGATCCTAAATTTAGGAGACCTTAGAAAGTTATTGAAGTTTTAGAGAATGATCGATATGAGGTGAAATATTTAAATTTGCTCATGATCAATTAAGGTCAGTGCCTGTCGGTTAGGTACATGATGTTTGATTTTAGTAATGAAAATGATAAGGATGAGGCCATGTCGGCGGAAGATAAGAAAAAGTAGATCGAGAAGCTACTGCCTCAGTATAAATAATAATTAGTATTTTGTTGGTTAATTGCTTTGTACCTACAGTCGATGTTGTGACTGCTAGAAGTGTTAAGAAAAGATAGTTGATGTAATATTTTGATTATGTTTTGTTGTTTAGTTGCTTTGTACCTAGAGTCGCTGTTAATGTGACTGCTAGATGTGATGATAAAAGATTGTTGATGTAATCTTTTGATTGTGTTTTTTTGCTTATTTGCTTTGTGCCTTGAGTCGCCATTGTGACTACTAGATGTGACGATAAAAGATTGTTGATGTAATCTTTTGATTGTGTTTTGTTGTTTAGTTGCTTTGTTCCTAGAGTCGCTATTAATGTAACTGCTAGATGTGGTGCGAAAAGATGTTTGATGTAGCCTCTTGATTATGTTTTGTTGTTTTGTTGCTTTGTACCTAGAGGCGCTGTGGTGACTGCTAGATGTGATTACTGCGGCAGTTTAGTGATGCATGATGAACTTGACTAAATGAAATAGTTGTTTTGTTTTGGTTTCAGGTGAAACATTGAATTAGCGCACGAGGACGTGCGACTTGTCAGAATGGCCGTGTCGACGCGTTCAGATTGTTTGTAGTTTTAAAGAATAAGGACCTTTTTACTAGTCAAGTGCTATTGATACGTTTCAAGGATTCAGCCGGAATATGAGTTAAGGGCGGCTGACTGATTTATATGTTATGTCTGGGTTAAAGTAAAGAACAGATCGGTCGTGGGAAATACGATTGGTCTGGGTGGAAGGGTGGCCAGGGAAAAGAATGAGTTTGAGAGTTTAGTTTTTGGAGAGATCGAATGAAAGGAAGACTGGCCCCGAATCGCCAGTTCTTTATAATTAACTTCGATCGACAATTTCATATGATCTCGGGTTTATCGGATTATTGTAGTGTAGAGTTATTTGTTTATGTGTTTTGGTTTATGGAGGCTTACATAGTTTTGATTGAACTGCCATTATGGTTCATGTTACCTAGATCCTCGTGAAAGATGCCTTCCAAAACGAAAATAGTAAGTCGACGGATCTGACAAGCATAACTGCGTTAGCCACATTGAACTAGTAAACATACGTTGAGTAGTAGTGCTGCCTGCTGCCAGTTGGCTGTTCTTCCTGTTATTTACGTGCCTTGATTTTCCAGGACTTGTGTTGGAAATTGACTATCTTGTTGCTGATTGTTCCGGGTTTTGGTGTTTTATAAATAGGGAATATCTATCTTGGTTATGTTTACGTTATGGAATGTCGATGTCAAGCTGCATTTAGCGATAAACGAATCCCGAGCGTTTAGGGTAGGGCATCCGTTATTTGTTGTCTCACTCCGACTTGTTGATATATCAAGAGATGGCCTGTGTGGCACTTTATATACTTAGTTGATCTATGGCAGTACTGCTACTATGTGAATGTTCTCCATTGTTGACGGATCTCGGATAAACCCGACCCCTCTTCACTGCTTAAAAGCTGGCGGCCCTCTCGCTCCTGTCACTTTAGGTTTTATAATTGCTGCTTCCCTTGCTCACTTAATTATTGTTTTTTTTTTGTCTTGCTAGATATTTCTGATATTTGACTAATTTATTTCTAGTGTCCTGGTAGTTAAATTGAGCGTCACACCCTTTTTCCTTTTTAGCATATACTTTGCCAGTTGATAATGTTGATATTCTCCGGCAGGAATGTCTTAAAAAGCGCATTTTCCAAATGTAGCAAATAGGAATATCCCAATAATCGGCACCTCAAAAATTGTTAATTTCTATTAAGTCAATTTGTTTTATTGCTATAGTGCTTATTTCATGTTGTTTACATCATGGAATATTAAATATTTTGCATATTTTACTATTTTTGTTAGAATTTTGTAATAATTATGTATTATAGAATGATAGAAATGTTATGTTTGGTCTGTGTTGCTATATGGATCTGAGACCTGGACTCTAGAGGCTACCCGGGTCAATCGCCTGGAAGCAAGCCTCCCAGATGTGGTTGCATAGAAGTATTCTCAGAATACCCTGAACAGCTATACAGACCAATGAAGAAGTGCAAAGTCGAGTTGAGGTCGCTCGTGAGCTGTTTAGGGCCATTAAGATTAGAAAGATATCGTTCCTGTCGCATTTTCTTTGAGACTGATACAGAAAATTTCAAATCATAATGAAGGCACTGGATGTCATGGCTGAAGAATATTCGCGATTGGACTTAAATACGAAGTGCCGAGGCACTATTCAGATTAGCTGAAAACATCCAACAATTTGCCCAAGTAATTGCCAATGTCAAGAGATCTGGTAAGTAGGTTTTTTCTCTTTTGGTATCTGTTTCGGTGATGCCAATTGGATTTCAAAGATTTTTTTAAAAATGGAAAAACTTTTCTTGTTCCTCTGATTCCAGTGAATGCAAAACTTTAACATAACCATTTGATAGTCTATATAGCCAAGCCATATACTAAAATAATGTTAATATAATTTTTAGGCTAAAATTTGAGGTTGATCGTAATCGAGGTCCTTAAAATTAACATTCTCATTGATCTTCACTGCCTCTACTATTTCACGATAAGTTTTGATAAAGATCACCCTCACCACCTACATTAGCTTGCCATTGGTAGAGACTCACCCAACTTGAGGCAAAGTCCCCCCCCCTCATCAGGCATCAGTGTTGCTTCAGCTCTCGATTATCGACTACCATTAGGAATGCTTGTATTATTATGGTTAATACATCAAGACATAAACTACACAACATTAGGCTCTTTACAGTTTATAGCTAGAGAACAGTTAGAGCAAGCACCTTCAACATTTATATATAAAACAATAATTTGCACTGTATTTAGATATTAGCTTTTATTGTGTGCTTATGTTATACCTTATCTTTTGTAAATTTTTTGATTTAAACCTCCCAGAGGTCGTGTTGATCAATTCCTAGAACAAGATGATCTTAAAATCAATTTTGTAAAGTTATTGAAATGGTATAAGAGGATGCAATTATTCTGCAATTATTACATAAATAATACATTTCACACTTAATTTTTTGAAGTTAGGCAGTCAGCGTTGAACTTGCCATTCATTTTGTATTTTGTTGGATTAAAGATTGCCAAGATTTCTAATTTTGCGCAATAGAGATAAGGAAACATAACAAGATCTACAGTGGTCATAAATGAAAAAAAAGCAATGCCCTGTAGTTGGCAAAACCATTGCTGGAGGTACATACATGAGAGCCTGGTGTCTCTTCCTAAAAGTAAAGAGGAGCTACCCAGGCGGTGCTCCCATTGTAGCTATGGCTCTATAGGCAAAACACACCTACGCCTATAAAAAATCATATTTGTTCCTAATGGTTCTTTTAACAACTGTATTAAAATAAAATGAGAAAAACTTTCTATAATACTTCCTCTTCTGTCAACAGATTTCAGTTAAACTGAATACCTCGTAGGCAATTCATGTTCATCCAATAGCGAATGTTCTTCAGCTTCTGATTCCTCTACGGGATTCAATTTTACCCTACATTATAAGCTGAAGGTTTCTGTATAGCATCTTCTCTAAGAACATGCCCCAGGTATGATATCTTTCTTAACTTTTGATCCCAAGTAGTTCACGGAAGACATCAGCTCTACTTAACACTGCTTCGTTGGTCTGTAATCTGCATAGATATCCAGGGTATTAGGATCAGGAGCATCCTTCCATGGAACCACATCTGGAGGGTTTCCAGTCGATTGTTCCTGGCAGCCTCATGCTTCGGCTCCATGTACCAGCACTCAGCTCAGACCAAACATAACATTTCTATCATTTCATAATACATAATTATTACAAACTAAAGTAAAGAAACTCAACATTTAATATTTCATGATGAAAATAACATGAAATTAGTAATGAAATAAGCATGACATTTGACAATTATTGATGTGTCGATTGTTCATAAAAAGAGATAACTGAAGTTAATTATTGCAGTTGACATTCGTAATAAATTGTAATTCCCGATACCTATTTCCATACAATTAAGTTCCGTTTTTGCTGGAATATCATTGTGATACATGAATAACACGCCAAATCACTCTGACGCGATTTTTAAGTGTTTATTTATTTAATAAAAACAAAACTATGTAATGAGCCAATGTAAAATTCGAGTCATTCTATCTATATATTCTAACAATTCTAACTCGTTGAGAAACAAACATCGCTATTAAAGTGCCTTGTTGCCAATTTTCTTGTTATTAGTGATACTGCGCCACCTGTCGGACTACATGCAAAACCTAACTTATAAATATGAATGCTCGTTGGTAATATATATAATTTAGGTAATCATATTGTTGCGAACTAGGGTTCAAAAATTCCAGTGCAACGATTTAACACGAAAACACTATTTATTTATTCCACAAATATACTCGACTACTAAATAACTCACTACTTAACACTTTATAGCCTTCTATTATCGCTTCGTAACTTTAGCTTACTTATAGCTCGCTTAAAATAATACTACTACTTAACCGCCGCTCTATGCGCCTTTTATATACAATCCTAAAATTACAGAAAAACCTAGAAAGTTCTTTATAAGAATTCTTGAATAATCTCACATAAATAAAAACGGTTGTAAACAACTGCCTTCTAGATTAAGCCAGACGAGCAATAAATCACTCGTGTCAGCCATGACGCAGCGCGGATAGGTCGCGAAGCTCCACCAACCAACACGCTCCCATGCGTTGCCCCGCCTCCCATGCGGCGTTGCTGCGAAACGTAACAATATATTTATTTTTTGGAGACGTCATATTTATACTTTAAAAATTATAAATATTACTGAAGAAGAGTTAAATATTAGGAAAATAATAATAAAAATTATTGTATAAAAATAAATATGAACATATAAAAATATAATCTTTTCTACATGACACAAACGGCGCCTCATATTTTACGGCCGGTCAAAATACAAACTAAAGTATTTTCCAGGTATTGAAGCTGTGGTCCTATAGAATTTCTTCCTGATGTTTCGTCTACAGCTGCGCCAGACACTATCAAAGACGACGAGGCAATGAGCGAAGTCATCTCCCATGCTTGACGACGTTGACTGATTCGACTGTGATGAGCTCCGTGGTATTTATTCTCTTGCCGCCGCGCTGCAATGGGGGGACTGGGGTAGTGGTGATGCTGAGTTTCGGAGCACTTGAGTTATGTCCTAGAACTCGCTTCCAGTTTGCATTTAGAAACGGAATTTCCTCCTTCCTGTTGAAATTTTTGTCGTGTTTAAAGACCTCAATGGCTTCTTTCGTTAGTTTCGGATAGAAGCGATGCGACTGATATAAGATATCCACCTCGTTGAAAAGGATGAAGTGACTTTCGGAGAGAGCGTGCTCTGCTACTGCTGACTTTTGTGTTGGTCCCAGCCTGCAACTCCTCTTGTGTTCCGTAGTCCTCTTGTTGAAACTGCGCTTTGTGGTGCCAATGTACACCGAGCACCAGCTGCATGGAAGCAAAATGCTCAATTCGCAAATCAGAAATGCGCTTTACAGATGAAGCCAATTTTCTTAAATATAGCGTTTTCCATCTTCATAATGACTATTTGTGGAAAGAAGAATACGCCCATGCTATTTTTCCCAATGTTCATCAACACAAATGCAGCATCAATATATGAGCGGGTACTATTAACAACAATTTGATCGTTCCATTCCCCATTTATTTAATTTTTCTCGAAGTTACCTAAACCTAAACTGTATGTGGTCACGAGATAATGAGAATCTCTTGGGTTTTGCAACTGTCTTAAAAGAGTAGCTCAACGAACTATAGAGAGAACGATGCATCAGAAAAGGTGGTCTAGTTCCCTGGCCCGCTCTATCGCCGGATTTATCTACACTTGATTTTGATGGCTAGGGTTACCCAGGGAAGCCCCTTCAATTGCGAACATTATTTATGGAAACATGATCCGACGATGTAATGCGTAAATTCAATCCATCAAGATTTTTAGTAAACTTTAAAAATGTTTACACAAATCTTAAGTTTCGCTCGTAAAAAGCCATTTTTCTTGAAAACCCTTGACTTTAAGACAATGAATAAAGAGAACCTTTTTGTGTAAAATTTAATGACTCTTTTGAATTTGCTGTCAAATTTCATAGTCATTTTTCGAGTGTCATAAAAGTTATGAGTGAGGGGAAACCGTTCCGGTACCTTAAAATTTCCACCACTAACACATGATATGTGTTAGTTGAATGAATTCGGAATAGGCTGCGAGAAAGTATAGTATTAATAGTGGCGATGTGTGCTCAAAAGCCCATTCTTGCAGCCAAACGGTTTTAGTGATATTGGATATTAGCTAGATACTAAAAAAAATACATTTTTGACATCTTGTGTACCGAAAATGAGAGCAGCCAAAAAGAAAAATTTGAAAGAAAACCATTTTTTCTTTTTTAATAAGGAATCTGCAGTTTGCGACAATTATTTGGGAACACCTGTATATGTTACTTAGCAAAGCCGTTGGCACCTACTATTCGAGAGGCAGGACTGTTACTGGACTTCATAATTATACCGGGTGTCCAGCAGAACCCTGGACATAGGAGATTAACATGGGAAATCGGTTTTTATTTTTTTGCGCCTGTACGGTTGATTTTATTGAAAAACTTTTAAGAGTAAAGTTGTAGAGTTTATAGTCAGTTATCATCCTGTAATTTTTTCAATACCACAGTTTTGGCTATTTTTTGGAAAAACGCCTCGAAAAGTGCAAAAATTTGAATTTGGCGCGTCACCCCCACCATGCATGTGCAGTGTCGCCAACATAATAATTTCATATGTCAGATTCAGAGCCGATTTTCCTTTCTTATTTATTTTGAGGGACTATCATGTAGTAATTAACGTGATTATGCAGAGAAAATTAACTGAAAACCTGACGATAATGTTCTTAAATTATAGGTAAGTAAAAGTTACGTTTATAATAATCATAATTAGTAAAAGGAAAATCATTCCAATTGGTGTATGGCTGGTTGTCTAATTCATTTTAGTTTAGCAATACGACAACCACGATGACATGACAATTTGTCTCTTGTCACCAATTAAGGGTGTTCCTTGTTGTTGTTGTTATTGAGGTGAATTCATCTATCTCCAAATGTTTTACTTCAAAAGTGTCTATTTTGCAGTGCTGTGTGACGCGAGGCCCCATCCTGCATGCAAAAAACCCTTGCTAAGTGCTGGACTCTCCTATGACAGACAAAATCTCATTGGAAAACCAAATACAGTGGGCCCCAAAATGCCAATCCACACATTGACAACTTCTCGACGTTGGTCTCGGTTGTCCTGCACTGTATGTGGATTTTAGAGAGTCCAAACTCATTCATTTTGTTGATTTGAGGGACCCATTAATCCAAATTAACAGTCATTGGTGGAACAAATGTTTATAGCAAATAAGCAAGACCAGAAGCAGATAGCGATGGATGTTTGATCTGCTAAGACCAGTTTCTTTCATGTTTTATCTATGTATCTGGAGACTATAGTGCCTGTGAAAAAACTCTTTTCAGTGACAACAAATCTTGCCAAACTGGCCACAAACAACTTGAAAAACTGGACAAAAATTGGTTTCATTACAATCGATTTCTGCTGAATGCAAGACACAGAGGATGGTGTTTGCATTGAGGGAGATTGGAACCGTAAATGACCACGTATCCCAGGTTAAATTTCTTGGGGTTCTTGTGGATGAGAGTGCCAAATGGGATTTACACACTGATAACTTGGCTTCAAGACTCAATACAAGTTTGTACCTGCTACGTCAGCTTTCAGATAGGATATCTCGTACGGTACTTAGATCGGCTTACTTTGCATCTTCTCATGCATGGCTCTCTTATGCTGTAGTTGTTTGGGGCCACGCCTCGGGGGCTAAGCGTTTGTTCGGGCTTCAGCGAAGAGCGGTCAGATTGTTGGCTGGCCTGGGCTACAGAGATGACTGCAGAGCGCACTTCAGAGAGCTAGGCATACTAACCCTGCCCTCCATGTTTATATTGGAGAATTTGCTGTTTGTGAAAAATAACATGTATCTGTTTTCTGCTCACGAGGACATGCATGCTTACCTTACTAGAGACCGAAAAAGTTTAATAACCTCATATTGTCGTTTGAGAAGGTGCCAGAATGGTCCTGGCTACTGGGCGGTAAAATATTTCAACTGCCCATAAAAATTAAAGCATTGACAGTGGATAGTTTCCGAAAGGAAATTAAGCAAATTTTAATGGTAAATGTTTTTTATTGTGATGAAGAGTATTTTAAGTATTTTAATCAAAATTATTAATTTTTTTTTCTTCTCTCTGTATAGTCTATTTTAGGATGTTGACTGTAAGCTTTTAGTATTAAGTAAATAATGGCATCTGGACTGAATTTATTTAAATTTAATTTGTAGACTATTCTATTTTTGAGGTATGTACATTGCTGTTTTGGTGATTGTAAACATGAATAAATTTGAATTGAATTGAATTGAATCTTAATAAAGGTGATAGTGTTTTTATAGGAATAATTGTTGTTATCTGTGTTATTACCTAAATTTATGTTACATTTCTTTTTCATGTCCACTTGTTAATTTCTTCTGTTAAGAAATTTATGTATAGATTGATTATGGAAATA
Source organism: Taphrorychus bicolor (assembly GCA_951812265.1). Lineage (NCBI taxonomy): Eukaryota > Metazoa > Arthropoda > Insecta > Coleoptera > Curculionidae > Taphrorychus > Taphrorychus bicolor. Next base: position 57,575,235 of record OX638297.1, on the reverse strand, counting down.
TACTTATTTTGGTACTTGTTGCATCCACTTTTTCACACACAATTTCCTCGAAATAAAAATGTAATGTATACAGAAACCTTGTATTTATTGATATTAAAAGTAAGGAAATTAGGAACCATTTTGTTGATACAGTGTAAAGTTTTATTTTTATTATTTTTTATTTAAATGTTTCATTAGTTATGAATTTTGAGGAGAGAAAACTTGTTTTAAAACAATACTGGGCTGGTAATTCCTTTGCTCAAATTCGAGACAACATTGTTGCATTGTTTCCTGAACAACCAATATCAGCATGCAGTTCACTTCAGCCGGTGGTTGCTCGTTTTGAGGAAACTGGGAGTATTAAGCCGATATGTTCCTGTGAGCGAAAGCGATGACTTCAAGCTGGTGCAGCTCCAGAGGATGAAAATGTGGCAAAACTTGTTGTTCTTGCTGCAGTAAACAATGATCCTTCCAAGAGTATTCGACAGATTGGCCAAGAAACTAGACTTAGTGGATCGACCATCCATAATTATCTGCAAAAAGAAGGTTTTGAAAGCTACAAAAAAGAGAACCATCAACAACTCCTACCGACCCACCTTTTCCCCCAAATGGAGTTTTGTGAAATTCTAACCGAAAAAATTATTGCAGCCCCAAGATTTGTTAGAAACATTTGTTTCAGGGATGAATGCTAATTTGGATTGACTGGCTCTTCAAATCAACAAAATGATCGGATTTGGGCACTCCAAAACCCACATATAGTGCATGACAAACGGGACCAACGTCGAGCAACTATAACGTGTGGATCGGCATTTTGGGGCGCCATGTTATAGGTCCATTTTTCATTGATTACAGTTTGAACGCCAACAAATCTGGCAATATGCTTCGCAATGACATTTTGCCTGCTGTAGAAGCCATCCAGCCATTAGAACGGGTTTTTTACATGCAAGATGGGGCGTCACACCATCCTCTGTGTCTTGCATTCAGCAGCAATCGATTGGAATAAAACCAATTTTTCGCCAGTTTTTCAAGTTGTTTGTGGCCAGTTTGGCAAGATTTGTTGTCACTGAAAAGAGTTTTTTTCACAGGCACTATAGTCTCCAGATACATAGATAAAACATGAAAGAAACTGGTCTTAGCAGATCAAACATCCATCGCTATCTGCTTACTGGTCTTGCTTATTTGCTATAAACATTTGTTACACCAATGAATGTTAATTTGGATTAATGGGTCCCTCAAATCAACAAAATGAATGAGTTTTGACTCTCTAAAATCCACATACAGTGCAGGACAACCGAGACCAACGTCGAGAAGTTGTCAATGTGTGGATTGGCATTTTGGGGCCCACTGTATTTGGTTTTCCAATGAGATTTTGTCTGTCATAGAAGAGTCCAGCACTTAGCAAGGGTTTTTTACATGCAGGATGGGGCCTCGCGTCACACAGCACTGCAAAATAGACACTTTTGAAGTAAAACATTTGGAGATAGATGAATTCACCTCAATAACAACAACAACGAACACCCTTAATTGGTGACAAGAGACCAATGGTCATGTCATCGTGGTTGTCGTATTGCTAAACTAAAATGAATTAGACAACCAGTCATACACAAATTGGAATGATTTTCCTTTTACTAATTATTATAATTATAAACGTAACTTTTACTTTCCTATAATTTAAGAACATTATCGTCAGGTTTTCAGTTAATTTTCTCTGCATAATCACGTTAATTACTACATGATAGTCCCTCAAAATAAATAAGAAAGGAAAATCGGCTCTGAATCTGACATATGAAATTATTATGTTGGCGACACTGCACATGCATGGTGGGGGTGACGCGCCAAATTCAAATTTTTGCACTTTTCGAGGCGTTTTTCCAAAAAATAGCCAAAATTGTGGTATTGAAAAAATTACAGGATGATAACTGACTATAAACTCTACAACTTTACTCTTAAAAGTTTTTCAATCAAATCAACCGTACAGGCGCAAAAAAATAAAAACCGATTTCCCATGTTAATCTCCTATGTCCAGGGTTCTGCTGGACACCCGGTATAACATAAAATAATGCTGCTTAATTAAATTGAGGATTACTATTTTTGCCATATATGAATTCATATTTATATTTTAGCCTTAACAAAGACCTCAGTAAAGGTCAAAACGCTGGCAATTTCACCACCGTGAAGTGTTGTTTACGTCCTACATCCGCCATCCACCTCTTTTAAGTTAGTTTTAAAATATAAAAAAAAGGTACGTTTCCTTGGGAATTCTTGATACCGTTTAAACCAAGTCAATTTGGTTCTCTTCAGAAAATCATTTTCCGGATAATTCTTGCAAGTTCCGCTGCAGATTTTAGTATCAATTAAAACGGGAAATCGAGATAATAGAAAACAAGAAGAAAGCAAATCCATATTAATGACCTAGTTAGGCGTCGAGGCACGAAACCGTTTCACAGTCTGGTAGGCATTCAACATGTGAGTTTTCCTTAACGATACGACTACTTCAAGCCGAGAGTCCCATTCTACTTCGTTAATTTGTCCATGAAGTTTTTTCCTTACTTTTTTTTGTATTCTCTCAAAACAAGGAAGATGTTTTTTTAATGCGGTTCGAAAACAAACGTAATCGACCGAGTTCCATTCCCGATCGGGTCCGAAAAATGGCCGATAATAAAAGCAAACATAATAGTAAAAGTAATTTATGAAAGTATTTTTGCACACGGAAAAGTTTCCATCCCTAGAGGTCGAGATAGCCGACGAGGTGGAGCAGTAAAGCACCGACACCTCGCGGAGCAGTTCTATTGACGGGTAAATGTTCGATTAAAAGTTTTCTTTTGTTTACTGGGAAAAAGGGAACGAGAAAATTTCGTTGCTTTTATCGGGTTCGACAAAAAGGCGCTGTCCGATTTATTGGGGTTAAACTATATTCAGGTTGACTTGCGATTGCATCTCAGCCTTTCAATTTGGAAAAGTGAACAGCATGTTTGTTCACGCTGTTCACATTTCCAGCATTACAACGTGGTTAGGTATGAATCTGGCCAACTTTGATTCACTGGAATTAAAAAAAGACTCCAAATTCCTATTCAAAAGAAGAAAGCTCAAGCCTCAATGGATGATGTATTAAAAAAAAAACATTAGGTCAGATGTTAGCAGTTTATGAAAGAAATTGGTAAGAGAATAAATGTAAAAATCACATATATTAATACAAAAATCAAATAACAAAAATTGTTACAATATGTTTCTTATATCTACATAATCTCTGTTCGCACATTCTCCGACTTACATCACAATCTGTCGTTGGTCCTTATCGATCACAGCATTGTGTTCGCCCAATTGACAAGGTACAAATTACCCATCTCATTTTTTTCTTGATTTTTAGCTTCTTATCTGTGAGTAAGTTGAGTTTTTATTGTTGAAAGTTTTAGAGTTGAGAGTAAGTTGTTCTTCTCGATGTTTTTTTTCAATCTGCCACCAACTGAAATCCCATTGGTTCAACCGTTTTGGAGATAGACCCCTTCGGTGGTTGAATTTTTCTAATAAACCACTTTTTCGTATTATTTTCTTCATCGGATGCTATTATTTTCCGGAATACTTCTGCAATCTCCTGGTGCGGGCTTTAACCTGCCATTTGGCCTCTGGGCGCATACATATAACAAAATATTTTTTACCCCTTAGATTTGGCAATAATAAGAGAAGCTAGTTTAAGTTGTTGTATCATCAACGGAGTCACTATACGTATTGACATCAATTTTAATATAATTATTATAATTTTTTTTCATTCCGGCTTGTTCTGCACACTGCATTTTATTTGAAAGTATTGAATATTCATTAAAGAATAATGAATAAAAATAGGGCTCGAAGAGAGAAATTTGAAGCATGAAACTATCAAAGAGGAATCAATGACACTGAGTCTGAGACTTAAACCGTTGTCTCCAATAAATTTAAAAATTTTCATTGACATTTCAGTTTAAAAAGAAATATCTTACGTAATTATCCCTAAGCTTAAATTTTTTCACAACCTGAATTATTATTAAGAAAAGATTTTCAATCTAAAAATAAAACTCCTTCCAATCTTCTATAAGATAAAAAGACTATTATAAGTTTCCTTTTTTAACCCATTGACTCCACTGATATTGGAACTAATATTCTGTTGCAATGATATTTTAGTTTATAACAAAATTTTCGATTTTGCTTTCGCTTTTATAGGAAATTTTTTCCTGAACACATCACTAATTGATAAAAAACACACTTTTCAATGAAGATGCTTTCAGACTTAACCCACTGTCTGTAAAAAAATTAGGAATTCAATTGCATTGACTTTTCAGTTAAAACAAACTTTTGCTTACTTAGTGAAAATTTTTATAAGCAATATTATTGTGTCACTATCTGAATTAGTATTACACGTGTCAGTGACAGTTTCAATTTTTAACCCACTGACTCCACTGATATTAGAATTATTGTTACGCCGGACCGTCGGTCCACAGATATTCGAGCCGAGGCGGCAACGCCGAGCGCCGACCGCGACCCCGGGAACCCATCTAGACTAAACGAGAACCGGGAACAGTCGTCTCCGTTCTCGAAAGTACGAGAGTGTGTTCAAGCCGGGTATATAAACCAGCGAGCCGCGCGACATGGGAGCGAATAGATAGTGCAGTGTAGAAAATAAGCGGACAAGCCAACAGTGCGAATTGTTAGTAGAGAGTAATCTACTAACAATTAAATCTATTACAACACGTTTAAAGCAAGTAAAAGTGACATTATTAGAACCCGAAGCTTTGAGAGGAAAAGCTGCAGACATCATACCTACATTGTCGACCACTGAAAAGTGTGGCCGCGGTAATTTCCGGAGGCAATTGCCGCGGCGTTGGAGCGGAGGTTAGTTCAGGTACTCGTATTCTAATACTCATCGCAAAATAATCTACCAGACAGAACTACGGATGAGGCAGTAGAAGCCAGGTGAAAACCTACAGGAATTTGGAGCGGACATTAAGCGTTTGACAATATTAACGTATCCTGCCACTCCCTCTAATTTTCCTGACCAGCTATCAGTCCAGCAGTTTATCGAAGGAGTTCGCGAGAGTGAAATGAAATGCCATTTGAGGTCGAATCGTCCTTCCAGTGCAAACGAGGTATTAATTCGGGCGGGAATTGGAGAAATACGCATCGAGAATAAACACGGGCCACAGAGTTAGAATACTAGACGTAGAGGGAGAGCCGCAGTCAAACTCAATCTTACAGCAATTATTGAACGAGCAGCATGAATTAAGGAAGAAAATTACTTCATATTTCAACCAGTCAAGGAACAGGACACAAGTCATTGGGCACAGAAGAAATATAGACATAAATGCCTACCTACAAAAACCGGGATCATGTTTCAACTGCAGAATGGGTAATTTTAAAAGGAACTGACGCGTTCGACGAAAATGGAATCAGACCGCCACGATGAGAATCTGGCGGACTCTGGTTAAGACCAGTCAGTGTGAAGGGGTGAACGCTGACTGGCCCCACGGAAGCCCCCACGATCATTAGGATTGGACAGCTTGGAAGAAGCCTCACCATCCCTGGCAAGATTTAACATCGTCCAGGCAGATCTCTTGGTAAAGCAGATGCATTATCACACAGGCTTTATACAGGGGAATGTCGACACTGCCAACCAGTAAAACAGCGAGAAGGACCAAGCATTCTTAGGAGAGCCAGGACTGATGTCGACGAACATTGGACCACTGAACATATGAAGGTCGAACAAACAATCGATAATGCTGTGGGACTAATACGTCACTGGAACTTAGAAAATCAAAGACCTGATTGGAAGGACGTAGGAGATAATTGCCCGACAGTAAAAGCTAAGTGGGCTCAATGGGATTGGTTGCCGATTAAGAATAATTTACTGAAGAGGACTTGTGAAAGCCCCGGCGGGAAAAGTGCCACGTTCCAGCTGGTTGTACCGTAAACTAAGTCGGCGGAAAAAAGATGTCTTAAAAGAAATGAAAAATGGCGTATCTGTAGGCCATTTTGAAGTGAATAAGACCTTGGATGGAATTCGGGAAAGGTACTGCCGGTGAATTGCCGAGATGACGTCGAAGAGTGGTGCAGAAATTGTGATACCTGCTGCTCCGTAAAAGGACCCCCAAGAAAGAATAGGTGCAAATGAAGCAATACAATGTTGGCGCTCCATTTGAAAGAGTTGCGATCGAGGTGGCAGATCCTTTTCCAGAAACGGACGATGGCAACAAATTCATCTTAGTTGCCATGGATTGTTTCAATAAATGGCCTGAAGCTTATGCATTACCAAAACAGGAAACTGACACCGTGCCAAGGATCTTGGTTGACAAATTATTCAGTAGATTCCGCGAACCATTAGAGCTTTATTTGGACCAGGGACGGAGTTTTGAATCGCAACTTTTCAAGAAGATCATGGAACTTCTGCGAATCCGCAAAACAAGGACAACTCCGCTCCATCCACAATCAGATGGCATGGCCGAGCGTTTCAATCGAACTATGGAACAATACCTCTGTAAAATGCTAGCGGACCACCAGAGAGATTGGGACAAATTTCTGCCTCTTCTAATGATGGCTTACAGAGGTGTAGTGCACAACACGACAGGACATACCCCTGCCAAGGTTATATTTGGTAAAGAACTTATCCAGAACAAGATATCAAGGTAAAGCAAGATAAAGCAAGATATCCAGAACTATGCTGATGAACTTCGAGAAAGATTATAGGAAATGCATCGAAACGTGAGGACAAATATAAAGATTGCCAGGGATCGGATGAAAGCCAAACATGACCTAAGAGTGAATTCTGCAGGATTTAAGGCAGGTGACTTGGTGTGGTTTTATAATCCACAGAGGAAGAAAGGAAGGTCTCCCAAGTTGTCTTCAAGTTGGGAGGGTCCATATACAGTCATAAAACTGGAATACATTTTAATATCAAAAATATGTTCTTCCAGTAGAACATTAATACTTTGAAATATGCGAAAACATGACTTCTACATGGTATTCCATCTCAAGCGATCCACCCCGTATATTTCTAGTACAGTGAAACAACGTCTATTGATTTTGTTTGGAGGATATAATTTGACGTAAATTTGGGGAGTGAATTAGCAAATCCCCAAGAGAGGACGAGGCTTCATCCCCTCAAAATTGAGTAGGAAAAAGGTGTCGAGCAATAATTGATTTGAAAGGTCAAGGAAGCCTTTGGTGTATGAGAAAAATTATTCATACTGTTCTTCCAAACATCTTTAAAAAAAACCTGTTCAAATAAAGCCCCATCAGAAACCGGTCGAAGTACCAACTAAGCCTGCTCATAAAACTCTGCGTTGAAAAAAAAAAATTATTTGACTAAAGAAGTGAAAATAGCGGGTGTAGGACAGAAATATCTACTTCACATTTGTGAAAGAGCCAACGTTGCGACCTTTATTAAAGTCTTCCTCAGGGCTAAAATTAAAATTTATATTTTAGGTCTTCCGCATTGCTAAAATATAAATTTATATTTTAGGTCTTTATATGTATTGTTTTGGAATAATTAAATAAATGAGAAAATTTGCGTGCTTTTTAAATAAGTAATTGCACTTTAAAATGATACATCTCTTACTTCGCTGTACGCAAAGTTACAGAATCCTACCATTACTGACATACTGAATGACGCACAAAAAACAGTTTGTTTACTTAACTTTCTAAGAGGTTTAGTAATGATCCTGTAACATCTGTAGATATCAAGATATGTAAAAACAAACTCAGCTGTGAAGACTTTTGATATTGCATTGAGTATATGTTACTGTTTGCAAATTACATACCTATAAAAAATATCAATATTTAATAATTTGCAGCATCAATTATTAACCTTATGCAATAACCTGTGAAATGCCTTAATTTTGTGGTGTGGTTCATTGTGATAGGGATTTAGTGACAAAGTAGGCTTTTTTTCAATATTCTCTTATCCTAACTCCAAATCATAAAAGACATTTAATTGACTTATCCAAGCAGAGAAGAGAACGATGGAAGGAACTGTTTGCTAATTTTAAGGAATGCTTTTTCCTTTTGTAGAAGTTTAGCAATTTAGCTTGATAAAAGTGGACCAGAAATATTTCCAAATAAGTTAATTCAAGCGACCTAGAAAAACAATTAATAATTGATGCTTCAAATAATATTAAATATAGTTACTTTCAATATACAAGGTGCCAAAATGTAAAAAAAGTTGCGCTATTCCGAGCCTAATCAAATGCTTTATCGAAATTAAAAATATCTGCAGGGGTTTTCAAAATATCGCGCAAAAACTAAAAATTGTATTTTTCGAAAAACTGAAATATTGTCGCCATCTTATAAACAAACTTTATAAAATTTAGTGGTTTTGTATTAGCGAACTGAAAGACGTTAACGAATATTTTTCTAGACATTTTAGTTTTCATAGCCAACTTTGTTATTTCTTATAGCCGCCATATTGACTTTATACTTTATTAAATAGTGCATAAAAAGAGCTTTTCAACAATGTATAACAACCCAGCATTGAATAACACAAAATGTAAATTTATTGAAAAACAGTTAAATGCCGTGATTGTGTTTGTTGTCATAGCTACGTAACAATCTGTCAAAACGTTGTTATTTATTTTTTTTTTAATCTCATAATTTTACAGTTGTTCAAATAGTTATGATATTTTTCGAGTTACACTACCAATCGAATTTAATATGAAAAAGTTTTCAAATATGGAAAAAGTTGAATTGTATGATTATTTCGGAACGATAATCGAGCTCAAAATGTGTACTTTCAACGATATCTAGAAAGACGCCAACCAGGTTTATCGATCTTCAGAATGCTTAAAAATAATTCAATTACCTATGGTTCCTTTAAAAAACACAACCGAAATAGACTGCCTAATGTAAATAATGAAAATCTTGTTTTGCAAAGTGTAATCGACAATCCTCGTACATCCCTTCGTCAAATGTAAAATAATGTTGAAGTGCCTAAATCTTCTGCTCAGAGAGTTCTTAAAAAATTATTTAAAGAATATTGTTTTGCAACTGGTCGGTAGAAAAATGCCAAGAAAATTTTCAATTTCCGCTTAAGATGCTGTGGTCTGATGAAAGCAGATTTACACACTGTGGAGTATTTGACAGGCACAACAACGTGTATTGGGCCGAGCAAAAATCCATTCTTAAATCGTGAGATGCACCATCAATTTAGGTGGGGTTTTAATGTATGACTAGGAGTCATAAACGAACACATACTATTTAAAATTTTTAATAATAATTTGACTGCACCTCGATATCTTGAAATATTACAAAATGACGTCGAACAAACCTTAGATAATTTGCCTCTTCAAGATGTAGCAAACATGTGGTTCCAGCAAGATTGAGCACCTCCACATAATGCGGGAATCATAGCTAAGCATTTGAATCAGCAATATGGAAATAACTGGATCGGGAATCAAGGTCCGGTTGCCTGGCCTGCACGCTCACCGGACCTTACGCCTCTTGATTTTTGCATTTAGGGATACTTAAAGGATAAAGTTTATTGTGCTCCCCATAACACAATAGAAGAACTTGTGGCAGCTGTTTTTCGAGCCATAAAAGAAATGTCTGGACAAATGGGGTTAAAGGTGCCTGTATTTCTCTAATACATCGGTGCAGGACGTGCATGAATAACAACGGTGGAATTTTCGAACATTTACTTTAATTTAATTTAATTCAACGCTTTGTCATCGGTTTTTAGTTTTGTTTAGAGTTCAATCAAAAATAATGATTTAGTTGTGAGCTATGATACTAAATCATAATTAAAATAATTTTTTTAAGAAATTGCATTTTTTGACGAAAATTAAAACAAAGTAAAACTAGAAAATAAAATTCTGAACAGATAAAAGCAAACAAATAACAAAGTTTTGGCAGATACAAATACAATTACGTCATTTGCTTTAGAGCCAACTAAGTGAAAAATTGTTCTTCTAATACAATTAAATTTTTTGTCATTCAAAAATAGGGTTGTTATACATAGTTGCAAAGCTATTTTAATGCACTATTTGACAACGTAGGTCAAACAATAAAAGGTCTAGAAAAAATTCGTTAACGTCGTTGGATTGCCAGTAGTCGCTAATAGAAAAGTAATAAATTTTATATAATTTGTTTATAAGGTGGCGACAATATTTAAATTTTTCGAAAAATACTATTTTTAAGATTTACACGATATCTTGAAAACCCCTGTAGATATTTTTAATTTAGATACAGCCTCTGATTGGGCTCGGAATAGCGCAACTTTTTTCCTATTTAACCAAAATTTTATCTCTTACCGTTTCCGAAATCCCCATGTAGTTGCTTTTATCTGGAACGCCCTGTATAGGTTTATAATTTATGCAGCACATATACAATTCAATATTAAAAAACTTTACAGCTGAGGTTGCTCTTACACATATTGATATCTACAGATGTTAGAGTATTATTACTAAACTAATTTAGTCACAAGAAAATCTCTAAAAAATTTACACAAAGATGAAAAAACTCTATTGGCTTCGTACAAAACCTTATAAGAATCAATGTTAAACAACGTTTGTTAGTCCTAACAAAATTTTGACAGTTAATTTTGATAGGTCGTTGGACTGCCTAATGATTGCACATTTAAATGGACTGGCGGAAGACTGAACAGTGATAAAGAAAAAGCCATATTCAAAAAAAAAAAAAGCGGAGGGCTGAAGTGTCAATTAGAGATAATTTTATAATGTTTTACTATTTCAATCCTTTCTTTTCTTGTTAGTGATATAGAGTTCGAATTATTCTCATAGTACTTTAGAGCAGCCAAGCGAATATTATTATAATAATCAGAAAATTGCTATCGATTTGTAAACAATTCAGCTTTCAGATATGAAGTTTGGGCTTATAGATTTATTTAAAAACTGCAAAAAATTAAAAAATAATTTCTTTTAGTGCAAACTATGTAACTACAAAAGATAAGTTGTGCTATTGTGAGTCTCGAAAAAGTAGCATATAATTTAGCACAATTTGTTGATCTTTTATTCAAACTCCGTGAACTGCGGCGCTGCTGCCTCGCCAAGTTTATATAGGAAAACTGTTTTTCAACCTCATCAAAAATATTCTTACGGCGAAACGTCCTGTAAATAATAAACCAACGACACCGCTAAATTATGCAACGATCGAAACTTCGTCTGTACCGAAACTTTACGCAAACCGAAACGAAAAACTTCCAAAATTAAAACGCCCTAATACAACCGCTTATTTGCTTTTTGAAAACTTGGAAACAAACTTACGGCCATAATTGTGAATTTATTAGTCAGTCCCTGGGATTTGTTGGCTTTTACGAGTATGAATGTGCTTTATATACGCCCGACTTCGACTTCCTTGGAACAACAATTATTGAAGTTCGTACGAAGTTTCGGGGCGATCTGGAACTATAGAGTGAAATGTTGGCTGTTCGAATTGGATCGGTGGCGGAACTAACGCCTTCGAGAGTTCGACTGGTTTTCTTCTTGAAGTTCCAAAGTTGATTTACTCTCTGGGAACATCAGGCGAATAGGTGCTTAATATTATTTTGAGAAAGCAGGGTAATAAATCATACCTTAAGCAATCGAGTCGTTAAACGAAAATCATAAAACGTAGTGTATCACCATCTGGAAACACCTTAAACGCAGTTCTTAAATCCGAATAGTTCTGATAATCTTATTTATGGCGTAAAAGTATTACCGCAATTCGAAAATAGCTTTGAAACTTGAAGCGGTATTGCAGACCAATTTAAAAGTCCGTATCGAATTTACGGTAAACAGTCGTATTTAATTAAGAATTGCTACTTGAACCGCGACTGAAAATTATAACGTAAATCGATCGGGAATCAATCCTTATTGGTTCTACTCTGCAGTCAGAGTTCGAAAACATATAATTTTCACTTGCCAGAAATAGAAACTGACGCAGCAACATGCTGCCCAGTCATAAACATACTTTCCCATAATACAGTTAACAATTTGCTTACACGTCAGACGTGAGGTGTTAAACCACAATGTATGACATGTTTCTCGCACATTTACAAAAAAATATTAAACCGTCAAGCGGCAATACGTCACTATAGCAGGAATTAATACTTTTAAAATACCTACGTCCGGAATGGCATTCATTCCCTATAAAACTACTTATAGCGTATCTGAAACGTTACAGATCGTCTTTATTGAATCATAAATTCCACGTCTTATGTATTTTATGTTTTCCGAAAAGCGGAATATCGCATAAAACTTTTATACAAAAATAAATAGAAAGAACGCTTTAGAAGGAGGTTTACGCTTGGCCGTAAAAAGTTCGTGACAATGTAGCGATGCGGTTAATTTTGCTTCACACTTTAGACCTTAATTTTTCAAGGGTTAATTTGATTGTTCAGCTTTCGATTTCTCCGGGGTATTTTTGGGTGGTTTAATTGAAAATCCTTAAAGGAGAAAAGGCGATTTATTCGAAATGTAAGAAAAAGGCAGACAAGAGAGAATAAACTATTGTTGCAAACTCCAGTTTCGAAAAATTCTAGTATAACATTATATAATATTTTCTCGACAAATACAAGTTTCCCTCTCTTATAACCCACTGTTCACCATTAACACTTTACGATATCGCTTTGTGTTTTTAGTTTATTTATAATCGTTTAAGAATTAGACTAACTCGGCCAGCCGAGTTTTCCGTAGCATTTTATACGTAAAGCTGTATAAACTAGAAAATTTCCTAATATTCATCGAACAATCAAAGAATACCACTAGAAGTCCTATGTTTGTGACATTTGTAGAGGATTGAAATCGCCTCATTCCGATAAAAACAGCAAAAAAAAATACCAGCATTTTTTTTGAAATTGAACAGTTGACCCCAAAGGGTCTCAATTTACAATTTAGACCGAATGTATAAAGGATTAAAATCGCTTCATTCCGGTCAAAAACAGCAAAAAAAATAAGCAAAGCTTTTTCAGAATTGACCAAAAGGGGAAAAGGGGGGGAAGTCCCTCAGGTTCGATACTTTGGGAGATAGACCCCTTCAGTGATTGATTTCTAAGCACTTTTAGAATATGCTGCAGAGGCATTAGAAAAATGTCCACTTATAGTACTAACTACATTCTTATTCTGTCTATTACGTTCACAGTGGGTTGAAATCGCCCCACTTCGATCAAAAACTTTAAAAAAAAATACCTAAATTTTTTCTAAACTTATCAATAGGGGGATACTCCCTCTTTTTTCTCAATTTCCAATTTTGCACCCTTGTAATTTGTTGAAAGAGTGGGCCGAATGAAGTGATTCCAACGACTTTTTGTTCTTTTTGACGTTCTCTTTCACCTCTTACCAAAGAGCACTGCAGGCTCAATAAATGGGAGATTATTAGAACATGCTTTAGAGACATTTAGAAAAAAGTAGATATTGAAACGGTTGAGAACTGTACCTAGAATTAGTCTTGCACATGCGGATATTTGTAGTTTATTTGGGGCTGAAACGTTTGTGGTTGTTTATTTACTTTTTTTTTGCTAACCTGTGGAAGGTGGGTAGTGTTCGCGTTTGCTTTTTGTCAGGGGTCTCAGGACTGTACTGGCAGTGAATTGTGCCCATTTTCCTTGCCTTTGTTTCAATAAGATAGGCCACAGATTTCACTAAGTTTACAAAATTATAACCCCAAAACACATTTCAAGTGTCGGGTTTGTTGACCGATTTGTTGACGGATTGGCAATGAGTGAATTGTGTAGATATGGAGGACTTTGCTAATTATTTGCTTGCACCTAATAGCCCATTGTTAGCTGTTGGTAAGTCAAACGTTATTTTATGATAATATCATCAGAAGAAATGGGAAACATGTGGGACAAACTTACATTTTGCTTATTTTCTGAGGAGTAAAAAGGGTAGCAAGAGAAAGTATTTTGGATGTCGTCCAAAAACGCCTTTTGACAAAGATGATAATTGTCATTCGTCAATAGATCATTCCAGAACAGCTGTTTTTGATTAGGTCCGCCATACTTTATTGTGGGACAAACAAACCATGTAGCCAAACATACGAAACTTTCTGTGTTTATACAGAAATGATCAACACGGTTCCGGACAATTCAGTTGTTGTTGGTATTTTTAGGGTAATAAATCTTTAATTAAAATAATATTTTCCTGTTGGTATTCACAGTTGGTTTTTCACACTATTTTTCCTCTTACCGATTTTAAAACAACATAAATAAATTTAAGTAAAAAAAATAGTAAGAATGGCAACCCCGCCGCCGGTTTATTAATTTGGATGTGTAAATGTTTGAATAAGATAGATCTTGTTGGTTTGAACATTGAAACTTATTGAAAAAGTCGTTTATTGCTAATTTTTGTGCCGAACATATTTAGAAGTGAATATTACTTCAAGCTTACTGGTGATGTCAAGTATCCTTATGACCAGAAAGTGGAAATTATAAACAATATTGATCCTTACTCCCTTTCGCCACAAGATTTGAGTTTCCCACTTTGTGATTTGCCAAATATGACCTTACTGGATCTTGCAGACTATTTTATTTTAAAGCACAGTTATTATACGTAGGTACTAAGCAGCAGTTGAAAGCATATAAAAGTCTACAAGCTTTTAAACTGTATGAATCTGGTGCAGTTCTTTCGATCCATGCAAAACAAGTCACCAAGGATGCTCATGTAATTTTAAGTAACGTAAGATCAATTTAAACTAAGCTACTGCTTTAGCCACAGTTATAGCTTAAGCGGTTTTTTTATAGTTTTTTCTACAGGCTTAACTTCAAGACTAGCGTGTTCATCAAATGGTGTGAATAGCTATATGTTTCTGAATGTTCATATATCAATTTAGTATCTATTATATATATTATATCAAAATGAACCAAATTGAATTTATCCATACTGGCAGAAATTCAACCATTTTTCAGCTGTGTTTTCTCCTTATATTTTATACATACTTAGGGCAGGACAACTTGACTTTATAAAACTGGGCATTAGCATAACCACATAAATTTTCAATTATATCAGAAATCTCATTAAAGTAAAATTCTTATTAAAGGTGCTTATCAAGACTATGTTAGGTTTAGAATCACTGGGTGTACACATTTTGCAGATTTAGTTGTAGGTATTCAGAAGAATTTATGGTGACGTAAATTAAATTTTTTAATAGATTTCCTCAAAATTCACCCCAGAGGGTCATTTACCCCAGAGGTATAATTACTGGTGAGTTTTATTGTGGGCACATAGAATATTTAGTGAAATTTAATTGAATTTAGTAATATTTAGTGAAATTCAAGGAAATTTTACTTGACACTTAGTGGAATGATTTTGAACATAATTTATGAATTGATTTACCTGTCGTGTTAGGTGCTGTGTGAACATGTGATAAGACAAGATATCAGTTTACTTACACAATTAGCCTCATTTGCAAGGTTGTGGTTCAACAGAGTCAAGTGGGCTGTGAATCAAGGAATCTCTCACCAAGTTAAAAAATGTACATATGTTGGTCAAGTGCAGACATTTTGTTGCAAAGGAGGCAGAAAATGTCACAAAAGTAACATAACTGCCATAAAAGTACATAGGTAACCCCAGATATAAGAAAGTGCATGAATGCAAAATGCAAATTATTTTCACTTGTATTTTAATGTCAGAGATCTCTTTCTTTGAGTTGTAGAAAGAAAATAGTGGGGTGACAACTCCAGTGAAATTCATTTTATCTAAATGCTTTTATTACTCCAACTTTTTGGGTCAAAAATTCATACCCAATTTGAGAACTTCTTCCTGAACTTTTCTGTTGAACTCCTACTGTTACATGTAAGTCATTCACTTGTTATTGACATTTGATGTCAATAACAAGGTTAATGAGCATTGGAAATTAGACTTTGACATTTTTATTTTATTTTCTCAACATGTGCTGAAAGGAGATATTTAGGTTAAAAAAAATAGGATTTCAAAGATTATGAGATGACAAAAATAAGTGAATGACTTGTATTTACCTATTATACTCTACCTGTTTATTGTATAATATTATTAGTGTAAATTTGCAGTATTGTTAGGGTATTAATTGTTACTTACTATCGTTTTTATTGACATGCTCAGAACTGCATATAAAAACATGTTGTGTATCATATAATTTTACAGTGAAAATAATATACTTAATGTTAATATACCTACCCTGCCTAATATCCAAAAACAATTTGTGTACTTTTTACAACTTTGACACCCTGTCCTAACTTCAGAGAGAATCGGATCGGAAGCTCCAAAATGGCATTATGAAACCCCACTTAGTAGTGTTTATAATTTAACCAGCACCAAGCCACACTTAGCTAGCTAAAACCTTTGACAACAACAATTGAAGCTCCTCCTTGAAACATTATAAAATATTTTTGTAATGCTTTTATTCCAGCCAATGTACCAAATTCTTGATTGTAAGACATGAAATGTGAAATAAGAAATGTAATACAATAAGAGGTCTTGTAAAATGATTCTACGTGGTTGGTCTAATGCCAGATTTCGAAAAGTATTTAAATGGTAAGTTTAACATGACTTTTATAAAAGGACTGTATGTACTAAAATAGTGGTATGGAAATATCTTGGACTTCCATTGTCTATATTGAGTCTTTTTACACGACGTTTCGAGCAGTGGAATCTCTGCTCGTGTTCAAGTGAAACTGAAACAAGCAGAGATTCCAGTCTCACTTGAAAATGAGCAGAGATTCCATTGCTCAAAACGTCATGTAAAAGTACTCAATAAAGACAATGGAAGTCCAAGATGTTTCGCTTAATGGCACATCATTGTCTACCATCTTTAAACAAAAATAGTGGTACGTTTAAAAGCAGATAGTATGTTTAAAATATTTTAGTATGTTTAAAAGTCCAGAGAACTTTCATGTGATGAAAAAAATATAAACATGTCTTGTACATAGTTGGACTAAAGATGAATTTAGAAGATAAGTATTTAAATGGCAAGTTCAGCAGGACTTTTATTAAAGGATAATATGTAACGAAATAGTAGTATGTTTAAAAGTAAATAAAATGTTTAAAGTATTTTAGTATAAATATCTATAATATATATGATAGTATGTTTAAAAGTAGCTAGACATTCTTAGAATGAAAAACTATAAACAAACAATACTGTATGGATCAGAACCAATTACATGCCTCCAACTTTTTGGAGGGGCCTGTAGAAAGGCATGATTTCGGTTAACTAATTATTTCTAAAATGCTCATTGTTAATACCAGATTTTGTGTGTTTAAGTTTAAACTAAAATTAAACTACCTCATTATCAAAGTATGTATTTGTCTCGCTGACACAACTTTTGACTGGAGGCTCTTAAAATTATTGTATAAAACTTCCTTTGCCTGAAAGAAGCAACATAGGAATACACTTATTACCTAAGCTCTAATTACAAATCATACCTGTGTTTGGATCACACTTAGCTTTTATAAAATTCCTTTCAACAACCGAAATTCTAGCTGAACAACCAGCCTATGTTTATCTTTCAGGGCAATGCAGGTTTTCCTACAATTTTAAACATAAATAAGTAGGTATGCTCCGGTATACCTGCACATATACCTACCTAAATACTTTTTAAGAATAATTACTGTTGAACTTACCAGTTATGAAATATCAGTTAATACGTCTCTTGCTAAGTCATTTTTGGTTCCTTTAAGGCTTGAAATTCAAACCCAAGCATTTCCATTTCCATGTTCAGTGTTCACTAACCAGACAGATCAGGAAACCGAAAGAATGAAACGGTATTTCAATTATCTCATTCAGTACGCATTTGAACATAAACGACATTACAAGAATAAGACATTTCCAATAAGGGCATAATTCAAAGCAACACTTCAGATGATGATTAGGCCGCTTAGACACTTTAGGGGATACTTGTAGTTAAAAATATCTTAAATCAAAACTGAAATTAGATGATAAAGATCGATTTTCAAGTTTCGTTTGACAGTGACATTGAGGAGCAAACATTTCAAATCACGTAATCTTGGAATCGTCTATTATTCGTTGCGCGCTAGCGCTCTCGACCAATATCTTTTTCCCAGCCCCACCTTTTTTCTATTGAAAATGGGAATATTGGAGAAGATCTTTCTTTCTGGATCAAGACACGTGGAAGACACCGCTCATCTCTTCGCTGCTACTCGACTAAATCTCACCACGTGGGATTTAGTCGATTTGTATTAGTATTTCAACTTCCCTTAGTTGGGGTTAGTTTTGTGGTCATTCGACCAGTTTTGGAGATATTTTTGGATGAGGAGATTTGGATTTGGAAATTAAACCGAATTTCGGGATTGTACAGCAAGAGGTAAGTTCACGTCGGCCACCTTTCTGGTTGAGGGTTTTTTTTCCTTCCACTGAGCCTTTGGTACCTAGGGCCTACAATTTAACCATTTGTCAACCTATATTACGATCCAGGGCCACATAAGCCACTGTACCACGTGTAAGCAAGGTTAATGTGAGGGCCGAAAGCAACCACACCGCATGTTTGTTCTGTTTTGGGAACCCTCGTGGACGAGGTAATTATTCATTAATTTATCTATGTTTAGAGTTTTATGATTTTTTTTATTTGTTGGATTTTTCCAATCCAATCTTGGGTCATTACAGGATTAAATTGTCTGGGCGGATTTGGTTCAATTGTTGAATAACTTTTGTTTATTTTATTTATTGATTTTAAGGTTACAAAGTCAGTTTGACGTAAAGAAGTTCATGAGTAAAATTTTCCTGTCACTTTACTAGTTAACTTATTAATGTAATCGCTTCACGAAACATACATTTAAATGAAAAATTAACTAGGTCAAGGGGCATCGTAGTAAATAATGTCCTTCCTAGGGTGTTTCCGAAGGGTTAATCACCACCTTATTGTTTCCGAGGGGTGTAGATCCCCACCATATTGTTTGAAAACCACCACTATTGTGTGTAAGAGGCAGACAGCTACCACCATAATTTTTGGAGGGCCAATAGCCACTACCATTTGCGTTGTTTTGGACTTAGGGCGTCTAACCTTTGTGACCATCTGCAATAGCGTCATTCATTTATTATTGCCGTCAAGTAGGAGTTGGAAAATTGACTTTGACATTTTTATCGTATGTTCTCAACATGTGCTAGAAGGAGATGGGTATAGAAAAAATGAAGGTTTCAAAGGTAACTAGATGGACAAGAAAAAGTGAATGGGTAATAAGTAGTAGTATTTAAGCTAATTTTTTTTTTATTGTTACGCTTTGTGATCACCACTAGAGAAATATATTCCAAACAACTGTGATAAGTAGAATGAAGGGAAACCTTTCACTCATTGACTTGAAGTACAATCATCATATTGTTCAACATTGATTTCGTTCTTTGATATTATAGGTAATAAATTAATCTTGTTTAGTTTTATTTTCGTTCTTTGATATTATAGGTAATAAATTAATCTTGTTTAGTTTTATTTTGTTTGCATGTGCTATGGATGTTTTAGGAGAGGCTACAGGGAACTGATCAGCTACCTAACAGCGTAAGAATTTTCCAATTTAAATGACTAAAATTGGTGGCGCTCCGAGCTCACTTTACCGGCCGGTTTTTTAGCACTTTTTGTTCCTAACCTGATACTTTTCCTTGAGCGCTTTTTGAATATTCTGAGATACCTTTACTGAAATTAAAATGTTGAAATATGTAATGTGTAGGGGTTTTTAAGACCCTGCGATACAAAAGCCGGGTACCCATCTATTGCTAGAGTAGCTAGTTACCCTTATCTAAAGTTCTAGATTTACTTAGAATATACATTGGAATTTATTAAAATAAACAAGTTTTCAATTTTTCTTACCTCAACTTTGCCGTAGAAAGGTAGACGTTGGTGGTGGGACACCCTGTATAGGCGTCAGGCTACCCTTATGCTTTCGGTTAGTGCCACAATAAGATAAGTGGCTATGGTTTTTTTTTTTAAATATTATTAGTGAATACTTATTTTTCTGAGATTTAGTGTACGTTTAAGCGGTTTAAGTATCTGTGGATCAAAAAGAAAAACAAATTGATAAATATGAATTTCGGAGTGTCCGCTAGACCACGGCGGCTAGTCTGAACTTCTTTCCCATCCCGTGTCCTCACCCGGCTGCAACCTCCTCGAGGTGGAGGCATCGTCAGCGAGATCTTGCTGAAGTTCCCTTTAGGGGAGAAGGTCTCACCTTCGTTGTTTCATCGTTCCTAAGAGCTGCACCGCTACACTTGGCCAATCTATTTTCCTTCTGCACTCCCTGCTGCCATCCCTCTTTTGTTTCGGCTACATTTAGGCCTAAATCTTCTGATCGCTTGCTCCAAACCTTCGTGGAAAAGGCCGAATGTGTAGAACTGCCTCATTTCAGTGCAGAAGCGATGCAGCTAGCTTAGAAGGGCTTGCTAAACTGCACAATCTCTTCTAGAGTATCGTTGCAATTCGGCCATACTCCACATGCACGGAGTGTCAGTGGTGCACTCGGTGTTGCTTGGATGAGTACCGTTTCTCGAAAGCCTCCCTGAATTGGCAAGGTGTTGGACCGGAAGTCTCATGTGTCCTTCTCAAATGAACTGTACATCGACGACTAGAGCCGTGTCACCTTTTACGGCAACCACGTCCAGCTTAAAAAAGTCCCATTATTGTGCCTAACGTGGGGTTCCTCGACCACTAGCCATTTCTTGGCTTTACAGTGGTTAGCAAGTTTCTTAGCTATTTCGTTATGCCGGCGAATGCGCTGCCAGTACTCTTTTGGTAAAGGAATCTTCTGCTATCCCCAGATCGAGAGGGGTAAGTTTTTCATCATCTTCGAAAATGATTAGGTCGTCTGCGAATGCCACTGCGGGGCATCTGACCTCGCATGCCTCGTCAAACGAACCCCCCGTCCTAGGCCATCCAAGATAAAAAAAATCTCATCCACTACAATGTTGAAGAGAAGTGGACTGAGAGGGTCTCCCTATTTAACGCCGCTTTTGATCTTGATCTCCCTACTGTTTACTCTCCCACTTTAACTGACGTTACGGATCCTTCTAGGGACTTACGCACATACCCTATCAAGTGCCCCGATAAGCCCATCCTCCCCATCGCTCTGTAAATGACTCCCTGATTAACTGTATCGAACTCCTTTTGGATGTCCAAACTGAGCACATTAAAGGGTTTCCTACGCTCAGTACGCGTTCGTTTGTATAATTGTGTTATATGTAATTGTGTTTGCCATCGTGCCATCTAAGTCAATGAGCCCCCTTGGTTGAGCGCAGAGGTTAATAGCATTTCGAATCCTTTTTAACAGCAAACGATGAAAGAGCCGTGAAATTGTTATAAGCCGACAGTTAGCAGGATTTTTCCTGTCGCCCTCTTTATGAATAAGGATGGTTCTTAAAGTTTTCCATAAGTCTGGAAGACAATTACGATCGACAATGACGTTAAGAAGCGCCGCAAGCTTATTAGAAGAATGTTGCTCCACACCCTGGACGGTAATTACGTCACGCCCTGGCGCGGCAGGTGTCCAGCCATTCTTAGCTTCGTCAATTTCGCCGTAGTTTATAGGTTTGTCAGTTTCGTTTCTAGAATTCTTTTTGTCTGAAATTGTCTCGTTGTCCTCGGTCGAGTCTTGGTGTAGGATCCCACCATAAAATTCCTCGATCTGGCAGGGATCCGGAAGCTCCTCTGGAGAATCCAGATAGTAATATATGTCGGCGCCTTAAGATTGTTTGTAGTTTTAAAGAATAAGAACCTGTTTACTAGTCCAGTGCTATTGATACGTTTCTAGGAGTCAGCCGGAATATGAGTTAAGGGCGGCTGACTGATTCATATGTTATGTCTGGGTTAAAGTAAAGAACACATCGGTCGTGGGAAATACGATCGGTCTGGGTGGAACGGGGCCAGGGGAGAGAATGAGTTTGAGAGTGAGTTTTTGGAGAGATTGGAAGAAAGGAAGACTGGCCCCGGATCGCCAGTTCTTTATAATTAACTTAGATTGACAATTTCATATGAGCTCGGGTTTATCGAATTATTGTAGAGCAGAGTTGTTTGTTTATGTGTTTTGCGTTTATGGAGGCTTACATAGTTTTGGTTGAAGTGCAGTATAATTCATGTTACCTAGATCCTCGTGAAAGGTGCCTTCCAGAAAGGAAATTATTAATTCGACGGATCTGACATATATTAGCGAGGGACGTAGGCTACTATGATATAGATCTTGGGACTTCTTAAAGTTTTGGGCCCTTCGACCACGGCCTGTGAAATTTTGTGGGTAATTGTTCTTTTTATCCCTCGTATTGCCGGGCGGCACATTGGAGTGCTGTGTTGGAGCCATATTTGCCTACCTTAAAATTGCACCCGGTCCATGCCTAAATGAGAGGTTTTAGAGTAGTGATCGGGCTGCGTAGGGCTGCTAATCATCTTTGTGTCATTTGCATCTCGATCTGTGGTTACCACTGATTAGAAATTCTTCAAGCCAGGTCCTAATCTCTTGTGGGCCTGTGACAAGTAGCAGAGTTTCAATCTCCCGTCGCGGAGCGGGAGTGACCTCCACGGTCGTTCTCTCCGGTAGCCCCCCAAGTTGTTCTGGGGCGACTGCGTCGATTGGTTGGCTGCGTTGTTCATGCACTTGAATAGGTAGTTCTCTTCGAGGTTCTTTCTTCAGATTCTCCATAGTTTCCGGAGAGGAATCCGGAGTAAGGACCTTCTTGGCCACTGAACTGCCTCTAGAAATTGTTTTTCTGTCGCTATAGAGATTCCGAGTAGTTTTAGGTTCATCGGAAGTGCGCCTCTATGCTTCCAGCGAGCTTTAGTGGTCTTCTATCGACCGTTACTTCCACTGATTGTGGGGGAGTCGTGAACTCCTCGGTCGTATTGTTTAGAGCCCGTCCTCTGAATTCTAGACTAATTCTGAGAATTGGAGGGCCCAGCCCTAGGCGTTTTGGGCTTTGGGCTACGGATGCCTTGTTGACATTCTGTGATCATCTTACCGTTCGGTGTTAATGATTGATGCACTTGGCCAATGGGTACTAAATTCCTTAATACTGAACATTTTCATTTTGCCTTGTAGTGTAGCTGAATGGTCCGGTCTTCTCGTTGTTCGAACATCATAGTAAAAGTAATAATAAAAAATGAGAATGTCTCGCATGTCTGTTGAGTCTGAGACACGGGAGGTGGTTTGTGCTGTATATAAGTACAGATCACCTCGTTGTTGTTTTTTGTTTTTTTTTTTTTTAAATTTTAATAATTTTCATAATTTTACGAATTGTAATAACTGCTCAAGATTTTGTGCTTGTTGAATGTATAAGTGTTTCTATTATATAAAAAAAAATTTAGTGTTCTGAAGATGGCACTAATTTAGTGCCGAAACGTCCACATTATACCACGTTTCTACATCCTGTAGTTTCATTGATCCACACCAAGCAATCACCACTCAAGTATATACTTTGGATCACTAGAACCATTGTTGCATTGTTTTATGTTGTGTGGATCATTTGCTAAATAAAAGCAAATTGATAAATATAAAATTCAGAATGTTTGCAGAATTTCAAAGATTTTTGTGGAAAGGGCGGCGAGCTCAAAAAAACTAAAAGTTAATTTACTAAAAATAAAAAATATTTAAAAAATAGCAACTATTCCTTATTTTTATCAGTAATTTTTAAAATTTAATGGTATTTAAAGCCGGAAATATGAAAAGCAACTTTATTACATTAGATTCTAGGACCCTTTTGGATTTTTCGTTTTTTTCGTACAAAACTTGTCAGCTCGAAGGACCAAAAAAGCAATTTATCAGAAGCCTTGATACTCTTTACATTTGTGTTGTGTGGATCAATTGCTCAAGAAAAGCAAATTAATCAATATAAATATCAAAATATTTTAGAATTTCAATGACTTTTGTGGAAAAAATTGGCAAGCTCGAAGGACCAAAAATTGTATTTTAAAAATAAATACTTTTCATTATTTTATGAGTAATTTCTTATTTCAATGATATTCAAAACAAAAAATATGGAATCAACATTTATTAAATCCGTTTAAAAAACATTTTAAGTTTTTTCAGTTGTTTTTTTTTAGGACTAAAAAGACTAAAAAAGCTCATTTTGAGAATCTGGATACTCTTTACTTTTTTGGTTTGTCGATCAATTAATTTTAATGAAAAGCAAATTGATGAATCTAAATTTCATAATGTTTGTTTCAAAATGATTAAATGACTTTGGGAAAAAGGCAAGCTCAAGGAACTGAAATATTTTCAAAATAACTATTATTCTTACTTTTATCAGTATTGTTGTAGTTTAATGATATGATATAATAAGCAACGTTTACTAGATCTGTTTCAAGGAGTTTTTTGATATTCTCGTTTCTTTGATACATTGTCAGCTTGAAGGACCAAAAATGTAATTTATGAGAATAATTGACACTCTTTACTTTTGTGTTGTGTGGATCAGTGGTAAACAAAAACTAATTAATGAATCCAAATTTCAGAATATTTCTAAACTGTCATTGCCTTTTGTGGAAAAAGTGATAAGCTCAAGGAACTAAATACTATATTTTAAAAATAATTATTCTCTATTTTCATTCGTTATTTTGTCATTTAAAAATATTCAACAAAATTTTGCACAAAAATGGGTAAGAATTAAATTTTATTAGATGGGTTCCAAGAAGCGATTTGGAATTTTTCTGTTTTGAAATGTCACACATTTAAAACATAAATAGTGAAATGGTCCAATATTGGATTTGTTTTAAGGAACTTTTAGGAAGTTTCAGCTTTTTTGACAAAAATTAATGCTCGAAGAATCAGAAACGCAATTTTTGGGAATACTTAATAAACTTAATTTATTTGTGTGTTGTGTGGGTCCATTACTGTAAAAAAGCGATTCGATAATTATAAATTTTAAAATGTTTGTAGAATTTCGCGGTATTTCATGGAAAAAATGATAAGCCCGAAGGACCAAACGTGTTATTTTGAAAAGTTCTCTTTTATAGATCTCTTTTATTGAGAACCTTTTCCAAATTTTTTGGCCCCAAAGAGGCAAACAAAAAGACCGGGCCAAAACGTGTACTCGACCCTCGCTAGAGACCCTATTTACCCTTATCTAAAATACTAGATTTTTAATACTCACTTATGGGATTAATTTTTCTATTATATTATGTTTGTTACGTTTACAAAAGTGTCGTTTGTTACGTTCACAAAGTCACCTCATATCAATCATAAACAGCAAAAAAATTTCCAAAATTTTTTTCGAAATTGACCAAAGGGTATTTTCTTTTTGTTTCTGAATTTCCAAATTTGATACAACGGTTTCTTGTTGTTTTTATATATCCCTTCACCTTCCACCCAAGAAAGTCCCGTAGGTTCAATAGAAGGGGGGGGGGGGGAGGGGCATTGGCTCCTACGGAAGTTGACTTTTAGGCACTATTAAAACGTGCTTTGGAGTCAATTAGAAAAAAGTCCATCCATGGGACCAAGTTCACTCTTATTATGCTTGTTACGTTCACGACGGAATAAAATTGCCTTTTCCGATTAAACCCTGCAAAAAAATCCAAAATTTACTTTCTCTCCTTTTCTCTCTCTCTCTTTCTCTCTTTTTTCTCGATTTTTAAACTCAGCCGCCTGTAACTTTAGAGCTGCAAGACCCAGTGGCGTGAATCCAACGGTTTATTTTTTATGTCCTCTTGCACTTCCTACCAAAGACAGTCCCGCAGGTTTAACAGTTTGGGAGAAAGATCCTTTCGGACGCCGATTTTTAGACACTTTTAGATCGTGCTTTGTAACCAACAAAAAAAAAACAAGATTTTTTGAAATTGTGGTTTCCCTCTTTTTTCTCAATTTCCGCCGTTTTTCTTTTTGATGTCTTCTTTCCCTACTTGAAGTCCCGCAGGAGTTAGACCCTTTTGGAGGTCGATTTTTAGGCCCTTTGGAGGCAATTAGAAAAAATACCATTTATGGGATTAATTTCACTTTTATTACCTTACGGTTACGTTTACAGGAGATTGAACTCGTCTCTAAAAAAACTAATGCATCAAGGCAGGCGACGTCCAGTCCTCGTGGTCATATTGTGGGCATATTTGACGTGTGAGAGCTCTAAAAAGTCTCACAGTCCAATATTATAAAATGCTCAATAAGACCAAAATGTTCCTAAAAACAAGTTTTTTCAAGCAGACTAAAAGTACTTCATTTGTTTTCTCCATACGCACACCTAAAGTGGGCTTTCTAATCCTGAGACCAAAAAAGTAGCAAAAAAGTCCTAGGCAGTAAAAGTAAAGTCAAAAGTCACCGCTACTGTCATGGTGGCGCATTTTCATTCACCAAAATTATTTGAACACCAGATAGACCGATCTGACTATATTGCCATCTTTACATTCTTATTGAAAAAGCGAAGAATAGGAATACTCTCAGAGCGCTCGAGAGCACAACCCAAAACCGTTATTAGTCGAAATCGCATAGGTTCTCGAATTATGAGTTCGTTTGTTAAATGTCATGCGCGTCATCATATTTATCTGTCAATGTGATTTTTATTAATTAAGTATTGATAATAATAACGCTACAAATTTTTTGTTTATCTTAATCATTGGTTATCATTTAATACCATTAAAACCATTGAACATTGAATGCATTATTTATTGAATACACATTCTATTTATTTTAGAAATAATATACACCACTAATTGGGTAAGTATCTCTAGACCCGCTTAAAGAGGATGAGAGAAAATTGCAAAACTGAATCACTCTGAAATAGACTTATTTCTGCATGCTTGAAAAAAAATAGTATATGTTACTCGGAGTAAAATGTCTTTTTGTGCTTCGCCCAGTTGCAGGCCTCAGCTTTGCTTCGGCCGTCAACCTCTGGGCTCAGCACGAAAAGGCCCACTTTTACTCCTAGTGACATAATCTACTATTTTTTCTGAAATCTAACGAGTACTCATTATTTTATAACCTGATGTGGGGCTGCAAAATGACCAGTTCCAGTTTGTTTAAAGTTAATATGGAAAAAATTGACAATAGATAAATATTGCAGGTCTAGGCCTGGAAAAATCATTCCAGAACTGCTTTTAGCCCAGAATTCAAATCACGAAACACCTATTCTTTTAGTAAAAATTACTTCCGAAAAAATAGTATGTGTACCTTGTTGGAAAATCATATTCTCGTCCTTCGATGATTGCTAGCCGAGGCGCAGCCTCGGCTATCAATTTACTTCTTCGGCTGAGAATATGTCGCTTTTTCTACTAGATACACAACATTCTGCTCCTTGATAGACTTGGACACATGGTTAAAACGGATACAAGCAGTGTAAGATCGTCAAACCCAAGTAAGTCAATGAATAGAAAGTTCAGTTTCTGTCTACTGATCAGCTGACTGATGACAGTTGTAAGAAGGAGTTTCTTGAAGTTTTTATTCTTAAAGATTCACATCACATACTGCTAAAGAAGCAACAGGGTTCAAGTTAGCCACTGGAGATTTTGATTGATACTTAAGCCTCAAACTGAATAAATGAGGTATATGAAATAGTCCTTCACTGTAAAACAAATAACGTGAATTCATCCTACATAAAATACTGACGGAACATGCCTTATTTAAAAGCATCCAGGTATTTCTGCGCGATAAGTGTATTGAACATCTAGTTTTCAAGCACCATTAAGTTTATTTTTGAGTCTAAAATTAGGCGGTCCAGAGCCCGCCTGCTATAAACTTATAAAATAAGCTTAAGGTAAAATATTGATCTATTTCGGTAAATCTACCTACTTAACCTTCAATAAAGCGCCTGGCCTAAGCTTAAGACTTGTTTTCTACGTTTCAGAATTATACTTTAATTGGAAACGTATAGCTCTTTCGAAGGGGGTTCAGTCAGCTGTACGGGGCTTTAATAAGATCATTAAATCGCTGCCGCCTAACAAGAAGAAGAGACATTCTGCAGAAGTGCGCGTTCAAGTGGCAAGTTCCGTTAGTTATTTGAGCTCACCTCGAAATGATCATATTTAATGAGGAGCAAATTTTCAAGTGACAATTTTAGACTGGCAATTTCTTGGCTTTGAAGGCTGAATTTACTATTCGGCATTGGCTAATGTTTTTCGTTTCCAGCTTTAATCCCCCTACGCTGTTAAAAATACATTTGGACATTCACAAAGTAGATCTGCCCATATAAACAAACGGTGAGCACCCGTGTTTATAATTTGCTGGCGAACCAATACACAGACGGCCCGCTGCTAAGCAAACACTTTTTGATTAGTGATATTTGTCGGAGCTGCCGAACGTGCAGATAAACACTATGGATGAAAACTAAACAGACCGACTTCCGCTTATGAGCGCGATGGCATATATATTTTGCAAAGTAGAGCAAATACTCCTGCTGAAATGAAACAATGCATGATATTGCAGAATTGTTACATATCTTGGTCACTCAGTGGACAAAATTAGTGGAGGTAGATATTAATAATCATATAACAGTTAATTAACTCGTGGAATTCCATTCACCTTGCTAGTTCAGAGCTAAGAAAAACAATTTTTGATAATTTTAGAACCGTTGTTGGCTGTCAAAATAATTATGAATATTGAATCTGTCCACGGTGCAAGCTAAAATCCCTAAAGTCCAGGACTATAACAAAGAACATCTTAATAATAGTTATCATTTGATATCAAGGAGAAACCTTAACATGTGACTTCTTTATGGTCAAAAATTTTGATATAAGTTATTACTGAAAGGTAGATATTTTTACGAAGTCGAGAAGGCTTTAGAACATGACCGATACCTGCTATCTTATGCATCGATCCTTTAAAGGTACTTTTTTGCGCGCATTTTTCTATAATTTTTTGGACTCTCTAGGTCTTTTAACGGTGCTTTTAAAGTTTGTAATTTATTTTCATACTGTTTTTGTATCCTTTTTTCTACTTAATATTTAAATTAGACTTCTCTTTGTTATTCATTTTTTCAAAGTTTTTTCCATCCAAAATTAACATTTTCCAACGAGTAAACAATTGTAATAGCATAATTGACTTCTATTGAGAAAACTTTGGCAAAAAACTCTGATTTTTAGCAATTAATGATTCCTGATTTTTATTTTGTTTGTACAGTTTTAGCCCGAAATGAGATTCTATAACGAGATAAAATTATAGTGCAAAATGGGACTTTTCTTTTTAGCAAACTTTTAAAAGTACCTAGTGTACCATCTCAAATGGGCCACCCCATATATTTCTTATACCGTAGTGACTGGAAAAATTTGCCGAAAAACGTCGATTGATTTTGTTTGGGGGACATGTCATGATGTACGGGGTGTTCATTATAAAACTTCATCTAGTTGGCTGTGAAATGTCAAAAGTAAAGGATGGAGAAACAAGAAGCAAATCCATTTCTTTTGATTATGTCATCCTTTTCTATCAACATTTCATAGCCTGCTAGATAAAGTTTTATAATGAACACCCCGTACTTGAGGCTTGAACGAGCAACCCCCTAAGGGGCGCCCTGATTCAATCCCTCAAAATAGAATCGGGAAGAGGGGTCAAAAGATCTTTACGACGGTGAGACAACTTTAAAACACGAGAATAGTTATTCATGTATCAAGGGCATTAAGTAATAAATAAAATACAATAAAAACAATAAAGCACTGGTATCACATAAAAGTAATTATGACGACTCATTTTGCAGAAAATGAAACAATAGAAATAAATTAAAAGCTTTCTTTAGTTCGGGTTAATTTTTGTTCCTAGAAACAAGGTGTTTAGCTGATTTGTATGATCAATTTGATCGTTAGATTCACCGCGTTACGCTTCACCGTCGGTCCACAGAGATTCGGGCCAAAGCGGCAACTCCGAGCACCAACTGGGACCCCGGGAACCCATCTAGAATAAATGAGAATCGGGACAGTCGCCTCCTTTCTCGAAAGTACGAGAGTGTGTTCAGGCCGGGTCTATAAACCATCGAGCCGCGCGAGATGGGATCGAATAGATAGTGCAGTGTAGTAAACAAGCGAAATAAGGGGACAAGCGAGCAGTGCAAATTCTTAGAGTAATTGTGTTTAAATCGTGTTGTAATAGTTAAAAGTAAAAAAAACCGTGTTACCTACATTGACGATAAATTATTGGAGTCCATATCCCATCACAACTAGTGTCAAAAATGGGATAATTTTCGTCAAACTTGTAACTGTACGGACAACGCAGTCATCGCGCTCGTGGAATTTTGCATGGTAAGGACAGTGCAAGAACTTTGGTGTTTTCTACATGACATATATTCGATCTACGACAAAAATCATGGATGAAGAACTAGCAGCACTTATGGAAATGCTGAAGAAGTACAAAGAGGAACAAAAGAATTTTCTGGAAGAATAAGAAAAACAAAGGCAACTTGAGATAAACGAACAAAGAAAAAATCAAGCTGCTCTGTATTAAGCATTAACTGATGAGCGACTTGTGATCAGTCCAGCGTTGATCAGTCCAGCAGTTTAACGAAGGAGTTCCCGACTCTGAAATGAAATTCCATGCTTATGCACTACCAAATCAAGAAACTAACACGGTGGCAAGGGTCTTGATTGACGAATTCCTCATTAGATTTGGCGTACCATTAGAAATAGGGACGGAATTTGAATCGCAACTTTTGAATTTCAAGAATTTATAATCAAAACTGAAAGGGTGCCCGCGCATCTACAAGGATATTTATATAGTAGATTGATTTTACAATTTATTGAGACGGGTTCAGTAATGGATAAAAGAAGAGCACCCATTCAATTAAGATCAAGAAACAGCTTTGGCGGTTTTGGGACTTTTATACCAAATACGCAATCTGTAGGGCATATTGCTGAAGCCTTTTGTGTTTCGAATTTCACATAATTCTAAATACATTAAAGTGAACTAATTTAATTTTGTTCCAATTAAACTTGTTCTTAAGGTGCAACTAACCTGAACTAACCTGTACTAAAGGTACAAGTTAAGTTGTTACAAGTTAGTTCAAGGATTAAGTGATGATTATTTTGATCGAAGGCACGAGTTTTGCGAAATTATGGCCCAGCATATCAACAATTTCTCGGACTTCAATATAACGTTTGTTTTTCTGATGAGTGCACTTTTCACTTCACAATTTCATTCGGGGTTTACCGATATCACTGTAAATTCTGGAGCGACACAAGACCTCATGTATTCCGAGAAGATTATACTCAAGCCTCTTGGGACGAAGCCAGATGTTTGGGTAGAAATTTTGGATGGCAGTCTAGTTGGACTTCTGTTTATTCCTGGTAATTTAAATGGTGAAATTTATCTTGATATGCTGGCTCTATTCATCAGTTAATAATAGAAAAATTACAAAACGATCCACTGCTAATTAAACAGCAGGTGCGTATCCAAAAATACAGAGCTCTTTCTCATTAGGCTTCACCAGTTTGCCAATACCTCAATTTGCAATACTCTGATCGTTAGATTGGAAGAAGAGGTCCTATGGAGCTGTCTGCCCGATCACCTGACCTGTTCCCTCTAAACTTTTTCACTTTTTCTTATCGGGACATCTTAAGTTGGGTGAAATTACTGGCCCGTGTAAAGAAAAATGCCCACCTAACATACATAGCCAACAATACCCCAAGAAACCACATCAAATAAATCGAAACAAGGAACTGAGTAATCAACCGTATACGAGAAATGGAAAATGACTTCTATGGAAACCAAAAGCGCATATATACAATGCTCAGAACAACAGTACAATTAAATAACATCTCAGCAGCCGAATGGACTATCTATTTTTGAGGTACTGTATACGAACCGGGACGAACAGGAACAACGAAGGCCCAAAAAGCGGGGGAGGTTGAACCGAGGCGAAGCCATAGATATCGAGGATGTAGAACAATACACGATGGAGGAAGTGCTATCCGAGATGAAGCACCTGGATAAAGGTATATCTCCAGGTGCGGACAACGTCGCTAACGAACTGCTGAAGTGCGGAGACGAAGCTCTGGCACGACATCTGGCCGAACTTTTCAACAGAATATTGAAGGACGAAGACACACCAGCAAGATGGAGACACAGCATCACAATCCCAATATTCAAAAAAGGGAAAACCTCGGATCCGGCGATCTACCGAGGAATATCGCTTCTAGACACGACCATGAAATTATTCACCCGTATGCTACAATATCGTATTTTCAGCTACACCACAATAAGCGAGAAGCAGCAAGGTTTTCGGAATAACTGTTCGATGATTGACGCAGGGTTAGTTATAAGGCAGGATATAGAAAAGTATAACAAACCAGAATACCTGTGCTTTATGGATGTGACGAAAGCGTTCGACAGGAACAGGAACTGAGCAAGGTAGAGCAAGGATACAAGGTGGGAAACCAACAACTTAAGATAATGTTACGCAGAGGACGTAACGCTATTCGCGGACACGGAAGACGGGCTGCAATGTCTCTGGCAGACTTTTAAGAAACAGGCCGAAAAGGTCAACTTGGAAATATCAACCACCACAACAAATCGCCAGGGAACCACGCAGATTATAGCTATACAACAGAACAATAGACCAGACTTCTGAGTTCTACTATCTGGGAACAACAATACCACCATATGGTGAACTCAAGAATGGTGTACAAAACCAGATAAACAAGGCAGCCAGGATAGCAGGATCTCTACGAACAACCGTATGGAAAAACACATACATATTAATCCCGACCAAAGTTAGAATAAAGATTAAGAGCCCCTTCACACTAGGCCGCTAAGCGGCACTGCTCAGTGGCGCCGTAGGAGAAAAAGTTTTGACAACAATGAGTACCTTCAGGCCGTCGTCACATTCAGCGGAACGTAATGGAGCGGAATGGAGCACAAATGTCAATAACGTCTTTACGCATGTCAAAAACGACATTACGCATGTCAATTCCTGTTTTAGCTTTTATCTGATTGGTTTAAATTCAACTGTCAAATTACGCTCCATTGAACTGATGTGATGCCGGTGGCTTCTAGTAGCGACCAACGACGGCCGGTAGGCGGCGTTGCTTCTTGATTCTTGATTGTTTGGTTGATTTGTCATAGAATAATGGAAGCGAGCGTAGAAAACATTGATACCGAACAGCTTATATTTAGGACCAACAATTACATATATCACGAGAAGTATAGTGATAGAAGTAAGGGTAAAAAAAAATACCTGGGAAGCTATGATAAACGCGTCTATTGTCGAATTCAACAACAAAACGTCACCGGAAAGAAAGGAATTAGCACAATAAAAAATTTGCTAAAAAAAGTTTCGCTTCCTTGTAGAACTTCTATTTCGGACCAAAACTGTATATAAGAAAATAAAAAAATCAGGAATCATTAATCTTTGAAAAACGTAGTTTTGTGTCAAAATTCTTCATTCATCTTTTTTTGACCAAAATTTCTTGAGTAAAAATTGACTTGTGTTATAAAATTGCTATTTGAGCCAAATAAATAGTATATTATGTCACTAGGAGTAAAAGTGGGTCTTTTCGAGCTGAGCCCAGAGATTGAAAGCCGAAGCGAAGCTGAGGCCTGCAACTGGGCGAAGCACAAAAAGACCTTTTACTCCGAGTAACATATACTATTTTTTTTTCAAGCATGCAGGAAAGTCTATTTCAGAGTGATTCAATTTTGCAATTTTCTCTCATCCTCTTTAAGCGGGTCTAGGTACTTATTCAATTTGTGGTGTGTATAAATAGAATGTGTTAGAACGGTGGTTTTCAATGCTCAATGGTTTTAATGGTATATTATAATCATAACCATGGTTTAAGTGGTTTAGGTAAATTATGATAAACTAAAAATTTGTAGCATTATTATTAATATTAAATTAATAAAAATGACATTGACAGATAAATATGATGACGCGCATGACAACCAACGACATTTAACAGAATTCGAGAACTTATGCGATTTCGACTAAAAACGGTGTCGGGTGGGGCTCTAGAACGCTCTGAGAGTACTCCTTCCTATCCTTTGTTTTTTCAACAAGAATGTAAAGATGGCAATAAGATGGTTTATATATGCGCCACCATGACAGTAGCGGTGACTTTTGACTTTACTTTTACTGCCTAGGACTTTTTTGCTACTTTTTTGGTCTCAGGAGTAGAAAGCCCACTTTAGGTGTGCGTATCGAAAAAAAAATTACGTACTTTTAGTCCGCTTGAAAAAAAAAATACTTTATTGATCGTTAAAACCACAAAATTATTCCGTTGTAAATCAGAATACATTGTTTACTAGTAGGAGAACTTCAATTTTTTGGTAAAAGTTAACTCAAAACACTAAAAACGTAAAACAGAGTCTACTTAGATCTATGAAAAAAAAAATAGAAAAAATAAGAAGTTGAATAAAACATGACAAATAGTAATAGAAAAATATGAAAAACCAAGAATCGTTTCCTCTTGTTGAGGAAACAATTCTAAGACATGCATTAAAACGATTTTTATTTTTTTACTTGAAAATGACGCATCTAACGCGTCTCAAGAAAACTTAAGAGAGCATAGTGTTTTGAATTGAACAGAGAACAAAAGGGTAGTTTTATTTTTTGATAGACCAGTGGCGTACCATACTTTCTTCAAAAAGATGAAGCATCATTGCGGTACGCCGCGCCACTGGTGGAACAAAAAAAAAATTCGTTTAACTGAAACATGGCTACTCGCTAGCTATTGACATCAGTACAATTTTATTAAAACCTTTCAAGTGGTTTAGGAGATATTATTATTTTTTATTTTTTTATAAAAATTCAACATATTGTATCTTCGTAACGATGCTCTTGAAGACCCTCGTTTATTAGAACTTTACTTCTTAAAATCATGCATCATGCCAGCAATCACCTCCTGAAGTTTGTCAAAGTACTTTTGAGTCACCCTGTATAAAAGAACCTAATTGGTGGGTGGAAATTGAACGATTCCTCAAAAACGTCCTGTCATTTCACGGCCTCAGAACCCTCTTAACAACACAGTGTCCTTGAACGACGCCTGGGTTAGTGACTAAAACGTAAATTTCATCCTCGTGTATTTCGATGCTTCTTCTTGCATCTAAATTGTCATTCTTCTTGCTGCGTTCTTGTTGCTTTTGCTCTTTTGTTTAAAATTATGCTTCCCGCTGCAGATTAGGTAAATCTTGTCCATGTTGCTTGTCAACTCATATTTCATTTTGTGTATTTCATATGAAATCGGCTCATATTTTTTACAAATTCTTGTTATTTTTATTGGACCTATAAATCATTTCAAAACATGTTTTGCAATTTATTATGTATGTTGTTAGTTTGTTATGTGTGTCGTATGGTTATGTTTGTAGCGATATTATTTTCATTTCTCCAAATTTGTAAACCTACTTTTAATTTAATAATGTCTATCAGGATCTACAATTTCCACTGATCCATTTGTCATGAGTTCTGAATTCAGACAATTGCAGACAATTGCAAATTGTCTGAATTCAGCAGAGAGGCAGTTCAAAGGACAGATTTAATGTTCTTTGGTACTCTGATCTAGGACTAAAAATAATTTCCAGGTGTGTCATAGTTTGTCTACTTGCTGTAGAGCGAGAGGGATAGAGTCGCATAAATTTTGTAAATCCATCTGTGACTACCAAGATATTCATACAGCTTTCACAGCTTTTTTGTGGCTTGCCCTGTGATCCTAGTGTATATGGTCCCGAGGGACTTATCCATTTTCTTTTCAGTATTATGTATTAAGCCCTTTTTCTCATTTGTACTAAATTATCCCTTCTCTCCTTTATGGGAGGATTAGAGAACCTGCTACTTGCACAAAGTTTTACTTTTCCAACTGGTTACATAACTATCTATTTTATCAAGTTTTTCTTATTATTGCAAACCATAACAGGAGTTTTAAATCTGCCTACCATTACCTCTATAAAATGATGAATCAGGTCAAGACAGATTGTTACAATATTTAGTATGAAACTGGAAATTTCCACCTCCATAATAATTAAAACCGACCGGAGGAAGCCAGTATTTCATGAAATAATGTTAGGGAACTTGATGTTCCAGGGCAAATATATGGTCTTGGCATGTCACCAACACGCCAGAGTTAGGTATTTATTTCATTAACGTATGGGGCACTCAAATTCGGTTGGGAGATGACACGCCTGACGGAAAACTGGGAATGAAAAGCCGCCGGAAAATACCATAAAGGTTTCCAAAACGAATAATATAGAACTGTCGGTCAATACCTAAACAATGAGCACTAGTTCGAACTAATTAACAACCATAGTGAAGTTTCATTGAAGTTGAATTTATTGTTTTGTTTTTTTAGTAGCGCCAAACAAATTTGACCAATATGTTTTGTAAAGGGTAGTTTACAACTCTATGGACATAGAACAGATACGCGTCAGAAGGGAATATCATAAGAAGTTTTTTTTTTAATTGGCTTCTGTTACTATATTGCAATTTTCTCAGCAGAAATGAAAAACGTTTCTCGAAAACTTGCCAAAAATATAAAAAAGTGTATAATTGAATTAATCATTACGCTGAAAACCCCTGAAGAGTTAAGAACATTCAACGTTTTT
Source organism: Taphrorychus bicolor (assembly GCA_951812265.1). Classification (NCBI taxonomy): domain Eukaryota; kingdom Metazoa; phylum Arthropoda; class Insecta; order Coleoptera; family Curculionidae; genus Taphrorychus; species Taphrorychus bicolor. The sequence continues at coordinate 57,538,912 of OX638297.1, read as the reverse complement.
AGATTCAAAATCAAGCTTTAGATTCTACACTCACCGGCAATGGAAACGGGTCACCCTAATTTTTATAAAAATTTACGTTATTACGAAGCTCTGCTGAAATTTACGATTAGAGCTAAATGTATCGATAACAAACAGGGTGGAACAGGGTGATGTTATTTACCCCTAGGTTAGCACCCACATGCTTACCCTTTATTACCAAGGATTACTTCATTTCCTAAAGGTTGTTTTTTTTTTTGAATGAAGCGAATAATTTATCTGGTTCCAATGTTAAAATTGTTTAAAGAAAATGATACAATTTTGCCAATTAGGGTGACGTTGAACTCTTGTGCTCGATCAGCGTTGCCATAAAAACAATTTTCAGAGCTTTTGCCATCATAGCCATATGTGCAGATGGCAGAAGTAAGCGGTATGTTGCTCAACTATACAACACGAAGCACAGGACAACGAGTTTGTGCTGGTTTTGAAGAGACAGGTAGCTTTATGCGAAGTATTCCAAAGTTTGAGAAATCGACATTCTAACGTTGTGGAAATTAGAAACCACCTTCTCCACGTAGGGAATATAATTGTGAGTGAGATAACAATAAGACGATGGTGTTGGTCACTGCAAATCTTTATTCTCGGAGACCTGCTACAGGTCCTGAGTTAAAAAGACGACACAAGGTAGTACGACTATGATTTGCAAGGGAACATGAAAACTGGAATCGAGAAGATTGGGGTCGTGTGTTATTTGAAATGAGTCCAAATTTTTCCTAAAGTCATCAGATAGTCAGCAACGGGTGTGGAGATGAGCTGGCAAGCGTTATGCAACATGTACTTTTAGTCCCAGAATAAGCTTCCAAGGCGGCTCAGTGATGGTTTGGGCTGGAATTTCTTTAAATGGCAGAACTCAACTTTATCTTGTACCCAGAGGGTCTTTCACGGCCCAGAGATATATTGAAGAAATTTTTGCGACCACTTGTTATCTTGTTTTCTTGGAGGATAGGTCAAAATTTTCTCTTCATTCATAATATTTCGTTCGCCATGATGAGAATATTTCTCCGATCGAATGGCCAGCTATTAGTTCCGATCTGAATCTCGTTGTCCGGTGTCAGTTTGCTCGGAGGAGGGGCTCTGAATTGAGTGGGGGCTTTTCAACGCTCCTTGTAAAACGCACTCGGGCGGGGAAGTCCTCAACCCCGACAGGGCGTGTCCCAATGGCTGATACGAAACGTTCCTGCAGATATGTAGGTCAGGTGTGAATGAGGCTCTGCTAAATAAACACCCGCGGATCAACTGAGGACATGACATATGGCAGAAGCTATGTAATTACAAGATCAGAGGGACAGAGAAATGATCTCTGGAGCGGTCTGATACTGGACAGTCACAAGCGGTAACCAAAGTATGGTTTAACCGACTGTGATACTGCGGTGCGGAAAGCAACTGAAAACTACCGCACTAGATAGGTTACACCTTTCCCAAAATAATCACATGTCATCAATCACATCAACATACTAGGTCTAAGTGAGGTTCGGTGGCCAAACTCTGGAACTTGTACAACTGAGAACGGAAATCTGTACTACTCAGGGAGCTCGGATGGAAAACACTATAATAGAGTTGGATTTTTTTAGATAGAACCGCAAGTAAATCAGTGATAAACTTCGTACCACACTACACTACAAACAAACTACGGCAATATGAACTTAATTCAAATATATGCCCCTACAGCTGAAAAAAGCTGAAAATGTGACGAGACGCTGACGAAAACGCAGAGTTATTTAATGAAGAGCTTCCTAACATCCTTAAGCTTACAAAAAGACGAGAATTGACTATTGTAATGGGGGACTTCAATGCCAAGATTGGAAAGGGCAGCTGTGGAGAGTATGTTGGCCAGTTTGGGTTGGGCGAGAGGAACGAACGACGAGATCGAATGCTGCAGTTTTGTATCGAAGAAGATTTAGTAGTCAGTAACACATTGTTCAAACTGTCGGAAAAAAGGGTATACACGGGGATAAGACCGGGCGAGAGCACAGAGCGAATAATTAGAAATCAGATTTACTACATCCTTGTTAACAGGAGATTCCGAAATAGCATAAAATCAGTGAGAACATACCCTGGAGCAGACGCTCCAGGGTATGCGTAGCTAATAACTGCTATAACTAATAACGTAAATGGTAGACTCCATAAACTCCAAGAAAAAAGTGTTGGTGAGCTGGACGAAGAGGCAAAGTCGACCAAAATTAAAGAAGCGATAAAAGCAACACAACAGGAAAGCATTGGTAAGGGCAAGAACAGAACTAGGCAGAGATGGATGACACAGGAGATTTTGGTACTGATGGAAGAAAGAATGAGGTACAAGGGCAGGGATAAACCTAACTACAAGGAGATACAGAACACAATTAGAAGTAAGATAAGAATAGCAAAGGAGGTCTGGATGACTGAAAGGTGCAAGGAAATTGAAGAATTAGAACAGAAGCACGACAGTTTCGGCCTCCATAAAAAAAAGAAGTCACCGGTGTGGTGAGAGAGAAGAAAACTGGTACACTGAAAGATGAAAAGGGCGCACTGGTTGCTGACTTGGATGCCAGACTGAGACTGTGGCAGCAATATATAACTCAACTGTTTGATGACCAAAGAACGGAGACATATGACATAACTATATCAGAGAGCGCTCCAGAAATAACGAAGGAAGAATTAGAGTATGCCATCAAAACATCAAAATCCGGTAAAGCAGTAGGGCCAGATGAGGTGCATTGTGAGGTCTTGAAACTGCTGGATGAGCGTTCAATCAGTGTCATAGTGGATCTATTCAATAGCATTTATAGATCAGGAGTAATTCGCAGAGAATGGCTGCTTTCCATCTTTGTTCCTATCCCGAAAAAATCTCGAGCGTCAAAGTGTGATCAGAATAATAAGTTTGATGAGTCAAGTTCTGAAGATCTTTATGAAAATTATACATACTAGAATATACAAAAAATGTGAGGCTGAAACATCAGACACACAATTTGGATTCCGCAACGGAATGGGCACGAGAGAGGCCATCTTTGCTTTGAACGTCTTGTCTCAGAGATGCCTAGATGTAAACCAAGACCTTTACGTATGGTTCATAGATTATAGTAAGGCGTTCAACAATGTCAAGCATCAAAAGCTTCTGGATATACTCCAAAGACTTATCTTATATATATATATATATGAGATTACTGACTTATTTTATATATATATACAATAATATCAAATCTCTACTGGGGACCAACTTCTAGAGTGAAAGATGACAATACTTTGACAGAACAAACTAGTATTCGGAAGGGAGTCAGACAGGGGTGTGTTCTCTCTGCTATGCTATTTAATATTTACTCGGAGTTTGTTTTTCGGGAGGCATTGTAAGAGGAGCAGGCGGGTATAGCGATCAATGGCAGAACTGTCACAACATCAGGTACACTGAGCATACCGCTGTAATAGCAAGCTGCCTCAAATATCTGCAGAGACTGGTAGACAAAGTAACAGTAGTTAGCGAAGGTTATGAGCTAAATATTAATATCGATAAAACAAAAATGCTAATAGTATCGAAAAAGAACATCAGTGGTCAGCTGACTATACGCAATAAGAGGGTTGAGCAAGTCCATCACTTCAAATACCTAGGAACTAGCTAGAAACTATCATAAATGAAAATGTTGCACACAAACAAGAAATCTTGTCAAGAATTGAGCAGGCGAGGACAACATTTATAAAACTGAGAAAACTGCTGACCGCACGAGATCTATCTTTGAATTTGAGAGTAAGAATGGTGCGGTGTTACGTCTTTCCAGTGTTACTATATGGTCTTGAAGGATAGACACTGAACAAGGATATATCGAAGAGACTGGAATCGTTTGAGGGGTGGGTGTAAATTCTTTTCACAACTAAGCGAAGAAAACTAGTTTCTTGGACATGTTATGCGTAATTCAAAATATGAAATTCTGCAGCTCATCATGCAGGGGAAGATCGTGGGACGCAGAAGCGTCGGTCGTCGTAGAATTTCCTGGCTACGTAACCTGCGAGACTGGTTTGGCCTCTCATCTATCGAACTATTTCGGACAGCTGCCCCTAAAGTTAGAATAGCCATGATGATCAACAAACTCCGAAGGAGAAGCTGAGATCAAGAAGAAGAAGAATCTCGTTGAGCGTGTGTGGAAGTATTTAGGAAGAGAAATTAGAAATAGAAACCCTCTCCCAGCAACACTTCAAGATTTGTACAGGGCTCTTCTTGAAGAGTGAGCCGTCATGGACCAAGTTCTTATAAAGCAATTGATTGAAGGCATGTCCTGAAGAGTGAGGGCAGTTATTCAGTCTCGTGGGGGGCAACACCGCTTACTAAATCAGAAAATATACTTTTGTTTACTATGGTTTTTCATTTCAACTTTGAGACTTTTAGTAAAATCTATGTTACTGAGTTACCAATAGTTTGTATTTGTTAAAGCTATTACGTATGGTAATGTTAAGAGTCAAATGTAAATGTGCAATGCATCCCTAAATCTTATCAACAAAACAAATTGTTTATTCAACAGCAACAGCCATGTAGTATTTTTTTTAAATCATGACAATGTGGCATGAAGCAAAATTGCACCATTTTTTTAAACGCTTTTAACTTTCGAACCAGCTAAATCATTCGCTTCCTTCCGAAAACAACCTGTAGGAAATAAAGTAATCTTTGAAAATAAATGATAAGCCTGGGTCTAAAGACGCCAGTTTTCACCGAGTTTCACAGGGTGAACTAAACTTAGTTGTATAACATCAACTTGTTCCACCCTGTATGTTGTCGATACATTTAGCTCTAATCGTAAATTTAAGCGTCGTAATAACAAACGATCACTTTACAAGTTCTAAAAATTTCCTTAAAATCTGCCTAGAAATAAAGAAATTATGCATAGTTATTTTTTTTTTATCTTAGAGTGGCATTTTAAAGATATTTTCTAGGTCGAAATCTCAGTAAGACTTGAAAAAAAAATCACGTGAAAAGTAATACTTTATTGACTTGTAAATTACCCTATGTAATGGGCGTATATCTATGTCAAAACAGCCTGCGGCAGGGGTGTGATATACCTAAAATACAATTCGTATAATTGCTTCCATTAAAAAAAACCGCACGCACGCAATTGGGTTTAAAACCTTGTTCAAGGGAACATTAGAGCCTTTTTTTTTGGAATAAACTAATCAATCCTCATTTGTTTAAATATTTCCTAATTGATTCAAATTCTGATAATGCAGCTACTTTTATATAGACAGAAGAAGTTAAGTCTGAGTCTGGAACGGGGACACAGTCATTTCGACGCTCAGACAATAGCCTGGGACGTCATTTCCAACGGATTATCAGTTCGCTTCCTCCCATAGAACACTAATAACCCGGCCTTTATGTCAGAAGATGCAAAACGTCGCGACGGGCTCATCACCATAACATTCTCATTATTTCTCGATTTAAGCGAGAGATATTCCTTTATTAAGGGCTGCCAGTTTCCTAAGAATGCTTCGAACGTTAATATTGCTCGGTTGCCTCCAAAAACGGTTATTTCAACTTATTGACGTTTCAATGAAATATCCGCGTTTAACCTTTATCCCTTAGCGAATTTTCCGCTTTTTAAAAGGCATTAGATGAAAGTTTTTTGGCAATCATTTCCTTTCTGCTGATTTTCAATCCTGGAAACGTTAACGGGACCCGAGAGCCGCGGCTGGCACAGGGACCAGATGTTAAACTGGTTTTGGCAAATCTGTCTGCTGACCGCGTTGTTAATCTCGCCGAGGGCTTTAATTTAAATAGAATTAGTTTTGTAGTTGGCAGTATTGTCAGTGATTAAATTAGTTAATAAAATATAATTTGACAATTTCAGCAAGTTTTACCACTTTTATCTCTACATACATATCCGCTTTGTATGAAAAATCACGGATCGTTTCTTGAAGCAGCGCGTTACTCGACGAGACGCGTTTCGCGTCCAATACTACTCGTCGGCTGGACCCACTCTTACGAAAGCTATGAATTAGATGATCGATGGATGTCATTTAGTCAGGTTTTTTTCGTTGGTGAATCGTTGGTCAAATGGTAAAATGTCTGCATTGGCACTCTATTCATTCAATTCATTTTATTTCATTTATTCACGGCTGGGTAACAGTCGATGCAAAAGACCCGGTTAAGAAAGTTTTGATGTATCGGTATTTTTCACATGGCACCAGATGATTATTCCGTATCGGTAACGAGATTGTTTTCCACCAATTGAGTGAATTGTGGTCTGTTAAAATTTTCCCGTTTGGTAATTTTTTGCTTTGGTAAAGAAAAAGGACAATTCTGGTTATTTTGAAATATATTCTTAATTCCTTCGGGTTCGTTTTAAATTATTTTACACTCACAGTAATGCCCAGTGAGCAATCTTTCTCTACAATAATGAAAAGACACATTCCGTGCCCACTACCACTTATCAACTCGCTTCACTCTTACGACATCTATCAATTACATGATTGACGTAAGTCATTAGCCGAGTTTTTGATTAAAAACTTATCAGTATTTAAAGTTTTTGATTATTAAGTTATTGATTAAAAACTTATCAGGTATTAAATTATTGATAGTATTTCTATAAGGATTCCAGCCTTACTGGCCAGGAGTTGTTTTGCATTACTACTAAGTTTTGCTTTCCTCTCCTTTTCTCTTGTCTTATTTGTTTATGTCTACCTAATTTACATTCGCACTTGTTCATGGATGGGTGGATGCATGATCTCTAGTAAAAAAGTTTTGATTATGTCACATGGCACCCGGTGATGCTTTATCGACATGCCTTATCGATCACGAAATTGAGTTCCACCAATTGCGGAAATTAATTCTGCATATAATTCAGTGTTGCCAGGTCTGCTGAACTGTCCAGTTTTTGTTAAATTTGGTGAAGTAAATACCCAATTATGGTTATTTTGGATGTAACGGGGTCACGCCATAGAGGTAGTACCCTTTACTAGATTCGGTCATATCAAGCGTCATAGAGAGAGGCGTGTCATAGGCAGATAGATTGTAGTAGCTGGTCCTCATGAGGTACCCAGCTCTTACTCAAGGCTCCAAGCGCTACACTCTGGGAAACTGTGTTAACCCACAGGCTAATTGAGTAGAGTAGCCAGATATGGCGAACACTGTTGTTGGGCAGCAGCGACAACAGTACCATGCAGCGGTGGCGAAGACGGACTTTAATCCAGTGCTGTAATGGATGTGGGAGACGCAGCTGTAACAGCTTCCAACGGCTTACACAATGCAGTGAAGAACGGAAACGGAATTAACAGTACACTATTTTTTCCAATGTCTAACATGGCTGAAATAAATTCAAGACTGGCCCTCAGTCCGGGACAACCCTTAAGTAGGGAGAGGGTGCGAAGAATCCCACCGTCGGTAAAAGCAAATCAAATGCAGTTGCACTAGGAAAAGACAAAGATCGCTACGTGGAACGTGCATAGCTTATACAGTGCGTTTTTTTTTTAACGCGCAACATAGGATTTTATATGTTAAATTTTTAATTCCCTGTTGATCCGTGTTCTATTAGCACTACAGCTATGAATCTTGGTGTAGGTAAAACCGGACGTCTTAACTTTACCCTTATTGGCCAATTAGGTCTAGAAGATTTAGAAAAATACCAAAAAAATTAATTTCTTTTCCGAAAAAAATGTGTCTTTTTACTCTCCTCGTAACTCATAGAGGTAGGTACCAGTTGTAGGTAATTTAACATATTATTATTTTCTGAAGTTTAGTGTCAATTTTTTAACTTCACAAAATGTTTGTTTGTTTACCATTAGCTGAACGGGTAAAAATGGTTTCTAATTGCATGTCGGGATTGAATTGTCAAATTACAGATACGCAAAAGTTATAAGTTGATTTATTCTTCTTGTTATAAAAGCTTAGAAGGAATAGCGACAAAACCTTTGGACAAAACGCTCTAGATGCCAAAAGTACCTGCATTTCATATTTACCTGAGATGCAAAGTTGAAAACAATAGTTATGAGGAGAGAAGCCACATTTTTTCCAAAAAAAAAAAATGCTTTTTTTCGCATTATTCCAAATCTTTTCAACCTGGTTGCCCAACAGAGGTCAAGCTAGGACCCTTATTGATTTTGTTCCGTTAGGGAATCGCGTGATGCTCCTGAGGCGTCCGACCTGAACTAACCTGAACTAACCTGTACTAATCTGAACTAACCTGAACCACTACCCACAGAGTGATGAATGTAATCCAAGCCTACTATCCAACATGTGATGAGTCTGACGAGGCGGTGGAGGAGTTCTACTCCACATTGGAATGCACTTTAAATCTAACGAAAAAGGGAGAAGTAACAATGGTTTTGGATGACTCTAATGCTAAGATCGGGAGCGGTACTTCAGACGAGATAGCAGGAACAAGATAGAACTGGGCACACGAAACGCTAGAGGAGATCGTTCGGCACAATTTTGCATAGAACACCATCTATCAATTCCCAAACTTTTTTCAAACAGCACACTCTACGGCTCTACACCTGGAGGCTTCCAGCTCGCTAGATTTCATCCTTGTTAAAGACTACCTCATGAAAGTCGTAACCACAGCGAGAACGAACCCGGGTGCCGACGTCATCAGCGACCACATCCCCGTTGTGACAGATTCTAAGCTTCGCTACTTGCGAACCGAAGTACCACCATCGAAGCGAATAAATATCAAAAAGCTTGGAGACCCTGAGGTGCGGATCCACGCTACCGACAACCTTTAGATGCGTCTACAAACAGCCGATAATCGTGACGTAAGTGATCTGGAACCCCGATGGAGTATGCTGAAGGAGACCCTTACAGATACCCAGGAGCTAGACATAGGCTATACGTCTCTGCTCTGCCAGACAGCGGTGGATGACGAATGAGATCCTACGACTAATGGATGACAGTATGAAAAAAAAAGCCAGAGGCCGGGATCGTTACGAAGAACTGAATCGAAGGGTGAGAACAGAGTGCCGGAAGACAAAGAAGCGTTGGTTTACAGAAAGGTGAATTTAAGTCGAGGCACTACAAGATAAGCATAACCTGTTCAATCTCCACCAAAAAATCAAGGAGACTACCAACACGAAGCGTAAACATCAGCAAGGTGTTTTGAGAGATGCCAATAATAGAGTTTTGGTAGGTGCTGATGAAGAAAAGAGAAAACCATGGGAGAAATATGTGAAGACTCTTAATGATGTTCGACCCAAAAAATCTCCTAAAGGTGACGCTGTTAATAAGCATAGCCACGAAAGAGGAAGTAATACGCGCTATCAGGCTTAAAAAAAGCGACAAGGCCGGGGGACCTGACCAGGTGCACGCAGAAATGCTCAAACTCATTGCAAATGCAGATGAAGAGGGCCTAGCCCTCATCACCTCTCCTTTTAACTCCTAATGTATCAGACTGAAGGAATACCAGTGGACTGGCTAAAATCGACGTTCATCACTATACCCAAAAAACCGAATGCTTCCCAGTGCGATGACTACCGCATGATTAGCTTGATGTCCCATGTTCCCAGGGTATTCCTCCGTATCATCCGCACACATATATATGCCAGATGCGAGGGACAGATTGGTAGCACGCAGTTTGGATTTAGGAACGGAATGGTTACACGCGAGACTCTCTTTGCATTCAAAGTTCTGACGCAGCGGTGCAGGGACATGAATGTAGATATGATATATATGCATGCTTTATTGACTACCTTAAGGCATTCGACTGCGTTTCGAACCAGAGACTTGCTGAGATCCTCAAATCCATTGGTGTTGACAAGGGAGACCTGTGCATTATCAACCAACTATATTATAATAAGACGGCGGAAGTCAGAATAGAGGGCGAAACATCCGAAGAGGTGGAGATTCGGAAAGGAGTGAGACAGGGTTGTGTTCTGTCGCCCCTTGCATTGGAGGATATGAGAGAGGGCATCAAGATCAATGGCATTTTCGTTAACAACATACGCTTTGCTGATGACTCGGTCATGCTAGCTGACAGCCTGCCGCATTTTCAAAGCATAATTATGTCAAACATAGCATGCAGCACGGACTACAAGTGAACGCTGCCAAGACCAAGATTGTTATATTCTCCAAAATACAAAAACTAACAACCCTGAGAATTAGCAACGCGATTGTACAAGTCAGCTCTAAAATTTCTTGGCGCGCTTGTCAACGAAACCAATGACTCTAAAGTCGAAATTCTTGCAAAGATCGAACAGGCCAGACGCTCGCTTACCTCAATGAGGAGCTTCTTCGCTTGCCATGACTTGGGTCTGCAGCTGCGTGTGCGAATGCTACGCTGCTATATCTTCCCTGTCTTTCTATACGGAAGTGAAAGCTGAACCTCTAATGAAGTATTGGAGCGTGGGATCAACGCATTCGAGATGTTCTTATATCGACGTATTCTGCACGTATCCTGGAGAGACGGAATAACCAACGAAGAGGTACTCAGGTGGATGGATAAAGATAAAGAAATATTAACAACAATAAAAGAAAGAAAATTGCAATACATCGGTTACATCATGAGGAGAGGGGTATGAAATACTTCTCCTTGTTATTGAGGAAAGGATCGAGGGCGAAAGATCTGTGGGCACACGGCAGAATTCGTGGCTCAAGGACCTGGGAAGATGGTTTGGTCGAACGTCTATTGAGGTACTCAGGGGTGCAGCTTCGCGCACAATTATAGCCAATTGGATCGCCAACTTTGGAAGGGAGATGGCGTCATAAGAAAAAGGTTAATTTCGAAAAATATTTTTTGAATTTCTGCAGATTCGTTTTCAATTTCTTTTACAATCACAGTACTTTCTGGTAAGTTACCCTCCTCTTCAAAAGCGACAAGATTCGTTTAGTGACCAATGCCACTTGTCAGGTAGCCTCACTCTTACAACAGCTATCGATGGAAGTCATTTAGTCAGGTTTTTCTAGTTTTTGATTTGCTGGTATGAATCAGTGGTAAGCTGGAAAATACCTTCATTAAAAAATGATCGGGTGTTACAAAATAGTATCAAGTGAACTGCTATTAGGCTTCTCGGTTTATTGATCAGGAGTTGTTTCGCATTACGACTGAGTTTTGCCTCCCTCTCTTTTTAGCTTGTCTTATTATGTCTAGGTAATCTACATTCTCACTCTGTTCATTCTATTCAATTTGCTCACTGCTAGTTACCAGTAAGGAAGCAGCAAAGAATGCAAAGGCCCTAGAAAGAAAGCTTAGACTTATCGAGTTTTTCACATGCCACCTGATGATTAGTCCTTGTCGATCATAATATTGAACTCGATCAACTGAATGAATTCATTATGCATATGAGTCAGTGATTCAGTTGAAGTCAGATCTTTTTGGCCACTTTGGTGAAAACTTTGCAGAAAAATCCAATTCCGGTTGTTTTCAAATATACTTTTAATTTTTTTTGAGTTCTTTTCCAATTTCTTTTACAGTCATCGCTGTTTTTGGTAACATACCCTACTCTTCAAGGTTAACAATATCAGTTTTTTCTTTTTTTTCATTTTTTTTAATTCTTGATAACGGATTTGCTTTGGAATACCTCTACTACCTATAAGTAGTGCTCTATTAGACTGTGAGCGTGGTTTGAGATTTTGTTGTTGCCTTCCTCCTCTACAGAAACTATTTCCTCAATTTTTACATATTACTGTTTTGAATAATTACTGCAATCTTCACAACCTGTTTCTTAAGTACTTCGAGATTAAATACTGGATTACATCTTGGACATTGAAACTCGGGTAATTCTTGAAATTGATATTGTGATTATTTTGGCATTTTTTCAACAATAAATTTGATGTCTTGTTTTTAGAATTTATTCTTTAATTCAACCGCATTATGTGTTTGCTCATGGACTTCTTCAGGACCATAATATAATGTCGTTCGAGTCTCTTGTAGAGTAATTTACTCCTCATTAGTAACAATTTATGTGTTTTGCTTTAATGTGTGTCTGTACCCATTTAATATTTCATTATTACTAGTATTTTATGTGTTTTTCTTTTAATGTGTGTGTACCCATTTAATATTTTCTCTATTACTAGTTTTTTGACAACCTTTTCTTTACAATTTTCTATTACAAGTATTGTTTCTTCTATTTGCTATGGAAGTTCTTTAACAAGACATTCCGGCGATTTGGGTATTTTTTCCTCCATCCAAAACTATGTTATTAAATTAATGATCCTAAATCGCTCAAGGCAATCAGTCTAACCTCTTTTCTGCTGGAAAGCTGATAGACCTATACATAAGGGAGGGAGCGCTAGAAAAGTATCCCCTCAATACGGAAGAGCATGCCTCCACAACCGGGTGGTGAAAATCCAAGATGCCTGAATCAAAGGGTGTCGCAGTTGGTATTTTCATAGACATCGAAGAGGCATAATGCACCTACAGACTCCATCCTCAGCGCCAGCAAAGCGAGAGAGATCGAACCAACAATAACCAACAGGATTCGCAACATGTTAGAATCCAGACTAATCACTACATCATTAAACGATGACAATATCAGATTCACAACAGCGGGAGGTTGTCCACGGGGCGGAGTCCTTTCACCACTCCTGTGGTCCCTACTAGTGGACGACCTTCTGGCTACTTTGGAACTATGGGGAGTCGAGATCCAAGCATACGCGGAAAACATCGTTAGCGTTATAAGAAACCACCCATACCCCCAAATCTCCAGCACGTTGCAAGAGGTGCTGGATGTTGTACAATGCTGGTGTTCAAAGGAAAACTTAGCAATAAACGCTAGGACAGGGGCTGGACAGGGGCTGGACATCTTGAAAGCGCCATCTTTGTTGGGGACGACAATCCCGTTTACCAACGAATTAAAATTTCTAGGAGTCATCCTGGACAAATCCTGGACAAATCCGTTAGGAGGGCACAGCTTTCCTTTTGGTCGTGCAAGAACCTGTGCAGCAAATTATAGGGGATGGGACCTAACAAACTTGCGTATACGTGACGGTAATAAGACAGATTGTCACGCATGGGGGCATAGTTTGGTATCGAAAGAGCAGACAGAGCTCCCTCAAAGCTTAACTGTCCTCTCTGCAAAAACAAATAATATATCCCTCACGGGTATACTGGGACGAGCGAGGCGAAGATATAAAACTGGCAGGAAGTTCCTGGTACGCGGACGGATCCAAAACCAACGAAGGGCGTGTACGGGAGATCGGGTGTCAGCTGCATAGCAGAGAGCCTGGGCCGATTCAACACAGTGTTTCAGGCAGAGATACATGTCATTAAATTGTGTGCCCGACATTTATTAGAGGAGGGAGGACACAATAGAGCAATAAAGATCTGCTCGGATAGTGGGGCAGCGCTTCGGTCTTTGCGCTGCAATTCCAAAACTGTTTGGAACTGCCACAGGACTCTGAACACCCTATTGCAGGAGAACACCGTCACACTGGTATGGATCCCGGGCCAACGTGGTTACGAATTCAACGAGAGGGCCGACTCTCTAGCCAGGAGGGTGGCGGGCTCTGCATTCGTAGGCCCGGAGCCGGCACTGGTAGTCCCATAATCTCTAGTCAAGGTTGAACTCCAGAAATGGACCAATGCTAAGTCCCAGGACTGGTGGGAGAACCTACATGGACTAGCATACTCCAAAAAATTTATCACTGGAACAGGGAGGGCAAAAGCCAAAACATTCCTCAGGCTAAATAGGAGACAAATCAGAGTGGCTACGGCACTGTACACAGGACATAAACCTCCTAAAATCTTATATGCACAGGCTCAGACTGTGTATAGGACAGAAACACGATCATTGAACCTCAAGATGCAAACGCAGTGTCGCCCGAGAGACTCATCAGATTCGTTGAGGGTCTGGGCGTAACGGGTGACCACTAGTGAAGCTAGCAGGGGCAAACCTTGCTGGTAACACTTCGAGTGAGCCACAATAGACTGCAGGTCGCGGTGGTTTGTATAAGTCTACTCACATTGAATAAAATTCAATAATGATTCCTGATTTCTTCAATTTTTATATACGGTTTAGGCTTGAAATTATACTTTTTTTTAGAGCATTTTAGTTCGAGAAGGACCTTTTTTCTTACACAAATTGCTTTTGGAGGATATTGGCCCAAAATTTGAAATATTTTAAATTTGTGCTACCTTCCTGTTTTGTTCTTATTACTTTTTCAGATTTTCCATTCTCTTAACTGTTGTAGTTTTCTAACTAGTGCTTTTGTAGTTTTTAATAAATAAAAATTCTTATTGTAATTTTATTCTTCATATTTCTTTATTTTTATTTTTTTTTGTCATGTTTCTTCACATTTTTTGTTCTTTCACATTTATTTTTACCTTTATAAATTACAGTTTGCTTCTTCTTCATCATTTCTATGTGATGTTGAGCCAAAATTGGACATTGGACAGAATTAAAAGGATCGTTAACTTCGCCTTCTGGGCCTTTATCCATAATATTAGTCTTAAAGAACTTATCATTTTTTTTTAGTGGCATAAGTTATAGAAACAAGCAGGGGTCGGTTCGCACGTAATCCTTTTGCAGTCTATTCTGACTTCGTGCTAACTTTCCTACAAGTGCCTTCAGCTCAAGAATTATGTTGAGAGTTTGTGCTTTGCCTGACCTGATTTTAGTTACTTTGAGATCTTTGCTTACTTCAGCTTTTCAGATTATATAGTACATTAAAAGCATTAACATATATTTCCTTCTAGTTATAATTAATCACTATGGGTATAAGATACATAACGAAGATAGTCAAGTAATCAGTACCTAAAAGTTTCCATTACTGATCACTGGGTTCCGGAGAAAAACGTGCATCTGTATGCCGAATTGGCGAAACTCTCGCTCAGCACAAGATAACACTCTATAAGGATGTTCAAGAGCACATGATAAGTACACGATGATTACTTTTATTTCTCATAATCTTTTTTTACTGGTTACACTAGTGTTACTTCTCTCCTTTAAACTTCGCTATAGTTGTGGATGGACGCTTTAGCAGAGGATGGACATACACTCATGAAGGACGCTATCAGTGTCAGTAGATGTCACCCTTTTTGCTCTTTTTTTACTGGTTACACTAGTGTTACTTCTCTCCTTTAAACTTCGCTTTAGTTGTGGATAGATGCTTTAGCAGGAAATGGACATACACTCCTGAAGAACGCTATCAGTGTCA
Source organism: Taphrorychus bicolor (assembly GCA_951812265.1). Taxonomy (NCBI): domain Eukaryota; kingdom Metazoa; phylum Arthropoda; class Insecta; order Coleoptera; family Curculionidae; genus Taphrorychus; species Taphrorychus bicolor. Next base: position 57,523,839 of record OX638297.1, on the reverse strand, counting down.
AGAGATATCACCCTCTTTGCTCTCATTCACAAATTGCAAGAGAGACCCTTTTATTCTCTGTATGAAAACCAGTAGTTCTTCAGGCTTTAGTAGATACAGTCTACAGCAGATGGAAGAAACAATGCACTTGTGAAATTTAAAAAAATCTATGTAGTTTATTACAAAATGTTTAAAAAGATAAATTCCTGTGAAAAAAATGATTGCTCTAATTTACTAGGTTAAAAACAATACCAAAAATTAGTACAAAGTGTAAAATAGTATTGAGCCTTAACGCCCAGTTTCATAAACATGAGTTACCTCTGCCCCAAGAGTTAACCCGTAGTCAGATGTGTTTTCTATATATTTCAGACAAAGTATCTGGACTTATAAAACCGGACTTTAGTGCCAGGTTTTATAAGTTTTATTAGATTTAGACATTCAATATTTTACTATATTTGTGTTTCGCAATGTTGCTGGTTGTTTTAGCTATTCAAAAATTGCATACGTGACTTTAGTCAGCACAATGTAAGTTTTTTTGATCCCCAAGCTAAGGGCGACTTTTACAAGTTCAAGTAAAATTTCGGTTTGAAGTTAAAACACCAGGTATGACCTACATTGCATTGTTTATCTGTCAGGTAAACTGAAGCTTTACTGATAGTTGTATAAGTCGCCGTTAGGCCCCTCTTGTGGTTTAAACTGCGTATCTGACTTAGTTTTCATCTGTCAGAGTATTTTGTTTATACTTGAGATGTATAATTGGTATTCAGACTCTTTTGTCTGTTCTTGCGTAAGTCTGAAATTTTCCAAGGTTTAAATCCTTAAAATGGATCGTTTTTTGCAGAAACAAACTTTATTCTCTGTTTCTTTCTCGAAATTGAATTCAGGGTAATTCTATCTTGATACTAAAATATCATTGACATTTTGATGCCGGATAAAAGTTTTTACACCGGAAGCAAACTCTATTGCTTCATGTAACCAAATTCAGCCACGAAAAATAAACAAGAGCAATTACCCAAGAAAAGACGTATAACCGACCTAACTTACACATACACCGTTTTACGATTGCCTCATACTTTACGTGCCCAAGCCTTAAACACGTGATGAATCGGGCTAATTTTAGAAGCCGTTTATCATTTTTGTGCACTAATAAGTTAATAATATACCTTTCGCCCAATGCCATCGAGCATCCTGGAATTCATGGCTTCGGAATTAGATTTAAAACAAGAGAAAACATTTTGGTACGTGTCTCTGGAAATTTTTGCGTTTCGAGATATTGCAGCAGGGCAATTAATATTAAAAGATATTTATTAATTTCTTACCGTAATTCTTCCAACGAAACAAAGGAATGATGAAATATAATCGCACTTCCGAGCCATGTAATCAGGTTTCCATTTTCAATGGGTGCCTCCGGAATAATAATGGAGGAAACGGATGAAAAGCATAAGATGGAAATAAATATGCAGCAGGCTCTGCTCCGCTCTGCTCTTTTCGTCCACTCCTTTATTAGATCAAAGTAATAGGCGGACAGGCTATAGAACCAAGAATATATTACGACGGCCTGGAAGTAGTGATGAATACAGATCAGATGTCTTATATTAAGAAAAATTGCTAACGTCACTTATTTTTATCGCAAACTGGAGGAATCTCGTTCGCCAAGCATCCATCACGTTTAATCCTTGAAACACTTTTTGAAAAAATCCGGTCATGTATTGTTTTTGCGTATAACAAATTGGATACGAAGGATGGGTAGCAATATGTTAAAGCCTAATTACCTCCCAGAGTTGCAAATCAATTTATTTGTGTCCGACGTCGAACACGTTTTTTCTTCTCTTTTTGGCATCAGTCACTGACCATTAGGCAGCCGTGCGGCCAGAGCACGTAATTTAAAGTTTGCAGAGCAGAAGTAACGAAATAAATCCCGATAAAGGATTTGGCCCCCCGTGTTTAGCTTGTTACTGTAATGGAATGGGTTTTATAAAATCTGTGTTATTGGAAAAACAATGAAATCTGCCTACAGGGAAACCTGTTATAATGCGCGTTGATGCCTGTCCAGCGACTATGGCCAGCAGCTCGGAATTCATGGATGCGTCGCAGTTGCTTATCATAATATTTATCAGCAGTTTTGTTTAATTCAAGCTATCAGGATGCTTTTAGATTTTATACGTGTGAGAAACTGACAAAATTTTCTTTGAGTATTTGAAATTTAAATATAATCTTAGTAACAGTAATCATATCTTCGGAAAAGTCTGGTATCAAGAAGAACGTGGCAAACATGCTTAATGTAAAAAATTTACTATTACTCAGCCATCCAGATTCCATGGTGTTATTACGCTACTATTGGAAGTAATAATTTATTATCGGGACAAATATAATATAAATAATTGAAGCACCTAACATTCGACTAGGGAAATCACTAAATTGAATTAGCCCCCTGAGACATAGTGGAAAAAGCTCCCCGGGTGACGATGCGTTTAAACTAAAACTCTCAAAATCCAATTCAAAACAGCATGGAACAACGCAGAACATGTCCCAATTGGAAAACATTTCAGACAAGTGAAACTTGTAGTTTCATAACGTCATAACGATTATTAAAAATAGAAATGCTATTTATTGCGATTTGTTCCAATTGTTAAGTTATTGGAGTTGGCAAACATGTAAAACTTTCAGTTTGATACCCAGGGGCGATCCTAAACTAGGGGGTACGCAAATTCATTTCGGCCGCCCCTAAATGTCAAACCGTCAACCGTCTGCAAAGAGGAAACGTTTGCACAGAACAAACAAACGCAAGAAAAGAAAGTTGAAAATAAGTGAAACTAATAGGAAACTGAGCAGCAACACAATAAACAATATTTAAGTTATGCACTTGCCTTGGTGAAAGAGGACATCAAAAGAAGCAAAAAACCCTTGAATACGAAATTCGTTCTAAAGTTACGGGTTGTCAAATTGGAAATTAAAAAAAAGAAAATATCTCCTCTCTGGTGAATATGGAAAAATATGGTTTTGCAAACTTTTTTAAGCTATTTTTGAAGAATGGGGCGATTTCAATCCAATGAGACAAACAAAACTATAACAAAATACGATTAGAAAAATGATCAGAATATAAAATAACAATATGAAAGAAAACCTTAAATTAAAATCTGCAAAAGCATGGAATTTAGAAACTTGAAAAAATCAGGAAAGTATAGAAAAAAATATGTACCACAAATTTAATATATTTATAAATTCGAGCTAAATTTGTTTTAAAATTTTTAAATTTGGCCACTGGAGCCATTTGGAGTTTCCTTCTCTTACCACAATTTTCTTAATAAAAGTAATTTTTTGGCTTATTGGAGAAGTTCAATTTCGAGCGGAAAGTGTATGAGGAATTGAAATATTAGGTATCATTAATTTAAAAAATACCGTTTTGTATCAAAATTTTCTCATTGCAAATCAGTTTCTACACATACATATAACATACATTTACATTACAATTTGTCCCTCGTTGAAAACAGATAAATTTTGGGTATAAATTGAGTTTCCTCGAAAATATAGATATCAAATAAAAAATCGATTATCCTTCGTTTAAAAAAATATATAAATAAACATCAGGAAATAAAAAAATGCAATTAAAAATTTTCGAACAACAAGAAGAATAGTATCGTCAAAAACTAATAATAATAATAATAATAATAATATAATAAGCCGACCCTACCATAAGCTCATATACTAAGAATTCCAAAAATAATATCTTCAGCAGGAATAACGTCCTGATGGAAGCTGCCTATTTAGATATGTAAGCCTCTATCTTGATGGTAATGAGGATCATCACTCTATGCTACGCTCAGAAGCATTAGAACATATTCGCCAGAATTGGTCTGAATTGCAGCATTACGCTTTACTCACACGCAATACTTTTGAGGAGTACTATGCTGAAATGAGGAAAACCACATCCTACGAAACAAGCCTCGAAATATTAGCGTTATCAGAAATCTATAGGATGAATTTCTGTGTATACTCAAAACGACGAAAGCCTAGGTCAACAACAATAAAACTCGTAGAAAAACCTACAATCGTGAGTAAATCATGTCATCCTAATAACATAGATCTGCTTCTCTTAGGTGACACAGAAGCAGGACATTTCGAACTGTTAACAGCGATCCAGAAAAAACCTCTCATAAGGCCCTCTACTATTACCAGACACCAACAGAAAGAAGAATTCCAGCCAGTGACTGAGGAAGTGCCGAATAAGTGGAAACCTGCCCAAACTGTTTTGCTGGGTCATCCAGTAACCACCAAGGCAGGACTGAACAGACAACGCATCGCTTGGACGAAAGAGATGAATTCTGCAGTAATGCGTTGTTACTTTAGAGCTACAAAACTAGAAACGATCTCAACCGGTTACAGACATGAACTATACCGACAGTTTTTTAATGTATATCTCGAACTTAGCCAAGTAGTCTCTACTCAAAGGCTCATAGATCAAAAAATTTTGAAAAACAAACGGTTGACCCAATTCAAAATAGACTATATTAAGAAACAAGTTGCGAATGAAGCTGTTAACATCGGAATTTCAAATAACCAAGCGACAGCGCATACGTCAGCAAGTACTGCCATAGATGAATTACCCGATTATGTCACCGACGGTGGAAATAAAGCAAACGTAAGTAAGAGCACCATCACACCAACATCCAATCCCAGTAAAACACCCGATAATGAAAGATAGTTCCTTGAATCAGAACTATTAATAAGTGTGATACAAGCCGAGGTGCAGTCTCATATTCACAAATGGAAGCCGATCAACCCCACTCTCAGACATCTCTTGCCCAAACTGAATCTAAATAAACGGATTTCAGATGTCATTAAGATAATCAATGACCAAATTATTCCCTCCTATATTACTGAGAACCCAACACTAGAGGATATACATTGCACTATTTTAGCTGCACTAGAGGATATACACCCTTATCCTAAATAATCAAAAAATCAGTTATTTCTCTAAACAACCTACAAGTCCTATGAGGAAACCAAACTGGCAAATAAGACTTGAGATGAAAATAGGAAAACTCCGCCAGGATATAGGCAGAACAAACCAATTCAACAATGGAAAGCAAACAAAGTCAATTATTACAACATTTCAGCACAGAACATACACCTTTGCAAGCACTTGAAATCTTGAAGCAGAAGCTTGCTGCATATGCAGGGCGACTCAAGCGCTATAAAGAGTCAAACGAACGAAAAACTCAAAATATATTATTCAAAAACAGAGAAAAACAGTTTTATCAACAACTTTCAGATGGACCCAAAGTAATTCTCCCGCCGACAAGAGAAGCCATAACTGAGTACTGGAGCGAAATATGGGGCAAATCAGTCAATCGTAATACACAGGCTGAAATGGATCAACGATGAAACCGAGAGAGTCAGAAACATCAAGGAACAAAGTGCATTCTTAACAACAGAGAAAGAACTAACTGCAGCTGTCTCAAAAACTAATAACTGGAAATGCTCTGGACCCAGCGGTATCCAAAACTTCTGGTACAGACAATTTTCATCAAGTCATAAACATCTCTTACCACACGGATAAATGAAATAATTAATAATCCAGAACTCCTACCAATTTTCGCACCGAAGGGCAAACTTTTATAAAACGCAAACCAGGAGACAGTGAAAACCCTGCAAACTATAGGCCCATCACCTGCCTTCCAACTCTCTATAAAATTATATCATCCATTATTGCGGGTAAAACTGATCAACACCTAGAGGAGAACAATATTTTAACCCAAGAACAGAAGGCCTGTAAGAAGAATTCCCAAAGGATGTAAACAATAATTTATTATTGACAGCACGATCATGAAAAACGTGGAGATAAACAAACGTAATATCAGTATTGCATATATTGATTACAAAAAGGCTTTCGATATGGTTCCTCATAGCTGGCTTAAAAAAAATCTTGATATCCACAGGTGCACCTCAAGATACAGAAGTTTCTTGCATTTGCAATGGCCAAGTAGAAAACCAGAATACAAATCAAGACCACTAAAATGTTTCTAGAAACTGACCCAATTAATATCAATAGAGGTATTTTCCAGGGTGATTCCTTGAGTGCCTTATGGTTCTGTATGTGTCTGAATTCTTTACCCAAGGCCCTAAACAACTCCCAATATGGATATAAAATTAAAGGCAGAACTGTACTGTACGCGATAAACCATCTGATGTTCGTGGACAACATAAAGCTCTATGGGTCTAGCGCAAAACAGCTGCAAGAACTTCTAAGAACTGTCGAAAAAATGTCATCTGATATTTCCATGAAATTTGGAATGAATAAATGTAAAACAATCCACATCGAAATGGGCCCTGCCAGATACAATGAACACCCTATCCGAACAAATTCTAGAGCCACTAGATACTTCTGAACAGTACAGATATCTAGGGTTAGACCAAAACAACAAACTGGATTACACCACGCTAAAGCAAGAACTTGTTGCAAAATACAGATCTCGTCTCAAGATATTACTTAGATCTAGGCTAAACTCAGGAAATTTATTTAAGGCTATCAACACCTTTGCCATACCGCTTTTTGTGTACTTGGAGTAGTAAAATGGTCTGACACCTACCTAACCAATCTCAATATTGCTACCAGGGTACAACTCAGCAAATACAGAAAACTACACCCAAAATCATGTACCCAGAGAATGACAATCACAAGAAAAGACGAAGGTCGGCGGCTAATTGATCTGCATGAAATCCATGACAACCTAATTAAATCATTAAGATCTTATTTCCACAAAAAGAATCATCCGCGACATAAGAGTACGGGGTGTTCATTATAAAACTTTATCTAGAACGCTTTGAAATTTTGACAAAAAAGGACGACATAATCAAAATAAATGGACTTTTGTTTCTCCATCCTTTTCTATTGACAATTCACAGCCAACTAGATGAAGTTTTATAATGAACACCCGAATTTGCGCTTTGGACAAAAACTACACTCCGCTCAATCTAGCAAGTCGAGCTAAAGTTGATTCTGTGAGATCAACATTTATTTTGATCCTTCGGACATCCAGAAGTTTATATTTTAATTCTTCCTGGATTTGGAATAATCTCTCATATTATTAGCCAAGAAAGAGGTAAAAAAGGAGCAAGGACCGAGATAAAACTAAAGAAATGGGCAGGAAAGCAGCTCCACGGGAAGAACTATGGAATTGTAAATCAAGAACACATAGACAAAAAACTACATACGCTTTTTTGCGGAATGGTTAGCTTTATCCTGAAACGAAGGGCTTCATAATTGCTATACAAGACCAAGTTATAGCCACCCACAACTACAGAAAGTATATCATGAAAGACCCCACTACCAACAACGATAAATATAGAAAATGTCATCAATTCCCAGAGATGGTGGACCATCTAATATCTGGTTGCAAATTACTCGCAGGAAATGCTTATACTATAGGCACAACTCTGTGGCTAAAATTGATAAATCAAGCCCTAGCGTTAAGATATGACTTGCATGCAGGCACAAGCCCATACTATATTTACTCTGCAGAACCTGTATTGGAAAATAAAAACTACAAACTTCTATATAACGTAGACATTCACACAGACAAGACAGTAATGCACAATAGACCTGACATCGTCTTTCAAGACAAGGTATCAAAGTCAAAATACCTAATTGATATAGCCGTTCCATCAGACCAGAATACTCTGAAAAAGTACTCAGAGAAAAAAACTAAATATCCGGAGCTCGCGACTGAAATTGAGAGGCTGAAACAGAAGACTGTTCAGATCATGCCTATCGTTATTTCTGCGACAGGTGTTACCCCATCCACATTTCATCGACAAGGTTTTGGAAGCCATGATCTGGATAGAGCTGATTACTACAATCGGTTTTTAACTAACTTGATTTTTTGGCCTATGGTCGAAGATAAGTGTTGTAAAATCAAGTGCTAAGAAAAACTCACATACAGAACAAGGGCTTGATGTTTTCTGAAAAAGGTCTATTAAAATCATTCTGCTCTTTAAGGATGAAAGGGAACATAATTCACAAATTGTATTAAAAACTTTTACGTCATCATTTGACAACAAAGTTTTTTGTCAAATCTATTACCCAAACTGAAGTTTTGAAGTCTTTAATGGAAGTGCCCTACACCGGTCTGGCATTGAAAAGAGCACCAATAATTGAATTTCTGATAACTTCTGATAACTTAATAACTATCCCTAGTTTGTATTGCCTTTTAAGGGGTATTTGATAAGTCATCAACTTGGCTGTAAAATGTCAAAGAGAAAAAGATGAAATAAAAAAAATTAACATCAACTTATAGCGTATTCCATTGGTAAAATTCGTGCTGCACCAATGCACACCATTGGAGAAGTTAGTACAATTTCATTGGATATTGGTGCACGGAGGTGTCAATATTATTAAATATTAAAGTGGCAAAAATAATTTTGAAACAATAGATTCGGTTCTCAATATATAATATGTGCTCACAGTCAATTGCCGCTGACAGACATATATCATGATCCTGACATACATATCATGGTCCCGTTCTTGTATAACTGTATTCCACCATTCTTATCTTTCAAAAAGCAAACTTCTTATACATACCATCACTTGCATTTTTGTAGGGTGTACATACTGCTGATACCACATTCACACTATAACACAGTAAACAGTTGAACGTTGATTCAACGTTAAAAAAACCGTAACCAAACGTTTTTTCAACGTAGTTATGTCCGGTGAATCAACGTTTTTATCTTCTTAAAACGTTTCATCAACGTTTGCTTAAAACGTTTAATCTACGTTTGGTTATAGACATTTCCTGGATGTGAGTCGCTTTGCAGGTAATCATCGCGGGTCAGGAGACCTTCAGCTTTGCTGAATGAGCTTCTACTACCGCTCAAAATGTCTTCTTCTATGATTTTCCTTTCCGCCCGGCGCACTTTTTTGTAATGTTTGCGTCTCGAGTGTTCAAGCCTGACGTTCAGCCCTTTAATAGGTGGCAGCTGGAAGGTGAATTTGCGCGAGGGCCGAGGAGCGGAGTTAACTGACATGTGAACTGTAGACTGTCGTGTAGACGTTTTTGTGTGTCGGGGGTGCTGTTATCTACCTAGGTTATTTTGCTTTGCATATCCTGGTTAATAAAATTATTATTGTTGCATTTCTCTATCTTATATTAAGTAAGTAAGACTGTAAGTAAAACTGCAAAAAGCAATTAACATTTAGTAGTATTTCCAGTCCTCAAATAGGTCCTACAGCCAATATAAGGAAAATTTATACTTTTATGCCTACTTACCTCAAAAATATTGCAAATCTTTATTTGGAAAGTTCTTTTTTATAAATAATCGAATTTTCTTGTCGATTATTTTCGGCACATTCAAATTCTAGTACTCTTCAATTCACTTAAAATACTGATGAACGTATTGAAATTTGACAACGACGCAACTTCAATTTGACAAAATCTTAAAGCTTATTGGAGACAATCGCGACTAAAAATACCAGTTAGTAATTAGTTTGACTGTATTGGTTTAAAAAAACACGTCAAGCGATCTTATTGGCCAGCTTTCAAATTGCCGATTTTAGTTATCACCTTCCAATTCTGTATTTACCGTATCTGTTTTGACGACAAGTAAACGACAATTGCCATCGATGTTATACAGGGTAAATTCCATGGCAATGTAAGATGCAGAAAAGAATGGAATATGGTATAAACCTTATTGTTTTTTTTTAGAATCACTGCTCAATATTTTGTGCCTATTGAGTATATAAATATTCCTATAATAGATACATAACATATTTTTGAGTGTGCAGAAGATGGCACTAATTTAGTCCGAAACGTCGAAATTATACAGCGTTTCTACATCCTGTAGTTTCATTCATCCGCACCAAGCAATCATCAGTCAAATAGGTATATACTTGGGATTACTAGAACCATTGTTTCAATGGTTCAATCAAATGTATAAATTTAAATTATTTAAAATTGACGGAACAAAATCGTTTAACACCTTTAAAAAAATTGCTAAAACAGGTTCCTTCAAGGCCCATAATATTGTTTCAATAAAAATTGATTTTTGGTCTCGTTCGAAAAATTCTATCTTCTGACAATACTATATAAAAAATTGAAAAATCTGAAATCTTAAATTTGAAGTACAACCATTGTTTGCCCTAGAGGGCAAAAGTTATCTCAGTGGAAATCAATTCAAAATTGAAATTAAAAAAAAAATCAAATTATTTATTATCGAAATAACACTCAACAGTGTATGGAGTTCGTCGATATCTTACAAAACAGTTCAACTTTGACCTATATAAATACACATTACACACTTACATACACAAATAAAATAAAAATAAAATTAAACACTATCACTAAGAAACTCGTCAATAGTATAATAGTACCTATCTATTAAAAACAACATAAGGGCTTTCCTAAATGCCATATTTTCCCTGGTATTCCTGATAGAGGCCGGTAGACCATTAAACAGTTTATGTGCTATTTTCTTTATAAAATTCCTAGATATATATTCAGCCTACTATATGTCAATGTAAAGTCGTTTCTTTGACGAGTGCCATAGTTATGATAGCTGCCATTTGTATGATACAAAGGAATATTTTCATAAACAAACAAACGTATTTCAAAAGTGGCAGCGCAGGGCACTGTCAAAATTTGCAACTTCCTAAAATAGTATTTACAGGAAATCATCGGACAAATACCAGCTATACATCGTACAGTACGTGCCTGACCCAAGACTACTTTCTGAGAATGTGGTGAGGTCCCCCAAAACCGGATTGCGTACCTGATCCGCGAGTGAACAAGGGCATAATACACTGAAACAAGCTGAGGCACCCTTGAAACAAGCCTCAAGTTACGGAATTCGTAGCAAATACCATTAAGCTTTGAGGCCAGTTCCCGACAATGCACTTCCCAAGAAAACGAGCTATCCAAGTTCAAACTAAAGAATCTCACGGAATTCACGCGCCGTATTTTACTTTCAGATCTCAATTCAAAATCATTATCAGAACAAACTCGGTTCGCATGGAATATCATAAAGTTTGTTTTAGTGTCGTTCAAAAACAACGTTTTAGATGTAAACCATGTGTTCAATTCATTCAACGCCGCATTAGCACCCAGCCCCATTGTCTCCAATGACCTACCCATTCCACAGAATAAAATTTACAGAGGCCCCACTCTTTCAAATCATTCTGACATTTTGCAGTGGCGGAGTGAAAATATTTTAACTTTAATTATGTTTATTGTTGGTAGGTAAGTTCTGGTAAAAGGTGAGCATACTGTCCAATTTGCTAGACGTCTGTCAGTAAAATAAAAATTTCATCGTATTCAGTCAGAAATTGCTTCCGGATCTAGCAATATAAGTAGCAAGTATATATATATAAGGAAACATGGCGGGAAGTTTTACCAAGTCAGCTGTAGTGGTATGTGCAGCTAAAAACTGTAATCATAATCAGTACAACTCGAATCTTTCTTTCGATTTCCTCAAGATAGAATAAAGTAAGTCTATATGAGGTTGCGATATGAGGCAGTACCAACGATTTTCCTCAATTGGAAGGGATATCAAATCTTAGCGGTCTTAGCGGAGAAACAACAAAAGAGACGTTCATTTTCTGAAGATTTAGGTGAACAGTTGGCAGCTTGTACATGCCCTACAATACCTTTGTGTCTTTCGTATTGGTGTTAGAACATCTCTTTAATAAACATTTTAAAAAATTTGCCCCGCAGAAGTTTATTTCTCAAATGTATAGTGTTTGTAGAAATATTTCTTTACCACATCCCTATGTTAATTTCCTTAAATAGTACGCTTTAAAGTTGTATGTTACATTAAAATGTATGAACAGAAATTTTAAAGCTGCTGTTCCAAATTCTCATAAAAGCCAACGATTATTTGGCAACATCAATAAATTGTATGGATTGGAGATATTTGATGTAATCAAAAAGACTTTGAAAATTCAGATAAGTCAGAGGGTATTATATCTACTATATACCTGTGCCTCTACACCTGAGCTATGTTACAGCTGGTCAGCTGGTTACACAAATAGGTTAAGTTTAGGGTAACTTCATAGTAAAATAATATTATAAATACATTTTAGCACACCCCTGAAATCTATACCAAGGTAGTCAAGGTAGAAAGGTGAGTGTTTTTGAAAGATCAAAGGGACAGTCACCGAGTGGGCCTTCTGTATATTTTTATTCTGTGCCCATTCCATCTCTAACAATGACAAACGTATCGTCGCAAACATGAAGTCAGAGCATCCGGCGGATAGTTCTGAGCCGACAAAGGATCCCCCTTTTTATAGATGGGAATTATCTTGCTTACTCTAAGGCATGAAGGGAATATGCCTGTTTCGAATGAAAAGTTTATTAGGTGCGTCAAAGGTCCAATGTACATTACAAGTCTGTGAAGGCTTTCACGGCCGGTCAAAATACAATCAAAAGTGTTTTCCGGTCTTTCAAGCCGTGGCCCGATGGAATTTCTTCCTGACTTTTCGTCTACAGCTGCAGCAGATATTATCAAAGGCGATGAGGCAATGGGCTAAGTGATCTCCCATGCTTCCCAACGTTGACTTGAGGTCTGCCGCAGCTCTAGGCGAAACATCATTAAGAAATTCCATTGGACCACGGCTTCAAAGCCCGTAAACACTTTAGACTGTATTTTATTCTTGCTTCAGAGCAAAACATAAATGATCCATAAATACTCAGATATCTTAGCGAGCCAGAAATATCCTAATTAACAGATAACTCGGGTATATAGAAAATCTACTACGTTCTCTAGACTCTACTGCTATTCTACTCTAGTAAGCTGTCTAACGCATAACCTTCACATATACAAAAAAACTTAAAATAGACAGCAGTTAGAAGTCTGTGAAAATGACGTTTTCACATTCTGAAAATATCGATTAGTTTCGGAAATATTCGCAAAAAAATGTAAGTTTTTAAAAAGCTGTTTTATTTTTTCTAATCTTAATTTAACGAGAAAAATATGTGACATTACTGTATAGCCACTTTTTGACCTCTTCAAGATTTTTAAATTTAAAATCCGACGTTTTCGTTTCCAGGCAACCATTATTATCACTATTAACTTCAGTTTTCTTTTAAATATGATTCAGCATTTTTTAAATCTGATTCTGAATCTCGTTGCAATTCTGCATTCGTTGATATGCGACAGTTAATAATTCTATTTATCGCCCAACGAAAAAGTCTGTGGTCTGCAGAGGCTAAATAGATCGTGATTCAACGATACTAGTAACAAATTGTAACAACCACATCACTAAATCAGCAATATCTAACCTAAAAGGTAAACAAAACTAGTATGCAGATGGGTTGATGAATAAGTTGGTGACCACCTACTCTTTATACTTTGTTTTGGTTCCGATAACCTGCGAGGTACAACGCAATATGGGCTGCTTCTTGAACTGAGAGCCATCTGGGCTAAGAAGTATATATACAACATCTCACCGCTCTTCCATAGCTTTTTGGCTTTAAGCCACGATACACGGTCTCCAATTTGTCGACCAGCCAAAGCTGTACTGATGCCGTACATATGTACAGGTCCGTATTTAAAAAAAATAAGTAATGGTTGGTGGTAAGGATTGCATGAAAACCAAACCTACGATTTTAAAGACGATTACTATATACCACATTTAAGAGAGCAAAAAAGGTGGGAGAATCGTCAATTATTTTTAAATATCTCTTTAAGTTAAGACAAGAAAAATAAAAATTTTCTTTTAAATTTCGATTTTTTGCGAATATTTCCAAAACTAGTCGGAAGTTTTGATATTTGAAGTAATTTTTATAGACTTATAGTTTGCCCTAAATTAACCTTCTTCGTATCCCTTCAAATAACAGAAATGCTTAGAGTTATACTCGGAAAACGGTCACCCTGTATTGACTGACGTCAACTTGTTTCTTTTTGAAAAATTTGTAAACTACATCTACCGCCTTTGCCTCACCCTCTTTAATTGTCAGCAATTTTGAATTTTGCAGTAAAGAGTATCCTTAAACTTCCCTATTGAACTTCCTGCTCCATTTCTAACAAGATGTGAGTTTTTTAACTCATGGTTGGGACTCCCTGTATATGTCGCAATAAAGGTCCGTTATAGAATAAACGATTTGACGAACGGTACAAAGGAAGTCTAAAATCGAATTATTATTTTTTTTTCAGAAAATGGAGTTCATATACGGCAAAAAATGGAGTTTCTCAATTTTGTGTGTGTGTTTATTTAAGGCCTCTTTTCTTGGGTTGTGGTATCTATTTATAAAGTACCAAAAAAATTTTTTGGTCTACAAAATTAATCGAGTATTATTGCTGCAAAAAGCGATATGAGAATCACAGACCACCCTCAGCAGTTGCCTTTGTACCTTCGCAAATATTCCCAGGAAACGCTATGGCATCAAGTAATGAATAGGCTCTGGACCGCGAAGCTTCTTTAATTAAAAAGATGTTAATGAATATACACCGGCCACAGAATTAGGCAGGAGTAGGTAGGGTCTTGATAAATGACGCCAAATTAGAATTCCTCCGTGGGTACAAGGTGTAGTCCTGTAAGACGCGAGGATCCCGGGACCCTTTAATCTTTACTCCAAGGTTATTATGTCGGTCAAAGGTGGCTGATAAAATTAATAGCGTCGAGCGAGTCCCATTTGGCAAATTAAATTTCGGGGTTTTGAGTGAAAGACCTGATGATGTCTCTTTGAAAGAAAATACACCGTGGTGAAAATGTGCGATCGTATCGATGCATCGATCGGTCGCTTTTTTCTAGCAAACCCATCAGAATTTATTACCGGGCCCTTCGTCGTCGGTTTTCGACGGCTTATAAAACGAAATAGTAAAATTGAGTGAGTGACGTGCCGGAATGAAAAATCGCCTTTGTCTTTCAAGTCCTGTTATTTTCGCGCCTCTGCAAATGTTGGGAAAACAAGATAATATTTTTGTTCGGAACAATGCGGCCTTTATACTCGACGGTTTTTTGAGTCTGTCCCTTTTGGCACGATCATAATCCATTTGCGCCAAAGTTCACTTTATGACGCGGCCTACTTATTTGTGTAAACACGAAGCTTATGCGGATTTATTTCACAGAATCTTTTGAGTAATTGTCACAGGCAATTGTTCCAACAAGAACCGAATTTTTTGAAGCCCCAACTTATTTAGTAGAATTTCGAAAAACTTGTACTAAACCACCTTATTTTTAGAGCAAATTTCTTCATATTTACCAGTTTTTATTGTTTCTTTTTTCAATCACTTATTGCCCTCTCCCTTTCGCTGGTCGATTTTGGTCTACCCACCATGGGCAAAGAACCATCTCTTGCCATTTATATACAGCCTTCCCGTATCAGTGTGTCCAAGATTCAATTCTCTATACAGAAATCTCACTCCCTGTAAGAGCAACTGCAAACATTAAATAGAGTGTGGTACAGACAATTTAATGAAAATTCTTTCTAAGCTCTACTTTCTCTACTTACTCTATTTCTCTAATTCAAAAAAAAAAAAAAATGCGGCACAATTGTTAGACCAGGTTTTTAAGAACCATTTCCCTATACCTTTAATTTTCAATTATGACTCCAGCTTGTTTTATTCTTAAGGTCGCCATTGTTTTCTCGTCTAAAAAAAGAAAAAAAACACGTTTTTGGGTTTACCTGGCAAAAAAAAATAGTTTTGTGTACGACTGACCAATAATAGTTATTTTCGTATCAAGGGCATTAAGTAGATGTGTATGCCCTTAGGGCAATTAAATTAGGAAAGCCGAGGGCTTCTGCCCAAGAGTTTCTTGGTCGCCAGAAGGCAAAAACTTATGCTGATGTCTGTGGTACCTACAAGTACTTGTACATTCGACAAAGTTCAGAAATTCGTGTTGATTCTCGAGTTTTTGACAAAGTCGCTTACTTGAAACGGAAAGTTTTACGAGTACTCGTGATATTTTTGGAAGACCGCGAACATCCCGAACACCAGACTTAGAGGAAGCTTGTTCTAAGGGCTGCAGAGGACAATTTCACTCACTTTTAACAAGTTGTGTTTTCATCATTTTCTATTCGACTGTATTATTAAATTTAATTTTTATGCGACCTAGATATTTTCTTCCCTTCAATAGTATTTTATATTCCAGTTCAAAGTACAGCCAACCATACAACAGGTAAATATTTATATTTGAATATTGACTGAATGATTACGTAAAAAAAAATATTTTTTTTCTAATAATTCTATTAATTGTAACTCTAGCAGAAGTGCAAGTTCTGTTTGGTCGGTTTCTGAGTTTCCTGCATTCGATAACAAACTCAGTGGCATCCCTAACATTTGCTGAGTATTTTATTCCCCTTTGATTTATCTTAAGAATAATACACTCACGGTACTCTTATACTACCTTATCGTTTTTTTTTCTCTACCTAACATGTCTCCCAGCTCCAAGTCTGCTCGTAATAGCGAGATATGGGAAATTGTAAATTCATTGAACTAGCGTGTAGGCGAACTATCGCGGTCACTGCCTCCAAAGAAGTTACCTTCTGCAGTTCAGACACAAAACCCAAATTGTTGAGCAACAATCTTTCAATTGCTTTCTTCCAGACGATTCCAAGAAGACCGAAAAATCCGAGTTTATTCAAGGTGTCAGAGAACGCAACATGTTGTTAAATTAATTAATTAAACATTACAAAACCACTCGCCTGACGGCTCGTGGTTTCAATTCACGAAATTGCCAAAGAGCAACTAACATGAATAAAACAAAAGAAAAAACTTCAACCTGAAGCTAAAAGCAATAGGTGACCATCATGTTGATTTTGTCCAGGTAGGACCAGGTTGCAGTTTTCTAGAAAATAGGCTGTTGCTATGACATTTTTCCTGTGTAAGATACTTGAGTGAAATAGTCTCATAAACAAACGATTTTTCCACGACCACTTAATAATATACTGATATTCAGCTTGTTGACAAAAGTTAAATAGGGCTCATATAGAGTCAGAGGGATATATGAATTGAACTCGCCATTTAAGTTATATATGCTGCCTTGGCAACCAGTAGGAGTAGACAGTAACGCATTATGAAACGCCGCAGCGTAACAAATGCACTGGTGGCACCGGTTTTGCCGTCAAACGCGTGTGTCACTTTGACATTTCAACTATTTTCTTTATACTACCTATAAGATTTTATAATTTGTAATTATTAGACAATGGCCGTGGACAAAGTATAGTACTATACTCGCTTTTTATGGCCACTATTCCCACGAGAGACTTGCGGCCCTCGCCTACGGCTCGTGACGCAACCATCCCCCTAAGGGAATAATGGCTATCATAAAAAGCTCGTCTAATAATATACTATTTTCCACTTGTTGGATCAAAACTGTTATGTGTTGGATAAAACATTGTATGCCACTCTTGTGTTATGTTTTCTCAAGTCACTTGACATATTCTCAAGTCACTTGAAAATTTATAGCACTCGGCCTGACGGCCTCGTGGTATAAATCTTTCTCGCGTGACTTATTTTCAACATTACACACTAGTACCATAAATAACTATTTTTCTGGTTAAAAAATATACACATTGAGAAACAACAATTATTAAATATTGTTATTCTAGTGGTTCCCTAGCGCTTGTCTTGGTGGTTTGACAATGAGTTTCTGGATGGATAGTCAAAAATAAAATGACTGATTGGATTTTGCAGCTAATTTAAGATAAAAAGTTTCTAACCTATGTGATGAGTGGGCATGGGAGAGTACAAGGACAAACCGGATACAGTCAGAAATATCTAGACAGACCAAATATCCAGACAGACACACACAGGAAATACCCTAATCCGGATAGATCCAAGACCTTGTGGCTTCTTGGGAGAAGCCGGCAATGCCTGGGAGACCTTATAGGAATCCTTACTGGACACTGCAGACTAAACAGGCACATGCACCTCCTAGGAATGGCTGACAGTCCACTCTGCACCCGTTGTGGCACAGGGCAAGAGTCGTCATACCATTTTCAGTCTTGCCTACGTGCAAGTCCCCAAACTAGACTCCATTCGTAAGACCCCAAAAACGACTCCTTTTTCTACTTTTAAACAATGGGCTGGTACCTGATGTTAGTCGTTTGTCTTTCTGGCGTAATGTCGACCTCCGACCAGCTCCAACGCGGCTCCCCGCACCGGCTTCTTATGACAATAAATATTAATAAAATGATAAGCACTAGCTTGCTTTATTATTGTCACATGCGATGTTTTATCAAGTGGGGGTTGTATATTTAAAAAGACATTTGCCAACAAGTTAAAAAAGAACTGTCAAATCATCTGTAAACAACTGTGTCCTCTTTAACTGCACATCTAAATTACGTATGAAAAACTCTAGAACATTTTAATTTTCTTCTTTGTTCTATTTCCTATAGTAATATCTTAGATACAATGCAACGTCAAAAAGGAAGTTTTCTTAAAAATGTCCTGTATGCAAAAAACAAATCAAGCTGGCCAGGAATTAATAATACCAATAAATTTATCTGAAGTCGAAAATGAAAAACCCTGTATTCATATGGATGGAATAATTCACACAGAACTCTTTCAATTTACGGTGTCTTTTTGTGATTGGCCTTGACATTCTATTTGTACAAATAGCGAGTTCACGAATATTTAGTCCTCATAACAGTGTTTGTAGGTGAAATGAATCAATTCAGACAGCAGGGATGCAGTAACCAATGCTGTAAACCAATAAAAGGTATTAAGCAGTTTGTGGCTTCAATATCTTAATAGAACCACATTTTAAAGTAAACTGATCATTTTTCTAATGCTGTGTCTAGCCCTGGTAACTGGCTTTGATTAGTTCTATCTTGATTGCATTGAAAGTTGTTCTATCGTTCACTAACGCGCTAAAAACAATATGTACTTTGAAATCGAGCTAATCTGAAGATACATTTTAATTTTTTTTTAAATACATGAGACCTTTAGTGGCTAGTACTTACTGCTTTTTCCCTACCTATATTGTTACCGTAGGACGTTGGATTTTTAATTCTTAAGGAGGATCCAATCCACTGGTTCAAACAGATTAACTCAAATCTACTTCCTGCTTCCTGGATAACTTGCATTACGCAAGAACCAGCCTCAGCCCGCATTCTTGCCTCCTTCTTTTGTCTAGGTAGACACATTCCCATTACCAACTTACCTATTACTTAATACACACGAAAATCATTTATTTAGATTTATATTTAAAATTAAAAGTAAATTATAGATTATGTATTACGTCCCGCTTACAATTTACAATACAAACCAATCGAGAAGGCCGGTGGCATCGCAACAGTAACAAGAAATATTTCGGGTGGAGTGGAGCCTCTAGTGCATGCTTAGAATATTGCCATCCTTTGTTTTCTTAATAAGAATTTAGACATAAGAATAGTTTCAGCAATCAACATAAAATACCGATTACCGTAGTTATACCATCTTGTAATGAAATTATTTTAGGAAATTTTTTCGAGATGTCAGTTTTCAGCTTCACTACCCGCTATATCAGTTTTAAATCTATCTGAAACAAAGTTATGTATGGACAAGACAAAAACGAGCCCCATAAGGAAGTGAGACACGGAGACACTATCTCAATGGAGTCACTAAACATCACTGCAGGAGGATAATTAAACCATTTCAGATGTGCGGACGACATAATCTTAATAGCAAATAATCTCTAATATCATCAACTGTAGGCTTTAAAATGAAGTAACAATTCACATAGATATAATAAGCCAGGAATCTTGAAAAATATTGCCATTCCCATAGATCTAAAAACAGATAGAGATTACAAATTACACATTGTCTTTCAACTATCAATTGTTTTTTTGAGATTATCATATACTTGTATAGGGTGTCTCGAGCTTCCCGCCTTGAGTTTTCTGTAAAGAAACGCCGAAACTAGTATTCCAAGTTTCATCGAGGGCTCTCAAATCATAACCATTGAACAATATTGAAAAAGAAAGTTTCAAATTTTCTAAACTGACATGTACGGTGCAATGATTACTAATTTTTTTATAATCATCCGTTAAAAAATAGCATAAATCATTTAGAGATGCAAATTTGATCACTGATCTTGGCTCCTGCAATTAGAAACGACCCACATGCTTTAAAAATGCAAGTTTTCAATTTTTTTTGAGAAATTTAATTTTAGAACAAAATTGATTCATATGTATTAATTTAATGCTGTTGATAAATTACACTTTTGGGCTAAAATAACTAAAATTTGGACAAAACCCATCAAAATTCAAATTTTGTATGGTTCGGGCAAGCCAGCTTCGGATTAGTTTCGGACACGAACCAATCTGGATTGGAGACCAAGGGAGACAATAATGGCCGAACGACATAAGAACGGTGGCAGGTAAACTGTGGATGAGATTGGTCAAGGTCAGCTAAAGATAAGAACGAATGCAGATTGACAGAGAGGAAGAAAAATTTGGTAAAGAAAAGTGAAAGGGCAAATATTTAAAAATAGTCACAATTATCATGCCGGATACCCATCCCTAGAGATTAACCATATTATCGAGAGGGCTGTCAAATAAGGATCATTGAGGAATAAGTAAAAAATACTCAAAGATTCTAAAGTAACAGATACGACGCCACTTATTTTGCTCACAGTTTGAAAAACCTTTTCTGGTCAGCTTTCATTAAGAAAGTTATTTTCTGTTAATCTGTTAATGTATAAAAATTACAAAGTCATATAGACATAGAAACGTGCAACTGATCACATGTAGTAAGTCAATCACTTTGAATTTTAATCATTTATACAGGGTGATTCAAAAATACTTTGACATATTTCAGGAGGTGATTGGTGGCATTATTTTAAGAAGAAAAATTCTAATAAACAAGGGTCCTTAAGAGCATCGTTACGAAGATATAGCTTGTTAAAGTTTTATATAAAAAAAATAATATCTGTGAGACCGCTTGAAAGGTTGTAATAAAATTTTACAGATGTCAATAGCTAGCGAGTGGAAATGTTTCTATTAAACTAGAAAATTTTTTGTTCCACTAGTGGCGCTACCACCCAAATGACACTCCATTTCTTTGAAGAAAAGAATGGTACGCCACTGGTCCATCAAAAAAACAAAACATACCATATCGTTCAATGTTCAATTCTAAACAAAAAACCTCTCTTATGTTTACTTCGTTCAACGCGTCGCTTTCAAGTTAAAAAAAATAAAAATCGTTTTAATGCACGTCTTAGAATTGTTACAAGTATTTGAAATTAAAAAAAATAAATTAAATTAACTTAAATAAATTGTTCAAAATATCCTCCCTCGGCCAAAATACAAGAATCTGGTCTCCTTTGCATAGAATTTCGGACGCGCATTAAGATGGTCAGTTTTTTATTTCTTCAAAATAATCAATTATATGTTTTCTACTGGCGTTTGGTAAGCAATTAACTTTAAATGTCGCCATCAATAAACATCAAGTGGATTTAAATCTGGGGAACTTGGTGGCCATGATTGATTTCCTTCTTCGACCTCTACAGATCCATCGATTCGGTTAAGTTTGATTAAGATATTCTCTTGCAATTATGCTGAAATGAGCAGGTGAGCCGTCATGCATAGGTATCTTTGAGTATTTAAAGGCCCAGTTCTTCGAGTTTCTTTCCAAAAAATGCCGGTATGTCTCTCCAGTTATCCGAGGTGGAAGAAAAAAGGACCTATCAAGTAATCGCGAACTATTCCTGCCCACACATTTAATGAAAACTGGTATTGAAAATGTCTTTCACTATTTGCATGTGGATTTTCCATAGATCAGATGAGATTGTTGTGGAAATTTGTGATAGCATTCTGTGATAAGTTTGTCTTGTGGGTATAAGGTACATAATTTAACAATTCTGGATTCTCAGCCAATTTTCCCAACAACCATTGAAAAAAAATTTAATTTTTTCTTCCATCTCGGATAACTGGGCCTTTAGAAACTCGAAGACACCTATGCATGACGGCTCACCCGCTCATTTCAGCATAATTGCAAGAGAATATCTTAATCAAACTTAACCGAATCGATGGATCTGTAGAGGTCGAAGAAGGAAACCAAAGAAGAAAATCATGGCCACCAAGTTCCCCAGATTTAAAACCACTTGATTTTTATTGATGGCGACATTTAAAGTTCATTGCTTACCAAACGCCAGTAGAAAACCAAGATATTTTAAGACAGCGTATAATTGATTATTTTGAAGAAATAAAAAACTGACCATCTTAATGCGCGTCCGAAATTCTATGCAAAGGAGACCAGATTCTTGTATTTTGGCCGAGGGAGGATATTTTGAACCATTTATTTAAGTTAATTTAATTTAATTTTTTTTATTTAAAATTTGAACTAAAATAACACGTTCCATCAAAAGTTACTTGTTGTTGTAACAATTCTAAGACGTGCATTAAAACGTTTTTTATTTTTTTTAACTTGAAAGCGACGCGTCGAACGAAGTAAACATAAGAGAGGTTTTTTGTTTAGAATTGAACATTGAACGAAATGGTATGATTTGTTTTTTTGATAGACCAGTGGCGTACCGTTCTTTTCTTCAAAGAAATGGAGTGTCATTTGGGTGGGCGCGCCACTAGTGGAACAAAAAAATTTCTAGTTTAATAGAAACATTGCCACTCGCTAACTATTGACATCTGTAAAATTTTATTGCAACCTTTCAAGCGGTTTTACAGATATTATTTTTTTTAATAAAATTTTAACAAGCTGTATCTTCGTAACGATGCTCTTAAGGACCCTTGTTTATTAGAATTTTTCTTCTTAAAATAATGCCAACAATCACCTCCTGAAGTATGTCAAAGTAATTTTGAATCACCCTGTATAAATGATTAAACTTCAAAGTTATTGACTTACTACATATGATCAGTTGCACGTTTCTATTTCTATATGACTTTGTAATTTTTATACATTAACAGATTAACAGAAAATAACTTTCTTAATGAAAGCTGACCAGAAAAGGTTTTTCAAACTGTGAGCAAAATAAGTGGCGTCGTATCTGTTACTTTAGAATCTTTGAGTATTTTTTAATTATTCCTCAATGATCCTTATTTGACAGCCCTCTCGATAATATGGTTAATCTCTAGGGATGGCTATCCGGCATGATAATTGTCACTATTTTTAAATATTTGCCCTTTCGCTTTCCTTTACCAAATTTTTCTTCCTCTCTGTCAACCTGCATTCGTTCTTTCTTGGACTCTCTTAATTGTTTCTATCTTTAGCTGTCCTTGACCAATCTCATCCACAGTTTACCTGCCACCGTTCTTATGTCGTTCGGCCATTATTGTCTCCCTTGGTCTCCAATCCAGATTGGTTCGTGTCCGAAACTAATCCGAAGCTGGCTTACCCGAACCATACAAAATTTGAATTTAGATTGGTTTTGCCCAAATTTTAGTTATTTTAGCCCCAAAGTGTAATTTATCAAAAGCATTAAATTAAGACATATGAATCAATTTTGTTCTAAAATTAAATTTCTCAAAAAAAAAAATAAGACTTGCATTTTTAAAGCATGTGGGTCGTCTCTAATTGCAGGAGCCCAAGATCAATGATCAAATTTGCATGTTTAAATGCTTTATGCTATTTTTTAACGGATGATTATAAAAAAATTAGTAATCATTGCACCGTACATGTCAGTTTAGAAAATTTGAAACTTTCTTTTTCAATATTGTTCAATGGTTATGATTTGAAAGCCCTCGATCAAACTTGGAATAATAGTTTCGGCGTTTCTTTACAGAAAACTCAAGGCGGGAAGCTCGAGACACCCTATACAAGTATAAGATAATCTCAAAAAAACAATTGATAGTTGAAAGACAATGTGTGATTTGTAATCTCTATCTGTTTTTAGATCTAAGGGAATGGCAATATTTTTCAAGATTCCTGGCTTATTATATCTATGTGTATTGTTACGTCATTTTAAAGCCTACAGTTGATGATATTAGAGATTGTTTGCTATTATGATTATGTCGTCCGCACATCTGAAATGGTTTAATTATCCTCCTCCAGTGATGTTTAGTGACTCCATTGAGATAGTGTCTCCGTGTCTCACTTCCCTTCGTAGTCTTATGGGGCTCGTTTTTGTCTTGTCCATACATAACTTTGTTGCAGATGGATTTAAAACTGATATAGCGGGTAGTGAAGCTGAAAACTGACATCTCGAAAAAATTTCCTAAAATAATTTCAATACAAGATGGTATAACTACGGTAATCGGTATTTTCTGTTGATTGCTGAAATTATTTTTATCTTTAAATTCTTATTAAGAAAACGAAGGATGGCAATATTCTAAGCATGCACTAGAGGCTCCATCCCACCCGAAATATTTCTTGTTACTGTTGCGATGCCACCGGCCTTCTCGATTGGTTTGTATTGTAAATTGTAAGCGGGACGTAATACATAACCTATAATTCACATTTAATTTTAAGTATAAATCTAAATAAATGATTTTCGTGTGTATTAAGTAATAGGTATGTTGGTAATGGGAACGTGTCTACCTAGACAAAAGAAGGGGGCGAGAATGAGGGCTGAGGCTGGTTCTTGCGTAATGCAAGTTATCCAGGAAGCAGGAAGTAGATTTGAATTAATCTGTTTGAACCAGTGGATTGGATCCTCCTTAAGAATTAAAAATCCAACGTCCTACGGTAACAATATAGGTAGGGAAAAAGCAGTAAGTACTAGCCACTAAAGGGTAATCTCATGTATTAAAAAAAAAAAATAAAATGTATCTTCAGATTAGCTCGATTTCAAAATACAATATTGTTTTTAGCGCGTTAGTGAACGATAGAACAACTTTCAATGCAATCAAGATAGCACTAAGCAAAGCCAGTTACCAGGGCTAGACACAGTATTAGAAAAATGAACAGTTTACTTTAAAATGTGGTTCTATTAAGATATTGAAGCCACAAACTGCTTAATACCTCTATTGGTTTACAGCATTGGTTACTGCATCCCTGCTGTTTGAATTGGTTTATTTCACCTACAAACACTGTTATGATTATTAAAGGACTAAATATTTGTGAACTCGCGATTTGTGCAAATCGAGGAGTAAATCAATCACAAAAAGACACATGGCAAAGGAGATTCAGCTAATTTGAAAGGGTTCTATGTGATTTATTCCATCCATATTAATACAGGGTTTTTCATTTTCGACTCCGATATTTAAGATAAATTTAATGATATCATTATTTCCTGGTCAGCTTGATTTGTTTTCTGCATATAGGACGTTTTAAAAAAAACTTCATTTTTGAAGTGGCATTGTAATCTCAGATATTACTACAGAAAATAGAACAAAAAAAATTAAAATGCTTTAGAGTTTTTCATACGTAATTTAGCTGTGCAGTTAAATGGGACACAGTTGATGATTTGACAGTTTTTTTTAACTTCTTGGCAAATGTCTTTTTAAATGTACAACCCCCACTTAATTAACATCACCTGTGCCAATAATAAAGCAAGCTAGTGTCTATTCTTTTTATTAATAATTATGGTCCCAAGAAGTCGGTGCAGGGAGCCGTATCGGAGCTGGTCGGAGGTCGACATTACGCCAGAAGGACGAACCACCAACATCAGGTACCAGCCCATTGTTTAAAAGTAGAAAAAAGAGTCGTTTTTGGGCTCTCACGAACGGAGTCTAGTTTGGGGACTTACAAGTAGGCAAGACTGAAAGTGGTATGACGACTCTTCCCCTGTGCCACAACAGCCAAAAAGGTGCAGAGTGGACTGTCAGCCATTCCTAGGAGGTGCATGTGCCTGTTTAGTCTGCAATGTGCAGTAAGGATTCCTATAAGGTCTCCCAGTCACTGCCAGCTTCTCCGAAGAAGCCACAAAGCCTTGGATCTATCCGGCTTAGAGTATTTCCTTGGTCTGTCTAGATATTCCTGACTGTATCCAGTTTGTTCTTGTACTCTCCCATGCATTACAACCCCCTCATTACATAGGTTAGAAACTTTTTATCTTAAATTAGCTGCAGAATACAATCAGTCATTTTATTTTTGACTATCCATCCAGAAACTCATTGTCAAACTACCAAGACAAGCGCTAGGGAACCATTAGTATAACAATATTTCATAATTGTTTTTTCTCAATGTGTATATTTTTTAACCAGAAAAATAGTTATTTATTGTACTAATGTGTTATGTTGAAAATAAGTCACGCGAGAAAGATTTATACCACGAGGCCGTCAGGCCGAGTGCTATAAATTCTCAAGTGACTTAGAAAACATAACACACGAATGGCACACAATGTTTTATCCAATACATGACAGTTTTGATCCAACAATTGGAAAATAGTATATTATTAAACGGGCTTTTTATGATAGCCATTATTCCCTTAGGGGGACGTTTGCATCACGAGCCCTACGCGAGGGGCGCAAGTCTCCCGTGGGAATAATGGCCATAAAATGCGAGTATAGTACTATGTTTTGTCCACGGCCATTGTCTAATAATTACAAATTATAACATCTTAGAGGTACTGTAAAGAAATTAGTTGAAATGTCAAAGTGACACTCGCGTTTGGCGGCAAAACCGGTGCCACCAGTGCATTTTTTATGCTGCGGCGTTTCATATTGCGTTACTGTCTACTCCTACTGGTTGCCAAGGCAGCATATATAACTTAAATGGCGAGTTCAATTCATATATCCCTCTGACGCTATATGAGCCCTATTTAACTTTTGTCAACAAGCTGAATATCAGTATATTATTAAGTGGTCGTGGACAAAATCGTTTATTTATGAGACTATTTCACTCGAGTATTATGCATAGGAAAAATATCATAGCAACAGCCTATTTTCTACAAAACTGCTACCTGGTCCTACCTGGACAAAATCAACATGATGGTCACCTATTATTTTCAGCTTCAGGTTAAAGATTTTTCGTGAAATAATCTTGTCGAATACCATTCGAGATAAAATTTGCTGAGGCAAAATATTTCTTTTGTTTTATTCAAGTTAGTTGCTCTTTGGCAATTTCGTGAATGACATTTACGACAAAACCACGAGCCGTCAGGCGAGTGGTTTTGTAATGTTTAATTAATTAATTAAACAACATGTTGCGTTCTCTGACACCTTGAATCAACCCGGATTTTTCGGTATTCTTGGAATCGTCTGGAACTCGAGATAGAAGGCAATTGAAAGATTGTTGCCCAACAATTTGGGTTTCTGTCTGAACTCTAGAAGGTAACTTCTTTGGAGGCAGTGACCGCGATTGTTTGTCTACACGCTAGTTCAATGAATTTGCAATTTCCCATATCTCGCTATTACGAGAAGACTTGGTGCTTTGAGACATGTTAACTAGAGAAAAAAAAACGATAGGGAGTATCAGAGTACTGTGAGTGTATTATTCTTGAGATAAATCAAAGAGGAATAAAATACTCACCAAATGTTAGGGATGTCACTGAGTTTGTTATCGAATGCAGGAAACTCAGAAACCGACCAAACAGAACTCGCACTTCTGCTAGAGTTACAATTAATAGAATTAGTAGAAAAAAATATATATTTTTTTTACGTAATCATTCAGTCAATATTCAAATATAGATAATTACTTGTTGTATGGTTGGTTGTACTTTGAACTGGAATATAAAATACTATTGAAGGGAAGAAAATATCTAGGCCGCATAGAAATTAAATTTAATAATACAGTCGAATAGAAAATGATGAAAACACAACTTATGAAAGAATAGATTGTTTGGAAATTTGGGTACCCAGATGAAAAAAAGAATTTTATGAAATATTAAACTACTATTATCAAAAATATAGATTCAAATTTAATTTGTTAACTCCACGGCTATACCGGGTGTCCAGCAGAACCCTGGACATAGGAGATTAACATGGGAAATCGGTTTTTATTTTTTTGCGCCTGTACGGTTGATTTGATTGAAAAACTTTTAGGAGTAAAGTTGTAGAGTTTATGGTCAGTTATCATCCTGTAATTTTTTTAATACCACAGTTTTGGCTGTTTTTTAGAAAAAAGCTTCGAAAAGTGCAAAAATTTGAATTTGGCGCGTCACCCCCGCCATGCATGTGCAGTGTCGCCAACATAATAATTTCTTATGTCAGAGTCAGAGCAGATTTTCCTTTCTTATTTATTTTGAGGGACTATCATGTAATAATTACCGTGATTATGCAGTGAAAATTAACCGAAAACCTGACGATAATGTTCTTAAATCATACGGTAAGTAAAATTACGTTTATTATTATCATAAGTGGTAAAAGGAAAAATCATTCCAATTTGTGTATGGCTGGTTGTCTAATTCATTTTAGATTAGCACCAGACAACGGATCGACGATATGTCCCTTGTCTTTGTCATTGGTAAAGCTAGGTTAATGTTAAGAATTATTAAGGACGGCGAGTTGGGTGGGTCGTGGGTACATTTGTTGGGCAAACCAAGAACCAAGCTTGAAATGTGAATGTACTCTACAAATGAGTTATCGTGGAATTGGCGAAAAGAAAATACGGATTAGCAGCTCTTAAAAGAACCATTTAATTACATACCACAAAGAAAGTGAATAACCACCCATGTGTTTAACATCAAACACAGAGGTAAACAAGAACAATAAACAAATAAATAAAATACAGGACTAGATGTGGCACATCAGAGAAATTGTTCAAAATCTTCCATCTTGCATGTAAAAAACCCGTTCGAATGGCTGGATGGCTTCTACAGCAGGCAAAATGTCATTGCGAAGCATATTGCCATATTTGTTGGCGTTCAAACTGCAATCAATGAAAAATGGACCTATAACATGGCGCCCCAAAATGCCGATCCACACGTTACACTTTCTCTACGTTGGTCCCGATTCTCATGCACTATATGTGGGTTTTGGAGTGCCCAAATCCAAACATTTTATTGATTTGAAGAGCCAGTCAAACCAAATTAGCATTCATCCGTGAAACAAATGTTTCTAACAAATCTTGGGGCTGCAATAATTTTTTCGGTCAGGATTTCACAAAACTCCATTGGGGGGAAAAGGTGGATCGGTAAGAGTTGTTGATGGTTCTCTTGTTTGTAGCTTTCAAAACCTTCTTTTTGCAGATAATTATGGATGGTCGATCTACTAAGTCCAGTTTCTTGGCCAATCTGTCGAATACTCTTGGAAGGATCATCGTTTACTGTAGCAAGAACAAGTTTTGCCACATTTTCATCCTCTGGACCGCACCAGCTTGAAGTCGTGGCTTTCGCTCACAGGAACATATCGGGTTAATACTCCCAGTTTCCTCAAAACGAGCAACCACCGCCTGAAGTAAACTGCATGCTGGTATTGGTTGTTCAGGAAACAATGCAGCAATGTTGTCTCGAATTTGAGCAAAGGAATTACCAGCCCAGAATTGTTTTAAAACAAGTTTTCTCTCCCCAAAATTCATAACTAATGAAAAATTTAAATAAGAAATAATAAAAATAAAATTTTACACTGTATTAACAAAATGGTTCCTAATTTCCTTACTTTTAATATCAATAAATACAAGGTTATTTAAGGGAAATTGTGTGTCAAAAAGTGGATGCAACAAGTACCAAAATAAGTATATTTGCATAATCAATCTATACATAAATTTCTTAAGGGAAGAAATTAACAAGTGGACATGAAAAAGAAATGTAACATAAATTTAGGTAATAACACAGATAACAACAATTATTCCTATAAAAACACTATCACCTTTATTAAGATTCAATTCAATTCAATTCCAATTTATTCATGTTTACAATCACCAAAACAGCATTGTACATATGTCAAAAATAGAATAGTCTACAAATTAAATTTAAATAAATTCAGTCCAGATGCCATTATTTACTTAATACTAAAAGCTTACAGTCAACATCCTAAAATAGACTATACAGAGAGAAGAAAAAAAAATTAATAATAATGTTGATTAAAATACTTAAAATACTCTTCATCACAATAAAAAACATTTACCATTAAAATTTGCTTAATTTCCTTTCGGAAACTATCCACTGTCAACGCTTTAATTTTTATGGGCAGTTGAAATATTTTAATGCCCAGTAGCCAGGACCGTTCTGACACCTTCTCAAACGACAATATGAGGTTATTAAATTTTTTCGGCCTCTAGTAAGGTAAGCATGCATGTCCTCCTGAGCAGAAAACAGATACATGTTATTTTTCACAAACAGCAAATTCTCCAATATAAACATGGAGGGCAGGGTTAGTATGCCTAGCTCTCTGAAGTGCGCTCTGCAGTCATCCCTGTAGCCCAGGCCAATCAACAATCTGACCGCTCTTCGCTGAAGCCCGAACAAACGCTTAGCCCCCGAGGCGTGGCCCCAAACAACTACAGCATAAGAGAGCCATGCATGAAAAGATGCAAAGTAAGCCGATCTAAGTACCGTACGAGATATCCTATCTGAAAGCTGACGTAGCAGATACAAACTTGTATTGAGTCTTGAAGCCAAGTTATCAGTGTGTAAATCCCACTTGGTGCTCTCATCCACAAGAACCCCAAGAAATTTAACCTGGGATATGTGGTCATTTACGGTTCCAATCTCCCTCAATGCAAACACCATCCTCTGTGTCTTGCCCATATTCAGCCGCAATCGATTGGAATGGAACCAATTTTTGGCCAGTTTTTCAAGTTGTTTGTGGCCAGTTTGGCAAGATTTGTTGTCACTGAAAAGAGTTCACAGGCACTATAGTCTCCAGATACATAGATAAAACATGAAAGAAACTGGTCTTAGCAGATCAAACATCCATCGCTATCTGCTTACTGGTCTTGCTTATTTGCTATAAACATTTGTTCCACCAATGAATGTTAATTTGTTGTCTGTCATAGAAGAGTCCAGCACTTAGCAAGGGTTTTTACATGCAGGATGGGGCCTCGCGTCACACAGCACTGCAAAATAGACACTTTTGAAGTAAAACATTTGGAGATAGATGAATTCACCTCAATAACAACAACAACAACGAACACCCTTAATTGGTGACAAGAGACAAATTGTCATGTCATCGTGGTTGTCGTATTGCTAAACTAAAATGAATTAGACAACCAGCCATACACAAATTGGAATGATTTTCCTTTTACTAATTATGATAATTATAAACGTAACTTGTACTTACCTATAATTTAAGAACATTATCGTCAGGTTTTCAGTTAATTTTCTTTGCATAATCACGTTAATTACTACATGATAATCCCTCAAAATAAATAAGAAAGGAAAATCGGCTCTGAGTCTGACATAAGAAATTATTATGTTGGCGACTCTGCACAAGCATGGTGGGGGTGACGCGCCAAATTCAATTTTTTGCACTTTTCGAGGCGTTTTTCCAAAAAATAGCCAAAACTGTGGTATTGAAAAAATTACAGGATGATAGCTGACCATAAGCTCTACAACTTTACTCTTAAAAGTTTTTCAATCAAATCAACCGTACAGGCGCAAAAAAATAAAAACCGATTTCCCATGTTAATCTCCTATGTCCAGGGTTCTGCTGGACACCCGGTATATATGTGTATTCAGGTCCCTCAGACGTAGCACAAAAAACAGATAACCTGAACTATCTATCTTCTTATCATCTAATACAATAATAGGAATCCAGTGATCGATTCAATGTCCAGATCAAAGATGTTACCAAGTATCATTCGATACTTTATTATACCTGGTATATCACGGGAGATATGAAAATGGTTAAACCATATTAAAGTTCAGCACATTTTTTCTCCCCTTGGAGGGAAGGGGGTAATTAAGTAAAGCACAAACAATAAAAAAATATTCAAGAATGACTCACCAAGTTTGTTGTTTGGTGCACTTTATGCTTGAATGTTCACGATTTATTCTTAAGGTCTAGTTGCGTAGAACTTCAGCTTTCAGGCTCTGATACACATGAGGGAAATCGCCACGACTTTTATCGAAAATCAGTTAATTTTTATATCAAAAAATTGCCGAGCAACAAACTTTCATTCCAATCGAAATATTTCATCAAAACACATTCATCGAAATTACCTAATAAACTTTTTGATCAAATCAAAGCTTCTTGCATCTCAGTAACCTATAAATGTCAGAATGATTTGACAGTGACTTTTTTACATTTTGATCGAAATTGGTTGTTTGTTTGCAATTGTTTAAATAAATTTTGACAATTGTCAGTTTTTCCTGCAGAAAAAGGAAGCTTTCTTGAAGAAAAGACGTATAGAAAATGGAAAAAAGCGATGAAAATTACGTTCCTGAGGAATCCTTACGGAAGCGGAAGAAGCAGCGATGCAGATTTTGCCAGAAAAGTCTCGAAATGCTTGCGACAAGGAGTTCAAAATGTTTGAGTTTTGGATGAATTTACGGAAGATAAAAGGTATCGATGAAAATGTTCTATTGGCTTATTTTTTACATTTGCAAAAAAATTAGCCCCATCGTCACTATGGACCAAATACTCGATGCTTCGCTCGACACCTTTACCTTTACAAAAAAATCGACATTTCAATATATAGTAAACTAATGAGCTTTTTGAAAAGCAAATCACAGGGATATAAACCAAAGAAGTCCAAGACATTAGAACGACATGAAATAGAGAAGTTTTTGTACGAAGCTCCCGACGACGAGTACCTGTTGATGAAAGTGGCTTTAATAATGAGGATTAGCGGTGCTTGTAGATGCGATGAGTTGGTCAATTTGAGAATAGGAAATATTCAGTGCAAAGGGAAATATTTTCACGTCATTTTGCCAGACACTAAAATCAAGAAATCTAGAAGTTCACCATAGTTGAAGAAGGATTTCCAGTCAACTCGATCAATTTGTGTAAAAAATACATGTCTTTGAGACCAAAGAATACTAGTTCTACCAGCCAGTGTGTGGCAATAAATACGTTGTCGAAGAGACCTTCAAGAATTGTAATGTTTTTGAAATTGGAGGAACCAGCGTTCTACACCGGTCTCTGCCTGAGATCTTCGGCGACTCTTTTGGCCAATGCAAGAGCTAACATGACTACTTTGAAACGTTACGGAGGATGGAAGTCCTCGACCGTAGCAGAAGGATACCTAGAAGAACATGTGCATAACAAAATACAAATTGCAGAAAACATACAAGGTTCTAATGCGTCGGCGTCTTCCAGCACTAGCAGCAGCTGTACCGATATGGGAGCGTCTGGTTCCAATGAACCAATGAATTTTACAGTGACTTCAAATTCGAATAAATCGTTAGCGTTTTCCTTTAATTTCAATATCAATGTGAATTCTGCTTGTAATAGTAATAAATAAATAGAATACTACTTTAAATATGAAAGTAAGTTGATGATCCATAACTCACTAGTGTGTTATTTGATACTTTACTTGTCTAAAATGACATTATTAATGACAAACATAACTGTCATGTGTAGGATAAAAAAAATTGTTCCTTTTGTTCCCGTCTTAACCTATACTGTTACTAATATGGATTTAGGGTCACATTTCCAAGTTCAAGTAAAACTTCAGATTGAAGATAAAACTCCAGATATAACCTACATTGCATTGTTTATCTGTCAGATAAACAATGCAATGTACATCAAGTCTGGTATTTTATCTTCAATGTGAAGTTTTACTTGAACTTGTAAAAGTCGCCCTAAGTCTGACTTGCAGCCTTGCATATTAGAACTCTTTGATTTTCTTTGACACAGAATAGTTACTTAGGGTTTTGTTTTTAAATTTTGTTCATCAAGTTTATTTGCTAATAAATACATTTTGTGTAGACTCTTTTTTCCTAAATTTCAAAGAAAATATTGATGTAAGTTATTTTACGTTCGCTTATTGGTATAAATGTTACTAATATAAGCTAAATTTTTTATAAGAAGGAGTCGATATTTATGTAATTCTGTTTCTAATAAAGCGTCATTGTAGAGAGTAACAGCATTTTTTTCAATAATTTGGTTTTGGAAATATTTGTGGGTAAAAAAATTTAAATATATAGACAATTGATATGAGAGACAATTGTTGCAATTCGATTGGTTAAATTATAAAGTTTATCCCGAATAGAAGGGTAAGTTATCATGTGAGGCAACCAGCAAAGCGCAGTGTCACTTGTCAAACGTGGCATCTTGAGTTTGGGAGATTTTTTTGCGCTGTCGAAATCGTGATATCAGATTACTGACATTGACATTTACATCTATTTGGATAATCTATGGTTCTGTCGTTCAGTTTTATTTAAACTGTTGCATTTTTGTACCTATCTTTTTGATATAGTTGATATGATTTTGTTCATTCTTCACAAAGAAACTTACCAAAGTATCACATAAACATAACCAACGTGATTTTGGTCCAGTTTCAAGGAAAACTTATTTTTACGGTACCGTATGCAATATATTCGACATATGCGTCCCTACGTGTAAAGTCAGTAAGCAATATCCAGCATGGTTTAATAAAAGTATAATAAGTAAACTAAAAAAGAAAAACAAACTTAGATTAATGCTTAAAAAGTCAAGTAACGCACACATTTATGATGGGTTTGCAAATTTAAGAGCGCAACTGAAAGTAGACATAGATCTAGCCTACAAAACCTACTTAAAAAAAATACAACAAGACATCAACAAAAACACGAAAACGTTTTGTCAATTCTTTAAACACAAAAAAGGTTCCGTATTTCTGCCTAAGCACATGACTCTTCAAGAACAGCAGTTTATATCTGGACAAGATATTGCGGACGGATTTGCTGATAACTTCGCTTCGGTTTATCAGGAGCGGGATACAGTGGCCGATTGTGACTTCTTGGAAGATTGTAGCCTTGGTAATTCAGTGATAGTCACACAGATCAATGATATAGATATATATGATGCAGTAAAGTTGTTAAGGGTCAACAAAGCAGTTGGCCCCGATAATATTCCGCCCTATATTGTTAAAGGATTAGTAGGATTTTTCATAGAACCCCTCAAAATAATATACAATCTAATACTTAGAACTAAAACATTTCCAGACAAATGGAAGAAAGCAAAAATATGTCCCATTTTTTAAAAAGGTGACAAGCCTGATATATCAAATGATAGGCCTATTGCAATACTATCGGTGCACGCCAAAATACTGGAATCAATAATATGTAGACATATCTATTACGCAACTGCTAATCAGCTATCTATATCTCAGCACGGTTCCCTTCAGGGAAGGTCCACAGTTACCAATCTGTGCAATTTTATCCAATTTACTTCAAACTGTTTGGACAGTGGAACTCAGGTAGATGTAGTGTACACGGATTTTGCTAAGGCTTTTGATAGGGTATCGCATGCAGTACTCCTGAATAAGCTTTCTAAGGAATTTGGATTTCATGAGGGAGGGACTAGTGCAATTATTGTCATCATATCTGGAATATCGCAGTCAATCGGTGTTTATACAAAGATACAAATCAAAACCATTCGTACCCACATCAGGTTTACCCCAAAGATCTAATATGGGACCATTACTGTTTCTATTGTTTATAAATAGCATAACTAAATTGATATCAGGGGGCTGTAAGATCTTAACGTATGCTGATGATATTAAATTGTTTTGTGAAATAAAAACGTCGACTGACTGCGAAGTGCTTCAGCAAAAAAAAAAACAGAATCGTCACTTGGTCCATAAATAACAAGTTGGACTTTAATATAAGTAAATGCTGCTGTGTTACGTTCACGCTGAAAAAAAAATTAATACTTAACGAATACCAAATTGGTGGAAGCGTACTGGCTGGAGTGGGGGAAATGCTGGATCTTGGGATATTGTATGATTCACGGTTGGGAGTCACATAGATAAGGCTGTCAGGCGAGCGTATGGAATGTATGGTTTTATAGTGCGAAATTGTAGATGCTTTAATGACACTGACTGTATTAGAAAGCTCATTATATCTTATGTACGTAGTGTCTTAGAATATGCCTCAGTTATATGGAACCCCATATACGAGGTACATAATAGGAAAATAGAGAAAGTTCAGAATAAAGTTTTAAAATACATATACTATAAAGATAGTGGGACATATATATTTGATATACCAAGTTCGGAACTAAGAAGCAGATATAAGTTGAGTAGCCTAGAAAAAGGGCGAGAATTTAATTGCCTATTATTCTTGTATAAGCTTGTACATAATCATGTCGATGATTCTGCCCTGCTATCGCAGACAAATTTCTATGTACCAAAACGCAAGACTAGACATCCATCTATGTTTTATATAGAACCCGTACGGACCAATATGTTTATGAAAGGTCCACTGAATGTTATGTGTAGACTGGCAAATGAACGTCAACATGAATGTGAAATGTTCCATCTTGGGGAAAGTAAATATATTGCAGTGTTAAAATATTCTTTGGGATTAGTCTAAGAGAATCAGGTTATCTATAATCTGATTCTAAACCACCTACTCTATAATTGGATTTGTTTATAGAGTTTGAAATAAATAAATAAATAAATAAATAAATAAAAACTTTCTCCTTGATGTTCGTGTATCTTGAATCGATTATTGCGTTTTCTAATGATTCTAGCATTGCCCATATCTCGACGGGGTCGAGTTCTTTCTAGAAATCTGTAAAAGCGCCATGTAGCGATACGCTAAATTTTGGAACAGGAAAAGAACAAAAGCGGAAGTTTTATGTACAGGCAAACAGCATAGAGCCCATCTCTAGTGTCGTTGAAATTGACTTTAAATTTTTGTTTCGCCAATTTATTTCTGATTTCTTTTATTTTTTTAAAGAACATCGTTATGTATTCATGTCATAATCTAATTTTTACAGTTTGTCAGAAGCGTTTTTAAATTAGCGCCTATTCACATAATTATATAGGAGAGGTAATGAAAAACGCCATTTCATTACCTATAAGCCTTTCACTTATTATTGTCGTCAAGTAGGTGCAGGAAATTTGACTTTGATATTTTTATCTTATCTTCTCAACATATGCTAAAAGAAGATGGGTAGAAAAAAAAAGGTTTCACAGGTTACTAGATGACAAAAATAATTGAATGGGTAATATCTGCAATAACCAACCTACCAAATTCGCTGTGTCATAGTAAGCCAACAATTCCGGGTAGATGAATAAATCATATTCCATTTTAGAGAGGGCAAGGCGATTCCAACTTATCCAATTATACAGAAGTTGCCAGGTTGCTCAAACACAGGATAACACTAACTCGCGATTTCAAGCCGGTTATTTAGTGTAAAACCGGGAGTGTCGGCTGT
The DNA here is from genome assembly GCA_951812265.1 of Taphrorychus bicolor. Classification (NCBI taxonomy): domain Eukaryota; kingdom Metazoa; phylum Arthropoda; class Insecta; order Coleoptera; family Curculionidae; genus Taphrorychus; species Taphrorychus bicolor. Next base: position 57,486,856 of record OX638297.1, on the reverse strand, counting down.
TCGATAGGGAGGAAACACGGTCGATTTTCCGAAACGCGGCGGCGAATTTCCCGTAAACAAAGTTCCCGATCCCGATAAACGGAGAGGCAATCTGGGCCCCAACTGGTAAAATGGAATAGTTTTTTAGTCGGCCGACATGTTTGTTTATATTATCGCGTGCCTGCCGGTTGAAGTTAAGCATAAGCCAAGTTCACAGCGCGCGCCAAACAATTTTCAGTTTTCAGCTGCTGAAAAATACGGGGCCCGCTGAAAGGCCGGGCCCGATCCGGCCGATTAACTGTTGCTCGGCCATTGGCAGGAACTAAAACTCTATAATACTCGAAATGAACGATATTTATGCATTTCTCGTACATTTTTGCAGAACTTTCTATAAACTGAACTGGACTATTTTCGACCTAATTTCAGTTTCATACGATTTCAATTAAGCATTGTTTGATTGTACTGTTCAATAATTTTTACTTTGGGTTCCAATTGAATGGCGTTTTTGTGGCAATCGGAATGTTACTCAAAATTTTTTGGGTCAATGTTGACCCAAATATTTGTTGATTCGACTGTGGTGAACTCCGCGTTATTTATTCTCCCGCCATCGCGCTGCAGAGGAGAGACTGGGATGAAGGTAGTGGTGTCGCGGGGTTACGGCGCATTTGAAATATTTTATATACAGGGTGATTCACGTTATTCGACACGGAAGATTATGGCTAAACTTTTAGATTTTAAAAAAGTTTTGTATATGGAATGGACCAGGGTCTATTGGAAGTACAGTTTAAAATTATTGTCATTGTATACAGATGTATAAAGGTTTTCAAAAGTATAAAATGGATTAAAGTTTTATTTTTTTAAATGAAACACCTAGTATATTAATGTATTTTCTGTATCTACGGATAAAAGTAAAGGTAGTTTTATTAAGGTTTATGTCATCTAAACCGTACCATTCTTCAGATATTCGTGATTTTGTAAAAATGCAACATCAAATTTAATGTTTAAAATCTCAGCACTTGGTTTCTTTTCAACCACCGGATTTGGCTGGTGGGCTACTAGTATATTGAATTTTTTGCGGTATGTATTAAATATTAACTATAAAGCGTTCCATAAAGTTTTCCCAAAGGCTATTATTTGAATGACCCCTATATAATTTTTGAACTGTATCAATGTTAAGGGTTATGTTAGAAAAACCGTAAAGGAAAGATTCCGCCAAAAAACGCGACATACTAGTTATCCATAAACTGATTTGCCAAAAATGTGATTGACAAGATTTTAACCAGTAAATTAAAAGCAGGTGAAGGTGAATGCCAATAACAACTTCCCTACAAGTTGTTATGATGGTTTAGTGTAGTTTTACGTTAATATCTGCCATCAGTTTGACTTTGAGTAAATCAAATTAATTTCCTTATCAAATTAGTTCCTTATTAAATTAAATTAAAAAAAATTCTTCCTCCATTAAATTAAAAATAGCTATTTATGTAACCAGTTACGAAAAGTTCGATTTTGTGTAACGAATGAATGTTTGCGGGACGAGCGCAGCGAGTTCCCGCAATTTATATGAGATACACAAAAAAGGTTTTTCGTCACGTGTTTCATACAAGATTTTTTCTAGTTTTGACTACAAATACCTACTTAGAGAGAGAATTATTATTATTATACTTCAATATTTACTTTTAAACCACTTTGTATCTACTTAATACCGTAAAACTATAGCAACGGTGTGCCACAGCCGAAACCTGCAACTGGTGGTGACACCAACTTTTCATCACTAGTTACGAAAGATTTTACTTTTCGTAACTAGTTACGAAAAGTAGGACGTTACGTCACTGTCATCAGTATTGAAAAGTGCCACTTTATATGTCAAAATTAGAAAAAAGTTTTTATCAGCTTATACATTATTTTCATTCGAACGCCTAAAAAAGTTTCGGACAAAACTAAAAACCAAATTATAAAGTGCTAAAATCATTACAAAAAAGATAGGGCGGACTTTTTGGAATCGGTGATCCTTAATAAATTATCTACAATATTTGTTGTAAGTCAGGTCTGGATGAGTAGCATATATAATATTAGTTTACAATCAAACTTGAAAAAACATCTTATCAGGGTTTTTTAATAAAACGATATTAGTAAATATTTCACATGTAATTTGTTAATAGAAAAGTGGAAACATCTTTTTTTTTGCAAAAGAATGTGTCTCTGAGTTTTCATAGCATGAGTATGACCCTCCCTCTCTGTAGATTTCTACAGTGAAGAATTGTTAGCGTTTTGTAAAAAGGCTGATATACATTAATAGAAAGATTTTATGGTTCCAGGAATAAGAGCCATTTACGGAAGACCTTTTAGTGGCTTCTTCGCTTTCAGCATATGTTGCAATCCAAAAGACATAGTTTCCATCAACGTGCGTTTCCTTATTAAATGGCTTTTCCACCTGAAACCTGCACTACTTTTAAGTTACATTTCCTTGGAAGGTACCGAAATAAAATCAAGAACTACCAAAAATCTTCTACTATTGATCCCATTAGGCAGACCACTATCAATTAATACTTCTGTTTAGTTTTTTCAAATGGACAAAAGGTATTTTATGAGACAACTATAGGCAGACGCCTTCGATTAGTATAGGAAAAACTAAACTACAAACACCACTAAGACATCGGTGAACGTACCAGTAGCAGAATGTTCTGTTGACGCACGAAAGCATAAAATGTGAACTAACCTGAACTAATGCTTACAAATATCAAGCGTCCTTATAGCGCTTATTTTAACAAGTTTTTGAACAAATTCTCTCTTAAAAACGTCCTTTTCTCCAAATTCTCTCCCCTAAAAACTCCTAAAACAAACCTGTTCTTAATATATATTATCGATGGTTTTGGCATTGATGAATTCTATCGGTAAAAATGCTTCTTTTTCTATCGGTCTAGCACTCGCAAGCTATTGTCAAAGGCGGGAAAAGGGTAATAATAAGGTTATGACGCAAAAATCTCAATATCACATAAAAATTTACTTACGAGGTATTAATTCTAATCCATCGTTATGTTGCACAGAGTGAGCAAAACTCGATATCAAAACTCTAGTATAAGAAAATTTGTTGTCCTAAGAATTACTTCTGCCAAGTATTTGACCAGACAAACGTAGTATCAGATCTAGTATACCAAATTCACTTATTTTTGGCATCTCGTTATCTTTGAAACCTTTATTTTTTTTTATACGTATCTCACTTCCGCACATGATCAGAAGATACGATCAAAATGTCAAAGTCAGATTTCCAACGCCTACTTGACGGCAATAATATGTGAATGTGAATGGCAGCATTGTATAACATTTAAATTATGTCAATATAACCGTTCAAACATTTTACGGGGGGCAATCTCTCAAATTTCCATTGCCTAATTTCCCGAAAAATATAATGAAAAGCTTTATACCTACTGTGTACCAAATGTAAAAAAATTAACACTAAATTATTGCAAACTTCAAACAGTAATAACTCGTTTAATTTAAATTAGACACCCTGTATTTTATAGTATCGTTAGATGCAGAATTTAATATCCTATCAAAAACTATTAAACATTCCTATAGCTTGGTCGTTGCATTTTCTTGGAAAATTGATTTTTTCTGAATTTGTGCTGACATAAACGAATGTAGTAATCTAATTTACCTGTTTAGGTCTGTTCAGGTGTTACCTGATTTTGACAAAGCAAAATTTATGGTCAGCTCAAATTCATAAAAAATTGAATTTTTCAAGAAAACGCAAAGACCAAGCTATAGTTTTGATAGGAAACTAAATTCTGCATCTAATGATACTATAAAATACAGGGTGTCTAATTTAAATTAAACGAGTTATTACTGTTTGAAGTTTGCAATAATTTGGTGTTCATTTATTGACATTCGGTGCACAGTAGTTAATATTGAATACACACCGCAAAAAATCCAATGTACTATTAGCCCACCAGCCAATTTTGGTGGTTGAAAAGAAACCAAATGCTGAGATTTTAAACATTTAATTTGATGCTGCATTTTCACAAAATCGCGAATATCTGAAGAATGGTACGGTTTAGATGCCATAAACCTTAATAAAGCTACCTTTACTTTTGTCCGTAGGTACCGAAAATACATTAATATATTAGGTGTCTCATTTAAGAAAATACAACTTTTATCAATTTTATACTTTTGGACCACCTGTATACAATGACAATAATTTAAAAATGTACTTCCATCCATTCCATATAAAAAAAAAAATTTAAATCTAAAAGTTTAGCCATAATCTTCCGTGTCGAGTAATGTGAATCACCATGGAAAACTTGTACAACTAAACAACTTACATAACTAATATATATATAACACGTTTCCAATCTGCATTTAGAAACGTAATTTCAACAGGAAGGAAGAAATTACGTACGTTAAGAAATGCAGACTGGAAGCGTGTTCTACGACATACTTCAAGTGCGCCGAAACCCCGCGCCATCACTGCCCATATTAACTGAGCAGAAACTCCCCTTATCCCACATGCACTCAGCAACCTTCCATGATCAAACATGATGGCTTGGGAGAGGGTCATGGAAGGCTGCTGAGAGTGCTGATTCCATCTGGGATAAGGGAAGTTTTTGCCCAGTTATTAAAGTCTTATCTTGCCAACAGGGAAGAAACTGTGTGTGTGACGCATCATAGAGTAACCCAATTCGCTGACCCATCGTTCCTATGTAGAGGGGTACCACAAGCCTGAAAATTGTGTTGCATACTCTTTGTTATTTACGAGGATCGGATGAAAAGTTTCCGGCCTCTGATAGAAAACAATCGAAAGTGATGAATATTTTTATTTTTTTTTCGACATAATCTCCTTAAACTTCAATGCACTTAGTCCAACGATACTCTAAGGCCTTTATGGCATTCCTAAAAGAATACTGGTCCAACTGTTCAAAATAAGAAACCCTAATTCTTTTATTTTTTCCATCACGACGCGAGATTTGTGATATGGTGCATTGTTCTGATGAAACCGGCTCGTCTTTTTCGCCAATCCAGGTAGTTTTTCTAGAACTCTAAGGTAATATTCTTCTAAGAGGTTCATGTAATATTCCCCGTTGATAGTTTTGCCTTTTGGTAAGTAATCAATAAGAAGAATACCTTCTGAATCCCAAAAAACACTCGCCATTACTTTACCGGCTGATGGAACAGTTTTGGCTTTCTTTGGAACAGGTTCATGTTTGGCTGTCCATTGTAGGGATTGTTCTTTGTTCCGTGTGTTTCCGGTGTAAGTGATGAATCCATGTTTCATCCATTGTAACAAAGCGCCGTAAAAACTCTGCCTGATTCTGCTGAAACTTATCCAAACATTGCCGCGAGATGTTCAAGGGAATCAGTTTTTGTTCAGTGGTAAGCAGACGCGGCACCCACCTTGCGGACAACTTTCTCATGTGTAAGGACTCGGTTAAGATATGATGTGTTCGCTCTTTAGATATCCCCACAATGTCAGCAATTTCAGTCAGTTTTAATCACCTAACACAACTTGGCGCACTTTTTCGATAACTTCTTCAGTGGTAGCTAACTTTGGTCTTCCTGAACGTGTAGCGTCTTTTGTGCTGATTCTGCCACGCTTAAAGTCTACAGTTCATGCCTTAATGGTGGAAATTGATGGGGATGAATTGCCTAGTGTGGAATCTAGCTCAACTTTTGTTTCTGTTGGCGAAAAACCTTGGATAAAAAAAGTATGTTATGACAGCGCAAACTTCGTTTTTTTCCACACTTGGGAAATAAAATACTTATGAGTACAAATAAAACGAAAACGTCAAAACTATTTGACATATTAACACGAAACTTTAATTTCAAGGAAGTGTCACACGCCACTAGATAAACAAATGGCATTTTTAGGTCTATCTTGCTTTTATCACATCGAGGCTGGAAACTTTTCATCCCATCCTCGTATGTAACTGAGGTGCTTAGGTCCTGACATGGGTCAGCACCTAAGCACAGCACCTGACCCCTGGACTTGTCTGTTAGTACGCCGACAACATCTCGGTGGTCTTGGCAAACAAAAATATTGACATCTTGGCAGCAACATGCACCCGTACTGTGGCCTCAATGCAGAAATGGTGTAATCATTGTTTTCTAATCTGAACACTGATAAAACTGGCTTGTTGTCTTTTGGCAGAAAAGGTGGAAAGGAGCGGTCGCTCTTTCAGAAACAGACACCACACAGTTTTTAGGGGTATATCTGACCTCGGGACTAAGCTGGGACTGACAAACTGGTTTATCACAAATAAGCTAAGCACTTTCTGCTCATTGGCTAGGAGATTATGCGATCAGGTTACTGTTTGCCAAGACCTTGATTCTCTGCGATAGCCTTACTTTGGCTCGGTGCAGTCTGTGCTGTCATATAGCATAATGTTCTGGAATCCATCGAGAGGAGCCCCGACGGTTTTCGTAGTCGAAAAACGAACTATTCGATGTTTCTTGATATTGGGCCTTCGTGAGTCAGCTCGACCACATTTTGTACATTTAAAACTGCTAACCGTGCCATCTTTATATATATTGGCCTTGGTTCTCTTTGTCGAAAAAAATCGGAGATTCTTTGAGACGGACGCAGAGCGTTATGCAGATAACATGACCATCACTAGGAGACATGGAGAGAACTTGAGTGTATCGAATCACATATCTGCATTCTTCCATAAAACACATTTCTGTATAAAGCTGTAAGGGAATATAACAGACTTCCTGACTATATAAATAGAGAAAATCATCTACCTAAACTTAAGCAAAAAAACTACCGAATACCTACATTATGAGTGTCTTTATTCGATGTTTCTTGAGATTGAGCCTTCGTGAGTCACCTCGACCACGATTTGTAGATTTAAAACTGCTAACCGTGCCATCTTTATATATATTGGCCTTGGTTCTCTTTGTCAAAAAAAATAGGACCTTCTTTGACACGGACGCAGAGCGTTATGCAGATAACACGACCATCACTAGAAGACATGGAGAGCATTCTTCCAAAGAAACATTTCTGTATAAAGTTGTAAGAGAATATAACAGACTTCCTGACTATATAAAGTGAGAAAATCACCTCATAAATTTAAGCAAAAAAACTACCGAATACCTACATTATGAGTGTCTTTATGATGTTAACATTTAAGTGGACTCTTGTCATCCTTTTATGTATATTCAAGTTGTTGTACTTGTTGTTCTCGGTTTTTGATTTTGACGTTGCTAATGTCCCGGAAGAATTGGATGGCAATAAAGAATATTATTAAATCTCTTCTTTCTCACTTAATCAAGTGTTGTTTCTTCTCTGTGGTGACGGGCCATACCAAGTCGTCTAAGAGTCTATTGCCTGAATTGAGGAATGATCGCACTATATTACATGTTTTAAAGATAACAGACTTTTGTATGTTTTTATGGATGTTCGGGTTGAGGCCGAGCTGCCCGAGATGTGTAGAAAAGGTGTGTGGGGTGAAGCCTCTTGTTGAAATAATTAGCGGTATGATGGACACTTTATTCTATTTCCAAAGTCGCTAATTCCGAATATTTTGTCATCTTCTCTCCATGTTTTGCTTGACTGTTGGGATCGTTAGGTATGAATATATCTATGAGGTACGTGATTTGTTGTTTTTAATTTTGGAAAACGATATCTGGTCTACTGCATCCTACTGTTCTATCTGTATGGATTTCTACATCCCACTATAGTTTGTATTCCCTTGTGTATATGATTGTCGTTGGAGAGTACTTGTAGCATGGTATCTTCTCTGTGGTGAGTATAGGCGATGGCCTGATCGATAATTTTTCCTGCCATATTGTGTCTGTCGGTATATTCTGTGCCTGCTAAAATCTTGCATCCACCAGTGCTATGGTCTATGGTTTCTTTAAATTGGTGGCATTTTCTGCATGTATCTGTATGCACGTTAAGATGTTTCATTATGTATTTTTGGTAATTTCGTGTTGCTATCATCTGATCCCGGATTGCAAGGAGAAATCCCTCCGTCTCAGGAAACAATCTTCCATCCTTGAGCCATTTATAAGGCGGACATTGTGATACGTGGTCGGACTGTATATATGCTTTCCACGCAGCTGCTTTATTGTTCATACATGAAGTTTGTTTTCTATGGTTTGAGCTGCGGTACAAGCATCCAATGGGTGGTAGACTGTAGATAGATCAAGGAGTGTATAGTTTTTGTCAGCCTTGAACTGCTTGGTGAAGGGGGGTTTGTTTACTAAGGAAGAATTTCCGAAGTTGTTGGAACTGGTCCAGTTGGATCGCTGAAAGAATGCCGATCCGATGAAATTATGCGACACGTATGTTAGGTTCGCCTGCTTATATTACACCCAATAATAAGAAAAGAATCAACAGATGAAATACTGTCTGGTGGTTACGAAGTACGTCCTCGATAAATTGCATTGTCAGATTAACGTGTGTCAGTGTGACGTGTTTTTCCTTAACTTTTAAATCGCAATTTTTTCTGCCTGAAATACGGGTTTTATAGCCTTCTTATTGGTGAGAATATTCAGCCTAACTCATAGAATAGATCCTGCTTTGATCAATGTAAACATGCGAATTTCTGGGCATGTTTCCAGTCACGGCAACGGACCAATTTCGCTCTGCATTGTAAGACGCAAATTCTTGTCTTTAATCTGTAAATCTAAGTCTAACGGAGATCAATTGTGCAGGTTCCTAATATCAGAAAAAAAAACATCAAGTTCCAAGCGCAGCAACTTAATATATAAAACATCTACAGGTACTTTCAAATAGAGGAACAATAAATGAAGAGCGCTTGGAATCGGTTTTATCTGTTCGAGAGAGGAGAGAGGTACTAAGAAACATCTACAATTTTTCATGCTGCTTTCCACTAGTTATTAATGAATACCTAATTATTCTAGAGTATAACTGTTGGTCTAGAAATTATAGAATAATGGTGTATGCTGCCAAAAAGGGAAAAGAACATCATCCAGCTGTTTCGTCAAAAGGAAGAACCTGCTTGCGCATAATAGGATTAAGAACCACTTTTGAGGCACTCGGAATTACGAAAATAGCGACGTCTAAGTAAGGAGGGCCCAAAATTAATCTTAATGCTAATGAAGAGTTGGGAAAGTGAAAGTAAAAGTAACTGTTGATATTAACGATTGTAAAATACACATATCCATGATGAAATATTTAAAAGGATTTAGTTGTTACAAAAGAAACCCTATACGACAAAATTTCCTCAGGATTATATGGCAGAAATCGGAAAAAAGAATCATTTAGGCCGCAAACAGAAATTAAGGTAAAAATCTGCAGAATCAGCAATAACAAATCTATATGATTTGTGTCTCTATATAGGTACCTACATACAGGAGAAAACTATACATAATACTACGCGTGCTCTTTCCAGATAAAAAAAACTATAACAAACAGGGCCGGACTATTGAATTACAGATATTGGACCTCCAAACCACTCCCTATTCAAGCGATCAACCTCCACTATGAAGCAAGAAGCGCGCAAGAAGTAGAAGAACCAAGTATATTGCAACGCTTAAGAGACACCTAAAAGGAAGGACTATAGATTTAGAAGATATCAAGTAGACATGCACAAGAGTAGACCACCAAATACAATCAACCACACTATGAGAAAAATTGAAAAAGTTATCGGAACTGAGCACGCCGTGATGAAATTATCCTATGGAGGCATATGATACTAGAACGGATCAAGTCCTAAACAACAAAAGAACCTGAACAAGCCTTTGGGACTCTTTTTCGCAATTCGAGAACTTCGCAAATAAGTAGGTATGATGATAACAGCAGCCTTTATTAAATTGCCTTTAATGTGGCCCTTAATCGTGCCCCTGCACGATATTCTTAAAGTAACCTTTATAGGCAGAGGAAAGCGTGCTAGCTGTGGTGCTAGTACAAGAGTTAAAACGGATTATTGGAGTCAAAAGCCTTTTACGACAGCTTTTTACAATAGCATCTCCAAAAGATGGAATAAATGCATAGCGGACATGCGGATTTTATGATATGAGCCGTGCTAGCATGCCTTACCAGTGGGGCCGTTATCTTTTATGTTTACTTCACAACCATCCTTTACCACTAGAGACCCCTTCCCGAGTCCCGAATCGTTGCTGCACATAGGACTTTGTACTATCCGCATCTCCAGTGATTATGTCCAATGAAGCGAAAGATGAGGAATGGCGTTTTTCTAGCCGCTTCTGCAGTTCTACTCATCAGTATCCCTTGGCAAGGACGGTTTCCATATAAGTATATTTAGATATAAATTAAAAGTAAAATTTAAGGGTTTGTTGAGTTTCACCCTTTGAGTTTTACTGGAAGAGTTTAATTATCTTTCTTTTTGTATTATTTGTTTTATTCATAAGCAATATCCATAATACCATTTGCCGTATATTAAAATTAAGTCCAGGTTACAGATAATGCGGGATTGGAATCACACGCGTTTATAGGTTAACGTAACTCGAAACTCATCCCAGAAAACTTTGATTTGATTCATATGCAATTTATAACCTTGCATTGACGTCACACCGGCATTCTTTCAGCGATCCAACTTATGTGTGTATTGCTCAGGTTAGTTCAGGTACATCTTCCGCCTTCTCTTCTGTTTATTGTAACTCTTTCTTTACATGAATTAGGGTGGTGTTTTCTATGATTGGTGAGTTCTGATCTAGTTAGGATATGGATGCTTTCCAGGTCTGATTGGGTCCATTTGATTATGCAAAACGAGAATGTGAGTGTTGGAATCGCAAACGTGTTAATGTCTTTAAAGAGATTACGGCAATAGAGTGGGGTTCTTAATATGGCCAGCCATTTTTGTATTGTTTCTTTAATTGCTTTTTTATTTCCGTGTGGTCTAACTTAGTGCTCTATTGGAATCCGAGGTATTTGTGGGTTTCGTCTTTAGTCATGTTGTCTGGAATTTCATTGTTTATGGTTTCCATGTATTCTCCTTCCTTCCATTTACCTCTTTCGGTATGTAGTGCTTTGCACTTACTTATACCGATTTCCATTTGTGTGTCTGTTGTAAATGTTTCCATAATCTTGAGCAGACATTTAAGTTGTGTTGGTGTTGATGCGTAGATTTTCATATCGTTCATATACAGGAGGTGGTTGATTTTATGTTGTGCTGTTTTTTTTTATATTTTATGTTGCCATAGTGGGAGTTATTTGGTGCGTTTGAGAGTGGATTTAGGCACATGCAGAACCATAGCACTTAGTGCATCACCCTGGAGATGCCTCGTCGAATGTCTAGTTCATCTGTCTGTACGGTTTCTGACTCTGATGTTATGGTAATTTTCGTTCTCCAGGTTTTGCAAGAAATTGTCTTATTTTTTAATTTATTTTGAAGCTGTCTAAAAATTCTATTAACCAACTAAGTGGTACGGAGTCGAAGGCTTTTTTATGGTCTATGTAGCACGTATGAAGATTTCTTTCTGCTTCTTTTTCGGTCTATTTCAGGACGATCGCATCTACTTTTGCCTGTTCCTAGCATCCTTGACTCAATTTTCTGCAGCCTTTTTGTTCTTCCGTGAGTATAATATGTTTTGTTGAGTGTTTGTCTATCTTTTTACATATGGTGGCTGTTTTGTTACATATGGTGGCTGTTAAGGGAGCTTTAGATTGTAGCCTGCATAACTCCAGAATTACTGTATATGGGTGGTCAAAAGGTTTCAACTATGTCCGACAGTTCACTTAACATAAATGGTCTTAAAAAGTTCCAAATCCCAATGTCAATGCTGGCAGAGGTTGGAGTTTTCAAAAAAAAAAAAAAAAATATTATTTGATTTTAAAGAAAAATAAAAAAAAATGTCTTGACAAATGGGCTAAAGTGACTTATTAAAAAAACTTAACCGGTTTTAGTCCCAATCGCAACCTGCATTTTCCAAAGATTTTAAATTTGCATTATAGACGCTTAAGAATTTTTCCCACGACCCCATACGAAAGCAAACATAACATTCGGAGATGGATGCCTCAAAAACTAATGCTGACACACAGCCGTGCGTTAGGAATTACTAACGCACGATCGTGCGTTAGGAAAAACAAAATGAAGAACATGGACACTGGGTAGTGAAATTCTCAGTCAGAGCTAAAAATACAGTACAAACCTAGTCTGTATTACTCAGCAAGTCAAAATATTCTTGGCCGTAACTAGGCATGTGATATTTGTCTATAAAAGGTGATAAAAGCAGCAAAAACAAGTTATTTAATTCCGACGATGACATTTAGCACATTGTGACAGTCACTCAATTTCATATAATAAAAATAACCGACAATGGCCCTTGATTCGTCCGGCAGAGTCTAGCCTAGCGGCAACATTTTGCAACTTCAATCGCGAAGTCTGGGGTTCAATTGACAATCCGGCAAAGTTTTTTTTTAATTCTATTTTGTTTATTGTTTTATAAATACGGGGTGTTTATTATAAAACTTCATCTAGTTGGCTGTGAAGTGTCAAAAGAAAAGGATGGAGAAACAAAAGTCCATTTACTTTGATTATGTCATCCTTTTCTGTCAAAATTTCATAGCCTGCTAGATGAAGTTTTATAATGAACACCCCGTACTTACTCCCATCAAAAATTAAGGTCAAAAATTAAATTAAGGTAAAAAAAAATATCAGAAGGATATAAAATAGTAAATCGTTTTACAAAAAATAGGCTTTGTATTTGCCGATCCTCGAACATATTTAAATAAATCATTAAAATATATCGAAGTATGCCATGACCAGAGATGACGCCTGGAAAATTTCGTTGATTTTTTTGGAGCTTTCTTTTGTTTCAGGTTTGCGCTTGATAAATATCGAGTGGTTTGATTTAATGAGAAAAAGACAATACCTTTGAAATAATTATTGTATCGTATTGTATAGTAGATAATGGATAAATTTAGGTATCAAAGCTGCATCCAAAAATTGCATTAGGGCAAGGGGTAAAAGTTGTCCTTCCAAATTCCGATAACGTCCTACTTTCGGGTAGAACTGGCAACGCTGAATCAAAAAATATTTTTGAAGCGTTTTTCTTGGTCAATTTCCTTAATCAGATTTTTGTGTTAAGCAGCTACGATTTACAGTTTTTGAAGTACAGCCGTGCTACTTTAGTTGCTCACCCTGTAACTACATAACATCTGGTCGTGGGAAAAATACAGTGCGCAACTCGCAAGAAAGTCCCTTAACACACTCGCGTGATTGCGGCTCCGTCGCAATATTTCACGCTGGTGTGTTAAAGGTTACTTTCTTAGCTTGTTCTGTAAATAAATTTTGGCGATTTTTGCCTTTGTCGTAACCTAAATTTTTTCGAAAACACAAAAACATTTAATTTACATTTTTAAATGACTTGATACATTTTTAGCGGACTTTGACAATGGGTAATCCTAGAATTTCTCCAAACACTCCAAACTTGCATTCTTAACTTCATCAAAAATTACAAAATATTAATTTTGAAGCCTTTTGAACCAAATTTTATTTTATTTATTTTAGTATGAAAGTATGCTTTACCAAAACAAGTAATATAGGAGGTTTGATTCTGTTTTGCCTTAATTTGTCCTAAAATTGAGTTTCTCTAAAATTTAAAAAGTTGCATTTTAGAGGATATGGGTCATTTTTAAACCAACAAACTAATAAAGTTCGGCCCTGATTCTAATTTTTCCAAAAATTTTTCAAATTTGCGTTCTTATATGCATCATATATTCTTTAACCTGACTTCCTTGAAAGATAGAAAAATTTGCATTTTGAGGTGTTTTGAATCAACATTTATTTAGTTTACACAGTACTTTAACAAAAGCAATAAGCAGCAGCTTTTAATTACTTTAGACTGGATGCATGTAATTTTTTACCAAGTTCCGCCCTAATTCTAACCTGCATTTTTCCAAACTTCGCAAATTTACTTTCTTAGACGCTTTAAGTAATTTATTAACAGATTCTGGCCTTAATCCTAGCCTCATTTTCTAAAAAAAAAAAGTTGGGTTTCTTGGGTAGTCGGTCTGTACAGATCGACTACCCAAGAAACCCAACTTTTGCTCAACTAGGCGGTCAAGAACAGTCTCTCCCTTATTCTCTAAACGCACAAAATTTACCTTTCGAGGCGTTCCAATCGTTCGACGACGGAAACAATAAATTAGAATATATGATTTAGCTTTGTATTATTTTGTCATACTATTGAATTTTTCAAATTAATAATTGCATTTTTAGAGCATGTGAGTAATTTTGTCTGACTGTAAATGACAAAAAAATTTGAATTGAATGTCATTCTTTTAACCGATTTGATACTAAGCATGATCTGAGTTTTTCGAAAACTTCAAACTTTTATTTTTGTATGCCTTCAGTGCATTACAATGTTTTTTTTTGCCCAATATCCCAAACTATTTTAGTAAAATTTTACATTTTTTAATGAAAAACACAATTTTACCACAAACAACAATATACAAAATTTGAAACGATTTTGCCTGAATTCTCCCTAAAATTGATTTTCTTCAAAAATATGAAAATTAACATTTTTAGACAATGTTTTGTGACAATGTTTTGGCCTTGATTTTAATCTCAATTTCTCCAAAGGCTCTATTATACTTTCTGTCGTCCGAAGAATTTCTGAACAATTGCGGCTCTAAGCCTAATTAAATTTTTTCTACAAACATTAAATTTGCATTTTAAACGTCTCGTTCTTTCTAAACTTGAATACGCCATATTTAAAATTTGTAAGTTTGGAGCAATTTTTCATCAATTTAACCTTGACTATCTTACCTTGATTCTCGAAGAATACCATATTTACATTTTTGAGAAATCTGAGTCAAACTTCACTCATTTTAGTCCAAATATATAATTTTTAAGATTAATTTGAACTAGTTTTGTCAGATTTGGTTCTAAAATTATTGCTTTTTCAAAATCATCTGAATTTACATGTTTGGATATGGTAAATATTTTTTAATAGATTTTACTACTAATTCTAACGTACATTCCTCCAAAAGCTCCACATTTGCATTTTTGCATATTTTATCTTATATTTTAAATAATTTTTGTCTTAACCTTCTTAATTTTTAATAATAATAACATTTACTTGAGCTATTATTTTGGGCTTAAGCCTAAGCTCACTTTCTCTAAAAAACTATAGCTCGCAATTTGAGGCATTTTGAAAAAAAAATCATTTATTTTGGCTCAAAAATTAATTTTTTACTACTTACATGGGTCTTACTCAATCCAATTTCTTTGTGTTTCTTTTGTTGTTAGTGACCGAATTTTGCACTATTCTCAGTAAAATTACTGAGAATACCAATTAACCCCGAAAAGGGCTCGCACGAAACACCTAGTTAACGTTTCGGCAACTTTTCTATTTGCCCGTTATCCAAAAACAACAAATTATAAGATTTCGCTTGATTTTGTCTTAAAATTGAATTTCTCTCAAATCGTCAAAGTTTGCTTTTTAGACAATATATTGTGACAATGTTTAGCTCTAAATCAAACCTCAATTTCTTGAATAGCTTCACATTTCTGTTTTGTATCGTTTTCAACAATTTCAATATTTCTAATTAATTTTGGCCCTAATCTTAAGCTTTCAAAAGCTTCTTCAAAAACTACAAATTTGTATTTTTACACGCTTCGAGTAACTTTGTACTGATTGTGGCTCTGACTACCATAAATGACTTTCTCGAAAAACACCAAGTTTGCATTTTGCAAGGATTTTGAGTAAAATTTTACTTATTTTTTTCCAAAAATTTACTTTTACCATTTATATGAATTAATTTTCCTTGATTTTCTTCTAAAATTGAATTTCTCCAAAAAAACTCAAAATTTGCATTGTTAGACGATGACCGATTACTATAACCCATCTGTAAAGATGGGTCATTATAATCCCATTTCTAACGGAAGCACCTCAAATGGCAGTATGCGCATCGGGCAGTATTCATTCATAAAATCGACGCGGTGTTCATTAATAAACTACTGGCCAATCAGGAAGGACCGCCTCCAGTGCAAGGTTGCCGATGTGATATTTCCATCTTTAATCAACCACGTGCAAAGGGCATAACAAGAACCAAATTATACAAAAAATAATTATAACGATTCGTCCTCTATTTATTTTATTCTATTATCAATTCTATGGCCGAAGAAACGCATTTAGAACTTCTAATTGATGATTTTAACCACATTAAAGTGCATTATAGGAATCCTTAAATATCTATCATGATGAAGCATATCATTTCTTGCGTAGAATATCACCACAGTTTAAGGCATATTACTAGAAACATAGTCCTTAAAGTGTGGTATCACTTAGGTACGTACTTCATTTACAGCAAATAATTCCCATACAGGAACGTTAGGAATGGGTTAGGCGAGGCCTTAAGACGACGAGTTGACGTTAGATCAACCTCCTATATATACATAATATAACCACCAATGCATAACTACATAACTTGTTTTGCTTGCTGAAGGATCAAAGTTATCCCTGGTTCAGTAGATAGGTATCTATATTAATTCTCGAAAATTGACAAAATTACATAAAAGTATATAAATTAATATAATCGCTATTTTTTTTTTCTCTACATCAATTAAAACAATTGATAAATTAGCGAAACTTTATTATTTATATATGATTAATCCGAATAGACCCTATGAGCCGCAGAAATATTTTTTTCAAAGAATTTTGCATTTTATATGTGGCAACGTTGCAAATACTTCCCCATGCGCATACTGCTGGATGCATCCATCTCTTTCTAACCTGATTTCTCCCAAGACTCCACATTTGCCTTTTTAGACGCATTGTGCCATTTTTTTATCCTACTAACCCTAACTCTGACCTGGACTTTTTTTTAAATTTCAAATTTGCATGTTTAGATGCTTCATCGTTTTTAAGGGATAAAGGGCCCTAATGCTAACCTAAATTTTTGTAGTAACTTTTAATTTGAATTTTTACATTTAAATATAGTACAAAAATCGAGTATTGGCCAAACATGTTCAGAGATGTTGTTCCTCTTTACGTCACAGCCGAAAGGATTTGCTGAACTTTTTGCTAGAGTTACACGTCGAAGTATTTTGTCCAAAAATACTTGGCTCTATTCTCCACCATGTCGCAACTATTCTAGGAAATGTACGGCTTTTCGTCTATCCCTGTTCGATGGCCTAAGGATAAACATTGATCTGAATCGGTTTTAATTTAGAAAAGCGATCCAGCGGTTTTAAAGGAATTCAGTCTGAAAATTTATCCAAAAATATAATAAATTTGGGGTGTTCATCAAAAGAAGTCATCTAGAAGGCTATCAAATTTTGTCAGGAAAGGTTGACATAAACAATGTAACTGGACTTTTGCTCCTCCATCCTTTTCTGTCATGACATTTTCCGGCCAACTGAATGACAAATGAGCAACCTTTACACATGACCCATTTGGCGCTAAACCCTCCCTCGAAACTTCGTTGCGCTCTACCATGGACCTAGTTGTTTCCTTCCACTTTTCCAATGTTCCCGAAAACCAAATCCGAAACAGCGCGTTTCGGTACGGAGGCGTGTGATCATGTTTAAAATACAGCAATGGAAACGGCAAATTCAATTTGAGTTAGCGTACGGCGTTTCTAGCACAAAGCAGATCGCTGATAATGCAGGAAACAGCCAAGAACAAACTGATCGAGGTGCGGGCGCCCTCTTTAATCATGGAGCTGTGTATCTCTTTCGCGACAAAAAGTCTGATTTTGATGTGTATGCTGTCGCCGTGGAGTGATTATTATTGACAGACTTATAGAGATTATATAGAGATTTGTTCCAGGTTAGCAAGGAGAACACAAAAAATTTTATCCTTAACGGAAAGCTGAAAAAGTGGACCACGTTGTCTTTTGTTCATCAGGAAAACCATTACACGTAACTGTGTGTGACGAGACAGTAACTGTCTGTGACATCTCCTTGCCAAGTTAGTAATTTTTTATGTTTTGGGTGCATTTCGCAAAATTTTGTGCCTTAATTAACTATCTACGTAATGAAAAGTAGGTGCTAGATTCTAGCGCTTCTATGTAAATATAAATATGTTTTAAGATGTAGGATATGGCTTTTGAAGACACCGAAGTTAAAGGGATGCGTTCGCATTGTTCTTTTAGGCAGTGTCGACCCTTCACTGACACTTTTTATTGAAACAAATTCTTTATAATACATTTTAACGATGTATTAGAACCGTGCATTTAATGGTTTTGCTTGCTACATTATTTAAAGTTAAATAGTTAACTTTGAGGGCACATCTCATTATTTTCATATTTATTTCATCTTGAAAATAAACTAATCTCATATGTCTTTATGCATATCCAGTAATTTATGCTACTTTGTGATTATTAATGAAACACGTAAGTGAAGCATTTAAAATAATTTGGCAAGTCTTGACACAATTGATAATTCATGTTCCGAACTTAAAATTATTTCATATCCTGGAAGAAACTAATAAATAGCGTCGAAATCTCGAAAGTTTCACTCAATAAAACTCAGATCTTTTCTATAATTTTATTCAACATATAACGCCATGTTTTGTCACAAAATTATATTATTAAAAAATTACGTTTATTTCAAAAAACAAGAAAGTGTGATTTTTCTTAGTGTAATAACTACAAAAGTAGGCAGAACTGATGCGTTTAAGGAGACGAAATTCAGTTACACACAAAGATCAAAGCTTTTGACTTGAGGCATCGCTTCTGTATGAGTTAAATAACAACGTATAGCTATTATGTGCTGAAATCTTATAGCTAATCAAAAAAAGGACAAAACTTTCCAAAAAAGCCATTTTGTGCCGTTCAAATTGGCATCAAAATTCATAACAAGGAAACTAAAGGAACACTAATAAACATTATGAAACCACTCACCCCTGATAACGTGGTTTTCTCATGCAGAGCGTTCTGGCAGTTGAGGGCGCTCTCCGGGTTGAAGTACGTTAGGAATGCGCAACCTGCAATTAAAATATAAAACGAAATGAGGACGTTTGTCGTTACATTTGCATTTTTATTCGCTAGGTCTAAAAAAACGTTTCCCCTCGTTTGTTGTTGAAAATTTAGTGTCATCAAGTAATTAAAAATGCGGCCGAAAGAGCAAGTTTCATTCGGAATATTAAAACGCGGACGCCCTGAATTTCGGGCTCTATGCTCTAACAAAGGAATATAGAGCAAGCTAGACACAAATACAATGCCTCTCCTAAAGCCGACACGCGACGCCCTTTATAGCCGATAATATGGCATCCTGCTGTTAAAGAATGATTGATTTGGAAATTTAGCCGTCGTCTTGAACTCGGGGGTGTCGTTATCGGGGTTGCGCTAAATTCGTCCTGAATTAAATTGCATTCGTTTGCTGATACTTTGATCCTGATAGGGTTCGTATTATTAAGCTACCGAGACGGTCATTTCAACACTTTTTGTTGTTGAGGGTAGATTCATATCTAAATGTATTTATTTATGTTTGCCCTATTTTCTTGCTTAAGAACCTTCTTGCTTCAAGAGCAATGGAAAAATGATTTCTATATAGACAAAGAGGCAATAACATAAACAGGGTAATTAATCAATCCATTGTCACCAACTAAACTCAAAAAAATACAGGGAATGTAATGAAGCAACATCAGATATAACAACGAAAGAACATAATATACGTATTTTCGAAGCAGAAGTCGTATTTTCTAGTTTGATCGATTTCGAGTTCGAATTTTGCCATATGGCCATAAAGCATAGCAGACAATATTACTTCTCGGACATTGGTTAATCCAAAATGAAAAATATGCCACGTGGGATATGATCCAATTGCAAACCGTTCTTTGGGTAGCTACTTTAGCCTCGATGATTACCAAATATTTAGATGTTACCAAATTTATTAGATGGAATAAGTCATGTTTGTGGCTTCAGTGGCCAATAGAATAATAATTTAAATGAAAGAAAAAGTACGCCTTCAGCCAGATTTGAACCAGCGACTTGCTGTTTGTCGGAATGATGCTCTACCAAGAGAGCTGTAAAGCCACGTCTAATTCCTTGGCTCATCAGGATATCGTTTCTTCACCTTCAATCATTATTATTTGTTAATACGCAAAGTGGGAGTTAAAAGGGAAAGGGAAACACATTTATTACCGCGAGCCTCGGTTTCTCATTCTTATAGGATCGTCAAACATGCTTGGACATCACCCACAATCGGAGAACAGAAACTCTGATATCCGGTATACATAGCCAATAGATCGTGGGTGATGGCAAAGCATGTTTGACGATACTATAAGAATGAGAAACCGAGGCTCGATGGGTCTCCGTTCGTAAATGTTTTCCTTTCTCTTCTAACTCCCACTTTGCATACTAACAAATAATAATGATTTAAGTTGAAAAAACGGTGTCCCGATAGGCCCAAAAATTAGACGTGCCTTTTAGCTCAGTTCGTAGAGCATCAGTGCGGCAAACAGCAAGGTCGCTGGGTCAAATCCGGCTGAAGGAATAATTTTTCTTTAATTTAAACTATTGTTACGCCCGACCGTCGATCCGCAGAGATTCGGGCCGAAGCGGCAACGCCGAGAGCCGACCGAGACCCCGGGAACCCATCTAGAATAAACGAGAACCGGGAACAGTCGCCTCCGTTCTCGAAAGTACAAGATGTGTGTTCAGGCCGGGTATATAAACCAGCGAGATGGGAAGGGAATAGATAGTGCAGTGTAGGTAATAAGCGAAAAAGCGAACAGTGCGTATTGATAGTAGAAAGTAATTGTGTTTTAATCGTGTTGTAATAGTTAAAAGTAAATAAAAGTGTGTAGTTATTTGACGATAGTTTATTGGAACCCGTATCCCGTAAGATTATTATTTTTCTGTCCGCTGAAACCACAAACATCACTTGTAAATACCTTCGCACTCAATTATACTCTCTATGAGATGTAATTTGAAATAAAAGTTTTGGCATATTTCAGACACATAATATTCCCATATAAATCTACGTAGAAAAATGTGCTTAAGTATTCGCAAATTATGCACGCTTTGTAAACAGGCTATTTGGTTTAATATTGTTGCGAACTCAGGGTTCAGTAATTCCAGTGTAGAGATTAAACACGAAAACACTATTTATTTATCCCACAAATACGCACAGGTACAATTCGACTAATAAATAACTCACTACTTAACACTTTATAGCCTTCTGTTATCGTTTGGTACTTTAGCTTACTTATAGCTCGATTAAAATAAGACTACTACTAACGCCGGCCCTATTTGCCTTTTATACAAAATCCTAAAAATACAGAGAAGCCTAGAACAATTTTGATAAGAATTCTTGAACATTCTCACATAAAAAAGTTTGTAAATAACTGCGTTCTAGATAAACAGAACAATAAATCACTCGTGTCATACAGAGTAATAAATCTCTCGTGTCACCCATGACGCAGCGCGGGATAGGTCGCGAAGGTCCCACCTCCAATGTTGCTCCGCTCCGCGGAGTTCCTGCGAACCGTAACAATATATTATTGTTCTTATAGAAGGTGGCCCATTGAAAAGTGTCCACTCTGTTTTTCTTCCAATTGAGTATGTCGATCAAACATCGCTTAGACAATTGAACATTAGTTCTTAGGGGAGACAAATTTTTGAGCAATTTCAACCCTCTAACCTGAATTTCCAAGTGGAGGTAAGCATTGACCTTGAAATTGTAAATAGAAAAAGGGGTTGACTGATACCTCTATTTGAAGGTCCCATAAGCTAAGTTTCTTTGCCAAATTTCATGTCATTTGATCGAGTCAATACAAAAGGTGTTAGGGAGTTGAAAACGGCTCAAAAAATTCTTTCTTTCTTCTAAAAACTAAAGTTCACGTGTTTGAGCGATTTTCGATGCATATAATCAGTTAAAAAAAACCGGGTGGATCCTATTCGATGGCCCACCCTGTGTATAATTTCGCTAAGAACTCACATTTATTACATTGGATTTTCGAAAATTTGATGTAAAGTCAGAAACGCTGGAAAGATATTTTGCTTTCAAAGCTAGTACAGAAATAAATGAAACCTGGTATATCTGTAAGAAACCGGATGAAAACAGTCTATGTTAATCCCAAATTTGCATGTTTCAACTCTTTCGATTATTTTATACCCACTTTGACCTTAAATGTTATTTGATTCTGATTTCCAAAAGCTTCAAATTTGCATTCTTAGTCGCTTGGAGTATTTTTTTACCAATTTTGGCCATTTTCCTAAAGCCTGATTTGTTTAAAAACTCTTTATTTGTATATTTGATTGATTCAACCTATTTTTAATGATTTTGGCAATATAGAATCTTGCCATTTCAACACTCGAAAATTGCATCTTAAGACGCTTTGAAATATTATTAACTGATTTTGGTCCCAATCCTAACCCAAATTTTTCCACAACTTCAAATTTCTATAATTAGACACATTAAGTAATTTTTTCCCGATTTTGTCACTAATTTTAACTGCAATATCCCAAAAATCCAAATTTCTATTCTTAAAAACTTTGGGTTGAAACCTTAAGTTGGTTTCGGCCTTAATTCTTATCTAATAAAACTTCAATTTGGCCTTTTTCTTTACATGAAATTTTTCAGTGTCTTTTAATATACATTCTTGAATAATTTATTTCATATTTAAATGACTTTGACTAAGGTTAATTCTAATTTTTTTTCAAATCCTCTAAGATTGAATTTTCATACGCTTTCAGTAATTTTTAACTAATTTTGACCCAAATTCTTGCCAAAATTTTTCCACGAACTTTAAATTTGCAGCTTTAGGCGCTTTAAGTCATTTTTTTACTAATTTTGTTATTAATTATATAACTTGCAATTTTTGACAAACCCCAAATTTATATTCTTAAACCTTTGAGTTCCTTTAAACCGATTTTTGGTTTAATTCTTTTCTGATTATCTCCAAAAGTTTCAAATTTGCGTTGTTCTAGGCTTTTTGAAATCTTCGACATATTTTGCATTCTTCTCAACCTAAATTTTTTTCAAAAATTTTATGTTGTTTTTTTAAATTATTTGTATTATTTTTAACCGATTTTCACAAAAGATAACTTCATAATTTCTTAAAATAATCCAAGTTTGCATTTTTAAACGATTTAGCTCATTTTTTTACTAATTATAACCTGCAATTTTCCACAAATCTCAGATTTACTAAAATTCTTAAGTGCTTTGAGTTACCCCAAACCGATTTTGGCCTTAATTTTTATCTAACTCTCCACAAACTTTAAATTTGCATTTTTAGGCACTTTGAGGGTTTTTGGCACCTCAAAAAAATGTATATTTGTGTAGGTTTGGAAACATGTTCAACTAATTTTGGCCTTAATTTTAACCTGACTTCTCGGACTCTACAAAATTTACATTTTGAAGCGTTTGGACCAACTTTCTTTTCAGTTTAGTTCAAAAGTATACCTTACCAAGAGCAATAAATCAGGTGATTTGAAAGTTTTGGCTTATTTCATCCAGAAGTTTCTCTAAAACTTAAAAATATCATTTAAAAAATGTGTTCAAAACATGTTTTTTAAAACCCCATTTTTTAAAAATTAGTTTTACCGAAAACAACAAGTTAGAAGATTTTAATCAATTTTGCATGATTTTGTCCACAAACATGAAAATTTGCATTTTGAAATAATGTGTTATGACAATGTTTTCCCTAATTCTAACCCCAGTTTTTACAAATACTCGATATTTGCATTTTCTATCGTTGGTAAGATTTTGGCCCTTATTCTAACGTGAATTTTTCCACAAATTTCAGTTTTGCATATTTAAATGGAGTAATTTTTATCCGATCTTGGCCTTAATATTAACCCCTATTTTTCCAAATTTTAATTTTTGAACGCTTTGTCATTTTTGACCCTAATTCTGATCTAGATTCTCAGACAACTTTTAATCTGTTTTGGTCTTGATCTTAGCGTGAATGTCCCGAAAAGCACCAAATTTGCTTTTTTCCAGAAATTTTGAGTCAAATATCATTTAAATATATCCAAGATTGTAGTTTTACCATTTATTTAAATCACTTTTGCATGATTCTGTTCTGAAATTAAATTTCTTCAAAAACATCGAAATTTGCAATTTGGGACGAGGTGGGTAAATTTTCTTAAAAATTCTAAGCTACCTTCTGCAAAGGCTTCAAATATATGCATATTTAGACGCTTTGTGCCAATTCTTAGATGGATTTGGTGATTTTTAACTGAACCTGGCGTAAATCCTAAGCTTACTTTCTCGAAAAAAACACCAGATTAGTATTTCGAGGCATTTTGTCTCAAATTTCAATTGTTTTGGATAGGTGTAGGATAGAAATATGTTGCTTTCCACTCTGCTTTGAGGCTCCTAATGTGAGTATTACATTTACAGTTCTAAATGAAGGACGTTATGCTGAACGAACCTAATTGTAGACTTTTCACCAGTCTATATACGAGGTGTTCATTATAAAACTTCATCTCGTTGGCTGTGAAATGTCAAAAGAAAAGGATGGAGAAACAAAAGTCCATTTACTTTGATTATGTCATCCTTTTCTGTTAAAATTTCATAGCCTGCTAGATGATACTTTATAATGAACACCTCGTAGAAACCTTAAAATTGTTGGTTTTCTTAAAAATTTAAATCATTGTTTTCAGCATGGAAATAATTTTTGTGGTCAATACATCTTAAGGCTTTTCTCTTTAACTTCTCGCCGAAACCTCAATCTGAATCAAAACATTGTAAAAGACTATTTTAATGCGGTAACAAAATTCTTAAGTTATCTAAATGTGTTCTATTGTGGAAAAATCTACAACTTTTCGTACTTTCACAACATACAACTCTCTATGGCTAAGGCAATAATATAAAACCCACGAAGAAAATCTTTGATGACATTCAATCGAGTTCTTGGATAACACCCAACATAAACTTTATTTCCTTATCTTGCTCTAACATTTTTATTCGCACTCTGGCATGATTCAATTTAAGAAAATTAAACTCCGTCCGGCTCTAAACGCAAAATTACCGAGGGACTATTTAGTTTCTTGGCCATTTTCCAACTCAATTTTCCCACGTCTATTTCCGGGAAAATCCATCATGCCGTTGATGATCAAAGTCATCAAAACGTGAGTAATTACCACTGGTTATGTTATTTATACGTGGTGTAAATCAACATCGATATGTTGAACTAAGTTCGGCAGAGAGGGAGGGGGGAGGTATGTAATTACTTTAAAGTGCAATTTCGATGCTGGACCATAAAGGGGCCTCGCAAAGAGGAGTTCTAAGGCAGCCAGAAGTGAACATCTTGATAAAGTTTCTGTATTGGCATTCGAGTTGGTCGATTACAGGCGAATAACAAATGCAGAAACTTTCGAGCGCATCTGAGTACTAGGCCAACCTAATGGGCTATGACAAAGTTTTAAACTGTTGTCGAAGTTTATACCTACGCTTTTAGTTCTGGATCTGTTTATATACATATAATACGTTCTTTTAATTCTCTATATACTAACTTTTAAGGGATATGTATTGCCATTCATTGCAAACGTCTAAAGTTCTTTATATTTGGCAGGGACCTCAAATCCAGGCCACAGTATTTCGAAATAATGTCTTGGAAAATTTTTCGCATTTAAGAATTGGCACTGAAACCGGTGTACTGTTCCAACAGATATCGTTTTCTTTGGTTGTGTCTGCCACATGCCCTTTTGCAGGGGCGTAAATTTCTTATTAGGGCAACAAGTCCTTGTGGGGTCGTAAATTTTGGTAAAGAATATTTTCAATAAGAAAATACGTTCTCTTACTGCTTTTTGATAAAACAGAGTTCATCTGGCTCACACAATAACTTAAATTCTTTTGCTGTCCCTATAGGGCAATAGCCCCAACACTTCCTAATTCCCGAAGTGCATAATTGCTGTCACCACCACCCCTCTTCTTCCTTATCAACACGCGGGAATTAACTAAAGCGAGCTTCCCATTCAAGTGTCGTGATGAATAATTTGTTTAATTTTGATGATGAATGGGTGAAACCAGAAAGAGTGCGTGCAAATACCATCGTAATTGCGTAACATCGCGTGTGTTTCGTTGATTATCCGAGTCGATTCGGTTTGAGAAACATTTCGTGATACTGATGTAAAGGTACATTCTTGTGGTTGTCTAAACATAGAATGTTGCCCTGAATACTGGGCAAGTTTCGTTCTATGACAACTTTTTAATTTATTTTGTAAATGCCACCTTAGATAAAACGTCATTTTTATAAATATTTACATCACGTATAGTATTTGAAAAATTTAAAAAAGCTTTTTTGTGGGTACATATAAGTATATGTAAAATGTCATGTCGTTACTAATAGATACTTTACAACACGCTTAATTAAGGTATATTATATCAATAATAGTAATAACTATTGACGTAAATTTAATTATCAATTGTTTATTATTATATTTTATAAGCAATATTTTATCGTGGCTGAACGTGACAACCCGTAAATATCAGTCGTTTAAAAGGTCGAAAACAGCGTTTTCTTAGTACCGACCGACGGCTAAAAAATTGATTTCTGTATTTTACGGTAATCTGAACCTATAAAGAGCTGCTCACCGAAAAGAAGAAAATGATCAATAAGTAGTATTTTGAGGCAAATAAATCAAGTTTCATTGCTATAGGGAACTAAATAAACTAAGAATCAATTGAAACGATACACCCCAAATTTTTAATGAACTTTAAAACTCTCTAAAGCCACTCAACCGATTTTCGTTGGCCATGCGATTTTGGTAAGATCCAAGTATAGACTGCTTTAATTGGTTATATAAACGGTTATATATTTTGCAGGTTTCCTATTACAGGGTTCAATAAAACTTGATGCATTTTTGTAAAAACTTTTTGAACAGATAATTTCAGAACATTTCTTGCTACGGGAGTATGTGGAGACGCGTCACACCTCGGGACATATTTGAGGTTTTTTGGATATTTTGCATAGTTCCATAGATATCTATTTTTTTCCATAAAAGAGGTATCATTTAACACTGGAGCTCCAATTTGCCCCAGAATACAAATATTAATAAACATTTCATATGGAATATAAACACTATACATAGGGCATTACAAGTAGAATTTTTTCAAATATCCAAGTGATAATTGAATGTCCACAATTAAGTGATGTGGAACAAAATGTGTGGATGAATTTGAAATTCCGCTTCCGGTTTATTGCAGCTATTACAAATATCTCGGGATCTTTTTCTGTCGTACTCTATATCTTCATTAGTTTACAAAAAAATGGGTTTTTTCTAAAAGTAAATCTCCTACTCAATGAGCATTGCAACAATTTGGAATCGGACGTAGTCATCTGAGAATCAGAGCTATGTGTAATTGTTTAGATGTACAGGGTGACCCACGAAACTGACATTAATACTAATTTTTTTTAAGTTTTACATTCTGAATTCTGACTGAGTAAAACTGAACTACAAAAATTGTTTGTATTAATAAAATCAGAAAGAATTAACCCATAGTCACAGTTTTTAATTTGAATATGTTCAGGAGGTACGGTTAAACTGAAGAATGGCGAATAACAAGATGTCACGCATAAAGATGAATTACATGAGGGCCTTGAAAACATAAAAGATACTAAGTCAAATAAATATGAATAGCTTAGAACAATCTAAAATTGTTTTTAGGAACTTAAAAACTTTCAACTGCGTTCGAGAATCTTTGAATAATTACCGGTGGTATACCGGGTGACACAGGGTGTATGTAACAGCCCAGCGTTTCCACAAGTTCTATTTTAAAACTTTGAAATTTTGAGGTGACAGATAAATCGTGAATGTGCCTCAGATCCCCTTTCACGCGCTTAGGCATGACTTCTGGTTTATCCGGAAGTACCGCCATATTTCATTTTTTAAATGGAACACCCTGTATATTTGTTCATTTTCGGATTCTCCTTCGAATTCTAAGTTATTAACGTGTAATAATGTATGCTTATCTCTTACCGTTTTCAAGAAAATCGCGCCCGAACTTCAATAATAAATGTGGATTTTCATGGAAACAAATGAACATCGATCAGCCCTGATTTCACAGGCTACCATTTTTTTTTGGCTATCTATCAATAGACTTTAAAAAAGTCTCTCCAACTTGTCATGGAAAAAATGAAAAAATGGAGAGAAACATTTTAAATTTGAATTAATGTTTGATATAAAATAAGAAATCCAAATGTTAGGAATAAAATAGGAGCTTCCATTAGAAGTTATGGAGATAAATGTCTTCAAAATATCAATTCTCCATCTTCTCCATGACAAGTTGGAAATACTTTTTTTAATGTCTATTGATAGAGAGCCTAGAAAATGTTAGTCTATGAAATCAGGGCTGATCGATGTTGATTTGTTTGCCTAAAAATCCACATTTATTATTGATGATATGGAAAGTTCGGGCGCGATTTTCTCAAAAACGGTAAGAGATAAGCATACATTACGATTTATTCGCGCATTTACGATTTATTTATCACCTCCAAATTTCAAATTTTTTAAATAGAAATTGTGGATACGCCGGGCTGTTACATACATCTTGTGTCACCCGGTATACCTCTTAAAGAGTGGACATTGCTTTGACTGTCAGCCTAGAAGAATTGTTTTCAAATATTTGGAATTATTCAAAGATTCTCGAACGCGGTTGAAAATTTTTAAGTTCTTAAAAACGATTTTAGATGTTCTAGGCGTTTCATATTTATTTAACTTAATATCTTTTAGTGTTTTTAAGGCCCTCATGTTATTCATCTTTATGTGTGACATCTTGATATTCGCCATTCTTCAGTTTAACCGTACCTCCTGAACATATTCAAATTAAAATTTGCGACTATCGGTTAATTTTTTCTGATTCTATTAATACAAACAAATTTCGAAGTTCAGTTTTATTCAGGCAGAATTCAGAATGTAGAACTTAAAAAAATGAGGATTAATGTCAGTTTCGTGGGTCACCCTGTACATCTAAACAATTAGGCATAACTTTGGTTCTCAGATGACTACGTCCTATTCAAAATTGTTGTAATGCTCATTGAATAGGAGATATGTTTTTTTTTATAGTCTTGAAATTATATACTTTTAGAAAAAAAAACATTTTTGTTTAAACTAATGACAATATAAAGAAGGACAGAAAAAGGTCCCGAGGTATCATTAATAGCTGCAATAAACAGGAAGCGGAATTCCAAATTCATCCATACATTTTGTTCCACATCAATTAATTTTGGACATTCAATTATCACTTGGATATTTAAAAAAAATTTACTTTCTGTTCGCTACTGTAGACATGTTAAACTTTATAGCCATTACGCCTGTACGTCTAGCTTGCCCTAGTCTTTATATTCCATATGAAATTTTTATTAATATTTGTAATATGGGTTAAATTGGAGCCCCAGTGTTAAATGATACCTCTTCTATAGGAAAAAGTAAATATCTATGGAACCAGGCAAAATATCCAAAAAACCTCAAATATGCCCCGAGGTATGACGCGTCTCCACATACTCCCGTAGCAAAAAAAAAATGTTCTGAAATTTTTCTCCGCAAATTTATCTGCTCAAAAATGTTTACAAAAATGCATCAAGTTGTGTTGAACCCTGTATTAGGAAACCTGCAAAACATATAACCGAGTACATAACCAATTAAAGCAGTCTATACATGAATCTTACAAAAATGGCATCGCCAACGAAAATCGGTTGAGTGGCTTGAGAGATAGATAGCTTTAAAGTTCATTCAAAATTTGGGGTGTATCGTTTCAATTGATTCTTAGTTTAGAATTATATTTCAATTTAGAAAAGATACTAGAAGAACGAGATTGATCTCGTCTTATTCCGATCAAAAACTGCAAAGAAAATTTCAAAATTTTTTGAAATTGTTGAAAAGTGGGGCATTTATTGTTTCCTTAACTGCAATTTTGATCGCCTATAACGTTAGAACGCGTGGACAAATTGGAGTGAGTCCAACTGTTTTTTACTCTTCTTAAATATCATCTTTTACCTCCCGGAAACGAAAGTCCTGTAGCGTCAATAGTTTGGGAGATAGACCCTTTCGATGGTCGACTTGTAGTTAATCTTAACTTGTGCTTTGGAGGCGTTTAGAAAAATGTCTACTTATGAAACCAATTTCACGGTTATTATGTCTGTTTCGTTCGTGGCGGATTGAAATTGCCTTCAATCAAAAACAAACAAAAAATAACTACCATAATTTTTTCGAAATTTTGGTGGAAAGTTTCAACAGACCTCTTTAGTTTTCGATTTTTAGCCACTTTTAAAATTGACGTTTTCCTCATTTTTTAAAAATTCCTCTAAATGACCTACTGCTCTCGTATTAAGTTTGTTACGTTCATAGAAGAGTGAAATCGCCTCATTCCAATTAAAAGAACCAAAACGTTTTTTTTAATAACCTTCATAAACCCGAGTGGGGTAAAATTGTACCCCAGACATAGTTTTTTTACAATATAATCTGATCTATTGCAATCTCGTCAAATTCGTTCGAGCTATCTTTTCAATAAACGTTTGTATTGAGATATCTCAAATATCAACTATATTGTGTTTTATTGTCCTTATTTATAGTTAGATTTCTTGCTTGGGGTGCAGTTATACCCCACGCGTTACTTAAAAAGGCCTATATTTTGCGTAAAAACAAACCATTTATACCAAAAGTGTTGCTCCCTGCACGATATAAACCAGCTTTTTCGAGTATATTTGGTTTTACCGAAACGAAAACTTTAGTGTCTTACGTACCAAAAACAAATTAATCTGTGATTCTGCTATCAACAGCATTAATTAGAATTAATATATTTCGCAGATTCCATAACGAGCCGCGTTTGAATAATAAGATTAAGTCGCATATGAAACTTGTTTTGCCTGTACTTCAAGTTAGAAGTCAACCACTTTCAACCGATAATACCAGTCCACGAAGATGCCAGTTATGAGAAAGAAGCAAAGTCAGAAAAACTCAAAAAGTTTGTGTTCAATGCAACCGAAATGTTTGTAGAGAACATTCTACAACTAAAATCCAATGTGTCGAGTGTGTTGAAAATATAACATAAAAAATGTGTATAATTATTGTAGGAGCAACAATAAATTAACTTGTTTCGTTGCTAATTATTGTCTATTGCTAACTTGTTTTGAAAATTAGTGTTTAAACCGATAAAAAACACTAAACTACCTTGGGGTAAAAATATACCCCACTTGGTGTTTAGCGTAAGATTTTTGACGCGGGTTTATGAAGGTTATTTGAAATTGACCAGGGTCGATTTTATTTCATTCTTTTTTTTTCTCAATCACCAAAACTATTTGAGCACTAGATGGCATCAGGTGGACCGATCTGAGTGTATTGCCATCCTTACATACTTATCGAGAAAAGAAAGCATGGCAATTCTTTTAAAACGCTATTAGTCGATATCGCGGTTTGGGTTCTCGGGTCATCTGTCAAATGTCCCAGGTGTCATCATATTTATCTGTCAGTGTTTGTTGTCAAACAAAAAGGGTTGAGAATGCACCATAGACAAACAAGTTAAATAGATGAAAATGTCAGTGTCATGAAAATTAAGTATACAGGGGGCAGTTAAAAATTATTATTACGCTTATTGCTAAAGCTAAAAAACCCCGTTTTCGCCGAAGAAACTGTAAGTAATTTTTTGTTTTTGTTTTTGTCCATTTCGCAAACCAATCCTGATGACGACCAGCAGGAATAAGTGACTTATTATCTGAACCGAGCAGCAGAAACAAAAAGTTGCTATTAGGTTTGTTGGCAGAAACGGGGCTTAATTAAATAATTGAATTGTAATGTATTAAACATTGACTTTATTAGCAGAAAAAAGTTAATTGAGTTTTAAAACATCATACAGGAACTTTAAAGATTTCTATGAAATCACCATTCAATCGTGATATGTATTTACAATATTTTATGCAACTGAAATCATACCATTTATGTACTTCTTACGATTCCATTTAAGTATGTAAGTATTTTAAATTTAATCCACTTTCTTTCCTGAGGCTCAATAAAACAACTAAATTCATAAATTACTCATTTATTCTTAGTATTTTTGTGTCAATGTTAATTTTTCTTCATTTAGCTCCAATAGTAATTGGAAGACAACCTGTAAGATTATAACTAAATTTTATTATTTTTTTTTATGTACCTAACTAAAAGGTTTACCACTGACATTCTAAATGTGTACTAATCATCAATAAGAATGAAAATACTATTATAATTGGTATTATCTAAATAAGATCATCTTCAATGACAATTTATTATTACTGCTTGTGAGAACAAAATTAGAGTTGTAGGAATAATAGACTAAGATATACAGAATTGTTGAATATACCGTGAATCACTCTGTATGTACGATGTAAGGGGTGTTCATTAGAAAACTTCATCTAGCAGGCTTTGAAATTTTGACAGAAAAAGATGTCATACTCAAAGGAAATGGACTTTTGCTTCTCCATCTTTTTCTTTTGTCATTACACAGTCAACTAGATAAAGTTTTCTAATGAACACCCCATACATATTCATATACCTCAGTCAAAATAGCAACAAATATTTTAAAGAAATATAGCAAATACACCAATGAAAAGTGAAATGAGAAGTTTTTATCAACACAACTTACTTTGCTTTTGACTTTTCTTCATTAAAGGACGCTTTCTCTTGTATATTCCCTCTGTAATCGTAACAAAAAATCTGTCGTTTATATATTTTATAAATATATGTACTACACAAGAAGGCCTGCATAGATAGTACTAAGTGGAAAATCATCTATAGCTCCTTCAAATCCAAGACGAACTCACCAAAACCAAGCCTTTTGTGTCAATTTGAATACGGCGATGTAAGCCATTTGTATGTCACGCTCTGATGACGCTCCAGAGCTCTATTTTGCTTTAGTTTTAGTCCGTCTTGTATTTGCACAAATATTTTTAAGCCACGGAAATAATTGGCTAATATTATTGTTCTATTATTGATGAGTCCATGAACTGAGTCATAAAAAATTTGATACAAATATTTTAGCGACGTATTTTTGGGGTCAAAATAAGACTTTTTCTTCTTATGAACGCGTGTCCTAAAATGCATCCCCTCTGAACTCCTATAACCAGAAAGAAAAATCACTTATTACATTTTGTGACCTTCCGAAAATTTGAAGGTATCTGTTTTTTTAAAACGGTCTATTCATTTTTTTTTTCTTTAAAGAATAACATGAGGTGATGGATAACACTTTTCTTAGCCCACAATTTATGTTTCCACTGAGATACTTTGACTCAAACAATATAATCGTTAACACATTTAGATTTATGTAAATGTATTAATTAGCTAGTCAGCATTTTCAATATACCTTTGAAAGCAAATTGAAATCCTTCACCATTCTTTTCAGCTGGCTCTTCTGTTATAAATTGTTTTTTTGCCAGAGTTTTATCCGCGTTGATTAGAGGGGTTGATGTTTCATTACAATTGTCTAAAATTGTAAATATTAAAAACTTGTGTAAACAAATATTTATTCACATATATAGATATAGTATAGTATTATATCTACTTACTATATCCACATATTTACCTACAACTTATCATTTTCAGGCAGAAATTTTGTGGGCACCATTCCTTTTTTCAAAATTACCCGACGTTCACTCAGATAAAGCATATTACTTTCATTAAAATGTTTTTCACATAAATAATATCTAAAAAAAAGATACGGGGTATTTAGGATCATTGTAGATTCTATGTAAATTATACAAACCATCGGCACTTAGCCAACCACCGAACCTCTATCTAACATAATTATAATATAATGCAGACTTATGCTACACATGTGATTGATACCTTGAGTATATTTCCTTATCATTGCAGAAGCGAATTAGTAAGAAGTTTCCAATTACAGTCTTCCATAAGGCAAAAAGGTAAGAACTTGTGTCGGAATTTGGAAATCTGAACCTACGCGAACGACGTAGCGGTTTACAGCCGCGAACTGCGCAGTCTGGCTTCCCCATTTAGGATTTAACTTATACGCTTTTTGGCAGCTATAAAATCTACTAAAAGCTTAAAAACTATAAAATAATTATTATATTATTCAAATTTTGGTGGCTGTCGACTTGACGTATCATCAAGCATCGATGAGGAAACCACCAGCCACGCAATAGGTGTGCCGATGGTCACGCCACCAACAAGGACTGCGGCCAGATTTTCGTATGCAACAACTCGCAATTCTGGCTTCAATAGCTCCATTTAAAGGTTTTTCACCATGGAATACACTTTTCGCTTGACCCTCGAAGCGAGACGCATTGCCTGGGCGGGGACCGGATGGCCGCTAATCTCACATGGCCATGTGGCAAACTGGGCGGTTAAGGGTTAGCTCAAACCATCGAGACAGGAGTTTGGAAACTCTTCGTTGGATGGGGAAGAATCCTACGGGGCCAGGGATCGGCCTTGCTTCCTTGGTGAGTGTCCGGAGGACGACTAAGGGTACAGACCTGCAAATTCCGGTTCAAGGCCTTGACAGCGGCGGTTATAAACCTGGGGAGGAGCTCCAGATTCAAGAGACACCGGTGTGCTCGGGGAAATATAATTTTTATTGTTGTATGTAAAGAAAGGAATTGTGATTGTCACGGAGTTTGAGCATGGTAATGTAATCACCAGACTAGCCTCAAGCTCCACCCCCTAATTAAATGACAAATTGCCCGAAAGGAGCAGACGCTATCAAGAAGCAACCAACCAACCAGAGTAGTTAAGCACAGCGGATTCCATGACAATCCAAGGACTTTTTTCCACCTTATCCATGACAAGCGCTTGGGGGTGACCTCGAGAATCGCAACAAGCGTAATTGACGGGTCCACGAGGTCATTCTGTAATTACTAAAACCAATCTCGACCATATCGCATTCCGACAGTGAGACATTCATACTAAACGATCACGTTCTCAAGAATCGCAACAAGCGACCTTGACGGGTCCACGTGCTGAAATTTCATACCATAACCGATCATACCGCCTCGCATTGCGGCGGTGAAACATTCATACAAAACGTTTTCTTGTGATCTTTACTTGGGAGCTTTATACCTCACCCGTAAAAAATGGTAAAAAAATTATAAGAACCCAGATCTCGACTTTGAATAAAAACCGAAAATCAACCTTTCAGATGGACTTGGCCTTGTCTGAAAATCAAAAATCAACCTTGACAGATGGTCTTGTCCTCGAAAAGCGACTGTGAAGCAAAAACCTCCAAAATTTGTGAGTTTTATTTAAGGTATTTTTAAAATTTCTGAAACGTCTGATTTACATTAAAACGTTATTTACATTAAAAATATGAAAACTTTTACATATACTTTCTTACAATTCTTATTGCTATGCGCTACTCCAGGGACGTAAACTTGCAAACCAGGCGCTTTTTAAGTATAAAAGGATATGCCTTGACGAGATTTTAATTCACTATTTCATCACAATAATGAATATTTTAAGGAAAATAATTGTTATTCCGGTAAGTTTTTCAAAATTTGTTTTCGAGTATGACTTGGCTTTATATTTTTTAATTAAAATTACTTTACGATTTTCAGGAACACTGTGAGGTTTTAGAGGTGAAGGGGGCTGCTCAAGAGCTCGGGCTTTCGCCATTTCGGGAGCACTGCGAAAGGAGGAGAGAAGCGAAATTAATTTTTGTTTTCCAAAATTTGTTTTTCGAGTATGACTTGATGCTATATTTTTGTATTAGAATTATTTTACGATTTTCAGAAACGCTGTGAGAGGCAGAAGAACGGCTCCACATCAGCAAGCTAGTCCACCTTCAGGGAAAAGACATAAAGCTTCTAAGGGTGTTGTTAATGGGGTTGTTGAAGGCACAGTCCCGATAGAGCTATGAAAAGGAATATAAAAAATTTCGAAACTGAAGGGAGGCAAGGCATATCAAGGATCTAAGTGGGAATGTGATCTTAGAGTATTTTTCGAAAAAATCAATAAAAGTGCAGCCTTCAAATTGATGGTCATACTATTCAATGCTCAAAAGTATCACTGGTGAATAAAAATATCGATGTTTCAAGGTAAGGATGAATTGAGAGGCGGTTTTAAAATCACGTGCCTATTATCAACAGTAATATACCGATAGCGGAGTGATCTTATCGAAAAGACCGCCTAATTCAAACGGAGAATTAATTTTCAAAAAATTCTATGAGACAAATTTTCGTTTACAACCTGAAAAGGCCACGAGAGCTTTAACTCGAGTGGTCATTTCTCTGACAATTTCAGCAGTTGGTCGGTATGCCCTTATCTATAATATAAATCAAACTCAAAAGTCAAAACGTTGACTGTGTGCGTGAAATTTTGATGTCTCAAATTCTACCATTTGCATTCGTGTTCATGTTGATGCGTCTTAAGGTAGACCAGCGTGGTCTTTTTCTTTTGTTTTTTTTTCGATTTCGCCTTTTCACTGCGTCTTTTCAGAAAATACCACGTTACCTAGGACAGTTGCTAGGATATCGAGAGTTGTAATTATTTAAAAGTGAGTGAAATTGTAAACTGAATTTTGTTTGTAGATACAGCAAGCTCATAACTTTCCTAAAACAGTTGACTAGCGGTCACAAACCAATAAAGTAGTCAAAGATTTTTAACTCGGAAGAGGTAATGAACTTTCTACAAACTGCTGCAGATGATGAGTATCTCCTTGTCACGGAGAAACTAAGAATAATTTCTAAAATAAATGTTTAGCTGTTATTCTTTTGGCTTATACGTGGTAGCTATAATGGGTTTACATGGAGCGTCCCGTTCGGATGAGTTGTACCGATTAGAAGGTGGAAACGTTGACGATCGACAAACTGCAACGGTTGTTTCTCTTCTCGGTACCAAGACCAAGAAAGACCGGTCAATCTGCGTTGCCGATAAGAAATCTGTGGGCAGCATCTTGGAGATTATAAGAAAATACATCTCTCCCAACGTGCCTCATAGCAAACTCTTCGTCAACTATCCACAGAAGAAATGCTCGGTTCAACCTGTAAATGACCTTCCACCTGAAAATAATTCAACAGCAGATAGCCGAGTTATTAAAGCTGTCAAATCCAGCAATGTATAATGGACATGGTTTTCGTCGTTCTGCTGCTACGACGTCGATGGTAGCGAACTCTAGCGCAGACTGGGTAATAGTAAGGCAGTCGTCTTTCGAAGTAGAATCATAGATTGAGGAATCAATGTCCAACAAGATTGCTCTTTCATAACGTATACTTAGCCCCGTAGACAACCAGACCGATGCCAACAATACAGTGTTAGGTTTATCGGACTAAAAGAAAGGTGCTTCTCTTCCAATATATATTTCTGGAAATGTTAATTCCAATATCAAACTTTGTATTAACAGAAATACTTAGTAATTATTTATGTTATTTCCGTTGTTATAATTACCTACTTACAAAATAAAGTATTTTATCTACCCTTGCTGTTAATGTATTATTTTATCTATCCTTGCGGTTAAAGTAATCCTTCATCTGCTAATCTGAGTAGAAAAAAATAGTACTTTAACATGAGCTATAGAAAAAAGTATATGTTACTCGGAGTAACAGTAGATTATGTCACTAGGACTAAAAGTGGGTCTTTTCGTGATGAGCCCAGAGATTGACGGCCGAAGCAAAGCTGATGCCTGCAACTAAGCGAAGGAAAAAAAGACCTTTTACTCCGAGTAACATATACAATTTTTTTTCAAGCATGCAGGAAATAAGAAATTCATTTCAGAGTGATTCAGTTTCGCAGTTTTCTCTCATCCTCTTTAAGCGGGTCTAGGTACTTACCCAATTAGTGGTGTATATTATGTGTAAAATAAATAGAATGTATGGCAAATGTTATAGCGGTATGGTATAGCAAAATGATTTTATTTTGTGTTTATCATTGTATGATTTAATTTTATATTTACAAACGCTTACGCACGTCTTCCTCCTTTTTTAGCCTTGATAAAGACGTAAATAAACGTCGAAACGTCGGCAATTTCTGCTTAAAGTAGAATTTTTTATTCACTGTCCTCACCCCGCTATACCACTTGCCATCTACTCTCCTGAAGGACGCTAATCAACTCCACTAATTAGAATGTGTTAGAATGGAGGTTTTCAATGTTCAATGGTTTTAATGGTATTAAATCCTAACCAATAGTTATGGTAAACTAAAAATTTGTAGCATTATTATCAATACTAGAGTAATAAAAATTACATTGACAGATAAATATGATGACGCGCATGACATTTCGCGCAAGACCAACGAGACATGATATTTCGAGAACCTATGCGATTGCGACTAATGACGGATTCGGGTAGTGCTCTCGAGCGCTCTGAGAGTATTCCTATCCTTTGTTTTCTCAATAAGAATGTAATGGCGGTCTATCTGGTGTCATCTAGTGTTCAAATAATTTTGGTGAATGAAAATCATTTATATATGCGCCACCATGATAGTAGTGGTGACTTTCGACTTTAATGTTACTGACTAGGACTTTTTTGCTACTTTTTTGGTCTCAGGGTTAGAAAGCCCAATTTAGGTGTGCGTATGAAGAAAACAAATGACGTACTTTTAGTCCGCTTGACAAAAATAGTAAATTATGTCACTAGGAGTAAAAGTGGGTCTTTTCGTGCTGAGCCTAGAGATTGACGGCCGAAGCGAAGCTGAGGCCTGCAACTGGGCGAACGAGTAACATAATATACTTTGTTTTTTCAAGCATGTAGGAAAGTCTATTTCAGAGTGATTCAGTTTTCCAATTTCCTCTCATATTCTTTAAGCGGGTCTAGGCACTTTACCCAATTAGTGGTGTATATAAATAGAATGTGTTAGAACGGTGGTTTTCAATGTTCAATAGTTTTAATGGTATTAAATCATAACAAATGGTTTAAGTGATTTAGGTAAATTATGGTAAACTAAACATTTCTAGCATTATTATTAATACTAAATTAATAAAAATGACATTGACAGATAAATATTTCCAACTAAAAACGGTTTCGGGTGCTGCTCTCGAGCGCTCTGAGACTATTCCTATCCTTTGTTTTTTCAACAAGAATGTAAAGATGACAATAAGATGGTTTATATATGTGCAACCATGACAGTAGTGGTGACTTTTGACTTAAATTTTACTGCCTAGGACTTTTTTGCTACTTTTTTGGTCTCAGGATTAGAAAGCCCACTTTGGGTGTGCGTATAGAGAAAACAAATGACGTACTTTTAGTCCGTTTGAGTTCTTTTCGCTCTTCTTCGCTTTGGTCGTCAATCGCTGAGCTCCGTACGAAAAGACACACTTTGTCTCCTAGTGACATAATCTACTATTTTTGAATTGGTGAGAGGTATTTCTTTTTTTTCTCAACTTGCAAATTTGGACGGTTATAACTATGGAACGCACAGACCGATGATGTAAGTGAATCCAAAGTTTTTTTTTTACTCTTCTTGATGTCCTCTTTTGCCTCAACGAACCCCTTCATGTTAAATACTTTGTGAGATAGATCACTCTCTAATTTTAAAGATTTAATCGAGAAATAGAAGATAATTGAAGACAATCTACACCCAAGGTTTTTGGATTCCGCAAAAATCTATATATAGTTTAAATTAGCCACTTTAAATCAGCTGCAATATAGTTTTGTTGAAAAAATAAAGAGTGAACTGTGTACTAATACTTTTTGTATATAATAATATATATTTTATTTACTACTGCACTCTCATTGTTCGCTCTTAATACACAAATAACTATTTTGTCTCTCAAACAACGATCATTTGTGGTGACAATAGCACAATTTCCGTAGTCTTCCTTAATAATACATAAATTCTTAAACAATTCCATAAAAAGCTATTCCGGATGCCTTATTATTTTCTGTTTTCAGTCTTTTAAGACATACATTTTTAAACACCGTTTTCTGGGAATCAGCCGTTAATAATGTATTTGGGTCTAACTTTTTTAAGTCTTGTTGTTTGAGAAATTTCGCCGCCCAACCATTATTGCGGAAACCTTGATAATTAATAATTCAATGGGGAAGGGCTCAAAGCTACATTGTAAGCAACGGATATTATCGTTTTGAATTGATACGGCAACATTAGGTTCTGATCAGATTTGCGTCGTTCGCCCGACTGATTTCCGCCAATTCAAATCAGCATTAAATGGTTTGCATGCTGAGCAGGCTCGGCCGAGTGAGGTCGAATGACACTCCACAGTAGTTAGTCGCAATTAATACTTGCTCCATCGTCCTATCGTCGGTCGCTATTATAAATTTCCCATAAATTATTGTGCTTGGAAGCGGAATTATTCGCTGGATGCTGAAATCGTCTATCCGGTTGAACGAACTTCGAATCATGATTGTATTAAATATTAAAAGAGGCCTCGGGCGATAAGATTTTGTGTTTCGATATGCGTCCGTTTCAAAATGTTCCATTAAAAACTATAAGCTAATCGACCGATCCTTTGTTGCAACCGTTATAAATATCCCGTGCGTCAGAAGCCCCAACAATTATAATTCAAAACAAAACGAGTCCATCGCAGATAAGAAGTGGAACAGATAGTGAAGTTATAAACATCAACTTGTCTCCAGCGACACGCAAATGTGTAGGAATGATTAAAAACGAAGTTTTATTTTATTCGACTGGTCAC
The DNA here is from genome assembly GCA_951812265.1 of Taphrorychus bicolor. Classification (NCBI taxonomy): domain Eukaryota; kingdom Metazoa; phylum Arthropoda; class Insecta; order Coleoptera; family Curculionidae; genus Taphrorychus; species Taphrorychus bicolor. The sequence continues at coordinate 57,446,486 of OX638297.1, read as the reverse complement.
GAAAATGCATTCGAGTGTTTTTCCCTACTTTTATCGTCCGTTTAATTTATGAGCTCCCACTCGAGTGTGTTTTAAAATTTAATTTGTTTCTTTCGTTGTTTGCTAAGGCTTCAGTCGATAATGCAAAGCAGCGAACTGTATTTCACCAGATAAGACCGGACTTAGGGAGTTTAAGGCGACTTTAATAGTCGAAAAGTTTTGTGCTTTCTGATTTCTCTGCCAGATTACTCCCATGGTGAACTGGGTAATGTCTACTTAGTTTGTTGAAGAGAACCGACACAAGTTGTAATCAACTGAGGCGCATGCTCCTGGGGTGTATTAATTGAGGTAATCAAGTGAATACAACTAGACATTTTATTGGTTTTGTTGACAAGGGAATGAGGTTTATTTAAAGATGGGAAGTATTGGAATCAAGGCCATTCTATAGCCACATTATAGCCAGTCCATCACTGCTTCTATTAGTTGTAGTAGATGCTCGATCATGTTACGAAATAATGCTGTGAGTGTTTGGTAAGGTTGATTACACACAACAGTCGGTTAACGAACTTATTTAAAGAATTTACAAAAACCAGGAAATATAGCACTTGAGAACACCTGAGATAAAGCGCGACTGTGGTTAAGGAAAGAAAAGAAAGGTCCAAAGTGGATCATCGTCTTTTTATGTAGCGTCCCTAGCGCTTCCAAATTCCTAAATTTTACAATATTGCTCATGATGGCACGTTTTGATTGAATCTTTGCGGAGAATGCAAATTTTGGTTTTCATTAGCAAAAGCGTTGCCCCTATAACTGTGACGAGCCTGATAAATCACGCTTTGCTACCCCTTCTTTTTTGTAATTTTCTTTAACTTACCGCAACGACACATTGGTTCAGTAATTATGTTTTTTTACTGTTACATTTCCATTGGTTCAGTAGTTGTGTTGAATTATATGACTTTTTTCTACAAACGTCAAATAATGACACATTTTACGCTTTCATTAGACAAACGTAAACCTAATCTTTTTTGAAGATCAGAATGTGAGTTTACATTTCCGCGCGTTGCCCAGGACAGCAAGCGATAAAGATTTTTTCGCTTGCTGTCAATAGCAACTACCACCACTCAACCAATTATTAAAAATGTCATTGTCACTTTCATTTCAATTTTCAGATTGTGTCTTCAGTTATGGTCAGTTTTGATTCACATTATTTGAAATTGATCGTTTGCAGAAAAAACGTTGTATGCATTACGAGCAAAAAGTAACTTTTTTGCTCTCGAGTGATTGCCGCTCGACGCGAAGCGGAACTTCACTTCACTCTCCAAGCAAAAAAGTTGTACTTTTCGCTCTTAATACATAAATAACTATTTCGATATTCAATTTTTCATATCGTTAAAAAAACTAGTTTATGGTACACTGAAATTCGGTGAAACTCGATTTCTTCATAAAAGATTCAAATCGTCTTATTTAGACGAAAAATAGAATTTTTCTTTAATTCACCAAAGAAAGGTTATTCCTTCTTCTTGCACGATTTTTAACTTACGGTGCTTTTTCTATCTAAACTTGGTTTGGTATAATAAGAATGGATCAAAATCGTCTCATTTAGTAAGAAAACAACATAATTTTTTTTTTGTTTTAAACAAAAAAATTGACGGATTTTAGTGTATCCAACGGTTTTTTTCTTTTCTTGTTATCCTTTTTCAGATAACTCAGTCCATTGACATTATATGAAATAGCCTTTTATTAAGTTACTATCCTGAACTAAACTGAACTACCTTAGAATGAATTATAAATAAAATAATTCGCAACATTCAGTGAGCACTTTCAGCACAAACAACTTTATTGGGTCAATTTGATGTTTTGATCAAAAATCTTGATATCTCATTGATCTGTCATTTAAGAAAAGTGTATAACTTACCATCCCCCCCTAGAATGGGAATCATATTATTTTCGAAGCCAAAGCATATAAAGCCTAGACAAAGAGGAACCTGAATTTGCCAATTTTCCGAAAATTTGATTCACTACTATTATTACCGTTACAAATGTACATTATCCAAATATGGCAGTCCAATCGGTTTAGTAGTTTTGGAAATACACTTTTTCGATTGTCGATTTTTGGACTTTTTGAAATCAGCTTTAAATAAACATACTATTACACCTTACCGGCGGTCCACAGAGATTAGGGCCAAAACGGCAACGCCGAGCGCCGACCGCGATTCCGGGAACCCATCTAGACTAAACGAGAACCGGGAGGGAACAGTCGCCTCCGTCCAGAACACCCCCTCGAAAGTACGAGAGGGTGTTCAGGACGAGTATATAAACCAGCGAGATTAGATCGAATAGATAGTGCAGTGTAATAAATAAAGCGGAAATAAGCGCACAAGCGAACAGTGCGAGTAGTTAAACAAAACAGGAATCGGACCACTTTCAAGGACATTGCAAGTGTCCCCATTCCACCTGTGGACGCCCACGTTAGCCTCGACCACGCGCAGAAAACGTGACGGATCGCAGCGAGCCGGGAGACCTTGAAAAGCGTCTTTGGACTCCAACCGAGTTCGCCTTGACGTCTCCTGTGACCCCGAAAATCGCAACGACGGGTCCATGCTAGTCACTAACTTTGAACGCCTTCGACATGCGCAACCTTGAGCGCGCGGCATGACCTTGAGAAGCCATGACGAGCGCTTGGGGGTGACCTCGAGAATCGCAGCGACGGGTCCACGCTAGTCACTAATCTTGAACTTCGGCGACATGCGTAAACTTGAGAGCGCGCCTTGACCTTGAGAGCTATCACCCATCTCAAATGTGGGTTTCAAAACATTGGAACTTTATTCCACCTTGACGAACTCTTAGGGGTTCTACTTTATTTAATAAAACTAATCCCAACCATAACGCATTCTGGCAATTAGACACTCATACACAACAACCACGTTCTCAAGAAATGCAACAAGCGACCTTGACGGGTCCACGTGCTAAAATTTCAAGTTAAATCCGATCATAGCGCCTCGCATTGACCAATTCCCACACTTGTGATAGTGGATAGCTATCAAAGGTCAAGGCGCGCGCTCAAGGTTGCGCATGTCGCCGGCACTCAAGGTCAGTGACTAGCGTGGACCCGTCGTTGCGATTTTCGAGGTCACGAAAGACGTCAAGGCGGACTTGGCTAGAGTCCAATGACGTTTTTCAAGATCACCCGGCTTTCTGCGATCCTTCACGTTTGCAATATTCTTTGAAGTAGCCTGATGGCTGTTTTGTTTATTTAACTACTAATCTGAATTGTTAGTAGAGAGTAATTGTGTTTTAATGGTCCAATGACGTTTTTCAAGATCACCCGGCTTTTTGCGATTCGTCATGTTTGCAATATCCTTGAAAGTGGCCCGATGCCTGTTTTGTTTAACTACTAATCTGAATTGTAAGTAGAGAGTGATAATTGTGTTTTAATGGTGTTGTAATAGTTAAAAGTAAATAATAGTGAGTAGTTAATTGTGTTAATGTGTAAATACGGTACTACTTTCAAACACACATCGTTAAATACTAACTCATGGTACATTAAATTTGATTTGCTACTATCAGAAGAGATTGAAATCGTCTCATTCAGATGAAGAACAGTATGACTTATTTTTTATTTAACATATGGGGACATTTGTTCTTTTTTTCAGGATTTCTAACTTTGAACCTCTACACTTGAAAATAATGCACCGATTTGGAGTGCGCCTGAAGAACTTTTCTGCTCTTTTTTCCTCTTTGAGATACCAGAAACGGCAGGGCAATCGGTTAAGTAGTTTTGGGGACAGACCCCGTCGATGGTCACTTTTTGGACTTTTTTAAAATCAGCTTCAAGCACACATCGTTAAAACTAACTTATTACTACTTTCACTCAAATTCGGTTTGCCACCATCATAGACGATCGAAATCGTCGCATAAAAAACTTTTTTTTTTTTTATATTGACCAAAGGGGGCGGTCAAGGGTACTTCTTTTTTCTCGATTTCTAATTTTGAACCCCTGTAACTTCAGAAATAGTTGACCGATTGAAGTGAATCCAACGGTTTTCTCTTGTTATTTTCTGATACTTTGTTTCGCTTTCTTATTTTGAGATACCGTAAACGGCAGACGGATCATTAGTTTTTGAAAATACACCCATCATCGTTAATTATTGACTTTGAGACCTCTCACAAATCAGCTTTAAATCCACGTCTTGGAACAACTAAGTTATGGTACATTTTTCAATAAAATTCGGTTTGCTACGTTCAAAAATCATCTCGTTTAGAAAAAATAGACCATAAAATATGTTTTCAAACTTTCTCGAGATTAACCAAAAAGAGGATACGCAAAAGGGGTATTACAAATATACAGGACTAAACCAATTCGTCGGTTTTTATAGGAACAGGACAACAAATAATCTAACTTCATATCTAATGGCCGAAGCTTCTTAGCCCAAAATGCAAACATAGGACGATTGTACATAACCTTTAAAAATAACACTTGCATTTTCCTTAGATGCTTTTTTTAAGAAATCTCTTGTTAGATCTTCTAAAACCCTTTGATTTTAGTCAAAATGTTGGACTACTAGATTTCGTAATGGGATTATTAGTTTTTAATATTCTGTGAATACGGCTGAAAACCACTCTTTGTCCTCCTTCTGTACTGAGTGTCTTAAACAAACGAAGAATGGCACAATCTCGAATTAGGTTCTTTCAAATTTTTGCATTGCTAGACAATAGACACCAAGATGGCGATATCTGGTGAGATGTTGTACCGATCAAGAGCAGGCTACACCCACCAGCGTATTTTCGATCCAATACTGCATGGCAGATGGGTCTCAGTTCGAGAAGCAGCCCATATTGCTCTGTACCTCGCTGGTTATCGGAACCAGAACGAAGTTAAAAGAGTAGGTGTTCACCAATTTGTCGATCAACCCACCTGCATACTAGTTTCGGTGTCTACCACTTATCAGTACAGCTTTGTCTGGGCGACAAATTGGAGACCGTGATTTCGCGGCTTAAAGCCGGAAATGTACGGAGCACCGGTGAAATGTTGTACAGAGCGGGAGCAGGCGACATCCATCAGCATATACTCTGTTCAGCGAGGGTTCAAGATGACGTCACATTACTGATCTCATTTCGATAGAAAAAGATCGCAAAAAACAGGCGTATTATTAGTTCCTATTAATAATAAAACCACCATAATTTAGAAATTCGAGTCCAGCTTTTGTAGGACTAAATATAGAAACGAAAGAACCGCTTTTATAGGGTCATGTAGAAGAAGCCACTGTATGAAGAAAGACCGAACAAAATTTCCAAGATAGTCGAGAAACAAGGAGTTACAATCGATGAAGCGGCGGAAGAAATTCCATCAACATACGTCCAAAGGAACTATAAATTGTTGAAAAAAAGCCCCTGTTCCTGAACAACCACCTACTAGTCCACAAAAATAGCTTTCCCTGGTGTTACCTAAAGGCTAAATCCGCTTCTGTGGAAATGAATAAAACTTTAATCAAAATTAGCGAGGTGTTGACTGAATCAACTAAAGGAAAAATGTGGAAGAATGGTGCTGCGACACGGATAAGAGCAAAACTGCGGTTAGGTGTCTTAAAAAAATTGCCCACACTTAGTTAGATTATGTACTCAATTTAAGTTATTTATGTTTCATGTCTTATTATCACGTTGCATTAATTAAATTTTAAGAAATATTTCAAGAATAGAATATACAATGCGTAGGTTCCGCCGACGGCAGCAGCTGAGAAGTTTAGTCAGCAAACCCTGAAATTGGCCAATCAGATGCCAATTTTCAGCAGCTGAGAAGTTTAGTCAGCGAACGCTGAAAATTGGCTCCTGATTGGCCAATTTCAGGGTTCGTTGACTAAACTTCTCAGCTGCTGCCCTCGGCGGAACTTGCGCAATAAATGCCTAGCAGTTTTTTTTTTATCAAATGAATGAATTTATGCGGACACGTATTGAACTATTCCGCAGAAAAGGGTGCATTCGAACGAAAAAAGAAAAAACATGTTTAGCGACCCGACGACAAGTGTTTCTGCTTACTGGTTTTACAACGCAAGTTGTGAGTACTACTAGGTATTGTAAGCACACAAAATTACCCAGAATATCTTGGGCCAATTTTGTCCATATCTTATGATATACATCCTTGGCCGGGTGAATCATACCAGATGGTAAAACTGCTGCGGATATTCCTTCTGTGTTTTACACAGCAGGAGCAGGCGTTCTAGTTCCGATAACCAGCGAAGTACAGAGCAATATGAGCTGCTTCTAGAACTGAAAGCCATCTGCCATGCACTATTGGATCTAAAATACGCTGGTAGATGTCGCCTGCTCTTGCTGTGTACAAAATCTCACCGGTACACCGTACGTTTTCGACTTTAATTCGCTAAATCACGGACTCCAATTTGTCAATCAGCCAAAGCTGCACTGATAAATGGTAGACCCCCAAACAAGTCTGCAGATGAGTTTATCGACAAATTGGTGACCACCTACTCCATGGCGATATCTCCCTCGTCTTCAGGAACTCCGATAATTTTTCTTTGACGCACACCGGGCCAGTCGACAACAACAATGTTGAAATAAGAAAACATAACGTCAATCGTACATCAGTGCTTGTTTCTTTCTGGAAAAGAAGAGTGCCACAAGACAGAAAAATTCATCGGAGATCGGAATGTCGAAGAACAGGATAGAAACTAGAAAGCTGGACTTTTTAGAAGTAGAGTTCGTGTCTAGCAGTTCAAGGTCTTTGCTAAAAAGACATGATCTTCTCAAGCAATTGTTCTCACCTAATCGAATCAAATATGAGAAAAGCTTGTGACCCTATACAAGACTAAAACTTCTGCTATCCCTACTATATCTTTCTACTAGAATGAAACATCAAGTAAATAAATGTAAGCAATAAACGGTTCGTTGACATGCATTATGCAAACACCTAAACAAGTGCAATATTCGGTTATAAAACGCAAAGTACTTGTACATATACAAGTGGGTAAATTAACCATAAAATAACAAATTAACAATGTTTTTTTTTTCGGACAAAAAGGGAAGAAAACTCAGTTGCATTAAAATAGGTATAATTTAAAGTTTTTCTTTTGCTTGTAGGCCTAGGAATGATTAAAAATAATCAGAAGAACAGGATGACCAAATGTTAATAGTTGTTTTTGGTGATAAAAGCGAAACCACGTTGTTTGCTTTCACAACTACTGCTTTTAAAGATGTATGATAAGATTGAGCAATTTTCAATAAAAACAGGGAAGTTAAATATTAAATTATAAAAGCAATTAGTCATATTTTGGAATAAATCAAATCCAAAGACTTCACAGGCCTATTATCTACCTTCACCATAGACAATAAAGGCGCACTGTTAATATCCCAACCGACACACTTGCTACAAGATTATGTGCCTACCAACCTAATAAGCTACCGATATACTTCCATGTGATTTATCTACCTGATGGTTACGTCCTTCCTAGTTCCGGACCACTATCGGACTCCGGTAACTGATAATGACCCCGATAAGCCGTCCTTTACCAAACAGCTTTATCAAATTTTCCACGACAATGCCTTCGATCGAATCGAATCCCATCTCGAGGATCGGACCACGTGAATTCTTTCGTGAGTGCTTAGTTTAGAACTATACACAATAAAATATAATCACAAAGGCATTTCACGGGTCCGAAAACTAAATGAGTTTTCAGGTTTCGCTATTCAAGTGTCGGTGAAGGTCCCTTGGGGTCCAAAATAAGTTAAATGCCCTTGTAAAAGGTAATAATTTTGTTTTATTGTGGTTTTGTGGAATGCCGCTTTGTCGTTTTAGTTTGGCATCAAATGCGGGAATGGAAAAAAAATTGCGGAAAAAAAACGCAGACCCAGCATGTGAAATAAATTTTCTGTGAAAATTTAATTTACGTAGTGGCCGGAAAATGCTAGAGAAATTTTAGGAAATGCGGTGTCCCACATTGTTAGTGTGGAAACTAGAAGACGAATTAATCGCAAAAGCTTTCTTTACTTCTACCGGGAGGTTTTCAATTTTCCTAACAGTATACAGAACGGATAAATAGACAATTGAAAACTAGCAGAACTCCTAGCTATGAAATAGAAAACAGGCCAATCATATGGGCTACATCTACCATATCTACCCTTGTAAAATATACAACACACATCGCCAAAATTCTTGCACCCCGTTATGTTTGTCAAAATGAGACAATATTATTATAAGTCAATAAGTGTATTACAAAGTGCATTTAATTTGGTTATGTATCCAATGCAAATTGGCTGAATTAAATTGTAACTGAGCAAGAAAAAAAAAACGCAACGAGAAATAGTGCATAATAAAATGCATGCCAGAATTAGAAATCTAAAAGAAAACCACTTTAGACGTGTTAACTCGCCTGTGCATGGAAACAATAAGAGCCTTTATGGTATCCATTGGAATGTTGTTCCATTCTTCTTGGGCCGCGAGTGTGAGTTTCTGGGGGGTGAGAGGAGGATTATTTCTGTTTGAGAGTGCTCATCAAACGAAATCCCACATGTGCTCAATGAGATTCATGTCTGGCGAATTTGCTGGCCACAGTAATATGTGAATATTCTGAATCTATAGTGAATTTTGTACTCCTCTCGTGTGATGGGGCCTAGCATTGTCATTCATGAAAATGAAATTGGCTCCGATTTTATTTCCAAGAGGTAAATAACGAGTTCAATAATGTTTCTAACATATCTATCCCCTGTCATATTGTCCGGAATGGTTATAAGCTGCGTACGATGACCATTCATTATGCCTCCCCAAAACATTACTGTTCCTCGGTCGTAGGGAGTAACTTCTCTTGCAAAAAATAGTCTTTCTGGTCGCTCTGGCCCTCTCCAAACTCTGTGTCACCGACTATCACTAACTAAACCAAATCTGATTTGGTCCGAAAAAAGGATATTTCGCCACTGAGCTAAAAGCCAGTTTCTGTGTTCCTGTGCCCACTATAGACGAGCGGCGAAGTAACCTAAGTACTCTTAATAGTCTCCTAGATTGCAAATTGGCTCCAGCTAGTCTCCGCCGTATTGTAGTACTGGAAATTAATCGACCAAAAGTTCCTCTATCTGAAATCTCAAAAGCTACTTCTACAATAAGTTTGGAGAGCTGAGATTGTTATGGTTCGATTTCTTCGTTGAGGGATGCAGGCATTCTAACTTTTGTTCCAATGGCTACCAATCACATATTTTCTTTTAAAGGCCATCCAAGACACACTTTTCCGTTTTTATTTAATTTGTAAAATATAGTCGTTGGCAATATGATTTCAAACAAAAAGATGAATCTGTGACCAAAAACCTGGCTTTAGATGATTCTGTGCGCGAACTCCAGCCTATTACGCCGGAAAACCTCAAAAGTGAAATGCATATTATATTTTAAAATTGCGGTTTAAAAGTAGAGCTATATCAAGGGCAATTTTGATCCTGAAATTTGACCTATATGAAAAAAAGAAAATATAATAACATGATTCAATACCGCCAAATCCAATGTTAGCAATTCCTTAGATAAAGGGACTCAGGAAGTCGTAAAATCCGGGCAAAATATAAACAATAATAGTAATAATAATGTATGTCGGCTGGGACCTTCTCCAAACAATACGAGGAGCTCTGAATTGGGCCGAAAAAGTCAGAAAGTAATGTGGGGTGAAGCTGAGGATCTCGATAACTCTGAAAAGCTGAATGAAGGACATCCTGTATCCTTTGCTTCGGCTGGCTTTATGCGAAAACATCATACATTTAGCACACATTTTACACAGTTTGTTAAAAAGTTGATTGGCACTGCAGTTGGTTAGGCACTATAAGCAATAAGGTCAATAGCAAATACTCAACATAATGAGTGAGCTAAAAAACAAAAGCATGGGCATTGATGGTATTTTCTGAGCATTTGATAGCTTAAATCAAAGGATTTTGCTTCGCAAGCTCGTGAGCTTTTGTCTTAAGGAAGGCGCCTTGAGATGTGAATATGTGTGTGTATTAAGACTCAGTGCTTGGAGCAGTTCTATTTCTACCCTTTATCGGTGACATGACCCCTACGTCCAACGGGACACCAACGTTACGTTTGCTGAAGTAATTTCGATGGTATAATCTCCGCCGGAAATCCGTTGCTGCTCGCTCAGATGGTTTCCTCAATTATGTCATCGTTTAAAGCTTAGAGTCCCTCCAACAACCTTATATTCAATGTCTCGAAAACAGTATATACAGGGTGTTAGTAAATAAGTGCGACAAATTTTAGGGGTTGATTCTGCATGAAAAAATGACAGTTGGCTATATAAAGTATGGCCGCCAGTGGTTCGTTTTCCAAATGTGGTGTTAATTTTTTTTTTTAAACTGACCATGCATTTATTGCTCTGAAACCGATCGAGATAGGGAGATGATATTTGGTGGGTTTTAAGAGGTAGCCTGTGGTGTAATGCGGTCACGCCATAGAGGGAGCACTTTTTACTAGAATCAGTCATATCAAGCGTCATAGACGGGAGATAGATTGTAGTAACTGGTCTTCATGTGGTACCTATCTCTTACTCAAGATTTCAAAAGCTACACCGTGGGAAACTGTGTTGAGCCAGAGGCTAATTGAGTAGAGTAGCCAAATATGGCCAACAACAATACCATGCAGCGGTGGCGAAGACGGACTTCATACCCAGTGCTGTAATGGATGTAGAAGGCGCAGCTGTAACAAATTCCAACGGCTTACACACTGCGGTGAAGAAAGGAAACGGATTTCCCACTGCACTCTTTATTCCAGTATCTAACATGACTGAAGTAAATTCCGTTCTCAGTCCGGGGCACCCCTTAAGTGGGGAAAGGGTGCGAAGCAAGCCGTCTGTAAAAACCAATAAAGTACAAATGTACAAGGAAAAGACAAAGATCGCTACGTGAAACGTGCGTAGCTTATATATGACCGGAAGACTCGCCAATGTACAACAAGAAATGCACAGACTGGAAATCACGATCCTAGGTTTAAGACAAGTAAGATGGCTGGTGCCGGAACCCACAGAACTCCGAAGAGCGTCCTTTATTACTCGGGGGGCGACGATCCCAGTCACTAGTATGGAGTGGCTATATTTATTTTCCCTAAATTAGAGAAGTCCAAGTCCGTTATTGATTTTGTTCCGCTAGGGGATCGCGTGACGCTCCTCAGGCTACTGACTACCCACAGATTGATAAATGTAATCCAAGCGTACGCTCCAATATTTGATAAACCTGATGAGGCAGTGGACGAATTCTACTCCACATTGGAATGCGCTTTAAGTCTAACGAAAAAGGGAGAAATAACAATGGTTTTCGGCGACTTTAATGCTAAGATCGGGAGTGGTACTACAGACGTGATAACAGGAAATATGGACTGGGACGAACGCTAAAGAGTACAATTTGGCACAATTCTGCATAGAACTGCATCTATCAATTACCAACACTTTTTTCAAACATCACCCTCGACGGCTTTACACCTGGAGGTCTCCGGCTGATCGCGATAACCATTTAATTAGAAACCAAAAAATTTCATCTTTGTTAAAAACTACCTCATGAAATTCGTAACATAGCGAGATCGTATCCCGGTGCCGACGTCAACAGCGACCACAACCCCGTTATGATAGATTTTAAGCTTCGATACTTCAAAAAGTTTAAACGATAAATCCGACCGAAGCGAATAAATATCAAAATGCTTGGAGAACCTGAGGCGCGGATCCAAGCTAGTGTGAACTTGGAGATGCATCTACAAACAGCCGATAATCGTGACGGAAGTGATATGGAACCCCGATGAAGAATGTTGAAGGAGGCCTTTATAGATACCCAGGAGCTAGACATAGGCTATACGGAGAGCTCTGCCAGGAAGCGATGGTTAACAGATGAGATCCTACGACTTATGGACGACAGAAGAAGTGAAAACGCCAGTGCCTGGGATCGTTAAGAAGAACTGATTCGAAAGGTGAGAACAGAGTGCCGGAAGGCAAAGGAGCGTTGGTTAACAGAAAGGTGCATTGAAATCGAGGCCCTACAAGAGAAGCACGACCTGTTCAATCTCCGCAAAAAATTCAAGGAGTTTATCAACCCGCAGCGTAAGCAGCAGCAGGGTGTTTTGAGAGATGCCAATAACAAAATTTTGTTGGGCGCTGAAGAAAAGAAAACGATGGAAGAAATACGTGAAGACCCCTTTTAACGATGTTCGATCCCAAAAACCTCCTAAAAGTGAGGCTGTTAATGAGTCTAGTCCTGGAATCACGGAAGAGGAAATAATACGCGCTATCAGGCTTCAAAAAAGCGACAAGGCCGTGGAACCTGACCAAGTGCACGATGAAACGCTCAAACTCATTGCGGGTGCAGATGGGGAGGGCCTAGACCTCGTCACCTCTCTTTATCAGCTCTTTATATCAGACTGGAGAAATACCAGTAGACTAGTTAAAATCGACGTTCATCACCATACCCAAAACACCGAATCCTTCCCACTGCGATGACTACCGCATGATTAGCTTGATATCCCATGTCCTTAAGGTATTCCTCCTTATCATCCACACACGTATATATGATCCGAGAGACAGATCGGTAGCACGCATTTCGAATTTAGGAACGGAATAAGTACACGCGAGGCTCTCTTTACACTCAACGTTCTGACGCAGTGGTGCAAGGACATGAATGTGGATATATACGCACGTTTAATTGATTACCGAAAGGCATTCGACTGCGTTTCGCACCAGAGACTTGCTGAGGTCCTCAAATTCATTGATGTTGACGAGGGAGACCTGCGCATTATCACCCAACTATAATGGAATTGGACGGCGGAAGTCAGAATAGAGGGCGAAACATCTGGAGAGGTTAAGATTAGGAGAGGAGTGAGACGGGGTTGTGTTCTGTCACCCTTATTTTCAATATATTATCCGAAGCGATTTTGTGAGAGAGGGCATCAAGAACAATGGCATTTGCGTTAAAAACATATGCTTTGATGATGACACGGTCGTGCTTGCTGAAAGCCTGACGCAACTCCAGAACATGATAAACCATAGTGTCGAACATAGCATGCAGTATGGACTACAAATGGACGTTGCCGAGTCCAAGATTATTATATTCTCCAAGACACCAAAACTAGCAACCCTCAGAATTAACAACGCGCTTGTATAACAAGTCTCGGCTCTAAAATATCTTGGCGCGTTCGTCAACGAAACCAATGACCCTAAAGTCGAAATTCCCACGAAGATCGAACAGGCCAGACGCTCATTTACATCAATGAGGAGCTTCTTCGCTTCCCGTGACCTGAGTCTGCAGCTGCGTGTGCGAATGCTACGCTCCTATATTTTTCCGGTCTGTCTATATAAATAGATGTAAAATCTGGACCTTTAATGAAGAACTGGAGCGTCGGATCAGCGCATTCGAGATATACTTACATCGACGTATTCTGCGCGTATCCTGGATAGATCAAGTAACCAACAAAGAAGTACTCAGGCGGATGTATAAAGATAAAGAACTATTATAAACAATAAAAGAAGGAAAACTGCAATACATCGATCACATCATGAGAGGAGAGCGATATGAAATACTCCGCCTTGTGAAGGGAAGGATCGAGAGCAAAAGATTTGTGGGCAGACGGTAGAATTCGTGGCTCAAGGATCTGAGAAGATGGTTTAGTTTAACGTCCATTTAGATATTCAGGTGTGCAGTTTCGAGCACCATTATAGCTAGTTGGCTCGCCAACCTTCGGAGGGAGACGGCGTCATAAGAAGAAAAAGAAGAGGTGGTCATTGCGCATTTCTTGGCATGTAATCAAGTAGTTTATGTTCATCATTGCCGCGCATCTCAATTTTTTTAAAGAAAAAAATAGTGCGCCACTGAGATGTTTCAAATTAAAATTCATTTGTGAAGTTCTCGTTAAATTTTGGACAAAAATATCTTTCCTTTTTTCGTATTGGGCGCCGTTTTCGTGCAAAAAAAATTAAACACATTAACGGGTATTTTACATTTCTTCAATATATTAACCAGAACTATCTAATACAATATCAGTAAACCAGAATGGTCACAAAAAATAATACTAATCAAATTTTTAATAGGCGCAAAGCTATAACAAAATGACCTCCCCCAGTCGTGACAATAAATACATCGTCAGTTTTTAAGAAAAAGTTTATCACCCCGTATCGTGGAAAACGAATCATTTGCGAACATACTTTTATATAGCAAACTGTACTTAATTATTTTTCCATGCAGAACCACCCCCTGAAATTTGTTGCACTTATTTAATAACACCCTGTATAAATTTCCGAATCTCTAGGGCAGGAGCGCTCCTAAAGTGTGATGGTCTTGAGGGTTCCGGTCAGCTCGCTTCTGAGGACGGTCCTGGATAAGTTTCTGAATTGAAAGCCTCACATAGGCTACGTCTACAACAGCATTACTAAAGCTTACTCTATCAACGACTGATTTTGCAATATTATTAACACAAAATGAATTTTCACTCAGTGCTACCCAAACTTTGAAGAAAATCGAACCGAAGATGGAGACACGTTGTGAAGCTATGTCACAGAAGAACAGAAAACATTTTCTGCAAGTACGTATTTATGTTCTACTACAGACTTTCCGAAGCTTACTGAACTTGATAATTTCTTCTCTATATTTGTTTGGTTCAGAACTGACTGACTCCGGTCTTATTTTACCGCAGTAGCCTGCAATCTATGCAGATCACAGCTCTACGAACCTGCATTTTTTCGCATAGCATATTCCATTACATAATATCCTTTACACAGAGCGACATGCCGAGTCTAAGGATGCACGTGAGTGGACTCCAAAGTGAGTATCCAACTCCCGAGCCACGTCCTATATCGACTTTATAACTTTGCTATCGTGTTTCTGTAATGAGATTTAGTTGCTGGAGCATCTCTGCTGGTCCGGGCATGTCCTACACGTTTATTTTTGTTAATATTGAATTGGCTACGTGATAAACTTTCAATGACCACACACTCTGCACTTCGCGTTCGTCGTTACAAGGCGGACGTGCCTCGTTTTTGTTTGCCTCAAATTGCGTTTTAAATTTCTCCGCAGGTATCGGGGTTAGATTTCCCGAATCGATAGTAAATAGTAATTAATAATCTGCTTTCCGGATTAGATCCATTAACTTTGCTAAAAAAAAACACGTCGAATGGATGGTGCACGTAAACCAAAGCTTTGGCCGTGGATTTATGCCAAGTCAGAGCGCATTTATTTAAACGCCCGGTCAATTTGAATCAATCGCTTCAATGGCCCATTCGTTTTTCCACTTTTTTGTCTAGTGTCCCGGAGTCGTGTTAAAAATGACTCCTATTTTTGGACGTGCACCTCCATTTCCATAAAGTCAAAATTTACATATTCCTCTGCTATTAGCCGGATACCGAGTAATTTCATAAAATAACTTCATCCAAACGGGGAGTTCGTACGTTGCAAAATTTGCACTTAACCTGTGTTTGCTGTGGCTCCGCGTTTATTTTAATTATGCATCTGAATTATTTTGTAATCGAAGAATAATTCTCTACGGTATACACACGCGAGTTCCTGGCCGAAAGGATCGTACTCAAGTTCTCATTTGGACCGCTTTAACTATGAACAGTAAAATTGCAGAAATTCCAAATTTGTTTTTAATTCGCTGTTATTGCTTAATATTTTTTGATTAGTGTAGAAAACACCGAAATAATTGGGTTGAGAGAGTTGGTGAGGATGCATTATGAATTGCACAATTCATAATGCAATATCTGAACATAGAAGCTCCAAGACTGATAATGTAAAGTAAACTTATTCAAAGAAATAAATAGCAGCGACATGTAATTATGCATTCGGTTGGAAAACGCTCTATTTTGTCTGTGGAGCATGTTTGCTTTTGTGGGTATTTGCTTAACCGGGGAGAACATAAGGTGTGAAGTGTTAGTAGCTAAAACTTGGAAAATGCTAGATCAAGGTTCTAAGAAACTTATAAATGCGGATCTATGGCTTTATTGTGCCTTTCCATGATTATATCTCCAGTAAATACAAGCGCCATTTCCAGCAACTATTAAAATAAAAATTTATTTACTGTTGTAATGTAAAAATTTATATACTGTTCTTTGAGAAGCAACCCATGCCACGAAACTATGCCATTCAATGCGTAATTAAATCCCAATTTGCTAAGACACAAATATGTTAGGTTGGTCATAAAAAAAATGCTAAGTTTTCTTTTCTTTCAATTTCTTTTTTCAAATTTCAAATTCTTTCAATCATAATATCATTTTAGTCGTCGAATATCGATCATCATATTCCTTATACTTCACAGCTCCACCACTTACGGCCCGTTTTATACCTTTGGATTAAACTGGAGATTCCATGTTTGGTTTTACTTTAAAGTTTATCTAGAGATTAAACGCCAATTTTCGGCTTCATAAAAATATCCGTTTTACACCCTCTAGTACTAAAAAACTCCAACCAGACAAAAATGACGTTAAGAATCAGAAGAAAGACTAGCTGGCAAGAGTCACAATTGTCTGCCGTACAGGAAAGCACAGTTTTAATAGCTCTAGTGAAAGAATATGCACACATATTGGAGAATAAAAAAAGCAATGCTGTTACATGGAAGGAGAAACTCAATGGATGGGAGAAACTATCACAGGAGTTCTACAAACTAACAGGAAATAATCGAAGTTCAAAAAACTTGAAAGGAAAGTGGGAAAACATGAAGAAAGAGACTAAAAAAAAGTTTTCATTCAACAAGCAGGAACTCTATCAGACTGGAGGAGGATCCTTCACTCAAGTTATATTAACAAACCAGGACTTTGATATAAAGGCATTATTGGGTCCTTCAGTTGCAGGCCTAACAAATAAATTTGATTCGGATTCCCTTGCAAATTCCGTACCAGAACTAAGAGAATCAAGCATAGTAGTTCAGGTCGACAATTGTAAGTTGGAACATAACTGATTTTTCTATTTAATCTTCTTTTAGTTTCATTTCTATATTTTTGTAGCTGCTGGTGCTACAACTGAGTTTAACATAACCCACGAATTACCTGATGTAGGTAAGTAAAAGCAACTGCCTATAATTGAGGTATTTTGTTTTTTTTTTTAATTTATTTTTTTCTCTTTTTTTTCAGATGATTGCGTAGATCTGAGCACAGATTCTTCATTAATAAAATTTCATTTACAAAATCCATCGACTCAATAGCCATCCACACAACTGTCATCCACACAAATCTCATCTGCACAGCCTCCATCCACTCTACTAGCCTCTAATAGTTTTGGTAAGTAGGCTCCTCTGTAGGCCCCTTTATAATAATAATTAATACTTAACATATGCTATTACCCTCTATCTATAAGTTTGGCTGTCATTTTATTTACATTTTTTTATTAAAAAACATTTTTTTGTAGATGAAGACGTTAGAGAAAACAATTCTGAAATTCAGCAGGCAGAATATGTGTCAACAGACAACTGGGTTAAAGTTCTGAAAACACCAAAATCATCTACTTTGCGCAACAAAGGTGGGTTTGAACTATTGTTCACTTTAGTATTTTCGAATATACAGGGTCATTCAACCAGGCAATATAGGGGCAGACTTTGAAGGATAAATATTGAGTACTTATACCTATGTTTCTTCTAGAAAAAAAAGTTACCCGGCCAGTTAGGAATTACAAATGAGTGCAAGAGGAGAATATCAGCATTAGCTGCAATAAAATTAGAACTCTTCCAGCTGCAAATTCAGAGTCTGAAAGAAGAAAATAGACAAACAGAAGGAACATGAAGATAAGTTACAACAGCAAAAAGAAATTCACGAATTAGAAATAGAAAGAAACAAACTTCAGTTGGATCTACTGAAAAAAGAAATACTAAAATAATTTATTTTTAGTTTATTCAAATAAGTTTTAGCAATCCTTTACTTCACGTTTCAAATGATATCAGCTCGGATTTCAGTGATAAAATAAAAACACGTGTTCTTTATCTGATACATATTTATAGGATTTAGAAGAAATGTCAATAAAGAAATATTTTAATTTGTTGATCCTCTGTTCCAATAAATACCATCTCTATAATCCTCTGAAATTACAAAACTATTTGACATTATTGAGTGTGTATTGTGTGTATGCCATGTAAATAGAGGCATAGAGTAAATGGAGGCATGAAAAATGTATTACCAGTCTGACCTGCAAAATGTTATTCTCAGGTTTGAAAAATTAGAAAATTGTACATTTTGAAATGGGTCGTAGAAAGAATAATAATACCAAAATACACTTAAGCTCATTTTTATTTTTTTATAATAATAACATTTTATAGTTCAGCAAAGTATTGCATGATGTGGTTTCGAGCTTGTTGACCATTTCCTTCAGGTACTTCATGTCCTAGAGCTTCATCATCATTACCTTCATCTTCTTCCTCATTCTCATCTAAAGGAGGCTCTGGATCATTATTTTGTATAGTATTATGTAGTACGGCTGTAGCCATTATGACGGTTAATACAGTTTGTAATTTTAACCTCATTTCTAGTCGTAAAACTTGGAATCTTCGTTTCCAAACTCCGTACTGCCGCTCCACTATGTTTCGTGTACGTATATGTGCTTCGTTGTATAACATTTCACCTCTGGTCCTTGGCTCACTGACTGGAATAAGCACGTGTTAATTTAAAGTATATCCAGAATCCCCCAATAAATAACTGTTTCCAAAAGCTCCTTGATTAAGTAAAGCTTTTATTCTAGAATTGCTATAGATATGTCTGTCATTGGCAGCACCAGGCCACCGAGCAACAATATTTGTAATTTTCAAATCTGCATCTGACACTGTCTGAACATTGACAGAGAAATGACCTTTTCGATTTCTGAAATTTTCAGCGTCTTCTCCACCTTAAAATAAAACAAGAACACTAGGAAACAGCTCACAAAAAATTTGGAGGTCAAGGCGTGTATAGACTATATTACCTGGAGACTGAATCCGTATATGCGTACAGTCTATGGCTCCAATAATATTTGGGTACCTGGCTATATTATGAAATGCCCGTTTGCATTGATCTATTTCTTGTGGATTTGCTGGTAACTTTATGACTTCAGGAGCCAAGCTTGCTATGGCTTCTGATACTGTTTTTGTGCACACAGAAGCAGTTGACTTATGAATTCCAGTAAAGTCACTTGCTACTATCACCATGCTTCCTGCAGCATAAAATCGAAGTGCAAGTAACAGCTGTGTCTCAGGAGTTAGGCCTTCATTTCTAAAAAAGTCACATTAACTGCTAGATACTAGTGATCTTCGATGATAGGTAAGTATGTAACAATAATGTAATATTTCTTACTGAGTCGTATTCCGTTCCAGTAAACCTGCAATCCTCTCTAATATAGAGTTTGCAGAATTTTTTGAGATCCTAAACCTGTCAGTAAATTCCTCCTCTGTGAATTCCTCAATATTAATTCTTCTGTGGAAATTTCGTGGCGCTCTCCATGGCTCTACAATGTTTAAGATATCTTCGAGTTCATTTTCGTCATCTAAGATTTCTTCAAACACATCAAAAATGTCATCCATTTTAATTCGGTAATGACTTGTGTCACTTGAGAAACTTTTTATACTTTCCACTGCCCAAATGTACAAAGAAAATATTAAAATTAAATATAAACAAAAATGTGAGGTTAAATACGCCAGGTCAGGAATCGTCAAAATTGTCAAATTCTTCAGTTACTCCAACAAACTGAAGTTTTACTCGCGGCCATCCACCAGTTGAAGTTTAAGCTTTAGATTGACAGTAACAGTGAGGTGTAAAACGACGAAATATCGATAAACCGGAGTTTTTCTCAAATCCTGTAGATAAACCATACCTATAAAACTGGCCCTTAATAGTTACAGTGCAGATGAGAGTGTTCATGTTGTCGATTCTTTCAATTATTAATTATCCAGTAATTAAGCGACAGTGAGCAAGAGAACCTGAAACAAAACCTAAGATGTAATTTCTTATTTACAACTGAAATTACTTTTGCTGCAGGAATTAGAAATTTTCACCGTTCTGGAATGTCAGTAAACTAGCGGAATCTGGAAATTTCATACATGACGAACCAAGTAGCGTCTGACCTAAGATGGGCGGTTACTAACAGCGTCTGTTCCCAGATTGGGCGGCTGAAATTAAATGTAGGAAGGCAACGGGAAACACTTTGATCATCTTTTCCCAGGAAATCACTGTGGCGAGAAACATAAACAAGACGGCCATTAGACTCGGTCACCCCTTAAATGGGCTGGGGGTGCTAAGAATCCCCCGGCTCAAAGCAAAGAAATCAAAGTTGCGCTTCTGTACATGAGGAACGTGAGAACCCTGTTTCAATCTGGGAAATCATATTTCGGGCAAGATATTGATCCACTTGTTGTTTCCATTTAGACTAAACGTTCTAAAAAGGTGCGAATTACTCATTCGACAACTGCAGCTTTTTTAGAGCTAAACCTACTGTAATGATTTATGTTATGCGTTACCCATAATTTTTTCGAAATGAACGTTCTAGAATTCCTTTCCAAGCTCAGTTTCCAAATTGTTAGGGAAATTACTAGAGGAGCTTTCAAGAATATGTACAAACGCTTTTGTTACCTCCTCTCCTGTTTTTGTCTTCAATAGCAGACACCAAACAAATTTGCACAAACAGTTAATGACTACCACAATGTACTTATAATTTCGATTGGACCCTGCAAATTGATTTAACTCTCCAAGATCTGCCTGCCATAAGTCATCAAAATCTTTAAGAATAGTACGTCGTCGGAGGAAATTTATACGCAGAGGTGTTTTTTTGTGCTTTTAATACGTTTTAAAAACATATGTAGTTTTTGTTGATTAGTTATCTTCATCGGAGGCCTCATCGATGGCTTCATTCTATCAAGAATTCAATGTTTGTGGTGCGGCCTACCGCTCGCCAAATTTGCAGAAAATATTTAACATCCCCTTCATTAATCTTTTGATTAATGTCTGCAATACGTTCTGGAGTAAACTTGACTGTAAATCTTTGCGGCAAAATGGTCTTGCGTAGTCGCTCAATTCGACTACAATTTTTTTGCCAAACTAATTATTTCTATAGTGTCAATGGACGATATTTCAAATTTTGTCAGACCGGCAGCCACCGCACATTTTCAAACTGTTTCACGAAACGCTCTTTGTTCAAATCAATAATGAATGAAAGTCGTCTTTGTGACTATGAACTTACAGCTCGGCTACAACTTATATACAGGGTTATTCACGTTATTCGACACGGAAGATTATGGCTAAACTTTTAGATATTAAAAAAGTTTTGTATATGGAATGGATGAGGGTCTACTGGAAGTACATTTTAAAATTATTGTCATTGTATACAGATGATCCCAAAAGTATAAAATTGATTAAAGTTTTATCTTTTTTAATGAAACACCTAGTATATTAATGTATTTTCGGTATCTACGGACAAAAGTGAAGGTAGTTTTATTAAGGTTTATGGCATCTAAACCGTACCGTTTTTCAGATATTCGTAATTTTGTGAAAATGCAGCATCAAATTAAATGTTTAAAGTTAACAAAATAAAAAAAGTTAAAAAATAAAACTTTAATCAATTTTATACTTTTGGGACCACCTGTATACAATGTCAATAATTTAAAAATGTACTTCCAATAGACCCCCATCCATTCCATATACAAAACTTTTTTAAAATCTAAAAGTTTAGCCATAATCTTCCGTGTCGCCTAACGTGAATCACCCTGTATAGCATTTAAGGTGGGGGATGAGCTAGCTCTCAAGTTAAGGCGCCAGCGCATAGGCGCTCAAGGTGCCGCACATATATCGTCAGCCGACGGTAGTGCACAAGGTCACCTCCAACGCGGAGGTGACCTTGTGCGTCATCATAACCTGTCAAGGATTGAGCCTGTCAAGGACGCTTGTTGCGATTCTCGAGGTCACCGCCAAGCGCCCGTCATGGCCTCTCAAGGTCAAACCGCGCGCTCAAGGTTACGCAGGTGGCCGGCGTTCAAGGTCAGTGACTAGCGCGGACCCGTCGTTGCGATTTTCGAGGTCACAACCAAGCGCCTGTCATGGCTAACGTGGAAGAAATTCCTTGGATTGTCCTGCATTTGGTTTTGTTTAACTATCGTTGGATCATGGTTTCTCATAGTCGAAATTTGTAGTTTTCGAGGACAATCAATCGTGCATTAAGTTGAATATGATATTTGAACACAAAAGACGTAAACAAGTATTGATCACACATTAAGTTAAATTATATTAAAGACCTAATTGCCATTAAAAATCTAGGTTTACCCTAAAAAACATACCTACAATTAAACAAGCTGTAGATATGTTAACTAAAAGCTTGATAAGTATTCTGTTTGGTAAGATCAGAACATAATTCAATTTATATCAAATTTAAATAGCAGATTTGTAAAGCAATTATAGTGTTAATGACATTGTCTACACTTGTATAATGAGTTTACTACTGAGCGTTCTTTGTAGCTGTAAATTCTATCAGTTATATAAAAAGTGTAAAATTGTCAGTTATCTTTTTCTTCTTCTGAAAGTTGTAAAAAGAAAACTTTTTTGTTGTCTTCAACAAAATTGTTGAAGACAACAAAAAATTTTCGTTGTCTTCAACTCAAACTCTAGTGCCATTACTTTGACGTTCCATAATGGTAAATACATTCTCTTAACAGAAAGATATTGGGTGTCGACTGTTGCACAACTGCACACTCATAATTTAAAACAGCCGTACAAAACTCCAACAGGATTCCTCAGAAAAACTTCGTTCGTTTTCGAGACTAGCCAAGAATAATCCATGGAAAGAGAAACCCTAAGTTGAAAGAATTGATGAACGAAAAATTGAACAATAAACCTTGTTTTTTAATTTTTCTTGCTCCACCTCATACGTGGGGTCAACAATATACAAACTTACCAATTTCATTAAGTAATGGCGAAATATCTGGAAGTGCAAGTTCAGGTGAATTTTGCCCAGATTTCAAATTGACACCTCTCCTTCATGAACTGTCGTAAGTAACATTCGTCTAAATAAGCAACAGGGATGTTAAAAAAATTAAGCCAAATGTTCGCCAGATGGGGAGGTTCAAAGTTAAAGGCGCTACATTATCCTTCTTTGTAACGAACAACAAATAAGATTATTTTAAGTTTTCATAATAGAAAAAATTTCCACTCACTATTTCAAATCCCACAAAACACTAACCTGAACTAACCTGAACTATCTCAGAACTCAGAGAACAAACTAACCTGAGCAAAAGACTTACACAAGACTACAACAACAAGGTGATCTTAACAGTTCAAATATTTGGAGTTGCTTGCGAACAATTTCTGCTGTTAGAGAAATCCTCTTTCTTTGCATCGAAACGCTTGCTAGATCTCGAACTGCTTAATCCCCAAAATGACGGAAAGAGGAGTGAAAAAGAATTTAACAATGCAAAAAGAAACTAATTTTTTTTTTTACCTTTTTATCCACCACCGAATAGGGAGGTTGTATATGCATCACCAGCCTGAAAGATACATTATGATTTAATGTACCGATGGTGAAAAAATTGGGTATTTTGAATACCGCCGCTTAATCCCTCATCCTTAATGGGGCTGAGATCAATGACAGTAGAGCATGTGCACTTCCAGATCATAAAAATAATTACGGAGATTCCTAGTTTCTCACTCCATGACCAACACTCTAAAATGTTTTACAGAAAATGTAGCCAAGGTACCACCTATCTATATCACCAAAAAGATTAAGAGGTGAAGACAAAACTATTGACCCTGACAAAACTCTAAGGCAGTTCAACAAGGTATTTAATATTTCTAACAAGAACTAAACCACAAACAAGATTGCCGTGTCGGTACACAGAAATAAGACCTGAATAGTTGCCATAAGAAACGATTACACAATGCAGCTAGATTATCATTTGTTGCACTCCAATGTCCAAATCTAACCTGAAATGTACAAACAGCAATCTAAATCTCACCCAAACGAATCGTTGATTTTGGACATGACCAGTAGATCCCCAAGGGTGTAACCACATATTCTAGTTACCATTCAAAATGACAACCTTCCTATCAAACAAGAATCGTACTACTATGGAAAATTAAGTTTCTTCATGTTCTCCATATACACTTATTATTGCCCAAAAACAGGAAATTTTCAAATTGCCCATTGACTTGATTAATTGAATGGTTTTTTGATGCCTTATGAATGACTGTAATAGTTTCAATGGTAAACATTCTACAATTCATTCCTTCAATTGCCACGGTTCCCCTTCTAGGGGGTGTGGTGGACAAAAGGAGTGGAAATAAATTCCGCTGCTTCAATGACCTGAATATACTGAGCTGAACTTATTCTTAAGTTAATCTAGCCTTAGGAGACCAATTGCCCGATAACTACCCCAGGTCGGAGAGTGGTCGTGAGTATAAAGACCTTATTAAAATTGCGCCACCCACTTTAATGAGCTCTCTCTTCACAGATGCTGAACAAAGGTACTCGAGGAATGCTAGAGCACTAGTAAAAGCGCGAATGCAAGTAAACTAGTAACCCACTAGAAAGAGGACAAGATCTGCATGATTTCTATTCAACTCCGAACAGTATATTCAACCAATATAAATTGCATTTAAATTAATATATAAAACCAGAATCCTACGAGTATGACAAGTGTGTACCCAAAATAAACACAAAAGCCACCCTCAATACCCTTCCATCACGTCGCAATGATGGAAGGTCTCTTCTGTATGTTGCCCTCTTTGCCCTCGGAGTCCACGCGTTTGCAATTGATTCGTCGTAACTTTCTGCCTTATCTCCAGACTCATTTAGGGCTTCATCAGCTATTTTCAATAAAGGACCTTGTTCGGCGTTGCCATGCTGTTGAGGAAACTGAACTTCGTGTACAACGTTTCGTTCCACCTCCTACAAACTATAAAAAGTTGCTGGACCATCGCTTGCGTATCACATTTGGCGTCTGGTTCGACCGTTGAACCAACTTCACGTAGCCGTTGTTGGAATTGTGCCTAAATTGGTCACCGGATTGGTCAGTGTTCGCAGACTCGTGCTAGATTTTCCTTCTCGTGTGGTCACAAAAATGTCATCATAAAGACTTGTCCGAAATGTACACCAAAAACGAGAGAGCAGGAGAGTCTTAGCCCAACTTCCTGCTGATACCTCTCGGGGGCCTGTCGTGGGTGAAAAGATTATTTTATGAGATTCAAGGTTTCAAGGTTCAAGTTGCTTGGTCTGCTGGATAGTGGATCGACTCGCAATATTCTTGGTTCGGCAGGTTGGAATATCTTAAAGTCGGTTTGTTCACTTGATGACTCTCACTAGATCCAGTGTACGGTTACTAATGGAGATTCGTGCGATAGCATCGGAGCGGTGCAGATTCCGTTTGGACTTCGTAATCGAGTAGTGCTGATTGAGGCTTTGGTGGTGCCTTCCATTCCACAGATTGATTCTTGGAGTTGACTTTTGGTCGCGAATGGGTCTTGTCCCAGATCTATTTTCTGGCAAATGGTCGTTTCGACAACAATGTTCTGGAGGAGTGGTCCAGAACATTGTTGTCGTAAATTCTATATAGTTATTCGACACTCTAACTGTTGACCAGAGGATGCGGTTGGACTGCTTTCTGAAGAACACTTTGGAGAGGATACCGGTGACTCTTAGTTATACAAACATGGTAGAACTGGATATCAGGACTACTCACGCACCCGATGGAAGCAGCGATACTATCCTCTTTCGCCAGCTTTGCTCAGAGAAGTGCACGCTGAGTTGGACCAGATGACTGCAGGAGGTATAGTCGAGCCTTTTAACTCGCCTTGGGCGTCACCAATAGTGATGATTTGGAAGAAGTCGGGAGGTTGGCGCTTCTGTGTTAACTATCGAAATTTGAACCAGGTGACTACTCCTGATCCATATCCAATCCCTTATGCCAGTTCTACCCTCGACAACTTGCGTGATGCTCGTTATCTGAGCGCCCTGGATAGTATCAAGTCTGCCTACTGGCAAATTCCCGTTTCTAGCGAGTCTAGACCATTGACCGCCTTTACTGTGCCAACTGTGGATTATTCCAATTTCGACGGATGCTGTTGGGACTAAGAAATGCTCCGGCGGTGTGGCAGAGACTGATTTTTAGACTGATTTTAGAACAATTTGTTTTTGTTTACTTAGACGACGTTACTATTTATTTGCACCCCTACATTTGAAAAGCAAATCCAAGTAATCGAAGAATCGTTGGAGGCATTCTGGATGCCGGTCTAACCCCTAACCGTGAAAAATGTAATTTCTGCCGTCCCGAGCTACGCTATCTTTGACATGTCGTGAATTTTGCCGGTCTTCTAGTGGATAAGGAGAAAATTGAGACCATTATGAAGATCCCAACTTCGAAGAATGTTACGGAAGTGAGACCTGTCGTGTGACTACCCTCCTGGTATCGTCGGTTTGTGGAGGGCTTCAGTTCCCTAATTGTACTACTCACGAACCTGAGCCGTAAAAGTATCAAATTCCTTTGGGATGAGAGCTGCTAGGCTGCATTCCGTTCTATAAAGGAACGATTCATTAAAGTACCATCTAAAGTGTTTTCCGGGCTATAAAGCCGTGGTCCAATGGAATTGCTTCCTGACGTTTCGTCTACTACTGCGGCAGACATTATCAAAGGCGATCAGGCAGTGGGCGAATTGATCTCCTTTGCTTCCCGACGATGACTGATTCGACTGTAGCACGCTCCGTGGTATTCGTACCGCCGCTTTCGCGTCACAGTGGTGGGGCCGGGGTGGGGGTGGTAGCGCGGGGATTCGATGCGCTCGACGTGTGTCGCCAAACTCGCTTCCAGTCTGCATTTAGAAACGTAATTTCCTCCTTCCTGTTGAAATTGTTTTCGTGTTTAGAGATCTCAATGGCTTCTCTCGTTAGTCTCGGATAGTAGCGCTGTGATTGATGTAGGATATCCACCCCATTAAAAAGGATGTTGTGACCTTCAGAGAGAGCGTGCTCTGCAATTGCTGATTTTTGCGTTTGTCCCAGCCTGCAACTCCTTTTGTGTTTTTGTGTTCTGTGATCCTCGTGTTGACACTGCGTTTTGTGGTGCCAATGTATACAGAGCCACATCTGCATGGAACTCTATACACTCCGGGTGTTGAGGGGGGATATCTGCGGTCTTTAGCCGATCTCAAGCTCTGTTGAATTGTATGAGTGGGTTTAAAGACAGTCTTACCCTTGTGCTTTTCCAGTAGCCTGCCGATCCTGTCCGTGATTTTGTGGATGTATGGTAGAGTAGCCCAACCGCGCTTTTCTACATCATCTCCCGTTGTTGCTTCCTGTCGCTCTACATTCCTGGGGCGCACGGCTCTATCGAACTCCTGCTTGCTGTATCCATTCCAACCAAAGGCTCTCTCCAGATGCTTCATTTCTCTTTCCAATTCCGCTTGGTCACAAATTCTCTTGGCTCTCACAGACGATTAGGCAATAATCAGACCATTATTCCCTGAAATGGTTGAATAGTAGCAAGGGCCCTGTTGGTCGGATTGCGCGGTGTGCGGTGTGAATGCAGCAGTATGACTTTGATATCGTCCATCGTAAAGGTCGCGACAATGTTGTCCCAGATGTTCTCTCGCGTTCGGTCCCAATAGTTCATCAGGATGAACAAGTTGCTGCAGTCACTGATGAATCGGCGGTCGCTGATCGATGATACTAGAGGATGTGCGAGTCGGTACGTAGCAGCCCGGCGAAGTACCCCTCGTGGTGGTATGCGTCTATATGGTACGCGACGGTATCTACGTCGTAAGGACCGTAGGGAAATCACTAATGCCCACCACGACCCTCTATCTTCAGAGACACGCTAGGATTGCACAGAGGTACTATTGGTCCAACATTAAGGCCGACGTTGCTCGTTATATTGGTCGTTGTCAGACGTGCCTTCAAAAGCAAACCTCTGCAACAGTCGCCTGCTGGCTTCATGCTGACTGCTCCACCAAAAATATCTCGCCCAGGTGAAGTCACTAGTATTGATTTGGTGGATCCATTACCTCGCTCCACCTCGGGTTACTCCTATATATTATCGGTCTGCGATGTAATTACCAGATTCGTCATCTTCTTTCCGTTACGGAAGGCGACGACTGCCTCAAATTTGAAGTAGCTCGTTGACCACTATATATTGGTATTTAATCATTTGAGACAATAATCCTCAACTTCGCAGTGGTCCATTTAAGCAAGTCATGCGGCAATATAATATAAATATCAAGGATACAGCTAACTACCACCGTCAGGCCAATCCGGTCGAACGAATTCACCGAGTTCTGAAGACAATGCTGTCTGAATATGCGGAGGCTGATCACCGCCAGTGGGATTGACATTTGGGTAGAGCAGCAGATGCCATTCGAATTGCGCGGCACGAGGTTACAAGGTACACGCCGAACTTTGTGATGCTGGATCGTGGTGCGACTTCCTGCAGAGAAAAACAAAGACGTTGAGGGTGACGATTTATTTGAAGCAGAGGCCAGATCGGAAGAACTGAATCGCTTGAATGCCGACCTTCAGAAACGTTTGGGTGAGGCCTATAATCGTAATCGTACTGAGTACCATCTCCGGAAACGTGATGTTAAGTTTACCTTACATCAGCACGTTTGGAAGAGGAATGTGGTTGTGTCAGATGCCACAAAACATTTTTTGGCTAAATTAGCACCCGAACTTACCTGACCTTTTTTTTGTCGCAAAGATTATTTCACCTTGGTGCTACGAATTGTATAATTTGAGCGGCAAAATTGTCGGCGTATGGCAACCGAAAGAATTGGAGACTCACCCTCCTGACATTCCAGACCTATAGTAGCCTAGTGTTTCGTATTTTAAGTTTTGCTATATTAATTAGGTGTTGTGTTGTTTCACGGTTCTTAGTTTATTTTGCGTAGGTTTAAAAGTGAGAGTTGAAAACTTATTTTTAGGGAGGGAAAATGTGTCAAAATTTAGTGCAAAAATCCTCAGTTCATTTGTTCTTGTTCTTATTCAAATTCCCAGCAAATTTCATTCTGCAATGGTCTCTCATTAGTGAGGATTTGACCAATCAGGATCATTGTTGTTGTTAGCGCACTATTTCTTTATTTATTTAAAAGTTTCGATTTACCGCGCATACGCACACAAGGTTGTTAATGGGCAGCACCATATACGACCTCCGACCTAAGATAGAAGCCTAGAACCGGGCAATAAGGTAGAATTACCGCCAAAACGACCATTTTTACTAATCTCGGGAACGGAACCCCGTTTTATTAGCGCGTTGTATACCAGTCCAACGAAGACCATTAGGGGATCCCCTTATCCCAGCACATGGAAATGATATGGTAAGTGTCCCTTATTTTCTTGTGTGTGCTTTTTAGTATAAATATCGCTATTACTTTCTTCAATGTGGCGCATTGATTGAACCATTTCATACAGTCCACTTTCTACAAATAAATGCGCTAACAGTTGTGATTCAAAGTACCAAAACCAAGCATGCCAAAAGTGACTAATAATTCTTAATGTATGAACAGAACTTGTTTCAGAAGGAAGGAATATATTGTAGCGTTTTCTTTTTAACTAAAAAGGTTGGAGAACACCAAGGACTCTTAGATCTTTCTATGACACCTAATTTCAGCATAGAATCTAGTTCATCATTCATAAGTTTTTGTATATAAGGAGACTTTAAAAATGGTCTGCATTTAAAAGGCTTGGCATCACCAGTATCAATGCTTAAGGTTAACTTATTAGTTCTACCAAGTCGATTTTCACTATCAATTTCTTTAAAGGAATCAACAATTAATTGAGCTCTTTTTCTGTCATGTTCTAAAAGATTATCAATTGATTTAAGTTCAAAATTAAAAGCATTTTTCGAATTTGAGATAACTAAAATCTTAGCATGTTTCTTGAAATTGACCAGTTGTTATTTTCAAAGTTCATGATTAAATTGAATTGTTTTGCAAAATCTGCACCTAAAATAAAATCATGAGTAATGGAAGGAACTATCAAAAATTTCAATACTCCAAATGTGTCTCCAATTGATATCGGTAGATCTACTATGCCAGTCACTTCAGTACAAGTACCATCAGCTGTACTTACAATAAAATCAGAAGCTGAATTAATTTTAATATTAAACATTTCCAAAATTTTCAGTCCATTATTCCCAATTACTGAAGAATTTGCTCCTGAATCCAATAAAGCCACAAAGTCATTACTAAAAATATTAATATTAATATATGGACGATTGTCCAAAGGTACATTAATAAATAAAGGTAAGGTTTCAGATTTAATAGAGATATTTACCCTATAAAAATCAGACACTCTAGAGAGCGACTTTTCCCAGTCAGAATTGAGAAGCCTAGACAAAGGTGCTCTAGAAGGAATTTTAGAACATAGGATGGATTGTGTTTTTGCTAAACTAGTGTTACGACCACCACGAAACTCTAGGGTTTTTGCGTTTTTTGTGCAATCCGGACAAGAAATAACAATAACTCCAGGCTTGCCACAACGATAAAAAAACCTTTTTCGTTTCTCAGTACAAGCAGTATATCTATGGTTCGGAACTCCACAATTAAAACATTTAATTGGTTGTTTCTTCTTATCCACAGAAAGCTCACTATTTTGGGGTCCAGACAAACTTCATTTAGGCTCAGAAACAAAACGAGAATCAGCGATACCTTTACTATTACTTGAGTGATCGGTTTTATCATTATCATGATTATGGAAATGACTCAAAGGACACATACCTGACATTCCCCTCTTATTTAGAGAATTTGCCTCTTCCATTTTTTACCAAGAGTAATTAGTTTCATCAATGGTATTAATCTGTTGAAGTGCTAATTGAGTTATGTACTCTGGAAGAAGATTCTTTTTTAGATATTTGATTTTGGTACTTTCAGCAGGAATTTGAGTCAAGCGATTAAATAGATTATTTAATTGAGCAACAAAAATAATAAATGAATCACCCCGCTTCTGCTTTCGATTACGTATTTGCTCCCAAATTTCATCATCCATATAGGGAGAAAGAAAATCCTTTTTTAACAAAGACACCAAACTATCCCAGTCATGAACATTATTTTTAATACTTCGAAACGACACAAATGCATCACCAACAAATAGCTCCACAGCTGAATCAAAGAGATCTTGATTTGAGAATTTTCTAGATAAAGCTCAAGTCAGAAACTCTTTCAATAAAATAGAAAACTTTTTTAGGGTCTCCATTAAATTTAATATCCCAAGTAGAAATTGGAGGCTTACTGGCTGCACAGGTAACTCCTGGATTCACATTGACAATGGGAGGTGGTTGCAAAGCTTAGTTGTTGCACATAGAAGCATTTGCATCCGGATCAATAATTTTATCCTCAACATCTGATTCAAGCTTGAGGCAGGTACCATATGACTCATTTTAAAATCTTCAGCATCCTTATCTGCTGGTACATTCAGAAGATTAATTCGGTTAACAAGATGTGCCAAACGTGACTTAATTCTCAAAAAGGTAAAATCAGTTGTCGTACCTTCAAAATCTACTATAAGTCCAGTAACAGAAAGTATTGAGTCACTAATGCCTTTCTCCTCAAACTTAAAATCGAACTTCTCCTCATACTGTGCTATCAATTAAATATCCTGGTTTATTTCTCTCACACTCCTTTTTCAAAAGCTTTCTAAGGATTACACGTTTATCATTTACATTTCGGTTACTATAAACACTTCGAATATTCAATTCAAATTCTAATTCATAATCCAAAAGATGATTGCAATTGAAAGGGTCCATTTTGTCTATAGGTAAAAAGAGCACAAAAGTTTAGATAAAAGAGTACCTAACCAAAAATATTTTTGAAGATTAATGAAAGAGATTGTATTTAGAGAGAGCAAACTAAGTTCACCTAAGTCCTTGTAAAGTCAGTCAGAAGTTATCATTTTCAATTTGATAAAGTCACAATAACAGAATTAAATAGTGTCGGAAATAAAAAAAAGGGGTTGAGATTCAATCACTGACCATGATCACACTACCATATTCAATAAGCAATTTAAAATCTTATTTAAATTCATCAATACAAATTTTATCAAATGTAAAAAGGCACAAATCCAATTTTGAAACAAATTTCAACAAACCGTTACAGAAAGCAATGAAAAACATAAGGCAAAACCAATACTTATGGAACCAAACAGGTCTAGAGATGAAAATCAAATAAGCTCACTTAAACTTCAACAAAACACTTCAGTGCGGGTCCCAGACGTTGGGCGTCAAATATATGTGACGTATTTTAAAAAACGTAAAAGTTAGCAAAGCCACATACTATGCGAACGGCAGCTTTGGGTAGGTGGAGAGCTAGGTCGTGGTTCAGAATGACATAAAAAGGGTTGAAGCTTAGTATAATTAGATAAGCTAGACCTGTTAATTGGGCGCCACTCAATTCAAGTTACAGGTTATAGCTAAAATATTAAAATTGAGAAAATTATCATAGCAATTATTGTTGTTCATATTGTTTAGGTGATCAAACATGGCGGCCAAATTAGTCATATTTCTTTGGAAATAAAATGGTATTTTACAGTTATTTATGAAAGTCTGAAATGAAAGCCAGTAGGTTTTCTTTGTGAAAAAGAAAACGCTACAATATAATATAACATCTGTAAATGCAATTTAAGGTTTTATTTTTATCCAAAAATATCAACAAAATACAATCCCACGTTAGAAAAAGCAGGGATGGAGTTGAATATTTTAAAAGCCCTTACACAATAAGTAAACTAAATTAAACTGAAGTTGATCCCTCATATTCTGAATTTTTAATGTGGTTGAATAATTACTTAAAGGCCTAAGTCAAGGCTTTATATTAGGGGCTTTATATTATGTATTACTGTAAGGAGGTTTTCACGAGACCACGTGCCTAGTGCCACTAGGCACGTATTAAATTTGTTCGTAGTAAATGCTCATGGTAAAGTGACTTGAAGCTGTTTGCTGTTGCTAAATGTTATATAGCTAAAACGGTACAGACAGTGTCATCATTACAACTAATCTCTACGTTTGAATATAGTTTATGGAGTTCTTAATAAGGTAGTCCTTTGGCTAGGTCAGCCGAATACCTATCTTTTGCTTAAGTAATCGGTAAAAATCGTTTCTGGCCTGTCCTAACACCGCTGGTTATAAAAAGTGTGGTATTACGTACAGTATTACTATTTCCGCCTACATATAGTGTCGTCTATGGTCTCACTGAAAATTATATTTTCTAATAATAAATTATAATTTTCAAGATAAAAAAACGGTTTGACTGCAGCTTTCCACTAATGTTTTTGGGAACTTAAAGGACAGTCATAAGATAAACGGAATGCATTTAAGCAGTCCTTGCCATTGGAAGGCGCGTCACGTATTGACCAAGAGGCGCCTCGACGCCTCTTTACCGGATCTTAAACGCTTTTTGCAGGTCAAATATCCAGCTATGAAAAACGAGAGAGCTTTCTTTCATTGTCATCTATTTCGAAATATCCGACAAAGGTCTCGCTTTTTGCCCTACATTAACAATTCGATAACACGACGTTTTATATACGTACATACATATAGAGTGTACCATCTGCATACACTCGGAATTTAAACGCAACGGGGGCAGAGAGACATCGATAACAAAACTAACATAAAACATAAACAAACACGACGTTCACACAAATTATGCATACACAGAAAGGCATGTTTTGTAGTTGTGTAAAACATGGTAGCGAATTTACAACAGAGATACAACGAATTTACAAACAAAACACAGTACAACACTGACCAGGACTTACTCATCTAAATGATTTTATGGATAAATTTTCCAGGAAGGTAATTTTTGGGTAATTTGTTTGGCCTCAACCTCACCTGAAAAAAAGAAATCTATTATTAACTACTGCTAAAAATAATCAGCCTGATTTAGACAGAAATTTTAGGGGGGGGGGGGGTGATATAAAATATCCAGCTGGTCTGAATATGAAAAGAGGACCTGTCCTTTTAATCACTCTGCCCTTTGTACGTCCCGCACAAAGGGGGAATAAGAGAGAGATGCCTAAAAAGCATTTCCATTCAAAATTAAATTGTTTTTCTGACGGTTATAAACTCGGAAAGCTTTGTGCAGTTTCTAATAGCAATTTTGTTATAAATTCGCATATCTTGCAGTTGTTTTAAGATTTCGTTAACTATTGGGTAGTAGCCGAATTAGCAGTGATAAAAGCGAAAGATAAAATGTAAAAATCCGACCATTTTGCCTGGAACAACGCGGCAGAGCGAAGCAAGCTTATGATTAAAAATGTAAAACAGCTCGTAAATTTTCCTTTACATTTGACATTAATATCTTATAATTGCTTGCATGAGGATTAAATATGCGAATGGCATGTTTAATGACTGTGTTAAGTGCAAAAAACCAGAGGGAAGAAGAAAAATATGAGTATAAGTGTATTTTTACCAATCTGCTCTTGGTAAAAAATAAATGGTCGTACATGTTCAAACCTACGCAATAGCAACATTTTGCGTTTAAATTATTTAATTTACTGCTATATAACTTTATATTAAAAGGGCAATAACAAACCTCTAAATTTCTTGGTGTACAGGTTGTATTTCATGGTCTTGATGGCCGATATAAAACCGTTCCATTATTTTTAAAGAGCCGTTCCCAAGTTATTAAAAATTAATTGAATATAAAGGCGTAGCTGTATAGTTCACCTAATTGAATTCTTATAAAATAATATCGATATTCTATAGGTCCGAGATGGTTAAGGCTATTGGACTACAATGCCTACAAAAAAACGTCTTTACTCAGAACACACAAATTCCTTCTGTTTCTTGATCTCAGCTTCTCTTTCGGAAGTTGCTGATCATCATAGCTATTCTAACTTTAGAGGCAGCTGTCCGAAATAGTTCGAAAGATGAGAAGCCAAACCAGTCTCGCAGGTTACGTAGCCAGGAAATTCTACGTCGACCGATGCTTCTGCGCCCCACGATCTTCCCCTGCATGATGGGTTGCAGAATTTCATATTTTGACTTACGTGCCCATATAAGATGCCCACGAAACTCTAGTTTTCTTCTCTTAATTGTGAAAATTATTTCCATTTTATTATCCATTCTTTCCAGAACTTGTTCGTTCGTAATGCGGTCCATCCAGGAAATCTTTAACATTCGGCGTTACACCCACCACTCAAACGATTCCAGTCTCTTCGATATTTCCTTGTTCAGTGTCCATCCTTCAGGATCATATAGTAACACTGGAAAGACGTAACACCGCATCATTCTCACTCTCAAAGTCAAAGATAAATCTCGGGCTGTCAGCAGTTTTATCAGTTTCATAAATGTTGTCTACGCTTGCTCAATTCTTGATAAGATTTCTTGTTTGTGTGCAACATTTTCATTTATGTAAGTGGCGCCATCTGACGACGGCAGGTGCTTCCACTAGGGCATGCGAGATGATTGTGAATCATTAATGATAGTTCCTAGGTATTTGAAGTGATGGCCTTGCTCAACCGTCTTATTGCGTATAGTCGCACATATAGTAGTAGCGTAGCATTTTTGTTTCATTGATGTTAATATTTACCCATACTCTTCGCTAACTACTGTTACTTTGTCTACCAGTCTCTGCAGATCTTTAAGGGAGCTTGCTATTACAGCGGTATCGCCAGCGTACCTGATGTTGTTGACAGTTCTGCCATTGATTGCTATACCCGCCAGCTCCTCTTCCAATGCCTCCCGAAAAAGAAACTTCGAGTAAATATTAAATAGCATAGGAGAAAGAACACACCCCTGTCTGACTCCCTTCCGAATACTAATTTGTTCTGTCAAAGCATCAAGCAGAAGTTTGTCCCCAGTAAAAATTTGATATTTTTCGGACATCGTGGTAATCAATGCCAAGTCTTTGGAGTATATCCAGAAGCTTTTCATGCTTGACATTGCCGAACGCCTTACTATAATCTATAAGGCATACGTAAAGGACTTGGTTAACATCTAGGCATCTCTGAGACAAGACATTCAAAGCAAAGATGGCGTGACTCGTGCCCATTCCGTTGCGGAATCCAAATTGTGTGTCTGATGTTTCAGCCTCATTATCATATTCTAGTATGTATAATTTTTATAAAGATCTTCAGAACCTGACTCATAAAACTTATTAGTCTGTGATCATCACACTTTGAAGGTCGAGGTTTTTTCGGGATAGGAACAAAGGTGGAAAGCAGCCAATCTCTGGGAATTACTCCTGATGTATAAATGCTATTGAATAGATCCACTATGACACTGATTGAACGCTCATCCAGCAGTTTCAAGACCTCACAATGCACCTCATCTGCGCTCTCTGATATAGTTATGTCATATATCTACTTTCTTTGGTCATCAAAGAGTTGAGTTATATATTGCTGCCACAGTCTCAGTCTGGCATCGAAGTCAGCAACCAGTGCGCCCTATTCATCTTTCAGTGTGCCAGTTTTGTTCTCTCCCACCATACCGGTGACTTCTTTTATTTTTTTATGTATGCCGAAACTGTCGTATTTCTCTTCTAATTTTTTCATTTCTCTGCACCTTTCAGTCATCCAGACCCCCGTTGCTATTCTTATCGTACTTCTAATTGTGTTCTTTTTTTTATCCCTGCTTTTGTACCTCCTTCTTTCTTCCATCAGTGCCAAAATCTCCTCTGTCATCCATCTCTGCCTAGTTCTGTTCTTGCCCTTACCAATGCTTTCGTGTTGTGTTGTTATTATTGCTTCTTTAATTTTGGTCCACTTTGCCTCTTCATCCAGCTCACCAACACTTTCTTCCTGGAGTTTATGGAGTCTATTATTTACGTTATTAGTTACAGCAGTTTGGACTTCTGGTTGTTGTATAATTCGGATATTTAAACTGGTGTTTTCTGCTTGGGACTGTCTTCTCTTTAACCTCACATACATATTCATTACTATGCGGTTGAGGTCACTTCCGACGTCCGTTCCAGGGTATGTTCTCACTGATTTTATGCTATTTAGGAATCTCTTGTTAACGAGGATGTAGTCAAATTGATTTCTAATTATTCGCTCTGTGTTGTCGCCCGGTCCTATCCACGTGTATAACCTTCTTTTCGGGAGTTTGAACAACTAACCTGACTACTAATTCGATTGGCCAAAATACTCTCCACAGCTGCCCTCTCCAATCTTCGCATTGAAGTCTCCCATTACAATAGTTAATTCTCGTTTTTTTGTAAGCTTAAGGAAGTTCTGAAGCTCTTCATAAAATAACTCTGCGTCTTCGTCCCTTTTTTCAGCTGTATCGGCATATAATAGAATTAAGTTCATCTTGCCGTAGTTTGTTTGCAATTGGATCAGCATGAGTCTGTCGGAGTGTGGTACGAAATTTATCACTGATTTACTTGCGGTCCTATCTAGAAAAATTCCAACTCCATTATAGTGTTTTCCATCCGAGCTCCCTGAGTAGTACAGAGTTCCGTTCTCTGTTGTACAAGTTCCAGAATTTGGCCACCAAAACTCACTTAGACCTAGAATGTTGATATTTAATCTCTCCATTTCCTGGGTAAGGTTGTCCAACTTTCCTGCCTGAAACAAGCTGCGCACATTTCATGTGGCTAGCCTGACCTTGACACAAATTTAAGAAGTTGAAAATAAGTGAAAATAATAAGAAACTACGCATACACAAGGTGTCTTTTTTAAATCTGTGCAGTATTACTATCTCCGAAACGGCCGTAATTTAGAAAAAAGTTTACTTTTATAGAGCCTGTTCAGAAAACCTTTACAATCTTTACAACTGCACAATTTTGAGTGAATTCTGAAATATTTAAAAAATGTAAAAAATATTAATAACATTATAACTCAGATGTAATATTTTAATGTTGGATTTAACTGGTCGAAATATTTAAAACCCTATTTATGTAATAGCGGTTATATTAAGGATAAAAAAGAACTTCCAAATTATTAAAAAAATGTGCGTATTTAAAAAAAAATACTTTATACTGGTAACTCGGTTTATAAGCGTCACAGGAAGCTAATCGAGATGTAATATGAGAGGGGTTAGAGAGTAGTAAAACTTTGTAATTTAAAACTTTTTTTGTGTCACCAATAGTTTTTGAAATAGAAGGTATTTAAAATTTTCGCAATGTTTACATTTTCCTAAATATTTCAGAAATTACTTAAAATGTGGCAACACCGTAAAGGTTTTCTAAAAAGTTTCCACAAAAGACAATTTTCTGCTATTTAACCGACCTTATAACTACAGCCGTTTCGGAGATACCAATGCTGCACGCACTTAAAGACACACTGTATAATAAAAAGTAAGCAACACAAAAACTTGTAACAAAAGTTATGCACTTGTCTTTCTGGTTTTGGCAGCCTCTAACCTGATATTAGGGCTAGAAAACAAATTTCTTCATATGCCTTTAATTCTATTGAAACCATATCTAAAATTAACAAAAAAGGCCCTTCGGCGTACTTTTAAAATTTATCATATGTGGACGTAAAACATAAAATTTTTTGACCACCCTTAAATTTGGGTGCCCGTACACTCTTTCACCCCTTTGTCTAAGGTAGGATCGCCCCTGGACTTGAATTTCTCTAAATATTTTAAATATATATTTTTAGATGCTTTGAGAAATTTTTAATTGATTTTGTCCCAAATCGTAACCTGAATATTTCCACAAACACCAAATATAAATTTTTAAACACTTTGAGTAATTTTTAGTTGATCTTGG
Organism: Taphrorychus bicolor; assembly: GCA_951812265.1. NCBI lineage: Eukaryota > Metazoa > Arthropoda > Insecta > Coleoptera > Curculionidae > Taphrorychus > Taphrorychus bicolor. Next base: position 57,407,943 of record OX638297.1, on the reverse strand, counting down.
CCTTATAAGATCAAGAAAAAGTTCAATTTTCAGTGAAATATAAATAATGATAATATGGCAACTGTGCAAATAAATTTTACATGTTTTAAAATTTTGATTACTTGAGTGAATTTTGATAGGTGATCGGCCTTAGTGCTTCGGAAGACACATATTTTCAAGTCGTTTTGGAATGGTCAATTGTACTTTTCAACGCCTTGCTTAATTTTTCATCGGTTTTGTCCATGATCTTAGCCCGAGTTTCTCGAAAACCACCAAATTTGCATTTTTCATGGATATAACAAAGAATGTTATCATTTATTTGAATCAGTTGTGTCTGATACGATTCTAAAATTGAATTTCCCAAGAAAATATACAAATTTGTTTTTTTTTGACGAAGCTAGAAGTCATTTTTAATAATTGTTAGTCCTTATTCTAATCTGAGTTTTTCCAAAAACTTTTAATTTACATTTTAAATGCTTTGAGTAATTTATTATTTAACTGATTTCAAAAATAAAAAAATGTTTTTTATTTTTGCCCCAAAATTAATTTTACCAAACAAAGCAAATTAGAAGGTTTGAAGGAAGCAGTTTTGCCTGATTTTGTGCTAAATCTGAATTTCTCCAAAAACATTTAATTTTACATTATTAGACAAGGGTTATTTTTAGCCTATTTATCCCTAATTCTAACCTGAATTTCGTAAAACACTTAAAAAATCATCAAGTTAGTTGCTATTTTTAAATAAAAAATCTTCCCAAAAATAAAATAAGTGGACTTTCGTCACTTCATCTTTTTCTTTTGACATTTCACAGCCAACATGATGACTTTTGATAATAATTCCTTTTACACAATGTGCGTTTTAATTCGCTCTTACTACTCACTACAACGTTGCTCTTTGGATGCATATTGACCCTTTTTCACTGGCGATGAGTTTTTCCAGTGTGTATTTTTTTGTTTCGATATGAACGTTTATCATCATTACAGGTTAAAATACTTTCACCACTGAGCAAATAGTTTTGTTTTTAATACTTTTGTCACTGTTCTATATGTCACTTAATTTAAAAACCATTACTTCGCTTTCCTAAAAAAAAAACTCTAGTTGTTTTAAAAACGAAAATCAGGTAACAATGATGAATCCTAAATCTTTGACGCAAATTATTCATTTTTTATTACTTATCTTTGAGATTTAAAGTATCTAATACAACTTTTTGTGCGATCTTTTTTTATTTTGGAAACCGAGTTTTGCACTTTGTAAGTAGCTGGCTGAAGAGAACTGCCTGAACAAATACAAGAAACTGTGGTGATTGAGAAAGGAGTATCCAGGAAGAAAGTAAATAAAAAGAGGGTCGTTGAAAAGATATGACGTAGCAAAGAAGAAAAAACACAAATTTTAACTATCAGGCAAGAAGGTAAAACACCTTAAATGACCCGCGTAGTTGAAGAAAAGAAGACAGACCCTAAACAGGTTCAGGAGGAGCTTGCAACCACCGTAACACAAGTCCAGAAAAAAAAAGAAATTCTAGAAAAGGGTTATCAAAACAAGAAAAAGTAACACGGAATAAATTACACAAATTGTGATAATGCCTGTGAAAATTGTTTACTTTAGCTGGTGGGAAACAAGCAGTTGGTAGTTGGTAGTGTTCTTTGTTCAGTCTTAATTGCGAACATTGTTACGTCATTTTTGTACTCCCTGCTGTTAGGTCTTTTGCCTCAATGCAATTTTTTTGTGTTCATTTTGTTGTTGAAAACCGAATTTTGCACTATTCACAGTAAAGTTAAGCCCCCTGAATAGGGCTCGGACAAATACATTTCGTTAACGTTTTATCAATTTATCTGTTTGCTTCTTCAGAACAACTACCTAAAATTAAAACAAACTTTGGAAATATTAAATAAAAAAAAATATTACCTATATAATAGCTTGAGTTGAGCGTAATGTTCGCAATTCTAAAAATAGTTTCGTTTGAGATAATAGGTTAATGTAAGTAGTTATAACGACGGGGTTCTGGGACACTTTGACCTTGAAGTAAACGTGAGCCCTAGTGTAAAAGAAGACCCCCTCTCAAAGAGGCCCCAAAATGCTGTCATTCTTGTTAAAATGTGACAGACTTGACAGATGATATGTGACATATGACGAGAGACATATGACAGTAGTGGGACATAGTACAGGTCAGGTACCATATTCCTTTAATGCTAGTATACTAGAAAAAATGGCACTTATTTTTAAATTTTTCGAATGAGTAACAATCCGCAGACAATATGCCAACAAATGAGGGAAACACAATAAGATTCTTTACCGCTATTTTAAACTACAACGATATCAGCAACAAGAATTTCACACATTTTGCGTTTCGCTCTGTATAAAAATTCAAAGTGCTTAAATAAAAGATCTGGCGAAAAGGTCCCGAGATATAAATGTTGGCTTACTCCTGACCTGAAAACGATAAGGAAAAAATTGCTTATTGTAAAATGGCAGAACATCAAAATTTTGAAATTTTTGCATCACTTAGTTTCACACCCCATATTATAAAGATAATGTCGTTTTTTTTTAATTATCCGCTTCCTTAATCTAGAAGAAATGAGGTTTCAGACCGTGCAAATTGTATTTAAAACAATTAATTGCTTAAAAAGTTACAGCTAATTGAAAATGACACCAAAAATTGCTGGTGCCGAACTTTAAGTTGAGCAGTTTATTTTTTTAATTTTCCACTGATGGGCACTAGGATTTACTGCATCTACGCCGGCTGCCCTCTCTGCCCTGCCTGTCAAGCCTGTCTAGTCTGTCTAGCCTCACCTAAGTGTCACAAGTGTCAAATCTGTCATATGACACACCACACCTGTACTATGTCACACACCTGTCATATATCACACGTCTTCTGTCATATGTCAGCTGTCAAGTCTGTCAGATTTGATAAAAATGACGTCATTTTAGGGCCTTTTTGACAGGAAGCCTTCTTTCACACTAGGGCTAACGTAGACTTCAAAGTCAAAGTTTCCTAGGGCCCCGTCGTTATAAGTACTAATTTATTACTAAGTACCCAATACGATCTATTCTATTTACGTGAATAAATATTATAATGTTAATGTTATTTTTTAATTTATGTGTAAGTTACAACTTTAAACTTCCAGGTCGAACATAGCATGAATTATCTAAGTAATTTGAGCAAGAAGCCACACGATGATCTTCGTTTAGTGATATATACGCACTTTTTCTTTAATTTTACGCTTTTTGAATTGTTATAAATATAATTTGCACGGTCTAAAAACTAATTTTCTCTAGATTAAGGAAGCGGATAATTAAAAAAAAACTGACATTATCTTTATTATATATGGTGTGAAACAAATTAGTGTAAAAATTGCAAAATTTATATGTTCTGCATTTTGCAATAAACTTTTTTTTTCCTTATCATTTTAAGGTAAGGAATAATCCAATATCCATATCTCGGGACCCTTTTGCCGGATTTTTTATTAAAGCAGTATGAATCTTTATACAGTGCCAAACGTAAAATATATGAAATTCTGTTGCTGATATTTTTAAATCGTCCTAGTTCGGAAACGCGGGGAAAAATCTTAATGTGTTTTTTCTCATGTGTTGACATATTGTCTGAAGATTATATCGAATTATCAGCAACGAAAATTTGACACATTTTACGTTTCGCCCTGTAAAAAATTCATTCTGCTTTAATAAAAAATCTGGAATATGGATGTTGGCTTACTCCTTATCGCAAAATGATGAGGAAAAAAAGTTTAATGCGAAATGGCAGTACATCAAAATTTTGTAATTTTTGCACAACTTTTTTTTCACATCATTTATCATAAAGACATTAACAGTTTTTTTTAATTATCCGCTTCCTTAATCTAGAGGTAATAAGGTTTCAAAGCGTGTAAATTATATTTATAACAATACATTGCTTAAAAAGTTACAGCTGATTGAAAATGACACGAAAAATTGCTTGTGCCGAACTTTATGTTGACCAGTTTATTTGATTTTACAACTCTCTGTTTTTTCTAATTCTAAAATTTCTAATTTTGTAAAATGTTTAATTTAGTTATCAACTAGTTATGTTAGCACTTATCGTTAAAGTAATTGTTCAAAGTGACTTCCGTTAACTTCCATACAATAATACAGTCGACTTGGAAAGAGAGCACGAACGTTTGCGAAAACTTGCAAAGTCATTCATTATTCTATTATTCTCTGCCTAAGATCTTCAATGTTGGCCGGTTGTGTTGCATACACTTTGGATTTCAAATTTCCCCATAAAAAATAATCCAACGGTAACAGGTCGGGTGATCTAGGTGGCCATTCGATAGGACCACGTCTCCCAATTCATCGCCCAGGAAACCAATATTTCAAAAATTCTCGAACGGGAACTACATATTGAGTTGGTGAACCATCTTGCTGGAAAACTACTTCATTTTGAAGCAATCTTTCGTCATTTTCCAGTAATTCTGTTATGCACGGAATATCGTTGGTTTTCAGAAGCTGGAGGTAAGTAGCGCATTCAAATTACACTCAATAAAAAAGGGACAACGATGTGACCTCCTAGAATCTCTGTGGATTCGTGTCTGACCAATACCTGCAGTTATGACTGTTTAGTTCTCCGTTTAAAAAATAGGTACATTCATCACTGAGGTAAATATTTTACATCAAGTTCACGTTATTCAATAGATTTTAGACATAATTTCACAGAAATCTAGTCTTCGATCATTGTTCCATTCATTTAGTTCTTGAACAAGTTTTATGTTTTATGGGTGAAACTGGTGCTTTTTTAAATTCTCGTTACAGTGCTTATTGAGACCCCGGATCCCTGGGAAAGTTGATTTAAAGACTGGTTGCTGTCTATCGCAACGTGTCCCAAAACAACAACTTCATAATTGGTCTTCTTGGTTGATGTTTTTTTGTTTGCCACCGACTCATTTTCCATGAATGTTTGCATCATCTTTAAAACATATTGATGACCAACGAATTTATTGCATTGAAAGCACGAGGTGCAACTCGTGCGCAGTTTTTATTTTTTAAATTAAAGCGCACAATCTCGATTCTTTCGGCAGTAGTGTAAACCATGTTGACACTTTTAAATCAAAATGAACTGCCATGCACCTGACTGGAGTGAAAACATAAGGTGGAATAAACGTATCAGTACCTCTACTCGTATTTTAACAAAAATAAACAATTTTCCAGAGTATTTAATTTTATTATGTCTCAATTTCATGCGAATACACAAAATTAATAGTAGAATTCATTGCTTATGAAATAACCTTGGCAACGATACACATGGTGTAGTAACATTTGAAAATTTATAGAGAGTGGCTGTGACGGCTAAGGGGTTGATGGTAGCAACACATTTTGAAGTAAAACGTATTAATATACTTTTTTCCAATTTCAAAATACTGATTTACAAAATATTTTGCTCGATCAAATAAGCTTTTTACGACTCCTTCATTTTTACCATGATAGCCTGATTTGGGTTGTAATTTAAGTATTTATCTGTATGTGTGGGTATGCGGAAAACAAAAGTTTGAAATCTCTCTAAATCTTTATTAATATATTTAAAAATGAAAGAAATCGATTTTATTATTTTTCAATCGTTATTTTATAGAGGATGTTTGTGATTTTATATGACTGAGAAAGAAAATATTTTCATGTCAAAAGAGAAACGATTTTTAGAATCTTGAACATTACAATTCAACTCAAGATATTAAATAGGTAACATTTTGTATGTAATATTTCTAATCAGGCAGAAAGACCAATAGGTCAATCTCTTTTTTTCTTATGAAAAATAAAGATAATTTATATATATATTTCTATTTTTTTTTTTTAACTTTATGTAGTTGTTGAGAAGAAGACAATAGATAAGTTGCCAAAATACTAACTAGGTGTTTTCGTTCGAGTCCTTTTCAGGGTGAATTAGTATTCTCGGGAATTTTACTACGAATAGTGTGAAATTCGACTTTCAACATCAAAAGAAACTCCCAAAAAAAATTGTATTGAAAAGAAATGCTTCAAATGTAAGTAGTACAAAATGAGGTAACAATGTTTGCACATAAGACTGCACACACCACCTTATTCTAAGTTAACAAATCATTGTCCCAGCTATGATCAAAATTCGTGTAATTGTTAGCTCGTTACCTCTCCTTCTTTTAATATCCTTCACTTTCTGGATTTTCTTTTTTATCTTATTTTACTTTGTTTTGTATCATTTGGGAGCCGTTTCCTTTTCTTCAACTAAGAGGGTCACTTGAGGTGCTTTACCTTCTTCTTTGGTGGTTAGAACTTGTGTAGTTTCTTCTTTGCTACCTCGTCTCTTTTTAATGACCCTTATTTTAGTTACTTCTTCCTGGGTGCTCCTTCCTCAATCACCACAGTTTCTTCTATTTCTTCAAGCAGCTTCTTGAATAATTTCTCAACCTATCTTGGCGAGTCTTCACCTTGAGTTTAAGGCAAGAGAAAGATAATGTTTTTATTGCATTGTCTTGTCTCTTGGGATCACTAGTATTTATTAAAGTACTGCCTACTTACTTTACAACGTGATAACTTTTTTTGAGCATTGGTACATATTTAGAGCACAATATCTTATAGGCTTACGTCCTTGAGCCTTTTAATAATCACCATTACTTTAATCTTTCGCATTCTACACAATAGTAAATCTTCAGGAGTTCTCATAAATAAAAGGGTGGTAAACGATTAATTAATTCCATTCCGGCTTGCATATATGTATAATTCGTGCACCAGACGCTGATAATTAATTATCAAGCCGAACATTAATATCCTTGATGGTGTTCGCATGACAGATCGCTATCAATGGGCTAGACATCAATCGATTCTTAAATCCTCCAGCTCCTGTTCAACGAGGACATTTGATGGAGCAAACTTGATTACCCGTTCTAAGAAATATAAAATTTTGCGCATCTTCGGCATTAAATCGAAGCCAAATCGCGTCGATCTCGCGCGATGACATACGTTTAAGGATTTGTTCTTAGACCTGAAGTGCAAACATCGCGAAAACCTCAAGTTATGGATGACATAAACGTGGGGGTGCATACATATTTGGGAGAAGTTCCTTTTGGTTTCGATCGATCAGGAATAATGAAGTCTGGTGAATAAATGCACACTTTAAAACGCCTCGAAGAGTCACGGAAAAGGGGAACAGATGTTTCGGGGCGATTTTGGAACGGTAATTTAATAGTTGGAGGCAAAATTTGGTATCGATTCAAAAATGGAGATGGGCTTAATAGAGACGCAAATGCCAAATATAGGTATATATTGAGCTAGCAGGTCTGCACATTAATTCCTGCATAATTATTAGAGAATCCAACCACTCGGTCGAAAAGAAATTTGCATGGTTTTTATTTGATAAACAGCGCAGCGGGCTTGGAATAAAGCACTTTTTGCGTCGAGGGGCCCAAAAATTTAAATTTGGAAATTTACATATTAATTGGAGATTCTACATTAATTAACTAGTGAAAATTAAGAGCCGTTTGATGATAATGAATGCACGCACCTATATACCTATATACGAATTCATCAACTCTGTTCATAAATATGCGATTCTATCAATTTGCTAATTTCGTTATTTAAATAACTGGCAAAATATTCCATTTCAGTTATTATTGATAACCTGCTGAATATTCAGCTAACCATAATACAAAATACACTTCAACAGCGTGTTGCGACGCAGCTTCGTTAACACAAGTATTCGAAGCAGTAAGGTTTACTTCTCATTTTTCTAATCTCCCGAGTATTTTTCCGGAATAAATCCGGGATTAACATGGGAAAGGACAACTGATGATTTCCCGAAGCGCCGAGAGGTAAGTCCGAGTCAGGGGTTATTCTGCCCCCAACAACTGGAATTGCTTGCTCCTTTACTGCTCTTCAGTCTTTGATAAGCAATCCTCCAGAGAAAGCTCCGCACAAAGATTCGCTTTAGGCATCATTGTCCTATTTCAATTACGGAGGAAAGAAATTGCAGCTGCTGCCGAGAACCGGCTATGATGGTTTCGATGCGCTGTTCTAAATATCAGTAGCGTAGCTGAGAAATCTTACAAACTATTTTTACAGTTTCTAACGTAAAAACATCGTGTTTTTTTAACTCACATCTTAATATGCCCTTACTACTTCATAATTCCTTGCTAAAAAATTCTCCTTAAAATCAAAGTCTTCCCTTCGCTGTATAAACATCTACATAATTGGTATCTATTTTCAAATATATAGTTGTCACTAGTCTTCAGCGAGCAGCACACTAATACCAAAATCAGAAGTGGTATTGATCTTACCGGGTTTAAAGAAAGAAGTGTGAAAATTAAAGCGGTTTCTTTTTGAAATCTAAGAAGATTTTTGCAGATTAAAAAATGTTAATTAGAACTTAGCAGTAACAGTTCTGACACACTTTCAGACATTTTTCCGTGTAAATTTACATAAAAGTTCGTTTTGCGAAAATCCACACCAAAATCATGTAAGGAAAAGGGATTTCTTTACAAACGCATTAAAAATTTTACTTTTAGCACGCTAATGAACTATTAAAAATAGCATTATTTATTATTCGTGTTAAAAGCGCTTTTAAGGAACTCATGCGAATTTCCCGTCCGTGCAGTAAAATTGCACTATTAACACTTACATCATGAATAGCTATTTTTTTATAATAAAGTAGTACTGCGCTAGGCAAAAAGCGATTAACCATTGTCTCTTAGTTACACAACCAATCTTTTAGGTATTGAACAGTAGCAACCATGATAGTCAGAGAGTGATAAATACTAAACATTAGTTTTTTTCCATCTCCTTCTACACTACTCTGCTTTGTAATTGGTTATCGCATTCAGAACGCTCCTTTTCTAAAAAAAGCCAAGATACAAGCAGAGGTGTATGCTTAAAGTAAATCATTCTTATGTTGCCGTTCTTGTGGTGGGTTGGGCCGGCGCACATTGGAAAATAATTTAATGTTTAAGATATTGTTTTTCAACGAAATTTTCATGTCTCAGTTCTTTGAATTAATGAAAATTAGATAATCTTATACTTGCTGTTAAATTCGTTAACCCAAGGAAAGCATTTTTTCTTCTAAAGAGAGTGAAATGTGGTAGGTATGTTAAAATATTAAACTTGTTAAAAATATCTTAAATTTTAGATATATATTTTTTGAAGATAATAGCTTTTTAGGTAAAGCTACTATTGCGTAAAAGCGGGATCATTGGATTTGTAATTATAATTTATTACAGTTTATAAAAACTCAATTTTTTGTCAACCATTTTTACTTCAACCAAATTTTTAAGTAAATTTAACAACTCTTAGATATTATAAACTACTAGCTACAATTACATATATTTAAAATGCAGATTTCAGCGTATAATTATGTTAAACAACACAAGAACAATAATTGCTGATGGTCATTAAAACGTCTTAATTCTTCAAACTTGAATCGATCTATATTTTCAAGGTTCTTGATAGAGAAGGAACGATTAAAAAATCCGAAAACCTCTACACTACAAGTGCTGTAGTAGGCAACAAGAAGATTTGAACGTTTCGTGCAAAATTACAAAGAACAAGAATTATATTAAATGCATTTGAAAACCATTAAAAGAGTTGTTGGTGGAAGAATGTGTTGCCGCAGGGCACATCTTTTGACATAAGGCAGTTCAAATAAAAATCTCAGTAGCAAAAGAGAAGTAAATAAACGTTTTTCTTTCATTTTTTAGAAACTAATCACACATGGATACCAAATAACTTACTTGGAAAAGATAGTGCAACACCAAGGAAAAATCTTAGAAAATCAAGCATACAAGATAATAAAAATTAATTCAGAAATTGTGGCACAACAGACACCTTACATTAGACAATGCAGAAAAATAGGTTTTAATGCAAATTTAGCTTTTCCTTGACAATAGCTGAAGGAGTATTAAAAACAAATGAAAATTACTATAAAATAGGTACATGTTCCATAGAACCTATTTCATATTATCAGTAGAAAATTTACATAAATAAAAAATCAGACCTCACATCAGGCTATTGAAAATATATGCTAAGATAACTAGTTAAAATATGTTGATGTAACAGAGGAGAGAGCAATATTTAATTTTGTGGTAGAATTATAAATTGAGGAGGGGAAAGCTCCGTGACTATAAGTTTAGGAAAGTCCTTGAAAAGGGAGACATATCAACATTACGAAAATTTAATTAAATTATTATGGGAAATGATGTGATAACTGTTTTTGTCCACGGCTGTATAATAATATGGTCATCATTTGTCAAGCTTTAAGCACATAATGTTAGGCGTTATAACCTTTGGATTGGAACAGCGTGAATAATATTCATTATTCAAGCTACGTCTTTTGCTTTTCATAATAAACTCCATAAGAGTTGAATGCAAACAACGCCATGTTGGAAATGACAAACAAAACAAATAAAATTTCGACTTTGACACGAAAATTTCTACTTTGACAATCCAAAGAGAACGCGTGTTGACGACCCTGTTATCTAGTTGATAATTTCGTTAAAATTGTAAATTAAGCGGTAGATAAACTATGATAGGCATCATTAAATTACCTACATCTTTGCTGGTTAAACATATTATCTGATTCCCCATCCCATTTTAGCAATGTCTTCGAGAAAATGGTCCTTAAATTCCGTTATGGAAATTAACATATGAAAATTCCTGAAATTGTGCCAGAACTGTTGCTGCATATCTACTCGCAGGTTTTGATTTTTTGGCCGTGTGAACAGTCCTTAACTTAATATGTGTGTGGCAATAGTGGTTCTGTCTAAGGACCGGTGCGGTCCGTCATGCCACATTTTAGAGAATATATACCAGTAGCGTCACTAGCGCTCCAGCTAGGAGATGGATATAAATTCGATATACAGGGTGTCCCAAAACTCAACGTCATCCCTTGGGGACGTGATAGGCCAGCTCATTGCTGACCAGAATATCATAATACGGCCTTAGTAAAAAATTGATAGTTTTCGAGATATCGTGACTTTTATGAATTTTGTGAAAATCCACCCCTTAGATCAGTTTTTTGACTGCTACAGCTACAAAACTCCATATTACAAGATACCCAATGTTGTGGCGCAACCCTGAATAGTTTTGTTATTGAGGGAGGACCCAAGAAACATTATTCATGCTTTAATTTGGGAAAAAAAACATTTTTTCTCCATTTATGAGTTATTTTTATTTTATGTCCTAACTTTGACCCTTTATACGTAAAAAGTATTACCAACCTAATCTGGCAAGTTATGGCTCATTTAACGTAATTTTTAAGATGGTGTATTGTTTTGTCTGTTTTCTTTATAAAACAAGATATTGCTATTTGAGTCCAAAATAATTTTTTTTTAATATTAAAAATGTTCTAAAGAGCTCAACTTGTATTAAATTACAACTTAGAAAACCTGTAATTTAAGATTGTAGTGACAAGTCTAATTCAAAAGCGACAACTTCTTAAAAAAGTTCTATCTAGCCCTATTGCACTTCCAGCGACATTTATTTGTGTCCATACACATCCAACAAGGCGCCGCAAGAGATTAGAACTTGTTTGTTGTGTATTAGTGACTTGAACTTATTTTATTGGACAAAAACGAACTGACCTGGCGTTTTGAATCTGTGTTTGGATTACGCAGGCTTGTCGTCCAATATTACTAATGCCATCCCAGTACCTACAGTTCTGAGGAATACTGTAACATGCATTACACTTATGGCGAATGTAGAGGAAATGGTGCTGCTGCATCTGTTCTGTATGCGAAGAATATCCAAATGCTTTGAGATATCCAGATCACCGCGTGTTTATAAATGTTCACCGAGCATATGCGGAAGGCAGAGTGTCTTATACTTGCTCCGGGACAGGAAGATCACTCATGGATCGCGATGAAGAAGTTTTACAAAATATTGAAAATGATCCAAGTACTTCGACGCGAGCAATTGAACGCCGTACAGGGACACCAAAATCCACTGTAATCAGAAATATACGAATGTTTCAATATCACCTATATCACGTGCAACGTGCGCAAGCTTTGCTACCTGGCGACTACGCACGACGTGTCCAATTTTGCCGAAGAATGCTGCGGAAATATAGAGAAGATACAGAGTTCCTAAATAACATTTTATGGACAGATAAAAGCACATTTAAAAAAGATGGGTTCATGAACATGAACAATTTTCATTATTATGCTCTTGAAAACCCACATTCAATGCAAGAAGAAAGGTCGCATTATCGCTTCAAGTTAAATGTGTGGACCGGCATCTTGAACGGGCAAATAATTGGTCCCTTTGAATTACCTGGAAATCTAAGCGGGGAAAATTATAGGGATTTTTTAGAACACGAACTGCCAAATCTTTTGCCCAGGTCCCTGTGGCTTCAAATTGACGGCTGTCCAGCTCATTACGCACGCGTAGTGAGAGTCCATTTGAACCTAACTTATCCATATAGATAGATTGGCCGTTTTGGTTCCATTTGGCTTCCCCGGTCTCCGGACTTCAACCCACTAGATTTTTTTTACTGGAGTTGTATTAAAGAGAAAGTCTATTCGACACCAATAAACAATTTAAATCAACTAAGACAACGTATTACTGAAGCTGCACAAGAAATAAATGTGGCTGGAAGTGCACAACGCATAAACAGATCTTTTTTAAGAAGATGCCGTTATTGCATTAGAGTTGGTGGCAGGCAATTCGAACATATCATTTAACTTGATGTTGTGTTTTGTTTTAATAAATACCTGTCACTGTAATTTAACACCTGTTTTAGTTCTAAATACTTAATATTGTGTATTGAAATACTTTTATAACTAGCGACTTTTTTACTCAAATATCAATATCTTCTATGTTGCCTGAGCCATTTTTTGGCGTAACTTGCGAGGTTAGGTTGGTGATATTTTTTTAAGTATAAACAGTCAAAATTAGGACATGAAATAATAATAAGTTATAAATGGAGCAAAAAATTTTTTTCCAAAGCTAAAGCATGAGTAAGTAATATTTGTTTGGTCATTCTTCAATAACAAAACTATTTAGGGTTGCGCCACAGCATTGGGTAGGTATCTTATAATATGGAGTTTTGTAGCCGTAACAGTCAAACTGATCTAAGATGTGGAATTTCACAAAATTCATAAAAGTTACGATATCTCGAAAACTATAAATTTTTTACTAAGGTCGTACTATGATGTTCTAGTCAGTAATGAGCTGGCCTATCACCCCTCCAAGGGATGACGTTGAGTTTTGGGACATCCTGTATAATAAGAAGTAATAAAAATAATAACAGCGACAATTGTTTTGCAATAATTTGACGTAAAACGGCATGACGTCACCGATACGTCACTTCCAGCAGATATCGCCGCCATTTTGAAGGTTTCGACTACTTAAAGGGGGGCTAAAACTGTAAAACAGGAGGCTGTCTCCAGATATAATATTCTACCTCGTTGAGTGGAGTATTAAATTGAGAAACTGCTTGATTAAATGTTACTAATAATTGTTAAGGGGTGCGATAGATATATCATGTAATAATATAGTGGGTGGCCTTGGTGCGTTTCTTTAATATGTGGCTGGGTTTCCTTAATAAATCTTGAAGGGCAGTTAGCAAAATCCGCAAAAACCCCGCAAATAGCGATGAATTCAGAAACACACTATTTGATAAGATTCAAGGTGCCAAAAAAAAATAAATGTAGTTTTGTGTCACTTAGGAATTTAAAAAATATTGAATATATCGAAAAAGTGTGGTTCTAACCCCAGAACCTAGGTGGCAGCCTTGGCAACAGCCCCAGAGTACTTAATTTTCAGTAGGCAATATAGAAGTTTGTGACGAATGCCTTTTCCCCATTTTACTGAAACTGTCAGTATGTAAACATTGTCTACAACGTCTTATTTAATGTTTATATACCACAACCTGTTAATTCATTTTTATAGTTAAAGTGGCCCTAAACAGCAATATATAAATCAGTTATATTGTTTAGCCCTTTTATGAGGTAAGTTAATTAGTTCTTTTAAGCAAAACATCTTGGATTTCCATTGTCTTTATTGAGTTTTTTTTCACGACGTTTCGAGCAATGGACTCTGCTCGGTTTCAAGTGAAACTGAGCATTAAGCTCGAGGCTACTTCCTTATGTAGTAACACAGCCAACCACGCCCACTATTCCTATTGGATCGTCGAGACCGTCGTGCGTCAAGCGACCAGCACTCGTCCGCCGTATCAACGGATGCCATAGCGAAGAGACGTCGCAACTTGGTTTACTAAAGACGCTCTCATTGCTTCCAATGAAGACTACGTCCTTAAACTTTCGTTTCGTCCAGTGCTGTTCTCTATGCATAATTTTGGCTTCTGACAACTTAATATTATGGTCTTCGGAGCAAGCGTGTTTTTCAATTCCCGATTTTGATATTTCTCCCCTTATTGTATGAGTTCTGTGTTCCTGAACTCCCACATGCAAGAGGCGTTTGGTTTTTCCTATGTACGACGGTTTTCTGGACAGGGCCAGCACTGGACTCCTACAAAGATTTGAAGAAATCAAGGACTTTACTTGAAAATGAGTAGAAGAGCACTGCTCGAAACGTCGTGTAAAAAAACTCAATAAAGGCAATGGAAGTCCAAGATGTTTCGCATACTAGTACATCATTGTCTACCACCTTTAAACAAAGTTAGCTCTTATTTTCAACCTGTAACAAATCCGTAATAAGCAGTTTATTAAAATTTGAACAAATATGTATTTTTTGTAATCTTGTACTCAGGATTAGCCGAAGTTAGGATGGAACTTAATGAGGTAGCAGCCAAAAAATGAGTTGATTTGCGATTCGAAGGGTTAAACCTCGAAAGCTCCCAGTTGTATGTGAAGAAGTGCAGTTCTGACCCTCTAGCTTGTAAATTCCAATTTTTAATAGATGGGAAAACTTGTCATTAGAATTAACGATGTGAAATCTCAGAGAGAGTTTGCTGAAATGTAATATTCTAATTGCAGAAGGAAAAATTATATAAACATTAGAGATGAAAGAAGTAATAATAAAGCTCCCTAGGTCAGCACTATTTTGTTGGAATGTGTAAATTAGACTGACTAGTTTCATTTGCCCGAATCTTCTAATCAATTGTTATCAATCAACAATGCGATTGTACACATGCTGCCATTGTTACAAAGTAGTAACTAAATATCCACTAACTATTTACTAATATTTACCGTCAATTTCTTGTATGGATTTCTTCAATAGCTCATTTGCCTAAATATCTATTATTCTATGAGGATACAGGTGCGATTTAGCTTTACTAGCGATAAGGAGCGTCCATTTTTTGTCAATCATATTTATTTCTTGTACTTTTTGTTTTCGTTCCTGAAAGAGTTCCCTGCTCTCCTTCATAATTTGAGTTTTCTCCTGCTGCGGGTGCTCTTCAATTTCTGCTGCTGTCTTCTTGCTGGGAATATCCTTATGTGCTGCAGTCACTTTATTGATAATTCCTTTGAAAGCGTAAGCTTGCTTGGGTTGCGCCCTATGTGCGGTTTATAATCCTGTCGAAACCTTTGAAGCTGTTCCTGGCTTTTTTTAGTTTCCTTTTGCAGATCATTGAAAGTCTCATACATTTCGATTCTTGTATGGAGTTGGTGGATATAGGTGGTTATGATCTATATGTAACTAATAATTAGTAAAAACCTACCTACTAGATGGCGAGCATTCTCAAGTGTCCGAAAGAAGAGAGAAAAATAGAAATTTTGGTATGTTCCTTTTTCGTTCATCTTTTTTTTTTCAACCCCATTTTTTATTTTTTTAGCAATTGAGCCGCTTCACTGAATAACTTTTCCTTATAGATATAAAAAAAATACTAATCGTTTTCCCTCTCTCTCTTCCGCCTTTTAGCATATTTTACACTAGAGCTTTCTGTGAAAAAGCTGGAAATTTCTCGCTTTTTAATACTTATCTTGCTTCTTTTATCTTTCATTATATAAAAGTAAATATGCCGTAACGGTTTACGAATTTTTACTTTCGATCTATCGAATCGATTTCGAAAACTTTTGAAATACCTGGATTTCAACTATACAGGGTAATTCAAAATTCAGTACAAGAGTTTAAAAGCATGTTTTTGGGGTAAAAATAAGAAGTTTTTTTCCTATAAACATGGGTCCTAAGTTGAACTCTCTCACCCTACAGGCGCTCAAAGTTGGAAAAAAATTGATTTTTAATTGTGATCGTAATTATTCAAAAAAATTTTTGAAAATTTGTACATCCGCGTTTGTCAACGAGCTTTTTTGTTTCTTTTTTTATTTATTTTTTCAGAAATGGCGAAACTTTAATTCTTCATAGTTTTTAATTACTTACGTCATTATGGTGACGAACATTTAATGTTTCTCGGGAATTTTGTTAAATTCATCGTGACTATCTAGTAGGCCAAACAAATATCTTTAATTCTACAAAATTGATATTAACAATTTGACAACATAAATAAAAAACAATAGTTGCCATAACTACAAAGTCCCAGCCTTCTATGGTTTTCCTTATTATGATGATGATACTGCAGCCGTTTAGTCAAAGGAATTTTCTCGAAAACAGTTTAATCAAGAAACTTAAAGAAATTCAAATTAAAGATATTTGTTTGGCCTATTAGATAGTAATGATGAATTTTACAAAACCCCCGAGAAACATAAAATGTTCGAAATCGTAATGACAGTAAGTTCTTAAAAGCTGCGAAGAAGTAATATTTTGCCATTTCTGAGAAAAGCTACTCGTTGAGAAACGGGGATGTACAAATTTTCAAGAATTTTCATGAATAAATACGGCCACAATTAACAAAAAAAAAATCCAACTTTTTGCACCCCTAGGGGAAAGGGGGTTCATTTTAGGAACCATGTTTAGAGGAAAAAAACTCTTATTTTGAACCCACAAATATACCTTTAAAATCTTTGTACTGAATTTTGAATCACCCTGTATATTGGACATATTAATGTCCGTTCTCAACAACTGCATGTCCGAAGAATTTTTTCAGTTTATTTTTAAATATCAGTAAAATATAAACAGAAAGACAGCCTATCCTTTCAGCATGTATTTGAGAATATGAGAAGATATAATTAGCTCTTTTTTTTATACAAAAAAATATTTATACAGGGTGATTCACGTTATTCAACACGGAAGATTATGGCTAAACTTTTAGATTTTAAAAAAGTTTTGTGTATGGAATGGACGAGGGTCTATTGGAGGTACATTTTAAAATATTTGCCATTGTATACAGGTGGTCCCAAAAGTATAAAATTGATTAAAGTTTTATTTTTTTAAATGAAACACCTAGTATATTAATGTATTTTCGGTATCTACGGACAAAAGTAAAGGTAGTTTTATTAAGGTAGGTTTATGGCATCTAACCCGTACCGTTCTTCAGATATTCGTAATTTTGTGAAAATGCAGCATCAAATTTAATGTTTAAAACCTCAGCACTTTTCAACCACCGAAATTGGCTGGCGGGCTACTCGTACATTAATTTTTTTGCGGTATGTATTAAATATTAACTAGTGTGTACCAAGTATAAAAAAATTAACACTAAATTATTGTAAACTTCACACAGTAATAACTCGTTTAATTTAAATTAGACACCCTGTATTTTATCATTAGGTGCAGAATTTAGTTTCCTATCAAAAACTATTACAACATTTCTATAGCTTGGTCGTTGCATTTTCTTGGAAAATTGATTTTTTTCTGAATTTGCGCTGACATAAACGAATGTAGTAATCTAATTTACCTGTTTAGGTCTGTTCAGGTGTTACCTGATTTTGACAAAACAAAATTTATTGTCATTCCTAGTTGTCACATATTAATTTAAAGTTTACTATTTTTTTACTGTTATACTTGGTGGTTAACAATGAGTTTTTTATTTAATCAAAATGCTGGTTTGCACAACAGAAGGACCAGTCGATATGATCTTCATTCTAGGAGAATGATTGCAAAATTGTCTCTTAGCATCAAGGCTTTATGCTGAAAGGTTTCCTAACCGAACTCGACCGAATAGAGCCGTTTTTGAAAGACTGTTGGTTCAATTTAGGCTTAATTAGTGTTCAGTATGAAACGACTGCCAAAACGAGACCAGTTACAGAAAACCAAGTAACTGAATTAGCCGTTATTAGCTCTGTAGTTGAAAATCCCCATGTCGGCCAACGAGAAATTGCACAAAACTTAAATAATAGCCAAGCAAGCGTATCAAGGATTCTTCAAAAACATAAATATCACAATTATAAGATACAACAACATCAAGAACTCTCCGATAATGATTTTGGCCAACGAGAGGGCTTTTGTATGTGGGTGTTAGAAAAAGTCGGAGAACAAGAAAATTTTTTTGAATCAGTTCTATTTAGTTCAGGTTAGTGTACTTATCATAACGATGGTGCTTTTAACCGACACAATTTTCATTATTATTCTGATTTTAACTCCCATGAATTTAGAGTTACTAATAACCAACATAGCTGGTCAGTAAATGTACGGGGGGGGGGGGGGGGCATAATGGGACAGTATGTGATTGGACCTTATTTTTTTGAGGAACATTTAAAAGGAATGTCGTTTCTAATTTTTTTTAGAAATCAGCATCTAATTTTACTGGAAGAAGTTCCTCTAGATATAAGAACAACCATGTGTGGCTTTAAAATGAGCAGGTGCACCTGCTCATTATCATCGTAAAGTCCGGGAGTTCTTAAATGTTCGCTTCCAAAATCGATGGATTGGAAAGAATGGAGCACAACATTGGCCACCAAGGTCCCCTGACATAACGCCTCCCGATTTCTTTTTATGGGGATATGTGAAAGGAATCGTGTATAATACGCCACCAACCACAAAAGGAAATGTGAAGGAACGAATCAGAGAGGCCTTCAGAAGCATAACTCCCTATATGTTACGCAGTGTGAGTGAAGGATTAAAAAACAGAATACGTTTGTGTTTAGAATCAGACGATCGTCATTTTGAAGCTTTTTTTTGAAATTTTATAACTGTTTGTTTTACTCTTATGTTGACTTGTTATTTATTGTATTTCAATTTGGCACTATTATTGCACTGAATTTTTTTGAAATAGAGATGCTAAATTTTATAAGAACTCTTGTAATATACTGTTTTATTGTTTTATTTGATAATTTATGCTAAATAAAGACACTTTAACATTCAGATGACTGCCAAATAATCTTCATTATCATAATTTTGTAACTCAAAAACTAAAAGTTCATTAGAAAACTTCGTCTAGTTGGTTGTGAAATGTCAAAGGAAAAGAATGGAGAAACAAAAGTCCATTTACTTTCATTATGCCATCCTTTTCTGTCAAAATTTTATAGCCTTCTAAATAGTTTTCAAGTGCCCAGCACTAATGATAATAAATTTTGCTTTCTCAAAATCAGGTATTGTAACAGGTAAAGTAGATTACTTAATTCGTTTATGTCAGCTCAAATTCAGAAAAAAAATCAATTTTTCAAGAAAACGCAAAGACCAAGCTATAGGAATGTTTAATAGTTTTGATAGGAAACTAAATTCTGCATCTAATGATACTATAAAATACAGGGTGTCTAATTTAAATTAAAGGAGTTATTACTGTTTGAAATTTGCAATAATTTGGTGTTCATTTATTGACATTCGGAGAACAGTAGTTAATATTTAATACACACCGCAAAAAATCCAATGTACTGTTAGCCCACTAGCCAATTTTGGTGGTTGAAAAGGAACCAAGTGCTGAGATCTTTAAACATTTAATTTGATGCTGCATTTTCTCAAAATGACGAACATCTCAAGAACGGTACGGTTTAGATGCCATAAACCTTAGTAAAACTACCTTTACTTTTGTCCGTGGGTACCGAAAATACATTAATATACTATGTGTCTCATTTAAAAAAATACAACTTTAATCAATTTTATACTTTTGAGACCACCTGTATACAATGACAATAATTTTAAAATGTACTTCCAATAGACCCCCATCCATAATCTTCCGTGTCCAGTAACGTGAATTACCTTGTAGTGTTTTTTTTTTTCGAGAATCTTAGGCAGCTAAGTGGAATTGAACTACCCTCATAAGAACTATCCTGAACTATTCTTTGCTGACTAGCTAAAAACACTGCTAAACTATACCCAGCAAAGGTGGTTCTAGAGCTTCACGACCGAGACTGACATACTCTCGGTCTCGGTCTTGTATTTATAATTAAGTCGCAGCCTCGGTCTCGGTCTTGTGCATCGAGACCGAGACTGGCGTAATCTCGGTCTTTGTCTCGTAGTAGGAAATTAAGTATCGGTCTCCGTCTCGAAAAAGAGAAAACTCAGTTAAGTATGCTAGTACTTCTATTAAACTGTCTTTTTGTACTAAGAATAACTATACCCAAAACAGTATCATAAGGACCTGCTCGCCTGCCGATTATATAATACCTAATATCTTGCAAACAAATGGTGTTGTTCAAGGCCGAGACTCTCGAGAGTCTCGATTGGCAGTATCGGTCTTGGTCTCGGTTTCGCTTTCCATCTCGTACGATACCGAGACCGAGATTTATATGGTGGTCTCGTGAAACTCTAGGGGTTTCTCCTACCTCTAAATGGATTCTTGAAATGTATAACAGTTGGGCTATTATTTTACAGGGTGATTCAAAAGTACTTTGACAAACTTCAGGAGGTGATTGCTGATATTATTTTAAGAAGAAAATTTTTAATAAACGAGGGTCCTTAAGAGCATCGTTACGAAGATACAGGGTGTTAAAATTTTATAAAAAAAAAATAGTGTCTGCTCCTATGCCGCTTGAAAGGTTTTAATAAAGTTTTAGTTATTATTATTTAAATCTTTAAGTCTAATCTTTAAATTTTAAGCTTTATTTTTTAGATAGTTCGGAAGAAGGCAGCAGAGAAGTTGCTGAAACGTCAACTAGGTCGATTCGTCCGAGCCCTTTCTAAGGTAAATTCTTATTCGCAGTAATTTTACTGTGAGTAGTGCGAAATCCTTTCTCCAACAACGAACGAATCGGGCAAAAAAGTGGATGAGGCTTCACCCAAAAGTAAGTGGTAAAAAAACTAATTACCTTCATGCCCAGCATAGATTGCTTCCTAGTTACACGCTTAACTGCCTTATTTCCATACCTTCCAGCTAAGAAAGACATCTAAACTTTGTCTTTTACCTCTCATTGTCTAACTGAGAACTGAGAAAAAAAATTAATTATAACAAAAACTAATTAAGTAGTGGTACTAAATTAAGTAGTGGTACTAGTGTAATTTCCATCTGAAATATACAAAAAGAAACTAAGAATAACCAACGTCGGTCACTCAAAAAAGTCACTTTGTTTCTATTCCACCTTCTCTTGCTCAACTTCTCCCATTTGGCCATGTTTAAATTACTCGCAGCAACGTTTAATCTCTGCTTTAATTGCAACACATAACAACCTTTCCCTTATTCACCGTGGCCCGGAAAGCATAAATTGGGCCTAAAAAATTAACTTTAAAAGTAAAATCGGGTTCCAAAGCCGATTTTTTCCGGACATTTCGAATGCACATTGAAAACATTACTTCGCCCCGACCATATACTTCGCTGGCTTAAGCACTCGCCTGTTTATCTTATTGTCGCTATAAATTCAATCTTTTATGTTGCTAACGTTTTACTTTCTGTAATTTAAGATTTAGGTGGTAGTTTACATTGTTGGTTAGATTCCGTGCGGAGTTCCGCAGTTAAAGAATTGCCACCGGAAAGAGTGTGATTTGCGCTTTGTCTTCAAGAATATTCTTAGTGCAGTTTATTGGTGTCTACACGTGCTAACGATTATCAAGTTCTAAGCTATATCACGAGCTGATAAATGTACTTCTAATTTGAGTAAAAAGCCTCGCTAATCCGCTTTTAATGACCACAGAAACCAGGCTGTAGGCAAAAAGAGATTTTAAAGATTAAGTTGGACCCACAGAATTTTAACTGGCAGGCCATTTAGGTTCTTGGGGCTCGGGTATTGATTACTTTTGGGTCGCTGCAAGGGCAATCAAAACTATCCACTGACCTAAATTTACCTAATATTCGAAGCCTAGCATTCAGAAACTTCGTTACTAGGAAATCTTTATTGACCCCCATAAAACGGAATGTTCTCGTCTGGTTTTTGCTGGAGTATAGCGCCGAAAACATGATGGTCATAACAACGCCGAACCGCGATTACTGGCTCGTTTATAACTTTCAAAAATGCGTCCCGATGTCCAATAAATACTCGGACGATACGGTGTTTACAAAGGAATCGGTTTTACGAGGAAATTCCTATATAAATTTGGGGATTTTATTAGATTAAAGCAGCTCTTTGGATGCACTGTATGCTTTCCTGTAGCCTAAACTTTTGAGTTTATGTTCAAACTTGCTGCGTTTGCTTTGAATATATCGCCGAAGATTTATGGCTCTTTCATGCAAATTATTTTTCTAAAGGTACCTACCCTCGAACATTTCTCGCATTGTGTTCCTCATGCATTACCCACATTTATTAGACGCGCGTACTTAATCTAATTAAACAACAGTTCCACTTGCTGCTGGGTGGGGGGCTTAAAACGAAATTTGTGCGATTAATTATTCAGGCGGCCATCACTTGCACTAGAACAACTTAATTTCATGTAGCAGCCGATCTGAATATCGTTCAAGCGATAAATTTCATTTGTCGCGAGCTCAGAATGGAACACGCCTGATCAAGACCTGATTGATGTCCTGCAAACTGATAGTAATCCGCCAGTAATACACAAGGACTCTCAAACGCATTAGGGCATGTAGATAATTAATTAGCAGGAAACTTTGAACAGGTTAGAGCAGGTGAAATGATGTGGATTGCCATCCGCTTAACTCCGCAATTTATGTCGCTGGAATGTTGCCTAACTTTTTAGCTATCCAGAATCTTATATTGTAGCTATTTGAAATGAAGTAAAAATTAATTCGTTTTTTCTAAAAAAGTTGTTGCAGTTTAAGCTTGCTAAAGTCACAACCTTAAAAATAGCTAATGATTAACATTAATATTTATTAATTCTCCAGGACTGTTTTTAGATTTGTTTTTCACTTTTGTCTCAGACTATTTCTCCACGACCTAATATAAATCCCATGTTATCTATTGAAGAACACTCCAAAGTCAAGGGTTAACCCTGTTTTTTATTAATATCCTGTAATTAAATCAAGCACAAAATACTTAATAGAAAAAGAGGATGCCCAGAATTTATATTTGCTCGCGCAAAATTCTAAATTCTAAAAACCATCCTGCTAAAAACCTCGTAAAGTCCGTAGGTATTAATTGTTCTTTCTTCACACCAGAATACACACGTTAGCTAATGCACACACCAAGGTCCTCAATCAAACACTATGTAAATGATTACTTTGTTTTCATAAAGCAAAACTAAACCACACCCATGTAATTAGCTTAAAACAACTTACTTTAGGATACTCCTGTCAATCACAAAAGTAAGGAATAAATGACATCAAATTTAAATAAAGATAGAAATTAACAAACTCCTTACTTACTTTGACTAATGCCCGAAATATTGACTGTGAAAAGTCGTTTTGCTACCAAGTCTATAATTCATTGGGTTATTTATGGCATAAACCCATGCTATGGAATTTCTCCGGAATTACATCGATTGCGATTGTTTGTTTACTTATCGTCAAAACAAATTTGTCAAGATATGCCATTAAAACTTCGCGGCTGCCGACTTTTTTACACACAACACGTGCAGTTTGTATTTTGTTATTAAAAATACTGTGTTATCCTAACAAAAAAATGCCAAAAGTAATTAACACTAATCAGTAACTAAAAAAGTGATTAACGTGAAAAGGCGAATATGCATAAAAAATGCTACCTCCAATTCAGAAGAGACCTCCCCCAGAATTGCCCTCTATGACATAGGTTAAAGTTTCCAATATTTTTGGAGTAAGCATTTACTCTGCTCTTCTCTATACCTACATCTTCAGTTATTGGATGTTTGAGGACTGGAGATAATACCTATGATTCCAATGATTCCATGCTAATAATGTTTGATATCAGACACGACACACGAAAACGATGCAATTCTAGAACTATTGATACGTAAGTAGATAGGTACCTAATTCAACAAACAAATATTGCTTTTTTGTGTGCATAACGCATGTAATCAATGAAAAGAATCAGACATAAAGATAGCATACTGGTTGGATGGACAATATTTTACGGTCTCCATATGAAAGAATGTACCTGCATTACATAAAAAATTAATTAAACAGTATAAAGTTGAAACGTTCAAAGATGCAAGTTTCTTTTCAACGTAAAATTCCTGGGTGGAATAATCCTAGGAAGAACGAAGAATACTAAAATCTAAAATGATTCAAGCGCATGCGCATTGCGGCTTAGTTTGTAGGGCGATTTCGGATGACAAGGTAAGGCAAGCACTAATTGCACTGGTTTTTTCTATCTTCATCTAATCTCTATGAGGGAAAGAATGAAATATTGTTATGAACGGCATGCCAGCTTAAATGAATTATATACTGCTTGAAATCTCCTCAAAAATCAAAACAGTCCAGTTCAGTCTAACCTCACATTATTATGTATTACTAATCTTTGTTTTCCAAAAAAGAAATTAATAAAAGTATGTACACAAATGTAAATGAAACCAACCAGTCTAGATACATTCGTTCTGAAGACATAAGGTATTTTATTACACCTATTATTGGCAGGGACAAGTGTAGTTTGCCTTACTATTTAATCAGCTAAGTAATGTGGATAGAAAATGTTAACCCCTGGTACGGTAGTGGATATTTTATTACCTACCTTCATCTTCACCATTCGCATATTCCTCATTCTCATTTTAACTGTGGAGACAGAATTCAGGACCAAAAGAAGTAATTAAAGTACAAGATAATTGGCAAGACATTGTAATTGGCCTCATAATTATCTCTTTTAATTATCAGTGTCATAATTATTATGACCTAGAGCCTAGAGCAGATGATATTTAAAAATTTTAGTATACTATGTACTGCCTGATCACGGCTCAGGGCTCTCAGCCAGGCCTTCTAAGTTAGTTCAAGTAAGCCATGTCACAACGTCATTAGGGTTACCTACATATTTTAATATCCACATATTATATTTACATAAAAATAGCATGCCCAAGGGGTAAACCATACCAAAATAAATCAGTAAATAGGCTTCCAAATGAACAAGCAAGTAAGACTAGAAATTAAAGGGTCTTAGTGCAGTTAGAAAAAAAGGGCAATTTCTTTACGAATCTGTGATGATTTCTCCTACACCCACTTTTCAACATCTTCATATTAACCCTATTTCTCCACCATAAACACTTGGGAGCAGGCTCATGTTCAGTACTCAAACCAGAGGTTTCTATCCACCACCTCAAGCATTAACAGTTAGGTTTGCATTTATTTATCAAGTTGCAAGGCAAATTATTGTAGGATTCTATAACTTTTCTTACTAAGATAGAAATGCCACTTTAAAGGTGCAAACACAAAATCGAACTCACTTGTAAAATGTTATGATTCGGCCTGTAACATACCTTAGAGCAATATCCTCATCTAGTTTGAGAAAGTCCACAAGTATTATTCTCCACATGTCAAGGATAAAATTTAATTGGACATGACTTTAGAGCCCAAAAAATACTTAGTATGTAATTTAAGGCCCGTGAAAGCTATCACAGTCTCACAAGTCAACAGTTTTTCTCGAAGTATCGACTATCGATTTACCTAATACCTTACCATTAACTACTAGCAATTGCCGATCACAAATGATTTATCCATAAGAACTTTATAAAGATGGCCAAAAATTTTACTATTGAAGATAACTGTTTGAGGTAAATGTTGATTTTCGAGAACCTACATTTGGTAACAAAGCTTGTGCTCGCAATTATTTCATTCATTTAAATATATCTTAGCATGGCAAAAAATTTTTAATGCAATAACGTTTTCGCCAAATAAGTAAAAAGAAGGAATGTGCAAAAATTAAAGATTTCAGAAAATCTATAGAAAACAAGATATATTTATTGAATTAATGAGATATTTGAATACTGCATTTTCCTCCAGGTTTTTATTTCTTGAAGTTGACATACTCTGACTAATAATCACCCTACTAGTTTTATAAAGTAATATTCTCTGATTGAGCTACATTTTATTAAATTATATACCCATAATTTACTGCTGAACATACAATTTTTATAGTATAGAACGATATGTAGATAACCATGTGGAAGTTACTTAACTTCAGTGAAGAACCTTGTCAGTGGGCGAGAAAACCATATCTGGGCTGTGAAAGTGAATTCTCGCGAGGAACTGTTAGAGAGAATAAATAATGCAAGTGCTGAATTAAGGCAAAATGAATTTGAAATTAACAGAGCTTCTCATGCAGTAATAAGGCGAGCACGGTTATGCATTAGACAAAATGGCGGTTTTTTGAACATTTGTTGTAGGTAAACAGTGTCCTTCATAGTAAGTGGTTGCATTTTTAAGAAAGTTTTTTTTTATCAATTCAGTTAGTAGGTATTAGTTTAACTATTATTAGTAGTAATTAAATTACCGTATCATACATGTTTCTATTTAAAAATTATAACTTTTTTTACGATTTTAACCAAACCTTTTAAAGAAGAACTTTGAAAGAAGTTACATTTTGACTGTGATATTCAGACAACACCGTAAAAATTACACACAGTTATCATTTTAAATATGTTGGTGCAAATGGGGATCCAAGATATTTTCCTAAATATCTCGAAAACGGTTAGAAACACGAAGTTCATACAAGAGCACAATTTTTCTTCCAAATTAAACAGGGAGTAAAAATTTTAAGAATCAAACAGTTAGGGGCGTACTATAGAAAAATTTTGGAGCCCATCTATGTAGAGCATAATCAGCTAACCCTATTCTAATTTTGAAGTGATTATCTCAAAAACTGGAAGAGCGATGACAAAAACAACATATAAATTTTTAAAGTTTAACAACCTGTATCTTCGTAATAAAGCCTTTTAGGACCCACATTTATATAAACCTTTTGTCATGTTTTTTCATATAGAATAGGCAGTTAAATTATTGCACGCTAATTTCGGAACACCCTGTATAACCGAAACAACATACAATAAATAAAAACATCGAGAAACAATATTTAAAAAAAAAAGATTTAAAGGGTGTAAAATCAAGAAAATAAAACGAAGATTCGAAAAGAGAAACCTCCGGCTTTAACAATTGGTAAACAATAAAAAAATAAAGAAACAAAACTAATGTAGATATAGTCCTGAAGATAAGAAAACTCATCCAGGAATGAAAAATGATGCCGAAGAAAGATGCCAAAGAAGACAGATTTAAACATTACGAATGATATATTAAAGAAACATTATTTTAGAAAGTACGAAAAGACCTAAAAATTGAAAGGGGCAAAGAGTAAGATCGAATAAAAGGGCAATCAAAAAATATTAAGGATGAAAAAGATAAAAGTATATAAATCTAAAAAAATAAAAAGCTATCGTAAAAGAGAAACCTTAAAGCATTAACACTTATTTGTAAAATTACAATTAGATTTATAGACAAACTGGTAGACAAAAATAGCTTTTTATATATATTTTATTACTAAGTTCTGAAATGAGATCCGAATACTAAGTAGTTAAAGTGATGATTGTCTCCATGAGTGCACTATGTTCACATTCACAAGCGACAAAATTATGCGATGACCAACTTCCTTTCTTCTCAGTTCACAATCTCTTCACAGTTTGCAGTTTCTTCGAGGTCAGAGAAAGCACGGTATTGCATTTTTCAGTTCAAGTTTCCACGTACTAGCTGTTGGTTGACCGAAATGATATCCTAACTCAATTTTCTGAAGACGTGTCGGACATCTTTTACTCACTCTGTATTAAAGTGACACCTTTGGCGGGGTAGAACTAAAAGTGCCCAAGGATAACAACTTTTGGTAAATTTCGAAACAACCAATTTCCTAATTCGAAACCAAATGAAACTGGTGATAGATCATTAAACTCTATTTATTTTTCAATTAACTATTACCAGCTTTACGTTAGCTACATAGTTCCTAACACCATATATACTAAAAGCAAGAGAATATCTGTGTCTTGAACATTTCTTGAAACTTATACATGCAAGCATTTCCCGGCGACATTTTTGATCTTTAGGCAGTGAGCGATTTCATCATTTTCATTTTCAACAAACGAGGATTCTCAAAAAAATTCTTTAATTATAAGATAGACAAAATGTGTAAACATAGATATTTTTTAAGCCACTTCTCTTTTAAAAAAAAAATCATCCGTGGAGCTAAATTCTAATTAGATAACGAGTCAAAATCGGTCGAAAGAAAAAGAAATTAATTAAATAAATTTACTAAATATGCATTTTTTTCTTACCTTTTCAATCCCTTCCCTACTATGCTGTCTATTATTTGGTCAGTTCTACTCTCAAATGATAAAGTATATATTACTTATAAAATTAGCTATCAAAACTTCAAATCCTCTCAACAACTTTGCTTTATAGTTAAATAGAACGTTGATATTGCAAAATCCTTTGAAACTCCCTACTAAACATTCGTCTTCCCTAGGCCGTTACCCTAAATTCATTCGGCTCTATTGCTAAGTAGTAAAAGTAAAATATGGCTCCCAAGAGACAAACTTCGTAAGAATTTAGACGTACTCGTGATTTATCATAGACATCGGAGTTTTTGTAAATCAATAGAAAGAGCCTGGTGTATACTTCTCTTTAAAAAAACGTTATTTTTTTTTACCGTTTTTGGTTTAAGTTATTCCCTGATCACTAAAAGAAAATGATCATTTTTGAATAATTTCATGTGCCAACATAAAATATACAAGCAGTAGCGAATTACTAATGTATTCCATCAGCGTAAAAAGGGCCCCATATAAAAACGTGGCGCTTATTGTATACGGGTGACCCCATTATTCTTCGCCTAAGGCGTAGTTCACAAGTTGGAAGAAATAAATAAAAAAAAGATGTGACCAGCGTGAACATCCATGAGCCGAGCCCTTTACGTTTCCGTGGGACTTATCTATTTGTCTCGGGACCGACAAAGAAATATTGAGAGAAGGTTTAATAAAACTTAAATCGATATGTCTATGCATTCTTTAGGCTTCCCGTCACTCGCCTTCCTCAAAATTGGACGCGGCGCGAAGTTGGTGTCAACTCTAAATTAAATATTTCAAACGACGGACGAGTGAAAAGTTTTCAAAAATAAAGAAAATGTAAAATTTACGTCTTTTAAAGAAACTCGCTACGGTCTTAACTTCCCCCAAAGTTTTTATTTCGTCACATCTCCAGTTCCCCATCAGGCATTTCTACCCTTGTCCTCGTCAATTTTAAATATCAATGTAACGCCACTGGTAATTTCCAATCTGTTCCAAGAAGAGCGTGCATTTACCTATGTAGATTAATGGTTCTTATAATATCAGAATATTGGCGAACTCGAAAGTCTCATTATTTAAGGAAAATTGAAGTCCGCGCTATTTGCTTAAGACGTTCGATCGCAAGGATAATAAGCCTTTCAAGGCAGAATAAATCACTTCACCTTAATTCTTAGTCTAGTTCATTCATTATTTTCGCGCCTTGTTTATCGAGCGGGGAGAGCGATGATTTCTAAAAAAAATAAATTGGACGGATCCCCGCCGTTTCCTTACCTTATTAACCAAATCCCATTTTAATTAAAACATGACGTAAAATATGCGCGGTGCCCAAAAATTGCTTCTTCCAAGATACCTTTTTGGGCCTCCAGAGTTTTAAGAGGAATTCGAGTTGAAATTATTTTGTGGTTTGGAAGAGTATATGAATGACTAACATCCTAGTACTTATTTTTTTTAAAGCATTTAGTAGTAAAATTCATCGTTCTTCCCAAAACTGCACCCTCTATGTATACTTTTATTGAGACGGTTTATCTCCGTAACAAGGTGGAGGCATCGAGCAAGTCGTTATTAGTTAAGAGTATCCCCGAGGAGACATTGCTTCTACTTGGTGCGACTCGAAATATATCTTAGAAATGTTTCTTGTCAGAAGCAAGTTTCCCTCGGGACTCCGTATAGTTAATTGGCCGGGAGGTATTACGGACAATAAGTAGATTTGGAGGAGTTACTAGGAGATAAAAAAAGAGCACTGAACGTATTGGATCGAAAAGACTACACCATCGGGTTTTGAGATATGTGAGGTAATTAATTGATTTGGACTATTCGCTAAAATGTTCTAAAAAATATCTTGTTTTCAATAAATGCAAAGATAAGAAATGTAACCCCAAACATATAATTTTGAATGTAAAGTGTTGAGGTTTTGTTTTACAATCCACAAGATCTGAAAGGACCAATTTGTATTAAAATTTTCTCCATTAAAACCTGTATACGCAAGCTCTGTTTTCACCATAAGATTATCACCACAAGAAGCAGCTGGAACTCAAAAAATAAAAAGGCTTATTTTTTTCAATTTTTATTGCCTTTTTAATTAATTTTGCCCATTTTCTCTATTAAGAATATGAAGATATTGAATTAAGATAGTGATTAGATAAATGCTATGTAAATTCTGGTTTTACCATGGGATTTATGAGTTCAAATAGCAGTTCACTTCGTCCATAACCTAACCCAAAAATTTAGAAAAGTTTTTGCCTAATTTTCTCTTAAAAATGCTAAAGTGTTTTTTAACAAAATTTAAAGAACCTGAAAGGACCATTGTTTTTTTTATTTTATTTATTATTTTTCAATTTTTGCCAATATTCTCCATTATGAACCTCTACAGGGTTCTTAAAATTAGCCGCAAATCATTTGGGTCTCCTAAATCGTAAGGGATACAAACTCGAGTAACAAGGAGCAAAGATAAAATTCCCCTTGTTTCAAAAATATTCCAATATTATATAGTTGCGACGTATAAACGTGCGTCGTTCTTGGACCTTCTTGAATATACGCGGG
Source organism: Taphrorychus bicolor (assembly GCA_951812265.1). Lineage (NCBI taxonomy): Eukaryota > Metazoa > Arthropoda > Insecta > Coleoptera > Curculionidae > Taphrorychus > Taphrorychus bicolor. The sequence goes on along the minus strand of OX638297.1, from coordinate 57,377,165 downwards.
GTTTTTTTGGGGTGTGGTCCTTGGTGATGGGAAACAAAAAAACACAGTGTTTTTTTCTTTTCCTCAAACTTCTATTGTGCTAAACGTTTCGATGCCCTATGGCATCTTCATCAGTAGACACAAAACACTCTCACACGGGAGTCGTGGCTGATGAACTTTCCTTCTTTTCTTGTAATGTTATTTTTCTCAAAAGTGTGGTGAAAATGTGATTGTGAATGTGAAAAATTTGATGAAAACTCATGCGTATCTGCATGTCTGGCTACTGGCCGTGGCGTTACTGCTGGTCATCCGCGGTTTGTTGCGGCGGGAGCCTGGCATGTAGCTCAAACTTCACCATCACATTTCCACAAAAACTAGAAAACCACACGCTGACCGATAGTAGGGTGCTCGTTACGTCTTTCTGAAGCACTTCAGGTGTTGGTTGCCATAACTTGATGCCAAGACTGACCACCACGAGAAACCCATTTTCACCAAATTTTTGAGAAAAATAACATCTCAAGAAAGGAAGGAAAGTCCATCAGCCACGTCTCCCGTGTGAGAGTGTTTTGTGTCTACTGATGAAGGTGCCATAGGGCGTTGAAACGTTTAGCACAATAGAAGTTTGAGGAAAAGAAAAAAACACTTTTTTTTGTTTCCCATGACCAAGGAACACACCCCAAGAACACCCCCCGTATATTCCAATATTGTTCACTTGATGAAAGTGTTTTCTGTCACAGCTTTTGCCAAATAAAAACCGTACTTAATCGGCTTTTCAGTGAGTCTCTAATAATCTTAGCTAGTAAATTGACTTTTTTATTTCCATAGAATAATTCCAATATCTTCGTCTAATCTAATTACTCTAGGACCTTATACCGGGTGTCCGGCAGAACCCTGGACATAGGAAATTAACACGGGAAATCGGGTTTTATTTTTTTGCTCCTGTAATGTTTATTTGATTGAAAAATTTTAGGAATGAAGTTGTAGAGCTTATGGTCAGCTATCATCTTTAATTTTTTCAATACCTCAGTTTTGGACGTTTTTTGGAAAAACGCCTTGAGTGCAAGAATTTGAATTTGGCGCGTCACCCCCGCCATGCATGTGCTGTGTCGCCAACATAATAATTTCTTATGTCACAGTCAGAGCCGATTTTCCTTTCTTATTTATTTTGAGGGACTATCATGTAGTAATTAACGTAATTATGCAGTGAAAATTAACCGACGATTATGTTCTTGAATCATAGGGTAAGTAAAAGTTACGTTTACTATTATCATAATTGGTAAAAGGAATATCATTCCAATTTGTATATGGCTGGTTGTCTAGTTCATTTTGGTTTGGCAATACGACAACCACAATGACATGACGATTTGTCTCTTGTCACCAATTATGGGTGTTCGTTGTTGTTGATGTTATTGAGGTGAATTCATCTATCTCCAAATGTTTTACTTAAAAGCAGTGCTGTGTGACGTGAGGCCCTATCCTGCATATAAAAAGAACCCTTGCTAAGTGCTGGATTCTTCTATGACAGACAAAATCTCCTTGGAAAACCAAATACAGTGCGTTCCAAAATGCGAATCCACACATTAACAACTTCTCGACGTTGATCTCGGTTGTCCTGCACTGTATGTGGATTTTAGAAAGTCCAAACTCATTCATTTTGTTGATTAGAGGCACCCATTAATCCAAATTGTCGTTGATTTGGGCACTACAAAACCTACATATAGTGCATGACAATCGGGACCAACGTCGAGCAACTGTAAACGTGTGGATCGGCATTTTGGGGAGCGATGTTATAGGTTAATTTTTCATTGATGGGGCAGTTTCAACGCCAACAAATATGGCAATATGCTTCGCAATGACATTTTGCCTGCTATAGAAGCCATCCAGCCATGCAGGGTTTTTTACATGCAGAATGGGACGTCGTGTCTCAGCTGTCGTGTGACACTGCACTACAAAATAGACGTTTTTTTAACGAAACAGTTAGTGATAGGTGGATCGGAAAGTTTGGAGCAATTAATTGGCCACCTCGCTCTCCGGATTTGAATCCGTGTGATTTTTTTGTTTGGCGATTCATTCAAGATCGTCTCTACCAGAGAAATAAACAATATGCAAATGTTCAAGAATTGAAACTTGCCACTCAAGAAATTTGTGGTCAAGTCACGGTTGTGGTGTTGGACAATACATGTCGCAATTTTGAACATAGTCTTGCATATTGTACCTTTGCAGAAGGTGGTCATTTTGAATAATTTCTCTGGCCACATCTAGCCTGGAATTTTATTTATTTGTTTATTGTTCTTGTTTACCTCTTTGTTTGATGTTAAACACATGGATGGTTGTTCACTTTCTTTGTAGTATGTAATTACATGGTTCTTTTAAGAGCCGTCAATCCGTATTTTCTTTTCGCCAATTCCACGATAACTCAGTTGTAGAGTACAATCACATTTCAAGCTTGGTGCTTGGTTTGCTCAACAAATGTATCCACCCAACTTGCCGTCCTTAATAATTTTTAACCTTAACCTAGCTTTCAGCTTTACCAATGATAAAGACAAGATACATATCGTCGATCCGTTGTCTGTTGCTAATCTAAAATGAATTGAGCAACCAGCCATACACAAATTGGAATGATTTTCCGTTTACTAATTATGATTTTACTTAATTATGAGATTATGAGTTTACTAATAACGATTACTAATTATGATTACTAATTATTAATTATGATAACGAACGATAGCCGGAATAAGCTATCCCCCCTCAAGCTGTCAACGGCCTCTTTCTTAGAGGGCGGAGGAACAGCTGAGGCAAGGGCACCCTTTTGTCCTGGGGTTGAGAAATCGACTCCGAAGGCGGATGAACAGCAATGTCAACGGTATAAGGATATGGAAGGCAACGGGAAACCACCATATTAAGGGTCCACAAGGACATCCCAAGAAAGACGAGTATGGCACAGGTTCAACAATCAATGGCCCCTAGTCCGCGGCAGACCTTGAATGGTCGGGGGGTGCTAAGAATCCCCGCGAGGAAAAACAATGCTAGGACCCACCCGAAAGTGGAAACGATTCCAAGACTGGGAATTGGTACATGGAACGTAAGAAGCTTATACGCCACCGGAAAAGTGGACAACTTGATAAAAGAGATGGAAAGATGTAACATAGACATTGCAGGCCTAAGCGAGATCAGATGGCCAGACAGCGGAAAATGTACAAAAGAAAAGGCGACGCTTTATTACTCGGGAAACAACCACCCGCACCATTACAATGGAGTAGGCTTCTTAGTAAATAGACAGACCAACAAAGCAGTAAAAAACTTTGTAGCATATTCAGATAGGACAGCGCTCCTACAAGTTCGGGCAGATCCGGTTGATCTTAACATAATTCAAATCTATGCACCGACGAAAGATAAACCTAATAATGAGGTAACCCAACTGTATAAAGAAATAAAAGAATTAATGCGAGTTGTCAAGAAAAACGAAGGACTAATAATTATGGGTGACTTCAACGCCAAGATTGGACAAGGTCGTGTTGAGGATATAGTGGGTGACTTTGGGCTGGGAGACCGCAATGATAGGGGAGACATGCTAATTCAGTTCTGCCAGGAAGAAAAACTAGTTATTGCAAACACATGGTTCAAACTGCCACCAAGAAGACTCTACACCTGGCAATCACCTCAGCATACGAACGAACACCCTATAAGAAACCAGATAGACTTCATACTGATCAGTCAAAGATATAAGAATGGCCTACATGGAGTCAGAACCTACCCTGGGACTGATATAGGGTCTGACCATAACCCTGTACTGGGAAAACTAAAAATAAAACTAAAGAAAATTAAGAGTAGAACAACCAAGAGAATCGACATAAGCAACTTAAAGAAACCTGAAGTACAAACAAAAATTAAACAGAAAGTAAACGAGGCAATCGCCGGAACCTCGTCACTGAACCAAAGCCCAGGCATCATAGAAGACACCTGGAACAGCTTTAGGAAGGCCATAGTAACTGTCACAAACAACGAAATAGGCCCTCCAATCAACAAAAGGAAGAAATGGATGACTGAGGAAATATTAGCACTTATGGAGAAACGAAGACCATTTAAAAACAGGGACGTGACTGAGTATAAGAAAATCAACAAGGAAATACGAAAAGAGATCCGTAGAGCCAAGGAACAATGGTTGCAAGAAAAATGCTCAGAAATAGAAGAACGGGAGGAGAGACATGACCACTTTAACACACATAAATTAGTGAAGGAAGTTACAGGCCGAAAAAAGTCTTGTAACATGAACAATATTGTGAAGGACAACCGAATCATCTCCGATCCCAAGGACCTTCTTCTCCATTGGAAGGAATACACACAGCAACTATATGCGGAGAAAAACAAAAGAAATTTCGCAGAAGACTATGAAGGTGAACCCTCCCCAAAGATACTAAAATCAGAAGTCCTCAAGGCAATTAAACAAAGCAAGCAAGGAAAGGCAGTGGGACCAGACGAAGTTTATATAGAGATAATAAAGCTGCTAAATGATGAAAACCTAGACTCCTTGACAGAAATATTTAACAACATATATGAGACGGGTGAAATACCGCAGAACTGGCTCCAGTCGATTTTTGTTCCGATCCCAAAGAAGCCAAATGCAAACCATAGTGACCAGTACCGAATGATCAGCTTACTGAGCCAGGTCTTGAAGCTTTTCCTAAAGATAGTCCATACAAGAATTTATAACAGATGCGAAATGGATATTAGTCCTACCCAGTTTGGGTTCAGACAAGGGTTTGGCACACGAGAAGCACTTTACAGCTTGACCGTATTACTTCAGAAATGCAGAGATCAGCAAAAGGACGTATTCATGTGTTTCATAGATTATCAAAAGGCGTTCGACTGTGTCAACAACGTTGAGTTAATCAAAATGCTTCAAGACAAGAGGATAGATAAGAACGATGCACGTTTCATAAAGACCCTGTACGCAAATCAAACAGCATCGGTGAAAGTGGGCAATGAAACTACACAGAAATTCCCGATAGAGAGAGGGGTGAGACAGGGTTGCGTTCTGTCCCCCCTACTTTTTAACCTATACTCTGAAGCAATCTTCGAAAGAGCCTTGACAGATACAGAGGACGGCATTAAGATTAACGGACAGGCCGTTAACAACTTACGCTATGCTGACGACACAGTTATAATAGCGGATAGCCAGGAAGCACTACAACGTCTCATCATAAAGATATCTACCGAAGGTGAACGACTCGGCCTAAGAATTAACATAGACAAAACGAAGGTGATGATGGTTAGCGGAACATCAAATGTGAACCTGAACATCACAGTGAACGGTAAGAAAATCCAACAAGTATCAAAATTTAGATATCTGGGAAGCTGGTTAACTGAAGACTTGGACCCAGACGTAGAGATACGAAGCAGAATTGAACAAGCCAAGGTAACATTTATGAATATGAGAGCACTTCTCAGCAACAACAGCCTTAATTTGGCATTACGGTACCGTTTTGTAAAATGCTACATTTACTCTGTACTGTTATACGGAGTAGAGACATGGACAATAAAGGCCAATGTCATGAACCGACTAGAGGCCTTTGAAATGTGGGTGCTGAGAAGAATGTTGAAGATTCCGTGGACGGAACACGCAACGAACGAGGAAGTACTAAACAGAATGGGTATAGAAAGAGAACTGCTGCAGACAGTAAAAAGAAGAAAGGCCGCATACCTCGGTCATATATTCACAAATTCCAAGTACCAGTTCCTACAGTTGATTATGGAGGGAAAAATCGAAGGAAGGAGAGGCATCGGGAGAAAGAAATTTTCGTGGCTGAAGAACATAAGAGACTGGACAAACCTCGATGCCCAGGCACTTTTTAGAATCGCACAAGATCGTAGCGAGTATGCCAGAATAGTCGCCAACATTCATTAATGGATACGGCACCTTAAGAAGAAGAATTATGATAATAAAAACGTAAATTTTACTTACCGTATGATTTTAAGAACATTATATTTTCTTCAGGTTTTCGGTTAATTTTCACTGCATAATCACTTTAATTACTACATGGTAGTCCCTCAAAATAAATAAGGAAGTTGGCGACACTGCACATGCATGGCGGGGGTGACTCGCCAAATTGAATTCTTTGCACTTTTCGAGGCGTTTTTCCAAAAAACAGCCAAAACTGGGGTAATGAAAAATTTACAGGATGATAGTTGACCATACGCTCTACAACTTTACTCTTAAAAGATTTTCAATCAATTCAGCCGTACAGGCGCAAAAAAAATAAAAACGGGCACCCGGTATAAGCAATATTTGAAGAACTGTATATGAACCTGAAAATGCGTCATTTTACAAACATTGTTTTATAGGAAACAATATAGAAACTCCTGTAATCAGTTGCCAATTAAATTTTGATAATCAATAATAGTGGCAACAGAAAAGTCATGAAGATGATTGTTAAATTTCGGAAGAAAAGCATCAAAGAACAGAAGTATTATCTGCATTAAATATTCCATCTTTTCTGTTGAAAATATCAAGCCACATTGATAACTTTTTCAGTTGAACACTTGGTAAGTTTAAAGTAGTTTACTTTTAACACTTTAATTTTTATAGAGAACTTTAATTTACCTTAAAGCAGCTCTTTTGACACTAGTGTTTAAAGTAGTTCATTTAAAGACTAGTGCCATAAAACGCAATTTTTGCCACTATCTTATCAAAGTTCTAAAATGTATGTGTCAATATTTCGGCAACTAAACATTGCGAAATTGCAAAAAGGTCTTATTGACAGCAATCGATAGACTATTTTTTGAAACTTAGTTGTGACCTTATCGCTTTATCCTCGCTGTTTTATCTATATATATTTTTTTAATAATTTTCAGTCAGAGTTCAGTCAGAGTTTGCAAAGTCAGAAAAATTGAAATATTTTTATCACTTTTTCGCTTTCATTGGTGTTGCTATGAAAGCAGAGCAATGCTTTGTAATGATATTATCTAAAATCACTGAATGTTTGGAGCTAATATCAGTGCGTAAGTTTGTTGTAACATCGTAAAATATCGCATCTTAAAGCGTTTTGAGACTTTTAAGACGTTTAATGACAGCCTGAACTAACCTGAACTAATAGAGAATTTTCTCAGAATCATAAAATAGGTACTGAGTTTTAGACTTCTGTGATTTTATACGATGTATTCTCTAAAAATTTCAAGTATTGCATTTTTAACAATTTTGGAACGCCTTACAGGTTTCACGCTGTTTTCTAATGGGTTAGCGCCAAATCCAGAATTATTTTATCAGAAATGATAAAATATTGCATTTTTAAGCATTTTTAAAGTTTTACGACAATTTTTTTAATAAAACAATGAATCAAAAATAAAAAGAAATGCTTTTCTCAAAACAATATTAAATTTTACCATAAAATCGAAATCGAAATAAAATGAACATAAAATGTCAAATACTGCATTTCTAGAGACTCAGATAAAAGTTTTTTCGATTTTTTTTACTGGTTTTATCCCAAGACAGAATTTTACTAGAAAAGATAAAATATTGTTAAGTATTTTAATACATTTTAAGAGGTTTTCCGGTGTTTTCTATTAGTATTAACTCAAACAGAGACAACATATAGTTTTACGTGAAACATCTCAAATAACCTCACAAAATCTTGCATTTTAAAGCATTTTTGAAGTCTTGCGACTATTTCTTTGATGGAAAAAAAACAACTTTATCTCTAAACATTTAATTTTACTATTAAAGGTCAAGTATTGCGTTTTAAGGTGTTTTATTATTATTAACTAGTTTTATAAACAAGCAAGAAATTTTACCAGAAATGTTAAAAACTTTATTTTTGACATTTTACGACTGTTTTTTTTTTGGATAAAAAAAATGCTTTTTCTCCAAACATTGAATTTCCTATAAAAGGTCAAATACTGCTTTTTAAGGCGTTTTGATACAAGTGTTTTAATACATTTTAAGACGTTTTCCGGTGTTTCCTATTAGTATTAACTCCAACAGAGACAACGTATAGTTTTAGGTGAAACATCTCAAATAACCTCACAAAATCTTGCATTTAAAAACATTTTTGAAGTCTTGCGACTATTTCTTTGATGAAAAAAAAAAACAACTTTATCTCTAACATTTAATGTTACTATTAAAGGTCAAGTATTACGTTTTAAGGTGTTTTGGGACTTTTTAAGACCTTTCTCGATGTTTTTACTAGTTTTATCCACAAGCAAAAATTTTACCAGAAATGTTAAAAACTTTATTTTTGACATTTTACGACTGTTTTTTTGGATAAAAAAACTGCTTTTTCTCCAAACATTGAATTTACTATAAAAGGTTAAATACTGCTTTTTAAGGCGTTTGGAGAATTTGAACACGTTTTTCGATGTTTTACTAGTTTTAGCAGCAAAACACAGAATTTTACCAGGAATGTCAAATATTGCGTTTTTAAGTATATTGTCTTACAATCATTTCTCTGATTTTTGCTATATCTTGAATCTCTTGAATTTCACTATAAATCAAATTCACTATAATATAAAACTATAAAAATTACATTTTGCATTTTTAGGCGTTCTGAGATTTTTAACAATATTTTCACAATTTTTTTTTATTTGCCAAACAGTATTTTACCAGGAACGTATAATGTTGCAATTTTAAGCGCTTATCTGAATTTTTTTTTATGTTTTCTATGATTTCTGTTCCAAACGTTAAATTTTGTTATAAAAAGTCGCAAGTATCATATTTTTACGCGTTTTGAGACATTTTGAGACTGCCACGACAATTTTATACTGGTTTGTAACTATATACCACGAAATTATACTGCTACGGGATAGGGGTTCCAACCATTTATTCTATTCAATAATTTTAGCCAATCAAATCAATTATATTAGTCAATTAAATACACACTTTTATTTACTTTTAATCATTACAACACGATTAAAATACAATTACTCTCTACTAACAATTCGCACTGTTCGCTTGTCCGCTTATTTCGCTTATTTACTACACTGCACTATCGATCCCATCTCGCGCGGCTCGCTGATTTATATACCCGGCCTGAACATACTCTCGTACTTTCGAGAACGGAGGCGACTGTTCCCGGTTCTCGTTTATTCTTGATGGTTTCCCGGGATCGCGATCGGCGCTCGGAGTTGCCGCTTCAGCCCGAATCTCTGTGGACCGACGGTCGGGCGTAACATTGCCCCCCTCTTAGCTCTAATCGTCCCGATCAGAAAAATCTCCACACCTGTAAGTCTTTAACCGTTCAAGATGAACCACTTTCATTTCTGCTCTAGGGGTACATTGGATACTGTATACCACCTCATTGAACCGTTTGATGAATGCATATGGACCCTCATAACTTGGAGACAACTTCGGAGACTTTCCTTTCATCATCTGTGGATTATACACCAAAACCAAGTCAACTGCGTCAAATCCTGCAGAATTCGCCCGTAGGTCATATCTGGCCTACGGGCTTTCTTTACGGAGCATTTTTTACGAGGAACGTCAAATATGCGTTGTGTTATCATAGTTACCTACTATGAAAAGACATGGGAAGAACAAATAATGTTTGACGTGTTTGGCAGATTCTACTCAGGAGCGTACAAGTCATAGCGCCGTATAAATCATGCCATAATCTAATAATACAATTTGGCTGAATTGAATTAGATCAAATTGTGAAGGTTTTGCTGTAATGTCACTTTAAAATAATTTCAGTTCTCACCATGTTGAGGTGATATGTCAATTACACTTTATTATCTATGTGAATCCCAAAAAAATAACTTATAGGGATAAAAATAGTGGCATCTTCTAAAATAACTATAGTTTTTATTTCCAATTAAATTAACAGAAGCCAGTTTACGTTAACAAAAATAGCCTTAATGACAATTTCTGTAGAACGCCAATAGCACATATTGTCTATAAAGCTCTTGTAGGACTAAACTTAACACTTCATCTTCTATGGCACAAGTTCGATGGAAAACAGTTACATACCGTTTTTATCTTTTTAGAAAGAGTCTTGTAGTTAATGCAACTGCACCATCATTAATAAAAAATAAAGACATGTTCTAGTTACAGCCAGAAACCTAATTCTAAAAAGTTATATACGGAAAGAATTTATGGAGATGGTAGGCTCATAATGTCCTAATCAGAGTTATTTGTAAACGTTTTTCAAGTTAAACGCAACATGCTAGCAAACAGCTTCCAAATCCTTTTTTTAATTAAAGTTAATTCTAGTTTTTTTCCAAGAAAACTTTGTTTCTTATCTGAGTATATCTAAACAAATTTCTGTAACCTCCCTTGTGTTACCTATTTCTACGTTATAGGTTTTATGCCGGTGGGGAGTCAGCATTTGCCTATAAATAATGTTCTCAGTCTCTCTCGTAAAAGCTGAATACGACAAAAAGAAAAGACACCCATAAATTCTCCACGGGTGTCAAAATAATTGAAAGCCTTGAAATTGATCGCGAAATGCACTAATATAAACTGTAGCAGACCCATTAGAAAGAAAAACATACATCGCTTAGTGTATTTCTGCACAATATTAGGAGTCGTTTTGTCATTTATCAAGGTCTGTCGCGAGCGAATTCAAAGGCAGTATTTTACTTTTTCTGGTTCCGCATCGCGCAGGAAACCACATAAAGAGCAGAAATACAAAACAGACATTTGTCAAATTACGAGAAAGATTTTCTTGGATTCATATAAAGCTTTTCCTGCCTAGCGGGTTTTAGCTGAAACATTTTTGTTGTGCGTGAAGATTTCGTCCCTGTCTGCTTAATCGTCTTTTATTAGGGTCACGTAGGTATTATGGGTAATGTATGGATCATCGGCCTAATCTATCGTGTACAGAGCGTCATTGTTAACACATGTCGAATAAACCTGCATAAAAGTTTCGTATGTTTACTATTATCTGGCGGAAGTAAATGCAGACAAGTCCCCGATATACGAAGAATAATTGAGCAAAAAGACTAAATGCACTATGCTGTCTCCATTCGAAAGTTCCACAAAAGAGGCACAGCTGTGGCGAATCGCTCCTTGAGAGAGAATTCACGGGCAAACAATTTTACAAGACCCGATTGATTTTTACATTGTCTACAAAGTTTCGCTCAACTTCGTATCTTAGTGAAACAAAGAGGGCAGTCACTTAACACAACTTTACCGATCAGGTTAGTTAAAGGCCGATTTTACATTTGGTTGGTAAAAGTCACACATATCTGAAACCTCACGATAATGCAAAACAACGTTTTGACCGGTTTACGGCTTATTCCAGGGAAAATGCGGCGCTAAACGTCCCTAGAAATATCCATTCATAGAGCCAGTCTAGCCGCAAACCGGGCATGCAGGAAGAAATATACGAGCAGGATTCCGGATTCACTTTGCCAGCGACCATTACACTCACAAAACGTTAACTAGTTAAAGGATTAGGTCGCTAATCGTACATGAAAGGGCCCAAAGAAACTGCGAAACTCATTTTGGTTTGGGATTGTAAATTATGGGGATTATCGCCGTCGGCTTTCCGGACGGGGGTTTCACATAATGAGTTTTGCGCAATACAAGAAACTATGAAGATAATTTGCCTTTTGGGATGGAATATGTTGTTGAATCTCTGAAAAAAAAGACCACATGTATGTTATAACACAGTTTAACATCTTTTGAGATTACACAAAACCTTTTTTAGTCCTAATTTGGTTTTATTTTTACATAGTGACCATAATAATTGCTTAGTGATAGCAATATTGAAAGAAGAAAGAGAGAGATGAGAAAACCTCGGTTTCAAAATGAGTAAAGATACTAGACCTACGATATACATGTTTTTTTAATTAATAACATAATATTCTTATCTATTTAATGTATATAGTGCCACATTGTGAACCCAGCCGTTCAAGCTAACACTGTTTGATGCTTGAGTGCCGTGACGACATTTTTATGGAGAAAGTTGCTTACCTTTTTCCAACTTCAATCAGAATTACTGCCATTGCTTCGAGTAGTTGCCAGTTATTTATGCAGTACATCCCAGCGTTTAAAATATGGCAATCATTTTATTAGAAGAACAGTGAAAAGATAATATTCAAGTTATTAAATACTTCAGTCTGTCGCAATGCTAATAAAATTCTATTATTCACTCACATCCAATATGTTATGCATGTTTTGCGAAATAACTATGAAAACATGAACTCATATGCAGTTTTTCTTTAACTTCGTAATAGGAGAATTTTCATCTTCCATTGCAAAATGATCCTAGACGTATGGATAGCAGACTAAAAGCTAGATATATTTTATTTCCTGAGCTAAGTGGAACATCAAACACTCAAACTTCTTACAAAGTTGACAGCTGCAAAATAGCAAAAAAAAAACACTTAAGACAGAGGACACCTCTCGACTCAACAGATACCGGTGGCGTGGCTGGTAATTGTCTTATAAAAGCATGTAGGAAAAATCTACAGTGGCGAACAGAAAGGTAAAATGGCCATCTGCCATGCAGTATTTTTTAGTTTTAAACCACGACACACGGTCTCCAATTTGTCGACCAGCCAAAGCTGTACTGATGAGGGGATGAAACCTCGAAACTGGTATGAATTTGTCGATCAACCCATCGTTGATCGACAAATTGGTGACCACCTACTCTTTACACTTCGTTTTGTTCAAATAAACTACGAGGTACAGAGCAATATGGGCTGCTTCTCGAACTGAGAACCATCTGCCATGCAGTATTAGATCTAATAAGCTGCTGGATGTCGTCTGCTCTGTACAACATCTCACCGCTATTCCATAGCTTTTTGGCTTTAAACCACAACACACGGTCTCCAATTTGCCGACCAGCCAAAATTGAACTGATGAGGGGTAGACCCCGAAACTGGTATGCAGATGGGTTGATCGTGACAAATTGGTGACCACCAACTCTTTACACTTCGTTTTGACTCCGATAACCTGCGAGGTACAGGGTAATATGGGCTGCTTCTCAAACTAGGAGCCATCTGCCATGCAGTATTAGATCTAATACGCTGGTGGATGTCGCCTGCTTTGTACATCTCACCGCTATTCCATAGCCACGACACACGGTCTTTAATTTGTCGACCATCCAAAGCTGTACTGATGAGGGGTAGACTCCGAAACTGGTATGCAGATGGGTTGATCGACAAATTGGTGACCACTTACTCTTTAAACTTGGTTTCGGTTCCGATAAACTGCAAGGAAAAGAGCAACATGGGCTGCTTCTTGAACTGATAACCATCTGCCATGCAGTATTAGATCTAATACGCTGGTGGATATCGCCTGCTCTGTACAACATCTCACCGCTATTCCATAGCTTTTTGGCTTTAAGCCACGACACACGGTCTCCGATTTGTCGACCAAGGAAAGCTGTACTGATGAGGGGTAGACCCCGACAGTGGTATGCAGATGAATTGGATGACAAATTGGTGACCACCTACTCTTTACACTTCGTTTCGATTCCGACAACCTGTGAGGTACAGAGTAATATGGGCTGCTTCTTGAACTGGGAGCCATCTGCCATGCAGTATTAGATCTAATACCTTGGTACATGTCGCCTGCTCTGTACAACATCTCACCGCTATTCCATAGCTGTTTGGCTTTAAGCCACGACACACGGTATCAAATTTGTCGATGAGGGGTAGACCCCGAAACTGGTATGCAGATGGTTTGATCGACAAATTGGTGACCACCTACTCTTTACACTTCATAAAAAGTTAAAAATTAGTAAATATCAATGAGTTAGGCTTCAACCGGCAGAAAACACAAGTTTTTTCTTAAAACTCGTTCGTATGGTTATACCTCCCTTTTATACTTCCAATTTTCTGTGGAATAGGTGATAGCAATTCTCTCAATCACCACGTCATCAATTTTCAGTTTACGCCGTGGATACCGCTACTTCTGTCGCTGCTGCAGGTTAACCAGTAAAAATGACTCAAAAACAATGATTTTTATTATTTAAGCCATTTGAAACATATTGTCGCGAATTGAAATTTATTAATGCAAAATAATTTTAAATTTTAAATAACTATTCTCTAATATTTCTTGTCTTATAACATTGTTGCATACAAACCATTATCTTGAAGGTAATAAAGCCACGTGCAGCTGAGGTAGGCATAAAGTTATAGTACAAGGTTGGTATGCGAATTGTTATCTGGAAACGAGGTTATAGAAATCCATTAACGGATTTAGTTCTGTCTGAAAGTTTACCAGCAGTCACAAAAAGCCATTTGTCAGACCCCAGTCCGTTTTTGTTACCTTTTAGTGTTTTGCATTGTTCTAAATTCTCTTGTGGCACTCTTTAGTAACGTGATTAATAATTGAAAAATATTAAATTTTATAAAGTTTTGGATTGTGTTCCTAGAGTAAAACTCTCAATTAAATATTGTATCAATTAAACAGGAATTTACAATGTTGTTCTTTTATCATGCCCATGTTGTAAGTTTGCTATCCGATATACTTTTATTCTCTGTTTATATTTTAACTCTTTATTTAATTTTAAACTTAGTTCGTTTTATTTATTATTTATAATAAACATTATATAATATTTGGAGTTGTCTTTGTAGGCTCGATCCTGCGGCTTTAAGTTGCGTGTCAAAAGTTTCCTAAAACTGTGATATAAACCCTACATATGCCTATTAATTCTTGAAGCACGTGACAAGATCTATTGAAATAGCCAAAAATATATAGGATAGTCCATTTAGGAAAATACATCTATATCTGGTCGCCCTGCTTGTAGCTGCCTACAAGACTCCTCAACTAGAAATGGCGATAAACGAGTTCTGAGATCAAAGTTTAGAATTCAAAAGAGGCTGACAAGCAAAAAACTAAAAAACAAAATAAAAAAATTATAGCACAAAATAACCTATAAAATTCAAAAACAATTGGTATTAACAAAATAATAAAAAAAGGCTATTTCGAAACGAAATGGAACAAAGGATATATAAACAACTAAAAACGGAAACGGAACGCGAAAAAAAAGATTTCGGCTCTATACCATCGTCAGTGCCCAAAATTCGTCAATTTAAATATTTTTCTAGTTACAGCAAGTTGCACTGTATTGAACAGGTAGGAGGTAGGTGAACTTCTCAATAGGTCAGACACGTGAGAGTCATTATTTTCAAGTTAGGTGTCAATATATCAAAAAGCACTATCATTAAGTCCAAAAAGAAGTTTTCCTTGTGGAAGCACAGTGTGTTTCATTACCTTTGATAGCATTTTGATCAGCTGTAACTTTTTTTGTTTTTAAATATATTGGATTGAAGCAAAAACCATATGGCATAGTTGACTAGCAAGTTTTTCCTGTTGGAAGAAAAGAACAAAAGGCCAATGATTTCGAGAGATCTTAACCTAATTTTTATTTATTTTTTTATTGGGTATGTTGTTGGATATTTGGATTCTACTCAAAATTCTAAGTATATGTTATGAAGCATATTCTATATCCATCTTCAACTGTTTCTGAGAAAATGGAGTCTGTATAAGTTGATCATTAAACATTCAATAATAAATCAAA
This sequence comes from Taphrorychus bicolor, assembly GCA_951812265.1. Lineage (NCBI taxonomy): Eukaryota > Metazoa > Arthropoda > Insecta > Coleoptera > Curculionidae > Taphrorychus > Taphrorychus bicolor. Next base: position 57,361,719 of record OX638297.1, on the reverse strand, counting down.
AACAAAGTATATTTGAGCGGTAGTATTATACAAATAGTTTTACAAATAGTTTTACAAACATTTAAAATTATCATAAAAATTGTTCTAATTGTCTGACATTTTCCTCAACATAACAAAATACAAAGGCTCGATTGTTACCAGCACGGCACAAGCAATGCTAAATTTCAGCTTTAACTAAGTGCAAAGTGTGCTATGAACAAAATAATTTGTTTACATTTTGACATATTGATACCAATATTTTATCACATTAACTAGGTGATTGAGTTTAATGCATGTCTATTTGATAATTACTTAATATTTTCAAAATGGTACGGTTTTGTATTCGGGAAAGGAGTGAGATGCTTGCGATTTACTTGCTGAAACAAAAGAGCCCAATCGCAGCGCGTGGAAAATATCGTAGACTTTATCCAGAGAGTCCACTTCCTTCGAAACAAATATTTGCAAGTTTAGTTAAAAACTGCAAGAAAACAGATCCGTGTTAGATGTTAGAAGCATACGTAGAAGTCGTAGGGTTGAAGACGCACAAAATTATGTGAACATACTAGGACTTCCGACGATCCATCGGCTTCAATTACTAAATTAATGTTCTCAGGAACTACCAGTTTCGCGCAGTTCAGTTCACAGATATTTGAAGAATTACTAATATAAAGCATATAAGTTTCAGAAAACCCAGAAACTAAGGGACATGCAGTGCCAGAGAAAGCATATTTTCTGGGGAATTCCTAAACAAATATTACCAAAAACCTGATTATAGTCAAAACCTGCTGTAATAGTCAAAACTCACGACACTGGTCTACGAATAATCCTGAAATGATTCATCAAATAAAATGTCAATGATATCGGTCTGTTTACGTTTGGTGTGGTGTGATAGACCGATATATATATTAGGATGGGAATGGCAAGGATAATGTGGCAGCAAGATGGTGCTCCGCCTCAAAGCGTAATTTAACTTCAAAATTACCTTAATGTGGAATATCCAATTGGTTGCATAGGAAAATGAGGAACAATTTCGGGGCCACCAAACAGTCCAGACTTGATAATAATGGATTTTTTCTTTTGGAATAAAGTTTTTCGGTGTGCCTAAAAAAAGAGAGGCCACGTAAACGTGCCCGTACATAATTTCAGACTTATATTAGATAACGAAAACTAAACACTGCTAAATTCTGTACAGAAAATGTATGGTCACGTTACGTTTACGTGCCCACACAATTTCGGTTTGCCTAAAAATGAGAGGGTACGTATATGTTGCCCTACATTTGCAGACTTATAATAGACAACGAAAACTAAACACTGCTAAATTATGTACAGAAAATGTGTGGGCACGTTATGTTTACGTGCCCAGACATTACATTTTACATTTTCACATATTAAATTACATTTGATACATTGTACATTAAATACACACATTACATTTTTGGTATGCCTCAAAATGAGAGGACACGTAGACGTGCCCCTTCATTTTCACACTTATATTAGAAAACGAAAACTAAACACTGCTAAATTATGTAGAGAAAATGTGTGGGCACGTTATGTTTACGTGCCCAGACATTACAATTTACATTTTCACATATTAAATTACATTTGATACATTGTACATTACATACACACATTACATTTTCGGTATGCCTAAAAATGAGAGGGCACGTAGACGTGCCCCTACATTTTCAGCCTTATATTAGACAACGAAAACTAAACACTGCTAAATTATGTACAGAAAATGTGTGGGCACGTTATGTTTACGTGCCCAGACATTACATTTTACATTTTCACATATTAAATTACATTTGATACATTGTACATTACATACACACATTACATTTTCGGTATGCCTAAAAATGAGAGGGCACGTACCCCTACATTTTCAGACTTATATTAGGCATCGAAAACTAAACACTGCTAAATTATGTAAAGAAAATGTGTGGCCACGTTACGTTTACGTGCCCACACATTTTCGGTATGCCTAAAAATTAGAGGGGACGTAAACGTGCCCGTACATTTTAAGCTTATATTAGACAACGAAAAATAAACACTGAAATGTGAGAACATATTTTGTAGCGTTTTTTTTTTTCAGAAAGAAAACCTACTGGCTTTCCTTTCATTCTTTCATAAATCACCTGTAAAATACCGCTTTATTTCCAAAGAAATATGACTACCTTGGACGCCATGTTTGTTCACCTTGATTATCGTTTCTATGCGAATCTTCTACTTAGAGCTCTATGGTTAGAAATCCTTTGAAAGTTGATTTCTTTTGGACATTGACATGTGTCTATGGGTTGATTAATTATTTTGCTGTCGAAGAGCATTGCCAAGTTTCACCAATATTTCTACTTAGATTCCCTTATTTTCTTCATGTGCTCTTCTAATACTTTCCCTAAATTTAACTTTTATTTAGCAACAATGGTAGAATTTTCATATTTCGCGGTTCATTTTCCTCTTCTTTTTATTTCGCCCTTTTGACATTTTAATTTCCGTTTTTTTACCAATTCTGAGCCCAGGTGGTAAAGGTAAAAACGTTTGATGGTCCCTTTTCCATCTTGACCACTGTCCAGGGAACATCGGACGTGAGCCTGTCTCTAAACGGCTACAGCCTAGCCATGTGGCGATTGTGATATATTCTCATATTTTGGGGTAAGTCTTCCTTTAATTAATTTAAACTTATCTAAGCCCTTATTTGTTCAATTATCATGTACGAAGTTTGAGTAATAAAATTCAATACCTCCCTTTTTTTGGATCTTCCAAGTGCCTACCTTTCATCTTGCACGTGTGCCGAAAATGGAGCTGTTACTGACGGTGATGGCCCTTAGGTTGTCCAGCATTACCACACATGATACACTGATGCTCTACCTTGACTAGCAAGAAAGCACTACAAACTGGCCAAGTACTACAACTGGTAGGAGTAGATTTAATAACCAAGTGTACCTGTACTAATCATAGGTAAGAACTAACACCATAATAAATATACGTGCCTAATTTTAATAATTCCTGTTGGTTTTACTTTGGTTTGATCACCTAAACAATATGAACATCAATTACTTTCTATGATAATGTTCTCAATTTTAGTATTATAGCTATATCTGTAACATAAATTGAGTGGCGCCCAATTAACAGGTCTAGCTTATCTAATTATACTAAGCTTCAACCCTTTTTATGTCATTTTGAAACATGACCTAGCTCTCCACCTACCCAAAGCTGCCGTTTGCATAGTGTGTGACTTTGCTAACTTTTACTCTTTTAAAATAAGTCACAATTTATGTTACGAAAGCACGCGACACTTGTAAATTTTGTACTGAAAAAAATAAGGGTACCTTTAAAAATATAGTGTATAAAACATCATGCGATAATACTGAAAAGCTCAGACAAAGAATAATCATTGCAATTAATGAGATGAAGGAAAATTCAGAAATGTTACTAAACGCAGTAAATCATACAATTAGAGTGTATGAAAACTGTGTTGAGGAAAATGGAAGACAAGTAGAGCAATTGTTATGATAATTTGACATGCTTAATTAACTATTTGTTTAATACCACCACTCAAATTTACTTTGCTTTGTATTTACTGTTTTATGTTTATGCATATGGCCTACTTATATGCACCCCATTTTCTCAATTTCAACAGTTGAAGATAGGTTTATGGTATGCTTTATAAAATATACTTTTAATTTGGGTAGAATCCAAATATCCAACAATATACAGGGCGTTCCATTAAAAAAATATAAGTAAGGTTAAGAACTCTCGAAATCATTGGTCTTTTGTTTTTTTTTCTAATAGAAAAAAACTTGCAATATGGTTTTGCTTCATTCCGATATATTTAAAAACAAAGACGTTTCAGCTGAGTTTCAGCAAAAAAAATTTTTCAATGATCCTTGTCCTCCTATAAAATGTAAAACCTGCTTCAAGGTAATAATTTGAGTATTATTAGTGGCTTAGAATTTTATTTTTTAGTTTTTAGCTTTGTTTGGTCAAAAACCAATTTCTCACAATTTAAGTTTCGAAAATTCAAGGAGACTTTGTAAATTTTCAGAGATCTTTTTTTTCGTTGGAATTCCTTTTCTAAGAAACATTTGTAGAAAGCAGTTAGGAAAAGTTGTTTAGGTTACTAATCAAAAAGTAGTTCAATATGGCAAATTAAAAAAATTAAAAATCTGCGTCTACCCTGATTATTTAACTTTTATCAAGTTTTAAATTTTTTTCAGTAACAGATATACATATAATATGTTAAAAAAATAATTTGTAAAAGTGAAAGGTGATGGGTGGTCGACGATCTTGAAATTTGCTATAGAGGCTTTCCTAAGGATTCTACCAGAAATTGTTACTTGACCAAGCAAAGTCAAACCATAAAAACTGAAAGTTTAAATTGGCATTTTTATACTTTTTTAAGAGATGTTTTACCTATCCCGGGACACACTGTGGTACGTTCTCAATGCACCTGAGGCTGAAAGAAATTGCATGTTTATTAAACTTGTGTTTTATGCGCCTCAAAATTTTCGAAAAATCAAGGAATTCCTGGAAATTGCCTTAAATCCTTTTTTTCGATAGAGTTCATTTTCTATGAGATATTTGACGAAAGCAGTTAAGAAAACTTGTTTAGAATCAAAAACTGGGACAATATTCCAAATTAGAGAAACATCGGCTTAGTGGGATTTTTCAACTTTTATCACATAATCAATTTTTTGTCAGCCCTTCAGTAACATATTTATGTCAAAAAGCATTTTGTAAAAGTGAAAAATGATAGTCGATTGAGGATTTTGAAATTTGATATAGAGGCCTTATGACGATTATGCAAGGAATTGTTATTTGAAAACAAAAATTTTAATTTTAAATGGGCATTTTTTTACTTTTTTTGAGAGACATTTTACCTATTCGGGGACACATTGTAGCACGTTTCCAGTGCTACTAAGGTTAATGAAAATTGCATGTTTATTAGATGTAAGCTCCATGCACTTCAAGAGTTAAAAAAATTAGTTTTTTTTTATATGAGACAATTGACAGAAAGTAGTTAAAGAAAGTTATTTATAATCAAAAACTGAGTCAATATACTCAATTTCAGAAAACGCAGCCAACGGTTAATATTCAACTTTTATCATTTTTTTTTTAGCTTTTTTGTATTTTTTTAAGAGTCGTTTTATTTATCTGTAGACACACTGTAGTATGTTTTCCCTCCTACTTAGGCTGATGTAAATTGCATTTTTACTCAATTTGAACCCTATACATTTAATATTGGAATATATATAGGACATATATATTGGAACAACTATAATCAACAGTATTCTTGGGTGGATAGAAACAACTTTTGACCCATCGTTTTGTTTCCCAATTTGACGAAGTCTTAACATAAATAAGATTTATTCCCTCCCTTTTCCCAGGAAAAAGCGTAGATTTTCGCCAAGTTCATATAGACGAAGAAGGCCGAAAGCACTAATCTCCATCCCCATCAGGCCGTGCTCAAGCAAACACGCACAGAATTTATTTTTAGTTTTGGTCCAAAAACTTTGCCAAACAAGTTCGGCCATCACGTTAAAGTGTCTAACTTTCTGGAAAAGCTTATTTCTTATTTAGGACATGATCGAGTCGAACGTTTGCTTTCTCCATTCGGTCTCTAAGTTATTTAAGTTTTAAGGAAATATTTAGTGAGGGGCGATAGAGAGAGTTGTCATATATTGATATATCTATTTGACAATTCCTGATCCTCATCACGTTCTAGAAACTTTTATGTTAAATTGGTAATGTTAACTAAAAAGAGTTTCGACGTTTCGGTCCAATTAGAGCTGTCCCTAACATCTTTTCGTAGCGAAAGTTTTTGCTCCGTCACGTTACGATGGCGTCGAGTTTCGCCTGAACTTTGTTAACGTTATATTAAATTTCTGGGTCCGCAATAAGAATTCCCAACTTCATTTTCCTTCGGGAACATTTTTAATTCGATGTTTTACTCTTTGCAGCCTTTTATAATTATTACTTCTCTCGAAGAACAAAGATTCATTTTGGCTGGTGCCGTTCTGCTGACGAGCAAATTACTCCGGGCCCTAATTATTTACTTCCGGGCAATATACCACCCAAAGTTAACATTTTATCGTAAAATAAGCTGTTGAGAAAATCACCCGGTGCATTTCAACCGACACATCCTAGCAACGATAACGTCGAGCTCGGTATGTGTTTGTTATGGGGAAAGTTAGATTGGTATTATAGTAAAAGCGAGACCCAGATATTATTAAACTCTTAACCCAAGTTAATGAGTTATCAAAGTTTGCTGCTTCTTTATTAGTTCGTATAATAGCATCGCAAAATTGGCAGTTTCAGACAACCATTAACGGTTATGTCACTAAGTTTGCACTGAAACTAAAATGAAGATATCTCTTTATTTTCTTTTAGTTATCAAGGCATTATAATAATGTGTAGAATTTTAGACAGAGGGGCATAGGTATACTAATTGCACTGTCCTTAAGACAGTACTACCTTGACAATTTCTTTATGAAGTGGCTTCAAAGCTAAATTGTTTAAACAAATAAAAGAAGTAAAGATTATAAACAATCCTAACCTGTTTTTTTTCAAAAACACATAAAATGTACACTATGTGGCGTTTTGGATCAAATTCTGCTTATTTTAGTCGAAAAATAAATTGTACAAAAAATATAGATTTGACTCGGTTTTGCCTTGCGATTGTGGAGTAAAATTAAACTTTTGCAAAAAACTTTAAAAAAAAATATTTTAATGCATTTTTAGCCCTAATTCTTGCTGAATTTTTCCAAAAGCTCCAAATTAGAAGAAGTCATGAAATTGGATATGAGTTTTGGAAAGAAAAGAAGACATGATCAAAATAAATATAATTGTTGTACGGTGGATAGTTTGGTAAGGATCACTCAAACGACAATGGGATGTGAACCGTTATAATCGTCGACGTTTCGGCTCTAAAACAGAGATTTCCTGGGGACAATGTAACACTTGCCACTCCCTGTGCGTCAGACTCAAAATGGCTTTCCCAGGACATATCGTATATAAAGGAAATATATTAGTATTGCCACTATAGTGCGTTAATGTGGTTTGGAAAATGGAGGAGACGTAGGCTATCACAGTCAAAGCAGAATCATTCTGCTTTGGTAGACCCCCTGAGCACTGCCAACAGCCTCCTAGGAGGGTGGATGAGCAGAATGAGATCAGGGCATTCTCTTGCCCTTAGATTGAGAAATTGCTATTAGAGGCGGATAAACTGCAAGCAGTCAACGGCGGGGGAATGCAGAAGGCAACGAGAAACCACTGCACTAAAGGTCTGTCGAGACATCACTAGTAAAACTACTGTGGCAACTAATAGTGATATGGAAACAGTTACTAATCAGGGAATACGGAAACCAGGATTCGGCAGGGGAGATAAAACACACATAGACCACAGGGCCTCCCAGGTCGTAATCGAGCGAAATCCCTGTGTCCGAAAAGAAAAAATGTCTCTAAGAATATCAGAGAGAATAGTCAAACTAATCACCTGGAATATAAAAACTATGTTCCAGGCAGGAAAGATGAATAACCCATAAAAGAAGTGACCAGAGTCGGGATAGAATTAATGGGCATCAGTGAAATGTGATTGCCCGGCACCAGCATATCTACTTTTATAGACTTCCCCCTCAGGGTCCCCACTCAGGAAATCAGGAAGACCAACATACTCACGGAGTTGGGTATAAAGTATCCCACAAATTAATGTTACTAATTTTATACCAGTCTCCGAAAGGATATCAGCAATTCAAATAAATACTACTACCGTCGCATTAAATATTATACAAGTATACGTATCCACAATCGATAGTTTGGAGGAGGAGATCGAACAATTTTATGAATCACTGACAAATACATATAAACAGTTCAAAAAACAAGACATAACCCTAGTTATGGGAAATTTGAATGCCAAGATTGGTAAAGGGAAGAGCGGTGAATTCATCGGAGACTTCGGTTTGGGTGTTAGGAATGAAAGAGGTGAAAGGTTAAAACTGTTTGCGGAGGAAGAAGAACTGGTAATCCTTAATACTTTCTTCCGGCTACCCCTACGACGTTTGTACATCTGGATATCTCCACAAGACCAACTTGAAAATACTGGTAGGAATCAAACACACTACATACTGGTAAAAAAGAGATTCATGAATGGACGCTTATCTGTTAAAACCTACCCTGGCGCTGACGTATCATCAGACCATGTCCCATTAGTTTGGTAAATCAGATTAGGATTCAAGAAAGTCACCAAAAAGAACGCAAACAAACAATGGGATATGATAAGACTTAAAGACAAAGAAACAAAAAGACAGCGACTCAACTTTTATCAGAGAAAACAAACATCATGGGCGAGACAGGTAATGTGGAAGAAACACTAGAGAATTTATGTGGAACTTTTAATCGAGGAAATCGGATACAAACACCCGGTAGAAAATAAAGAGAAGAGAAAGTGCTGGATGATGGACGAGATTCTACAGCTGATGGAAAGAAGAAGGGAATCAAAAAAGAATAAAGGGGGGGTAATGGATAAAAAAAAGAAATACGAACGCCAAAAGAAACTTGGCTTAAAATGAAGTGCGAAGAGATTGAATTATAACAGCAGAGGTATGATCCCTTCAATATGCACAGAAAGGTTAAACAACGGCTGGCATTCAAAAAGCAGGTGTAGTGGGCTACGATCTCAGCAGGGGAACATCGCTATGGACAAAACTGAGGAAATCAACATCTAGATGGAATATATAAATAAGCTTTTTGATGACAGCAGGTCGATACAACCACCTAATTTCACATGTTCTAACAATTTGCCAATAACAATCAGAGAAGTGCAAAAAACAATAACACAATTAAAAAAACGGCAAAGCCCCTGGACCAGATACCACATATGCTGAGTTCATCCAAGGGCATCCAATACATAACCTCCACTTCTAACAACATATACTCAATTGGGATAATACCAAAGCCATGGTTAAAGCCAACATTTATTGCTTTACCTAAGAAAACGAGCTCTGTGTCTTGTGACGATTTCCGTACGATCAGCTTGATAAGCCATCTCCTGAAGCTGTTCCTAAAAATTATACATCAGAAAATTTTTAGGCTGTGTGACGAAGAAATCAACAATACACAATTTGGATTTCGAGATGCAGCCCATTCAGAGATGCAGAGATGTAAATTGCGATGTCTATTCATTGACTACCAAAAGGTATTTGATTGACTACCAAAAGGTATTTGACACAGTAAAACATGACAAGGTTATGGAAATATTAGCAGATATTGGGCCGGTCTGAGGATTATTGGCAATCTGTTCCGGAATCAAACGACTTCTATACATACCCAGGCAGGAGGTTCAACTGAAATCAATATTAAGTATTCAGAGAGATTTTTTAAGGAGGTTCTGGAAGATATTGATGCTGGAATCAAAATAAATGGAGAATGTATTAATAACATACGCATAAACATATGCATATGCATAAACAGTTTGAAGGAACTTCAAGAGATATTGGTCAGAGTTGCCGAAATCAGTCAGAGATATGGGTTGTCACTGAACACCAAGAAAACAAAATACATGATTATTTCCAAAAATAAGATCCAGGCCGAAAGACTGATTGTAAACAATCAACGAATAGAGAGTGAAAATATTTACCTATCTTGGAACAACTGTTAACGAAGACTGGGACCACACGTTGGAAGTTAGATGCAAGATAGAGAAAGCAAGAGCTGCAGTTCAGAGGATGGCTAGACTCTTCAGATATCATGATTAATTTATGCTCTTAAAAATCAGATTATTAAGGTGATATGTGCTCCCTGTATTGTTGTATGGAATGGAATCCTGGACCCTTCCGGACGCTGCATGTGGAAAAAGCGATGCTTTTGAGATGTGGCAGTATCGATGAATCTTGAGGATAATATGGACCGCTCATGCAATTAAACAACACGTATTTACAAAGATAGGGAAGGATAAAGAACTACTATTGAAGTTAAAAACATCCAAAATTTAATACTTTGGACACATAATGAAGAATAGCCAAAGATATGGAATGTTACAGTTAATTCTATAGAGAACGATAAACGGTAAACGGGGTCCTGGAAGAAGATGAATTTCGTGGCTGAGAAATCTACTCACATAGATGTGCCATGCTACAGTTTTAATCTTCTATCACCTAACACAACCTGGCGCAGTTTTTCGATAACTTCTTCAGTTATCAGCTAATTCAGTGGTAGCTGACTTTGGTCTTACTGAAAGATTGTCGTCTTTTGTGTTGATTCTGTCACGCTTGAAGTCTGCAGCCCATGCCTTAATGGTGAAAAATGATGGGGACGAACTGCCTGGTGTGGATTTCAGGTCAATTTTTATTTCTGATATCGAATAGCCTTTGATAAAAAAGAATTTTTTTCTAATTGTGACATATAAAGTGACAATTTTCAATACTGATGACAGTGACGTAACGCCCTACTTTTCGTAACCAGTTACGAAAAGTAAAATCTTTCGTAACTGGTAATGAAAAGTTCGTTTCACCACCAGTTGCAGGCTTCGGTTGTGGCACACCGTTGCTATAGTTTTGCGGTATTAAGTAGATACAAAGTGGTTTAAAAGTAAATATTGAAGTTTAATAATAATAACTCTCTCTTTCTAAGTAGGTATTTGTAGTCAAAATTAGAAAAAATCTTGTATGAAACACGTGACGAAAAGTTTTTTTTGTGTATCTCATTCAAATTAAGGAAACTCGCTACGCTTGTCCCGCAAACATTTGGATAATTTTGAAAAAGACCCGTCATTATCTTTATTATATAGAGTGTGAAACAAAGTGATGCAAAAATTTCAAAATTATGATGTTCTGCCATTTCGCAACAAGCTATTTTTTCCATATCGTTTTCAGGTCAGGAGTAAGCCAACATCCATATCTCGGGACCTTTTCGCCAGATTTTTTATTAAGGCACTCTGAATCTTTATACAAAGGAAAACGTTAGATGTGTGAAATTTTTGTTGCTGAAATTTTTAACTCGTCGTAGTTCGGAAAAGCGGTAAATAATCTTACTGCGTTCTCCATCATTTGTTGACATATTGCCTGTGGATTATTACTCATTCAAAAAACTTAGAAATAATTGCCGTTTTTTCTAGTATACTAGCATTCAAAAAATATGATACCATTATTGTTGATACTCGTGACTTGATATGATAATGATAATGTAGGTATGATAATAGGAATATTAAATAAAATAACCTTTCTAGAGCTAAAGGGAAATTGAGTGATGCCGTCGCAGATAGCCAACATCAATATCTCTAGACGTTTTTGTCATTTTTTTGTGGCATTAGAACTTATACAGAGGAAATCAAAATATTCTTATACATTTCGTTAGTATTTTTTTTTAAATCGTCGTAATTCGCGGGCAAGTTGGTGGATTATTATTTTTATTCTTTGGATTGACAGCATTATCTACCAATTGTTTCTCAACAAAGGAGTTTTCCAAAAGTGATTTCCGAATTACAGGTACGGAGTTGACAAAATTTTACCTATCGAGCTTCGTTAAGAGGTTACAGGGTCTTGAAATTAGAATTTCAAAATGCACATGTATTGATTATTCCGAAAGCGTAAGAGATATTTTATTGAAATTTTGTACGTTTTGACTGCTATATAAGGCGCACATTTTGATTTAACTAATTATTTTTAATTCCGCCAGTGGTGCGCATAACAGCACGTCGACATATATTATTTGAAAAAAAGTGGGACGTCACTGGGTTTTCGAAAAATTAAATTTAGTTTTTGAATGCCCATTAAAATACTATTGGTTTGCAACATAATTCAAGCCATAAATAATCGAATATTTTAGATATATCATCAAAATGAAATTATTCGCGGCTCACTTACATGCATTACAATGGTTTTTATTTAATTAATCGAAAACGGTGCGTCGTACTGAAAAAAACTGAAGAGGGCTCTTCTCTTTACAGCAGAATGGATATTAAAAAACTAGGTTTCATTTTGCAGAAAATCAGTGACCTGCTACTTTTTATTTGAAATAATGAAAGGCAACGTGCTGGTAAGCGCGCCACTGGCAAAAATAAAAATAAAGTTTTGTTGCAAAATATGCGCCATTTATAGCATTCAAAACGTAAAAAATTTCAATCAAATATCTTTTACGATTTCGGAATAATCAATACATAGGCATTTTGAAATTCTAATTTCAACACCCTTAAAATCGTCCAAAGAATATGAGATTTCATTTTCGACCACCCATTATAATTCACCCCGTATACTAATTTTGTCAAGTCCGTACTTGTAATTCAGTAATCACTTTTGGAAAACTCCCTTGTTGAGAAACAATTTGTAGATAATGCTGTCGATCCAAAGAATAAGATTAATAATCCGTCAACTTATCCCCGAATTACAACGATTTAAAAAAAATACTAACAAAATTTATAAGAATATTTTGATTCCCCCTGTATAAGTTCTAAAACCTTAAAAACAAAAAATGACAAAAACGTCTAGAGATACTGCGACGGTATCACTCAACTTCCCTTTACCTCTAGAAAGGTTATTTTATTTAATATTCCTATTATAAGTCACGAGTATCAACAATAATGGTATAATTTTTCTTGAATGCCAGTATACTAGAAAAAAACGGCACTAAGTTTTAAATTTTTGAATGAGAGTTGAAGCGACAAAAATATCACCCATTTTACGTTTCGCTCTGTATAAAAATACAGAGTGCTTTAATAAAAGATCTGGCGAAAAGGTCCCCAGATATGAATGTTGGCTTACTCCTTACCTGAAAGCGATAAGAAAAAAAAGAGCTTATTGCGAAATGGCAGATCGATCATCGTTTCGAATATTTTGCATCACTTTGTTTCACACCCTATATAATAACGATATTATCGTTTTTTCTTTAAAGTTATAGGCTTCCTTAATCTAGAGGAAATGAGGTTTCAGACCGTGCAAATTGTATTTAGAATAATTCATTGCTTAAAAAGTTACAGCTGATTGAAAATGACACGAAAAATTGTTTGTGTAGAATTTTAAGTTGAGCAGTTTAGTTACACTTAAATTATTCGAACCCCGAGTTCGCGACAATTGGTGTCTGAAGTGGGATTCCAGGGAGAATTTGAAAAATAGTATTGTTGAACTGTAGGTTTTTACTTAGTTATCGGACATTGCGTTAACGCCAGTGACTAGGAGCCGCCATAAGGTAATGGAGGATCAACTTGCCGCTCTGCTTACCCTTATGCAAGAGCAAAAGGAGAACAAAAGCTGCTCATAGCAAAACAAGAAAGATGTCATCAGGAGCAAAAATATGAACAGTATAAAAAGCAAAGAAAAACATCCGAAACAATAATGGAGCGATAATAAGGGTTAAAAAGCAATTCGTTAACGAAGGGCGACAATTTGTTAGTAACAACGTACAACGTATTAATCAGGACCTAGAAGCTGTCTACCAGGAAGTTCTCGAGTGCAAAAAAATGCAATAACAACAAATTGAGGGCGACAACTCGCTGTTGCTTAATCACATCGAGGCCGGAAACTTTTCATCCCATCCTCCTAAAAATGAAACTATGTGTGAGCTAAACAAGTTTTTTTAATAAGCGTCCAATATTCGAATCAAATTTTTTGTCATTGTTCGTTGTATTGAGCATTTCAAATTTTTTTTATTAGGTCCATAGCTCTAAATCAGATATACCTTTGTAAAACTGAAGTTTCTAGTTTCACAGTAGTTCGGGTCTAGCTCTCATTTACTCCGATCGTTAGGCAAACTAGCCATCCTCATCACTATTCTCTGCTGATTGATTTTTTTTCAAAATTTAGAAGGTTTTGATTTAAACCTATACCCTAAACGATCGGGTTCATTTAAACCATGGTAGTAAAGTAAATTCTTGAAATAGTTATTTTCCTAACTAGTGCGGAAAGTGATACTTTCCCGCACGTTGTCTGCCGATGCACGAATGACGCGAAGCGGAGACCGGGCAGCTGACGAGTGCGGGAAAGACACTTTCCGCACGAGTTAGGAATAATATTTTTTTCTAAGAGCCAACACATTGTAACAAAGACAAGGAATAAACATACAATACATAAACAACTTTATCTTTGTCAACAGTATGACAGCTGAATTAATCAACAATCAATTGGTTGTTATGACAAAAACTTGGTGTGATTGTTGGCGTGACGTAATGTTTCAGACATGAACTGGTGACTGGAATAAAAAGTACGTATTTTATAGGTATATTTTGTAACAAAAATAAATAAATGCAAGCATAATAGTTCCTTAAAACAGATAAAAATTTTTGATACGGCTGTAAGGCTGATGCACCTATCTACATAGACAGAACATAAAGTCTAAATTATATTATAAATCAGTCATTCTTTAAATATTTACTTTCACGCACGCCAAATTTACAATCGCGCACGCCGTGCGGGAAAGTAAAGCTTTCGAAAACAAAATGCGTGTGGGAAAGTGACATAATAAGCACGCTCGTAGAAAAAAGTATTGAACTTGAATGATCAAGACAGATTGTTTAAACCACTTATTGTAAAACATTGGTAACTTTACTTAACTTTACTTACCGGTAATCAAAAATCTGCCCACAAACGTCTAGAGGTACTATTCAAGGGTAAGGTATAACATAACAGAGAATTTTAAAATGCTTGCTTCTTTCAAAATTGTGAAAAGTTTCAATTTAACATTTTTGTGGCACTATTTTTGTTATCCATGTTACCCAACAAAAATTCAACATGAAACTCTGCTTGATTATTGTATAAACGAATGAGTTTCTTTTCCACCACTCTCGAATTATTCTATCAGAATATTCTATACCGCATTATATAAATTTTACACATTTTTATGAAGTTATGTGCGTCCTCCTGGCACGTGTACTATACTTAAAGAATAGTTAAATAGATAAATAAATACGTATCGAAAGGGTAGAAGTCCCAAATCTAATTATAGGCTTGAGCTTGGCTAGGTGCTAAGAGAAAAAAATTATCCTGAAAACTGAACGTCTTTTTTTCTTGTTTTCTGATATTGTCCATTTTACAATTGTCCTTTTAGATAAAATCGTTTACGTCGTTAGACCTAAAAAATTATAAAATCTAAAAATAATGCAACGACAAAATGAAATACAAAATTAGCTCATTTTTAAACCTGTAAGTTTGCAACTACGGAAACGGTGAATTGGCATGTAAATAAATAATTAATTATTTAAATAAACTTCCATTGTTCAAATAATTAAACAATTTCGTAAAAAAAAAACGAAAATGGATGTTACGAATTGATTACCCAACGAAAATAAATACGTTTTGTTATTACAAGCTTATGAGCACACAAATATTTATTGTACTTGGGTAGTAATAAAACAATTCCGTAACAACAATATGCAGACATTTTATTTTAGTATTAATACACAATGGCTAATATTATTTAGTTATGCATAATATCCTTTTGCAGAGTTGTTAAAATAACCAAAAAATTATTGTGTATGAGCAAAGCCTCAATAACACCAAATTGTAAAAACGATTAGCCCTAAAAGAATATTCCATTTCTGAAACGTAATATGCAACTTCCGGCCCTTGGCTCTTTCCATATAAATAGGGTATTTCCCAAACTACCCAGCAAACAAAAGCGAGTCGAACGGAGATAAAAAAACAACTGCCCCTAGGGGGAGCTGCTGCTTTAAAACGTGAGCTCTGGTTTTGTGTTGTCGATGGCAGTGCGGTTAATATTGCAGGTTGTGTAATTCAGATTTATATTTTTTAATGTGAATCATTTGTCAAAGGAAGGATCGAGCACCAAAAAATATTTTTTGAATAAATAGAAAAGAGTATATTACATACCGAGGTGGAACGTGTTTCATTATTATGTAGATTTTTTGTTTCAAAGGTTCTTTTACTTATGTGACAAATTTCACTCGTATCAACCATCCATGATTTCTTCAATCCAATAACTTCTCACGTCTTTGTTTGTTTCTCTTTGTGTCCATTTCATGATAATTGCATTTAACTTCTATTGGTTCAAATTTAGTTGACAAATATTTCTATTATTTTATTTTTCCTTGAATATAAAATATAGAGGACTTGTGAGAGAGCCTCCTCCTCCCAATCTCACTCCTCCTCTGAAACCTATGAGTGCGTACACTCCTCCTGCTCCGTTCGATACAAAACTACCATTACCCTCACCATCATCCTTTACTTATATAAATGTTGAAATGAAAGTTGTGGTACAAGCAACAAGTTTAGAGTTCTTATAGTTGAAAAGTTTTATTTACAAAATGTCATTCTCTACATTTGCTAGTCAAAATAATGTTTACTTGTCAAATAGTAAGAAAAATGGGGTGAGTGGAACAACCAACAAAGTTTTAAATATTGTGAATACCAAGTTTTTTTTATCTTAACAGCTCTTTCACAAAATTTGTTTTAACTGGAATTATTGTAAACGACTTTTCACCCAAAATAGTAGGTAATTGGTGGAAGAAATGGATTCTACATGACTCTGAGTGTAGATGAGTGGATAAACTTTCGCAAATATGAAGGTGTAATTGCAAATTATTTCTACTATCCTGGTGTTGATACGTCTCTAAGATTCAATGTGGAAACATTACTTTAAGTATTGAGAAAATTAATCAATTTCCAGTTCTGATTAACAGATTAACAGATTCTGATTATGTATATCTTGGTCATCCATTGATAGTTTGTGGAAACTGGAAAGATTTGAAAGCATATAAAATTTCTAATATAAGAGAACAAACCTTTAAGAATTAATTTAATGTTTACAAAACAACAACTGTAAAACAAATTAGTGACTTGCTTACCAATGCTTATAATGTTTTAAATGCAAGTGAAAATCCAAATAGTGAGAATGTCAGCACCGTGTTGGAGTTTCTAATATTATATCCAGACGAGTTAGAAAACCGACTGCAGAAGCATGAAACAAAAAGGAAATATTATAAAGAAATATGTGACTATTAGTGAAAGTAATAATAAAATACATGTGCCAAGGACGTGGGACTTTACATATAGACAAGCGCGAAAAAGTGAATATCTTCAATTATATTGTGACAGACTTCGATTCGAAAAAAATTGCTAGCTGTAGTTACATAATCAACTCTATGCTAAGTGTAGATCATAGAAATACAATGTACCTAAGCTTATGTAATAAGAATTAATATAATAAAAACTAAACTGTTCAACTTAAAGTTCGGCACAAGCAATTTGTCGTGTCTTTTTCAATTAGCTATAACTTTTTAAGCAATGAACTGTTTTGATGAATCAATTTGCACAGTCTGAAACCTCATTTCCTCTAGATTAAGGAAGCGGATAATTTTGAAAAAAAAACCGACAATATCTATATTATATAGGGTGTGAAACAAAGTGATGCAATAATTTCAAAATTTTGATGTTCTGCCATTTCGCAATAAGCTATTTTTTCCTTATCGCTTTCAGGTCAGGAGTAAGCCAACATCCATGTCTCGGGACCTATTCGCCAGATTTTTTATTAAAGCACTCTGAATTTTTATACAAAGCGAAACGTAAAATGTGTGAAATTCTTGTTGCTGATATGTTTAAATCGTCGTAGTTCGGAAATGCTTAAAGAATCTTACTGTGCTTTCCCTCATTTGTTGACATAGTGTCTGTGGATTGTTACTCTTTCAAAAAATTAAAACATAGAGCCGCTTTTTCTAGTATACGAGCTTTCAAAAAATATGATAACATTATTGTTGATACTCGTGACTTGTAATAGCAACATTAAATAAAATAACCTTTCTAGAGGTAAAAGGAAATTGAGTGATGACGTCGCAGATAGCCAACATCAATATCTCTAGACATTTTCGTCACTTTTTGTTTCTAATGTATTAGAACTTATACAGAGGGAATCAAAATACTCTTAAAAATTTCGTTAGTATTTTTTTTTAATCGTCGTAATTCGCGGACCTGTAATTCAGTAATCACTTTTGCAAATCGCCCTTGTCGAGAAGCAATTTGTAGATAGTGCTGTTGACCCAAAAATAAAAATAATAATCCGTCAACTTGTCCGTGAATTACGATGATTTAAAAAAAATCCAACGAAATTTTTAAGAATATTTTGATTCCCTCTGTATAAATTCTAGTACCGTAAAAACAAAAAATGACAAAAACGACTAGAGATATTGATGTTGGTTATGTGCGACGGTATCACTCAATTTCCCTTTACCTCTAGAAAGGTTATTTTATTTAATATTGCTGTTGTAAGTCACGAGTATCAACAATAATGGCATCATATTTTTTGAATGCTAGTATACTAGAAAAAACGGCACTTATTTTTAAATTTTTTGAGTGAGTAACAATCCGCAGACAATATGTCAACAAATGAGGGAAACACAGTAATATTCTTTACCTCTTTTCCGAACTACGGAATGATGCCAAGATACAAGAATTTCACACATTTTACGTTTCGCTCTGTATAAAATTTCACAGTGCTGTAATAAAAAGTCTCGCGAAAAAGTCTCCAGATATGGATGTAGCCTTACTCCTGATCTGAAAACGATAAGGAAAAAAGAGCTTATTGCGAAATGGCAGGACATCAAAATTTTGAAATTTATGCATCACTTTGTTTCACACCCTATATAATAAAGATATTGTCGGTTTTTTTCCAAAATTATCCGCTTCCTTAATCTAGAGGAAATGAGGTTTCAGACAGTGCAAACTGTATTTAAAAAAATTCATTGCTTAAAAAGTTACAGCTGATTGAAAATGACACGAAAAATTGTTTGTGCAGAACTTTAAGTTGAACAGTTTATTATTCTTAATGACATGCATTTTATTATAACGTATTGCAAAACACTATACTCTGTTCAGCGAGGGTTCAATATTACGTCATAAATTGTGACGTCATACAAAAAAACATGTCTGTCTCTGATAAAATGTCAGTTAAACAAAATGTCAAGTTGACACGGGGCAGGTAACAGTTTAGCCTTTTGTGCAAACATTCCAAAGTTTTCCCATTTCGGGGATTAATTCAGAAGGAATATCCGCAGCAGCTTTACCATAGACACCTGCTATGATTCACCCGGCCATGGATGTAGATCATAAGATATGGACAAAATTGGCCCAAGATATTCGAGTATTTTTGTGTGCTTACTATACCCAGTAGTGCTCACAACTTGCGTTGTAAAACCAATAAGCAGAAACATATTTTTTCGTTCGAATGCACCCTTTTCTGCGGAATAGTTCAATACGTGTCCGCATGAATTCATTCATTTGATAAAAAAAACTGTTAGGCATTTATTGTATATTCAATTCTTGAAATTTTCCTTACAATTTAATTAATGCAACATGTGATAATAAAACATGCAACATAAATTACTTAAATTGAGTACATAATCTAACTAAGTGTGGGCAATTTTTTTAAGATACCTAGTTTTGCTTTTATCTGTGTCGCAGCACCGTTCTTCCACATTTTTTCATTAGTTGATTCAGCTACCTGAGAATTTTGATTAATGTTTTATTCATTTCCACAGAAGCGGATCTAGCCTTTAGGTGACACCAGGGAAAGATATTTTTGTGGACCAGTAGGTGGTTGTTCAGGAACAGGGGCTTTCAACAATTCATAGTTCCTTCGGGACGTATGGTAATGGAATTTCTTCCGCCGCTTCATCGATTGTAAACTCCTTGTTTCTCAACTATCTTGGAAATTTTCTCCGGTTTTTCTTCACACAGTGTACTGTTTCTACAGCACCCTTAAAAGCGGTTCTTTCGTTTCTATATTTAGTACTTCAAAAGCTGGACTCGGATTTCTAAATTTTGACGACATTTTGACATTAAGCGTCAAACTGACTTTAGCTGGTGGTTTTATTATTAATAAGAACTAATAATACGCCTTTTTTTTTGCAATCTTTTTCTAATGAAATGAGATGATGAATGTGACGTCATATTGAACCCTCGCTGAACAGAGTATAGTTTTATCAATCCATGAATTAAATGATTTATCGAACCCCAACCACTTTCCATACACCTGAAAAGCAAAATAGTTATTTATGTATTAAGAGCGAAAAGTACAACTTTTTCGCTCGGAGAGTGAAGTTTGCCGCTCGACGCAAAGCGGAGAGCGGCAATCACTCGAGAGCAAAAAAGTTACTTTTTGCTCGTAATGCATACAACGTTTTTTCTGCAAAAGATCAATTTCAAATAATGTGAATCACAACTGAGCCTAACTGAAGTCACAATCTGAAAATTTAAATCAAAATGACAATGACGTTTTAAACATTTGGTTGAATGGTGGTAGTTGCTATTGACAGCAAGCGAAAAAATATTTTTCGCTTGCTGTCCTGGGCAACGCGCGGAAAATTACACTCACATTCTGATCCTCAAAAAAGGTTGGGTTTTCGTTTGTCTAATGAAAGCGTAAAATGCGTCATTATTTGACGTTTGTAGAAAAATGACATTTTCATGTCAAAAGCAAAAAGCGATTTTCAGAATATCACACACAAATACTCAAAGACCAAACACATCAATAGGTATAATGTTTTGTAATTCATGGTTTCTAAAGCTTTATTTTTTAAATAGTTCCTAAGAAGGCAGCAGACAAGGTGCCGAAACGTTAACTAGGTCGATCCCGAGCCCTGTCTAGGGTAAATTGTTATTCGCAGTAATTTTACTGTGAGTAGTGCGAAATTCCTTCTCCAACAACGAACGAATCGGGCCCAAAAGTGTATGAGGCTTCAACCAAAAGTAAGTAATAAAAAATTGTTCTTTAATGTTTGCCATTATTTGTTGTATAATAATTCTTAAACATTTTTCAAATAATTTGTATAAAATTCAATCCACCCATCGTCTTCAAAATTTGTTGTTTTAGTTAAAGACATATTTACAAGCTCCTTATATAAATAATAAAAAAAATCTAATGTTTCTGCTTTTTAGCATTGTGAGAATTTTGTTACCGTTCAACAACATTTCATGTTTTTTAGTTATTTCTTCCACTAATTTTTCTATATTCGCTATTTGAAAACATACTTCCTTAAACTCGTTATTTTTGCCTTCATAAGTGTTTATTTTGTCTTTATTTTCTTTTGATTCTTTTTCCTCCACCTTGATTAAATTAATTTTTTTCAAAAGTTCGTCTATTGTAATATCTTTAAACTTAGTGTTCAATAGTTCACGTAATTTCTCATCTTCTTCTCTAATATATTTTTTAATAATTTAACATCTTCATTAAATTTATTAATACCACTAACTGCTTTCAATAACTCTTGTAATTTTTTAACTTCTTCAACCATAGAAGATTTTAATGATTGAATATCAATATCAATTAATATGAAGTAAAATAAAAATAAAATACCATTCTGCTTTGGCTGTGATACGGCCTACCTCTCCTCCATTTTCCAAACCACATTAACACACTAGAGTGGCAATAATAATATATTCGCTTTATATACGATATGTCCTGCGAAAGCCATTTTGAGTCTGACGCACAGGGAGTGGCAAGTGTTTTATTGTCATGAGGATGGCTACGTTTTAGAGGCGAAACGTCGATAATTATAGCGGTTCGCATCCCGTAGTGTTCTGTTGATCCTTACCAAACTATCCACCGTACAATAGAATAAAAACATTAAACCTGTCTTAGAAATGCAAGTCTTATTGTTATCTAACCTACACTAACTGTCGGAGAAGCCTTTGGGGACGGCTGTAAAAAGCCTAAATATTGCAACATTCCATTAGAATGAGCCTCCATATAGAGTGAACAAGGTGCCACTTTAGGGCAATAATGGAATACCCAGTAATCCAGTGTTATTAAAAAAGCTCTTACACTACGTATATAACATTCTTCTAAGAACAAAACCCACTGAGTTATGGACATTCTGCCATAGGCCAAGTTCCTGCGTGCCTGTTTGATCTCTTTTGCCGCTTTTGAAACCTAAAGCAACAAGTGTAGAGACAAAGAAAGACAGCACATTTCCCCCCAGATACATGCAATAACGTACTCAATGACACGCTGAACCTTGTTTGCAAAGATGACGAAAAAGCAATTTTTAAAATCTACTCTCAACACAATGTAGAAAGAGTTCTAAGTGTTTTGACGCTGATGTATAAAATAATTTCTTTTTAAATAGAAGCGTTCTGTAATTTGTTTTTTTGCGTATACAGGGCAATACCTCATTTTTCGAGATTAACCATAGGGATATCGGTTATTGGAAGATATACGAAAAAGGTTTAATTAGGGCAAAGTTGCACAATTAGAAGTCTATAAAAGTGACGTATTTAATGTTTGCTTGCGTTATGAGGGTAGACAAATACTCGTAAATAATGCTCTCGATGCCAATTGATCACCACTTTCTTTGCTATCTTTTACTAATATGGGAATGTATAAAGATTCTATTTTTAACAAAACAAATAGGTCTTTTACAAAACAAATGCCTTTGATAAGTTTCATCTCTATATTTCTCCATATTTTCATTTAGTTTCTGTTGAAAGTTAAGACAGTTTTTATCCCAGTGCTTCTAATTTTCATACCATTTTTGTCGTTCCAGCTTTTTTTAATTTATCTAATTCCTTTTTTCTAATGAATATGATACAGGGTGTTTAACAAAGACACGGCAATATTTAGGGGGGTCATTGCCTAGGCCATCAAACGGACCAACGACGTTGTACGCAGGATCCAACGTACCCCTAGAGCAAAGATGAAAGAGTAAGAGAGAGAATGAGAGAGAGTAATTGTGTTTTAATCGGTGACTATTTATTTATCATGATGGTGTACAAACATAATAAAATAATGTGAACAAGTAACACAACCTCAGCAGCTCTTGTTTTGCGGCTATGGCATGAATAAAAGGGGGGTACGTTTATTCGGAGTTGGGTCTGTCGAAGAACCTTTCACTTGCACCCGGGACCAGTATTTTCAGCGCCCGACTATAAATGAGGCGAACGGTAGGTATATACTGGGCCCCATCCGCATTAAAAAAAAAATAACTGCCTCAGATAATCAAAAATCATGCGGAAGATTCGTCAGGTACCTCTAAGTATTAAATACACTTACAATGATTAAAATATTTATTATATTAAAAAAATTCAGTTGAAATTGAGAATGCAGAAAATTGGGTATTATTCGCTACCGACAACAACTCTTCGCCTTGAGGAGAGAAATACACTAACTATAACAATTGCTATTAGCATTGACTTACAGCAATAGGGGCAGGAACCCACAAGGCCGCTCTGACAGTGCTCAGCTTAGGGATTAAGGACTAAAGGCTTCATCCAGAAGTTCGGCCCCCAGTGATTTCGGGCGCAAGAATGGCTCTACAAATAGCCAGATAGACCACTCTCCAAATTCTGGCTTCAGGCCAATTAGATACAAAACTCTAAATTTTGCTTGGGAAAACCAGTGCTAAAAAGGTCGAAATAGCGTATCAAAATAAAGCAATAATCCTGGCTGTGATTTACTGTTTAAAGAAACAAAACTGATATTAAAGGGCAATGTTTCAGGGAAAAATATCGGCTTTATTAAAAATAGCAATAAAAGTGAGCCAAAATACAATAAAAATTAGGACAACGAAATACTAAAATGAAGCGAAACTTAAATATTTTCTAATAAATTGTAGGTACATACCTCACAATTATTTGCGCCCCTTAGAATTTAATGGGCTGGTTTCCAGCGGCCTTGCAACAGAAATGCTCTCAAACGTGGGTTTATGGATGGGAAAAGTGACTCCTTGCAAATTACAAAAAATTATTGATAAGAACATTCTTTGAATTCTACAACACGGTTCTAAGGCACTAAGCGGAAAAGAAGATGTTGGCGCATTTAAAAAATTTAAAAGGTATTGAAATCAAATCGCAATCAGTCCAATTGGAATCAGCAAGAGATACAAACCAAACATGCCACAGAAAAACGGCATTCGACCTTAAAAGCGCTAGTGTAATAAATAATTTAAAATGAACGCCTTGCAAGTAAGAATAAAAGTATCCAAATTGCAATCTATAATCCTGAAAGGAATCTCGCAAATAAGAAAGCCGGCAACCGCTGCCGCTAACACTTGTGGCGAGGAATTGACCAAATAAAGGGCTTGAAAAGCGGTAAACTAGATATTTAAATAATTTGCTGTCACCGAAATCGCTGGTTAACTCTTCAGGAGTCGAAACTTAATTACAGACATAACAAAAACTAATAATCACTTAATCTTGTTACGATTTTTATTGTGTTAATATTTATTTCGTTTGGTCCGGCCCTGCAGAGGCAGCGGACGATTGTAAATATTAGGGTTTAATTAATTGAACTTGTATGACTCTTTACTATTTAAGGGAGATAGGCTGATTTTCTATAAACATTATATATCTCTTGATGAACTTTGTAACGTTGAAGATGACGGAATTTTAAGTTAACAATTTTTATCGAATTTTTGTAAATAACAACAAAGGTGTTATTTACAAACGAAACGGGAGTCGTGATTGGCTAAAAATGGTGAACAGCTTGTGACGTCATGCTACTCTCTTCTAATCAAAATGGTGCAAAGCATTTAGTACAATTTTGCTACAAAATAGTACCTTAAAACAAATCTTCTCCTTTGACCTTACTTTATTTTTTTTTGGTCTCGCTTACCACTACAAAACTTCCTTCTAGGAACCTCTTCTGGCTCATCTTCTGGCTCTTGGCTAAGAAAGCTGTGCTGAAGATTTCGCTCTGCGGATTTTTGAGAGTGTAAAAGAGTGTTATATTTCCAGTATATTAGTGAAAGTTGATACCCTATAGTCTTTGACTGATTTTACTATGCCGGAATAATTTAACATCTCACTCCATTTGAAAAAAAACGGAAATTTGCCATAGTGAAGATCACGTGGTAATTACCATCAGGCCATCCTCTAACCCCAGGTACGTAGCACGTTTCCATTGTGATCAATAGTATCGATCTAATTTGCACCATATGATTTTAATCCGTCACCATTAAATTATTGCATGAAATATGATTACCTTTTCATTCATTTTCACTTCCGGAGTTTAAGTTACATAAAGCCATTTCTAACTCCAGGCCTGCTTGATACTGCTTCATACTGCTTGATACTGATTTATACTGCGTCCTGCATCCTGCTTTATACTGCACCCTGCATCCTGCTGATTAGTACTGCATTAGACGCTGACTGCATGCTCTGAGTCACCGCTGGTTACTTGACACCCCTTTTTGTGTGCACAGCTCACTCACTTGGACCTCTGAAGCAACACAGGAAACTCAGGTGGGTCCTTTCCAGTTCCGTGGAACACTCGTAGTGAATAACTGAGATACGCACACTAAGAATTGAACACTTAAATTATAAAAACATCTGTGTAAGCCATCCATATACGGGGTGTTCATTATAAAATTTCATATAGTCACCTATGAAATGCATTTGTTATTTTGAAGCACGACGTGAATTGCTTCGTTCCGTATTTGTCCGTCAAACTTTCAAATTTAGGCACGTTCACACTTTGCGAACGTTTTATTGGTTGCCTACCATTACGCGCTCCGATAGTGTCTCCATCGTTTTTTTTTCAATAAGAACCTAAGGACGGGAATGCTCAATTAAATTTAACAAAATAATAATGAATAGCAATTGACATGACATTCCAAACAATCCAGAATCATTCAGAATGTTGATATATAAATAAGTCGGCCATAATTTGTTTGATTTTTTTAATTATTTAAAGATTTTTAAGATTCTATAGGCTATAAAATTTACTTGAGGTATTCCCGAGCTAACATCCATAGAGAACTTAGAAAAACACATCAATCTTTGTGCCAAATTAAGTGTACGACGGAGATAGTGGACCTTGGGAGGTGAGATAAACTAAAATTTTGCGACCCTGAACGCCTGAACAGGCCTTTCGCCCTTAGAAGTGGCGATTTTCATATTGATCCTTTGACTTCTGACGACGACAAAGCACCCCAATCACCAGCCCCTGCACTGTGTAGCCTTTGGGGAGAGGAGTTTTTAAGGCTTGGCCCTACTAACTACAACTGCAACCGAAAGTACCTACAAACCATTTTGTGTTTGAAAAACTAAAAACTAGTTTTAAAATCATTAAAACAAGTGTATGATTCTAACGTTTTATCTCAGTAGAATCGGAAATGGAATGGATTTTCAAAGGTATGTAAAATTAAAACATTAGAGCTGAAGACGAAAATAAGTTTATAAACATATTGTAGGCTCAATTCCTGAAGATAAACCTGGAAATTTTGCACCAAAATCGGTATTGACTGCGACCATTAGGACCTAGAAAAAAAAATGTTTCCAAAAATGTATGTGTCAGTAGATACTCTCGAGGCTTAAATTTGTGTACAAGTGTAAGAGTTCTCTTAACTCCCCAGCCTGGAAAAGCTATATGCAATCATACTATTAGCAGTTTTTAAGGCACATGTGTACATGCATAAAACATTTTGAGTCTGAAAGCCAGTTTTAATGTGATTCAAATGTATAAATAACTGAGATGTTTTGTCAGCATCACTATGAAGTCAGAAATTGTGTTGATTTT
This sequence comes from Taphrorychus bicolor, assembly GCA_951812265.1. Classification (NCBI taxonomy): domain Eukaryota; kingdom Metazoa; phylum Arthropoda; class Insecta; order Coleoptera; family Curculionidae; genus Taphrorychus; species Taphrorychus bicolor. Next base: position 57,335,295 of record OX638297.1, on the reverse strand, counting down.
AAAAGTAAAATAATAATTAAAATATTAGCAGTATAGACAAAAAATACCTTAATAATTATACCTATTATAGGCTTGAATCTTGAAGCATATTCCAGAAATCTTGGAACAGATCAGTTTGGACTTGAGTGTACGAGCAAAAATGTAGGAAACATCTATATTGGTATATGGTATTTTCATGTTCAATAATAAATGCTAAATTTTTTTATAATGACAAAGTAGTTTATTGTGTGTTAAATTGCATCAATAGCTACTAAATAATGCAGGATCATCCAGCTTCATATTCCTAGTTTATAGTTATAAACTGAATTTGTTTAAAAACGTTATAGACAGAAATTAAGTTTACATTGATAAGTAATTAATAGTATTAGACTGGATAATCTTGGTCAATGATCAGATCTGTAGTTTAAAGGGTTGCTGTGTAAAATGTGTTTATTCAAAAGCAACAGTGCTCAATTTCTATGATTATAAAAGTTCTTTTTGGAAATTGCAATCCATATTGGGTCGATCATTACTATAAGCTTATTTTCAACCAACTCAATTGGCTGTCCTATTATCAGTCATCATTCGAGTAGGATGAAAATCGAGTTGTAGAGATCAATCTGATCCAGGTTTACAATTTCCAAAAAGTCCTACTGTCTATACTAATAGGAATATGATTGATAAAATTTGAGTCCCACACTTTGTCACAATAGAACTTTTCGGAAATATTGATCCTAGTTCAGACTGATCCTTACAGATAGTTTTCAAGAAACCAGATTGATGACAGTTTGAATCTGATTTCCTTTCCACTTAATTACTTTTTGAAAAAAAGCTAGTCTGTCACTTAATATGAATGGTAGAAACACAGCTGATAGTTTTCAACTTGATCCGAATTACAGTTTTTGAAAAGGGCTTGTATCTCCTATTGGTATACAAAAAAATTGACATACAGGTTCAATGGTATATGTGTTTAATGTGTTCGATAAGACATTTAATAAAGCTAATCACATTTTGTTTATTTATTTTGACATGTTTATTGAGTTTTGGGAAGTCATGTTTCTATTCGCTTATCAACTGTTTAACAATAAATTGATCTTCGTTATTAAACATATTTTATAAATGTTCACAAATAGAAGTAATATAATTGGCAATTGAATACATTCAATACAAAAAATTAAATGATATTAATGAAGGATTTTATGTATTTTTTTCCAAGTGCTAGCAAAATTCAGTAGCTTGTACAGTTACCTATCCAATTGGTAATTTTTGAAGTGTCCTAGTGATCAGCCACCTTCACAGAAAAGCAGACCAATCAGTCAGTAAGCTGTGATTCCTACCCAAACTCTCAATTTTTTCAGGATGTAGTCCTTTTTCAATTATTTCATGGGGGTGTTTTCGCTAATCTAAGTTTTCATGTTTTGCGAGTTCACATAACCACTTCAGTCAAATCAAGCTTCATCACTAAATATGGATTTTTGGAAAATGTTCTAGTTATTATCCCCATCAATACATCAATTGCAAAATTGCAGTCTTCGGGGAAAGGCAGCTCCATGCAATTCTTGCACATCTGTGAAGCGATATGGGTACACTTGCAAATCTTTATGTAAAATTGAATGGGTGGCACCTATAGAAAGGCCTATTTGATGGTGTAACTGTCGAGTAGAAGTACCAGGTGTGTTTTGCATTATTTCTTGTGCCTGTGTAACCACTTTATTGGTGTGTTTCTTGTGAGATTCACTGCCTGGTCTTTGTAGACTACCTGCTTCTGTAAGCAATGCTAGAGCATGCTCCAAAGTTTTCTGGAACTGCATATAAACCACAGCAAAGTTTGGAAATTGAGCCTGGAAATCCTCCTCGTAGTTTCGAATGGAATAAACCTATTCGCCATCCACTTTCCATCAAACTCAACATAAAAACTTTATGTTCTAAGGCGAAGGCCATGTTGTCCAAATACAAAACAGGTTTTATAGCAATAAAAATTAACGTTTTTGGCAAAAATGTTGTTGGTGAAACTAGAAAACAACAACAAAAACGTGGGAAACGGGAAAATTTGCCAACAAGGATAAAGACAACCCAAGATGGCCGCTAATAACGTTGAAGCGCTGAAAGCTGATTGGACAGTGGCAATGACAAATCTGTTTTGATGGCGAGTCAAGTTACGACGTACTTTCATAACTATCTTTCTTTCTCCCAAAAAATCATAGCTGCCTATCTAGGCAGAATATTTCAGATTCATCTGAAATTTTATTTCAGTCTGTTGTCAGTTTGTTCTATAAATCATTAACCTTTAACCATTATTTTATAAAGCTTACGCTTCATGTGGAGCACACCCGACACTTAACCTCAGTTACGCGCACACCTTTGTTTAACGTAAATTAACCCACACTTTAATATTCACTTCTGTTCTGTCACGTTAAGAACCGACTTTCTTACTGGAAGCAATAAAAATATTTGGGTTAAAATTCGTTAAGTGATTGTTATGGAAAATCAGCTGCTAGGTGCTAGGTACTATCGGTTTTCTACCTGTACTTAAAGGGGCTCTGACCCTCGCCCGATAGTTTAAACCTTTATATTAATACCTTTTTTTTTGTGAGAAAGACTCACTAGTTTATTAAACACCACTTTAATTGTTTGGCGTTTTGTTTAGTGTTTATTCCAATTTGAGTCATGGTAATTACAGCGTTATTTTATTTTCCCCTTTTCGAGGCTTCTGTCAATTAAGTCGACTTGCTGATCCCACTGTGGGGATATAAAATCGGGTGGCGCCTTTTAAAAAAAAATCACTATCTTCTATCCCACGACCCCTCTTCTTCTATAATTCAAATAAATAGTTACTGTAACAAGCGAAGTGCACCGTTACAAATCATGTTGTAATAATTAAAAGTAAATAAAAGTGTGTAGTTAATTGACGACAAATTATTGGAACCCGTACCCCGTAACATTACTATAACAGTATAGATGTTAGAGAAATAGACTCAAAATGCAAATGTTTTTGGAGAAATTCAAATTTATTAGAAAATCAAACGATTCAATTCCTATTTGTTAATTTTGCTAAAATTTTATTTCGAATCCAAAATATGTAAAGTTCGATTCAAAACGATGAAAAATGTAATTTTGATGTTTTTGGAGAAGTTTAGGTTAAGATTAAGACCAAAAATTTTTGGTAAAGTAACATCTTTTAACCAAAATAAGTGAAATTTTACTCAAAACCCCTCAAAATGTGTATTTGATGTTTATAAAGAAATTTAAGTTAAGATAAAAGCTAAAATCGGTTACGAAAGGTTCAAACCGTTTATAAAAGGCAAATTTTAAACTTTTGGAAAAATGTGGGTTAAGATTAGGATCAGAATTGGTAAAAAATTACTCACGTTGTCAAAAAAATGCAAATTTGGATTTCTTTGGAAAAATGGGGGTACAATTAGTCTAAAGGTGAACATGTTTTGAAGAGAGAAACACGGGCAAGGATTTGCGCTATAATCGGTTAGAATAAAAGCGGAGCATCTAGAAAGGCAAATTTGAAGTTTTTGAAAAAATTCCGACTAGAATAGTGCCAGAATCTGTTAAAAAATTACACAAAAAATCTATTAAAAGTCATTAAAAGTCTATTAGAATTCAGGTTTAGAACAAAATCACGCAAAATTGATCGTAAGTTAACAGGTCAAATCCAATGGTTCCTCTTAAAAAAAATACACACTGTATGACCAAAAGCTATGGTTTTCAAAATAAGGAAATGTAAATGTTATTTTTTCGAATTATGATCCTTACATTTTCAAAATTTATTAATTTCAAAATATTTGGAAATTATTAACGATAAAAAAAAATCAGTTTAGGTGTTATGCAGGGGTGCTCCAAATATTAAATCTCATATTCTTTAGTCGATTTTAAGTGCAGTCTGTCATACAATTGTGTTGTCTATCGAGCTTCATCAGAAAGGTACAGGATGTTGAAGTTAGAACTTCAAAATGCATAAGTCTTGATTACTCCGAAAGCGTAAAAGATATTTTAATGAAATTTAATATGTTTTCACTGCTATTCAGGGCATATATTTTCCTATAAAATCTTTTTTTATTTTCGCCATTGGCGAGTGTACAAGCACGTCGACGTATATTGTGTGAAGACAAAGTAGGACGCAACTGGTTTTGGAAAAATAAAATTTTATAGTAGGTGGATTAGCGGGATGAGGACAAATAACGACAATTCAGCTTTTATTAATTGCCAACGTTTCGACCATATACTGTGGTCTTTATCAAGGCTCTTGATATGCCGAAGTTCTGTACAATCTATTCAAAAACGTGTCCATTGTCCACGTCATGGGCAGAGGTTCTTACGATGACAACAAAACACCAATAAATTAACATAAAACAATAACTAAAATTCAGTACGGAACAGGCGAGCGACGAGCAACAGGGCCGACCACCAAACAGGTTTTGTGGTCTCAAAATAATTGAGACATATGCACTTCAAAATTCTAACTTCAACATCTTGTAACTTTTTAACGAACAGACCTCCTTAAAATACGCCATAGAATATGAGATTTCATTTTCGACCACCGATTATGACTCACCTTGCCCACCACCACCATTTGACCACTATATGACTTGTAGGGGCACCACTCAGGGACAGTATCACATAACATAATTTGAACCCACCACAAACTTGACGCAGGCAAAAAGCTCAGGAAAGGTGATTTTTAAGCTGGATCACTTCAAAGGTAAAATCAAAAAATAAAATTAGGCAGGCAGTTTTGACATGTCTCACCTTCTCCATTTATGCCGACAGGACAACGTTTTCCGCATTAAAGTTTGATGGTACAGTATTACTCCATCAGCCTAATGACCAGCGAACATAAAAATATTCCCCAAATAAGCGGATAACAAAAGCCCTGAAAAAGTAAAAATCTCCGGGGGTTACTTCGCTTTTGAGAGCTTATCATTACCGTTTTTACTGCACCATTCGGACTGTTGAAAATAAATGCCCTATTTTTAACGGGCTTTTGTAATCAACATTTTTTTTGTGGGCGTTCATTTAAAATAATATCACGCAAATTCGTTGGTGGCCACATCGAACCATCGAGTCGTGTCAAAAATTGGGCTTTATCTTTGTGGGACGCGTCTGTATGTCTAAACTGGAAAAAGATGAATAAAATCTACGTATAGAGCAAAAATTTCATAATTCGTGTTGTGACTTTATTACAGTGATATTCGACTAAACAGCTCGCAGAAAGAACCGGCTATATTTCAGAGGTGATTTACTACTGACTATGATTTATTCTGCATATACACAACTTCTGGCTTTTTAACGGAAACCGAGGGAATCCACCGTGTTTTATTCAGTATGGCTTCTTTATGGCATCCTCAGTATAGGATAGGGACTTGTATAAGGTACATATTGCAAACCAGTTCTTATGAGCAAAAACCTGCCCATTTATGATGAATAACAATTAGTCGTCTTAAATAATCTGAGAGGACACGCCACGCAATTTCCTTTCAACGTTTTTCGGAAATACGAAGATTAAAAAGAGGATAAAATGGGAGATAAAGGAATCTGCCCTTTGAGCATTTTTTAAGTGGATCTGGGACTTCCTTTGGAAAGGAATACGATGTATACGTGTCAAAGTAAAATCCCTTAGAGGTAATTGCCCCTTTGAAATGTGTTACTGGATTTACGTCCTCTTTAAAGCAAAATATATTTTCGCTTTATTAGCTTGCTTGTATTTGGTTTGGCCGTGAAAAGGTTACGTAACCACGACGAAGCAAGGGGCTGCATAAAACCGTCGGAGACATTAAGTGCTGCTCCAGGAAATAAGTCCCTTTGCGTGCAACGTGCGTGTTTGTGGGAACAGCAGTTCGTTTGCCATTACGCGAATGACGGTCCTTAAATATTAATGCAACCCTTGAGCCCTAATCTACGGTAATAGGCCATCAAAGTTTCAACTACTTGGCTAATTAGTCAAAGATGCTAATGTATCTCTCGAACTGCGAAACGTTTAAGAGCTTAGCAACATTTGTTACAAATGCATAATGATTAGAGTTGTCTCTGTTAAAGTTTACTTTAACTGTTTAAAACCATCTGATTGAAATGAAGCTGATATGGGATAAATTGAAACGACGTGATAATGGAGACTTTGATTAATAATTATATAAATCCGAAATACTCAGAGAGCCATTGGAAACTATCAAGGCTATCAATAACTTTATTATTGTATTGTATTGTATTCAATGTGAGTGCACTTATACGGTCTTCAACGGCGACCTGCGGTATACTGTAGCTCACTCAAAGTGTTACCAGCGAGGTTTACCCCTCCTAGCTCGACTAGTCGTCACCCGTTATGGCTAGACCCTCAACGAATCTGATGAGTCTCTTTAGGGCGACCCCTCCAGCTGTGTGAGCACCTCTCCAGAGTGAGCTCACTCCGGAGCCAGCCCCTTCGTCGGTTTTGGATACGTCCGTGTACCAGGTATTTGTTGGTCCCACCATCGAATGGCTGCGGTGCTATGTTCGTCACTAGTTGCAGCCGGTATGTCGACTTCATTGCCTCTCGTTCCAGGAGTATTGGAAGTAGAAGCAAGTCGAGCAAATGCTCCATGGCTGCCGTGGGCGTCGTTCTCATTGTCCCCGTGATGAAGGGACATATTTGTCTTTGCAGAGAGGACAGTTTAGCTTTGATGGAGCTCTGTCTGCTCTTTCTATACCAAACTATGGCCCCATATGTGATTATAGGTCTTATTACCGTCACGTATAGCCACATAGTTTGTTGGAGTCCCATCCCCTATGATTTGCCGCACAGGTTCTTGCACGAATAAAAGGGAGAGCTGTGCTGTAACGGTACGAGTCACATGTGGGGTCCATGTGAGTGATTTTTCCAGAATGGCTCCTGAAAATTTTACTTCGTTGGTAAACCCGATCAACGGTAGCGCTTTCAAGAAGTCCAGCCTCTTCCTTCGGGTAAATGGCACATTCAATTCAAATTGCAACCCGTTATCCCAACTGTCTGTGATGGTGTGTTTGGCCTAAGCCAAGTTTCAGTAACTCCCACTATATCAAATTTACCTGATTGGACCAAACTTGTAAATTCTTCAAAACCCGTGAATATGGATCTGAGATTGAGGTGAGCCAAGTGCAAAACACCCCTATTTAGTGCAGATATGTTTATGTTCAAATTCAAATTGGTGCTAGTTTCGAGGCTAGTTAGTTTGTGTAAAGTAACCTATTCTCTTGTTGAGCTCCAGTACAAGATTAGCACGATTGGGACACTCCCTATCCAAGGGAAGAGGCTGTAACCGTGTACTTTGGAGATGTTATATTTTGACGTCCTATGCAATTTCCAAATATATCTCGGGCGCCACCCCCTATAGGTTTTAAGTGGTAGAGGGGCCACAAATGCCTTTCGGGTAAGCTTTTAGACAGTGGAGAAATAATGTCCAGAATTCGGGGTTCCGCTATTGAGTTTAGAGCCCAAAAAAATAATGCAACTAGTGGTACATAATAATTACCAATTTAATTAAAATCACCAAATACAGTGAGTACGGTAATATGAAACTAAACTTTTAAAACAGCGAAGTAATTTATAGATCCACTACTGGCGGTTCATGAAACGAAATTTACGGGCACATCTACGGTTTATCGAGAGGTTCAGATTTGGGGTTCAGTAAAATATGAGACGATATTTAGCAGTCGGTAAGTGTTATTGTGAGGTTAATGTTCGTATAAAAATGAGGCTCGATAATCACCAGGGCTTGAAAGACTATAGGAACAGGTTCAGTAAACACCTAGACCAAAGAATAGAAGGGGCCCAGTAAGCACCAGGGCATAGAAACTAAAAGGGGCTCAGTAAACACCAAAGCCAGAAAGAGAAAAGGGGCCCAGTAAACAGCAAAGCCAGAAAGAGAAAAAGGGGCCCAGTAAACACCAGAGCCAGAAAGAGAAAAGGGGCCCAGTAAACACCAAAGCCAGAAAGAGAAAAAGGGGCCCAGTAAACACCAAAGCCCAGAGTAGTGAATGAAGGTGAGTGTATACAGTATTATTTGGCTTACAATTTCGGATCTCAAATTGGGGCTCTTTTGTTATCGGTTCGGTAGTTTACCAGATGTTGATTCGAGGACTGCTGGCGATCGAATCCCTTCTGCGGTTTTTTTAAATTTAGATCTTGACTCTTTAAGAGTCGGAGCCAGAATCCATGAAAACTGTCATGCGGCCGTCTTTTATAGCTGAACAACAACACCCTTCAATCCTCCCCTGGGATCCAAGTGCAGGTCCCGAGATCAAAGGTGTTAGTTTCATACGAGGTTCACCGAAAATACTTTACATTAGATATTAGCATCTCCTATTAACCAAAAACTGTTAACCTCGTATGTTTAACTTGACACCGGATTATTTACGTTCCGAAATACAGTCCACGTTTAGTTTTATCTCACAATTAATTTGTCATCCCCTAGAACTGATAAAGAAAATTAGTAACTTCGTTACAATGCTTGGTGTCTAACAAGTTGTTATTAATTTTCTCGTTTCCACTAGCACAATTGATACACTTAAATTCTTCAACAGATTTACACTCTTTATATGAGTGGTTTCCTGCACACTTTGAGCAAATAATTGCGTCCACTGTGCAATATTTTGCAAAGTGGTTATAGCCTAAACATTTGAAACATTGCAAAATACTGACATGATTGTAAACAGCTGCTCTGGTCCATTCAAATTTAATTTTACCCTGCGTGAGTAATGCACTGTGCGTTTTTGAATCTACCTCCAGAATTAGGTCCATGTTCTTATATTTGCTTTCGGATCTTTTCAGTATTTTCATGTAAAAGCTTTCCTCCATCTTAAGTTTATTCTCCTATATCAAATTTTTTATGATTGTCTCATCTGACTCTTCAGAAGGTACATCAGAGTTGTTAACATTAATAATTTTTAAGTTTGGCTTTTTCTTCTTGGGTACCTCAACCATATAATCACTTCCCATTTCCTTCACTATTTCTTGTTTGAGGCATTCCAAATGCCCATGTTTCTCACTTCCAATAACCACTGCTCCATTAGATAGTTGACGAAATTTAGAAATAATTAGATCCTCTGTGTTCACCCGATGTCTGATCCTTTTTCGTTTCCTTAGTTTCCTAAGTTGCCTTAGGTTTCACAATAATGACGGACTCTTTACGCAGCATATTGGCAAATGTGCCATTTAATTTGTCGACCAGACAAAAGGGTACTGATGAGGGTGGAGCAGTACCGATGAAACCCGAAACTAGCATTCAGATGGAGGGGGGGATCTACAAATTGATGACCACCATACTCGTCATACTTCGTTTCGGTATTGATAAGGAAGAGATGCATGGCACTATATATTGTTTCTTGGATTGAGAGCCATCTTCTATGCAGTTTTTGATGTAATTGATATAATACGCTGGTGGATATCGCCTGTTCTTCGAAAATACTCATGGCTTTTCAGTTAGAATTAGAGCACATGGTAAAACCTTACTAAAATTTAAGCATTCAGTGCCTCCTCTGTTCGATACGTAAATTAGGTTAATGCAGTGTGCGCTATCTATTGCTAACCTATCAAATATTTCACATGTTCCGTTGTAAGTATGCAAAGCATTTTCATGACATATTCTGTGACGTATTTTAAAAAAGGTAAAAGTTAGCACAGTCACATACTATGCGAACGGCAGCTTTGGGTAGGTGGAGAGCTAGGTCATGGTTCAAAATGACATAAAAAGAGTTGAAGCCTAGTATAGTTATATAAGCTAGACCTGTTAATTGGGTGCCACTCAATTTAAGTTACAGGTTATAGCTATAATATAAAAATTGAGAAAATTATCATAGCAATTATTGATGTTCATAATGTTTAGGTGATCAAACCAAAGTAAAACCAACAGGAATTATTAAAATTAGGCACATTTATTTATTATGGTGTTAGTTCTTACCTAAGGTTAGTGCAGGTACACTTGGTTTTTAAATCTACTCCTACTGGTTGAAATACTTGGCCAGTTTGTAGGGCTTTCTTGCTAGTTGAGGTAGAGGATCAGTGCATCATGTGTGGTAATGCTGGACGGTTCAAAACCTAGGAGCCATCGACGTCACTAACGGCTCCATTTTCGGCACACGTGCAGGATGAAACCTTCCACGTAGGATCCGAAAAAAAAGGAGGTATTGAGTTTTATTACTAAAACATTGGACTACTCATTGGACCCCAAAATACGAGAACTTTACAATAGCCACATGGCTAGGCTGTAGCCGTTTAGGGACAGGCTGACGTCCGATGTGCCCTGGACAGTGGTCAAGATGGAAAAAGGACTATCAAACGTTTTTACCTTTACCACCTGGGCTCTGAATTGGTCAAAAAAACGGAAATTATAGTGTCAAAAGGGGGAAATAAAATGAAGGAGAAAATGAACCGCGAAATATGAAAATCTTGCCATTGTTGCTAAATAAAAGATACATTTAGGGAAAGTATTAGAAGAGCACATGAAGAAAATAAGGGAATCTAAGTAAAAATATTGGTGAAATTTGGCAATGCTGCACAGATAGCAAAATAATTAATCAACCCATTGACACATGTCAATGTCCAAAAAAAGTCAACTTTCAAAGGATTTCTAACCATAGAACTCGAAGTAGAAGTATCGCACAGAAACGATAATCAAGGTGAACAAACACGGCGGCCAATGTAGTCATATTTCTTTGGAAATAAAATGGTATTTTACAGTTATTTATGAAAGTCTGAGAGGGAAGTCTGAAAGGGAAGCCAGTAGGTAGTCTTTGTGAAAAAGAAAACGCTACAATTCCATGTACGTGATGATAAACACAATTCAATGAGCATTGAATATTAACAAAATATATGGTGATTCGATTATGAAATAAATATGTACAGAATGTGTATTGGTAAGAAAATTTTAGCTTGAATTTTCGTTCAAGTGTTCAGTTATTTCATCCGTTCAGCTTGCTAGAATACTATTTTTGGTATACAAGTCAAAACAGGGACGAAGACTTTCTATTTTCTAGCTTTATGCTTCTACCATTTATTCTTGTGTGTGTTTATATATCCTGGTGTGTTCTTAGAAAACGACACTCATGTGATTTTCATTTGCTCGCAGTTTCGTATGGCTGTTTATTTATTTATTTATTATTTTTTTGATAGAGTGGAATGTTATTCCCTTTCAGTGATAAGATTTCCTTAAGGAAAGAACCCTGATGAGCAAGACCTCAGAAAAGGTCAAAACAAGTATTGATTATGTCTTACTTCTAAGCTTCTTCTTCTTCTTCTTATGACGCCGCCTCCCTTCGATGGTTGGCTATTCAACTGGCTATAATGGTGCGAGAAACTGCACCTTTGAATATCTCAATAGACGTTCGGCCAACTGCGTGTTGGTAAATTCCTTGGTTTTGTGGAGATTGAACAGGTCGTGCTTATCTTGTAGTACCTCGAATTCAATGCACCTTTCTGTTAACCAACGCTCCTTTGCCTTCCGGCACTCTGGTCTCACCCTTCGATTCAGCTCTACAGCCGCTACTCACCTTTTTCAATGGGCTTTTTTCAAAAGTTTGTACAGAAAGCTGGGGTAATTCTCATCTTTTTTACATGCTCTATCATACTTACATGATCTGAGAAAAAAAAACGTAATATTGTTAGGTCGATTTGTTGGAGACAAAATGAAAATGGTATTGCAAGTTTTGTCACTCAAATTGAAATAAGCCTTTTAGCTTCGTTGAAACTCCTCTAGCCGGGAGTTAATTTCCTTTATTACACTCAATTTTTGAAGAAACATATAACTCCAGTAGCAGCTTGCACAGCGTACTCTTTGATTTTTAAGTTTCACAAGCGACCTAGATGATCATTATCAAGAAGAAACTGTAAATGGATATGGAGTGCATAATATTGATTTGAAGAAAACAGCTGAATTACATTGCGATTAAAATAGTCTTCAACATATTTAAATCCTGAGACTATTTCTGGGTCTATTTGAAAGTTTTCGTGTCAGATTTTACATATAATTTATATATGCATACCAATTTAGAACACCTATAACGCTTTAACAAGATTGAGCTAAGCTTATCAGCGTCGCTATGAGCTGAATTTCCCATGCACCTTCATTGCAGTGTATTATTCTTCATTCGGTAAATTGATCTGATAGAAAAGATAGAGGGGTGACAGACTCTACGAGTTTTGTCAGGACTCAAGGATGATAATTGCTAACACGTTTTTCGATATACCCAAACGAAGACTTTATACTTGGCAAGCTCCACGCAATAATCTGAATAACTCAACACCAATTAGAAATCAAATCGGCTACTTACTGATAAATGGGCATTTTAAAAATATAATAAAAAAAAATCCAAAATTTACCCTGGGGCTGACTTTGGCTCGGACCATAATCCCCTTGTGGCTGAAGTGTCGTTAAACTAAAAGCTAAAAAGCAAACCCACCCAGCTAGAGCAGTTTATATAACGAGACTAAAATAACCCTGAAGTCAGACGGATTGTTGCCGAAGAAACAGGTTAACAAGCCTACAGAAACCAGCTCCAAGATATAGACACTCTTTGGAATAACACCAAGAACATCATTGTGGACACGTGTAAATTACATCTCCGCGAGACCTTTAAACCCAAAAATAAGTGGGTGACAGATCACATTCTAACCCTCATGGAACAGCGAAGACTGGCGAAGATCAAACCTGACAAATATAAGAAAATGCAAAAGGTCATAAGAAGGGAGATAAAAGAAACCAAGCAGGGATGGATGGAAAGGGAATGTGCAGAAATAGAAGACCTCTGCTCAAACATCATACTTTTAATATGCACAGAAAAGTAAAGTAAATAGCTGAAGTCCACAGGAAGGGAACGACTATGTCACTTACAAATGATCTTAATCAACTAATTTTAGAGGAATAAGAATTAAAAAACACATGGACCAGTTATATGGAGGCTAACTTTAAAGATAATAAAGCGGATGCGGTATACGTGAACAGCAAAAAATAGGAAAACATCAGGCCCTGATGAGATTCCGACCGAGGATCTAAAGCTCATTACAGCGGAAAATATTGCTTTGGTAGTTAAACTGTTTAATTGTATCTATGAGACAGGTGAAATTCCATCTAACTGGTTATCATCCACCTTTAATGCTCTACCTAAACCTCTACCAAAGCATTTCTACAGATCACTCACGCTCGCGTCAGTCGTAGAGGTGAGGAAGATCTTGATGATTCTCAATTCGGCTTCAGAAACGTTTTCGGAACGCGTGAAGCATTTTTCGGAATGAACTTTATCCTCCAAAAATGGCGTGATCAGCGAAACGATGTTTTCGCATGCTTTATCGATTACGATAAAGCTTTGACCGCATACAATTTTTTTACGATACATTTTTTGATATGCTTCAGGGGGTTAGAATAGATGACAGAGATATCCGCATAATTAAAAATTAATACTGGTATCAAAAGGCACAGGTAAAAATAGGCAATATTAAAACATACTCTAGTGTAATACAACGTGGAGTAAGACAGGGTTGCATACTGTCGCCCTTACTTTTAAACCTATACTTTGGCCGAATATTTAAGGAAGCATTGAAAGAATTATCAGTGCCGATATATACGATAACAACAATCAGATATGCTGATGATACAATGATTCTGGCAAACACAATCAAGGGCTACAGTTGCTTATAAACAAAATCGGTGACGTGGTAGAGACACAAGGTCTACAAATCAATATAGGAAATACCAAATTTATGATATTCAGCAGGCTACCCCACAATGGTACTACCTTAGAACTTAATGGAAGCCAAATTAAACGTGCCTCTAAATTCGAATACCTGGGTAGTATTATTACAGAGGATCCAAACCCGGACTGCAAGATAAAGTGCCGAATAGAGATTGCTCGGGCAACTCTTAATAATATGAGATCCCTTCTTTGCATTGACAGCATGAGTCTGAAGTTAAGACAACGCATGGTTGAATGCTATGTGTGGTCGGTATTGCTGTACGGAGTGGAGACGTGGACTCTGAATGTCAAGATGATGAACCGGTTTAGGCATTTGAAATGTGGCTTTACAGAAGATAGCTTCTTATTTCGTGGATACAACATGTTACAAACGAGAATGTACTACGAAGAGCAAACATCGAAAGGCAACTCTTGATGACCGTAAACTACCGAAAGACATTATATCTTGGGCATATTTTGAGAGGTATAAATATCGTCTAGTACAGCTCATACTAAAGGGCAAGGTTCTGGGGCCCCGTGGAGTTAGAAGAAAGCAACATTCGTGAAATATTCGGGATTGGACCGGCATAAGAAGGGCTGGTGAACTTTTTCACTTGGCGGAGGACCGTACAGCTTTTGCTATGGTGATCGCCAACGTCAGGGACCGGAGACCGGACAAGGCACATGGAAGAACGAGAAAAGATAGACTTTTTCTTGTTTAGTGATATTTTTAATTATCTGTATTCATCTTGAATGTTCAAAGCATCAAAAGTGACAAACCGTGTCAATCCTAAACTACCTAGATGTGATTTATCTTCAGTAGATCTATACTCTGTTTTAAAACTAGGAGGAGTAAAGGCCAAAGATAGATTTACACGGTAAAAGTTACCAAAAAGGTTACTAGAATTATTGTAGACTAGGATAGTCAATAGACTTGCGAACTGGGCGAGCGCGATGCAGCCAACGTCATTTAGCAGAACTTCTCATCTCTCTTTTTTTTTAAACATTATTGACTAGCTATCTCTTTCTCCTAGAACACGCCAAGTTCTCGAGGCGTCGAGTCTTTAATGAAACATGTTTATGATGTATTATTTTCTTTTTTGTGAAATGAGGTTATGTTATAATATATTTACTTCTTTCAGTCAAAGTCTATGAAAAATTATTTGATTTAAGCCAATATTGAAGTTTTTCTATTAACATCGTTATGCAAATGTATAAGGTAGGTCCTATTCTTTGCTATCAATCCTCAAGAACGCGGCAGCGTGAATTTAAAAGCCTAAGAAATGGTTTGTAAAAAGTTACAATCCAAAATCTCTAGAACGTTCTTTAGTTTCTTCATCATACCTATGCTCACATAACTTTCATGAAGATAATGAGTGTCTTTTGAAGATAATACAATATGCAGAACCAATAACAGTTCTTCACGGTACCTATAAGTGTAATCGAAGGTGAACTACTTTAGTGTAATCGAGAGTGAACTACATTATCCTAATGCAATTGTTTTGAAACCAAGCCTTTTAAGCAAACATACCTACTATATTTTCCAACTAACTGGAAAAAGTGGGAAAGAATGAGTAGCAAAATAGTAAACTGAAAGCTGATGTTTTGGAAATAAGTTGTTATGAATAACCCGAGGAATAACAAATATAACCACCATAACTAATGCCAGTGCACTAAACCCAAATCCACACAATCTGCATTTTGTGGGATCAATAAGTTATATATTTCAGCACTGGTTTTTTATTAGCACTTGCATTTGAGTGCAAATATTAAAGATATCTAATTTAACAACAGCTCCCACAGCTTATTGGTTCCACAAAAAAAGATTAGTGACCATGGGTGGTTGAAGACAAAATAAAGACAAGTTATTCCATTTCCTGGAACAAGGCAACACACACTAAGGTGCAATTATATAAGTTACACTGAGAGTTACACTCAAAATCCGATTCAGCTAAACTCAACTGTAAGTTGAACTCACACATAAGAAAGTTGGGCTCAAGTACCAGTTGAGTTTTGCTGAACCTGACTTAAAGTGTCGCTTGTACATTCAGGCCTAAAAAAACTCACACAAGACTTAACCTCAGACATTCTTCCTGTGCCACATACGAGTTGTACTTTCTATTTGTATTGTTTTTTTTTACATAACATGTGTCGTATACCAACCCTTATTAAAAGATATGTAGAAAATAACACATTTTGTTGTGTAATTTTTAATTTATGTGAGAAGGACTAGACATTTTGAAACAAAATTAAGTATGTTTGGGTATTAGTTCTAGTTCTTTCCAACATCCTTGATTAAATTTCTAATATAATTCAGTCTGGGAATATTGCAAACAGCTATTTTTATTGTTCTGCTTTTTTTCTGTCACTTTAGCAGATTTCAACATAATATCTTTTGTGTCAAAAATTGTCCACTAAAATTCTGGACTTGACATGAGCGACAAACCATGAGGGGGTACCTATGTATGCTACAACTACTGTCTACAAGGTACTGAAGTTTAGTTAAAATTTTTGGAAAGATCTGGATCGGAAACATAAATATAATTGTTTGTGTTCGAAAATGTCCAGTCACTTTTACATAACTGAAAAATATATGACATTAAATTTTAGTTATAACTAAATTTAAAAGTTAAAACTAAAACAAAATGCAGGATGATTTTAAGAATATGTTTATTAAGCAAGCTCTATTTATTTTTCGATAACCTGTTCCCAGTATTTCCTAATGCTTTCTATAGACACCAAAGAAATCTATTAGGCACTGTGAAGGCTTTCATGGCTGGTCAAAATGCATTATGGTCTATGATGCCATGGTGCAATAGACTGGCAACCATTGGGCATAAGGGAGCTCGTTTTGCCCATTGCCTCATCGACAAAACGCCTGATGGAAGAAATTCCACTGAACCAGACCAGACCAGGGCTTCAAAGCTACGCTTTAGAATGTACGGGGTGTTCATTAGAAAACTTCATCTAGTAGGCTATGAAATTTTGACAGAAAAGGATGATCAAAGTAAATGGACTTTTGTTTCTCCATCTTTTTCTTTTGACATTTCACAGCCAACTAGATGAAGTTTTCTAATAAACATCCTGTAAACATACTGCTGTGCTAGTTTGTATGGTAGCGGGAACGGTGAGGTCAACTAGGGGATTAGGTAGACAATTTTATGGTATACCGAAGTTCTAATGTTGAAATTAAACCTGCCAAGCCAATAGCTGTTATAATATGATCTATTCATTCTAAAATCACATTCAAAAATATGAAAGAAAATTAGTATAAAAGTACCAGGTGCAGACATGGATCATTATCAAAATATAAGAGAACATAGATAATTTGAAGTTTTACCATGTCAGTTAGAACCGAATTCTACAAACTGAAACTGATACCGATACTACTGGGTGTTCAGTAAGAACGTTAACAAATTGGCTGTGAAATCTTGAGAGAAAAAGATAGAGTATGACTTTCTAATTTCTTGGTCCACCCACACTTTTTCTTTGGTATGTCCATCATTGACCCAAGTTTCATCAAGATAAAAAATGGGACGCTTTTCACGCCTGTACCGCTGGATATTTCTTAAATATGTATTTCTCCATACGACAATGTCACCTCGTTCAATTAAAATACTCTTGAGGTTTCTTTTCATGTACCTATAGAATAATAATTTTAGATCCAAGCATTTCATTACTTTGAAAAACTTACTTAAAATTTATTTGCTTTATTAGACGGTACAAAGATGTTCGGGACATTAATGGCAGATCATTGCGGTTTTTTTTAAGACCTCAAGTATTTTATTTAGAGTGGGAATTTCATTTAAAAAAACAAGCCTCCTTATTTCATTTTTTTGGCCTTCATTGAGAGTTTTAACGGTCACAGGTCTTCCATCACAATGCTTAGAAGCGACTACTTTTCCGGTTTCCCTATACTCTTTCAGAGTGCGGTAAACTGTGGACTCGCAATCCCTAAAAATAATTAGGAATACCCAAAAATGTTTAGCTCCTTTAGGGAATAATATAAAGGAGTCAGTTTTTACCACCTGCGTCAGCAATTTTTGAAACCAGATAAGATGTTTTTATTAAAGGCTTGTCTGCTGTTAATTACTTGTATAAATTTACAATATATACTGTTTCTTTGCCAAAGACATGGCCCAAATCTAAACTTTTTTTCTTTCTTGGGTGGAGAATTTCCGCCTCCCCTAGTACTTGGGAAGGCCGGATCCATGGCAAAAACAACGAAATAACGCAAAGTGCGATATTATGAGATCTTCAAAGAATTTTTGGACAATATAACAATATAAAACCAAGAAAATTAGAGAACTGGACAAGCAAAAATTGAAAATAACAACGAATACACAAAAAATTATTTGAAAATTCGAATTGTCAAATTCGAGAAATTTCAGAAGAAGTTTGCTTGTGTAAATCGGGCCGTCATTCGGCCAATAAAATACCGCCATTTTCACACCGAAAATTTGAATCACTCCTCATAGTTTTAAAACAGACTATAGGCACTCACAAACTTGATAACAAGTTTGAACTGCTTCTTCCATAAATAGTTTCAGGTATCATTTGAATCCTGAGTTGAGTGACTTCTGAGCTTGGAAGTCTTAATCATGTCAGATGGTTCCAGTTTTTTCGCCATTAGCGCCATTTGAGCCTATATGTTGGAGTTAAGGAAGCCAAAAAGGTTACTACAAAAACCGACCTTTTTATTTATTTACTAGGCCTTGAAATAATATTTTAAAGTCCGAAAAAATATTTTATTTATAAGATTGATTCCCTAAGATTAAGTTCTAAACTCACTGTGGTTCGTACCCAATGACTAACGTAAAAAGATAACTAAACTAACTTTAAATAACATGAACTAATCATAACTAATTAGAGTTAATCAGTAAGTTAAGACGGTCATCTTTACATATCCAGTTTAGGGCCTACCTGAGATATAAACTTTGATTATTTGTGTATATTGTTTATCTGCCATAGACTTTTCGTTTGAATTTGGACTTCAAACTAGAAATGATAAACTGCGACGTATCTATTTTTAGTACCTATTGGGAACTAAAAACAATAATAATAAGGGAAACTGTACAAAATTGTAAAACCTCATTTACTATTTGAGCCTTTTTTTGTGGTAGGCATGTAGCTATTATTCCACAAAGGAAGCATTCGGCACTGCAACGTATAATTTGAATCGCATCATGCTGAATAATTCAGCTCCTAAAACTCGAACCATTAAACAGGGTCAACATGTATATTTAATCGGCGATATTTCCTCGATGGATGGACGAGGATTGACGTTGTCAGGTGGATGTTTATCCCACCACTTCAGCCCTGAAATTAATATTTCAAAGCTAATTCGGTGCTCATATATCGGTTCGTAATTCCGTTATAGCCAACCAACGTGCTTCCGTGATTCGTTACAATTTATTGTAATATGCAAAAATGTAAGACAAGTACGAAAATTGCAAACCTTTTTAGTATGCCGGGAATTCGTGATTTTAAATTCCACGACTCCCTAAATTATAATATCGTATTCTTGGGGAGGCCTAACGACTCCAGACAAAGCAGCTCCCGAATCCACTCCTTTCAGCCAGGTTTTGATAATGTCACGAGATGCTAAGGAGGGATTCGCGAAAGGAAGGCATGGAAATTTTAATATGCATTATTTGCTGCAAACAATGGGGCCTGTATCCCAAAACTAATACCAAAATAGGAATTACAATATTCCTGCGAATGGGCAAGGCGAGATAGCTAAGGTGTTTAATGACAGGGATCCGTATATGAGGCGCCGAAATTTAATCCCTATGAATCTGGACCTATTCATAAAGCTTATAACTGTGACATCCGAGCATAAAATGTCATTGACCCGAATTGCAGGCCATAAAGCTGTGCAGAAGATAAGGTAGCAGCAATACAAGATATATAAATCTACGACGTCTGAGGATTGAGTTGGCTTTATTATCAAAAGTTTAGTACTCTTTGAGTAAAGCAGCAATAACACAACCGTTTAGTTTCGTAACCTACATTTTAAAATTAGGTATTAAAGTACGCCTGGAGCGACAAAGAAAAAAAGAACTAGAGTGAAACCCAGTCCTGAGAATGTAAAGCGTCGGCCGTGGGGCGACCCGTGATCGATAAGGGTCCCGAATCCGACCCTTAGGGCTCGTCTTATTAGATAGATTGTCCAAGAAGTTGGATAATTTTGTCAAGAGAAGGGTGCATCCCCGGCCTCCGTGGATAAACTAAAATACTCCTTATCTTTGCCCAAGTTTGCCGATTTTTAATTACGCTCCGGGGCATTTACATTTGAAACCCTTTGTTCGGCTAATGCATCAAAATGGCAATAAAAAAAGCACAAAGACAGTGAGGGCTTTTTGTTCTGCATAAACTGCCGGATTAAGACATCGCGTGACACTGTATTTTTCGGTTTAGCTACCATTCTCGCTGTGAACATTAGAAAAATATTGTTTGCGGATTTGAACAAAGGGCGCAACGAAATATCACCCTCAATCTTTGAGCAAAATATTTTACTTTGTTGAGAACCTTGGGTTTAATTATGCAAATTGGTGACATAACCCTAGTTTTAGTGAGTGAAGAGAGTGAAGTTTGCCAAAAGGCAATCACTCGAGAGCAAAAAACTTACTTTTTGCTCGTAATGAATACAATGTTTTTTCTCCAAACGATCAATTTCAAATTATGTGAATCACAACTGAGCATAACTGAAGTCACAATCTGAAAATTTAAATCAAAGTGACAACGACGTTTTAAATATTTGGTTGAGTGGTGGTAGTTGCTATTGACAGGAAGCGAAAAAATCTTTTTCTACTCGCGTGCGCAAAAGTTACTTTTCCGCACGAATTTGAGTGCGGGAAGTTGTACTTTTCCGCACTAGTGCGGAAACCTGTTTGTTTACTATTGTCGGTATAGAAGAACTTTATAAGGACCAGTAAAACTACCATGATTTATAGTTGCCAGGAATGGTGGCATTAGGTGCTTGGTAAACCATCTTACCTATTCCTGTACTGCATCTTTAATTTTAATTTTGCAAAAAAGGCAGGATATCGATCTCGCATTTTTTAAATGAAAAGTTTGATTTCTTTAATTATTGCTATGTGTGATAAAAGTAAACAAATATCATTCATCGCGCAGCTGAGGCAATAAATACCAATATGTTGACAGAGTTTTAGGACAACTTTTACTGCTATCAGTAAAACTTCACTTTGAAGTTAAAATACCAGATATGACGTGCATTGCATTGTTTCAGTTTGTCAGGTAAACAATGCAATGTACGTCATGTCTGGTGTTTTAACTTCAAAGTGAAGTTTTACTGATAATTTTAAAAGTCGTCCTTACTCGGAGAAAATATATTGTTCTTAACACTTGCGGAAAGTATCTTTTCCGCACTTGTTAGGAAAATAATTATTTTCCACTTGCGTGCGAGAATGTTTTGTAACATTGTGAAATTTATGCACTTACCTTATTTGGGGTAATTATGGTTTTCGCCCATTAGGTCAGAGTTTTATTGTGTACCTAGTTCAGTAAATTCCAATATCACCTTGGTTATCTGCCCTTTTTGACTGAGAATGTATTGCCTTCTATTACGTTCTGTTTCATGATGCCTGAGTTTACCTTTCTGGGTTGAGAAGAGTGTGGACAGCCCGGCATTAGCTCACATTGTTTTATAAGTGGAAGGTGTCGCCTGTTAGCTGGAATTTCAAGCTGAGTTTTCCCGTTTGGGGACCCTTTCATGTTGGTACATACCTCTATTTTTATTGTTTTCCTGGACTTGGAGGATCGGAGGATTGTGGTGAAATTGCCATTGCCAATCGGCCAGGAGTGTGTGTTTCCATCGTTATTGTCGGTTTTCGGTAGATTTTGATTGGGGGTTCGTTTGCTTATGTTTATGTTACGATGTTTGGAAGTGGGGTTAAGTAATAAAATCCATCACTCATTAGTGACAATTGCGGAGTTCGGTAATTACATCCGAGTGCCCCGTACAGAGACCATCTTCCCACATCTTAGCGAGCTAGAGCGAGAGAGACTCATATTCCGAGCGATATCGGCGAAGCTCCCGACAGCGTTCCCTTCGATGGATGACGCCGTCTGTCATCGTCCAATTCTCCCATACCGTATTCTGACGTCACCAGAGTACTAAAAGGTACTTATTGTCAGTTTTGATTTCGTGGAGATTGATGTTACGTTCCTTGAGGTCGGACTAATTGGCCATTACTAATGGGATACTTCTTCCTGTTTTGCTGTTCCGCATTTCTTCTGTCTCCTTTTTTTTACTATTTTCAGCTGTTTGTTTTCGGCTACTCTTCGTGACGTCATCGTGGGACGAGCACGTGCATATTTGTTTGTGGCATTTTGGGCATCATTGCGGAAGGGTTATGAAGGTCACTCGTTGGTATAAAAGGGCAGGACATTGACGTTTGAGGTTTTGATTCTGACTTCTGGTGCGTGAGCCAGAATCCCGTCGTGCTGGCCGTGATTTGCAAGTGTCCTCGTGGTCTACTTTGAGTGATTTTCATCTCAATACTCTTTGGAGGATCAAGACCAGGGCATATTCCAAATGGTAGTTGCTTTTTGAAGTTTTTCCGGATTCTCGTGGAGAGGATTATTGTCGATTTTCGCCGCTCTACCTTTACCTCTTGGAGGGATAAAAAGCAAGCCACGCCGCCAACGTCATCACCTTGCCCCGTTTGTCAACCTTGCAGGTATGTGTAGCTCCATTCAATGGAATATTCTGTAGTTTTCCGTGCTAATTCACGTGTTTCTATAGGGGTTTTATTGTTGTGACGGGCTTTTGCTACGTCCACGTTTTTTTATTAACGGGCTTCTACGTCTGACGTTCTTCCGCCGTCCACGTGCCTTGTCGGCGCATTTTTGGAACATCCACGCCGTTCCTGGAGGCCTGCTCCTCATCAGAGACCTTCGGATAGCTGCTCTTCAGGACCACCCTTATCCGCGATAAGGGGATAGTTTAGAGTGAGAGCTTTCCAATTTGTTATGTTGTAAATGGGCGACGATAGTGGCTGAGCGTTGAACCGACTAACGTAACTTTTTCTATCTTATCAATTTTAATTATTAACTTTACTTCTTGCCGTCACCATAACAATTTAAAGTAGTATTTTTTTTGATAGTATTGAGGCCCCAAGTAAGCGATTCTTGTTAATTTTTTTTTGATCAATTTTTATGACAATTTACTGAGTAGTAAGTTCTCTCAGATCTTCAATTTGTTTGTGCTTCACACACTTTAATTTATTTATAAAGAATTAACTTTTGCTAGGTATTGGACAGCACTACGTCTGTACAGTTACGAATCTTTTATGTACCGCACCCTTTATGTCTTGTACCGTATTGTGTTGTGTAATTTTGAGGACAGATATTGAGGGCTCGTGATTCCTCACTTTAGTATTTATCGTTATTAAGTAAATTTCAATTTTCAGGTATTTAAAGTTAGATTTGATCAGGTATTCAATAATCACTCTCACATTACAGCGTTAGTCATTAGTTGGTAAGCTACGGAAGCTACCCTGTGTAAGTTTATGGCCATAAACCCTGAGCTCCGTCCCTAATTAGTTGATTATTGAGAGCCGTATTGATTAGTAATAATTCATATTCATTAATACATAAAGTTCCTTCACCATATATTTGAGAATATTGCAATTACCTTAAATTTTGTGTTTAATTGCTTTATAGCATTTCAAATTTTATTTGAATTGCCTTTCCTTAATTTGTTAACCAATCTATCAATAGAAACAGTGTTATTTGTCCTCAAACAATTTTGCTTTAATTTCATGCGGATTTTGACTGGTGCAGATAATTGAGATTTATAGTTTCTTATTTTCATTTTTTTATTAAAAGTAAATTTAAATCAGAGTAGTTAGGAAAGTGGTAGTGAAAGAGGGATATATTTCGTGATTGGTATATTCCTGTACGGCATAACATCCTTCTCAGGACCTGGCGTCTTCCGGAAATCACGTGGCGCCTATCGGGATATAAAATAATACAACTAATATCGTATTGAACCTACCCCATCTTCACTGTTGCTGGCGGCCCGCTAGTGCTCCTGCTCGATTACTTACTATTCACCTCCTTTCGCTCTTTCTGAAGTAAGGTATTAAGTAACGATTTTTTTCTAGTAAGTTCCAGAGATTCTAATTAACAAACAAGAACTAATCAGTGCTTAACATTCCCAATAACCCTTGATAGTAAATTAATATTATAAAATAAAAGCGTCACAGTTTACATTTCCGCACGAATTTGAGTGCGGGAAGTTGTACTTTTCCGCAGTAGTGCGCGAAGTTGTACTTTTCCGCACTAGTGCGGAAACCTGTTTGTTTACTATTGTCGGTATAGAAGAACTTAATAAGGACCAGTAAACTTACCATGATTTATAGTTGCCAGGAATGGTGGCATTAGGTGCTTAGTATACCATCTTACTTATTCCTGTACTGCATATTTAATTTTAGTTTTGCAAAAAAGGCAGGATATCGATCTCGCATTTTTTAAATGAAAAGTTTGATTTCTTTTATTTTCGCTATGTGCGATAACAGTAAGCAAATATCATTCATCGCGCAGCTGAGGCAATAAATACCAATATATTGACAGAGTTTTAGGACGACTTTTACAACTATCAGTAAAACTTCACTTTGAGGTTAAAATATCAGATATGACGTGCATTGCATTGTTTCAGTTTGTCAGGTAAACAATGCAATGTACGTCATGTCTGGTGTTTTAACTTCAAAGTGAAGTTTTACTGATAATTTTAAAAGTCGTCCTTACTCGGAGAAAAAATATTGTTCTTAACACTTGCGGAAAGTATCTTTTCCGCACTTGTTAGGAAAATAATTATTTTCCACTCGCGTGCGAGAATGTTTACATTTCCGCACGAATTTGAGTGCGGGAAGTTGTACTTTTCCGCAGTAGTGCGCGAAGTTGTACTTTTCCGCACTAGTGCGGAAACCTGTTTGTTTACTATTGTCGGTATAGAAGAACTTAATAAGGACCAGTAAACTTACCATGATTTATAGTTGCCAGGAATGGTGGCATTAGGTGCTTAGTGTACCATCTTACTTATTCCTGTACTTCATATTTAATTTTAGTTTTGCAAATAAGGCAGGATGTCGATCTCGCATTTTTTAAATGAAAAGTTTGATTTCTTTAATTTTCGCTATGTGCGATAAAAGTAAGCAAATATCATTCATCGCGCAGCTGAGGCAATAATTACCAATATATTGACAGAGTTTTAGGAAGACTTTTACAACTATCAGTAAAACTTCATTTTGAGGTTAAAATATCAGATATGACGTACATTGCATTGTTTCAGTGTGTCAGGTAAACAATGCAATGTACGTCATGTCTGGTGTTTTAACTTCAAACTGAAGTTTTACTGATAATTTTAAAAGTCGTCCTTACTCGTAGAAAAAATATTGTTCTTAACACTTGCGGAAAGTATCTTTTCCGCACTCGATTTCATGGCCGAACTCCGCTACGCGTCGTTCGGCCAACTGCAGTCGCGTGCGGAAAAGCATCACTTTCCGCACTTGTTAGGAAAATAACTATTTTCGCTTGCTGTCCTGGGCAACGCGCGGAAAAGTAAACTCACATTCTGATCCTCAAAAAAAGGTTAGGTTTTCGTTTGTCTAATGAAAGCGTAAAATATATTTGACGTTTGTAAAAAAATATAATTTGTTTGGGGTATAAAATGTAGTGTGTGGATGTGTTTCGTATTTAGCTTATCTTTAATATTCATTAAGTAAATAAAGTATAATATAGAACACACTAAATCGTGTGAAAAAAACATTTTTATTTGTTTTTATTGTCCCTTAGTGAAAATGTTATATGTGATCTGATTTTATGAGATTTTATTTTCATTAATAACGACTTTTTAACGTAGGATGCTTTCGTGGAAACACATAAATGGAACTTGCTGACGTAAGTTCAGTCACCATACATTAAATTTATTTTCAATTTTTGAGGTAATAAATCTTGATAGTTATTATTCAATTATACCAACTTTAGTGTATTATTAATAAAATTTTTGTGATTTTCTTTTACTATTGGAAACTACACCTCACAGAGGAAATTCGGATTTTCTGTATATTGTTTCAAAATTCTAATTTTATAGTTAAGTAAATGCTATAAAAATCACGTAAAAATGTGTTTAGGATTGAGAAATGCACCAGCTAACTCTTGTTACTTTACCCAAATTATTAACACATTCGGTCACTCAACTCCCATTTCTCCTCATTTACTGTTAATGCATTCTGATATTTGCATATATACTAATAAAACCATTGTTCGCCGTTGTTGCTTTCAGTATGGTTATTTCAGTTAATCAATTGAGTTTAGTTTAGGTGGTCACCCGTGAAAGCTTTATATTTAAATATTTAGCAGTTTTATTATAAATGAAGTGAAACAAAAAAAAACTTAATCAGAAAGTTTTTAGATGGAGCTATCGCTAAAGGATTTATGCAAACATATATGTTCTAACATATATCTTCGTATGGTCATCAGTACCAAACTGTTTAATGAAATGAGCAATCTCTCATTAAGTCTGAAAGACTAATTTTTAAAAACAGAAAATTGTAGATAGTTTAAGTACTATTTGAAAATAAGATTTAGTAGCAATCGACAGAAGACCGCTTTGCCAAACTGGTGAATTAGACTGGTTCTAGTGTCAAGAAGATTATTCAATTATTAAATTTGGTGTATTATTTTATGCTTTAACCGAATTGGGAGTAGTTGAAATACATACTCTGTAATTAAATTGCATTTGGATCAGCTGCAAATTAATTTTTCATAATGACTTCAAGATTTGTTTTATTGTGATTGAAAAGTAAGTTGGAACAATACACTTTTTGATAACTTTAAACGTCTGAAAAAGAAAATAAGTAGGATAATTATTGTGACATAACTACAAAACAGTGAAACGTTGTACTGCTAAATGTGTATAGGGTAAAAAAGTTTAGGGTTAGAGTATAGAATTCCTGATGTTGAAATAAAAAATATTACAACAGGTCCGCTATGGTCCCTTCAGAACTCAAATGATTATCATAGAATTTAAAAATTACCCCCAGCTTAAGGATAGATAGCCCGTTTTCATTAGAAAACGTCATCTAGTAGGCTATGAGTTCCATATAAATGGAGTTTTGTTCTCTTGTCCTCTTATTTTCAAATTACACACTCAACTAGATGCCGTTTTCAAATGAACACCCCCTTTTTATAGTTAATGCGCATATATTCATGCACAATAGCAGATTGTTTTTCATCCATGTTGCAACAACAGATCCTATTTTAAAGGATCTCTAAATAACAGTGAAATAATATCAAGATTAACACATTTACTGTGACCAAAGTTTTCACTAACACAAACATCAGTTTAGAGACTTTTATTTTTCATAAAACCATTACAAATGGGGCTATTTTTCAAACAGCATTTTCTATCTTCAAAAAATGTTGTTTATTATAAATTTGATTGCAATCTTATGATTGGTAAAGTAGTGCGATCACAATTTTATTTGAAGCTTCATCTTCAAGAAACCGGACAATATTCCAATTATTTGCGAATTTTGGAAGTTTTCTTTTTCATCTAAATTTAACACCTTATGGTCCGATTGAGCTACTAGTTAGCGCTCATCCGTAAAAACTATTCGAGCGCAACGTTATCCATAAATGAGTTTTAGTAGATATAATAACCTGATCACTTCATCAGTATTTCTTTATAACAACATACAATCAATAAATTGATAATTAATAATAATCGAATACGCCGATAAATTTATCATGTAGGATGCTAGTAGATAAGCAGTAAAAGATCTAGGGTCATTTTGGCTGTTTTACATGTACATCTCTATTTGTATGTGTATAGTACACACTATTTGTTTAAAGAAGCTGCAACGTTTTGTTAGCGTTACAAACGGAAAAGGTGGCAAGGTTGGTACTCAGCTGGCCAGGGACAATCGGCGCACGGATTATAGGACACTTGTTGCCGGACTAACCCAGGGAGAGTGGTCGTGGGTTTATAGTCAGAAGGTTACCTAAAGAGCGCCACCCACTTTTATCGCCCTTAGTAAATCCGTACGGCGATTGCCTTATAACTCAAAAGCGGGAAAACTTAGCAGCCAGCCGAGCAACTCTAACGTCGCGAACTCGTTGGTCTCCAGTCGGGCGGTCGAAGTTCCGAACGCACCTGCTAATAATGTACGGTCGTAAAACCCCGACAGTTGACGTTGACACAAACACGGGAGATGAAATCAACTGTCAGTAGTGGCAATTAGCTGGTCTTTATTACCCTTAAGCACTCCCAAATACTAATTAATAGAAAATAAGAAGTAAACTCTTCACAAAGTCAGAAATAAATGAAATAATCAACAACAACATTTATAGTACCTATGTATACAAACATTAAACTTTTCTGCGATGAAATTAGAGGTGCCAGAGTTAGCCTCTACTACTCCAGCGCAAACTACCAACAAACTCAAACCCGAGGGTACCCGTAGCGAATACGTATTGCCTTGGTTTACAAATTAAAACAAAATATAAAAGTAGGTAGGTAGACCACTTTAAAAATGAAGTTTCTTATTGAATTTCTCTTCTGCTAGATAAACCTGGTAATTAGATATTGTGAAAACAAGTACTGGAGTCAGAAGCCTCTGATGGAGGTTACTGCCACCAAAAAGTAGTCCCTTGGAGGTTATCTATTGAGTGACTAGGAGTTAGTGTAAAAATGGAATGGACCAACCTTATGTGTGGTGTTAACAACAGTTATGGAGTTGGTGCCTGTGTGTTCGAGTTCCTCGTGTGGAGTGTGTCCTGTCGATGGTGTG
The DNA here is from genome assembly GCA_951812265.1 of Taphrorychus bicolor. Taxonomy (NCBI): domain Eukaryota; kingdom Metazoa; phylum Arthropoda; class Insecta; order Coleoptera; family Curculionidae; genus Taphrorychus; species Taphrorychus bicolor. The sequence continues at coordinate 57,306,808 of OX638297.1, read as the reverse complement.
TGACAGCTAGTGGCTCATCAAGATCACCTTCTCTAGTTAAGGATGAAGGGAAAGGGGCAAACTGGCAGTCATTGAGTGAAGCAAACTCATGCAAGGAAGGCTGCAGGACTTGCAGGGGCAGCAGCAGTAGAAGGATGGATATCAGAATTGCTTAGTTGCAACAACAGCAGTAGCAGCAACGGCAGCAGCGGTAACAATAACATCAACAGTAGCAGCAACAGCAACAGCAACAGCAATAGCAACCGCAACAGCAACAGCAACAGCAGGCCTAAGGGAAATTCGATACCAGGGCATAAGTGAAAGATCCAACTTGCGGTATTAAATACTTCACACATCTGGATGGGAGAGCCAAGAAAGGTACTCAAATATTGTTTTACTCATTTGTAGCTTTACATTTTGGTAGGTCAATTATACAGCAAAATGTCTTCACAACGTCATGGAGGTATTAAAATAATTGTGCAACCGAATTACTCTCTTAAACATGACCAGATATGAGCAGCATAATGTATGAAATGTTAAAACCCGGAGGGCAATTATAAAATACACAGAGAGGGCAATGATTCATAAACGTGCTAGTAATATATATGAGGGAAAAATCTTACCTTGGATGTGGGGTGGCCTGAAAGTTAGAAGGAACAAGTCCTCCAATCGTTTTCTTATCTCTTCTCTGCCTCAGAATTCCTTTTCCAATACTAAAGATCCAGCAATACTGCTGCTTGGTTTCACGCCAAAAATAAAGTAAATCGAGTAAGGGATTCCAGAACTATATCCACAAAATGTGCGGCACACTACGGTGTCTTTGTTCTTGGCAGGTGGAAACAAAAATGGCAAAAGCCCTTTAAAAATTAAAGAATTTTTCTCCTCATAAAAAATCTAGTTCTCCAATTGCCAAGAGATGGCATCTCTGTGTATTTTTGGTTGCAGCAATACTTGTAAAACTGACACTCTGTCAAATCCAAATGCCAATAAAAATCAACAAACTTCAAGTCATTGTTTACTTTTAAGTAACGTAAGTTATTGTTAAGTTATTGTTTGTTGATTTTCACTTTGAGGTTAAAACAAAGTGCATTTTGGCCCTCATAACTTTCCCTTGCAAAACCCCCAGGCATCTTGTAATTTTAAACCCGCAACACGCGTCCCCATCAAAAAGAAAAAAAAAAAAAAATATATATTCAGCAACACTATAGAAGTTCTTCCCAAGAACAAAAAACAAGAAAATGGAAAAAAAAAATTATAGCCTACGCATCCGGAAGTAGGTGTACCTTAAAATTTAATTTAAAATTTGTTAATTGAGGCTCTCAACTGGTGTCATCATCTGGTGGGTGAGATTTTAAATCTTTGGCATGCCATACGCCTACGACACGTCCGCTGTTGTCAGTCAACTGGTAAGACCAGGGAGACAATATTTTCGAAACTCTGTAGGGTCCAACAAACTTCGGAGCGAATTTTGACGTGAACTGGAGAGCCGCGTTTGACAAGGATACATTCCTATGCCACACCTCCTGATTCAATGCGAATCTATCGTCCCGCCGACGTAAATTATATCGCAATTGACTCCGTTGATACGCCTTCCTGAGGCGCTGTTGAACATCGGAAAATACTCTCTCGAGGGCTTTCGACTGAAGATCCGAATCAAGTTGCTGGGAAGATTCAAATGATTTGTGAGGAGGGCAAGAAAAACTAAGTTCACGCCCAAAGACAACAAAATTCGGTGTCAGCTCGGTCACTTCATGTTTTGCCGATCGAATCGCACATCCGGCCTTTGCCAACACACTATCCCATGCAGCGTGGTTGTCTCCAACATAGCTGGAAATCATCGTCTTGAGTACACGATGAACCCGTTCCACCGGATTTGCTTGGGGATGATAATTCGCAGTGTAGCGAATCTCAATTCCGTACTGTTTCATCTTTTCTTGGAATTGACGACTACGGAACTGAGGACCATTATCAGCTATCAACTTGCTTGGGACACCATAAATGAGAATAACGTGGTCTTCCAACCACTTCAATACACTGCCAGCAGTTGCCGATCTTAACGGGAAGAAAAGTACATATTTGCTAAAGACATCTAGAACCGACAGAACATACGAATAACCAGACTTAGAACGTGGAAGGGGACCGACCAAATCAACGCTGACAATCTGCCAGGGTCGCGTAGCAGTAGGCTGCTGACTGAGCATGTGGCCAGTGGGAGAAGAGTTATTTGGTTTTGTCTTCAGACATGTGAGGCACGCGGCAATGTAGCGGGCAACGTCAGCCTTCATACAGGGCCAATAGAAGCCTTGGGAAATTCTAGCGGTTGTCTTGAACACACCTAGATGACCACAAGTTGGAGGATCGTGATGTTGTCGAATAACGCTACGACGCTGTCCACGAGGTACTACGACAAGCCACGTGTCTCGAGATTCCCACAGATCAGGGTACTTTGATTTGGCCATTTTATACAAACATCCTTCATCAACACGCCACAAAGGATACTTCAGTGGATCGTCTTGGACCTTCTTCATGAGGCTCACATACCACCGGTCCTTATTTACTGAGTCAGCATCAACCTTCCAGTCGTCTGAGACACCAGCGATATCTATCAAAGGCACGGCCCTCGACAAAGCATCCGGGACAACATTGTCTTTTCCCTTCCGGTGTACAATATCGAAGTCGTACTGCTGCAGCCTTACCGCCCATCTAGCCACACGCCCAACCGGATCCTTAATGGAATTCAGCCACTTCAGACTGTAATGGTCAGTCACTACAGTAAAGTGGGTTCCTTCAATATAGGGCCTCAGCTTTTCGATGGCAAACAATACGGCGAGACACTCCTTTTCCGTCGTGGTGTACTTACGTTCATTTTTATTCAAGGAACGGCTAAGGTAACAAACTACATGCTCTTCCCCATTCTGAATCTGTGAAAGGACCGCGCCAAGTCCGAAATCAGACGCATCACACTGAACTACAAATGGTTTTTCAAAATCAGGACAGGATAACACAGGGGCTTGCACCAGATGTTCTTTAATTGCTCCAAAGGCCATTTCGCAAGCATCATCCCACCTAAATTTAACGTCTTTCCGAGTTAACGCAGTCAATGGCGAAACTAAAGTAGAAAAATTGGGCACGAAACGTCGATACCACGACGCAAGGCCGACAATACGACGCACATCCGAAACGTTTCTCGGAGTTGGAATGCTGAGAATGGCTTCAACCTTTTCTGGATCGACCATCAAACCGTTAGAATTAACGACATAACCAAGATATTTAAGTTCCGACTTGCAAAAGTTGCATTTATCTCGATTAAGGGAAAGTCCGGCTTTTATAATTCGGGCGATAACTTCACGCAAGACCTTGACATGCTCATCAAAGGAATTTGTGCAAACAATAACGTCGTCTAGATAGACAAACACGTGCTTCTCAAGGTCCACTCCCACAACCTGATCTATTAAACGCTGCCACACAGCCGGGGCATTAGTCAACCCAAACGGCATGCGCTTAAATTGGAAAAGCCCGCGATTGGGTACCGTAAAGGCTGTGAGGGGTCTGGACTCCTTGGCTACTGGTATCTGCCAATACGCGGATTTAATATCAAGAGTACTCAGATATTTCGCATCTCTCAACTTATCCAGTGTTGCTGACACAAACGGAAGTGGATAGGCATCCGGGATAGTAACTCGATTGAGTTGTCGATAATCCACACAGAATCGCCAACCTCCGGTCTTTTTGCGGATCATCACAATAGGTGACGACCATGGTGAATCAGACGGCTCAATGATATCATCAGCCAACATTTGTTTTAACTCCGCGTTTACCTCTTGCTGGAGCGCGTAGGACAAGGGATAATGTCGCTGCTTTATAGGGGGAGAATCCGTCCTAATCAGAAGTTCAACTAAATTAGTACATCCCAGACCGGGCGGCATACGTAAAAAGGTCTCTTCGATGAAAGAATTCAGCTCCTCCCTCTGTCCCTCAGAGAGAGAATCGGCCGGAAGAATTTCGGAAACCGGCATGGATAAGGGAAAATCATCCGAAAAGGTCCATTCACCGGTATGGAGGTCCGGTATTATCCTCATCTTGCTCCAAAAATCGATACCCAGGATAAGAACGTGAGGCAAATCCGGCACGACGAGAATATCGAGCAATATCACCTTCTGTCGCAGTCTGACTGGCAACTCAACGGAGCCCAGGGTAGAACATGTCTGACCGTTGGCTACCGTACAATGCGACACACGGCATGGTCGGAGGGTACAAAAAGGTCGCAAGATATTCCATCCAGCAGAACCAAGTATGCTGCGTGAGGCACCGCTATCCATCAATCCAAGTACAGATCGGCCAAGGATTTCCACGTTCAAATAAGGGCGTTGATCTCCTTTAGCATGGGCAAGAACATACGACAAAACAGCGGCGGTGTCAGTAGAAAGGGCCGGTTCAATCACAACGGGACAAGGTGTACGGCCTAAAACCTTGTCGGATGACCGTTTTTTTGACAGTCGGGACATGAATTTGAGGTTACCTGTTTCTTACCGCATCGATAACAAAACACAGTCTTTGGTTGAATGCACTGCCTAAAGCGATGATTAGTTCCACCACAATTCCAGCATGCAACCGGGACAGAAGCTGCAGCCAGATCCACCAGAGATGAGCCACTCTCCGAAAATGGAGTTGCTCCTGAAGGAAGCGGAGTCAACTTTTCGCCAGTGAGGCCAACCTCAAGGGCCGATACCTGATGGGGTTTTTTGTAAGCCAGTTCGGGCTCCACCATTTGCCTAATATTTGTTGGAGGGGGTACAAATCGTTGGACACGCCACTGCGTTTCCTCTGTTGCTCTGCTCAATCTGACAAGGTCAGTTATCGACGTGATCTGAGAAGTTGCTAAGTGACTTTGAATATAAGGCAATAGATTTCTTCGGATGAGAGTCAACTTGGTGTTCTCGGACGGGGGATCGCGAAGCTTCCTGAAAAGGTTTTCCATCACTACTACGTACGATAAAACTCGCTCATGTTGACCCTGTGTACGATGTCGAATCTCGTCCCAAAGGCTAAAGTCGTAATCATAAGGCTGGAAAGCCTCGCGCAACTGTTGCACCAAATCGTCCCAATCACAAAATCGTCGGGTTCTGTACCACAGAAGGGCGTCACCTGAAAACAATTCCGGAGCCGAGCGCAGTAGAATTTCTTTTGGCATATTACGAGAATTTCTAAGCTCCTCTACTCTTTCCAAGAAGTCATTTACACTCGAAGACCCACTATACTTTAAGTTCCACCTACTCACATCGTGGTAATAAGGGGAGTAGCCAAAATTAGGGGTATTTCGACGAAAAGATGTATTGACGGGAGAAAACTCCATATTTCGTAATTGATTTATAAAATCAGACATTGACAAAGAATCAAGAGGCGGCTGCTCATCGGCCCGAGCACGTTCAGAAGGTTGTGAGTCATTCTCAAACTGGACTCGACGGGGACCACCACACGGAGTTTCTACACAATCTGTTCGAGGTGGTCGTACAGGGGCGTTATGTTCTCCATGCACTTGCCTCACATAGGTACGATCAGAAGGAGGTTTCTTGTAGCGCGCGTCATGGAGTTGATCGCAGGGAATTCCTTCTTTCCAAGTTTGCGAGGGTAATCCCAACTGCGGGAAAACTATGTTTTCTGAAACTGGAGCGACAGGAGGCAGCCTCGATGAATTGTGGTCATTCTCCAAGTTAGGAAGCTTGCCCGAAATATAAGGATAACGCTGAACCTCTCTGTAGAAATTAGATAGGGTATATGGATCATCAGCATTCCTAGAAATCGGACGATCGGAAGAGCTTGGGTTTGCACTCATCCACTGACGATCTAACGATTTTGACGGTTGTCTGGAATATGCCAAATGAGGAGTTGTCTCCACCAAAAGAGGCGGTGTTGGGACGTGGTTTGACACACCCTCCTCGCGGTTTCTCTCTGCGTTAGATAATTTGGTGAACGTGGCCAACAAGCTACGCATTTCGTTCAGTCGCTCCTCCCACACTGAATTTCGCGTTCGTGGATTGTTAGTTGCCTGTTCGGCGCCACTGCTTCAGGGGGCACACTAGCATTCCTATTCCCACTGTCCTGCGCGGAAGCGAGAGTGCGCAGTTCTTCTAAAGGTTTAGAAGCACTGGCATTTATTGTGGCTCTAGGAACTTCTGGTTGTCGTCTTCCAGTTGAGTGTAAAGCCTCACCAAAGGATGGAGCTCTAGCCCATTCGTCAATCGAAATTGGTGGTGGTCTCAGCAATCGGCGATGAGTTGCTACGGGGGATCGACAAGTGTCTTGTCGCCTATTCTCGTTAGGTCGCACCTCCAGGTCTTCTTCCGCCATACGGAGAGCTGTCGGAATGCTTGCTCCGTCCTGATTCGAAACGTCATTCGACTGCAGATCTAAATGGCGTGAAATTTCTATTGCGCCAGGCAGGGCATCTCTTTGGTTCTCGGAGGAAACCGACGAGTTCATTGGACTTCGTGTTTGTGCTCTTTCTGCAAAGTCTTCAGGAAGTAATGAGCTTTCAAAAGGGTCTAATTCGCGGCGCAAGAGGTCACATTGCAACATCATATCTCGTTTGACATCTTTATCAAGCTCTGATGTTGCACTAATTCGCAGAGTTGGATGGGTGATATGCAACAACAGTGTGCTCAATCTTCGAAACTCGTTGGCATCTTCCACATTTCTCTCTCGAATTTCAAGCTCAAGCTGATACAGTTTCGCTCTACATAAACAGATTTCCATGTCTGGGTTGGCGTCAGCGAACACCTCCATTGGAGATCGATTGTTCTCCTTTTCCCATTTAAGCGCTCTTCTGAGCTCGGCGCGTTTTTGAGCGAAGGTTCCGGTCGTAGAAAGTCCGCGTATGCGAAGTTCATACTTAATCTCTTCACTCCCGAGATAATTGACATCCATTTTGAGGTAAATCAGTTATAAATGTATATTTTAATTAAGTGAGTAATACAACAAAAAAAAAGAACAGTTCGTGGATAACTAATACTAAATTCTGCGTAACTGCACCGTGAGTACACAGTAACACACCCCACCCCACCAAAAAAAAGTAGGTACAAAACACCAAGAAAAAAAAAACTTGGAATGCTCTAGAAGGCGAAAAAAGAAAATACGGCAAATACGAACGTTGGGCGCCAAATTTGCAACGTTTTGTTAGCGTTACAAACGGAAAAGGTGGCAAGGTTGGTACTCAGCTGGCCAGGGACAATCGGCGCACGGATTATAGGACACTTGTTGCCGGACTAACCCAGGGAGAGTGGTCGTGGGTTTATAGTCAGAAGGTTACCTAAAGAGCGCCACCCACTTTTATCGCCCTTAGTAAATCCGTACGGCGATTGCCTTATAACTCAAAAGCGGGAAAACTTAGCAGCCAGCCGAGCAACTCTAACGTCGCGAACTCGTTGGTCTCCAGTCGGGCGGTCGAAGTTCCGAACGCACCTGCTAATAATGTACGGTCGTAAAACCCCGACAGTTGACGTTGACACAAACACGGGAGATGAAATCAACTGTCAGTAGTGGCAATTAGCTGGTCTTTATTACCCTTAAGCACTCCCAAATACTAATTAATAGAAAATAAGAAGTAAACTCTTCACAAAGTCAGAAATAAATGAAATAATCAACAACAACATTTATAGTACCTATGTATACAAACATTAAACTTTTCTGCGATGAAATTAGAGGTGCCAGAGTTAGCCTCTACTACTCCAGTGCAAACTACCAACAAACTCAAACCCGAGGATACCCGTAGCGAATACGTATTGGCCTTGGTTTACAAATTAAAACAAAATATAAAAGTAGGTAGGTAGACCACTTTAAAAATGAAGTTTCTTATTGAATTTCTCTTCTGCTAGATAAACCTGGTAATTAGATATTGTGAAAACAAGTACTGGAGTCAGAAGCCTCTGATGGAGGTTACTGCCACCAAAAAGTAGTCCCTTGGAGGTTATCTATTGAGTGACTAGGAGTTAGTGTAAAAATGGAATGGACCAACCTTATGTGTGGTGTTAACAACAGTTATGGAGTTGGTGCCTGTGTGTTCGAGTTCCTCGTGTGGAGTGTGTCCTGTCGATGGTGTGTGACAGCTAGTGGCTCATCAAGATCACCTTCTCTAGTTAAGGATGAAGGGAAAGGGGCAAACTGGCAGTCATTGAGTGAAGCAAACTCATGCAAGGAAGGCTGCAGGACTTGCAGGGGCAGCAGCAGTAGAAGGATGGATATCAGAATTGCTTAGTGCAACAACAGCAGTAGCAGCAACGGCAGCAGCGGTAACAATAACATCAACAGTAGCAGCAACAGCAACAGCAACAGCAATAGCAACCGCAACAGCAACAGCAACAGCAGGCCTAAGGGAAATTCGATACCAGGGCATAAGTGAAAGATCCAACTTGCGGTATTAAATACTTCACACATCTGGATGGGAGAGCCAAGAAAGGTACTCAAATATTGTTTTACTCATTTGTAGCTTTACATTTTGGTAGGTCAATTATACAGCAAAATGTCTTCACAACGTCATGGAGGTATTAAAATAATTGTGCAACCGAATTACTCTCTTAAACATGACCAGATATGAGCAGCATAATGTATGAAATGTTAAAACCCGGAGGGCAATTATAAAATACACAGAGAGGGCAATGATTCATAAACGTGCTAGTAATATATATGAGGGAAAAATCTTACCTTGGATGTGGGGTGGCCTGAAAGTTAGAAGGAACAAGTCCTCCAATCGTTTTCTTATCTCTTCTCTGCCTCAGAATTCCTTCTCCAATACTAAAGATCCAGCAATACTGCTGCTTGGTTTCACACCAAAAATAAAGTAAATCGAGTAAGGAATTCCAGAACTATATCCACAAAATGTGCGGCACACTACGGTGTCTTTGTTCTTGGCAGGTGGAAACAAAAATGGCAAAAGCCCTTTAAAAATTAAAGAATTTTTCTCCTCATAAAAAATCTAGTTCTCCAATTGCCAAGAGATGGCATCTCTGTGTATTTTTGGTTGCAGCAATACTTGTAAAACTGACACTCTGTCAAATCCAAATGCCAATAAAAATCAACAAACTTCAAGTCATTGTTTACTTTTAAGTTATTGTTTGTTGATTTTCACTTTGAGGTTAAAACAAAGTGCATTTTGGCCCTCATAACTTTCCCTTGCAAAACCCCCAGGCATCTTGTAATTTTAAACCCGCAACAAAGCTGGTCAAAATTCATTTAATAAAGTGACTGTAGTGTAATTGTTTAAAAACCTAATATTTTATTGATTTTAATTGCCTTTACATAATGTTACGGGTTACTGGTTCCAATAAATTATTGTCAATTAACTACACAATTTTATTTACTTTTAACTATTACAACACGATTAAAACACAATTACACTCTACCAACAATTCGCACTGTTCGCTTGTACACTTATTTCGCTTATTTACTACACTGCACTATCTATTCCATCCCATTTCGCGCGGCTCGCTGATTTATATACCCGGCCTGAACACACTCTCGTACTTTCGAGAACGGAAGCGACTGTTCCCGGTTCTCGTTTAGTCTAGATGGGTTCTCAGGTTCGCGGTGGGCACTCGGCGTTGCCGCTTCGGCCCGAAACTTTGTGAACTGACGGTCAGGGCGTAACATTGCCCCCTCTTAGTTCTGATCATCCCGATTCGAGAAATCTCCACGACTGTAAGTCTTTATGAAAATTAAAAGAAAGTTATTTTCTGCGAAATATGTTAGTGAACGAAATTTTTAGCTTTTTCGCAGGAAACTCTAGTTTAAAATATGCAAATAGGTGTTTTGTATCTTTTTGTTATATATTCACTATTACCTTGCTTTTTAATACCTGCTATAACCTTGCTTGTCAATTTTGATTTGTGTGTCAAAGTTAATAAATGTGTTCGCGTCTTTTTCGTTCATCTCATAGAGGATGCTGACGACGGAGGCTGAGGTCTGTCGCCTCTAGAAAGTAATTACGCAATTACTCCGTCCAAAAGAAAGTAGTAAGTACTTTTGGTTAACATATACATTTAGTAACTTTGACCCACATTTCAAAAAGAAACTTTAATTTATCTTTTATGTTATTTTTTTTTGTTTTATTCCAGGGCACTTTCTTGTATTTGAGTAGTTGTTTCTGTTTGTTTCCTTCTTAAAGGCTGCAATATTTTTGGAAATATTGAAAGCAGATTAGTTTTCAATTTCCAAATAGTAAATATTGCCTTTTTGCATATTTTAAACTAGAGGTTTTAGCTTTTTCCTGCGAAAAAGCTAAAAATTTCGTTCATTAATATAAGTCTTTAACCGTTCAAGATGAACCACTTTCACCTTTGCTCTAGGAGTACATTGTGTCCTGTATACCGCGTCCTTGATCCGTTTGATGACTGTATATGGACCCTCTCAACTTGGATACAACTTGGGAGACTTTCATTTCTTCCTCTGAGGATTATACACCCACACCAAGTCACCTGCCTTAAATCTTGCAGAATTCGCCCTTAGGTCATATCTGGTTTTCATCCGATCGCTGGCAATCTTTATCTCTGTCCTCACGTTTCGATGGATTTCCTTTAATCCTTCTCGAAGTTCATCAGCATGGTTATGGACATATTGCACCGGTTATTCTGGTGATCCGTACACCAAATCTGCCGAAAGACGAAGTTTTTAACAAATGTAGCCTTGGCAGGAGTATGTCCTGTCTGCTATGCACTGCACTTCTGTAAGCCATCATTAGGAGAGGCAGAAATTTGTCCCAATCTTTCTGGTGGTCCGCGGTAGGTATTGTTCCATGGTTCGATTGAAATGCTCGACAATGCCATCTGATTGTGGATGGAGCGGAGTTGTCCTTTTCCTCTGGATTACCAGAAGTTCCATGATCTTTTTGAAAAGTTGCGATTGAAAATTTTGTCCCTGGTCCGAATGAAGCTCTAATGGTACGCCGAATCTACTGAAGAATTCGTCAACCAAGACCCTTGCCACGTTGTTAGTTTCTTGATTTGGTAGTGCATAAGCTTCAGACCTTTTACTGAAATAATCCATGGCAACAAAGATGTATTTGTTGCCATCGCCGTTTCTCGAATAGGACCTGCCACGGCGATAGCAATTTTTTCAAATGGGGTGCCAACATTGTATTGTTTCATTTGCCCCGTAGTCTTTCTTTGGGGTCCTTTAACGGAGCAGCAGGTTTCAACATTTCTGCACCACTCTTCGACGTCATCTCAGCAATTCATCCAGTAGTACCTTTCCCTAATTCTATCCAGGGTCTTAATCACTCCAAAATGGCCTCCAGACACTCCGTTGTGCATTTCTCGCAAGACATCTTTCCGTCTACTTTCCGGTACAAGCTGGAGCGTGGCACTTTTCCCGTCGGGCCTTTCTCAAGTCCTCTTCAATAAACCATTCTGGTTCGCCAAGAAATCCCTTTGAGCCCACATAGCTTTTACTTCCGGGCTCTTATCTGCTATGTCCTTCCAATCAGGTCTTTTGTTTTCCAACTTCCATTGACATATTAACCCCACAACATTATCGGTTGTTTGTACCACATTAATTTGTTCAGTGGTCCAATGTTAGTCGACTTCAATCCTGATTCTCCCAAGAATGCTTGGTCCTTCTCGTTGTTCTATTCGTTGGCAGTGTTGACATTCCCCTTTACTAGGCCTGCGTGATGGACGATGTTCAATCTTACCAGGGATGGTGAGGCTTCTTCCAAGCTCTCAAATCCTAATGATCCTGGGGGCTTCTGTGGGGCCAGTGAGCGTTCGCCCCTTCACACTGACTTGTTTAGTTTTCCGGCTGATGTGCCAGTCCGCCAGATTGTCGTCGTGGCGGGTCACTGTAGGTCGGCACTTCTGTCCGTAGTCCTTCTGTAACCAATGTCTTATGCCCTGCTCCTTGATTGGTCAAAATATGAAGTCATATGCTTCCTGAAATCACGCTGTTCGACCAACAATTGCTTTAAGATTTAGTTTGGCTGCGGCTCTTCCTGTGACGTACAGGACTCTGCCACTATTCTAACTCTGCAGCCCGTGCTTATTCTCGACGCCTCATACTGTAACGAATTAATGCCTCATTTGTACTGGAAGGACGAGTCAACCTCAAATGGCATTTCATTTCACTGTCGCAAACTCCTTCGATAAACTGCTGGACTGATAGCTGGTCAAGGAAATTAGAGGGAGCCGCAGGATACGCTAACCTTGTCAAACGCTCAATGTCCACTCCAAATTCCTGTAGGTTTTCGCCTGGCTTCTACTCCCTCATCAGTGGCTTTATAAATGCTCCATGAAGTAGTGCCGTCGAAAACAGGAAGCCTAATAATGCTTAGTCGCCCAGCGGTTGAAGTTGGCCCACTTCGACGTGTTTCCCAGATCCGCCACTGTTCTTCTAACTCCGGCATTTTCATCTCTCCTTCATATTTAACGTTTATCGACGTCTTGTTTCACTTGATCCATGTCTTGTTTGACATAATCTACGTCTTGTTTGACATAATCTACGTCTTGTTTGACTTAAGTCATTTTGGTTGAGGCAAGTTCTTGCAACTCGCGACGACTATCTCTTAATGCTTGAAACAGAGCAGCATGTTTTTTTTGTTTTTTTTTATCTGAAGTTGCCTTTGTTTTTCTTGTTCTTCCAGAAAATTCCTTTGTTCCTCTTTGTCCCTCTTCAGCGTTTCCATAAGTGCTGCCAGTTCTTCATCCAAAATTTTTGTCGTAGATCGAGTATATGGCATGTAGAAAACACTAAAGTTCTTATACTGTTTTTACCACGCAAAATTCCAGGCGCGCGATGACTCCTTTGTCCGTACAGTCACAAGTTTGACAAAAATTATCCCAATTCTGACACCAGTTGTTACGGGACACGGGTTCCAATAATTCATCGTCAATTAACTACACACTTTTATTTACTTTTAACTATTACAAAACACAATTACTCTCTACTAACAATTCGCACTGTTCGCTTTTCCGCTTATTTCGATTATTTACTACACTGCACTATCTATATATACTCTTCCTGAACACACATCGTACTTTCGAGAACGGAGGGGACTGTTCCTGATTCTCGTTTAATCTAGATGGGTTGCCGGGGTCGCGTTGGCGCTCGGCGTTGCCGCTTCGGTCCGAATCTCTGGGGACCGACGGTCGGGCATAACATTTTGATTCAATGAAAACAAAGTTAAAAGTAAAAGTTTTAAGATTATCTCGACAGGGGGTTTAATTAAAGTTCACTCGAGCATGCTGACAACATCGTAATGCCAAAATACTTTAAAATTGTTGATTAGTATTAGAGCTTTTTATGGAAATAATAGAAAATTTAAGCGATGCTTACCTATTTTCCTTCTTCTCCAGATATGATTAAACTGCCGTCGACTATGAATCGAGCTGCATGAGAGTCCAAGGAACTAAATAACACTGTTTTTCATACTGCGCATATTATAAATAGCTATTGAAAACTTTTGACAGTCTGTGCTAAGCCAAAAAAAGAAATGTAGACTTTTTCTCTTGTAATTAGGGGTCGGCGCGATCTGGCATATCACCTTAAATAAGGATGTGAAATATATAGATAGGTAAAATAAACATCGGCTTAAACAAAATCTTGATGACTTTTAAAAACAATGCACTTTTTTCAATGCATTTTCACACAAATTTTAGAAAGGCTGTAAATTTAACTTAGAAAACCCCAAAATTTTGATAAAGTTTGAACAAAAGATCGGGTATATTAGGCACTTCTTTTAATTCATTTCTCAGGAATAAACAAACGATAGGAGTTATGCCGGGAAAATGGCCGGCACATAAACTTAATACTTAAACATTAAAATATTAGCCAATTTTTTAACATGTTTAAAGCCGGTATTTCAATCTTCCTATTCAAGTGAGCAAAGAGTAATGTCACATATAGTATGTCATACATTCAATATTATCTTCCATCATGTTTGTAGCAAACATCGCACACACACACTTAAATTATATAAATTTGAATATTAGTAAAATGCTCAGAGATAATTAGAGAGAGCGCATTGAATTCTGTTGTCATTTAACCTGATAATTTTTGGCAGAAAATGTTACTCCATTTATTATTATTCCATTATATATTAAATGGGGAGAGTTACGATTGCAAGAATTAAAATTTGCATATTCGACTTATGGCCAGTATTTCCATACGAATGAACGAAGTCCTCTCTGCTTTGTTCAGTTAAAATCGGTACTTATGGCTAATCTATAAATATTTCAAAGATATTTTGTGATCTGTGAGCGCTCGAGCCAGTGATCTCAGAATATTTCATTTTACACTCCGTCCAAATATATGAAATTTTTAAAATATACAAAAAATGTAATTTCCAATATTTTCTATACATGTTATTTGATATTATTTTTACTCACCAAAGTAAAACCAGACGTTGGTGTATTGGGAAAGCCAAAAAATGGGAGTTATGTTTATGTTACCTTTTTATCTCGTCCTTTTTCACATTTTAGCTTTTGATTGTGGTCAAACTTTGGGTCAATTCAAATAATAATTTAACATTTTTTTGCATGTCGACCATACTTAGAACCGAAAAACTCTATTTTTTTTGTAAGATAATGAAATAAACTAAATGATGCACATCTCAAGAGTTTCTGTAAGAGAATAGGGAATGGGCATACACTCTAAAATCAAAATTCATATTAAAACCATCTTGGACTCAGGTTAGGTTCCAAATGGATTGTTTAATTGATGCTAGATTATTCGATATTTGCCTAGTCAATATAGCCCGCCATCTTTCGGCCATTTATGTAAGTTTGATATGCTTAGAACAATTCGGTGGTCTTAGCAAAAAGAAGCCAAATTCCAGGCGTATGTTAATAGTGTCAGACAAATTTCAAATAATAACGGTTCGGCCCTTAATTACCTCCGAGGGACTTAATTTGGATCATTGCGAATGTGGGGAAATTCCTAGCTTTTCCCCGCGGGTCATTCGTTGCATAAGTTCCTGCATAAGCGGTGGAATTTCGGGGCCGCAAGTTAATTGGGCACCCTAAACATGGAACTCATTTTGGTAATTGCGCCTCAACGGAGCTCGAAGGTGACAAATAAATTTCCATTCTAAGGTGAGTGCGCTCGAAATGGGTCCATATGCTTCGTGTTGAAAATGCTGTTTTGGTGCTTAGGGCCGGTGCTGTTCTATAATTACATATTGATTCGAAGTGGCAAACTCGCATCTCGCCTCGAGCACAAGGTGTCAACCAGCCCTGAAAGCAAATGTGGGGCAAGCCTGATAAAGCCATTTTCCACATCGACTCCATCTCTCGCTCTCCAGCTGGATTGAGTGCTTTTTAAATCCATTTTTGAACGTAGCGGTAATTTCTAACCAAATATTATTTATTCGCCATTGCTGAGTGAAATAGTGTTACCACAGATGCGCAGCGTTATATTGTAATGAAATTTACGGCTTTGTGGGCTGGGCATAAATGATTCTCCGAGTAGATGGGGTAATGTGTAAATGAGAAGTTCCCTGTAATAATTACAACCGTCCTGGAATTCCTAAACCTTCATGAATTAAAGGTCAATTTATTATTCTCCACGGAGACTTTCACTTAGGGTTAATGGCTCTTAGGGCTATATTTTGCGAGTATTTATTACCCGCGTGAAATCAAATGCTTAATTAGGTTTTGGCCTATATTAGCAAAATAAGTTAGGGTGTGTCCTCGAAGTATATCTACTCTTGCTTTTCCGTACGCAAGCTGCTTTGCGGCCATGTAATCTGATAGTTATTTCAGAGAATCCCAAAGTGATTCAAGTTGCATACCCTGATTATGCTGCTACTGGCATATTCTAGCAGTTGTACGTCGCCAAGGAAATTCATAATTAAAATCACCCCTTCCAGAATTAGTGAGGTAGTATGACATTTAAGAAAACATTTATATCACACAAAATATTTTCATTACTCACACACAAAATATTATCATCATTATGCCAGCAATCACACATTTCAACTGTTATTGACAACTAACAGAGGCGAGATTTTAGTTGTATTTTGCCTTCGACTTCAATAAGCAACAACAACTTTTTTGTTGGTATTTTAAAGGGATTTCATCATTATTTTAGTTTCCTGTTTTCTATTAACGTAAGTTAATCAGATAACTCCGTTTTACCATTTATTTTTCATAATTTATCTAGATATGGTAGTTGCTTGCTTATTTTTTTAAATTCTTGCTTCTACAATTCTATTGTAGAGATAGAAAATGTGTTCCAACTGTATGCTTCATTGCAGATACATTATGTTACAACATTAACGCATGATCCATAGTTATTGTCAAAATCTTATTAGAAATGTAAGATGGACGTTTCCTTAGATTCCTTGTACCCTAGCCCCACTGCCATAAAAATTCGTAATAAACTTAAATTTTATTCCTGTTTTACGCCTGCTGAGACCAGTCATGCAACTGAATTAGAAAAAAGCAATTTTTTTGTTGCTATATTCACAGATTGATTCACAGCTTTACTTAAGTTCTAATATTAATGGTTTCAATTAATGTTTGCTAACACTTTATAAGTTTTTCAACCTATATTGGCCTGATTTACATGCAATCTCAATATTGCGGAATAAGAAATAACACCAGAATGTGAAATTTGAAAGGAATTTATTTTCTGGGAGGTATGTTTGTTAGTGGTCGAAATTTTGAACTTTTTCTCAAAAAGCTCTAGTTTAAAATATGCAGAAAGGCAATATTCACCATTTTGAAATTAAAGACTTATCTGCTTTCTATATTTCCAAAATATTGCAGCTGTTAAGAAGGAAACAAACAGAAACAACTACCCTTCTTCTTCTTCTTGTAGTACTTATCCTCTATGGATGTCGGCTATCACACTGGTCCAAACTACTCTATTCACTACCGTTCAGAATAGAGTTCTCGAAGTCATTCCAGCCCATGTTCGTAAGTTTCGCAGCCACGATGTCGGTCTTCGTCTTGCTGACCTTCGGCCCTCTATTTTTTCCTGTAGAATGAGTTGATAGGAAAATGAAGAAGGTGATATGTTTCATTTGCGGACCATCGCATGATATGTCCGAGGTATTCCAACTTTCTGCGTTTGACGTATTGCAGGTATTCTAGTCGTCCATCGATGCGTTGCAATACCATATCGTGTGACACTTGGCGAGTCCATGAGATTCTGAGCATGCAGCGATAATACCACATCTCAAATGAATCTATGCGCTTACATGAGGAGTCGGTAAGGGTCCACGCTTCTGCTATATATAGGAGGGTTGAGAGTACGTAGCATTTTTAAATTCTTATTCTAGTATGGATGTTGAGGGATAGGTTGCATAGTATATTACGCATCTTGTTAAATGTACCTCTTGCTTTTTCGATTCTGCACTTTATTTCTCCAGAGTGATCCCAGTCCTTATTCAGAGTGCAGCCCAGATATGTAATTTTCTCGGATATTGTTAGAGCTACATTGTTAGCGGTAAACTGTAGTTGCCGATGGCGGTCTTACTGATAATTAATGTGTGTGTCTTCTTACAGTTTATCTTCATACCATATCCATTGCATGTAGTTTCTACAGTATCGTTCAGCAGTATCTGCTATAAGGCATCACCAGCGGAACTTAGGTTATTTATTATTTCTCGGTTTATTACAATTCCATCTTCTATGTTGTCTAATGCCTCTTTAAATAGATATTCTGAGTACACGTTAACTAGAAGAGGTGACAGTATACGACCTTGGCGTACTCCTCTACTTATGCAAAACTCTTCTGATGTTTCGTCTTCGACTCGTACAATGGCTTTTTGTTGTAAGTATAGCTTTGATATTATATTTGTGTCTCTGTCATCAATTCCGGACTCACGTAGGATTGGGATAAGTTTATCATATTGGACTTTATCAAAGGCTTTTTTCAAAGTATATAAAGCATGCAAAGACGTCTGCGTTAACGTCCCGTGCTCGTTGGAGCAGGACCTGTATTGAGAATAAGGCCTCTCGGGCGCCAAATCCATTCCTAAAGCCAAACTGTGTGTCTGTGAGCCTTATTGTTTTTTAGTCGTTTGATAGCTAATTCCACTTCCTCCTGTGTGATGATGGGCCCTTCCTGGCCGACTACTGCGTGTACATTATCGCAGTTTTCGTCTCCGAAAAGTTCTTCCATGTGCTGCGTATATCTTGCGAACGTTAAAGTTAAGTTAATGTTGTCGTGTTTTTCTTGCAATATCTCGATTTCAACAAATTTTTCCTGTAGCTACCGTTATTTAGCCCCTTTAATAGCTCTTAGGACTTTCCTGTGTAGTTCCTTGTATTTTTCACAATCCCTGTTTCTGTGTTGTCTTCTTTTTTCATAAGTTCCAAGATAGAATCTGTCATCCATATTGGCTTTTTATCAGCGTGTATGGTCTTAGTTCTTCTTCTGTGACGGAGCATATAGATACTTTTATAACAACTAATCCGAGGGCTAATACTTCTACCGCCGTTGAATTACATTGCTTGTTTTGATGCTTATTTTATAAATCAAAAAACATATAGACATTAATTGTGAAAAAGTCATCAAGCTTTTTGCAAAGAAAAAATAAACGAGGTTTTATTAAGATATGCGAATTTTTCGCATGTAAAAATAAATTTGAAAACTTATCTGCTTTCAGCATTTCCAAAGCATTGTAGCTATACATAAAGAATCAACTAATTCGAGGGCTAATACTCCTACCGAGATTGAATTCAAAACTTGAATATTATAAAAAACATACATAAAAGCCAAAACAAAATAAAAGAAAGGGCTCTAGAATAAAAAAGCAATCTTAAACCAAAAATAAAGTTTCTTTTTAAAATATGGGTCAATGTTACTAAAAGTATATGTGATCCAAATTTGGCTAACAACATGCATTTCCAATTATGAATGTTGCCTTTTTGCATATTTTAAACTAGAATGTTCTGCGATAAAGCTAAAAATTCACTAACAACTCAGTATATTAACAGATTTCTTCAAATCCCCTCTTTAGTTCTAATATTATTGGTTTTATAGTTATTTACGTTATAAGTCCGGTAAACATAGTTTTACGGTAGGAGTAAGATGTTTCCGGACGAGGCACTAGCCGAGTCTGGAATTTCGAAACGACTACTGTAATGTTACGTGTATTTTTGTCACGTTACGTGTACCGGTACCGGTACAGGTACCGGTATAGGATACCGTGGATACAATGGATTTATTGAATGGATACAAGTACGTAAAAGTGTCCTAAATGATTAACTATGAAGTAAATTAAATTTTCTAACTGTTTATTCAGCTTAGTAAGGGAGACTGGTGTCTATTATTGTAACAGGTGTCGAATGTAACAGCAGCACTAATAACAGAGTCATCGTACCAAAACAGGTTTAACAATACCTGCAGTTTGAAGCAGAAATTATTTTTCAATCCTAGGATTTAGTTCGTTTAGATGGTGGAATAGATTTCCACCTTTTGAACAACATTGTCGGTAATGACCGAAGAAAGTAAATAAACGTCGTTCATTAAATTGTATTTTAGTGAGCTATTAGGAAACTTTTTAGTCTATTTCAAGGTAAGAATAAATTTGTATGTAGAGTCTTACTTACTTATTGATATTTTGTTCTTTAATTATCTTGAGTTGTATAGAAAAAAAACCATAATACCTTTTTAGCTTAGATGGTGTCAATTGTAACATGTTACAATTGACACCGTGAACAGATATCACCGTATTTTAAGTAGATGTTTTATTTTACAACTACATCTGTAATACAGCTCGACTTCAATGGTTTAATTCATGCCGCCAAGTAAAAATTTAGCAGCATCGCTATGGTCTTCAATGACCAACAAACTAAATGTCAACCAGGAACATCCACTGCTAGAGCAGCTACACTTTCACCACCTATCATAGATGAGACGATTACATTTGTGACGCCTGAGATTCTTCAGTCGTGGCCAAGAGGAGGCATCTCTAAAAGAGTCAGAGGGGAAAGAAGGAAGCCCAAATCAGCAATTTTGATGGATACTCTAGAGAAGATGCTTATAGAGGAACAAAACTTAAAGAAAAAATAGCCGTTGATGCACAAGCTTAGTGATGAGGTTTCGAAGAAAACGGCGTTGCACTTCACAGAGCAGAACGGAAAGGAAAAGAATTCTTTACAAAAAGCAAGAAAGAAGAGTAGCAGTTCAGAATCATCTGATGCCGTATTTTGTGTGTTGTGATCCACATTGTTTAGGAGAGTGGATACAGTGCATGGAATGTAGAAAATTGGCACATTTAAATTCTACAAACAAAAGTCTACTTTATGATTGTGTAAACTGCAATTCTGATAACGACTGAATTATTAAAATTATAATATAGAAATTTTCATTTATCTTGTACTTTTAAATATTAATATTACGCCTGCATGATTTTACGTAGTTCATCCAAAAAGTATGTTATAATTGACCCAGATCTTGTTACAACTGCCACCATATTGGTGCAAATTATGCAGGTGCGGTGTAAAAATGAGTATATAAAACCACACTGTACTTGTGTTTTTTTAATAAAGTTTCGAACTCCACCTTTGTCCGCCGATAAGGTGACTTTACCTAAACGATAATTTCGATATTTAAGAAAAAATCAGTTTACTCAGAAATAATTAAATAATAATTTTCGTTGCATTTGACACCAGTCTCCCCTGCTGTGCATCAGGGGGTTGGAGTAGATGGTAGAGATATCGGCATAATTAAAAATCGATACTGGAATGAACAAACACAAGTAAAAATAGGCAATATTAAAACAGACCATATTCTAATACAACGTGAAGTAAAACAGGGTTGCATACTGTCGCCCTTACTTTTCAACGTATACTCTGATCGATTATTTAAGGAAGCATTGAAAGGAATATCACACCTCGGCATTAAAATAAATGGAGAGCCAATAATAACAATCAGATATGCTGATGATACAGTGATGCTGGCAAACACAATGGACTACAGTTGCTTATAAACAAAATCAGTGACGTGGGAGAGTTACATGGTGTAAAAATCAATATAGGGAGGACCCATTTTGTAATACTCAGCACTCAACCCCCCAATGGTACTACCCTAGAACTTAATGGAAGCCAAATTGAACGTATTTCTAAGTTCAAATATCTTGTTAGTATTGTTACAGAAGATCTAAACCCGGACTGCGAGACAAAGTGCCGAATAGACAGTGCTCGGGCAACTTTTAATAATATAAGATCCCTTCTTTGCAATGACTACCTGAGTCAGAAGTTAAGACAACGCATGGTTGAATGTTATGTGTGGTCGGTATTACTGTACGGAGTGGAGACTTGGACTCTGAAGGTTAAGACGACGATCCAACGGGAGGCATTCGAAATGTGGCTGCACAGAAGAATGCTTCGTATTCCGTGGACACATCATGTTACAAACGAAAATGTACTACGAAGAGCAAACATCGAAAGGCATTTCTTGACGACCGTAAAATGCCGAAAGCTCATCATATCTTGGGCATATTTTGAAAGGTGATAAATATTGTCTATTACAGCTCATACTAAAGGGCAAGATTCCGGGGCGCCGTGGAGTTGGAAGAAAGCAACAGTCGTGGCTCAGAAATATTCGAGATTGGACCGGCAAAGAAGGGATGGGAAGTTTTTCGCTTGGCGGAGGACCGTTCAGCTATTGCCATGGTAATCGCCAACGTCAGGGATACCGAACAAAGCACATGAAACAAGAAGAACTGTTTATAAGTTATACACTATGTTTGCCTGATTTAATAATATTTGTCACATTAACATTGACTTTCATTATTGTCATCATTATCGATATCGCCACTCAATATTTTTCAAGAAAAAAGTAGTGTGCTTCTGTTTTTTTTTTTAAATAAACACAATTTTTTGATACCATTTTTAATTTGGAAAGATACGTGGACTTTTTCGCTTTACGCACGACAAACTATTTTTGGGGTGTAGAACATCCTCTTGGTCTACACTGTATATAAGCATATATATGTTTAGTAATTTTTTTCAATTTCATCCTGTATAGCACTGCAACGAGATGAGGCTCTGGTAATGGTAAGGATTTTTTTATGCTAAAAGGCCTATATTTTGAAAATTTTTAGCTAAAATTATAAATTGGTTGTTGCTTGAGCGATTCTGACCTTTTTAAATATTTATTTAAATAAGACTGTGAAGGCTTCCACGGCCGGTCAAAATAAAATATAAAGTGTTTTCCAGGCTTCGAAGCCCTGGTCCAATGGAATTTCTTCCAGACGTTTCGTCTAAAGCTGAGGCAGACATCTTAAAAGGCGTATTATCAAACCCCACCCCAGTCACTCCACTGTAGCGCGACGGCGCACATAAGGGTATTTCGGATCCAAAAGCGGACAAAAATCGAATAATTTAAACATGTTTATCCCCCGCGAAAATTTTACTAAAGAATCTAAAGAATGTATATAAAGTACAAAAAGTCGATTCAAATTGATACGATATCAAATAAAAGAAGAAAAAATGAGAAACACCTAGGCATGGCCATCAGCTATCCAGCTCGTATTATAGGCATTCAAGTTGACCTCAAGCTTTAAGATATTGCGAACTAGGTGACATTAATTAATCCAGTAGTTATTGTATAGGACGTTATTGCTACGTTGGTGTTGCGTACATATGTCGACTTTGATCGTTTTTTACTCAAGTTTAGCTAGCTATAATACACCTCGTTTTGTGAGGCTTACTGCATTTGAAAATTTAAAAAAATATTAATTATTAATTTACTTGTGGTCTTCTAGTACACTATCCAGGAATATCAAAGTATGATTTTAATTCTAAATTAAAGTTTGAAGTGTCAGTTTCAATGTCCCATTTAAAAAAGTTGCGGATATTTGCGGCTTTATTACGGCAAGCAACTTAAAGTCGCGTCTACAATATCCAGATATAGAGCCTAACTTTATTAAACGTGGACTAAATGATTACTTTGTGCTTTTTTAAACATTCATTTAGTCCTAAATACTTCATTTTCTCTCAGGGCGTTTTTTATAAAAAATCATGAACTTACATTTGATTATACTATGTGTTCATTATAAAAATTCATCTAGTTGGCTGCAAAATGTGAAAATGTTATGTCAAAAAAAAATAGGATGGAGCAACAAAAGTTCATTTACTTTAAATATGTCATCCTTTCCTGTCAAAATATCTTAGCCTGCTTAGATGAAGTTTTATAATGAACACCTTGTATAGAGTTTACCAAGATTTGGTAACCAAATAAAGTAAGTTCCATGTCCCATTTGCACCAAGCAAATTTAGGTAAATCTAAAGTTAAAGACTCCAAAACCATAGCTATTAGCATGAGTAACCATGGTAATAATGGAAGCCTTAACTCGGTGTATCTATTTAAAAATTGCTTGGTGCAAACGGCCCTTAATCTAGAAGGCCCGGAAAAATTATGAAAAACTAAATTTAAAATAAGCAAGAGCGCATGCTAACTGTACAAGCATGCTTGAAAAACAAACGAATAAACGCAACAGCAAGAAGTGTGTTTTTAAGGAGAGAAAGTATGTATTCAGGTAGTAAGTAGCAAGTTTAATTAAAAGAGAAAGAGAAATCGTTAAATTTGTAGAATTTTTTCTAAATCGGCAGAAAATATTATCTAAAGAAACAAAACAACATCGCAATATTACTAAAATTTACGTAGATATCACATTTTTAATGGAAAACCCTGTAGGTATATCTTTTCATAACGTAATTTTGTTTCATTCTATATAATATTTAACAATTCAATTCAGCCAGTTTTGAATTATTTCAATTTAAAAATCTTCATTATGCAATAACAAAACTTTCGTTAACGGAAATGAGGTCGTCGTAGTTTATTATAGTAAATATAATTTTATCAAGATTTTTAAATGCAAATAACTCGAAAACAGGTGAACCAAAAAATTTCAACTTTCTATATGTATTTAGAATCAGAAAAAAAAGATCATTCAAGATCTTTCTTTTGGAAAACACGTAACTGAACACAGGGTGTTCCATTAACAATTAGCAACTTTGTATATTTCTGTAACGTTGCAAAGTTTTTTTTGTTTTTTTTTAAATATTTTCTGACGATTTAAGAGAAATCCTACAATTTTTGTATTTTTTCTCTGTTCTTATAATAAACTTACCTGAAGCTGACCACATATGCTGTCCAACCCTCTACTTAACCAGTTTCCATAATCATTAATTAAAATAAAATATTATGATGTAGGGGAGATCGGAGGAATTGGGACAAGGGTACCAAAACATACAACTACTTCTTCATCAACGTTTCGTCTAAATAAGCATTAAACTTCATCAGGACTCACCAGAGATGGCGGTTCATCAGAAGTTTAATGTCTAATTAGACGAGACGTTGACGTAGCATTTTGTTTTGCTGCCTTGTTCCAATTCCGCCGATTTCCCCTATATCGTGATTTGATTCTGGGACACAATCTTCATTCAATTATAAATTATTATGAAATTTAGAATAGTTTCTCTCTCTCTCTCTCTTTCTAAAAAAGCCTAACAAGTGAAAAATTGACCAACTCAAAGTCAAAGTATAATAATTTATTAGATTATGAGAATTTGACTGTGAGTTGGTCAATTCTTCACTTATTATAAGTTTATGTTACATCAGAAAAATCAATAAGAATATTTAAAATAAAAACTAAACTATGTTAATTATAATTTTGTCCGCTTTCTTACTGTAAATACCCCTATGTGCGGCGGGGGAATAAATACCACGGAGCTCACCACAGTCGAATCAGTCAGCGTAGAGTAGCACGGGAGATTACTTCGCCCATTGCCTCATCGCCTTTGATAATGTCTTCCGCAGCTGTAGACGAAACGTCAGGGAGAAACTCCATTGGACTACGACTTCAAAGCACGGAAAACACTTTAGATTGAATGTATTTAAATGTTTTTGCAATCGGTTTTAAATTAAAATGCAGAGTGGTCCATCGAAAATGATCATCTTCGTTTTTCTTTCAATAAAGTATGTATACCCAAAGTCGCTCGAACACGTCAAATTTAGTTTTTAGGGGAAGCAAACAATTTTTTGATCAGTTTCAACCCGATAAGCTGACAGGGGAATGAAAACCATTTCGCTGCAATATTAATAAATAGACCATGCCCTAAAACTTGAAAAGAAAGTATCACAAGACCCCTATTTCGAATTTAAATTTCAGGGTTTTTGCTTACCTTTTTGGGGGTTCAGTTGAAGGTGTTTAAACTGCTTAAAAATTTGCTCTCCTTAAAAACTACCGTTGATTTTTTCGAATGATTTACGATGTGGGTCATACACTTGGACTTAAATTAATAATTTTGACTTTGTTCATGTAGGTTTTATTACTAATAAAACATTCCTTAATTGTTGCGTGCTTTAATCTAGAAATTCAATATTACAATGAAGTACTAGAATCGTTGGTTTTAAAGGCTTGTAATAAAACTCTTAAATTTTGACTTGTCTTCTTTCTCTTACTAATAATCTAACTAAATACTGCGTTTCTTTTCATCCACTATTAATAAATTTCTATATGGACAAAAAATATACTTCTGTAGGATACTACAAAAATTCAATTTTGAATTATATTCCTAGTATTTTTAATTGGGTACACCTGTTCTGACATCTCAATTTTTGTTTAAATTATGTAATTGTAAGCTTAATATATGCAGTTCTTTCAAACAAAACGCACAGGTTTTGCAAACTATCAATTTGCCACCAAGTTCCCGCACCGAATGAAAAACAATTTCTTTTTAAGGGTACCATGACATCAGCATATTAAACACTGAGCTATTACCATACTGAAAAGAAAAGACGCTTATTCATTTATATGTAGAACACTTTGTTATACTGTATTTTTAATATGTGTAACTTGCACTGCATACGAATAAACTATACAGAGAACATCAGAAAAATGAAACATTCTTTGCCATTTTAATACTTGACGTCATAAGTAAAATAGATATATCTGTCTTGATTTTCCTATCCTTGCATGTAGAGCCTCTGCAGAATATTATCTCTTTTAAAGTGTTTGGTTAAATAAAAAAAAACTCTAGTTTACAAGGGAGTGTTGTACTTTGCCATATTAGAAGCATACAAAAAACTTTGCAATATGTACATATAATTTATAATTATTTGCGTCACTATATTTTTGTTATGTTGATTATTTCACTCATGCATAAATTTTCCCATAAGGAGAGTGTGCTTATCAAAAAATTACAGCGGTAATTCCAGGTTATCTAGGCGACATGGTATTATCCCTTACATTAACCTAAACCTTTTTTGCAAATTTCACTCTTCCTAGAGGACTCGTGAAATTATTAAAAATATGCAATCGAGAAAAATTATCGGTAATTTTAAAGCTCTCGTGGTATTACCCCCGATTATACTCACAGTCACTTATATCGAAATTGATAAATGCCAAGTGACTTTTGTCACTCAACAATACAGATTTACATTAGTACTCAGAAAGTTTTAAAAAGTTTGTTCTGATGAAAATACAAATGTGTTGAAAAACCACTTTCGTCGCCAGTAGCATTCACAATAAGGGGACATTCCCTTGTAAATGTTACAACATACTGGTTGTTGTGCTTTTATAATACCGTATGAATATCATAGATCAATGTGTGTCATACATAAAAATATTATGTCAGAGTTGTTATTTTAACATAACTAGGTTAGTATCGGTTTTCTTCATAATATTGTTATGAATGATACACATTTCATTGATAACATAACTCTAATCCCCTAATAGGGAAATGTATACTAAAAGTGATTATCTATTGTGCTTCTGTAGTTTCGTTCGAAGTTTACAACGAAATGTGTGTCATACATAAAAGTATTATTTCATAATTGTTATTTTAACATAACTAAGTTAGTATTGTAATTCTTCATAATATTGTCATGTAACATTCCCTTCGTTGTTATATTCGAATGGAACTACCGAAGTAAAATTATTAAGTTTTAAGGTATGTAGCGGATGTATACTAATTAAAAAAGCTATAGATGATTAGTTATTATGCTTCAATTACTTCATTCGATTATCATAACGAAATGTGTGTCATACATAAAAACATGTTGTAATTGTTATTTTAACATAACTAGGTTTGTATCGCTCATTTCTAGGTTGGTATCTTCAACATAGTGCTGTTATGTATGACTCATATTTTGTTGTTATATTTGAGCGGAACCACTGAAGTATAATTATTGATATACATATATATTGATAGACATTTTGTTAACATGTCGCTTACGTTTTCATTACGTTCACAGTTTAAAACTTTTTGAGTATCAATATGAGTATTAATAAAAATTTATTCTGTTGGGTGAGAAATGTTTTTAAGTACCTACCAGTCTGATCAACATAAGTTCTTAAGTTGTTATATTTAAAAATTATTTAAATTGTTTTTAAAGCTGTTGAGTTATGTAACAAAATACATTAAGAATAATTTACCTGTTGTCTGAGGCCAAACACAGGAGCAGTGCAATGGCTCTGGTCAAGGATCCACGACACAAAGAGACTAAACAAAGTGGCGAGAAATTCGCACTCAACTGATTTTCTACCCAACAACTTCCAGAAACCATCGATCGCCAAATTTAGAAATACTTTCAGACAGTGTGTGAGTAACTTTAACAAGTATGTTGACACGAAACTTTCGCCGGCAATAGAAACTTCCGATGATTATAGTGTCTCGACATTCGACATCCACAGTTCACTTAGTTTAGGTAAAGGCAACAGTAATCACGTGATATAACCAAACCGGTATGTTTCGCGGAAAAAGTCTTCGCGATTTTTAGCGCTGTATCTCCCTGGCAACGAACGACAGATACGAACGGAGTCGACTAGAGAAATCGGGCGGACCACGAGGCCAAGTTTCTCTGGACGCAAGCGTCTAGATGAGAGCATGCGCCCGTCTGGACAGAGTCTCACCTGAGTGATGCGAGTTGGACGTCACATAACTCAAACCCATTGAATTAATTTTCTGCAACTTCTTGCGAATGCTCTTCTTGCAACTTTCCATCCCGCCGTCACAAAGCCAATAGGAAAACAAGCAGCCTTCATTCGCGTTATCGTGGGATGCAGGCGGGAATTTCGGTACTCTGAAACACGACCCCATCGCTATTTAAATACCCCATTGACCTGGAGTGCAACCCAGACAAAGTTATTTAGCTAAGAAGGAAATGGGGGCTGGAGAAACTTTAAAACTATACTGTACAACTCGGTTCGGGAATGTGTGTGTTGCCTCTAAAAGTTGAAACGATGCAGCTATGCTGCTGCTGCTTTTGGAAATTGGTCTGCAAAATTAAAAGGGAATTTTGTCTCAGTTTGGAGACCGGAAGCGAAAGAGGGGGTCCTAATTAGAGATTTGTGCCGAAATCGGCACAAAACACGGCGAATATCATGAATATATTATGTGCTCGACTCAAAAAGAAAATTTAACAGGTGGTAATTTTTGTCGTAGTGGTAGTAGCCAGTGGATCGCTCCCATGTCCCCCATGTTGAAATAAAGGTCAGAAAGTAGATTTTTGCTTTAATAGGGAGAAATTTGCGGGCAAAAAATCTTATTTATGGCTTTTGACTGCTCAGGTTCTAAATCGTTAGTGCCATTTTATAACTAAGTATTTCAGGTCTGTTTCGATTTTTTCTTTTCCTTCTTCTAGTGCCGTACGCTTCTTAGAGCGTTGGCGTTGTTTTCACTAGACAATATAAAGGTGTTTCTTCCTCGGCTCTTCTGAATATCGTGGCCGCATCAGCGATATTACGCCATTTCCGCATATTGCGTAGGCGATAAGAGTGTTGTTACTGTCTTGGTCCTCATTTCTCTCGATTTTCCCCATCAGTATAGTTTTTAGTAGATTGTACCTAGGTCCTCGGAGAATATGTCCTACGTAGGACGTCTTTCGTTGTTTTACGAAATTTGACAGTTGTCGGTCGGTGTTTGCTCTCTGTAAGACTTGCTCGTTGGTTAAATGTTCTCTCCAGACAATCTTAAGTAGTCTTCTCAGGATCCACATTTCGAAGGCCTCTATTTGTTGAAGGGATTTTACCTTTAGTGACCACGTTTCTACTCCGTATAGCAGTATAGGCCATATGTAGCACTTTACCAGACGAAGGTGGAGCCCTAGTGGTACCTCCTGCCGCAAACGGTAGGTATTGAAATTGATAAACGTGTTTCGAGCAGTGGCTATGCGTATTTTTATCTCTTCGTCGTTGTCCCATTTGTCGTTCAGTGTTGTGCCCAAGTATTTGAACTTATTCACCCTCTCGATATGATTATTGTCGATATAGAGTTCCTCGTTGTCGTGGGATTGTCCTCTTACTATCATCAATTTGGTTATGTTTATGTTGATATTAAGCCCAAACTCCTTTCCTTTTGCGTTTATAGCATTTACGATGTCTTGTAGATCTTCAATGTTATCTGCTAAGATCGCCGTATCGTCAGCGTATATTAAGTTGTTGATGGGAATACCATTTACCTCTATTCGCCTTGGATTATCCTCCAGTGCTAGTTGCAATATCTTCTCCGTCTATATGTTGAACAGAAGTGGTAAAAATACGCATCCCTGTCGAACTCCCTTAGCTATGGTTTTGTTGTCCGTGTGATGTGAATCATGAGTTCGTAGTTTTGTTGTTTGGTTCCAGTATAGTTTGTGTATTATTTGAATACCTTTTTCATCAATGCCAGGTTCTCGTAAGATGGGTATTAAAAGGTCGTGTTTCACGTTGTCAAAAGCCTTTTGGTAGTCGATGAAGCATATAAAAACGTCTTTTCGTTGGTAATAGCATTTCTGTGTAAGCAGATGCACGCAGTACATTGCCACTCGCGTACCTAAACCGATTTTGGAACCCAAACTGTGTTTAGCCAGAACATTCTTCGCACTTTTGGTATATTCTCTTGTGGATTATTTTTAGAAATGCCTTTAGTACATGACTCATAATTCTAAAAAGTCGGTGGTCTTCGGATGTTTTCGCATTTCGTTTTTTGGGGATAGCGGCAAATATGGAGGTTAGCCAGTCGTTTGGGATCTCGCCATTCTCATATATGTTGTTAAAAAGTCTGCACAGTTCTTGAGTGTTTATTAGTTTCAGCACTTCAGCGTGTAAATTTTCTGGGCCAAGCGTCTTTTTTTTAGTGCCGAGAGTGCACATGTGACCTCTGCTTCTAGTATGGGTGGTCCCGTGGCTTCATTTGGGCATTTGCTAGGTGTTAAGGTTCGTCTTCGAACAGGTCCTGTATATATGTTTCCCACATCTTACATATCTCCTGGGAGGTCCTTCAAAATCTAATTATTTTATGGATTTTTGGGGTATTTGTCTTCCTAAACGTGTTGGTTATTTCTTTTAGTTTTTGTGGAAGTGGAAGCTGTCAGGTTTTTCATATAGTCTTTTTGCTTCTTCACATTGGTTAGATAACCATGTATTCTTTGCCCCTCTAATTCTGCGACGAATGTTTCTGTGGATTTCATTATATTTCAGTGCATTATCCTTTGCTAGTCTTCTTTCGTCCATCATATCGAGGATTTCGTAGGTCATCCACCGCCTCCTGGCTTGTCTCTTTTTGTATCCAAGTACCGTCTCTGTAGC
Source organism: Taphrorychus bicolor (assembly GCA_951812265.1). Lineage (NCBI taxonomy): Eukaryota > Metazoa > Arthropoda > Insecta > Coleoptera > Curculionidae > Taphrorychus > Taphrorychus bicolor. The sequence continues at coordinate 57,276,315 of OX638297.1, read as the reverse complement.
TTCTCGTATATTCATTTTGATGTTATTCCACTGTTGCTCTATGTTCTCCTCGAAAGCAGTGCTACTCTCTTGTGTAAATCATCCCTTAGTTTGTCCCGTTCTTCAGTGTTGCTAAGTTGCATCAATATTGTAATTTTTGGTTTTTCTTCCGCAGTTTACTAGTGTTCCCTTAAACCTAAAGTTGCTGATTAATAGGTTGTGATCTGATGCGAAATCGACTCCGGGATAAGCTATCACTCTCTTGATTTGGAATATTTTTTTGATCAGCAAGTAATCAATATAATTACGAATTATTTGTCTCTCATCATCATCTTGAGGGGAATTCCAGGTGTATGGTCTTCTGGATAGTAATGTATTCGTGATGAGAAGCTCTTCCTCTTTACAGAATTGTATGAGCTGTCACGTTTTTCATGTAGTTTATTCCTCCTTCCAAGCATCCCCTTTCATTCTTCCTTCCAATTCCATATCTCCCCATAATGTCGTATATTGATTATCTTCCCACTTTCGCTTTGGTCACCGATTATTATACAGATTTCATTCTTTTTTACTGTCCTTTTAATTCCCGCCGAACAATTCGTAGAACAGATACAATTCGTAGCATTGTTCGGCTTCGTCAGTGGGTTTATCGGCTGTGAGTGCATAAACTTGTATTATGTTTATGTCTATCGGCATTCCCGCCATCTGTAGCAACAGTAGTCTATCGGAGTAGGGTACGAAGTTTTTGACGTGTTTCCTGAGTGATTCTTTTATCAACATTCCCACTCCATTTGTATGGTGAGTATCAGTCTATTCAGCTCCCGAATAATAGAATGTTGTTCGGTCTTGTGAGCACGTTCCGCTATATGAACATATTGTTTCGCTGATTCCCAAGGGGTTAATGTCTAGTCTTTTCGTTTCATTTACTGCATTTGCGAGTTTTCCACCAGTGCGCACATTCCAAGTTCCAATCATGTTCTTCAACTTTACCATGTCAAGCCGGGAGACTCTTTGCACCTCCTGATGATTTAACACCTGCCCGGGACTGGAGGCCATTCTTATAGGTTTTCTTTCCATAATAAAGTCTGTGAACACGTCATGTCCTGGGGATATCCCTTTAGATCTTTAATGCAGTGGTTTCCCGTTGCCTTCTGCATCTTCATGCCGTTTACCCTTTTAGGGTTCATCCGCCTTAAGGAACAATTTCTCATTCCTACGACAAAGAGCTGCCCTGATTCTCAATATCTCTTCCACCCGAAGCTGTCGGTTGTTGAGATGGGGCTACTTATTCCGGCAACCGTTCGGTTCGATCCAAAGGAGCTGTCCGATTCAAGGAAAACAAAAAGATCCAGAAAATATGAAGAATGGAAGTAATAAAGTGTAGAAGAGATATAACGGGTATACGATGTACCAGGCTTTATTACCCGGCCAAACGTAAATAAAATATGGGAAGCTCATTTAAAAACGTCATCTTGTAGGAACAAAAGTCAATTTACTCTCAACTTTATCCTTTTCTCTCGAAAATTTATAGCCTCCTAGAGGTTGATTTCAAAAACTGTTATAAAAAAAGTATATGAAGCCCTGCAGAAAGGAAAACATTGTCATGTGCTTTTTGCTTTTTTTTAATAAATTTTGAGAAAGAAATTATATTACTTAAAACTACAACAAAATTAAAAAATTTACTATTTAATGCTAATTTTTTAAAAGACATGGCCTCTTTTTGATTACGCCGATAACTGAAATTACAAAGGTGTCGTGACGCCCATACAGGTTAGTTCAGCTTAGTTGAGCTTAGTTCAAGTTAGTTACCCTGTGATGTCTATACAGAGTGTCCCACCAGTACACTGGAAAGTTTCCGTAAAGAAAATTCTAAAACTTGTTTATTTTAATAAGTTGTCATGTCCAATTTAGGTAAAATATTACGGAAATATAGTACTTTTGATAGAGGGTACTAAGTACTCGACAAAGGTATCGCCAATAAATCCATGAAGGTAGCTCTTCATGGTATTATTGCCTTTTACAAAATATGTATATCATGTAAATCATATTTTAGATTTTGATAACTCGGTCACAAAATCGTATACACGAAGCTTTAACGTGTATTTGAAAAGCGTATTCAGCATTTGGACACTCCTGTAATTTACACTATTGGTAAATCAGCAATACCACATTTTTCTTCCCAATTGGACTCTATTGGAGAGAAATTAAAAACTAAAGAAAAATTGGATTATTTTCCATTAAATTTCCAATAAAAGAGAAAAGATATCGCCATTATATCTATGACGATAAAAATATAAGGTCATGCCAAACTCATTGTCGGCTTGTAGATTTGGTGCACCTCCTACTAACAAGAATAGGAAATTTTGAAACATTGGATTTATTTGATTTCAAAACTGGTGTTTTTTACCCAAAATGTTTATCAGATTTTAGATTCTGATAAGGTAACCAACTCATATACAGGAAGATATAATATGTTAACTTATTAGCCCGCTCATAATTCCACCAGTGAAACTGATTTTTTTCCAGAGAAGTATCAGTGTGAAAGGGCGAGCGCTGACTGGCCCCACGAAAGCACTCAGCATCATTAGGATTGGACAGCTTGGAAAAAGTCTCACCATCCCTGGCAAGATTGAACATCGTCCAGGCAGATCTCATGGTAACGCAGATGCATTATCACCCAGGCCTTGTAAAGGGGAATGTCGACACTGCCAACGAGTATAACAACGAGAAGGACCAAGCATTCTTAGGGACAACTAGGATTGACGTCGACGAACATTGAAGATCACAGAACAAATGAAGATCGAACAAATAACCGATAATGCTCTGGGGTTAATACGTCAATGGAAGTTGGAAAACTAAAAACCTGATTGGAAGGATATAGCAGATAAGAGCCCGGAAGTAGAAGCTATGTAGACTCAATGGGATTCCTTGGCGATTCAGAATGGTTTACTGAAGAGGACTTGGGAAAGCCCCGACGGGAAAAGTGCCACGCTCCAGCGTGTCGTACCAGAAAACAGACGGAAAATGCACAATGGAGTCTTGCGAGAAATGCACAATGGAGTGTTTGGAGGTCATTTTTGAGTGAATAAGGCCCTGGATAGAATTCGGGGAAAGGTACTACTAAGTGAATTGACGAGATGACGTCGAAGAGTGGTGCAGAAATTGTGATACCTGCTGCTCCGTAAAAGGACCCCAAAGAAAAACTAGGGGACAGCTGACGCAATACAAAGATGGCGCCCCATTTGAAAGAATTGCGATCGACGTGGCAGGTCCTTTTCCAGAAACGGGCGATGACAACAAATACATCTTAGTTGCCATGGATTATTTCAGTAAATGGCCTGAAGCTAATGCACTACCAAATCAGGAAACTAATACCGTGGCAAGGGTCTTGGTTGACGAATTATTCAGTAGATTCGGCGCACCATTAGAGCTTCATTCGGACCAGGGACGGGATTTTAAATCGCAACTTTTCAAGAAGATCATGGAACTTCTGGGAATCCGCAAAACAAGGACAACTCCGCTCGTTTCAATTCCGAGCCTTTCAATCGACCCATGGAACGATACTTCTGCAAGATGTAAAATTTCTGCCTTTTTAATGATTTACAGAAGTGCAGTGCATAACACGACAGGACATACCCCTGCTTAGGTTATATTTGGTAAAGAACTTCGTATTCGGTAGATTTGGTGTACGGAGATTTGGCGTACGGATCACCAGAAGAACCGGTGCAAGATATCCAGAGCTGTGCTGATGAACTTCAAGAAAAAATTAAAGAAAATCCATCAAAACATGAGGACAAAGATAAAGATTGCCAGCCGTCGGATGAAAGCCAGATATGACCTAAGAGCGAATGCTACAGGATTTAAAGCATGTGACTTGGTGTGGCTGTATAATCCACAGAGGAAGAAAGAAAAGTCTCCCAAGTTGTATCCAAGTTGGGAGGGTCCATATACAGTCTTCAAACGGATCAACGACATGGTATACAGTCTCCAACGTACCCCTAGAGAAAAATGTGAAAAAGAGATGAACGTGGTTCATCTAGAATGGTTAAAGACTCGCAGTCGTTGAGATGTCTCTGATCGGGACGATTAGAACTAAGAAGGGGGCAATATTATGCCCGACCGTCGTTTCACAGAAATTCGGGCCGAAGCGGCATCGCCGAGCGCCGACTGCGACCCCAGGAACCCATCTAGACTAAACGAGAACCGGAAACAGTCGGCTCCTTTCTCGAAAGTACGAAAGTATGTTCAGGCCGGGTGTATAAACCAGCGAGCTGCGCGAGATGGGATCGAATAGATAGTGCAGGGTAGTAAATAAGCGAAATAAGCGGACAAGCGAACAGCGCGAATTGTTAGTAGAGAGTAATTATGTTGTAATCGTGTTGTAATAGTTAAAAGTAAATAAAAGTGTTTAGTTAATTGAAGATAAATTGTTGGACCCCGTATCCAGTAACAATAGTTGCAAGGTTACACCTTCTACAGTTGAAGCAAGGCGTCGTTATGTTTATTGTTAATTGTCGATTAGTTTCGAGTATGAAATTTGGCAAAAGAAAATTCTCAACCCTGTACTAGGCCTGTAAATTTTGCTTTATGCAGCGAATCATTGGGTGTTAAACCTTTTGTATTATTGCATAGTTTTTCGTAATTAACTTTCCTTCAGTCTTATTAACAGTACGATTCGTCTACTACTCAATATTTTCTTATTTTTTCCGCAATTTTGGTATTTTGCTTGCTTCTCTTTTCCCTCATTTTTATTTTCTGTTACATTCTTTGACCAACTAGTCCTTTATTTTCCGTATTGGCAATTAGTTTTCAAGAATCCTTGCTGCTGTTGTATAATGGTTGCTTTAAAGATTTTATGCAAAATTCTAAAGTACCTACTTGCTTATTTTAAATCGTAAAACTAGGGCACAGAAAATAGGAACTTTTCCTCAATTATCCAGCAAAAAACTTAATTGAACACGGATAGTCCATTAAAAACTCCACGCAAAATATTTACTGAGATAGGAGTATTATCGACCTACCTCGCCATTGTTGACTTAATCTAGAGCCGGTGAGAACTTGAGCCCTACAGATCCGTCCGCGAAAATAGGGGCATATGTCGGACAATAAGGGCCGATGCTCTTGCCCTCAGTTTCGCCCTATTATGTAAATCCCCAGCGTTCAATAATTAATTCGTCGGGGTCGCTAATCGATCTTTGTGCCCCCAGCTGCGCCCGTTGAGCAAAGAACAGGTTTCATTGAAGAAAAAAAAAAGAAACGTCGTTTGCTGGTTTTATGCGCCAAATTTTTTCGGAGACGAGACGTACGAGACATAAAACCTTTAAAACCGTTTTTACGGCCAGCTTAGAATATTACGGGGAAAGTTTTTGAGAATGCAAAAATATCCTGCTCTAAAACGGAAATAAAAGGGGCCCTTGTATCCCTATTAAGCCCGCCAGTTACCCCTGTATGGCGCCCCTCGTTGCTCCTCGGGAAGGAAAATGAACTTCAAGGAGCCTTTCGTGTATAATGTGTTTTCCTGGAGTTTTTAGTCTTATTGTACTTTAGTTCAATTTGACGGCAGCATTTTTATTTAGCAGATGCTTCATGTTACAAGTTGTTTAAGTGAGTGCTAATTGAGTTTTTCACCTAATCAAGTATTGTATCGGCATTATAATACACAAATATTTTCCTAAGAAACATTTATCTTTATGGCTTTATCTTTTTTTGTTTTTATTTGATTTCAAGAAAACGAAGTTGGGGCTAGTCAGAGCATTATTCAGAGCAATTCTAGAGATTTTCGCGGCTATTTTATAATTAAAGCAGGTCATCACACTAGGTCTGCAGCGATCTGCGTAGATATCTAGCGATTATTGAAAGTTTAAATCTTAAGAAGTGGAATTGGGTTAGTTATTTTCAACCCCATAATAAAAAAATATAATAGATATTATTCCCGCTGTTTCAACTCATAGGTCCCTCTGACGCTATATGAGCCCTATTTAACTTTTGTCAACAAGCTGAATATGAGTGTACTATTAGGTGGTCGTGGACAATAGTATATTATTAATCGCGCTTTTTATGAAAGCCATTATTCCCTTAGGGGGACGTTTGCGTCACGAGCCGCAAGCGAGGGGCGCAAGTCTCCCGTGGGAATAATGGCCATAAAAAGCGAGTATAATACTATACTTTGTCCACGGCCATTGTCTATTATTAATTACAAATTATAAAATCTATAGGTAGTGTAAATAAAATTATTGAAATGTCAAAGTGACACTCGCGTTTGACGGCAAAACCGGTGCCACCAGTGCATTTTTTATGCTGCGGCGTTTGATATTGCGTTGTTGCCTACTCCTACTGGTTGCCAAGGCAACATATATAACTCAAATGGCGAGCGGGAATAATATTATTATTCCCGCTGTTTCAACTCATATATCCCTCTGACGCTATATGAGCCCTATTTAACTTTTGTCAACAAGCTGAATATCAGTATGTTATGAAGTGGTCGTGGACAAAAATTATTACACGCACATGTTCTTTTTCGCTCACTGTTCACGTTCTTTGAGGGGTAATCTTATTCCTCTATGGCTACGTTTTCAGTGAATTTATCTTTATCACACTTTTGTTTTTTAATTACCTGTTCCCTTAACTTTTTTTTTGTAAAAAACTTCTTTGTTATTTACTGTTATTTCTTTTTCTTCAGGCAGCTCCTCGGTTAATAGCTTCTATCGACCTTGTTCTGCTAGCAGTTCATATGTGACAACGGCCTCATCTGGTTGTTTGCCATTCTCTTCAATTCTAACAATAGCCGTTACAACGTTCTTACCATCCTTACATTTCTTTATTTTGGTTTTATTATTTTCGAATGTATTCTTGAGAACCTCTAGCACATACATAACTTTTTTGTGAGTCCGCACTAGGAATTCTTCAATACTCTTTTAGGCTCTACAGTTTCTTTGATCGCATCTTCAAGGGTATTCCTCTCTCGTTATGTCAGAGTAATAGAAGTAATCTCCTGGTTGTTACCTTTGGTGTCTTTTCATATGTTTTATATGTGTATGTTTCTTGTGTTTTTTATATGTTTTATATGTGTATGTTTCTATTGCACTTTCATGTTCTTTACACATTCTTTAATTATACTCGAAATCTGTTAAAATTCTTCAACCATAAACAAGTTGGTCAATTTTCTTAATGTTTCTAATCTTTTTCGTCTTTTGATTTCTCAATATTTTCAAAGAAGCCTACTCTAATTTTAATTTTCCATTTTCTTAATTTATCTGCAATTTTGACATTAAAATGAACTACATTATTCGATGATAAAAGTTGAGGGAATTATTTATTTACATATTTTTATTTTTGTGTCGTTCTTATTATTTTTTTTTTACAAAAAAGTTGCAAATAATTAACAGTTTGTAAAACCGTTAAGGCTTTCGCTGTCGGTAAAAATACAATCTAAAGTGTTTTCCTGGCTTTTAAGCCATGATTCAATGGAATTTCCTCCTGACGTTTCGTCTACAGATGCGACAGACATTATCAAAGGCTGTGAGGCAATGGGCGAAGTGATATCCCGTGCTTCTCGACGTTGACTGAATCGACTGTGGTGAGTTCCACGATATTTATTCCTCCACCGTCGCGCTCCAGACAAATGACTGGATGTACAGGTGAGGCGGGGTTTTGGCGCACTTGAAGTATGTTGTAAAACTCGCTTCCAGTCTGCATTTAGAAACGTAACCATCGGTGACCAAATACTTTTTTTTACTTTATTCTGGTTCCGATAACCAGCGAGGTACAGAGCAATATGGGCTGCTTCTCGAACTGAGGGTCATCTGTCATGCAGAATTGGATCTAAAATATGCTGGTGAATGTCGCCTGCTCCTGCTCTGTACAACATCTCACCGGTAATCCTTACATTTTCGACGTTAAGCCGCTAACTCACGGTCTTCAATTTGTCGACCAGCCAAAGCTGTACTGATCAGGGGTAGACCCCGAAGCTAGTATGCAGATGGGTTGAACGACAAATTGGTGACCACCTACTCTTTTCACTTCGTTCTGGTTCCGATAACCAGCGAAGTACAGAGCAATATGGGCTGCTTCTCGAACTGAGAGCCATCTGTCATGTAGTATTGGATCTAAAATAGGCGGGTGGATGTCGCCTGCTCCTGCTCTGTACAAAATCTCGCCTTTCTTGTTAGGCTCGGCTAGAAACGGTGCGATTGATATAAGATATCCACCTTGTTCAAAAAGATGTCGTGAACTTCGGAGAAAGCGTGCTCTGCTACTGCTAACTTTTGTGTTTGTCCCAGCCTCAAACTCCTGTTGTGTTCCGTAATCCTCATGTTGACACTGCGTTTTGTGGTGCCAAAGTTAATCAATCCACAGCTGCATAAAACTCGGTAAACTCCGGGTGTCGATAGAAGATCTCTGCGGTTTTTAATAATGCAATGAAAAATAATACATGAGAAATAAAAAAAAAACGACATACTAACCGAAGAAGAGAGAAGGCTGTTTGAAATTACCCTAAAACGAGAAGTATCAAAGAGTTAAAAACTCTTGTAATGGTGGGAAATGCACAGGTAAAAAAGTATTAAAAAAGAGACTATACGTTTATAACTGCTCTAAATTAAAAAATAGTCAAGGAATTGAAAAAATGCAGCAAAAATGAAAAAATTTGCAAAAAGGGGCTAAAATGAAAGAAATAAAACGACGGCTGTACTTGAGAACAAAACAAAATAAAACCGAATTTACAAGAAGTTATTAAGGAGAAAATAAACTGGAATTAAAAAATAAACCCAGCTGAAACGGTATGAGCAATAAAAAAATTCTCAGATATGAAGAACAAAAAAATTTTGAAATAAAAGTAGTTTTACACAAACTTTAGGAAAAAAACGTTAACATAGTGGAAAAAAAACCATTAAAGGTAATAAAAATGTAGCAGGACCATAACAAAATTTGATAAAGCCCTAAGGGTCATAAATTTCACATAAATATTCCATTTTATATCTATGGCATTTTAGTTTTCTGAAGAAAGTTGACATTTACGACAATTATGATTTTTAGTTTGACATGGTCTTACCACAACATGGATATTGTGTTTGTGTGTGTGGTTATTTTTATTGTTTTGTGCTGTTTTTTAGCAATTGGATAGTTACCGTTAAAGACAATGTGGCAGTCTTGGCAGTGTTAAATTTGAAAATGTTGGTTAATTACATTATATCTTTTTAAACCGAGCAGAGAACTTCAGTTCAGCAAATATGTATTAAAAGTTAGCAAATCAGCAGATAATAAATATGTAAAAGTAAACTAAAAGAATAACTATTTAAATATGTAACCGGTTAAAAGAAAAAAAAACTGATATTAAAAAATAAACGCAGCAAAAATGGTATAAGCGACAAAAAAAATTGTCAGATATACAAATCCCTATCGTCTAGAGAGAAATTTATAGGGTTAATAGCATTGGGTGAAAGGAACAAAAACTGATGTGAAACTTTTGTGAAAACTGATGCAAAAATTAAGAATAAGTAATAAATTAAGACAATACACAAACGGCTGAAGAGAAATACAATTTAAGGAAAGCATCTGAAAGAAGATCAAAATCAAGTACTAAAGCAAAAAGGTAAAATTTACAATAAATAATTTAGTAAAAGTACGGGAAAGAAACGACTTACTAACCGAAGAAGAAATAAGGTAGATTAGATGTCTATTTAAAACTACCTCAAAAGCAAGTATTAAAGAGTTACCAACCTTTGTAGAAATAAAAGAAAGAAAATAAATCGACGCCTTAACTTAAGAAATCACCGAAGAGAACACCATAGAATATAAATCGTAGACTTGTAAAAATCCACATAAGTAGAAACAAAGGCAGATGAGAAACAAAACTAAGCAAAGAAATTAGATGACAAAATTAGCAAAATGGGGCCAAAATGAAGAAATGAAATGGACGGCTTAACTTGAGAAAGGACGAAAAAAACGGAATTTACAAGAAGTTATGATGGAAAAAGTAAACTGAAATTAAATATAAAAGCAGCTGAAGCGATATGAGAAATAAAAAATGTCAGATATGAGGAATAAAAAAATTGGAAATTAAAAATTGTTATACACAACCTTAGGAGAGAAAATTATAACATAGTGGAAAAGACCATTAAATATAAAAACAGCTTTAATGGGAAGTAAAAAAAATGTAGCAGGACAATAACAACATTTTATAAAGTACTAATTAGCACAAATTTTACATAAACGTTCCATTTTATATCTATGGTATTTTGATTTTGTGACGAAAGATGACGTTTATGACTATTACCACTTTCAATTTGACATAGTCCCACCACAACATGGTTATCGCTTTTATGTGTATTTGGTTATTTTTGTGAATTTGCGCTCGTTGGTTCAGTTTCTTAGGTATTGCATAGTTTGACCGATAAAGACAAAGTTGTGGTCTTGACAAGGATATTTTTGTTAAGTTTAAAAATGTTGGTTAACTACATTATGTCTTTTGAAACTGAGCAGAGAACTCCAGTTCATGCAGTCACGTATTAAAAATTAGCGCATCTGGAGATTAAAAAATGTGTAAAAGCAAACTAAAGGAACAACTACTTAAATATTGTTACGATGGACCGTCTGTCCACAGAAATTCGGGCCGAGAGCCGACCGCGACACCGGGAACCCATCTAGATTAAACAAGAATTGGGAACAGTCTCCTCCGTTCTCGAAAGTACGAGAGTGTGTTCAGGCCGAGTATATAAACAAGCGAGCCGCGCGAGATGGATGAACGCGAGATGGACAATCATGGATGAACAACTAGCAGCACTAATGGAAATATTGAAGAAGGACAAGGAGAAACAACGATAAATTTGGAAGTTGGGAAATGGTTAGGATCCATCACGATGTATTGGTAACAGGCGACGAGTTCATTCTAGGTATGGACATCATTGGGAAAATCGGATTTTCTTGTGACAATGGGCAGCAGGTGTTAAAATTTGAAAATGAAGAGTTTGCTGTAACGGGGCCATGTGCCATGGATTGTGTCCATTTGACGGCGGAAAAACTACGAAGAAGGACCGGAGCAAGATGTCCAGAACTATGCTGATGAACTTCGAGCAAGACTAAAGGAAATCCATCGAAACGTGAGGACAAAGATAAAGATTGCCAGCGATAAGGGCGAATTCTGCAGCATTTAAGGGAGGTGAGTGTGGCTGTATAATCCATCAAACGGATGAACGGCATGATGTACAGGATCCAACGTACCTCTAGAGCCAAGACGAAAATGGTTCATTTTGAAGGGTTAAAGACAGTCGTGGAGATTTCTCCGATCAGGGACGATCAGAACTAAGAGGGAGGCAATGTTACGCCCGACCGTCGATCCACAGAGATTTGGGCCGATCGGCGAGCACCGACCGCGACCCTGCGAACCCATCTGGACTAAGCGAGAACCGGGAACAGTCGCCTCCATTCTCGAAAGTACGAGAGTGTGTTCAGGCCGGGTATATAAACCAGCGAGCCGCGCGAGATGGGTTCGAATAGATAGTGCAGTGTAGTAAATAAGCGAAATAAGCGGACACGCTAACAGTGCATATTGATGGTATAGAGTAATTGTATTTTAATCGTGTTGTAATAGTTAAAAGTAAATAAAAGTGTGTAGTTAATTGAAGAAAAATTATTGGAACCCGTATCCCGTAAAAATATGTAACCGGTTAGGAAATTGCACGTTCATTGAAAGAACATTTTTTCTGTGGTTGGAGTACTACCTACTTTCTTCTAAAAAGAAACGTCAATTTACCTATTATAAGAGAGTACTGAAATGTAAAATCCCATTGCTTAGAGTTGGTAGTTTATCAATCAAACTCTTCTATAACTGTGCTATTTAGATATAGCAAAGAAATTTGTTCTGAGGTCTTGGTGTCCTTGAGGACCTTGAGTCTAAGTATTAATAAAAACTTAAAAGTTGAAGGTAGGGTAATTAGTTTTGTACCCCTTAAAAAGGTGCACAATCAAGTAGATTCAAAGCTAATGTGGAGTCTGTCATATACTTACTTAGAAATAATGCCACCCACTAAAAAATCTTGGCCTTGTAATTTACACTTACGAAGGAAACAAAAGCCGGAGCGTCTGATGGCTGCATGTGGCATCGATTAAAAGACATGAAATAATGCATTGCAGCTTTTAAATGTTTATACTTATTCTCCACTCCTACAAGCTCCTTAATGCAACAATACATTACTCATCATTCGTTTGAGCTAGAAGTGCCTCTTATAAAAGATGCAGATCCGCTCTAACGATAACCAATTCTCAGATCGTAATTTAGCCCCCCGTTCTCTTTTCCTAACTGCAACGGAGCAAACCCGAAAACAGTTTCTTAGTAATGAACTGACACAAACTAAAAGCGTTCGTTTCAATTGCATTTGCATCTAATTGGACGAATGTACGTCCTAAATTCGATCTACTAAGACGAACGCGAATTTCTGGGGTGCTTCTATAGAACGTTCGCCATAATTCGAGTCATAATTAAAATGTAAATCGAGGAGGATGCACTGAAATTTACGTAACAAGATTTCGAAATCTCTGAAATTATGATTTCACTAATTCCATATGAACTGTCTAATTAGTTTTTCATCAAAATCGTTTTGAGCGCCATGCCATTCTATTCAGGGAAATTGAGGCAAACAACACTTCCCCAAGCTAATCGGCTCATTGTGGAAGACATGCTAACTGCCAGGACATTTCGCTTTAATATTCTGTTAGTGACAACTTGAGTAATGGATACACCCTGCGTTTCAGTTTGAAAGGTCGATATTAATAAGATGGCGTTATACAAATACAGCACTATTTACCTTTATGCAGACCGGTGAATTTATCCTTAAGAATGGTAAACTCGTAAATTTTTCCGAACTGTTCGAACATTGGTCTCAAATCGTCTTCCTCCAAGTGTCGCGGAATTTGTCCCACAAAGAGCTTTACTACGTCGCGCGAGCCTGCTTGGTGACGAGGTTTCGAATCGCGCGAATTTTCCTCAGGCTCCATTAGAGACGCGCTGGTTATTTGCATTATAAGTAACTGGAAAATTGTTGCTACTGGTACAGTTATACAAATTAAAATTTTACGCCAATTTTCCAGCTAACTTAACACACTCCTGAGTAGATAGATTATCCTCATGCAGGTACGTTAATCCTCATCCACAGGTGTCAGTTCAACAAGACAGGTTCGAATATCGTCAACAATGCGAGCGGGAGGGTTGTTGTCTGAACAAAAATATTGCACAAAACAGGCGGCTAACGAACACAGAACGTCACGTCCACAACATCTAATACAGGACTGGCAATGTCACTTGCCAAAGGGATGTTTTGTGTAGTTTCAACGTGGGGGATGGCCAATCTCATTCACCCTTACCCAATAAAGAGGTATGAGAGGGAAAAGCACCCTCGCGTACTCGCCCGCGTACGCTGAATCATAGTGGTCTACGCGCCCCCCGGGGTCCTTGGACCTACGTTATAAATCAACAGGCCAGACTTAAGACTAACTATTTTTTTGGTTTAACTTTAATTTTGGCTGCCTACTGCTACTAAAATTGCTTTAGAAATTATACCTACATCCCCTTACTATACTATTATTACCCAATTATTCTAATATTTTAGTTTCTCATTGTTTTGATGAACTTAACCAAAATATATGTAACTAGCATAACCAGTTTTGGTCTCAGCTCTCTGAATAGTTTTTACTGTCGTAGGTCTAGAATTGGTATACAAGCAATTGATTATTTCGCACTGTGTGTAGCCTTTTTAGCCATTATCGCGGAGAGAAATCAATGTGCCAAAGAAAACACTTTTCCAAGAATAGATATGGCCTAGCCAGGAAACTCGGTTCCTTTTCACGTTTAAATAGAATGTTGTGCTATAATCAAACACCAAGTGAGCTGTCATATAGCAATTTTTATGGGTTCTCTCGAAAGAACAGATTTTTTAATTTGTTAGTCGTCTCGGCCATTCTGGTTTTTTAAAGCTTTTTAATTTTGGGACACAATTCTATTGTTTATTTTGGAGCCGAGAGTTGACTAGTTTAAGCATTCTTCAGTATGAAATAGTTTTGTATGAAATTTTATTCCACACCCGTTCTAGACTATATTTTCGTTAGCACTAATAACGTAAAACAACCGAATAGCATCATATATCACCAGACCTAATAGCATTGCTCAGGGTTAAAAATAACTATTTTATTTATTACGGAATAATTTTCTGTAATAAGCTATGTAATGAATTTATTCTGCAACATCTTTTTGGCTCTAATAGACACATCCTGATGTAGTGTTATAAAAAATATACTATAAATATTGAAAAATGCAACTACATGTGCACAATATACAGGGAAGAAGTAACCGACTAGTGAAAAACAAGTAGATGAGGTAAAAAAGTAAACAAAGCTATCGGGGACGAAGAAGATGATAATATTCTTACGCCCGACCGTCGATCCACAGAGTCTCGGGCCGAAGCAGTAACGCCGACCGCCGACCGCGACCTCGAAAACCATTTTAGACTAAACGAGAACCGGAAACAGTCGCCTCCGTTCTCGAAAGTACGAGAGTGTGTTCAGGCCAGGTATATAAACCAGCGGGCCGCGCGAGATTGATCGAATTGCAGAATTGCGAGTGCAGTGTAGTAAGAAGCGGACAAACGTACAGTGCGAATTGTTAGTAGAGAGTAATTGTGTTTTAATCGTGTTGTAATAATTAGAAGTAAATAAAAGTGTGTAGTTAATTGACGATAAATTATTGGAACCTGTATCCCGTAACAACTAGTGTCAGAAGTGGGATAATTTTTATCAAATTTGTGACTGTATGGACAAAGGAGTGTTCGCGCGCGTGGAATTTTGCGTGCTAAAGACACTGCAAGAACTTTGGTGTTTTCTACATGCCGTAACCTCGATCTACAACAAAAATCGTGGAAGAACAACTGGCAGCACTTATCGAAATGCTGAAGAAGGACAGAAAGGAACAAAGGAATTTTCTGGAAGGATAAGAAAAACAAAGGCAATTTGAGATAAAGGAACAAAGAAAAAATCAAGCAGCTCTGTTTCAAGCATTAACGGATGGTCGTTGCGAGTTTCAAGAACTTGTCTCAACCACAATGATTGAAGTCAAACAAGACGTGGGTCAAGTCAATCAAGACGTGGGTCAAGTCAAACATGAAGTAGAGATAAGAATGACGGAGTTAGAAGAACGGTGGAACTGGGAAACATGTCGCCGAGGGCCAACTACAACTCCTGAACGACTAAACATTACTGATTCTCCAGATTTCGACGGCACTACTTCTTGAAGCATTTATAAAGGCCGATTTGAGGCGGCAGCAGTTAAAAATGGATCGACAGATTCGGGCAAGGCTACCGAACTTTTTGTAACTTTGAGAGGAAAGCTGCAGAAATAGTGCCTATTAAGTGAAACATCTTGAACTTCCATTGTCTTTATTGAGTTTTTTTACACGACGTTTCGAGCAGTGAAATCTCTGCTCGCTTTCAAGTGAAACTGAGCATTAAGCTCGAGACTACTTGCTTATATACCAACACAGCTAACCACGCCCACCATTCCTATTGGCCGAATCGTCGCCACTGCCAAGCGACCAGCACATGTCCGCCGTATCAACGGATGCCACACCGAAGAGACGTCGCAACTTGGTTTACTAAAGACGCCCTCCATGCTTCCAATGAAGACTGCTTCCTTAAATTTTCGTTTCTTCCAGTGTTGTTCCCTATGCACAATTTTGGCTTCCGACCACTTAATATTATGATGTTCGGACCAAGTGTGCTCTGCAACTCCCGATTTTGATATTTCTCCTCTTATCGTATGAGTTCTGTGTTCCTGAACTCTTACCGGCAAAGGACGCTCGGTTTCTCCTATGTTCGACATGCCACACTCACACGGGATCTGATACAATCTTTTTGCTGATTTGAATTTTCCGGTTTGGTTTTAGAGAGTACGCTTCTTAATGTGTTTTCAGTTTTGCAAACCGTTCGTATGTTGTACTGTTTCGCGATGCGTCGAAGTTTCTCTGAAGTTCCTTTTATGTATGGTATAATAAGAAGTTGAGGATGGTCCTCGCTGTTTGGCCGAGGCTTTTGCTTTTTACATTTCGTTAAAGCCCTCAAGATGGTCTTTTCCGTGTAACCATTTTGCATCAAATCCCGTTTAATATTCTGAAGTTCCGAATTTATGGATTCTTTGTCGCTGCATATTGTTACGGAACGTCTATACCGGGTGTCCAGCAGAACCCTGGACATAGGAGATTAACATGGGAAATCGGTTTTTTATTTTTTTGCGCCTGTACGGTTGAATTGATCGAAAAACTTTTAAGAGTAAAGTTGTAGAACTTACGGTTAGCTATCATCCTGTAATATTTTTAATACCTCAGTTTTGGCTGTTTTTTGGAAAAGCGCCTCGAAAAGTGCAAGGATTTGAATTTGGCGCGTCACCCCCACCATGCATGTGCAGTGTCGCCAACATAATAATTTCATATGTCAGAGTCAGAGCCGATTTTCATTTCTTATTTATTTTGAGGGACTATCGTGTAGTAATTAACGTGATTATACAGTGAAAATTAACCGAAAACCTGACGATAATGTTCTTAAATCATACGGTAAGTAAAAGTTACGTTTATAGTTATCATAATTAGTAAAAGAAAAATCATTCCAATTTATGTATGGCTGGTTGTATAATTCGTTTTAGTTTAGGAATACAACCACAGTGACATGACAATTTGTCTCTTGTCACCAATTATGGGTGTTCGTTGTTGTTGTTGTTGTTGTTGTTGTTGTTGTTATTGAGGTGAATTCATCTATCTCCAAATGTTTTACTTCAGAAGGGTCTAATTTGCAGTGCTGTGTGACGCGAGGCCCCATCCTGCCTGTAAAAAACCCTTGCTAAGTGCTGGATTCTTCTATGACAGACAAAATCTCATTGGAAAACCAAATACAGTGCGCCCCAAAATGCCAATCCACACATTAACAACGTTGGTCTCGGTTGTCCTGCACTGTATGTGGATTTTAGAGAGTCCAAACTCATTTATTTTGTTGATTTGAGGGACCATTAATCCAAATTAACATTCATTGGTGGAACAGATGTTTATAGCAAACAAGCAAGACCAGTAAGCAGATAGCGATGGATGTTTCATGTGCTAAAACCAGTTTCTTTCATGTTTTATCTATGTATCTGGGAGATTATAGTGCCAATAGCATCAAGAACAACGAATTTTAATAAAGGTGATAGTGTTTTTATAGGAATAATTGTTGTTATCTGTGTTATTACCTAAATTTATGTTACATTTCTTTTTCATGTCCAGTTGTTAATTTCTTCTGTTAAGAAATTTATGTATAGAAATTTATTTATGGATAGATTATGTATAGATTCATTATGGAAATATACTTATTTTGGTACTTGTTGCACACACAATTTCCCCGAAATAAAAATGTAATGTATACAGAAAGCTTGTATTTATTGATATTAAAGGTTTGATTTTCAATTGTTCACTTTGACAGCAAAAAAAATTGAACATCGAAATTAGGAACTATTTTGTTGATACAGTGTCAAATTTTATTTGTCTCATTTCTTATTTAAATGTTTCATTAGTTATGAATTTTGAGGAGAGAAAACTTGTTTTAAAACAATACTGGGCTGGTAATTCCTTTGCTCAAATTCGAGACAACATTGCTGCATTGTTTCCTGAACGACCAATACCAGCACGCAGTTCACTTCAGGCGGTGGTTGCTCGTTTTAAGGAAACTGGGAGTATTAGCCCGAGATGTTCCTGTGAGCGCAAGCGACGACTTCAAGCTGGTGCAGCTCCAGAGGATGAAAATGTGGCAAAACTTGTTCTTTTATCCTTCCAAGAGTATTCGACAGATTGGCCAAGAAACTGGACTTAGCAGATCGACCATCCATAATTATCTGCAAATAGAAGGTTTTAAAAGCTACAAAATGGAGAACCATCAAAAGCTCTTACCCACCGACCTTTTCCCCCGAATGGAGCTTTGTGAAATCCTGACTGAAAAAATTATTGCAGCCCCAAGATTTGTTAGAAACATTTGTTTCACGGATGAATGCTCGTTTGGATTGACCGGCTATTCAAATCAACAAAATGATTTTGGAATGGATTTGGGCACTCCAAAACCCACATATAGTGCATGACAATCGGGACCAACATCGAGCAACTGTAAACGTGTGGATCGGCATTTTGGGGCGCCATGTTATAGGTCCATTTTTCATTGATGGCAGTTTGAACGCCAACAACTATGGCAATATGCTTCGCAATGACATTTTGCCTGCTGTAGAAGCCATCCAGCCATTAGAACGGGTTTTTTACATGCAGGATGGCGCGTCGTGTCACACTGCACTGCAAAATAGACGTTTTTTAAATAAAACATTTGGTGATAGGTGGATTGGAAAGTTTGGACCAATTAATTGGCCACCTCGCTCTGCGGATTTGAATCCCTGTGATTTTTTTGTTTGGGGATTCATTCAAGATCGTCTCTACCAGAGAAATAAACAATATGCAAATGTTCAAGAGCTGAAACTTGCCATTCAAGAAATTTGTGGTCAAGTCACGGTTGTGATGTTGGACAATACATATCGTAATTTTGAGAATAGGCACATCTATCTTGTATTTTATTTATTTGTTTATTGTTCTTGTTTACCTCTGTGTTGACAAAGTCTCAATGACAAAGACAAGAGACATATCGTCAATCCGTTGTCTGTTGCTAATATAAAATGAATTCAGCCATACACAAATTGGATGATTTTTCTTTTACTAATTATGATAACTATAAACGTAACTTTTACTTACCGTATGATTTAAGAACATTATCGTCAGGTTTTCGGTTAATTTTCACTGCATAATCACGTTAATTACTACATGATAGCCCCTCAAAATAAATAAGAAAAGAAAATCGGCTCTGACTCTGACATAAGAAATTATTATGTTGGCGACACTGCACATGCCGGGCGGGGGTGACGCGCCAAATTCAAATTCTTCCAGTTTTCGAGGCGTTTTTCCAAAAAACGGCCAAAACTGGGGCATTGAAAAAATTACAGGATGATAGCTGACCATACGCTCTACAACTTTACTTTTAAAAGTTTTTCAATCAAATCAACCGTGCAGGCGCAAAAAAATAAAAACCGATTTCCCATGTTAATCTCCTATGTCCAGGGTTCTGCTGGACACCCGGTATAAAGTTTTAATTATTCCCACTTTTGTTGATGCATGATGCTTTAAGAGGAAGTTCAGGTACTGTTATGTGTGCGTGGGCTTACGGTAAACAGAAGTTCTGATGTGCCCCTCCGACTTACTCACCAATACATCCAGAAAAGGCAGCCAGTAGGTATTTTCAGTTTCCATTGTGAATTTTATAGTTGGTCTTATACTATTTAAATGATTCAAGAACTCTTGCAACTGCCTGTCATTTCGAGAGACTCGCCAACAAGCTCTCTAAGGAGATTTCTCTTTCAAATCATCCAAAATTTGATTGGAAAAACAACCTCCTTTGCACAAAATTCTGAACACATCGCTGCCTGTGGAGGGGGTGATGGACCTATTGCGCTGCTGCCTTAAAGGCTCATACTTTCAGATCAAAGATCAGTTTTTTGAGCAGGAGTATGGGCTTCCGATGGGTTCATCACTATCACCAGTTATGGCAAATATTTACATGGAGTGGTTTGAAACACATGCCATTGAAAAACTACGCACAAATCCAAAGTCTGGCTTCGGTATGTCGATGACACCTTTATTGTGTAGGACGGAAATGACAGGCAGTTTCAAGAGTTCTTGAATCGTTTAAACAGTATAAGACCAACTACAAAATTCACATTGGAATCTGAAAATAACTACTGCCTGCCATTTCTGGATCTATTGGTGTGTAAATCGGAGGGTCCCATAAGAACTTCTGTTTACCGTAAGCCCACGCACACGGGACAGTACCTGAACTTCCTTTCAAACCATCATGCATCAACAAAATTGGGAATAATTAAAACTTTATATAGACCGTAACATTTATATAGATCAGTAACAATATGCAGCGACAAAGAATCCATAAATTCGGAACTTCAGAATATTAAACGGGATTTGATGCAAAATGGTTACACGGAAAAGACCATCTTGGGGGCTTTTACGGAATGTAAAAAGCAAAAGCCTCGGCCAAACATCGAGCACCAAATTCAACCTCTTATTATACCATACATAAAAGGAACTTCAGAGTAACTTCGACGCTTCGCGAAACAGTACAACATACGAACGGTTTTCAAAACTGAAAACACATTAAAAAGCGTACTCTCTAAAACCAAACCGGAAAATTCTAATCAGCAAAAAGATTGTATATATCAGATCCCGTTTGAGTGTGGCATGTCGTACATAGAAGAAACCAAGCGTCCTTTGCATGTAAGAGTTCAGGATAGACGTTCACTCATACGATAAGAGGAGAAACATCAAAATCGGGAATTGCAGAGCACGCTTGGTTCAAACATCATAATATTAAGTGGTCGGAAGCCAAAATTGTGCATAGGGAACAGCACTGGAAGAAACGAAAACTTAAGGAAGCAGTCTTCATTGGAAGCAATGAGGGCGTCTTTAATAAACCAAGTTGCGACATTTCTTCGGTGTGGCATCCGCTGATACGGCTGACATGTGCTGGTCGCTTGACGCGCGACAGTGGCGACGATGCGGCCAATAGGAATGGTGGGCGTGGTTAGCTGTGTTAGTATATAAGCAAATAGCTTCGAGTTTAATGCTCACTTTCACTTGAAAACGAGCACATATTCCACTGCTCGGAACGTCGCACATAGGTCATTATTTACGATTTATGCGGCCAAAAATATGTAGTCACTAATATCGTTTGTATGTGGAATTACATGTCATAAAAAAAAATAATTTTCATTAAAACACTTTTTTTTAAGTAATCTGGGCGAACACCATGTTGCCGAAATTACGTAAGTACGTACGGCCAAATAAAATTCGCATCAGTGAACGGTAACCTTAAAATACATGTATAATGACATGGGATCTAATATGCAAGGACTTGGGTCTAATAACTTGCCTTATAAACAAATTAGGGAATGGCTTAGGTATGGGCATTAACATTTGTAAAAACAGTACTACTAGTTCTGCCAAGTAACATAGATTTTCTTTCTTGTTCAGCAGAAATTTAATTTTGAACGAATAATGGCCTTGACAGATTTCTTCGGTTTTTCGACACTTGTTCGTTCACTAGATTCAGCAAAAGACTGCAAGGGCCGCTTGGGTCAATTTATCTTTATAGGAAGTTTAAAAGTTCCGTTGTTTTTCAAGAGAGCTTCTTCTTTTCTATGATATTTTCTCCATTTTTCCTTTAATGTCGTACATATAAATATAGAAAATCTTTGTTTTAAAGATTTGCATTCCATTGTTCAACAATAAGTTATACCCTACTATAGCTTACCCGCGACCCGAGGGACAATTTATTCTGGACACCGATGCAAGTAACCTTGGAATTGGAGCAGTATTGTCCCGAGTAAAAGACGGTCAGGAAAAAGTAATTTAGTACTTCAGTAAAGTGTAGAGCAAGCCAGAGAGAAATTATTGTGTTACTAGAGAAAAACTGCTGGCTATCGTGAAGTCCGTGGATTTTTATCGGTCTCTGTACAGGGTGTCCCAAATTCGATGGGATTTGGGGTTTTCTCGGAAACGGCTAATCGTAGAGAGATTTTTACGACCCCTGGCTACTTTTTCGAGAAACAAGTGATGGTGTGTTCCCAAATTTCGGAGCAGGCTCCGATTCGGATATACAGGGTCTTTTTAAAAGTCTGCATTTTGGGACCCCCCTCGTAGTTTCTTCATTTCTAAACCTGTGGGAAAGATAAAAATAAGTTCCTATAGAGAATTCTCTAGAAAACACGGATCGAGGCATCAAAGTTAACGGTGAAATTATCAATAATATCCGCTATGCTGACGACACTGTTTTGTTTTCGGACAGTTTAGAGGGGCTACAAGAGTTATTGAACAAAGTTAATCGAACTAGTGAGAAGTACGGGCTGAGCTTAAATGTCAATAAGACCAAATATATGGTGATTAGTAAAGATCCAATTCAACCAGGTAACTTGTGTATAGACAATAAACCAATTGAAAGGAAGTCAAAGTTCACTTATCTCGGCTGCACATTGAACGAAAACTGGGACCATTCACAGGAGATAAAACATAGAATTGAAATAGCGAGAAATACGTTTATACAAATGAAACCGCTTCTGTCATGTCGAGACCTGAGTCTGGCCCTTAAAAAGAGAATGGTCGTGTGTTATGTATACTCCACTCTTCTGTACGGTGTGGAGGCTTGGACGCTGTCAGACGCTATGGAGGGAAGGTTGCGGGCTTTTGAAATGTGGATTTTCAGAAGAATTCTTAGGATCTCTTGGATGGAAAGAATTACCAACGAAGAAGTACTCCGAAGAATGGGATGTGGGCCTGAAATCGTGCTTACTGTGAAATGTAGAAAGTTAGAGTATTTTGGCCAAATCATGAGACATAGCAAGTACAGAATTCTCCAAAACATAGTTCAAGGCAAGGTTGATGGCCGACGAGGGCCTGGGAGAAGAAGAATTTCTTGGCTGGCTAACTTGCGAAAATGGTTTGGAGCAACATCTACTGAACTGTTTCGATGCGCAGCCAACAAGATCCGCATAGCTATGATGATAGCCAACGTCCGTAATCGGACAGGGCAATAGAAGAAGAAGAAGAGAATTTTCCGTAGAAATCAGTGGTGCACTTACTTTTTTCTACATTCGATATTTCGAGTTATGAACCAAACTTTGGTTTTTTTAAATGGATCACCCTATATACACACTATATCACACTATATTTATTTTCGATCGAGCAGGCGTAATTTGAGTTTTTAACTTCTAACTCAGATGGCTCTGCTCAAATATATGATATATGTGATAAATAAATAAATACTCTTAATTTTAAAACGTCTTTGATTCTTTAAATGGAATTTTAGTGGAATTTTTTTCTCGTGTATTTTTAAATCTTGCCACAAAAATTAATAGAGAAAACAGGAAAACGCGAATCGCGCCCGTTCTGTCGAAAATACATATATAGAGTGATATATGGTTGGAAAGATAAAAATGTATGGAATCCGATGGGTAAAAAGTATATAGGATGATCCATTTAAAAAACCCAAGTTTGCCTCATTAAATCTTTCCCACAGGTTAAGAAATGAAGGAACTACGAGGGGGGTCCCAAAATGTAGACTTTTAAAAAAATCTGTACATCCGAATCGAAGCGTGCTCCAAAAATTCCAGGTGTCGTGAAAACCGCATCTCTCTACGATTAACCATTTCCGAGAAAACCCCAAATCCCATCGAATTTGAGGCACCCTGTACGGAAAGAAGTTTTTGATTCATACTGATCACGGAGCGCTGAAATGGCTTCTCCAAATGAAGAATTCGGAAGACCAAATTGAAAGATGGATAGAACGCCTTCAGCAGTACGATTTTAAAACTGGACATCGTCCAGGCAGATCATGTGGTAACGCAGATGCATTACCACGCGGGCGTTGTAAAGGGGAATGTCATGACTGCCAACGAGTAGAACAACGAGAAGGTTTGTTCATTCTTAGGAGAATCAGGATTGACGTCGACCAACATTGGACCACTGAACAAATGAAGGTCGAACAAACAACCGATAATGCTGTGGGGTTAATACGTTAATAGAAGTTGGAAAATCAAAGACCTGATTGGAAGGACATAGCAAATAAGAGACCGGAAGTAAAAGCTATGTGCGCTCAATGGGCTCGTTGGCGATTCAGAATGGTTTACTGAAGAGGACTTGGGAAAGGACCCCGAGGGGAAAAGTGCCACGCTCCAGCATGTCGTACCAGAAAGTAGACGGAAATATGTTTTGCGAGAAATGCACAATGGAGTGTCTGTAGGCCATTTCGGAGTGAATAAGTCCCTGGATAGAATTCGGGAAAGGTACTACTGGGTGAATTTCCGAGATGACGTCGAAGAGTGGTGCAGAAATTGTGATACCTGCTGCCCCATAAAAGGACCCCAAAGAAAGACTAGGTGGAAAATGAAGCAATACAATGTTGGCGCCCCATTTGAAACAGATAGACCTTCATTCAGACCAGGAACGGAATTTTGAATCGCAACTTTTCAAAAAATCATTGAACCTCTGGGAATCCGCAAAACGAGGACAACTCCACTCCATCCACAATCAGATAGCATTGTCGAGCGTTTCAATTGAACCATGGAGTATATATGTAACACCTCTGCAAAATGTTAGCGGACCACCAGAAAGATTGGGACAAATGTCTGCCTCTTCTAATGATTTGGTAAAGAACTTCGTTTTCCGATAGATTTGGTGTACGGATCATCAGAAGAACCGGTGCAAGATGTCCAGAACTATGTGGATGAATTTCGATGAAGATTAAAGAAAATCCATCGATACGTGAGGACAAAGATAAATTGCCAGAGATTGGATGAAAGGCATCATATGAATGAACTAAGAGGGGGGCAATGTTACGCCCGACCGTCGGTCCACATACCGGGAACAGTCGCCTCCGTTCTCGAAAGTACGAGAGTGTGTTCGGGCCGGGTATATAAACCAGCGAGCGGCGCGAGATGGTATCGAATAGATAGTGCAGTGTGGTAAATAAGCGAAATAAGCGAATAAGCGAACAGTGCAAATTGTTAATGGAGAGTAATTGTGTTTTAATCGTGTTGTAATAGTTAAAAGTAAATAAAGGTGTGTAGTTAATTGGCGATAAATTATTGGAATCCGTATCCCGTAACAGTATGAAAAGTGGGAGTTCGAAGGGAAACACTTACGACCGGAAGCCCGTCTCCGCCTCGGTTTCTCATTCTTATAGGATCGTCAAACATGCTTTGACATCACCCACATTCGGAGAACAAAAACTCTGATTTCCGGTATACATAGCCAGTAGATATGATAGATTGTATAATTGCGTCCGTAGGAATTTACAAGTGATGTTTGTGGTTTCAGCGGACAGAAGAATAATAATTTAAATTAAAGAAAAATTAAGCCTTCAGCCAGATTTCAACCAGCTACCTTGCTGTTGGCCAGACAGACGCTAAAGACACAAACATCACTTATAAATTCCTACAGACGCAATTATACTATCTATGTAAAAGTTAAGTCTGGACACTGAACGCTGCCACAATCAACCGTCTAGAAGCATTTGAAATGTGGTTACATAGACGGATGCTAAGAATACCATGGGTGGCTTTGCAAAGAAATGAAGTAGTCTGAGACAGGGCAAATACAGTTCGTTAGCTTTTGACAGCAGTTAAATGCCGAAAACTGGCATACCTCGGCCTTGTTCTCAGAGAAAATCGCTACCGGATCCTACAGCTTATAATGAAGGGCAAAATAGAAGGCCGCAGGGTCGTAGGAAAAAAACAAATCTCCTGGTTAAAGAATATCTGGGAATCGATAGGCATACATAGCGTCGAACAATTGTTTAGAGTGGCTGAAGACAGGGATCAGCTCGCCATCGTGATTGCCAACGTCAGGGGGACCTGACGAGTCACAATAAGAAGAAGAAGAAGTAGGTGCTTTTGACCCACAATTAGAAATATTTTAAACTGCGCTAATTTTCTTATTTTTTCATTTTTATTAACTCGATTATTTGGAAGTTGTTATTTTTTTAAACTTTTGTTCTTCACATTTTTACATTTTTGGCCTTTGCCATACTTCTTTGAATATTGTTTTCTTCTGGAACTGTAGATAGCGGGTGTAGGAAAAATAAGAGCCAATAACAGCTGCCAATACGCCAACGTTTCGATCTTTATTCAGATCTTCTTCAAGGCTTAATTCAGTTTAAAACAAAATGATCAATCCACAAACAGACAACGACCACATGAGTTAAGGACAAGAGAAGCACCAGCCGCCAGGATGGAGATTCCATCGTTTATTTTGTTCCTGACTCATGTGGTCGTTGTCTGTTTGTGGATTG
Source organism: Taphrorychus bicolor (assembly GCA_951812265.1). Taxonomy (NCBI): domain Eukaryota; kingdom Metazoa; phylum Arthropoda; class Insecta; order Coleoptera; family Curculionidae; genus Taphrorychus; species Taphrorychus bicolor. The sequence goes on along the minus strand of OX638297.1, from coordinate 57,250,392 downwards.
ATTGTTTTGTTTTTGCGTTATGTCAGGTAGAAGACATACATATAGCCCAGGTGACATACTTTTCAAACTGAATTAAGCCCTGAAGGAGATCTGAATAAAGATCGAAACGTTGAATTGGCGTATTCGCAACTGTGAAGTAGCTTCGTATTTGTCCTACACCCGCTATCTACAGTTCCATTGTATTAAAAAGGACACAAAGCATACATATAATTTTTTTCTTCTATTATTTTATCCATCTGAATTGGATCTTTTTTTGTGTTCTAATTGTTTCAAGGTTTTTTCACCTAAAGTTAAACCTTAACAAGTAGATTAATGCAATGTAAGCAAATATGATGAAAAAACCTCTCCGCCAAAAGACGAGATTATCTTGTATTATTTTGATTATCACTATTACGCAAATATCATGTCATTATCTGGTAAGAGGTCTACAAAGTAATAAGGTATACCTACACTTATATAACGTACCTACACGTGTCATGAGCAGGAACATTCTGATAGAAGGCCATTTTTGAAATGAAATGAATAATTCGAGAGTAGTAGGCAGGAAATTCATTCATTTATACAATAATCAAACAGAGCTTCATGTTGAATTTTGGTTTAAGAAAATTAATTCACGTAATCTGGGCGACTCAAATTAAACGCAACAATTAATTTTTTGGGTGTTGGTGCAATGTGGGAAACTGCAAAAATGTTAAAGTTTAACTTTTCGCAGGTTTGAAAGAAGCAACTATTTTAAAATGCTCTGTTATGGTATACCATATCATTGGATAGTAGTTACCAATAAGATGAATTAAAGGTGAGATGTTGTACAGAGCAGGAGCAGGCGACATAGACCAGCGCATTTTAGATCTAATACTGCTTGTCAGATGGCTCTCAGGTCGAGAAGCAGCCCATATTGCTCTGTACCTCGCTGGTTATCGGAACTAGAACGAAGTGAAACGAGTGTAGCTGGTCACCAATTTGTCGATCAACCCATCTGCATACTAGTTTCGGGGTCTACCCCTCATCAGTACAGCTTTGGCTGGCTGGTGGTGTATTGATCATAGGTAGAAACTAGTATGAAGGTCGGTTGATCGACAAATTGATGACCAACTACAATCGTCTCACTTCGTTCTGGTTCCGATAACCAGCGAGGTATGGAGCAATATGGGCTGCTTCTCGAACTGAAAGCCATGTGTCACGCAGTATTGGATCTAAAATACGCTGGTGGATGTCGCCTGCTCCTGCTCTGTACAACATCTCTCTCCGTACATTTCCGGCTTTAAACCTGTGAATCACGGTCCCCAATATGTCGACCAGCCAAAGCTGTACTGATGAGGGGTACGTACCCCGAAACTCTTATGCAGATGGGTTGATCGACAAATTGGTGCCCACCTACACTCGTAACATAAATTAAAGTTTTACAATAAGTAGTTTGAAGGAGCTGTCTTGAACCTTCAGGTTCAATACTTTTTCACGTATTTACTTTACTACCACCGTTTGAATGATCATTGATGGTACAGTTTTAAATCAAGACCTTCTAAAATTTGAGAAAAATATTAAACACAGAATAGTTCTCACAATAGTGCTTTTCTGGTGAGGCTGGCTGGTTTGACGGGCGAACAGAGTAAATGACAGGTAAACCCGATCTAGTGTAAAGCTAGAAACTTCAATTTTACAAAGGTATGCTCTAATTTAAAAAAAAATCTGAAAAGCTCAATAACAATTAACAATAACAATGAACAATGACAAAAAATTTAATTCCACTCTTGTACGTTTATTAGACAAAAATTCGTTTAGCTCACAAATAGTTTCATTTCTATGTGTTGTACTGTTATTGTAATTTAGAATGTAATCAGCGGCTTCTGTCCATAAGATTTGTAAATCTCAGTCCACTTCGAGTAAGCATCTCCTTTCAAATTAGCTTTGATATTTAAGGTGTTATTAATGTTAAGATATTGTGGTAACTCAGTCGACACTAATTCTGGCCACAGAAGGTTTTCAAAGATTTCTGCAGGTTCTGGCGTTGGATTCCTAGAGTAAGAAAAGACATGCGTTTTCGTATAAAAAATGCGGTCACTAATCTTACAGAGTCTTGGCAAAATTAGTCCAAAGGGTTGTCATTATCGACTGAATTTTCAGATCTTCAGGAATGGTTGTTGTTGGCACAAAACTTCCGTTAAACAAAAACGGAAGTTCAGACGCATGAGATGCCTTTTCTACTCCTGGAATATTCAATTTACGTTTTGTTTGCATATTCAATAAGCGAATGTTTGCTGCTAAACAATTAATGTTACCAATCGCATACCTGGTATAAATGGTTCCACAGTTGATCTACCATAGTAAGCAAATTGATATAGGTATACGGGTACATGTCTGGATGTCAGTTCTGCGTGTTTCAATACTCCGTTTACGAACATGACATCGCTGTAATGCTAAAAAATAAAATATAGGTTTTACTTTTGTTTGAGGTTTGGAGAAACAACTGAGGTACATACTTCAACAAACGCAGCCAACTTATCAGAGTACTTTTCACTATCCTTCAAGTATATGCTATTAATTTCCTTGATTACGCTCGCTAGATCTGTACTGTTAGGGCGTAAGTCCTCTGGTACCACTCCGATCTGAAGATCATCCGCATTCAGTGCCTCCGCTTTAGCGTTGTCCAGATCTTAAACATATAATACTATCCTAAAGTTATGAAAGTTAAAAGAAAGTTATTTTCTGCGAAATATGTTAGTGAACGAAATTTTTAGCTTTTTCGCAGGAAACTCTAGTTTAAAATATGCAAAAAAGCAATATTTACTAATTGGAAATTGAAAACTTATCTGCTTTCAATATTTCCAAAAATATTGCAGCGTTAAAGAGGGAAACAAACAGAAACAACTACTCCGAGGGCTAATACCCCTACCGGCATTGAATTACACTGTTTGTTTCAAAGCTCATTTTATAAAGCAAAAAAAAATATATTAAAATGAATTAATAAAGTAATAAAAAATCAATGCTAAATAGCCAAAAAATATTAAGCTTTTTGCAAAGAATATAGAATCAGAGTATATTTAAGATATGCGAAAATGCACATGTATAATTACAATTTGGAAATTTGAAAACTTGTCTGCTTTCGGCATTTCCAAAACCTTGTAGTTATACATAAAGAAGGAAACAAATAGAAACAACTACTTCGAGGGCTAATACCCCTACCGACATTGAATTATACTATTTGTTTCAAAGCTAAATATTATAGAAAACATACATAAAAGCAAAGATAAAATACAACAAAGTGCTCTTGAATAAAACAAACAAAAAATATAACATGAAAGAGAAATTAAAGTTTCTTTTTGAAATGTGGGTCAAAGTTACTAAATGTATATGTTAAGCAAAAGTACTTACTACTCTCTTTTGGACGGAGTAATTGCGTAATTACTTTCTAGAGGCGACAAACCTCAACCTCCGTCGTCAGCATCCTCTAGGAGATGACCGAAAAAGACGCGAATACATTTATTAACTTTGACACACAAATCAAAAGTGACAAGCAAAGTTATCGCAGGTATTAAAAAGCAAGGTAATAGTGAATATATAACAAAAAGGTACAAAAAACCTGATTGGCGCTATATACCATAGGTTATGAAAGTTAAAAGAAAGTTATTTTCTGCGAAATATGTTAGTGAACGAAATTTTTAGCTTTTTCGCAGGAAACTCTAGTTTAAAATATGCAAAAAAGCAATATTTACTAATTGGAAATTGAAAACTTATCTGCTTTCAATATTTCCAAAAATATTGCAGCGTTAAAGAGGGAAACAAACAGAAACAACTACTCCGAGGGCTAATACCCCTACCGGCATTGAATTACACTGTTTGTTTCAAAGCTCATTTTATAAAGCAAAAAAAAAATATATTAAAATGAATTAATAAAGTAATAAAAAATCAATGCTAAATAGCCAAAAAATATTAAGCTTTTTGCAAAGAATATAGAATCAGAGTATATTTAAGATATGCGAAAATGCACATGTATAATTACAATTTGGAAATTTGAAAACTTGTCTGCTTTCGGCATTTCCAAAACCTTGTAGTTATACATAAAGAAGGAAACAAATAGAAACAACTACTTCGAGGGCTAATACCCCTACCGACATTGAATTATACTATTTGTTTCAAAGCTAAATATTATAGAAAACATACATAAAAGCAAAGATAAAATACAACAAAGTGCTCTTGAATAAAACAAACAAAAAATATAACATGAAAGAGAAATTAAAGTTTCTTTTTGAAATGTGGGTCAAAGTTACTAAATGTATATGTTAAGCAAAAGTACTTACTACTCTCTTTTGGACGGAGTAATTGCGTAATTACTTTCTAGAGGCGACAAACCTCAACCTCCGTCGTCAGCATCCTCTAGGAGATGACCGAAAAAGACGCGAATACATTTATTAACTTTGACACACAAATCAAAAGTGACAAGCAAAGTTATCGCAGGTATTAAAAAGCAAGGTAATAGTGAATATATAACAAAAAGGTACAAAAAACCTGATTGGCGCTATATACCATAGGTTATGAAAGTTAAAAGAAAGTTATTTTCTGCGAAATATGTTAGTGAACGAAATTTTTAGCTTTTTCGCAGGAAACTCTAGTTTAAAATATGCAAAAAAGCAATATTTACTAATTGGAAATTGAAAACTTATCTGCTTTCAATATTTCCAAAAATATTGCAGCGTTAAAGAGGGAAACAAACAGAAACAACTACTCCGAGGGCTAATACCCCTACCGGCATTGAATTACACTGTTTGTTTCAAAGCTCATTTTATAAAGCAAAAAAAAAATATATTAAAATGAATTAATAAAGTAATAAAAAATCAATGCTAAATAGCCAAAAAATATTAAGCTTTTTGCAAAGAATATAGAATCAGAGTATATTTAAGATATGCGAAAATGCACATGTATAATTACAATTTGGAAATTTGAAAACTTGTCTGCTTTCGGCATTTCCAAAACCTTGTAGTTATACATAAAGAAGGAAACAAATAGAAACAACTACTTCGAGGGCTAATACCCCTACCGACATTGAATTATACTATTTGTTTCAAAGCTAAATATTATAGAAAACATACATAAAAGCAAAGATAAAATACAACAAAGTGCTCTTGAATAAAACAAACAAAAAATATAACATGAAAGAGAAATTAAAGTTTCTTTTTGAAATGTGGGTCAAAGTTACTAAATGTATATGTTAAGCAAAAGTACTTACTACTCTCTTTTGGACGGAGTAATTGCGTAATTACTTTCTAGAGGCGACAAACCTCAACCTCCGTCGTCAGCATCCTCTAGGAGATGACCGAAAAAGACGCGAATACATTTATTAACTTTGACACACAAATCAAAAGTGACAAGCAAAGTTATCGCAGGTATTAAAAAGCAAGGTAATAGTGAATATATAACAAAAAGGTACAAAAAACCTGATTGGCGCTATATACCATAGGTTATGAAAGTTAAAAGAAAGTTATTTTCTGCGAAATATGTTAGTGAACGAAATTTTTAGCTTTTTCGCAGGAAACTCTAGTTTAAAATATGCAAAAAAGCAATATTTACTAATTGGAAATTGAAAACTTATCTGCTTTCAATATTTCCAAAAATATTGCAGCGTTAAAGAGGGAAACAAACAGAAACAACTACTCCGAGGGCTAATACCCCTACCGGCATTGAATTACACTGTTTGTTTCAAAGCTCATTTTATAAAGCAAAAAAAAAATATATTAAAATGAATTAATAAAGTAATAAAAAATCAATGCTAAATAGCCAAAAAATATTAAGCTTTTTGCAAAGAATATAGAATCAGAGTATATTTAAGATATGCGAAAATGCACATGTATAATTACAATTTGGAAATTTGAAAACTTGTCTGCTTTCGGCATTTCCAAAACCTTGTAGTTATACATAAAGAAGGAAACAAATAGAAACAACTACTTCGAGGGCTAATACCCCTACCGACATTGAATTATACTATTTGTTTCAAAGCTAAATATTATAGAAAACATACATAAAAGCAAAGATAAAATACAACAAAGTGCTCTTGAATAAAACAAACAAAAAATATAACATGAAAGAGAAATTAAAGTTTCTTTTTGAAATGTGGGTCAAAGTTACTAAATGT